>CM061231.1:103283610-104638285 GCA_030844895.1 Ambrosia x helenae | reverse complement strand
CCCATTAAAAAGTTTGGAAGCACTCATTGAAAATTTAGAAGCACTCATTAAAAAGTTTGAAAGCACTTATTGAAAATTTAGAAGCACTCATTGAAAATTTAGAAGCACTCATTAAAAAGTTTGGAATCACTCATTGAAAATTTGGACGCACTCATTAAAAAGTTTGGACGCACTCATTGAAAATTTGGAAGCAATCATTAAAATTTTGGACGCACTCATTGAAAACTTGGACGCACTCGTTAAAAAATTTAAACGCACCTTTGAAGCTTCTGTACTTTGTGCTCCTGAGGAATGCTTCTGGTCAATTCTTGTGTACAAAGGGGTGTGTGTGATGGTGGCACATATTAATAAAAACAAAGTACAACTCATCGTGCTAGTCTTTCTTTCTTTCATATTAATAAACAGAAAGTACAAAGGAAAGCTTCTGGTCAATTCTTGTGCTCCTGAGATCTTTCTTTCATCGAGCTCCCTCTTATTATAATAATCAACAAAATCTTTCTACTTTCTATTTGTAACATATCAATTGCTTTGATATTGTTTATCACTTTACACTGATCTGAGGTTTTCACCCACCAGATACTCTGCTAAAGTGGAGATGCGTTTAGCCGTCTCCAGTCGTAGGTAGGTCGCCGGCGACAATGGTGTTTAGCTGTGGATGATGATGATGATGGTGGTGGTGGTGGTGGTGGTGATAGAATAATCGTTTGCTTGAAAGGAGGAGGAGATGTAGCAGTTGTACCCTTTTTAATGGTGGTGGTGGTGGTCAAATCACAATCGGTTTGTTTCAAAGGAGGATGGGTTTGTGAAAGTGGGTAGGTGTAGTGGTGATGGGAATTTGCAGTGATAATTGTGAAAAGTGGGAGGGTGTGTGATAGTTTCATCATGGTTAGGTTAAATTGCCATGTGGCAAGTTCTAGCGGCTTCTTACACTTCTTATGTTAAGAAATTTTGTACCCAATACTTTCTCAATTTTGTATCACATTTAGGCCTATGAATGTGTAAAAAAAAAACTTATCTTTTGAACTATTAGAATGCTAACTACTTTTAATGTTTCTCATTGTTTTAATTGTTATCATTGTGTAAACCATAAGATATCAACAAACTACGTGCCTTATGACATTACACAAGTGTAAACACACAAAATGGGACTTGAATACTTTGAGTTGTTGCACATTCCACTACATATCAAATCTTAAACAGTCCATAACTTTTTTTACTTACTTAACTGCATCATTTACTGTGAAGTTTTTAAGTTTATGAAAACACTGTTATATTAGATTTTATTGATCACTTGGATAGTATTTTGATGTTTTAGCGGTTATGTATATGTTGTTCTGCTACAAATAAATGACATTATTTGTGGTTAATGACTGGTCATCTTTATAAATTGTTCAACAGTTAGGTTTGTATCATGTTTTTATACATTACTGATTATTACCATTTAACTGTTAACATTACTCATAGTTTTGTAGATCATCTGAATACCCTTTGATGAACATAAATAAAAAAGAGTGTAACAAACAACTTCTTCAAACAGATAATGTTAGCTATGTAAGTCCGATTTGTGTCGATTTGTTGTGTCGTGTGAATGAATGTTTTTGTCCTTCTCAGTAGTTTCTTGCGTTTGTTGCATTTTTCCCATCACAAACCATATTGCAACCCATATCAAACAACCACAAAAACCCAAAATGGTACCATCTACTAATGTCACACCCTCAGATTCCACTTGCGGGGTTTTACCGTGAGGCGCGTGACGTACCAGGATCTAAGTCAACGATCACAATAAACAAACACTAAATATATATATAATGAAACCAAAACATTATGCTTTGAGCCATAAACCAGCAGCGGAAGCATTTCTTGTTTACAACCAAAAGGCATATTACAGTTTACAAAACATTGTTTAATATGCGACAAGACTCTAGACGTTGTGCAAGACTCCGTGCGCCTAGTCCATTAACTGCTACCTTAGCGACCTGAGAAAACATGCCAGAAATGTCAACATATAATGATGGTGAGTTCACAGGTTTTTATAAAGGAGTTGTTATAAGTTTGCAAAGATCATATCCATTACTACTAGGTTATAAGAACGTTAACTAGACGTTAAGTGTGTTTACTACCACAGTTGGGAACCCATTACTAAACATGAACCAGTAGATGAAGCATGCCCAGATGACTGGGTTACCGATGCCTCGGTAAACCTGGAGCTAGAGACAATATGCACCCGCTCGGCTCCCAGCCGTCGGGTGGGGGTTGTGAGGCCCAATAGATCTATCCACATATCCCTTGTTGTGCAACCCGCACATTCATGGTTTCCCCCTGGGACTTCATATAAAACGCCGTATAGTAATATAAAGTAACCATAGCATAACATGACCTTTAGTAAGTAAGTATGTAGCATGTTTCTCCCCCGAAAGCAAAACAGTAAAAGCGGGGCTGTGACACTCACCTTAGATTGCGCTACTTGAAAACAGTTAAGTCAGTAAGCTATGATAGCCCCAAATAGCGGCGACCTATCATAAGATGTATATAAGTATCCAGACTAATAACCCGTAGGTTAACTAGTCCCCGAATGTCCAGACCATAACCATGTACGTTTGAAAACACCTTTTACTGTTAAACAGACCGTACCAGACAAGACCCGACATCCCATTGGTGACCCGACATCCCACGTGTTAGCCAAATACAAGATATCATGTAACATATGTAGTTAAACACTTAGCACGCGCAAAAGTTCACTAGGTTTAGCATAACGCTCAGTTAATGCATAAACGAGTCCAAACACGTGTTACTAAGTCATTAGGCATGTCACGGGGTTCCTATCATGTTCCTAGGTGTCAAATCATGCTTCGGGATGTCAAAATACGCTTACAACAACAGCACACACGATTAGGAAATTAACATGCATTTAGGAAAAGTCAACGGGTGAGTAGGAGAAGTCAACATGCGATTGGAGGGTGTAATTGCCTGATGTTATTGGCATTTAGGAGCCTAATCGCCCCTAGTCACTAGCATTTACCCCTAATCGCCCCTGAATCAGGCGATTAGGATTCCTAATCGCCCGCTGCAACTGCACGACGCATTTTCGCGCGTTTAACCCTCTAAATCAGATTCAAAACATGTATAAACACCCAACATCAAACCTAAACTATTAACCAACCCATTCCAAGCAAAAACCCCCAATTCATCACTGATCTAACACCCTTTGTGTAATTATTTCCAAAAATTGCAAAGTACTAGGTTTCATTAACTATGCATATCTTTCCTTAAATGGCAAATAATCAGATTTCATGACCTACAACCTTGCAAATCATCATCCCTCTGTTATAATACCCTTCTAATGTGAATCCTAACAATAAACAATCATCAAATCATATCATAACATCCTAAATCTTGAAGAATCATCCAAATGGGTCAAAATGCATATTTTCATCAAAACACAATAATAATAGCTCAAATCCTTAGGAAAACATCCTAATAACTCCTACACATCAGAAGTACATCAATTACATGGAAACATTCATGTTTTGACTATCAAAAATCATTTCTTGCATGAATACTTCACATATAGCAAGTATAAAGGTTTAGACTTGTTTTAGAAACTCATTTGGTTTTTAAAGACATAAACTTGGTAAAACAAGGTCTGGACCTTTGGGAACCAAAACAATAACATTACAAAGGTTTGGGATGAAGAACACACCTTGGATTTTGTCAAAGAAAGGAGTGTAAGCTTGGAAATGGTGGGTTTTGAAGCAAAACGAGTTCCAGAGGTGTTTTATGGTGTGAGGGAGGCTTAGGATCAGTTAGGGTTGCATAAATGATGTTTCACAAATCAGGGGTTGTATTTATAGGTGTTTCTAGTCGTCAACAACAGAACTAGCGATTACTTGTCTGTAACGCCTATAATAACACGCGATTAGGGCCTAATCGCCCCATATGACTAGCGAGTAGGCTAAATTCCTGTTCCTAATAACGTGTAAATCCTCGTAATCGCCCCCAGCATGTGGGTTTGGGTTTTCGACGCGTTAAACACTATTTTAACACATATAAACACGTATTCACATACCGATAAGTCATATAATGATTATAAACACATAATGCATGATAACTAACACGTTCACATCCGTTCACCAATTCCCGGGACTCGAGACTTGCGTGTGTGCGTTAAACCCGGTGATTCCACGAATCACCAATCCTTGTACACATGGTTATGGACCGACTCTTAACGATTCCGTGGATTGTTGTAACGACTCCCGATGATTCCCCAAACCATCATAATGACTCAACTGACCCAATTAAGTATGTAATATGCATGACTCGCTAAGGTAGACTTACTAGTTTGATCAATGTTACTAACCTGAGTTTGCCGGGTGTCACAACTAATGGCACAATTCTAAACTCTACTATTCTCATTCATCAACAAATGTAATAAACTCGACTGACATAACTCAAAAGACTTACCAAAAACATTGACGTATGCAACTTCACGAAACCGGATATAGCTTCAACCCCTTTCTCATAATGGTCAACGACAAGCAACATTAAATATTATTATTTAATTGTTTAAGTAATGTCATTTTCTTTAAAATTTCTTCATTATTATAAATTTCAATTTAATCATTTAAGTAATGTCATTTTCTTTGAAATTTCTAAATTATTATAAATTTCAATTTAATCCTTTAACTAATGTCATTTTTTAAAAAATTTTTCATTATTATAAATTTCAACCCCGGGACGCTCCCAGGTAATTAGCTAGTTATATCATATAGTAAAAAGGGTAAAATTAGTTTATATTTTATATAATGCATCTTACCTCTTTAAAGATCCAACCCTACCGTTCATCCCCTTCACCCACCCCCGACTCCATTGGTTTGTCTTCTTTGGAAAAACCACAAGTTACGTTGGAAAACCACCTTTAGTTAAAAGATGAACATATCCAGTTGAGAATAGATCTAGTCTTCTTCGGAAAAACCCTAACAAAACCAGGGATGGCAAAAAAACCCGAGCCCGACGGGTATACCCGAAACCCAAAGCATATGGGACTGGTATACCCGATACCCGACGGGTTTGGTATTGAAAAAAAATATTTCGCGGGTATGGGACGGGTATGGTATTAGGTGATACCCGACCCGATTACCCGAAACTAAATACCCGTCTACCCAAAATATATACCCGAATACTTTTAGGTTTTATATATATCTTTTCTTAACTATCTTTTAGTAATGTTTCATTCTAATAGATTCATTATTTGAAGAATAAACTTTTCGTCTAAAATATATATTCTAATAACATTATTATTTATATTTATATGCTATGAAAGATATAAATAGTTTTCAAAATTCATACTATAATACATATTTACTTATTAAATGTTTCAAAATTATTATGGTGATGATAATATAAATGTTACTTATTACAATTTCTTATACTCTAGATTTCTTAAAACATAAGACTATAAAAGAATATATATATATATATATATACACACATGCAAATACCGACGGGTATGCCCGATACCCGCGGGTATGCTCTATACACGACGGGTAATACCCGACAAAAACCCAACGGGTAATGAGACGGGTATGGTATGAGATTTTATAACCGGGTATGAATATGGTATTATCCAAACCCGACCCATACCTGACCCGTTGCCATCCCTACACAGAACCCAAAACAAAAATCCGATTCTGAATGAAAGAGGAACAGATCCAGTCGAGAATAGTGCTCTTGGGTCTTACAACCGATATAGGGCTTTGATTTGGTGGCCGATAAAGATGCTCCTTCCATCATGCACAAGTTAAAGCCGCATCCGTAGAATACACGTGAGGTGGTTTGGAACCCACTAGATCTGAGCTTTCATGATTTGGATCTGGATGGACCAAATCCACTGATTTTAGGGCCGATTCACCTTTTATGGACCCCGAACCCACTACATAGAAGGGTGAAACAACCGCCGCCTGAATCAACTTTGGGATTTATGGTTAATTTTGGGGTTACCGTTCGATTTCCTAACATAGAACCTCCAAGCACCAATGGTTATTCATTTTCTGGAGTTGTAGGTGCACAATATCATCGGAGATGATCTGGACAAAGTTGTTTCTTCTCAGCCACTATTTTAACATATGGGGTTTTGTGATATTTGATTTTAAGTAGCAAAATTAATTATTTATATCTTTTTGCTAATTTTAATCTAGGTTTATGGTGGTAATAGCTGGGGGTGATCGGAAATGGTGTGGTGGTGATAAGAGATAGTGGTATTTGGCAGTAATAGGGATGGTTTGGTGTAGGCTGAATCTATTGTTAGAAAAAAGGGGAGAAATTACGTTAATACACTCACATGCAATGCACATGGGATAACTTAACTGTATTTTTTAACGAGGTTAAGTGTAAAAGAAAAAAAAGGCATGACAACTTTTCAGATAAAGAACAGAGACTGAGACTGAAACTAAAAGTTTTAAAGGACATGATCCATAATGTTGGCCTTCATAAAGGACAAAAATTGTAATTTTGTCTTTAGGATAAGTGTAGGCATTTTAATGGCATTTTATGGATAATTTTGGTGTTTTAATAAAAAGTTAGCTTAGTGGATTTTAATAATCCTAATTTTGACATATTGGCTAACAACAATCCCAAGTACAGAAATATCTATCTATACATATAATAAACCAAACCATTTTTAATGACATGTCATAATATTATGCAATCTCTCTTTTGAGAGATGCCATATAAGATGTGATGTGGCAACTCTAGACCAATTAAAAAAAAAGAAATAAATATGGTTTAAATATAATTTAACATAATCTATTAAATACCTAATCTACTAAATGTAAATATTAAAACTTTATTATTTCTCTCTCATGTTTCCTCTCATAACTTTTAAACGTTAATATCTTTTATATACGAGATTTTTTAAAGAAAAAAATTACACCAAATTAACGAGCGTTTTATTATCTTTCCAACGAGTACCATAGTGCTATATAAAAAACGGAGAAAAAAAACGACTATCTTTTGTAACCCGAGTTTAAAAAAAAATTGTGGGTTTGGGTCGGACCTGGGATTAGGTGATACCCGACCCAATTATCCTTTTTTTATATTAGAATATGATAACTTATGGCAGAGATTTGTTTAAAATAATAATAATAATATTCATTAATCATATATTGGCAAGTCATTAATTATGTTGTCATATTAGATATTTTATTATGTCATATTAGATATTTCAACCCAGAACGTTCTCTAACAGGTAATTGCTATGTTTTCTTTTTCTACCATATTCTGAAATAGCTCAAATCTTATTGTATGCAGTTAAAGACATTTGACTGGATGTATTGGTGCTAAACAATCTTTGTCCCCTTGAAGTGCTTGGGATCTTAATATTTTGTTTTAGGTGTTGATGTTGTAAGGTGAAATGGATCTTTTGGTATTGTTTTTTAAAGTATCTAATGTAAGTTGATACATAGATGTCATTTTTATAGTTTAGATACTTATAATTGTATTCACTTTACTTAGATTTCTCAACCCGAATGCTCCCGGGGTATAAGCTAGTTTAGTGATATTCCCAACTTTAATTATCTCAAACATACTATAACGCATACCAGAATACCATCTATTTTGTCCATTATGAAATTTGGGGGATCTACTCCACTATTTTTCCATTTGAGTATCCCAATTTCATTACTTTCAATGATAATTTTAGTCAATTTACCTGGGTGTACCGAGTTTCTCTTCGCTCCTAAGTAGTTGATTTGTTCCATTAATTTAAATCTCTTGTTGAAAGTCATCTTTTCATGCAATATCAAGGACTTACAACGTGACAGTGCTCCTGAAATGGCCAATTTCTTTCCAACTCTAGCATCAATTATCATATATCTTATCCAAGTACTGCTCTATAAAATGGGATGCTGAGCAGAAGAATAACTACTTGTTTGACATAGCTCACGTATTATTATTTCATGTTAACCTACCTTAGAATTTTGGTAAAGTTTATGCCACATCAAGTTATTTTATTTATTTTTTTTTCGTAAATCATCTACCTACACTGAACTTGATCACTCTTCTTCTTATGAGTCTACTTTTTTTTTGCCTTATGTTGATTACTATCCACTCTTATAGTGGGTATCCATCGAGATAAACTCTCCTTCAAATGTGTTTTCTTTGTCTTTCTATGTTTTAATCTAAGGGGCTGTTTGTTTACCTCTGAATGGTCTGAATCGGTCAGAGGTTGGTGATGTTTGGTTGCAAAAAGCTTACCCTCTGAACTGAAACATTAAGACTGAATGGTTCAGCATGTGTATGATGCTGAATGGAAAATGGACAGAATTTGCCCTTACCTCTGAACAGCCCCTTCCTCCACCTTTCTCAGCGTCGCCGCCATACTGGAACCACACCACCTCCGCCGCCATACCGAAACCACACCGCCTCCGCCGCCATACCGTCTCTCTTCATCCTCCCCGCTACAACATCCATCTCTCTATCTAGTTCTCTGGTTATCTCTCTTTTAAAAACAAGAAAAAAAAAAGAAAGAAAAGAAAAGTATATATGTGTGCAGGTGGGTTAAGAACAAGAAAGAAAGAAAGAAAGGGGGATAAAAAAGATGAAAGAAAAGGACAACGAAGAAGGAAAGAAGAGTGGGTAGGTGGTGGTGGTGTGACTTTTATAATTTTTTTTAATTAATTTATTATAATTTTTAAAATAATAGGGTGAGGGGTAAAATAGTCATTTTACAAATCATTCAGAGGTACAACCAAACAACACTTAATGGTTCAGCATCTTACTGGTTCAGAGTCTCTTACCCATTCAGGCCTCTTACTGGTTTAGCACTTAATAATTCAGCACTTACCAAACAGCCCCTAAGTCACAAAGGACACATACGCTATGATCCTCATACCCTTTGCACCTATACTTCTGAACATTTTATCTTCTATGAAACCACTAATTTCTCGATCCCTTCTTTAGCCTTTGATCCTAAGCCTCCCACTACTACCCTACTTGCTACTTTATCCGTAGCATATTTTGAGATACATTCATGGGTTAACAATTTGATTGTCATCCAGTTCATGCTAATGTTTTTGCCGATTTACTTGGATGCCCAGATGAGCATCGGTCTAGTATTCATTAATGAGTAAATGTTGGGCACAACCTCATCAGTTGAGTTATAAAAGCAACATATTATTGCTCGAGTGTGTATATAGGTTGAGTATAGTGCTCTTCCTCATATTGCCATAGAGATCCGAGGCCTTATGCCTATTCTTCGTTGTGCTTCATATTTCTATCTCCACTCAACGTAGGCCTATTGATTCTATATATCAATATGAGGAAGAAGTCAATACTTGATCAGAATCAACCAAATCGGCAAAAACATTATACTCAGCCTCTAGTCTCATTTGATTGTACAAAACAGTATTATTAAGAATCAATAAAACTTTCACCTTAGCTCTCTTGAGAAAGTATAGGATACAAAGTATCCTTGACATAGGAAGGGTAGGAAGCCACCACAGTCTGACACGTGTAAACCATAGTTAACTCCAAGTAACTCAATCCTAGTTGATTAAAAGGATAATTTAGACTTTCTTTTTCTTTTCAATAACCTCTGAAACAATCATCTTTATCATTGTCGCCGTCTCCGTCACCACCAATAGACAAATCCCTAACATTAACCTTCTCCACCACTTTATCCACACCACCAACCACCATCACCTTATACTTACAACAACTTCCATCACCTCCATTTGAAACCAGCACCCATCCTTTCCTCCTTAGACTTAACAGTTATCGACCCACCCTCCATCAACAATTCTCCACCATTTTATCCACACCACCAACCATGAGAAAACCATCTGCTCAAACCCACGATGTTGAGCTGCTTCTTTTTTCTTCCCTAAATTATATCCTTCCATCCCCTGCTTCAGGTTCATAACAGTAAAAACTTAATAATAATAATAATAATAATAATAATAATAATAATAATAATAATAATAATAATAATAATAATAAAGAAAACATAAATAATAATAATAATAAAACAAAACATGAGCTTTATAAAAGTCCTAATTCAGAATGTCATCATCAGTAGTAAACCATGAAAAGCCCATCTGCTCTGTTTCTTTTATGTTACCGCACCGATCTTCTCCGATCAACAACCGTCTCCATCACCATGGTTAATCTCCATCACCATGGTTAATCTAACGTGCGTTTAAACAAAATGAACTCAATCGAACGTGCGTTTAAACAAAACGCACCCAATCACAAACCTGTGCGTTTAAAGTGATAAGGTGCGTTTATCTTCTACGGGTGCTCTGTTTCTCACCATTGTTTATCTGCTACTTAGACATGGGAGATGGACGATCATACTACGAATTTAGCCATTGAGGCAGTTCTGATTGTGTCGGGTTGTTTAAATAATTCTGTTAACTTGGGGCTATTGTTTAGAATGCTTAAAGGAACAAGAAGCAGGCAAAATATCTTAATGGTTGCGATAATTTCAACCAGAGCAGGGGTGGTCGGACTTGCAGGTTCCGACGAAGTCCACTAAGGCATGACAAGGGCAATTTAAGTAGAAATTGAGTGAGGGCTTGTGTTTGAGCAAAGGTACAGAGTAGGGGTATTTTAATCAGTCGTCACGTATTTGAATGTGCGTTTAAAAAAATGAATGTGCGTTTAAAATTTTTGAATGTGCGTTTAAAATTTTAAATCGTGCGTTTGAACATTTGCACGTGCGTTTGTTTGTTTGTCCCACCATATGAAGTTTAAACGGACGTTACATATCGAACACATATGTAACGTGAGTTTAAAAGCCTCTGTTATCACAAACTTCGTCTTCTTGGTCTGCAACTTATTTTTTAACCTAATTTTTATGTTTAATCATACTTATTGAAACAAAATCGAAAGTATTTGACAACTATTACGAGTGTTTATTCACAAACCTATGATTTTCGAATGATTGACCGTCCCCATTTATAATCATCTGTTTTCCTAATTTTTAGATTCAAATATTGACCTTTTACGTTTTCGTTCAATGTAATCGACTTTTTTTTTTTTTTTTGTTATTTGCATTGTTTAATCATTCAGAATGTTTTAATCGATTTCAAACTTTGGAAAATTTGGTTTCGATTGATTATGTGGTTACGATTTGAAAAAGATTTAAACGCTTTTTCCTAATTTACCCTTGGTTAGATTAACCCAAATATGATTAGGGTTGTTAACTATCATCTTGCCACCGTCTTAATCTAATGGCTGAGAATGCTTCCTATGCTTCTCACGTTAAGAAGTTTTGTACGTTATCTCTTCTGTAACACTTTATAAACTAAAAATCTATAGCACAAAATACAAATGTATATAAATATTTACGTTTAAGTTTTGGTGTCAATTTCTAATTTACTTTTTAGTTCTTTCATGAAATTTCCAGCCATTTTAAGTCATGGTTAAAAATAGATTTGATAAATAAATAAACAAATAAACATGTTAACTCACGAACCTGCCATGTCAATATGAACGCAACCCCTTTATAGCTAAATGTGTTCACTGATATTGATATAGACCCTTTAAAAGAATCAAGCCCATAGGCTATAACAACAAATCTCGTGTTTGGTTTGTGTCGTGTCATGACAAATTAATAACCATATTGCCATTGACAACCAAATTACCAACTTAAAAGCATGCGACACGATACCATCCTAGCTAGGCCTTTGAGAACTTCTATCTTTGACAACGATAAATATGTCATCCTATAGAAAGTGACTACCACGTTTACAATGTTTCAAGGAAAGGAAGAATCTACCGAGTGTTAGACATAATATTTAAACTTGATTTTATACTTATGTTAGACTATTATTAAACATGTGTTAATTGCAATAGTTATAAATTTAAGTGGTAGTTATCATCGGTAATGGTCATACCGGTTGATAAATAGATTTAGTCTAAGTTAATTATTGTCAAGAGTCACACCGGTTCACTAAGACACCGGTTGGTTATGTATAAGTAGGCTGAATACTTATCATTTGGATATATGAAAGTTTATGTTTGCATAACTAACTTTCAAACACTCCCTCTCTTTATTCCCTCTAAATATAACCGCCCACATTCAAACTCGATCGCATACCCGAAGTTTTTATAATTTCAACATGGCATCAGAGCCTCGTTCGAAATCCTGTGGTATATTCGACATGTTAGAGAAATCCGATGATGTTCCAATTGACAAAGGAAAGAAGCCTATGTCCGAAGATAATTTTGATCGTGTGGATCGAACAGTTCTGGCCAAGAGGGTCGCAGAACTTAAAGAGGATTGTATGAATCCTATGAACATCAATTTCTCCTGTTTTCAAATCGGATCATCGTCGAAGAATCAAGTAATCAAGAGAAAGAAGGCTCAAGAATAATTTAATAAGCAAATCAAAGATGTCCCCGAATATCCACACGCTATGTGTTGTGGAAAATGCAAATAACCTTTCCATTATAGAAGAAACTGTCCGAAGAAGATTGAAAAAACAGAATTTATGGTTAAAGGGACAGACGAGAAAGGTTGGGACGATGTGTGGTATGCAAGTTTGACGAGGAAAGAGCATGGATGTGGATACAAGGATCAATTCGCAATCTTTAATAAGTCGTTTGGTATAGAAGGCCAACCGAATGGTTATAGAAGGGAATACTTTCGTGGAAAAGGATCGGTCATAACCACAAGTGGAGGACAAATACACAAGATTAAATCGGTATTTTATGTTCCTACACTTCGTAAAAATGTTTTAAGTATAGAAAGATTGAATCAAAGGATTAGAAGTTGAATTTGATGGTGATGTACATCACATTCATCGGCCGATCATCCAAGAAAAAAGAAGAATTATTACATGCCGAATTTGTGATGGTGAAGATCACTTCACTTTCAAGTGTCCCGAAAATAAAAATATTGTTAAGAAAGATGCAAAAGGCGCGCGTGAGGCGTATGTTGGCAAACGAGTCAGATTCGAAGGCATACAAGAGGGAATTAATGAAGAAGATAAGGAAAGGGCTTCCGTTTTTAGACACTTTGAAGAATTCTCAATCAACAAGGACGATTATGAAGGTTTTATGGAAAAATGTCCTATTATGTACCCGACCAATGTTTCACAGCTTTAAGATTGTTTGGTCTTCATGGATTTGATCCATGTTGCCACCATGGTCAAAAGGTATAAAAGAAAGTTTGAAATAGAGTTTGAAAGAACCATTGAATGGTTTATGCAAGAATTCTTAAAGATCAAGAACAAAGCACTAATGCCACCAAGAGATGGAAACGGATATCCAATAAGTTTGTTGGATTTATGCACTAAAGTGCAAGTGTTTGGTGAATATGATAAAGTAACAAGAGATGATAATTGGGCAATAGTTGCAATGTCGATTGGTTATGGAAGAGGGCTACCAATTTTGGCAAAGAAGGAAGATATAGCATTGACTCTAAGGCTAGTGTATGTTCGTTATTTGGAAATGATGGAATGGTACCATCTTAAATACAAAGGCCGCGAGTTAGTTGTTGAAATAAAGGATGAAGATGGTAGCACAAGTGGTGGACTAAAGAAAAGCGAATGGAATGATGAAGACATGCCACCAAAGAAGAGGAGCCGATCATCCTCAAGTGAAGATTAAAGAACCGATCAAGAAAATCAAGTTTAAGGGGGAGATTGTTAGACATAATAGTTAAACTTGATTTTTATACTTATGTTAGAATATTATTAAACATGTGTTAACGATAGACAATATAATGCTTGATTGATCATTACTTCAATAGATGATTACAATATATAGAGATTGTAGGAAACCCTAGATGGCTAATTGAGCCCGTGGGCTTCACACTAATAATATAGGTTCCAATACTCCCCTGCAGTCGGAGGGGTAGAGCATCGGACACTCAGACTGGAATACAATAAGAAAAAAATAAAAATAAAAGACAGAACAATAATAATAAAAAGACTAGTCTCAATCTCGGTTCTTGAATTGTTGGTCAAATATTCTGCAATCTTCTTCTTTGCCAAAAAAAAAACATACTCGTACTCTTCAATAATGACTTTATTTCGGTCCACAAGTTCTCCATGTTTGGTTTTGTTTCTTATTTCCCAGAATGATAAACAAGATCCACTAGATCCCAATGAAGTCGCAATGCCATCTTTGTTGAGCATGACAATACAAAAGATAAAAGAAAGGATAAAAGAGAGGTTGTGGGAAAGAAAAAAAAAGATAAAAGGACAAATAGACACACGACCGTTGTCGTTAGGCAGTGTGCCAAACCGAAGGCTCGTGACCGTGGTTCGACACAAACAAAAGAAAGAAATAGACACCCGGTGACCGTAGTCGTGCGGCGGTCTGTCAAAGAGATGGTGAAAGCCCGGTGACCGCGGACAAGCGGCGGATTCAAAAAGAAGTGAGATCCGTAGATTAAAAAAAAAGATAGAGAGAGAGAGATGTGGTTTGATAGGCTAGATTGGTGGCAGCAGACCGTGGTCCGACTAGAGAATAACAATAAGAAAAGAAATAGAATGGAATATGTAACACCCCAACCGATGGCGGAAACATCGAGGTGTCACGTAGTGATGATTGTTCAGTAGCTCATGGTAATACATAAGTTTAAATAATCCTTTATTTCATTACAATATTGAATTACATTAAATGTCTTGAATGAAATCTAATACATCCAATAATCAAACAAAGCTTAAAGCTTCAAATATCTTCTCATGCTAGCTCTAGACCTCAAGCATCATTATTTCCTATTGAGTTTGGAAAAATGAGGGGGTCAACTAGACGTTGGTGAGAATACATAAGCCAAGTCAAGCAATAAGTTTTAAAAGAATAAAAATTTAGCAATTCATATGTCTAATGTAAGTTTAAGTCTATATGAATAAACAAGAAGTATAGTATGCACATAATCAATCCTTTGACAAAGTTTAGGTCCATCCCGCATCCACGGTTCACCTTAATATAACGTTGGAACGATAACAATCACCCGCGCTCCCCATAAAAGATGGTGTAACACCCCAACTGATGGCGGAATCATCGAGGTGTCACGTAGTGACGATTGTTCAAAAGCACATGGTACTAAAATGTAAATATATTATTGAATAATTTAAATTGTCTTACATAGATGAAATGGGAAAAATACAAAAGTCTGAACGAAACATGAAAATTGAAATAACTTATTAAAAGCAAGCACTAAAATCCAATGCTATGGAACTAAGATCAAACTTCACCTGAAACATGTACAAAATAGGTTTTGTCAACATAAGAAATGTTGGTGAGCATTCCTAGTTTTAATACATATAGTAAGTTGGAAAATGGTATACAATTCAAGTGCAAAAGCTACAGTGCAATTATGTAAACTATGTATCATACAAATGAGCGAAATCAATCCTATGACTGTATAAATGTACTAAATGAACGGCGGTGTACTTATCCAAATAATTGGATAATAACTTAACAATGACCATGGATTCTCCGATGAAAAAGGGGGAGAATCACCTAAGTGGGTTGTCAATCCAATAGCTCTATCCAATGTTAAGGTCGGCTTGTACATGGTTAATGATTTCACTAAGTACAAATGTATTCTACATGTAATGTCTAGGTATAAAGCACGTATGTAAGCAAATGCACAATGTACTAGAATTGTATTGTAAAAATGTGAACTTGTATGTGTATTTTGTATAAGTGTACATGTAACACCCCAAAAATGAATAAAGACAAAAAGGGGATAGGAAATACTCACATTCACCAAATGACTAGATGATTAAGCGAGCGTGAAAATGCGAGCGATCCAAAGGTTTAACAACGAAACTAGTCCAATTTAGAAGAAAAGAAACCGAATAGGAAAAAAAATATCAAGCTTCCAATTCACCAATTACAAGAGCTTATAATCAAAGCTTCAAATGTAGAAGTAATATACTCTAGAAGAAAGGTATGAGGGAGAGTTTAATCGAATTGAAACAATTGAATTAGAGGTGCAAAGTGTAATGGGTCATAGGTGGGTTTTTATACTAGTTTTGGATTCAATTAGCCATTAAAATTGGTCAACACCATAAAGTAAGGTTTTATGATGAATTGAATATTTGACTAGGACTTTGACTGTTTGACTAAGACTTTGACTAGGACATTGACTGGGACTTTGACTGAGACTGTCTTAGCGGACCGCGAGGGCTAAAAAGAATATTTTTTCTAATTTAATCAATTTTAAGTTATAGACTTGTTTTCTTCTGTTTCTAAGTTGTTTTAGGACCGAAAATTAAGGGCTTTGATTATCAAGGTCTGAAACATATGTGTTCAGGTGTAGATGTGATTATAAAACGTGCATACTTTTACTTATAAAAATTATAAGTTTTATTAAATTGTGAATTTTGGTCCTATTAAAATACGAGGGTTAAAAATGAAAATTTTGAAATATTTGAGGAACCAATTATGCACACTTATGAAAAGTGAAGGGTGCAGGTTGTCACAGTCTCCCCTACTTTAGAAAATTTCGTCCCGAAATTACTTTCAAGTGAAGGTTTCCATGAAACAAAAGACATTTGTAAAAAGGCAAGTAGATTTTAAGAAATGCATCAGCCATGATTTGACAAAGTTTGAAGTAGTTGTTTAATACCTTAAATAAGAGTTTGAAAATCCTTAAAGTTTGACCCAAGGTTAGAGAATTAAGAGTTTATAATGAGCAAGGTTTGGGAAAAAGTATGTAACTGGTTAGAGCAGGGCAGTGTTATAGTAGCTTCCCTTACTTTAGAGAAGTTCCTGACCGAACTTTATTAAGGGCATGCAACAGGATTTCGACTAACAAAGAGTGTAAGAGTATAGAAAGTTTGTGTTTTCTGTGTGGATGGTCCAGAGAAAGACTCTAGGAAGTCGAATTGAAGCTCGTGTAAGAACATTCTTATCGAAAATGCTAGCTATTAGTAAACGATCTAATAAAGAGATAGTAATGGGTAGGTTCTTGGTCAGACTCCTAGTCCTCTCCCGCAGTATCGCTCGTGCTTATATATAGGGTGTACCGCAGCTAACCCACCACACTACTGATACTTTGGACTCGTACTGATTGTCTACCAATAGCCTAAGTAGAATCACACACCACCCCCATGTACCTGTAAATCCATGATTGCGTTCCGGACCGTAATCATCGATTTACCTTACACTAGGGTGATATGCTTTTCCATAACACTAACATAAGTAATACAAGAAACAATGCGTGTAACCAAGATGTGTTAAGTAGTAGATACTGCTCAAGTATAAGATGCGGTTAGAGGTTCTTCCCCTTTCAGGTTCACCTTTTAACCGTAATGAGATTAATGTGTAAGTATAAGACATGATTAGGGGTTCTTCACCTTTCGGGTTCACCCTTAACCGGTAAATTTTTGTTCACATCATTAGGCTCTAAACAACCATATTGATAAACTCTGAGGATTACACCGTTCCCCTCGGGTTAGAGGAATACTCTGAACCGAGTCGTACATGGGAACTGGCTTAGATCTCATACGAGCTATCAATTAATATGTTCGTTGGCCATGATGATGAACAAAATAATGTTAAGTATAACAGGGTTTTGCTCACAACAAAAAAAAATATGCATACCAAATATGCATTCATGTAAGTATATAAGTATAGCATAAAATTTCGATTGAAAGAATAGCATAATGTAAATCGAGTAAATCGCACAATTTGCACAAAATGAAAGTAAACGAGTTAAATTAATGCTCAAAACTAGTGTTGTAAGAATAACTACTAATAACTAGTGCGAGAATAGTTGCGAATAACGCGTGAAAATAACTACCAACAAAAAAATAATACAAAAATAATAAGATAATGTACGAACGTAACTATAAATAGAATGGTGTAAAAAAATAATGAAATTTACTGTAAATGAAAGTGCGCAGAACAGACGTATATTCTACTGGTATGAGGATAACTTTTTGGATACCGAAGAATGTTTTAAGTTCAAAATAGGTTCACTTGAAAAGATTTCGTAGGTACACATTTTCATGTGTTTACGAGAAGTCGAGTTTGAAAAGTGTTATAAGGTATATTATTAGTTGCAAATTCCTCCCGAAAACATATATTGGATACGTTATATGAAAACATGCAGATTTACATTTGATTTGTAAAATATGCAATGCAAGTTTATAAAATGCAAGATGAAATCATTTCATGAAGTGTGTGTAAATCTAATGTGTTTCGAAAGACCAAGATTTAAAATGATGTGAAGATTGTGAATGATCCCAGATGCCTTGATGAATTTTGGAAAATAAAATTTTCTGTATTTAAACATTTCTTTAAGTTGTGGGTTGAAAAGTCGGAAATTTTTAATTGTTATGAAATGTTGAGAAAATCGAAGTGTTACCCGTTAAGACTGGGTAAGCTTGAAACCTTTTAAATTTTCAAACTTTTACGAAATTTGTACATTGAAAGATCATTTATTTGCAGGATCGTTAAGGCATCTCTTTGGGCTCATAGCGGGCTATTTGTTTCAAGGCACAAGGTGTGAAAAATGTGTTCTAATTTGGCGAATAGGCTTTGTGAAAAGATTTATAGAATAAGTTGTCAAATTAGTCATTTTAGAGAGTTGTGTACTAGTGCGTATCGTGTAGGTAGGCATTTATGTATGAGTTTAGTCTGACTAAGAAGTGCTAACTAATGGTAGTTGGCTATGGCTTAGACGACTAGGTGTGGCTATATTAGTATTAGATATATCAGAATATATTGTCTTGAAAGTATTGTGGCTGTATAAACGGATACAAAAGTCATAATTTAAGGATATACTGTGACTTCGATCAAGTAAGTTTGTAAACATGAAGATATAAAACAGGTTGAAATAATAAATTTGGAAAAACCATGTTCATTTTTAATTGTATGATGACGCAACATTCCTAAAATCAGGATGTGATCAAATTTAAACACAGAGTTTAAAACTTAAGTCGTGGGTAAAAATGTTTTAACGCAAAACTAGCAATACCTTATAGTGTAAGAATCATGAGCATAAGTGAAATAGTGTAAGCTTTAATGCAATAATATATCGAACAAAAGTTTTAGTAATAATGATAAGGGATTCAAAAGCGAATGATCAATGAATAATGGCATATGAAACATCAAGTGATTAAATGGAATCTTCAATGATAAATAAACATAAATATCAATGATATAAAACATTGGAATTGTTTCTATAGGAAACTTTGACCGACTCAAGTATTTGAAATTTCCTAGTGACTTGTGGGGGCGTACTTTAACCTGTAAGTGAATGCTCATCCCAAGAGTTCCCAGGTAGGTATACGGCTCCCTCGTCTGATTGGGATTTATACGAAATACCAGGCCTAGACAGAAAACTCAGGATACAGGCGCTCACCCTTCCAGATTGCACGTGCCCCATCAATAGTGAATTCCAAAACTTTAGCGAGATTAAAAACGAGATGCAAAAATAGATCCTTGAGATTTGGATTTTACTCCTAACTCAAAGATGTATTTCAAAATTGAAAACGATTGTGGAATGAAACCAATCACTAAGTTAAGGATATCACTCCCAGCTTAGTGGTTAAGTTCCTTTTTGAAAGAAATACTCTTTGAGGTGTGGATGTCACTCCTATCTCAAAGATATATTCCTAAGATAAATAACATATAGAGGAGTGAAACTAATCACCAAGGTATGGATGTCACTCCTAACTTGGTGATATCGTTTCGTTTGTGAAATACGAGTATCTTCTTCTTTAAACAACACACCGAAAGAATGACGAGAAAGAATCATAGCGAAAATATCTTGAAAGAAAATAATAGGATAAAGAGAAATAAACGCGAGAGGACTCGTGAATGTAAGCTTGGTTATAGACTAGGCTAAAAGGCATTCTAATAACCTAATTCCCTATAACCATGGCTCTGATACCAATCTGTAACACCCCAACTGATGGCGGAATCATCGAGGTGTCACGTAGTGACGATTGTTCAAAAGCACATGGTACTAAAATGTAAATATATTATTGAATAATTTAAATTGTCTTACATAGATGAAATGGGAAAAATACAAAAGTCTGAACGAAACATGAAAATTGAAATAACTTATTAAAAGCAAGCACTAAAATCCAATGCTGTGGAACTAAGATCAAACTGCACCTGAAACATGTACAAAATAGGTTTTGTCAACATAAGAAATGTTGGTGAGCATTCCTAGTTTTAATACATATAGTAAGTTGGAAAATGGTATACAATTCAAGTGCAAAGCTACAGTGCAATTATGTAAACTATGTATCATACAAATGAGCGAAATCAATCCTGTGACTGTATAAATGTACTAAATGAACGGCGGTGTACTTATCCAAATAATTGGATAATAACTTAACAATGACCATGGATTCTCCGATGAAAAAGGGGAAGAATCACCTAAGTGGGTTGTCAATCCAATAGCGCTATCCAATGTTAAGGTCGGCTTGTACATGGTTAATGATTTCACTAAGTACAAATGTATTCTACATGTAATGTCTAGGCATAAAGCACGTATGTAAGCAAATGCACAATGTACTAGAATTGTATTGTAAAAATGTGAACTTGTATGTGTATTTTGTATAAGTGTACATGTAACACCCCAAAAATGAATAAAGACAAAAAGGGGATAGGAAATACTCACATTCACTAAATGACTAGATGATTAAGCGAGCGTGAAAATGCGAGCGATCCAAAGGTTTAACAACGAAACTAGTCCAATTTAGAAGAAAAGAAACCGAATAGGAAAAAAAATATCAAGCTTCCAATTCACCAATTACAAGAGCTTATAATCAAAGCTTCAAATGTAGAAGTAATATACTCTAGAAGAAAGGTATGAGGGAGAGTTTAATCGAATTGAAACAATTGAATTAGAGGTGCAAAGTGTAATGGGTCATAGGTGGGTTTTTATACTAGTTTTGGATTCAATTAGCCATTAAAATTGGTCAACACCATAAAGTAAGGTTTTATGATGAATTGAATATTTGACTAGGACTTTGACTGTTTGACTAAGACTTTGACTAGGACATTGACTGGGACTTTGACTGAGACTGTCTTAGCGGACCGCGAGGGCTAAAAAGAATATTTTTTCTAATTTAATCAATTTTAAGTTATAGACTTGTTTTCTTCTGTTTCTAAGTTGTTTTAGGACCGAAAATAAGGGCTTTGAGTATCAAGGTCTGAAACATACGTGTTCGGGTGTAGATGTGATTATAAAACGTGCATACTTTTACTTATAAAAATTATAAGTTTTATTAAATTGTGAATTTTGGTCCTATTAAAATACGAGGGTTAAAAATGAAAATTTTGAAATATTTGAGGAACCAATTATGCACACTTATGAAAAGTGAAGGGTGCAGGTTGTCACAGATGGTCAACGAATCTAGGTGGGGTTGTCAATCCAATAGATCTATCATTGTATACCGCCGGCTTGATTAGGGTTAATGATTATGCAAGTTGAAGTTTAAGTATAATAGTCTTTGTCTAAGTCATGAGGCATTAAAGTTTACAACTAGACATGTATGTAGAATTGCTTAGTATAAAGTTTCAAGTATAAAGAATTGCATAAACAAGGTTACGTAAACTCACTTGATTGTGTTGAACTTGCGAGCACTCAAGGGAAACAACAAGTTAAGCTTGCACCTAATTAAGAGGGTTGTTTTAGTATCTATTGTCATGATTTTTTTTTTTTTTTGAAAGGTTAATTTCTTTTAAATCCTGTAGTCTGTGGGACTTGAACCCAAGACCTTCCACAACCTAGGTGTTTTAAAGGTTTTGCCTTTGCCAATGGGTCATGATGACTGCACAAAATTTATAACTTCTCATTTGTGTTATTTTATTTAAGTATATAAGTAGTCGTGTATCATAGTTTCAAAATATTTGTTTTCACTAAGATGTGTCATGGAAAACATGACTACAACGTAACATTTTACTATACAATATTAACAATTTTTTTTTATCAAAATAGACACATGTTTGAAAGTTCGTAGCAGTAAAACCATTCGTCTTTTAAAAGAAAAATATGACGTACATATTTGAAAATGTGTGATAACAAGAGTGGTTGTTAACCATTAAAAGTCATGGCTTAAAATAAATAAAAAAATATATATTTATATTACGTACTAACTAAACAAACTTGTAATATAATTTAATATCAACAAAAACACTAGTTTGTGTTAAACTTATGATTAGGATGGTTTTGTGGTTTTATAACGGTGCTCTTAGAAAGATTATTTTTTTTCTATACGCACAAAATGTGATAACACATTGCGAGAATGCATTCCCAAGCACCAACTGTGTTCTCCATAAACCCAACATTTGGAAATCCGTATTGTTACCTCGAAACATTTATAGAGAGGAGCGAATCAACTGGAGCGGCGATGACAGAGATTGCTTGGCGCTTCTCGACGATTGCAATGGTGTCGAAGGCTTTGGTGGCGCGTGGCGACGGTTGTTCAGATTCGGCTAGTTGTTTGGAATAGTAGCAGGGATGGGTGGTCCAACAGTGTGGACGATGGCGACGTAGGTGGTTTTGGTTTTTTTTTTCTTTCTTTTTTTGTTGGAACAAGGTGTTCGGGATTGAAAGGCTTGATTGATAATGGTTAAATACATAAATTTATACGGGTTGAACGAATTAAAACGGTGTGGTTGATCATGGTAACAACCAAGACTCGCGGATCAAGATTAGGAAGTAATAACTGGTTGAATATTTTGAGTCAAAATGCTTAGGAATTTATGGAAAGATTGGACCGGACGAATAGCATGCTTTAAATAGGTTGATTGCGAGGTTAGGCGGAGTTGACTAATGGTGCCGCGTATCTCGCTGGCTTTCTTGACTTACTAGAGGTTGAAGATGAAGATTTTTTTCTTATTGGTTTAAAACCCGTGACTATTGGTCGTGATTGGCGACTAAATGGTCAACGATAATTGTAAAAATTCGTGAGTTAAGTTTGGAATAATTGATAGATGATTTCTAATTGATCAAAACATGTTGAGTGGTTATAAAATGGATGGTATTTACATAGAAACTTACGTTTTCAAAATTGATGAATTAAAACATGATCATCAAAATTTAATTTTATCTAACATATTTGTAATTATACTGTGAATTCATTTGAATAAATAAATGAGAAACATGGAATATTATGTATTAAAATTCATAGTTTTTTTTATCAAACAATTAATAATATAAGAGGACTAAAACATATATTAATTAAAAATGTTTGAAAATTTTTTTCGCAATGTTACAGAATAGAGATAAAGCAAAAGAAAGCAATTAAAGATCAAAGGGACCGAACTCATTAAGATAAAGGAAAAAAATCATCTGACCGAATTAAAGATCATTATCTGTTTCATTACGCCAGTTTGAAAAAGATTTAACGATAATGATAAATAATGAATCAATCCCAAACTACATGCATTACTCATGATGAATAAAATAATAAATCCAAGCCAAAGATGGAACAAGAATGGATGATGTAGCCAATGAATAAAAGATTAATAAATCTCAAACCAAACCAAAACAAGATGTGATCGGCAGTAACATTAAGACCATGATTCGTGAAACGAGACCGTATTTTATTTATAAAAAACCATGATTAACAAACTAAAAAAAACCAGAATGGACTGGGCGGCGGCGAGGTTGGCGGCACATCGCCCTGTCTAGGGTTTGAACCAAGTAGCAGCTAGGGTTTGTATGTGTGTGAGTGGCGTAGC
Source organism: Ambrosia x helenae (assembly GCA_030844895.1). Lineage (NCBI taxonomy): Eukaryota > Viridiplantae > Streptophyta > Magnoliopsida > Asterales > Asteraceae > Ambrosia > Ambrosia x helenae. The sequence goes on along the minus strand of CM061231.1, from coordinate 104,614,615 downwards.
GAAGGTGGTATAGAGCCTAGGGTGGCTCTAATACCATGATAGACAATAGAATGCTTGATTGATCATTACTTCAATAGATGATTACAATATACAGAGATTGTAGAAAACCCTAGATGGCTAATTGAGCCCGTGGGCTTCACACTAATAATATAGGTTCCAATAGTTAATTGTAATAGTTATATGTTTAAGTGGTAGTTATCATCAGTAATGGTCATACCGGTTGATAAAAAGATTTAGTCTCAGTTTAATTATTTTCAAGAGTCACACCGGTTCACTAAGACACCGGTTGGTTATGTATAAGTAGGCCGAATACTTATCATTTGGATGTATGAAAGTTTATGTTTGCATAACTAACTTTTAAACACTCCCTCTCTTTATTCCCTCCAAATATAACCGCCCACATTCAAACACGATTGCATACCCGAAGGTTTTATAATTTCAACACCGAGTATAAGCTTGCCAAAAGGGGCATGCAACTGATTGATCCATTTATTTAGCATAATAACATTTGGTGAAGTGAGAAAAATAGTAGATGCATAAAACTTCATCTAGTACTCTTCATTTAGAAAAAACCACATATTTGACGTTGAAATATTTTACAAAAAAGTTCTTCATGACCTTAACATTCATGTTGAATCCCATGACATTATGTTCATCACGACGAAGTATTTTCATTAGTTCTCCCGCGATAAGCTTAACCTATAGTACAATTGAGATAAAAATAAAAATATAAAACTTGTCAAGTAGGATGGTAATCAAACATTAACAGAATGGCCTGGTATAAATGACTCACCAGATGGATAAGGAAAACAAGTTCTTCATCATTGTCATCATCATCATAATCAGAATGCAAGTATTCAGAGATAGTTGTAATGAGCTTATATGATAAAGTTGTCCCTAATACTGCCCCTACGATAATGCCTTCCTTCAACCTCCTCTTATCACTCCATCCTATCACTGCTCCTGAAATTGCTCCAAGTGTAGCTCCCACTAAATCCAAACATATATATTAACACAATTTAGGGGTGAGCAAAATTAACTGTCATAACCAATAACCGAACCATAACCAACATAATCAAACTCATTTTAACCGATAACCGACATAACCAATGGTTATGGTTATGAAATTTCTTTAACCGACCGAGCGGTTATGGTCATGGTTTTGAAACTTTGGTTAACTAAATAACCATAACCGAACCGAACTTTTAGTTTTAAGACTATGTATTATTATGTTTTACACTAACCATGTAGAGGTTTTCTACTAAAATAAAAGTATGCTAGTAACAACACAATCAGGTGACCGTTATTCTAATAAAGAATTAAACTTAGGCTTAAATAAGTTTTTTTATTGTGTAAAAAATCTTAGTAATAAGGATCACCCATTCTTAGTTTAACAAAAAAAAAAAAATGTAATCTTGTTAGTGTTATTAAAAAAACTTAAGCTAAGTCCACCATCGTAGGTTCCATTTTTTATTTTGTAGATCCATATGATTTTAATTTTTAAACTTTAGTCGAAAGTTAGTTTTAGTTGAAGTTTATGGTTAATAACTGAAATAACCATAACCGCACCATAACCGAATTCATAACCGATTAACCATAACCGAAGTTTGGTTATGGTTATGGTTAAGGAAATCCCATAACCAAAATAGTGGTTATGGTTATGATTAATGGTAAAAACCGAATCAAACCGACCCATGCACACCCCTAATACAATTGTTAGGAAAATTTAGTAATAATGTGTCTTTTACTAATGCAAGGATGAATGAAAATTTGATTGGTTGGAATAAACAATGTTATGCCACTAATCATTTCATGACATATTTTAACTTCTTTTCAATAAATTTGATGGTTCATATCTATAATACATTCTTAAGCAATAATGCATTATTAATTGTAATCATAAAAGGGGAAAAATAGGATAAAATAATAAACTCTTTACGCTGTAAACAACGCGTCTAATATACGTCAATAGCTCATTTAGTTTTATTACTATTGATAAACAATATTTTATCAATAGTAATAAAAATATTTTATTTTTGAATGTAACTTCAATTTTTATGAATTTAGACCTTTATCCTACAATAAATATATAACCCATTTAACTTTTTAGTAATTTTATTTTTCTCTGACATCTTGCTTGTGCTATCTTTTCATTAAAAAAATAGTGCGTGGTTAATTTTTTTCTCAGAATTTCAGATATAATTTTATTAAAAACGGAGATGTACTCATAACAATTTATTTTTTTAATTAAGAACAAAACAGACTGTGTAGCTTATTTGTTATCGTAATGTCTTATGTTATAGTTTGATACAAAAACGCACTTACCATATTTCTTACCGATACTGTGTCGCGTAGCACATGTGCCTCACCTAGTGAGCTCTTAAGCATGTTACATGAGATCTCAAAAGTCCATGCTTATTTCTATTTAGTATGTTAGTTAATTCTTCATTATTGCATAATTAATGAGCATGCATGTTATGGTTTATGTGATTATATAATGAACACAAACTTTCATATATGTGGAGAGAGAAAACAAATACATAACCATTACTTCAAATCACACCAAGAAGCTTTAGAATTTTTCTTTGTTCAAAAGATAATTAGAGATGAGTACTCTCTAAATTCATCTTCATCTTTTCCAAGTTCTAATACACTAATTTGCCTATTGTAACCCTGGGCGTGTGGCCTTCTCTGATCGTACAAACTACTTTTACTATTGTACTTTGGGAGACATACACGTCGTCTAAGTAGAGGCACAAAATTTGTTTTAAGTGACTTGTGTTGCGCACAAACCCACAGTTACAATCGTTAACACGTGTTTGTTCTTTCATGTAGCAAAGGATTGTAAATAACAACAAACTAAAACAAAACTCAAAGATCAACTAGGAAAAGATTTAAGAAAAACATATTATGGTACTGACCAACTCCAAACTCGAAGACGAAGAACACATAGAGTAATTTGAACACTACCGCGGAAACAATGGAGCAGCAAACCTTTCTCATTTGTTTAAATGATTCAAAACTACGATGATGGTTAATTAGTTCTACGTGTGTGTATATATATATGCATGTATCAGCCACATATGGAACGTAGGAGGGGGAACTGGGGAAGGTTCCTAATTATTATTATTATTATTTTAAATAGTTTTAAGCCCAATTGCCCAACATAGGGCCCCGCCTTGTAATTTGTTTAAAAATGGACTTTAGGGGCCCATGGCGGAAAGCTTTATGCAAAAATCACTGAACACAACAAAATTGGACTTTTGTGAATGGTTATAAACACCAGTAGCCGTTTGCCCGTTTGCATGGATATTTTACACACCAAAAAGAAAATAACAGAGATAAAGTTTCTCCAAGTGTTTTTTTTAGAAGTTACTTAAACTTCAAGTTTTTTATTTAATGTTACTCAACTCTTGCGATGAGTTTTAATCTTGTGATATTTTTTTTCTTTTTCTTTTTTTTTTTTAAATTTTTATTCTTTTGTAAATGTTAAAATTTTGGAATTAAATGACCTAAATACATAGAACATGTGGTCTTGGTATGTAGAGATAAATGATTTGAGAAAAAAATTGGAATTTGTATTGCAATTCAACAAGAGAGACAACGCCCAATTGAAACAAGTTAATGTGAAGATCTAAATAAGCTATTTCTATTTTTTTAATCAAATTGATTACAAATTGATCTCTTTGATTGGATTCTTCAACCACACATATACTAGCCGGCATTCTGACATGGCCCACTGCACTGACGGATATAGAAATGTTTTCCAGTAGTAACGTTTTTCATTTTAGCAGCAACGTTTTCCAAATTTTGTTAAAAAAAACCAAATTTTTCACTACGCGCGTGAAGTTGAGCCGCAACGTCCGCGGCACCTAGTCCCATACTAGGTTCGCCCCTGGCCCACTATCATAGTATGTTTACATGCTATTATCTATATCTATATCTATATCTATACTACTATATAGTGTATTCTAGATGTGCAATATAGTAATTTCATATTCATCTAGAGGGGGTAAGGTTGTAATTACATTTATTTAGTAAGACAAATTTAATACAACACATTAATTTTATTTACTTGCTCATTTAATATTTAATATTTCTTGGTAAATTTAATTAAATTATAAATTAGTATGAATTTGTAAACCTTTAATTAGTGATATAGCTAAACATTCTTAATATTATTGGAGCTAACTAGCATATGATCGGACAAATATTTATTTGAGTTTGCACTGCAGCATGATCATTGGGTCTATTTCAATTTATCATTTTATTGCAAATCGTATTCTCATTCTCACCTAATTATTATGTCAGCTCATACCAACAGTTATTAGTTTTTTTCAACATAACGAAAATAATGTATCCTTTTCTATGGTTATGGATATACGATGAATATTATAGTTTTAAGTGACAATAGCCTATCAATTGAACCACAGATATTGTAACAAAATAGTTGTGATCAAGAAATGAATTTAATTGATTTTGATTTAAAAAAGTAAGGTATAAAATAAAGCATTAGTGACTCTAATTTGTCTTGACCTTCCTAATTCTTTAGTGGTTCAATCCTCCTGATGCCTTTCCAACCGATGTAACCCAATCGTCAAGTGTCAACTTCTTCCACTTGTGCAAGCTACCCCACCGGGTCACCTCCGTTCCACCTAAGTTGTAACTGTAACATTACGTATTTTTTTAAAAATTTTTGTACTTTTAATTCTATTTTATTTTTAATTATTTTTTATAGCACTGTGGTGTATTCTTTCTACCAGTGGTTTAAAATAATAAAAATTTAACTTAAGTAAATAAATAAACGAAACCACATTTGGTTTTATAGTCACTAAACACGTATAATTGTTTCGTTGATATTGATATAAGCAAATTTCATTTTTTTTTGGTAATGACTACTTGGCTAGTAATCTAATATAATCAAAGATGATCAACTCAAACATAAGAAAAGAAATAAGCAATCACGATTAATCATAAAAAAAATTTGGACGAACTAAAACAATCAAGCCGACATTTCAGCTCTTGATTTCGTCAAATGCATTCCATAATTGAACCATATTTAGAACTGATTATTAACTTTTGAAAACCCAAACCTTTTCCCTCCCATAATAATATGTCGTTAAATTAATAAAATATTTCATCTCAACATTATTAATTTACAGAGGTTTTACTTTTATAGGTAATTATTACATATACAACTATAATAAAACATCCCAACTCTAGTAATTTCTCTATAACACAAGACTCAATCATGAGATCAAGAAAGTGTTGGAATTAGAGTTAATCAAGAAATTCTATACTCCCTCCGTCCCATTTTAGCTGTCATTGGGCCCACAAACACACAAATTAAGAAATCTTTGTTTGTATGTTGTAAAATGACAATAATATACGAGTTATTATTTCAAATCTTTGATTGTCTTTTGTCTTTTATGAGCAAAACTGAAAATTGCTTAGAAATGGACATTTAATTTGGGACAACAAAAAGTATAACGAACATTTAAAATGGGTTGGAGAGAGTATAATTTAGGAGTTAAAATATAAAAGTCAAACCAGTATGTTTGTGTTGGTTGATTATAACCGCCAAACCAAAGGGCAATTCTCCCTTTTTCTTTTTCTTTTTTTTTTGAAAAAAAAAATAGAAAAGGGAGCCCATAGTATACCAAAGAAAAAGGCTTTCTAAGAGCATTCACAATCCACCCATCAAACCTCCGCCATCTTTAAAATTAAAAAAAAACCTACTAAAAACATACTACAACTCATCTATCATTTTATACCCCATCTTTATATTATGAAAATTTGTTATCTTAGCTTTTCATAAATGAAAACCTACTATTCACCCCACACCAAATTATTGTGAGTGTATTCTAACGAGACATATAATAAAATAAGTGTTTGTGAGTAACATAAAGATAAATATGGTGGATGGGATGTGGGAGGTTTTTTAAAATGAGAGAAAAATTTTGAAAAGTATGATTTTTAGTTAAATTATAAAGTAAAAAATGGTAAATGAGATATGAATGCTCTAAGGTACACAAATACCCAATTTTTTTAAGACATTTGGTATATAATATTGTTTGTTCGTTTGTGTTCTCTGGTGTCTCCATCTCTGTTTGTGAGTCAATACACATTCATTGTGCATACTTCCCAAATAACAAATATGATACTAAATCTATAATCAATCCTCAGTCTCTACAGAGAGTAACAGAAATCAACCTACGAACCAAAGAAGATACCGTAATTTGTGGGAGAGTTTTTTTGGTGAAGCGATAGAGCGTTAATGCTGTTGGGTTAATCTTGATTATTTGGATTGAGCATGGGTCAGAAATGTAACAGGTCAATGACTAAAAGGTGACTAGTGAAGATTAAGTCTTATGTTCACCAAGTATTGTGGAAGTGGAGACGTTAATTAGCTGAATAAAAGGAGGAAAATGAACGTTGGTGCTTAAAAGGAGCACTATCATTTATTTAGCATGTGTTTAGTTTGTTCTATTTATTATAAAATAGTAAAATAGGGAGTAGTAGTTAGTGATGTACAAAGCGGTTTTTTTGGTCAAACCGAACCGGTTTTAAAACCGGTTTCGTTTTTTTTTTTGTTCAAAAACCGGTTTTTCCTCAAACCGGTTTTTGGCACCGAAGACCACCATCAATTGGAACCGATTTGGGTCGGTTTTAAAACCGGTTTTTTTGCCAAACCGGTCATCCAAGAATCCAAATACACTGTCAAAATCGGTTTTCCTCAAAAACCGGTTTTCAACCCTGACCGGTCCACGAATTGCCCAATCGAACCCAAACCGGTAAATTGGGTCGGTTTCCGATCGGTTTGAAAAAAAAAACCGGTTTTTGCAGAACCGGTTTTCCGGTTTTTGGATCAGGCCGGTTTGACAAACCGGTTTTTTTGTACACCTCTAGTAGTAGTAATAGTTTTTCTTGTACCTTCTCATAATTATATATCAAAGCAAGTTAAAGCATTAAACCTTTCTTGTACCTAAGTTTGATTGTGTATGTTTGAAGCTTTGATATCCAACAAATGCTTAGGTATCTGGAACTTCATTTATATCCATAGTACTACTAACTATATTTATAGTTATTTAATTACTTTTACTACTATTTTTTAAGTTAATTTTTAACGGTATTTCAACTTCTATTCTTCACAATGATAAATTATGGGTTATCTACGAATGAATATAATAGATGCACTCACAAGTATGATTGATACATTACACATAAATACCTCATATGGTACAGTTTATTTAGCAAACCACATGTTTGGCCACGCAAAGTGATGAACATAAAAGGGGTTTAATTAGTAGGCGCAGCGCCTGACTTGAAATTTTTGTAGGTAACAAATACGTTATAGTGTTTTACAAAAAAAGCGATACACGAGCCTAACATTCGTGCTGAACCCAATGACTTTATGTTCATCACGGCGAATTCTTTTCACATGATCTCCTGTGATAAGCTTAATCTGTGATAAAATTGAGATAAATTCTTTAACCAAAAAAAAAAAAAAAACACTTTTCTTGTAAGATGATAATATAGGCCTCGTATAATTGACTCACCTGATTAACAATGGAAACAAGTTTATCATCACCATTATTATAATCATAATCATAATCAGGATGCAAGCAATCATAGATAGCTTTGATGAGCTTATATGACAATGTTGTCCCTGATACTACCTCGATAATTATGCCTTTCATCAACCTCCTCTTATTACTCCATCCTATCACTGCTCCTGCTATTGCTCCAGTGCAGCCCCCACTGCTCCCAAGCGTACATGCGTGTTAGATGTGTTTATGTGTTTTCATCAAATAAGTTTCGTAGATGAAATGTTTTCATACAAGTGAGTGTAATTAAGAGTTGTGTGAGTTAAATATATTTTTTGAACTAGCCTTGAGTGGCATGTGTAAGTCAGAATGAGTAGTTCGTACGTGGGAGTAACGTGGTTTTTGGGTACAAGCTATCGTATGTGTAATGTTTACTGTATGCAGTGTTGCAGAGGTCATTAGGCGGTCCCTAGTTGACTGACTGGGGTGTTAGGAGTACATGGGGAGTACTCAGATATGATAAATATAAAGAAAATTAATTATTGGATATCTATATCTATATTTATCTATACTTTCCATAATAGGAGAAGCATGAGTGACATAAGCAAGGCTGATGTGTCAAGCATTTAGACATAAGAAAGCTGACGTAGCACCCATGGAGAAGGTTTCGGTGATGCAAAAGATGACGTCATAACATCAGATTAAAATATACAAGAAAAATCATGAGCCACTCATTTAAAGCAATTAAATAATACCACTTGCAAAATGTGGGTCACCCATTAAGTAAGTTTTGCATCTGTTGTTTACAAAGGACCACTCAGCAACATCTATTTGGTATAACGAGTCAAAATCGACAGATGTTTATAGAGAGGGAAACTATACATGTAGGATCGACTTTCGGGTCACCTGCTGTCACGAGCTTGACTCTTCAGAGTGCGGAATCCTCTGAAAAGGTTCGGATAACAGAAATGACAATGAAACAAACACAAACAAGGTATCAACACACACAAAATATGGTCAAAGGTCGTATTGATTAATCAAAAACAAAGCTCAGGTGTTTACAATGATTATCTCAGACCTTCAGACCTTGGGAAGGGTGTTTGGGGGCTATGTGATGTGACAACTAATGATTATGGCAATGATTGGATGCTTTTATACCCCTTCTACTCATGCAGAGTGTGTCAGGCGATTAGGATTCCTATGCCATATACAAATACAAGCGAGTAGGGCCTAATCGCATGTGTAACAGGCGATTAGAGCTCCTAATCGCCTATGAAGACTTGTAAACGCCCTCAGCATCAATCATACCTCAAAACGCTTCCAAACACACCCAAACACCCTAAATACTAACCAAACATCATGTATACTAGCCTAGGGACATCATGTACTAACAGACTCCCCCTTGGACCTAGCTAGTATACGTACAAAAGACATAAAGACAAACTTCATAAAGTAGCAAACAGCTATACAAACAACTAAACAGACAAAAACTTCACAAGCAGCAACATCTTCAGTCTTCAACTTGACGTCATCCTGATCCTTGTAATCCTCGACCAGTCGCATCCAGCATGAACCTTGTTATCATGGCAGAAACGTATCACCCACTGAAACTTCATAGCTTGATCTTCTTCTGACTTCAAGTGCTGAATGGGATACAGGAACAGTGTCTCAACATCCATCTCTGAACAGTTTACCAACCACATGGGATCCCAGATCCTGATCTTCCGACACATCTTCGGAGTGTTGTCCAAGATGATTACTGCTTCAGTAGTAGCCGCATCACAGTGCCAAAACCAGAACTTCGGAGAGAATTCATGTTCAATTGGAGCAATCGGTATCTTGGGCACGCTATCTAGTGGTTGTATCTTGTGTTCCCAGATTGAATGCTTGGTGATATGATGCAGCTTCTCGGTCTTGTATGACTTTGGATAATGAGGCCTAAAGGTGCTCCACTATGTCGTGCTCGCTCTCTCCCCCCCCCCTCTCTCTCTCTCTCTCTCTCTCTCTCTCTCCAGAATATGGTAGAAAGAATCCAGTCCATTACACTTCTAATAATTGAGAGGAAAGTCCAAACGAACCAAGTACCGAACATACCAGAATGGCAAACATAGAATCTTCTTGTAGGGCTTGAAATACAGAACCCCTTCTTCCCCTTTAACTCCCAACATACCAGCATGCTCAGCATAGGCCCAACTGATTACGTTCCCGGACATTTTGGACAACTGCTTCTTAAAAACAGAGGCTTGGATTGGACCTTTCTTCTTCTTACGCTCTTCTACAGTAAGGTACCATTTGGAGCATAATCTTATGATCCGATTAGTTCTAGATTCTACCTCAGGAGGAATAGGAGTGGGATTAGCTTTGAGCTTTTCCTCTGCATCTCTCATCATTTCTTCAGTGATGTCAGGAATCCCAGTGGTAGAGTTATCTACAACGTACTTAGTAGTTACCACTCGAGTTCCATCATCCATTTCAACTTCATTATATTCAGGATTTACTCCTGGAGGAGGAATGTAGCTTGCACCGGAAGGTTTTCTGAATGACAACGGTAGGATCCAAGGGCTGGAGTTTAATCGTACTCGGTAGACCCATTGGCGCCACATGTCTCCACTAAAACCTAAAACATAATCCCGCTATTATTTATCTCCATCATTCTGTTCACTCACCTTCTTCCCCAAAAAATATACAGACCAGTGTAGCAGCATTCACTAATCACAGGAGAACCTTTACATAACGTCATCACCGGAGCCACCTGTGTTGGAGCTTTTGGCTGTTGGTTCCCTCATCCACCACCGCACCACCACCTACAACCACAAGGTTTTTAAGGTGCATTTTAGTTTGGATATGATATTTCTTGTTGTTTAAAAGGAAATTTAACTAAGAAATACTCAAGTATTAGGCCTTAAAGCAAGAAGAAATATTGGACAAGCATTTATATCGTTTAGTGAAGAAAACATGAATAATATGGGTAATGTTTTAATTCAAACATGTTAAACGGGTCAAAAGTATCCAAGGTATGATTCTAATGATCTTTTTTTCAAATAATTAGTCTATTGTTGACACAACATAACCTCTTTAGTTGTGTTTCACAAACTATCTATTTATATAAAAAAATTGCAGAGTGCATGCAAAAAAAATATACATCTTTTGCATTTTTTAGGAATTCGGGAGTCTTTCAATCGATAGCCCAATATATCTTGTTTTTGTATAGAATTATCAAGTTTTTTGTGGAACGTTGAGGATCATATTAACCATTAATATACGCCTTAACAATGATAGAAAACTAAAAAGGGCACTAAATAGAAAAATAAAATATTATGTATAAGAAATCTTGAAAAAACATGTACAATCTTGTGCCATGAGATGCTTCATATTTTATATCTTCTTCAAGTTCATCCCTAGTGGGCTAACCAACAACTGCAAACTGATGAAACATCTTAAGCAGACTCACGGTGTTATTAGTTTTACAAGAATACTCTTGGATCCTGGTGATCACCCATGTTGAACCTAATCTAGCCTCGGTTAGATTTGAGTTTCTTCAGAGTGATCACAATTGAAAACCCACGGATGGTGCCAAAGAAGAAGCATAGATCTAACCAAGGCTAGATTAGGTTTAACCAAGGTGATTTCTAGACTCCAAGCGTATTCCTGCAAAACTAATAACACCGTGAGTCTCGTTAAGAGGAAGGGAGATGGGGGTTTCTCCTCTTAACCCTCCGGTGTGAGAATAAGTTTGGTTCTTTGTGAATGATAATAACGAGATTTGAGAGAGTAGAGAGTCGATCCCTTTACCTCTAGGAGAATGGGATATTTTGAGCCGGAATGGTAGGAGATGATTGGCTAAGACGTCGCTTCTTAGGTTATTCCATGTGGTCGCTCCTCTGCTGATTGTTATGGATTTCATGGGAGGGCGTGTGTTGGCGTGATGTCATTGTCAGTCATCCTTCTTGTCCTCTCTGCACCACCTATGTGTGAGAAGATCGTGGAGCAGGACTTCCCCTAACCTGATTGGGTAGTTGTCCTTTTCGTATAGTCCATTTTGTCTCCCTTACCTGGAAAATCCTATGTGGCGTGTGGGCCCGCAGAGTTCTTTATTTGCCAAGTATTACTGTTTTATGGTGGTTATATGGTTTTGTTTGGGCCCGTAGGGGGTCCAAACACATATGTCTTCGATCAATATGTGAATTTTCAATCATACAATATTTGGATTTTAGGCAAAAGATATTGTAACGGTTTAGCACTAATTTGCGTGATTATTCTATCCTTGAAACTAATCAATTATTTTGAGTTGTGAATGAACAACGATATATTTAATTAAAGATAATCAACAGAATTCTGGTATCAATAAAAAAAAATACATAATAAACCAAAATTTTGAAAATTATAATTTCTTTAGGTGCTTTGGCTATATGGTTGTTCTTCATACTGGGCATGTATTGTTGGTAAAAAGCCATTGGGATATGCATTGTGGATGAAACTTGTGCTCACACTTTGGAAAAGTTCCAGCTGAATTCCCAACCTCAAAATCCTCTTTGAATCCAATGAAATACTATCTTAATCAAATAATTAAACATTAACAAAATAGCAAAATTATCAAACGACATCTAACTCATGTGCGGAACCTAAAGGCAAACTGAGCAACATGTTTCGTTTCCAGAAGTGTCAAGGATGTTGTGGTTTGATATCTTTGTCTTTGGAAGCTTAATGAGCCTTTCACAACTTGCAACCTGCATGGTCATACCAGTTTATAATTAATTAAAAGTTTTGTCAACAGTACTTAATAAACTGTAATGTATGCCTAAAATGTTGCTTCAATTAACTTGGTCATAATTATTTACCTTGGTAATTAGGAACATATTATCCTGGTCAGGAAGAAGTTTTGGTTCTAAATTATCTTCTGCTACAATATCAATCTACGAAAACAATATTGAATCATTTTTGTTAAGGTTAACATTGTTGGAATAACAATCTGATGTGCAGCAAATTCTTATCAGAAAACAACAGAACAATGAAACAGATTCGAATAACATAGAATAGGACTTGAATATTGATAATGTATGCTTCGGTTTTTGACAGAATATAAGGACCAAACTTGTAGTTTATGATCAAACGTTTATGCATTGATTCTAGTTGAACAATCTTGGTGATTATACAACGTACATTTATGTCCTATATATACAAATCTAACAGACATGTTCTTTAACAGTTATGAAACAGTCGGTGCCTCCTCATTTTCCCGCCAAATAACTATTTATAACTGTCAAGGGCAGTATGGCCATTTCAGTGTTTTTCAGCCATTGAGTCGCGCCTCTTGTCTTCATATCTTGAGACTGCATATCTGTTCCGAATGGGTTCCTTTCTTTGCAGCCGATTTGTTTGCGTCATAATTTTACATAACTAGCATACTAAGTTCCTAATTATTTACAAATATTTACATAGGTCAATACACACACACACACACACACACACATATATATATATATATAGGGTAAGGATAATGTGGAAACCCACTCTTATAGTGAAAACTCTGGAAACTCTGACTTTCCGATTTTTTTTTTTTTTTTTTTGAAAAAATTAGAGCATGTAACATACAGAGTTTTTTCCTAAACTAGTGTTGAAGGAAAAACTATTTACCATTTTGGTGTTCTTTAAAAACTATTTACAAAAATAGTGTTTTTTATTTATATCCATTACCTTTTATTTCAATGACCACGTTAGACTTTAAAAAAAAAAAAAAATTATTCTATCAATCCATTTTCCAGTATTCTATTTTTATGCTTTTTTTCAATCATTCCACTATTTTTTTATGAATTAACATATAATAGTGCTTTTTTATCATCTCGTTGTCATTTTTTCTTTCAATCACCCAAACTCACTATAAAAATTGTCCTACTAAATTTAAACAATGAAATAAGAAACATAAAAAAAGATAATCGAACATTAAATCTTGACTTGTGTCAGTCTCAATGTCACGTTTTCGTTGAATACTTAAATCAAATTGCCATTCTTTGTAGTGAAGCCTTTATGAGACGCCTAAAACTTTCATAATGAAGATGATAATCTTTTATATTTCCGTAAAACCAAACAACGATGCATGGTTTTTAAAGTTGATTTCGTTAACTTTGTTTGTGATGTGATCCATTATTTGTATGATTGAACAAGAAAATTGAGATCTTTAATTTGTTTGTAATATGGAACATAGTGATTACATGGTGTTATTGTTGATTTGTGAACTTCCTTTGTGATTTCATAATTTTGATGATGCAACATAAAGTCGTACAAAAAAATTCAACGTTAAAGTTTCATAGCATTTATAATAAATTTAAACCTTCATAGTTAAGTTTGTTTTACATAATCGTATTAATGTGGTATTACATATGACTCAAAACGTGATAGAAATGGTTGTCCTTGCTCAACAAACGTGCTTTTTTAATATGAAGCAGATTAGAAGTTCTATTTTGTTTGATATCATGACTCGTAGCGATTCACTTTGATCTTGACATTTTCCCCTTGTATATGGTATTGAGGCTGGTAGCGACTTGACTTTGTTTGACATTTTTATCTCTATGATATTGAGATTAGTAGCAAGTCAAGATTTAATGTTAAATTATCTTTTTTTATTTTTTTTCTATTTCATTGTTTAAATAATTTGGGATGATTAGATTATAACGAGCAGGTTAAAAAAAACAAAATAATAATAATGGGTTGTTTTTTTTTTTAAACTGATTGAATAATAAAATAAAAAAAAGACTAGTAGAAAATGGATTAATTGAATAAAAATTTAAAAAGAAATCTAGCAAGCTCATTAAAAGAAAAGGTAAATACAAAATAAATGAAAACACCATTTAAGTAAATACTTTTTAAGGAACACCAAAATGGTAAATATTTTTTCCACCACCACTAGTTTAGGAAAAAACTCGTAACATACATGATTTTAAGAATTTTGGGCCAAAAAAATCAAAAAAGTGTCGAGCACCTTTTTTTTAAAAAAAAATAAATAAAATTTCAACTAACACATGTTAAGCCAAACTAACACGTGTTACCCATTTTTTTTACCCGAAGACGGTTTTTATTTAAAAAAAAAACGGCTCAACGCTTTTTCAATTTTTTTGCCCAAAATGCTTAAAATCATGTATGTTACATACCCTAAAATTTTCATTAAAAAAAAGTCGGGAAGTTAGAGTTTGATAGAGTTTCCAAGGTTTTCACTATAACAAGGGTTTCCAATATAACCTTATAATATATATATATATATATATATATATATTATATATATATATATATATATATATATAGAGGTTTAGATCCTGTACAAAGGACATATTTCGTGAGAAGTGTGAGAAGGACTAAGAATTGACATGTAGACATCATGTTTTGGATTTAGGAATGATGTTTTAGGTTGTTTTAACTTGAAAAACACCAAACACAACAATCTAAAACAAAATACAATGTATTATAGTCATTAAATTTAAAAAACAGCTAAAACACACTACTTAACGCTTTAAAACACACTGCTAATGTTCTTAGCATGGTGTTTTAAGTTTAATGCCTAATATACATTTGTTTTCGGTTTTTAATTGTTATGTTTGGTGTTTTTATAGGCAAAATAATCCAAAACATCATGACTAAGTTCAAAAAATGATGCCTAAGTATCAATTTTTAATCCTTCTCACACTTCTCACAAAAAAAAAACACTTTGTACACACTATATATATATTCACAATAAGAACTAAAGTTTAGTTTATAATTCAACACCCCCCCTTAAACTGAGCTTGGCGTTTGTTCTTTGGTAGAGTCTTGTGTGCTTTATCGAGTGCTTCGGTTGATTAGTCGCTTTGGCGCATTCCAATCTCCACCCATAAAGAGTTCATAATCATCTTCAAATGATTGTGCATTCTTGTAGAGTACCGGTATGTCTTTAGCCTTGGTGTTTTCCATTGATCTTGCATCCCTTTCCCATCCAATTTGGCTACATCCTTCTTGATTTATCATACCCTATTGTGTAGCCGATTTTGCAACTTTTGTGACTTTATATTGCCATTCAAGAACATCAAGATAAAGAGCATAAAGAATTCTTATGTGATCCTTATCTTCATACTCTAATCCAAGTTCTTTTGCAATTAAAGTCCATAAATTGTATTCTGTTACCCTCCTATGTCCACCTTCTTTCTTAACAACTAGATAAAGATCATACAGTTTAACTTGAAACCCTCTTATCTTCTTTGGTGGAGTCGCCCTACTTGGTAATTGTAAGAAGAAATTTACGAACCAAGATACCATCCTAAGAAAGAGATCCGTTATTTCATTTCTATAAGCCCAAGGATATTCCATTTCATCAATCATTCCCATAAACTCCATACAATATTCAAGATAGTGAAACTCAATATTTTCAATTCTTTCTTTTATTTCTTTTCCTTATCACTATCAAGTGATAAACTTTTGAAATATTCATTTAGATATTCTTCCATCCTTTTTCAAACATTGTTTCACTACCCAATTCACCCAACAATTCCTTCTTTGAATCACAATATTCCCTAAAACTCCTATCCATCATACCTTCTACTTTGAACATGTTTTACAATTCAACTTGAATCCCTATTATCTTCTTTGATGGACATTGTTGTACAATACAAAACATGTTCAAAGTAGAAGGTATGATGGATAGGAGTTTGAGGGGAAATTGTGATTCGAAGAAGGAATTGTGGGATGAATTGGGTAGTGAAACAATTTTGAAAAAAAGGAAGGAAGAATATATAAATTAATATTTCGAAAGTTTATCACTTGATAGTGATGTAAAATGAAAAGAAATAAAACAAAGAAATGAAAATATTGAGTTTCACTATCTTAAATATTGTATGGACTTTATGGGAATGATTGATGAAATGGAATATCCTTGGGCTTGTAGAAATGAAATGAAGGATCCCTTTCTTACGATGGTACCTTGGTTTGTAAATTTTTTCTTACAATTACCAAGTAGACCGATTCCACCAAAGAAGATAAGAGGGATTCAAGTTGAATTGTATGATCTATATCTAGTTGTTAACAAAGAAGGTGGACATAGGAGGGTAACGTAATACAATTTATGGACTTTAATTTCAAAAGAACTTAGATTAGAGTATAAAGATAGGATCACATAAGAATTCTTTATGCTCTTTATCTTGATGTTCTTGAATGGCAATATAAAGTCACAAAAGTTGCAAAATCGGTTGCACTAAAGGGTATGATAAATCAAGAAGGAAGTAGCTAAATTGGTTGGGAAAGAGATACAAGATCAATGGAAAACACCAAGTCTAAAGACATATCGGTACTCTACAAGAATGCACAATCGTTTGAAGATGATTATGTAATCTTTATGGGAGGAGATTGGAATGCGGCAAAGCGACTAATCAAAGAAAATATGATTTTAGCAAGGTGGCTGAAGCACTCGATGAAGCACACAAGACTCTACCAAGAACAAAATGCCAAGTTTATTTTAAGGGAGGGTGTTGAATTATAAACTAAACTTTAGTTCTTATTGTAAATATATATATGTATGTATGTGTATTGACCCATGTAAATATTTGTAAATAATTAGGAACTTAGTATGCTAGTTATGTAAGATTATTACTCAAACAAATTGGCTGCAAAGAAAGAAACCCATTCGGAACAGATATGGAGTGTCAAGATATGAAGACAAGAGGTGCGACTCAATGGCTGAAAAACACTGATATGACCATACTGTCCTTGACAGTTATAAACAGTTATTTGGCGGGAAAATGAGGAGGCACCGACTGTTTCATAACTGTCGAAGAACATGTCTGTTAGATTTGTATATATAGGAGATAAATGTACATTGTATAATCACCAAGATTGTTCAACTAGAATCAATCCATAAACGTTTGTTCATAAACTGCAAGTTCTGTTCTTATTTTCTGTGATATAAGGTATTCAACTTGATTGATTTCATTCAACATAATCACAATATATAACAATTCAGCCGAATCTACTATTGTTCGGGATATATACAATACTAATGATATACAATACTTTCCAGTTTTACACTGATTCTATTACACCCTCGCAGTCGAAGCGAATGGTGGCTGAAGACTGAGATTGGATTGGAAATCATCAAATAGTACACGTGGCAGGCCTTTAATGAATATGTCAGCAATCTGATGATGAGAGGGAACATGAAGAACTCGATCATTCTCGCGCTAGACCTGCTCACGAAGAAAACGAATATCCGTTTCAATGTGTTTCGTGCGCTAATGTTGAACCGGATTCCCTGATAAGTAAATTACACTCACATTGTCACAGTAGACAATGGTGGCGCGTGTAAGAGGATGATAGAGCTCAAGGAGAATATTGTGAAGCCAACGAATTTTAGCTATGACATTGGCAACGCCGCAATACTCTGCCTTTGCACTAGAATGAGATAGAGTAGACTGTCTCTTGGAGGACCAAGATATGAGATTATCACTAAGATAGACACAGTGACCCGAGGTAGAGCGTCTAGTGTCAGGGAAGCATGCCCTGTCAGCATCTATGTAGGCACGAAGAGAAATAGAAGTTGCAGGCGAAAGGTGGAGACCCAAGTCAATCGTGCCCTGTATATACCTGATTATACGCTTCAAGGCGTTCCAATGAGCTTCCCGTGGGGCATGCATGTGCATGCAAATTTTCTGATCAACATAGGAAATCTCCAGGCGAGTGAAAGTCAAATACTGTAAGTGGATGGATCATCATGTAGAGGACCAGTGTCTGCACTTAGTTTAGACTGAGTGTCGACAGGTGTGGTGATAGGTTTGCACGAGTCCATTGACGCTCACTGAATAATCTCCTTCGCATATGCCGTTTGGGACAAAAATAAATTGTTACCTGTGCGTTGAAATTGAATACCAAAAAATATGAAAGAGAGCCAAAATCCTTCATAGCAAACTCACTCCCCAAAATGATCATTAATCTTTGTCGCAAATCATCATTAAAGGTGGTGAGAATGATGTCGTCAACATAAATAAGAAGATAAGCAATGTCATGTGACCTTGTCGAAGGAAAAAAAGGGAATTATCCGACCTACTCTACCGAAACCCCTATAAAGTAACAAAATCGGTAAACCTAGGGTACCATGCTCTTGAGGCCTGTTTAAGGTCGTAAAGAGACCGATTCAGACGACAAACATGGTCTGGGAATTCTTTGTGGCGGAATCCCAAAGGTTGATACATGTACAAAGTTTCTTACTAGTTGCCATATATGAAAGCATTAGTGACATCAAGCTGAGTTTTCTTCTAAGACTGTGCAAGATCAAGAAATAAAACCATGCGAATAGTGGTCGGTTTGACAACTAGACTAAATGTCTCAATACCTGCATGCTGACTGCGCCCATCACAAACAAGTCTAGCTTTATAACGTTCCAATGAGCCATCCGACCTGAATTTATGTTTAAAACGCCACATGCTGCGTATAGTGTTCATATTTGGTGTGCGTGCTACTAACTCCCAAGTCTTATTTTTAATAAGAGCACTAAATTCGTGATGCATGGCATTGTACCACTCTGGTATGGACAGGGCAACCTATGGGATTTTAGGTATTGGGGAGATGGTCGTGGTGGCAAGGTTGAAGAGTTATTTTCGCTTGACTATGCCGCTCATGGAGAGGGTTCAGATGGTACGAGGTTGGGTCGATGTGAGATCGGGCTGGGCAGGATTGTTGGCTGTGGGAAGTGGGTTTTCAGGTTGGGCAGAAGGTTGGTGATGTGTAGATGGTGGGGATCTTTGGCTATTGGTAGACGTGGGACTATTTGGGCTTAGGGCCAGTTGATGTTGAGGGAGGGGAAGAAGGTGTGGTCGGATATTGGGTTTTGGCAGGAGAGGTTGAAGGTGTGGTGGATTGTGGAGTAGGTGGGCTAGGAGGGGGTGAGCTTATTGGGTCGGTGGGGTGAATGGGTGGAGGGGGTTCTATGGAGATGTAAGTCATAATTAGGAGGATTAGTTATTGATTAAATTTGGTAGGGGAAGATGGATTCTTCAAAGTGCACATGTTTAGAAACGAATATACGGTTACCATTAAGGTCCAAACATTTATATCCACGGTGGGTTGTCGGGTATCCAAGAAAAACACATGGTTGTGAGTGGTTGGATAATTTGTCTATGGTAGAGGATGGGGTGACGGGATAGCACAGGAAACCGAATACGTGAAGATGGCTGTATTCAGGAAGGCAATGGTAGAGAAGGTAAGTGGGTGAGAGGAAGTCATGTTGTTTGTCGGGTAGGATACTAAGTACGTAGGTGGTAGCTTCAAGAGCATGGTGCCATAGGTTCGGTGGGAGAGAGGCTTGGGCAAGAAGTGTGCGAAGCATATTGTAAATGGTGCGGATTTTGCGTTATGCTTTTCCATTTTGGGAGGAGGTTTGAGGACAAGAGAAGCGAAATTGTATACCGTTTTGTTTGCAAAAGTTATAAAAATTATTGTTTGCATATTCTTTACCATTAACACATTGGAATTATTTATTTTTGCGTTCGAATTAGGTGTGGATGAGGTTATAGAAAGCGGTAAAAGTGGCAAACACTTGTGACTTGTGGCTAAGGGGAAAAGTCCACAAAAAATTGGTAAGGTCATCTAGAAAAAGTACATAGTATCGGTTTCCACTCATGCTAAGAACGGGGGAGGTCCAAAGATCACTATGAACTATATCAAATGGCAAAAAAGTATAATTAACAGAAACAAAAAAATGGTAACTTAATACTTTTTCCAAACACACAAGATTGACAAAGTTTATCATTTATTTAGCCATAATTAATAAAGGAAGATTGTTTCAAGGAATGCAAAAGATTGTTGTCGGGGTGCCTTAGGTGTTGATGCCAACATTCTTGAGACACAGCAGCTAAAGCAGTAGGTTTGGTGAAGTTGGTGGAGAATTGTTGAGTGAGTGGTTAGAAATCGCCCGTGCTATTACATCTGATAATAGGAGCCCTGATTTTGAGATCCTTCACAAGAAAACCAAATGGGTCAAACTCAATTGAAACTAAGTTATCAGTGGTAAGGTATCTCATAGATATAAGGTTTTTGATAATATTGGGCGCGAAAAGGACATTGTTTAGTTTTAAAGGTGGGGGGTAGGACTTGGCTACCTTGCGCCAAAATCGGAACAGACATGCCATTACCAACTATGATATTTTTATTAGTGCATATTTAAAATTAGACGGAGAGTAAATACCCTGCTCGTTGGCCGAATGGGCTGAGGCACCGGTGTCCATAAACCGTGGTCGGGCGGGTTCAAAGCCATGGTGTACAATGCTTGTTAAATACCCGTAGGAGTGTAACCGGTGGTGTAGGTGGGATCCGGCCTTGGGCCAAGAAGTCCCTGACCTGCATTATTATTACCGGGCTGGATAGGTAAGGGCAGGGAGGTACATTACTGGACCGGGCATGATGCTGAGGTTGGCCTTGGAGAAAACCAGCCCACTAGTTTGTAGCCAAAGCACTAGGAAATACAATGTATGGATGAGACCCTGAAGGCTGTTGAGAGGCTGATGTGTTACCTGTACAGTTCCGGTTGTAAGTCCCCAACAACGTCCTCTACCGTGGCCACAACCACATCCCCGAGTCCGGTCATCAGAAGATGGAGAAGATGAGACCGAAGCCGAAAGGGCTGTGGCCGAGAGCTGGGCGGAAGAAGAAGCTTGACGCTTTTTCTTCATTTCTTCCATGGTTAAACGGGAATGTACCTCAGTGAAATCAATAGAGGTTCTCGGTTCTGTAGGAATGTAAAAATCCCATCATACTGTTCGGTAAGACCCGCTAAACACTGAAGGACCAATCGGTCATTGTCAATGGGGGAACCGATGCCGGATAGTTGATCCGAAAGTAGTTTGACATGTTGACAATAAGCAGCCATGGATGGAAAATTAGTGAGGCTGAGGTTTGCAAACTCTTGAGCAAGGAAGATAGAACGGGTATTTTTGTTGTCATTGAAATGGTTTTGTAGATATGTCCACGCATCATAGGCGGTTTGTCCAGGTTTCATGATGGTGTGAACAAGAGCCGTGGAGATAGTCCCGTAAATCCACATAAGAACTATGGCGTCTAATCGAGACCATAGGGCTTTAGCAGAAGAAGTAGCCGTCTGTTTTCCATCGGCTGAAGATGAAGAAGAGGTAGCAGTGGCTGGTTTGGGTTGAAGATGGTCGAATACTTCATATGCACGACAATGGATCTGAAACAATTCAGACCATGTTATGTAGTGTGAAGTTTCGTCTTCGAGGGTGATGGGTATGAAGTTCCGTATATTGGATACAATCATCGCTGGATGGAGTTTTGATTCCATTGGGTCAGTTAAGAAGATGAAAAGGAGAATCGGAGGAGGGACGGTGAGAAACGAAGGGGAGGAAGAAAGGAAGAAGAAGGTCGGCGGCGATGAGGTTAGGGTTGGATCGTATAGGATGATACCATGATAGAAGGTATTCAACTTGATTGATTTCATCAACATAATCACAATATATAACAATACAACCGAATCTCCTATTGTTCAGGAAATTTACTATACTAATGATATACAATATTTTCCTATTTTACACTGATTCTATTATCCTGTCCAAAACCGAAGCATACATTATCAATATTCAAGTCGTATTCTAAGTTATTCGAATCTGTTTCATTGTTCTTTTGTTTTCTGATAATAATTTGCTCCACATTAGATTGTTATTCCAAGTGATAAAATATTAGTAAAAAAATGTCTTAAATGATATAAATAAAGAAAGAAAATGAATTAATGGTGCATGATTAAATATTAATTACCAGGTGAAGGAGGTAACCATGCAAATCAGCATGGTCATAATGCAAGAAATGATCAATGGTAACCTTAATTATTTTATATGACAAAATTGTCCTGATGCCGCAAGAATTATTATTTGTAAAAAGTTCATTTTGTTCTTGAAACCGATCAAAGCTCCAATTGCAGCTCCAACTACATCAACATTATCAACATTAATGAGGTTAAAAAGGTAAAAACCATTGCAATAATATTATGCCATGTGTGATTGCGAATTCAAATGATCCGTCTCCGACGGGTAGTATCATTGACAACTCAAGAGGACAGGGTTTACTGAAAGGTTACCAATGGATAGTGAGTACCACTAATTGATTTCTAGCAACTTTAGTAAAGTAAAAAAATGAGGTGCATTTACCAACATATTAGTGGCAAAATTTTCATTGCAACTGTTTTCAATTGAATACGACATAATATAGAGTGACAAAACTCTCATCCGGCTGGAATTGTAAGCGTGTCAGCATTCACTTAGTAATCCATCGTTGACTATATGGTGTGCTCCCCTTTTCCTCCAACTCCTCCAAATGCCACGTAAGCGCCACATCATTTTCCCCCTTCTTTCCCCCAAACCAAGGAAATGGTTCCCCCTCCTTCCCCTTCCCCTTCCTTTACAAAAAATAATAATATAAAAACAATAACCAATCAAAACTAATAGCACATGATATATATAGTAAATTGTGAATGTATTTAATTGTTATTATCTCCCCATAATTAGTGGAGATATTCTTTTGTATATATAAGGTTACATTATCAATGTTATCAATCAAGTTGAAACACATCTTTATATGGTATCAAACTAGGTTTACAACCACCTTCCGCCTCCTTTTCAAATCTGTCGCACTGCATCTTCTTGTGCACAGAACCATCTTCTCTGCCATATTCTTCTTATTCACCTTTTCCTTATTCTTCCTCCTAATGGATTCCAAGACTCTCCATCCCGCCCTCACCGTCACCAACATCAAGTCTCATATCCCGATCATTCTAGAGAAGGATTCAACACACTTCATGACATGGAAAACCTTATTTAAGGTCCATTGTCAAGCTTATGAGGTGCAACATCATCTTGCACCTAGGATACCTGTGACCCCGCCACCTGCCGCATCCGATCCTGTTTCTGCCGCCACGGCAGAGGCGGCGGCGATTACCGCCGAGTCCCTTTGGTCACGCCTAGACGCCATCGTCTTACAGTGGATTTATGCCACTATTTCTCAGCCTCTTCTACACATAATTCTTAAACCCGGTCAAACGGCATATGAAGCTTGGATTGCTATTGAGAGCGAGTTTAGTGATAATCAAAATACTCGGGCTATTTTTCTTAGTCAAGAGTTTGCCAATCTATACCTTGAGAATTTTTCTTCTATGGATGAATATTGTCAACAAGCAAAACACTTGGCGGATCAACTCGCGAGCGTCGGCTCCCCGGTTGACAATCGCATGCTTGTCCTTAAAGTTCTTACGGGTCTCACCGAAGCCTATGATAGCATCTCTACGGTGCTTCAAAACCAAAACCCGCTACCCGAGTTTCGTGATGTTCGGTCTCGGTTAACCCAAGAGGAAACTAAGAAAAAGCGTCACGCCACTCGGGCCTCGAACTCGGCTGCTACCGCACTACACACCAACACCTCAACCATCTCCCACAACTCTTCCCAACCCACACCATCCAATCGCCCTAGAACATCAAACAACTCCCGTAGCAGACGTAACACAAGGCCCACTAATAACCCACAGTCCAATCGTAACAGGCCAAATAATTACCAGCCCAATAACCCCTCCCATCCATACATCATATTCCCACAATCTTGGACTACAGCCCAGTGGGCTTCGGTACTACAACAGGCCCAACAGCAATCTTCACAGAATCGGGTGGCCCAATCCCAACCACCTTGCCCTTATCCATCTAGGCCCAACTCCAATAATTCTCAAGGTATTCTTGGCTCTCGCCCGGATCAAGCTAACTTTGCCGCATATTCTCCGACCGACATTGAACAAGCACTTTACTCACTTGCTCTCAACCCGCCGGATAATGGTGTGATGGACACCGGTGCCTCATCTCATTCCGCCAATGCCCAAGGTATATATTCTCCGTCTACTTTTAATAAATGCACTAATAACTTTATTGTAGTTGGTAATGGCATGACCATCCCCGTATTGGCCCAAGGCAACCAAGTCCTACCACCACCTTACCCACCCCTTAAACTAAACAATGTCCTGTTTGCCCCTAATATTATCAAAAACCTTATATCTGTCCGTCGCCTTACCACGGATAATTTAGTGTCCATTGAATTTGACCCTTTTGGCTTTCTTGTGAAGGATCTCAAAACTCGGGCTCCTATCCTACGATGCAATAGCACAGGCGATCTGTACCCATTGACTGAACCTCTCCCACTCAAGTCCTCTCAACCAACCGCATTTGTTGCTGTTTCCCAAGATCGCTGGCATCAAAGATTGGGTCACCCTGGCACTTCTTTATTGCAGTCTTTGAAATTATCTTCCTTTATTGATTATAGCAAAATTAATAAAAATCATTGTGAACCTTGTGTTTTTGGTAAAAGTGTTAGATTGCCATTTTATGATTCTGTCAATGTTACTCATTCTGCTTTTGACATTATTCATAGTGATTTATGGACCTCACCTGTACTTAGTACAGGTGGCCACAAATATTATATCTTGTTTGTGGATGATTTTACAAATTTCTTGTGGACCTTTCCCCTTTCCAATAAATCACAAGTGTTCGACACCTTTACCACTCTTCACAATCTCATTAACACTCAATTTAATTGCAAAATTAAACAATTTCAATGTGATAATGGGAAAGAATATGCAAATCACAATTTTTATCAATTTTGTCATCACAACGGCATGCAATTCCGTTTTTCTTGTCCCTATACCTCGTCCCAAAATGGTAAAGCGGAACGCAAAATCCGCACCATCAATAACATGATCCGCACCCTCCTTGCCCAAGCCTCACTACCACCTAACTTGTGGCACCATGCCCTTGAAACCGCCACCTATCTACTAAACATCCTACCCAGTAAACTCCTCAACTTTAAATCCCCCACATCTCTCCTCTACAATTGCATCCCCGAATACGAGCATCTTCGTGTCTTTGGATGTCTTTGTTATCCTTTACACCCATCCACCACTATTCACAAACTCAATTATCGTTCCCACCCTTGTGTCTTCCTTGGCTACCCCGTGAACCATCGTGGGTACAAGTGCCTTGACCTCACCACCCACCAAATCACCATCTCTCGCCACGTACACTTTG
Source organism: Ambrosia x helenae (assembly GCA_030844895.1). Lineage (NCBI taxonomy): Eukaryota > Viridiplantae > Streptophyta > Magnoliopsida > Asterales > Asteraceae > Ambrosia > Ambrosia x helenae. The sequence continues at coordinate 104,588,997 of CM061231.1, read as the reverse complement.
AAGAAACCATATTTCCCTACACTATACAATCTCCCACCAAACCACCCTCATATGAATTTCTAAATCCCACCATACATCCACTCGTGTGGGACCACCTACACAACTCGCAAAACCCAACCACCCCACCCACAACTCCAAACGTACCACCTGTGACCACACCTCAAAATCCCATTTCTCCACATTCTGTCCCTCCTTCATCCACCGCTCCCACTCTGAGCCCAACTACCACCCTGCCAGGCCCAATGCCTCAAACTAGCCCACCTTCCCCTCTTACTTCACCACCGGCCCATCTCTCACCATCTGCTCCCCAGCCGAACACTTCCACGGCCCAACCTCCAATCCAAACTCCTGACCATGTCCCGTCCCCCTCAGCCACAGCGCCTGTTGGCAACCCACCTCCTCTCCCTACACGGCCCCACACACGATCCATGAGTGGTATCGTGAAACCAAAATATCCTTGAACCTCCACACTACCACTATCGTACCTATCCCCAAAAACCCTCAGGTTGCCTTGTCCTCTCCCGAATGGTCTAACGCCATGACTAACGAATTTAGTGCACTTATTAAAAATAAGACCTGGGAACTTGTACCTCGGACCCCGGACATGAATATTATACGTAGTTTGTGGTTGTTTAAACATAAATTCAGGTCGGACGGCACTTTGGAGCGTTATAAAGCACGACTGGTGTGTGATGGTCGTAAACAGCAGACGGGCATTGACTGTGGTGAAACTTTTAGTCCAGTTGTTAAACCGTCCACCATCCGATTGGTTCTCTCTCTGGCTCTTTCCAAGTCCTGGTCCATCAATCAATTGGACGTTACTAATGCCTTTCTTCATGGTAACTTGGAAGAAACAGTGTACATGCATCAGCCTATGGGATTCCGGCACCGGGATTTTCCAGATCATGTTTGTCGTCTTCAGAAATCTTTGTATGGGTTAAAACAGGCACCCCGGGCGTGGTACCAGCGGTTCACAGATTTTGTTACGTTACAGGGTTTTTGCCAAAGCAAGTCGGATAATTCATTATTTATTTATCATCATGGGACTGCCATTGCTTATCTACTCATCTATGTGGACGATATCATTCTCACCACGTCCAATGATACTCTTAAGACGCGGCTGTTACACGACCTGTCTAGTGAATTTGCAATGAAAGACTTGGGTTCTCTTTCCTATTTTCTGGGTATTCAGGTGACCAGGGATGGTGACACTATGTTTTTGTCACAACAGGCATATGTACAAGACATCATTCACCGAGCTTCAATGGACTCCTGCAATCCTGTTGCCACACCGGTTGACACGCAGTCCAAACTTTCTGCTGATACAGGTCCTCTACATGATGATCCCACTACATACCGCAGCCTCGCTGGTGCCCTCCAGTACCTTACTTTCACCAGACCCGACATCTCTTATGCCGTGCAGCAAATCTGTATGCACATGCATGCTCCTCGTCTGGACCACTGGAACGCTTTGAAGCGTATCATACGCTATCTTCAGGGTACTATGGACTACGGTCTCCATCTAGGTTCCGCTTCAGGCCTTTCACTTCGAGCCTACACTGACGCGGATTGGGCTGGCTGTCCAGACACACGCCGCTCCACTTCAGGGTATTGCGTATATTTAGGAGACAATCTTATCTCCTGGTCTTCTAAACGCCAGTCGACGGTCTCCCGGTCCAGTGCCGAAGCCGAATACCGGGGCGTGGCCAATGTTGTAGCTGACATATGTTGGTTGCGTAATCTTCTGCTTGAACTACATCACCCCATATCTCGGGCTACCTTAGTCTACTGTGACAATGTTAGTGCTGTTTATCTCTCGGGCAACCCAGTTCAACATCAACGCACTAAACACATTGAGCTCGACATCCATTTTGTTCGCGAACAAGTACAGCGAGGTCTTATTCGGGTCTTACATGTTCCCTCTCGTCACCAGATTGCGGACATTTTTACGAAGGGCCTCCCTCGCGTTCTCTTTGATGATTTTCGTGCCAGTCTCAACATCGGTCCTCCAGACGTTTCAACTGCGGGGGAGTAATAGCACATGATATATATAGTAAATTGTGAATGTATTTAATTGTTATTATCTCCCCATAATTAGTGGAGATATTCTTTTGTATATATAAGGTTACATTATCAATGTTATCAATCAAGTTGAAACACATCTTTATAAAAACAAACGGTGTGATCGGTGATAATTCCCCGTTTTCCCCGAAATCAAATCAGGGGGGCGGTGTTTCGTTCGGTCCCCGACGCCACATCACATCCCCGAGCTATCTCCCCGAAGGCACACCTCCCAGTCTTACTAATTGATATCCGTTGGGGTTGATTTTGTTTTCCATGGTTTAGGTCGTCAGTCACCAATAGATCAATGACATATATTTACAACTTTTGTATAGGTTTCGTTAGTGATGTACATTGGCCATCGGAGATATATACATATATACTAAGTTTTCTAGTAGTGGTATGCATGAATGAACAACAGCATCATGTTGTATGTATGTATGATTGTTAATATACTCACCTACACCGAATGGGAAGACGAAGATGAGAAGGAGTATTTGGAAGAAAACTTGTGAAAGTATGTAGGTGAAAAGCTCTCTCATCTTATCACGATAATAATGTACATTTTCAAAAGATGAAGAAGAAAGCATACTAAGTTTGATATAGAGCAAGCACTTGTTCACGATGATTTTTTAACAATGAATATTTAAAATGAACAACTGAAGTTCAAGTGTATATTGGTCAAAGTAAAATATTCTCTGATTTCGGGAAATCGGTTATCAAATCCCCGTTTAATTTCTAAAGTTTGAAAAGTTCTTTCAAGAATTTTATTCGAAGGTGACAGGACAAATATGATAAATATATAATTGTTAAAATAATTTTGTTCAACTGTGTTGACTAATATGATAACTTAATATATACTGGTTATAATATTTTTATTCAGTTGTTGACAAATATAAATGATGGCATTATCCATTATTTAAACGTTAATCACAACACAAAGCCATGATGAGAAATAGAGAACAAAATAGCCATGGACATATAAAGCCCTAGATATTTTATCGGAAACAAGTTAAGGTCATTTCCAGCTTCATATACTTTGTTGGTACTCATAAAAATTCAATCGGTTAATTCAAAACGAAAACAAGAACAAATATGCAAATGTTGTTACAAAAACAACGAGTGAGATGTATACCATGAGATTAACTATCACAACGGATCAGTTGACAGTTGGCAATTATAACTTTCGAGAGTTGGATTATCACATCAGTAGGAAAACGTACCATCATTAGAAATTTAGTAATTGTAACTAATTAAAATAGTTGTCATGGCCAAGTTACCACAAGTTTAACTAAAAATTAATAATGAAACTATAAAAAGAAATTTGAATGAATTAAGTAAAAAAAAAGTTTCATAACTTACAAATAACAAACCTATAATTAAATGATGAAGATACGACTAATCCGCACTACACATCATTAGTAAACTGCATTATTAACAATGGCAATATGGTTTTTAATTTGCCATGTAGCTTTTGGAACTACGATTTTATGTTAGTGATTTAAATGGTATCAAGATTGCCAATGATCTCCAGCTCAGCTGGTTTGAGGTAGGGTGGGTTTTCTTTTAGGGGTTCCCATCCTGGGGGAGGTCACAGGTTCAATCCATGCACACCACAAAAAAATTCCCCGTGACGGTTTGAGCTTAGGCAAGGAGGACACCGGTGCGTGGGTAGGGATTCGAACTTGAGACCAATAGGTTAGGGTTGTATAAGGATTTCCATTGATCTATACCTTTCAAAAAAAAAAAAATGGTATCAAGATTATATTAATATAATTTGGATTTACCTAATACTAAAAAATGAATGACCGTTAGGCTATATGGTGTGGTAATCAACTCCCCCAACTTTCCTAAATGTCACATTAGCGCCACATCATTTCTCCCCTTTCCTCCCCCCAAACAAAGGAAATGGTTTCCCCCAATACCCCCATCCACCTTCCTTTAAAAAAAAAAAAAGAGAGACAACCAATCAAATTAATTAGTCGGTGAAAACGGTGGAAATACCCCGAATGTGCCGATCAATTCTCGGCGGGGGTGGTGTTCCCGAGTCCACCAACGTCCAACTCAGCTCCCTGACTCTTCTTCCTGATACCACACCAAAGAGCCTTACAACATATGAGGTGTAGAGTACACACTTTATGCCGGATTACTCTTCTTTCTGGCACTTGAGAAACTCAGGGTTTTCAGGGGCAAAACCTCCTAGGCCAAAGGTGGGTGACAAGGAGCATATCCTAGCCGAGTTGAAAAGGGCCGGGAACATTCCTCGTGGGGTCCAAGGGGCAACACCCCTTGCATTGGTCACGTTGATTATTATGCCTTTTTAAAATACAATTTTTTTTTTTTTTTTTTTGAAAGGCTTTTAAAGTACAATTGAATGTAGGCTTAAAATTTGCATGAGTAACGAATTGTAAGGGGAACTATCACGGGTTGGGCTGGGTGTTTTCAACTCTAGATATAGCATCTTGCTATTGATCGTTTTGTATATATTTGGGTGATGAAATAAAAGTTGTTTGCCGTTCAAAAAAAAAAAAAAAAAAACGAAAAATTTTAAAGAATTGAATTCAGTGAGAACAAACTTTAAGTCATGTCTTGAACTTCGTTAGGCCATTAATGTATATTGTGGTAATGTATTTGCAGTCTACCTATATGTCATATGAGAATCCATTCCAACACCAACATATGAAGCATGCATGTTGAGATTGATACACATTTTTAGGGAAAATGTACGGGTTGGAATTGTTCATGGACTTCAGATTTGTAGAAAGCTATGGATCAATCCTTGCCATTATCATTGATTACAAAGAGATTAAATACAAAATACTTTCCCATAATTTTGGGAAGTCATAAACACCATATTAATTACATACAATAATCCTAATATACAAAGGAATATTCTAGAGGAGTATTCCATTACACCCCCGCAGTTGAAACGAGAGGTCTTCGGATGTTGAGACTGGAACGAAAATCGTCAAATAAGACCCGTGGAAGACCTTTGGTGAAGATATCCGCAATCTGGAATCTGGTGGGAGTATGAAGAATCCGGACGGTGCCTTTCTGTACGTGCTCACGGACAAAGCGTATATCCAACTCAATGTGTTTAGTGCGTTGATGTTGCACAGGGTTACCAGACAAGTAGATAGCACTGATGTTATCGCAATAAATCAGAGTAGCAGACTTTACTGGATGTCGTAGTTCAAGAAGAAGGTTTCTGACCCAGCATACTTCTGCGACAACATTGGCCACTGCACGGTATTCAGCTTCTGCACTGGAACGAGATATAGTGGATTGACGTTTGGATGACCATGATAATAGATTCGGACCCATGTAAACGCAATAACCGGATGTTGACTGGCGATTGTCTGGACAGCCGGCCCAGTCAGCATCAGTGTAGGCTCGTAATGAGAAATCTGTAGAAGTAGAAATATTTAATCCATATTCGGCCGTGCCCTTGATATATCTAATGATGCGTTTTAGTGCATTCCAATGGTCAACCTTTGGGTCGTGCATGTGCATACAAATCTATTGAACTGCATAACTGAGATCTGGTCTGGTAAAAGTGAGATACTGAAGGGCCCCTGCGAGAATTCGGAAAAGAGTCGGATTATCAAAAGAACTACTACCCGTAGCACTGAGTTTTGGTTTGGTATCCACAGGAGTGGCAACTGAGTTACATGATTCCATTCTAGCTCGTGAGACGATGTCTAAGGCATAAGAACGCTGGGATAAGAACATACCAGCAGAGGAGCGTGAAACCTAAATACCCAAGAAGTAAGTGAGAGGTCCAAGATCTTTCATAGCAAATTCAGCCGCGAGGCTGTCCATAAGTCGTAATCGAAGAGAGTCAGTGGATGAAGTGAGGATGATGTCATCCACATAAATAAGTAGATAAGCAGTGTCAGCTCCATGGTGATACGTGAAAAGAGAGTTGTCACATTTACTCTGGATGAAGCCAATGGATAGCACAAAATCAGTGAATCGTTGGTACCAAGCACGAGGAGCTGTTTAAGGCCGTAAAGAGATTTCCTTAGACGACAAACATGATCAGGATAGTCTCGATGTCGAAATCCCATGGGTTGGTGCATGTATACTGTCTCCGATAAATTACCATGCAAAAAAGCATTGGTGACATATAACTGATGAATGGGCCAAGACTGTGATAGAGCCAAGGTTAAAACTGTACGTATAGTGGTTGGTTTAACCACTGGACTGAAGGTTTCACCACAGTCAACACCGACTTCTTGATTACGACCATCACATACCAACCGAGCCTTGTAGCGTTCCAATGTACCACCAGACCTGTATTTGTGACGAAAAAGCCACATACTGCGAATTACATGCATATGATCCTGTCTCGGGACAAGTTCCCATGTCTTGTTTTTAATTAAAGCATTAAACTCGTTAGCCATGGCGTTATTCCATTCCGTTTTAGACAGGGCTTCATAGGGTGTTTTGGGGATGGGTACAATGGTTGAGGTGGATAGATTAAAAATTTGTTTTGGCTTGGTAATTCCCGACATAGCACGAGTATGGATCGTGCGAGTGGGCGGAGGAGGTGGTGGTTCGGGGATTGGGCTGGTCTGATGGGTGACAGGTGAGTGGGTTGAGGGAACGGTTGGGCTGGAGTCGGGGGAATGGTGTGGTGAGGCAGGTGGGCTGGTAGCGTATGGGCTGGATGAGTGTTGGGCCGCAGGTGTGGAGTTGGTAGGGGAAGTATGGGCTGCATGAAATGGGCCTTGTGGAAAGAGGGCGGGTGTGTCTGATGTGGTTTGTGGCGAGGTAGGTGGGGGTCCAGTGGGTGTGTTGGGTTGGGGCAGTATGTGTGGGTGTATGGGATAGTCCAAGAAGGTGTAATTTTGAAGTGTGGGTTTGTTTTTCTTGGCAAAGGGGAATATGCTTTCGTCAAACAGGACATGTCTGTTGATGGTGATTTTGTTTGTTTGGAGGTCAAGGCACTTGTAACCACGATGGTTTGGTGGGTAACCAAGGAAGACACATGGAGTGGAGCGGAAATCCAACTTATGAATTGTGGTGTGAGGGATAAGTGGGTAACATATACAACCAAATACGCGAAGATGGTCGTATGTAGGTAGACACTGGTATAGTCGTTGAGTGGGTGTTTGAAAGTTGTGGATTTTTGTGGGTATAATGTTTAGAAGGTAGGTGGCGTTTTCAAGGGCGTGTGGCCAATAGGTGTTGGGCATTGAGGAATGGGCTAGGAGGGTTCGCATGAGATTGTTTATGGTTCGGATTTTCCGCTTGGCTTTTCCATTTTGTGAGGACGTGTGGGGGCAAGAAAAGCGAAAATGCATGCCATGTTGGTTACAATAGTTATGAAATTGTTGGTTTGCATATTCACGTCCATTATCACATTGGAGTTGTTTGATTTTGGTGTTGAATTGGGTGTGAATGAATGTGGTAAATTTATTAAACATGGTGAAGACATCGGATTTATGTGTAATAGGGTATGTCCATAGAAAATTAGTGTAATCATCTAGGAACAAAACATAGTAACGATGTCCCCCATTGCTAATAATGGGAGAGGTCCAAACATCACTGTGAATAAGATCAAATGGCATAACAGTATGTGAAATAGAAGTACCAAATGGGAGACGGGTATGTTTCCCAAAAATACATGAAGAACAAAGTTTATTATGCAAAACACCAAATTTAATAGAACTAGAAGTTTTTAAAGACTGTAAAACAGCTGGTCCTGGATGACCGAGCCGTTGATGCCAGATGTCTTGGGAGATGGCAGCAAAGGTAGAAGCAGTGCCAAGTTTGGTGATGTTGGATGGGCTGAGAGTGTAGAGATCCCCCGAGCTATTGCACCGTAGGATAGGTTTCTTGGTCTGGAGATCCTTCACAGTAAAACCATAAGGGTCAAATTCTATTGATAATTGGTTATCAGTTGTGAAACGATGGACCGAAATTAAATTTTTTAACAAGGTTTGGGGCATATAGGACATTTTTAAGTTTAAATGGTGGAAAGGGTGGGGGTAAGGTAATGTCACCTGGCCTAAAATGGGAATGGTTTTGCCATTACCAACAATTATATTTCGTATAATGCTAGAATTAAAAATAGAGGAGAATTTGTCAAATTGAGGAGACATCGTACCTGACGCACCCGTGTCCATTGTCCATGACGGGTCGTTGTGATGGAGAGCCAAGTTGTAAAGGGCCTGGGCTATGTCAGTCGGGCTATAGCCAGCATTATAAGATTGGGCCGAGTTTGAGTGGGCCGGTTTGGAGCCCAAGATTCCACGTCCAGCAGCAGCATTAGTTTGATTGGGGTTCTGTTGGGCCGGTTGATTGGGATAGGGACAAGGTGGCAGATTGGCCCATGGAGCCCAAGGTGTGGAATTATTTGGTGGTCCCCCCAAGGGTAATACGGCCAAAAGGAAGCAGCAGCATGATTAGTTGGGATACCGTATGACCCGGAAGAATTGTTAGGGTAGCGACCACGACCGGAAGAACTCCTGCCCCGTCCGCGGCTGTGTCCACTGCCGCGTCCACGAGAATGATCATTGTACCCTGCCGTGTCAGAAGCTCGGCCGCGTCCTTGAGTATCCGAACGATGGCGGGTGTCTGTTGAAACCTGCAGTGCGGTTCCAGCGGCCTGTGCGGAAGCTTTAGCTTGTATGTTTTTTTTTTGATCTTCCACCTGACAAAGTCGAGATCGGGTGCTATAAAAATCAGGTAGGGGTTGGGTTTGTTGGAGAATAAGTTGAATGCTTTCATATTGTGGGGTGAGTCCGGTTAGGATTTGGAGGACTAACTGGTTTTCGGTTGTGTTGGCACCAAGGCTGACCAGTTGGTCATAATAAACTTTCATTGTCTGACAATATGCAGCCATATTAGGGAATTGTTCTTGGCGGGTATTGAAGAGTTTGTTTTGAAGGGCAATGATACGGGCGGCTTGGTTGTCAAGAAATAGGTTTTTAAGACGGATCCAAGCATCATGGGCACTGGTGTTGGTGATCATAATGGTGTGTACCAGATCTTGGGTGATGGTACCGTAGATCCATTGTAAAACAATGGCATCGATACGTTCCCATGACTCAAGATGAGGGGTTTTGGTGGTGTCTTGTGTTGTTTCGGATGAGGAGGATGTGGCTGCAAGAACTCGTGGTTGAAGATGGTCATAGACCTCATACGCTTTGCAATGGATGGTAAATAATTCTGCCCAAGTGTTGTAATGTTCAGTTTGGCTGTCGATAATGATGGGGATGAAGTTTTTGATATTGGTAACGGTTACGGCAGGGTGGAAGGAAGACATGGTTGATCAAGAAAGGTGATCGGCTGATCAAGAAATCAGAAAAGAATAGGCAGTTTGCAAGAGTTTTGGGAAGAGAAAAATGGAATGATGTTAGGCTCTTGATACCATGTAGAAAGCTATGGATCAATCCTTGCCATTATCATTGATTACAAAAAGATTAAATACAAAATACTTTCCCATATTTTGGGAAGTCATAAACACCATATTAATTACATACAATCATCCTAATATACAAAGGAATATTCTAGAGGAGTATTCCATTAAGATTATTACAGATTACTAATATGTTGATGTTTTCACCAATTAAGGGACTTCCTCATCTACATTTTACAAAGTTCAAATTGTATTATTTATTGTATTATATTTATTTGTATCTTCTTTTTTCCAGAATTATCTTGTATTTTTTAACCCTTTATAGTCCCTTTTGGAGATAATGAGAGTATCAAAATTTTCAATTGTTTTCAGAACATAGTACGGCGTTTGTATGCACAAAAAAGGAAAATGACCCAAAATAATATTTATAACATTTACATACGTAAGAGATTTAGAAATATGAGTAACTAGCAAATTGTAAACGATAAACATAGGACGCTGTTACAAAACATATATGATACACAAATTTATACGATGTCATGTCCCTATGCACTCACTCAAGAACTTGTTGCTAGACAAGGATAAGGGGGCTATCTTACAAAGCAACTTAAACATCTTGGCATGTCGGCCATACGCAATAGGCCAAACGAGCCAAAATCAAACATCTGCGTGTCAGTCACAATCTTTTAAGGACGAATCTACCAATGAATAAGCTTTACCAACGAGAGCCTGTCACCCATGCATTAATTAGCACATAACATATGGAGAAGTGTAAATACAAAAAAGGATGATCTCATGCACAAGCATGATTGAATCATTAAACTCCATCTATTACAGTTTGTTTTGGCAAACCATATATTTGGCCACCCAAAGCGAGAACCTAAAAGCAGTTGGTTTAGTGGATGCAAGCGTGCAGCACGTCCAACCCAACCTATTTACCTATTTAGGGGTCTGAAGCAAAATTAAATATGAGTCTTTTAACATACGAAAACCCTACAAGATGGAGCGGCAGAACTGAAAATTTGGGGGCCTAAAGCGGCTGTTTTTTGTCTAATACGTACAGTTAGCTGTATATGGCGTGCAGCCACCCCACTTAATTGATCGTTTTGTAGGTAACAAATTTGTTGAAGTAAAAGGGTCATGACGTCATGTCAAAAGGATCGAAGAGGCCCAAGTCAAGATTATGCTAGCTTTTTTTCTATGGAATACGATGTTATTACCTTGTTAAATCCCATGATTTTATGTTCACCATGTCCAAGAACTTTCACTAGATCTCCTGCTATGAGCTTAACCTATATCACAATTGAGATAAAGATTAATATTAAAAAGGATTAACAATAACTTTTCTTGTAAGATGATAACTCAAAACATTAACAGACTGACCTCATATAACTGACTCACCAGTTGAACAAGAAAAACAAGTTCCTCAGCATCATCAGAAAGCAAGTAATCAAAGATAGTTTTAATGAGCTTATATGACAAAGTTGTCCCTAACACTGCCCCAATAATTATGCCTTCCTTCAACCGCTTATTACTCCACCCTATAACTGCTCCTGCTATTACTCCAAGTGTAGCCCCCACTGCACCCAAACATAACAACAAATTGAAACAAATATCAAAGATCATGAACTACGAAAAGAAAGAAGAGAAAACTTTGTGGTACTGACCAACTCCAAACTCGAAGATGAAGAACACAAAGAGTAATCTGAAAACTACCGCAGAAACAATGGAACAGAAAACCTCTCTCATTTTCCTCTCAAGTTTTTATTTGATGGATTCAAAACCAGGATAATGGTTAATTAGTTATACTTATATTTATATAAGTGTGTACCTGGCGTTTGCTATTGATGTAGTTTTCAGTGGTGTGTATGTATGAATGTATACACATTGAACAAATTTTATAATATATTGATTTAGGACGCCAACATCATACCTGTTTCTAATAATTTATTGAGTAATGCGATTGATTGAAAATAATATTGACATATCACTCGCCATGGCATTATAATATTTGTCACATATTTTTTTTCTGAAAAAAAAGGGGAAATATCATAGTATTCTGTTATTTTATATATACATTGATTATGTTGTTGAAAAGCTTAATAATATAGAATGAAGAAGAACAAATGGCTTGTAGACTAAATGGAAAGAAAAAAAGTGATAGACATATCCCCGTGGTTTCCTTAATTGTCAATGGTTTATATATTGGCATACGTTCAACTTATATGGTTTATATACTATGATGCAAATGACATTAGAAATGAATCATATTAAATAGGAGAATCATTTGTATATTAAAAAAAATGGAATGATTTGTAATATGTTTAGTTCATAACTTTATGAGAGACTAGAGGGTCGAGTATCACTGAAGACGCGGCAATGATCAATGGCATCCGTCGTTAATTGCCTAAAATTAAATCATCTGTCGATTATCCCTCAGTAATTAGCAATGATCACTTAGGGAACCATAACCCACAAAATTGAGACTATTTCATAAACCCAAATATTGCTCTTTTATTTTTAGATATATTGAAGGCATTATAATTACTTGATTTCTTATTATCCTAAGTTTAATATTATTGTTTAGTTATGTAGTTATAAACCGAAGGGTCACGTCGGTTCAAGGTTGAGACACAACCTTTCATATCAAACATATTATAACATTTCATTTGTGTTAGTGAATTATCTTGTTACACCAAATTCTCTCTTAAACATCAAACCCTTTATCGATCCTGTGTGACCAACAGTTGGCATCAGAGCGGTTACCAAGTTTTCGGATCATATCTGTGACATCCGTCACCCTCGTCTTTCGTCAAATTTACAATGTTAACCCTTCAAATATTTCCATTATAATCCCTATCAGTTTCGTCGTTCTCAAAAAAAAAAATTATTTTAGAGTAAACTAAAAATTTTATCATTTATATTCATAATGGATCGGGTATAAGTTTTTTTTTTTTTTATCAAATACGTATCTTGAAACGTCTACGCAATGGATTCTATAAAACTTTCAAGTATATAAAGTTTTAGAAATTTTTTGGTTAAATAAACTTAACTTGGTTAAGTTTTATATAGAGAAAACCTAACAAAGATTATTATAAACTAACAAGGTTAAACATGAGGGGTCATTTCTGCCATTTGTCAAAAGATTCAAACATGAACCTTCATTTCCCCCTCCTGCACGTTTTTTTTTCTAGTTGTATAATCCGGCGACCGGATTTCATCTCCGGCGACCGGAAATAACTCCGGCGAACACCACAGTTCACTTTTTAGGACTTCTAAACCGTTTTTATTAGTTGGGTAACGTTTCTCCATATATGATTAATCAATTCCTAGTTTTATTATGCATTTAATCCAGTTTTAAACATGTATTTAAGTGAGGTTACGTTTGTAACCGGTCGGACTTTTAAGAACCTTGCAAACACACATTTTTGTCAAGCAACTATATAAACAAATCTTTCCATTCCCTTTCTGCACCTCTAAAGGTTCCAAAGAACGTTAAAACACTGAAAACTATCTGGAATTTAGGCTCCAATCGCTATCCATGTCGCGGCCCTCTCACCTTCTTTTTTTCGGATCTTTTTCATGTTTGTAAGCTTCTTATCTCGTTGCCGTATTACTTTCCATACATTTCCGACCAAAACCCCTTTATCACAGGTCGTGTTTTGAGCCTATATCGGGTTATTAAAGTTTCTAGGGTTAGGGTTCTTGAGAGAGTTTATTTGGGGAAGAAGACTCAAAGGTATTAGTGCATAAATATATTTGTTTTCAGAATTATTTCAATTATAACTTATAGCTCAAGTGGTCATGTGTGGGGTTGATACATGGTTGACTCGGGTTCGAGTCCTTCTTCATGCACTTGTTTTTCCTTTCTTTTTTTGCTGAAATCTTTTCTTTTATTCTTTCCATTTTTTTTTATATATATAATATATAGAATTGAAATATTCATAATAAATTCATTTTTACTCCAAAAATTATGAAAATTTAGGTGTAGCTTCTTGACACCATAAAGAAAATTTCCACAATTTTATTTTTCTGAAAAATGTTTTATTTTTATATTTTTATTAAATTAAATTGTTTTAATAATAATTAATTGATAAAAAATTCATTTTTAATGATTATAATCTCAAACTTTTTGGGTAATTATTTCTAACCATTCTAAACTGAAATAAAAATTATTGGTCAAGAAAACATTTATTTTTATTAATTTTCCTATTTTTAATCATTTAAATATGATTTAATCTCATTAAATCAGATTTAAATATAAATAAGTTTATAAAAATTATGGGAAAATTATTTTCATTGATTTACATCAAAAAGCATCCATTTTCAATAAAAATAGCATATTTGGATTATGTCTTGTATTATTAGTATTATTTATCAATTACGACATAATTAAACGTTTATTTATTTATACTGTTACGACATCTATTTTATAAATACTTCTCTTATAAAATAGAAATATTTCTTATGTTGGAAAACCTTAATTATTAGGTGTGGATCATTGAGTAACTCATAATTAATTGTTTCAATAATTATGATTATTGTAATTATTTACAATAATTAGTTAAATTATTTTTGTCGTAATTATTCAAACGTATTGTTATCTAAATATTCAATAGGTAATAATTATATTATTCAAACCACATATACAACCTTTCATATATTATTTGTGATATACAACTTTTACGTTAACACGACTTATCATAAAAACTCTAATTCCCCACATCGACTTAGCAAACCCTAATGCCTTAGACCCTAGATACCTTAGACTTTTTAGACATTTACCTTATTAGTATTATTATACATTATAGGTTGAATTCCTCGGAATTCCCATTACTTAGCTCACGACCGCTTAAGTGGATTTTGATCGTTTTCGCAAACGGTGAGTATATCTTTCCCCTTTTTACTGTTTTACTATTTTGGGGTGACTCATGTACTTACTATCAAGTTTCTATTTATTTTACTAAATGATACTCTTTCACTAAATGCAATTCTCATGTGTGTTTGCTTTATGTTAATTGGTGTGTCTATGACTTGTCAAAATCATTAACCGTTGGGCGGCCTAGCTTTTCAATGAATAGTACTATGGTATACCCCCTTGAGACTCTGTTGAGAATCTTGGTCATTGTCTTGTTAATTCATTATTCAGTTGGTTCGTCATGTGTTAGTCATTATTCTCAGGTTTGGTTTTGAACGGATATTACTTATTACATAATTGCAAATGGTACCGCACATGAATTGCTAAACATTTTTCTACTATATTTATTTAAACAGGGTATGCTCACCAATACAATTTTTGTATTGACCAAATTATTTTGTACATGTTTCAGGTTGTTTTGAGATGCATCCTTTAAGCTTTCGGATTTATATTTAGATTTTGATTCATTGTATTTCAATTTAGTTGACAGTTAGAATCGTTGTATTTCATTTCAATGTAATAAATTATTTAATCAATGTATTCAAATTTACACTTTAGTCCATGAGCTATTGAACAATCGTCACTACGTGACACCTCGATGTTTCCGCCATCGGTTGGGGTGTTACAGATTGGTATCAGAGCCATGGTTATAGGGAATTAGGTTATTAGAATGCCTTTTAGCCTAGTCTATAACTAAGCTTACTTTCACGAGTCCTCTCGTTTATATTTCTCTTATTTCCTATTATCTTCTTTCAAGATATTTTCGTTATGATTATTTCTCGTTATTCTTTCGATATTCTTCTTGGCGAAGAAGACACTCGTATTTCACAAACGAAACGATATCATCAAGTTAGGAGTGGTATCCATACCTTGGTGATTAGTTTCACTCCTTTATAGGTTATTTATCTTAGGAATATATCTTTGAGATAGGAGTGACATCCACACCTCAAAGAGTATTTCCTTCAAAAAGGAACTTAACCACTAAGCTGGGAGTGATATCCTTAACTTAGTGATTGGTTTCATTCCACAATCGTTTTCAATTTTGAAATACATCATTGAGTTAGGAGTGAAATCCACATCTCAAGGATCTATTTCTACATCTCGTTGATTATGAATTTTCTTAAATATTGGTTAATCTTATCATTCACGTCATTTTAAATCATGGTCTTTTAAAACACAATAGAATTACACATACTTCATGAAATGGTTTCATTTTGCATTTTACAAACTTGTGTTGCATATTTTAAAGTCCAAATGTAAATCTTTTGTTTTCATATGACATATCCAATATATATATTTTCGGGAGAAATTTGCAACTAATAATAAGCCTTATAACATTTTTCAAACTCGACTTCTCGTAAACACATAAAAATGTGTATTTACGAAGATTTTGCAAATAAACCTGTTTTGAATCTAAAACACACTTTGATTTCTAAAAATTTATTCTCATGCATCACTACTATTCTTTCAACAATATCACAAAGTCGAGTAAACTGCGAAAAATTTACCTTTACACTTATACTCTTTCAGTTGCAAAACTTTTGGTTTAACAAAACAATGGACATATCTTTTTATCAGAATATTGTTAAATGCCTTTTATAGTATAATGCATATATGTAAAATTACTAGATTTTAACTCACATGCCAGTAGGCTATACACCCGTTCCGTGCACATTCATTTGCCGTAAATTTCATTATTTTATTCTTGCACCATTTTTATTCATAGTTATTTCTAACACGTTATTTGTGACTATTTTCACATTGAGTATTTGCATTAATACAACTCGTTTACTTTCATTTTGTGCAATTGTGCGATTTACTCGATTTATGTTATACTATTCTTTCATTCGGAATTTTATGCTATACTTAAATACTTACTTGAACGCATATTTGGTATGCATATTCTCTTTCCTGTTTTGAGCAAAACCCTGTTATACTTTACATTATTTTGTTCATCATCATGGCCAACGAACATAATAGTTGATAACTCGTATGAGATCTAAGCCGGTGCCCACGTACGACTCGGATTAGAGTATTTCTTTAATCCGAGGGGAACAGTGTAAATCTCGGAGTTTATCAATATAGGTGTTTAGAGCCAAGGATGTGAACAGAAGTTACCGGTTAAGGGTGAACCCGAAAGGGAAGAACCTCTAACCATGTCTATTACTTACACGTTACTCTCATTACGGTTAAAGGGTAAACCCGAAAGGGAAAGACCTCTAACCATGTCATGATTGAACATTATTTCATTACAGTGGCTATTACATATCCTGGTTGCACGCATTTGTTTCTAGTATTACTTAGGATAGGGTTATGGAAAAGCATAACACCCTAGTGTAAGGTAAATCGATGATTACGGTCCGGAACGCAATCATGGGTTTACAGGTACATGAGGGTGGTGTGTAATTCTAATCAGGCTGTTGGTAGACAATCAGTACGAATCCAAAGTATCGGGAGTGTGGTGGGTCAGCTGCGGTACACCCTATATATATATAAGCATAAACGATACTGCGGGAACGAACTGGGAGTCTAACCAAGAACCTACCCATTACTTTATAATTACCACTTCGTTAGATCATTGACTAATAGCTAGCATTTCGATAAGAACATTTTACATAAGCTTCAATTAGTTATGTTGGGGCTTTCCTTGTTGACCACCGCTACAGAAAACCTTAAACTTTATATACTTTTACACTCTCTGTAAGTCGAAATCTCGTTACATGTCCTTAGCAAAGTTTGGTCAGGAACCTTCTAAAGTAGGGGAGACTACCTTCATCAGTGCCTTTACCTCACCCGTTACATATTCCCAAAACCTTTCTCATCTAAACTCTTAATTTTCTAACTTCGGGTCAACTGTCGAAGATTTTTAAACCTTTACTTTGGGTATTAGACAACCACTTTAAATTTTGTCGAATCATAAATGATGAAATTTCTTTTAAAAATCTAACTAATTTTTATAATGTCTTTTATTTCATAATAACCTCCACTTGAAGGAAATTTCGAGACGAAATTTTCTAAAGTAGGGGAGACTGTGACATCCGTCACCCTCGTCTTTCGTCAAATTTACAATATTAACCCTTCAAATATTTCCATTATAATCCCTATCAGTTTCGTCGTTCTCAAAAAAAAAAAATTATTTTAGAGTAAACTAAAAATTTTATCATTTATATTCATAATGGATCGGGTATAAGTTTTTTTTTTTTTATCAAATACGTATCCTGAAACGTCTACGCAATGGATTCTATAAAACTTTCAAGTATATAAAGTTTTAGAAATTTTTTGGTTAAATAAACTTAACTTGGTTAAGTTTTATATAGAGAAAACCTAACAAAGATTATTATAAACTAACAAGGTTAAACATGAGGGGTCATTTCTGCCATTTGTCAAAAGATTCAAACATGAACCTTCATTTCCCCCTCCTGCACGTTTTTTTTTCTAGTTGTATAATCCGGCGACCGGATTTCATCTCCGGCGACCGGAAATAACTCCGGCGAACACCACAGTTCACTTTTTAGGACTTCTAAACCGTTTTTATTAGTTGGGTAACGTTTCTCCATATATGATTAATCAATTCCTAGTTTTATTATGCATTTAATCCAGTTTTAAACATGTATTTAAGTGAGGTTACGTTTGTAACCGGTCGGACTTTTAAGAACCTTGCAAACACATATTTTTGTCAAGCAACTATATAAACAAATCTTTCCATTCCCTTTCTGCACCTCTAAAGGTTCCAAAGAACGTTAAAACACTGAAAACTATCCGGAATTTAGGCTCCAATCGCTATCCATGTCGCGGCCCTCTCACCTTCTTTTTTTCGGATCTTTTTCATGTTTGTAAGCTTCTTATCTCGTTGCCGTTTTACTTTCCATACATTTCCGACCAAAACCCCTTTATCACAGGTCGTGTTTTGAGCCTATATCGGGTTATTAAAGTTTCTAGGGTTAGGGTTCTTGAGAGAGTTTATTTGGGGAAGAAGACTCAAAGGTATTAGTGCATAAATATATTTGTTTTCAGAATTATTTCAATTATAACTTATAGCTCAAGTGGTCATGTGTGGGGTTGATACATGGTTGACTCGGGTTCGAGTCCTTCTTCCTGCACTTGTTTTTCCTTTCTTTTTTTGCTGAAATCTTTTCTTTTATTCTTTCCATTTTTTTATATATATAATATATAGAATTGAAATATTCATAATAAATTCATTTTTACTCCAAAAATTATGAAAATTTAGGTGTAGCTTCTTGACACCATAAAGAAAATTTCCACAATTTTATTTTTCTGAAAAATGTTTTATTTTTATATTTTTATTAAATTAAATTGTTTTAATCATAATTAATTGATAAAAAATTCATTTTTAATGATTATAATCTCAAACTTTTTGGGTAATTATTTCTAACCATTCTAAACTGAAATAAAAATTATTGGTCAAGAAAACATTTATTTTTATTAATTTTCCTATTTTTAATCATTTAAATATGATTTAATCTCATTAAATCAGATTTAAATATAAATAAGTTTATAAAAATTATGGGAAAATTATTTTCATTGATTTACATCAAAAAGCATCCATTTTCAATAAAAATAGCATATTTGGATTATGTCTTGTATTATTAGTATTATTTATCAATTACGACATAATTAAACGTTTATTTATTTATACTGTTACGACATCTATTTTATAAATACTTCTCTTATAAAATAGAAATATTTCTTATGTTGGAAAACCTTAATTATTAGGTGTGGATCATTGAGTAACTCATAATTAATTGTTTCAATAATTATGATTATTGTAATTATTTACAATAATTAGTTAAATTATTTTTGTCTTAATTATTCAAACGTATTGTTATCTAAATATTCAATAGGTAATAATTATATTATTCAAACCACATATACAACCTTTCATATATTATTTGTGATATACAACTTTTACGTTAACGCGACTTATCATAAAAACTCTAATTCCCCAAATCGACTTAGCAAACCCTAATGCCTTAGACCCTAGATACCTTAGACTTTTTAGACATTTACCTTATTAGTATTATTATACATTATAGGTTGAATTCCTCGGAATTCCCATTACTTAGCTCACGACCGCTTAAGTGGATTTTGATCGTTTTCGCAAACGGTGAG
Organism: Ambrosia x helenae; assembly: GCA_030844895.1. Taxonomy (NCBI): domain Eukaryota; kingdom Viridiplantae; phylum Streptophyta; class Magnoliopsida; order Asterales; family Asteraceae; genus Ambrosia; species Ambrosia x helenae. Next base: position 104,569,519 of record CM061231.1, on the reverse strand, counting down.
TATATCTTTCCCCTTTTTACTGTTTTACTATTTTGGGGTGACTCATGTACTTACTATCAAGTTTCTATTTATTTTACTAAATGATACTCTTTCACTAAATGCAATTCTCATGTGTGTTTGCTTTATGTTAATTGGTGTGTCTATGACTTGTCAAAATCATTAACCGTTGGGCGGCCTAGCTTTTCAATGAATAGTACTATGGTATACCCCCTTGAGACTCTGTTGAGAATCTTGGTCATTGTCTTGTTAATTCATTATTCAGTTGGTTCGTCATGTGTTAGTCATTATTCTCAGGTTTGGTTTTGAACGGATATTACTTATTACATAATTGCAAATGGTACCGCACATGAATTGCTAAACATTTTTCTACTATATTTATTTAAACAGGGTATGCTCACCAATACAATTTTTGTATTGACCAAATTATTTTGTACATGTTTCAGGTTGTTTTGAGATGCATCCTTTAAGCTTTCGGATTTATATTTAGATTTTGATTCATTGTATTTCAATTTAGTTGACAGTTAGAATCGTTGTATTTCATTTCAATGTAATAAATTATTTAATCAATGTATTCAAATTTACACTTTAGTCCATGAGCTATTGAACAATCGTCACTACGTGACACCTCGATGTTTCCGCCATCGGTTGGGGTGTTACAATATCGACGTTTCCGATCATCTTCTTCGTGAAGAAACTTCAATCGGAACAAAGGAATAACATCGGACATAAACAGACCAACAAAGATTAAGGCTTCTGAACATTCATACACCAACCAGAATCAAAGATAAAGGAATTCACTAAACCTGTAACCGTTTTTCACCGGAGAAGAAGAAGATTCCGGCGAACAGAAAAAATTCCAATCAGACATCGGATTTCAGAAAAATCACGCACATCTACGGTCACATATTCCTGCCTCTCTTTTACGATTATAATCGAATTTATATTTCTTAATCCAAATCTGGTTCATACAACAAGAATCCTCTGTTCTTGTTCTAACAAAATCGTGACAAAGGTTTCCCACCAAATTTTTTTTTTAGAAGGAAATATACAGAAATTTGATTCTGTTTATCAAGTAGTATTCGGGAATCAATAACAAGATACAACCGGATTACATAAAGCGTCTTTGAACGTTGGATTAAGAAACCTTGTTACCGGTCGGAACCGAACAAGGAAGTGAAGAAGAAAATTATTATTCGATTATATAGGAAGTTTGTTGATTCGTTTATAGTATTCGAATCTTAGTATCATATCGATTCATTGGGATATTTAGAAATCCAGAATTGAATTAAAGGAAAAGGCGCGAGAAAGATTTGCGGCAGAAGAGTTTTTCGTGGGAAAAACTAGAAAGAAGAAAGAAAGTGTTGACTTTTTAAAGTCAAACCAAACAAAAAAAACCGTTTTTTTTTTTCAGAAGGGTTTTTATAATATTTTTTTGGGTTCAATGTTTGTTGTCTTGTTATTTGTTACGAGACATACAAGAATTCAAAGAAAAAAATATAAGTAACGATTTTTATTTATAAAACAATTTGATTTGTTTTATAAATTTTGGAGGATTTTTTTATAAAGTCAAAGAGATTGACTTTTATATTTTTGGGAACATAGTTTGATATTCTAGGCACTAGGAGAAAGCCTACACCCATTAGCGAAACCCCGAATAGTATGTTTTAAGCGCTTAGATACTACGAAGGATTCGTCAAAATTCAAAGAATATCAAGGTTGACGAAGGAGAGTCATACCAATTCCATACGTGGTGTTTAGATTGTTCAAATTGAGATTGGACAATAGGGAAGAAAAATAAACACAGAAGTCCACTAAAGACACTAGTGAAACCCACGATGACGAAAGAAGATATCGTGACCAAGGAAACAGTCACGTTTAGCCTCCAAAGCCCGATGTTGACATCTACAAACTACACGATTTGGGTTGTTCGTGTAAAGGCAATATTGAATGCCAATAACCTCTGGGAAGTAGTGGAACCCCAAGAAGGAATGTCAGATGTAGATGTAAAGAAGGATAGGACTGCGATAGCCTATCTATTTCAGGCAATTCCAGAAGATATGGTGATGCAAGTGGCATCTGATACTACAGCAAGAGAAATCTGGGAAGCACTAAAGACGAGACATGTTGGAATTGACCGAGTCCAGGATGCAAGATTACAATTGTTACGCACAAAATTTGAGATATTATCAATGAGAGAGACAGAGACCATAGACCAGTTTGCTGGTAGGTTAAGTGCAATAAGCACAAAGTCAAAGGCTTTAGGAACAAAGTTTGAAGACTCAGTGATGGTACGAAAATTGCTGGACTCCGTACCAGAAAGGTTCCTACAGATTATTGCATCTATAGAACAATATTCAGATGTCGATACCATGACGCTTGATGAAGCAATTGGAAGACTTAAAGCATATGAGGAGAGGCTTAAGTCTAGAGATGAGAAGAAATATGGACCAGGAGGTCAAGATAGGTTGTTATTTGCAAGGCACGATAGAAGGCCTTATAACAACAATTTCAAGAACTACAATCAGAATCGAGGCAAGTAGAACTTTAGGAAGTTCAACAAGAGTCAAAGATACGAGAGAAGAAACTTTGACAGGAATGGCCAACAAGATCAGAAGAGTGAAAAGAATTTCACTAAGACAAGTCATGACAACAATAATGGAAACAAGCGCAAGAAGGATATAAGCAATGTACGGTGCTACAATTGCCATAAGCTAGGACATATCGCTCCCAGGTGTCCAGAGCCTTGAAGTAAACAAGAAGAATCTCACCTAGTAATGGAAGAAGAGGATCCTACATTACTAATGGCAGTCGGTGAAGAAAGTGAAATAGTTCTTGAAGAGAAGGATATAATACCAGAACATTATCATAGTGATGATAATAGAGATGAAATGTGGTACTTAGACAATGGTGCAAGTAACCATATGACAGGGAAGTGTTCCTATTTTACAGAATTGAATGAGAAAGTAATAGGAAGTGTAAAGTTTGGAGATGGATCATGTGTTAAAATTGAAGGAAAAGGCTCAATACTACTGGAATGTAACAATGGTGAACAAAGACTTATTACAGAAGTTTACTACATTCCAACACTCCAAAGTAGCATCCTAAGCCTCGGGCAAGTGATAGAAACTGGATGCAAGGTACTTATGGAAAACGAGTATCTATGGGTATATGATGCCTACAACAATTTGTTGATTAACGTCCCAAGAGCCAAGAATAGACTCTACAAGGTGAAGCTTAGAATAGCAAGCCCTATTTGTCTACAAACAAGGATAGACACACCTGCATGGCTATGGCATGCACATATGGGACATGTGAATTTTGATTCACTAAGATAGTTAAGTATGAAAGGAATGGCACGTGGAATACCAAGAATTGAGCACCCATCTCAAGTGTGTGATGCATGTTTAATGGGAAAGCAGAGCAGGCTACCATTCCCCTCTCAAGCAAGTTTTAGAGCCACGAGACCTCTAGAACTAGTACATGCAGATTTATGTGGACCAATCACACCCACATCATTAGCAGGAAACAACTATTTCTTCCTGATAGTTGATGACTATTCGAGACACTTGTGGATCTATATGCTCAAGTCAAAGGATCAAGTTTATGAGAACTTTAAGAAGTTCTTAAGTGAGGCTCAAACAGAGACGAGTCGAAAGCTCAAAAGGTTAAGAACGGATCGTGGAGGAGAATTTACATCTAGAGCTCTTACCACATACTGTGAAGAAAAGGGTATATTGAGACAACTCACAGCACCCTACACACCTTAGCAGAATGGTGTAGTGGAAAGAAAGAACCGTTCAGTGAAGAGCATGACGGGGAGCATGTTAAAGGTTATGAATGTACCGCAGAACTTATGGGAAGAAGCAACATGACAAGCAATTCATATAATTAATCGTGTTCCCACTAAAGCATTGAAAGGAAAGACCCCATATGAAGCAACACATGGGAAGGCACCAAATATTAAGCATATTAGAGTATTTGGATGCATGACTTATGTGAAGATAGCCACACCTCACCTGACTAAGTTGGAGGACAGAAGCAAGAAGATGGTGCATTTAGGAAATGAGAATGGAACGAAAGCCTACAGAATGTATGATCCAGAGGAAGGAAAGATATGTATCAACAGAGACGTCCATTTCATAGAGAATGAACCATGGAAATGGGACAGTTATTTGAAGGAAGTAAGTGACAATGAGCCAACTTGGACAAGATTTGCAGTATTTGGAAGTCAAGACAGTGGAGCTGTACAAGATCAAGGAAACGGGGGAAAACTTAGATCATAATAGTGAGAGTGAAGATCCTTTCACCCCAATAGCAGCTACAAGGACTCCTATAACAATCCAAGAGTCACCAAGAAGTATATAGACAATGGAATCAGGTGTACAAGTGATAAAAGATTCACCAGGCTCGTTACATAGACCAGTATGACCCCTTAGGTCACTCAATGACATCTATGCAGCCACAGAAGCTCTAAGACCAGAAGAATTTGAATATCTATACTTAGTGTATGATGAAGAACCTACAAACTACAAAGAAGCAGCAGATTAAACATAGTGGATAGAAGCAATGGAAAGTGAGATAGAATCCATTGATAGAATAATACTTGGACACTGACAAACCTCCCCACAAGTCAGAAACCAATTGTATTAAAATGGGTATTTAAGGTCAAGAGAGACGCAAGTGGACAAATCACCAAGAACAAGTCCAGATTAGTAGCAAAAGGTTATGTTCAACAAGAAGGAATTGACTACAATGAAGTGTTTGCTCCAGTTGCGAGAATGGAGACAATTAGGCTACTAATAGCATTAGTAGCTCAAGAAGGATGGCCAATACATCATTTGGATGTAAAGTCAGCATTTTTCAATGGTGAATTAAAGGAAGATGTCTATGTATCACAACCAGAAGGGTTTGTGAAGAAAGGAAAGGAGAAACCAAGGGAAACTCACATGAAAGAAGTCAAACATCTGATAAGATACATTCAAGGAACTATGGATTATGGAATCCAATACACCAAAGGAAAAGATGCAGGAATCATCGGCTATAGTGACAGCAGTTATGGTGCAGATCCTAATGATGGCAAAGGAACCACAGGAACTATCTTTTACTACAGAGACTCACCCATTACATGGACAAGTCAGAAGCAGAACACTGTAGCATTATCTTCATGTGAATCAGAGTTTATGGCAGCAATGACAGCAACATGTCAAGCAATATGGCTACAAGGCTTACTCAGCGAGCTTACAGGAGAAGGACCTAAGAAGATAACTCTGAAGGTAGATAACAAGTCAACGATACAACTCATGAAGAACCCTGTGTTTCATGGAAGATCAAAGCACATCAACACGAAATATCATTTTATCAGAGAATGTATACAAAACGAGCAGATTCAAGTCGAACATATCAGTGGAGAGATGCAGAAGGCAGACATACTCACAAAGCCACTACCAAGGATAAAGTTTATCGAAATGTGAAGTCTCATAGGAGTTGAAGACCTCGGAGAAATCAAGAATTAAAGGGGAGAATGAAGGCATTATAATTACTTGATTTCTTATTATCCTAAGTTTAATATTATTGTTTAGTTATGGTAGTTATAAACCGAAGGGTCACGTCGGTTCAAGGTTGAGACACAACCTTTCATATGTATATATATCAAACATATTGTAACATTTCATTTGTATTAGTGAATTATCTTGTTACACCAAATTCTCTCTCAAATATCAAACCCTTTATCGATCCCGTGTGACCAACATATATGACCACTGCTTGGTAATTTAACTAGTGAAATGAAGATAAGATGAGACAGTCTCCCTAGCTCTTCAATCGTTTGCTAGGTAGGAAAGTTTTCTGATGGTATAGGTGCCGATAATCGGTTGGTGTCGTCAAGGATTTTCAGTTGGGTGGTAGCGGAACCCAATTTCTACGAGTATCTCGCTACTAATCCGTTAGTAATATGGTTTATATATCAACAGAAATCTCCCATATAAATGCTAAGTGATCAAAACCACAAATGGTAACAATAAAATGGGTCGTAATTTTATTTTTCGCTACCTATAATTACAATTGGTTTTATCAGTCTTTGCAACCTCCCTATTTTCAAATACGTTGTAACCTCTTTGTTAACTTGAATTAAGTAGTATGTTGGAAATGGTGTTCTCTAAATTAAAAACCACCAAAAGGTGGTTTTGGAATAATGATATGTGATGTGCTCACCCATTTTGTTGGGCTAGATCGCCTATGTGTTTAGAAAATGAGCACATCATTGCCATTGTAGGTGCAGTGTCTGTAGCTTTTGGGTCGATATAATAGTCGTTGTACATAGATCGAGTCGACTTTGATGCTTGGTTTGTATTTAATAGTCGAAGTAGCGAATGAGTACTTCTAGGTTGAAAGCCCTTCGCTGGATGTTTTTAGCGAATGAGCTCATTCGCTAGATGTTTTTAGTGAATGAGCTCCTTTGCTAGATCGTTCTAGCGAATGAGTGAGCTCTATGTATAGGTTGTCTGAGTTGGGTTAAGCAGTTCAATCATTCAGTTTGTTAGCGACATACTCTATTCAAACATGTTTGTTTGTGTTAATTTGTGTATTGCGTGATCCGTGTCTATCTTTGATTATCATTTGATACGTAATATTTATTGATTTTGTGTGCGTTGTTTAGATCTTATTATCATTTTGCTAGACCCGATGGGATTCCCCACCTGGATGTTTATATATTGTTGAGATATTTGGACTTGACTGATTTCGATCCTACATGAATGAGTTTACATATGTGTCGATCTAGAAATGATCTTTCGTTAACAAGCTTTCCAAGGGAAAATGAGCTAGGAAATACACACGATAATGTGCAAGTATATCTCAGTTCACAAACCAGGAAACAAACATGGTAGTGTGTGGTTCGCGCTATTTGGTTACATTATGGAGGGGAAACTTTTTTTACCACATTGTAACGGCGAGCTTGTTTATGTACATATGTAGTAGTCACCAAAAAACCCTTCATCATGGTGGGGGGGGGGGGTGGGGGGGGTTCAGACTCAGTACAATGAAGATAAGAACTAGATCCTTGTGGTCGCAATTTTGAAACCGAGCCAACACGAGTTTTATCCTCTAGTGTTACCTCAGAGAACATAGTTCTCGTGGGGGCACAACGGCTGTCATCCTGTCTAGTATGGTAGAACAAACGTCGTAAAGTGTATCGATCATCATAAAATGTCCTAACATGATTTGTATAATGGATTAATTAAGGTCCTTAGTGTATCTATCATCATAATAAAATGTAAATGAACATATAATGGATTAACTAAGACCTAACATGATTTGTATAACCTAAAATAACTCACAAATACATGAGAAGACCCGTTAACGCCCCTTTATGTATCAGTCATCATATGCATGTAAATGACAACATAATAGCTTGTTATATGGCCTAACTTGACTTTTTATAACCTAGACCAGCTCCCTAATATTTTACAACGCTCATTAACGTCCATTAATTTATCAACCATCATGCCCATGTCATTTAAAAAAAAAAACATAATAGGTTCACTACAAGAAATTTGACTTTTAGCGGCTACACCTTTAGCGGCGACCCGCCAAAGCGTAGCCGCTAAAGGTCTATTTTTAATCTAACCGTTGATCAAAATAAGATTAGCGGTCAAGATAAAAACGCGGTATTACTATTAGCGGCGACACCGTCGCCGCTAAAGGTCCTCCCAAAAATTTTCATTCACCCGCCTTTACTCCTCTCTTTCCCTCTCTTCCTTTTCACTAAAACTCCCATCTCTTCTTCTCTTTCCCACATTTACTCCTCCCACAACCCTCCCTCTCCTCCCCACACCACCTGCGCCGCCGTACCACACCACCCGCCGCCGCACCTCCACCCTGCAGCCCGCCTCCTCCCAGCCCAACTTCTTCTTCCTTCTTCCTCCCCTGCAGCCCGACTCCTCCCCTGCAGCCCCACCAAAGCCGCCGCCGCCCCACCGCCCTGCAGCCCCACCTCCGCCGCACCTCCACCCTTCAGCCACACCACCACCGCCCCACCTCCGCCGCACCATCTTTTAGGTCGGGCCAGATCTCCCCTGTAAGTATTTTTTTATTTTTTTTATTTTTTTTTGTTTTATGTATTTCTAATTAATTTGTTTTGTATTTTTTTCTTTTTAATTTCTTTTTTTTATGTTTATTGTTTGTTTTTATATATTTTTTTCAGTTTTTTATTAACTTTTTTCAGTTTTTTTTATTTCATCTAAGCCCTCTGCAATGGCATGTTTTGGCTGTCTTTTCCAAAAGAAGGCTTCTCGGTCTCGGGTATTCTTTTGTTTATGTTTTTCCAAAATTAATATATGATTTAGTATTATGACCCATAAGCAAGAAAAAACCGAATGCTAGGTATACATTATGCCTATTCTTTTGTGTATTATGCACACTGATTGACTTGTTATTGATGTGAAAGAAAGGAAAGAATACTTCGGGGTCGAGTAAGAGTAATCCCGGGACAAGTAACAACCTTTCGGGGATTGTGCAGAAGTCACATGGTGCTGATAATTTTGATAGAATGACTGAGCTTCGAAAGAAGATCATGAGCTTTAGAGAGTTGGTTGATTTGCCTCCCTGTATCGGTTCTTCAGCTGTTATTGAGGTATATTTCTTCGACAAAAGATTTTTCGAAGAATTTGTTATAAAACGTCTATGCAATATGTTTCTTGGTTTGTCTGCAGTTGGTGAAACACACTGTCAGAGAACTGCGTAAATTACACCCGGACAATGTTCATTGTATTTCAGTATCGGATTCAGAGGGAGCTTTGGATAAGGTTTTTTAGATGTAATTATGTAAAAATATAGCTGTGGATTTTATGGACTTCAAAGTTTTGTTATTTAGTAATTAATGTGTTCTGCAAGTAGGCGATACATGAGCTTTGCGCTTCTATCAAGTCTCTTGGGAAGCATTGGATGCATAATGATGAATGGATGGTCAAATCCAAAACAGATGACGAAGCGAATTGTGATTTGGAAAAACATGGTTCGTTATGTTTTATATCGATATCTTGTTTCAAGATTCGGCCATATTTCATTACAGTGTATATGATCTTTGTAATATGGTTTTTGTGGTTTATTATAGTGTTGGCTTTGCTTGATGACATAGGATGCACAGAAATCTGCCACGTGTCATGCCACGTGGCATGCCACGTGGAAAAAAAAGTTAAAAGATAATGCCACGTAGATAATTACTTTTAGCGGCTACACCTTTAGCGGCAACAGGAGCAATAGCGACAGACTAAAGCTGGCAGGACTTTTAGCGGCAGCCGTCGCCGCTAAAGGTCTTGCTGCCGCTAAAGGTATACCTTTAGCGGCAGCAGGCGTGGCCGCTAAAGGTGGACTTCCTTGTAGTGGTTGTTATATGACCTAACTTGACTTTGTATAAGCTAGACTAGCTCCCTAACATGTTACAAGCCTCATTAACGTTCATTAACTTATCAACCATCATGCCCATGTCATTTAGAAAAAAAAAAAAAAAAAAAAAGGGATGGGTTCGATCATGTTATAATTAACGTGACTTTGTCGTTGAGTTTCACTACAGTGTACTAAATTTTTATGAAACAAAAAATTGTAAGTATTAATTGTTTAACTTTTTTTATCAGTTTTTTTTTATTTATTAACTGTTATTTACATGTGTATAAAACACCATCAAACTAGTTTGTTCATATGTTCTTTAATAACCTATACATTATGTGAAAATAATATGGCTTATACATGTGTATATAAATAAACTAAAACCAACCTAATGCATGTATTCATATATCTTTTTTAATTTCAAAGTCAGAACTTAAAAATTACCTTTTATGTCAGTTTCTTTTATTTTGTTTATTTATTTATTTTTTTAAATGGGCAACAAATTAATTCACCAAGATCTCTTTACCGAGTCTAAAAAAACAAATTGTGTATTTTGTTTTGCAATCTGTGTTTAGTATAAAACCCTCCCATGTGTATAGAGGTTGCAACTATTGACACGACCAGAACATGATACTAAAAAAGCAGTTTTGGGGTCTATCAACACCGCCAATTTATTACATAGATTGACCCAAATATAACACGTTTAATAACATCGGTTAACCAAAACACGTCTCATTTATAATTAAAACAAAAACCACCTATTTAAGGGTTTTTTTTCATGTTTTATTTTTTATTTTATCTTTAAGTTTTTATTCAAAAGTGATTAATTTTCCATCATAAAATTTTATCACCTCTTAAAAGTGACTTTATTTGTTAGTTGAACTGCTATTATCTCGTCTTTTAGTCTCAAGCTAAATACATAAACTCAAAATTGTTGATTGGAAGTGAGAGCTAAAAAAAACTAAAAACGAGAGTGAAAAATATTTTATTTATGCCAGATCATTAATTTGTCACTAAATTACTACGTATTACTTGTATTTGTAACTACATGATATCCCTAGCCTAGTATAGGTGATGTTTGGATAGCGTTTAGGGTGTTTGGGTGCGTTTGAAAGTGATTTGGGGTGTTTGGATTGCTGAGGGCGAGTAGCTTTTGTTAGGGGCAATTGGCTTTGCTAATTGCCTATATTACATATGGGATAGCTTGCTAATTGCATGTTTATCATGTGGCATAGCCCTACTCGCCTGTTATTGCATATGGCATAGGATTTAATTGATTCCACGTTCTAAGCTAGAAGAACCTATAACAGTAGAAGTAGCTGACGGGAACCCCATTTTAATTGATTCCATTATTTGTGATTGCATTTTAATTGATTATCGGGAACTCAATAAGCTCACCATAAAGAACCGTTACCCTTTGCCTAGAATTGATGATCTTTTTGATCAACTTCAGGGAGCCACTTGTTTTTCAAAGATTTATCTTCGTTCTGGTTATCATCAACTTCGTGTTCTTAAAGAAGACATTCCCAAAACTGCTTTTCGCACTCGGTATGGGCATTACGAGTTCTTAGTCATGCCTTTTGGATTGACCAAAGCACCTGCAGTATTCATGGATCTAAGGAATCGAGTTTGCAAGCCGTACCTAGACAAATTTGTCATTGTTTTCATCGAAGATATCCTGATCTATTCTAAATCCAAAGAAGACCACGAACGACACCTAAGGTTGATCATGGAACTCTTGAAGAAGGAACAATTGTATGCCAAGTTCTCGAAATGTGAATTTTGGCTTAAGGAAGTTCAATTTCTGGGGCACATAGTCAACGAAAAGGGGATCCATGTTGATCCTGCGAAAATTGAAGTGGTGAAAAATTGGCCTGCGCCTAAAACCCCTACTGAAGTTCGTTCATTTCTCGGATTAGCAGGTTATTACCGTCGATTTATTTCTGATTTCTCAAAGATTGATGTTCCTCTCACTGCTCTTACTCACAAGGGTAAACCTTATGAGTGGGGACCCAAGCAAGAGGAAGCATTTCAGACTCTTAAGCTTAAGCTTTATGATGCACCTATTTTGACTCTACCTGAAGGCAATGATGATTTTGTGGTCTATTGCGATGCTTCTAACTTAGGCCTTGGTTGTGTTCTCATGCAACGAGGCAAAGTTATAGCCTATGCATCAAGACAGCTTAAAATCCACGAGAAGAATCATACAACTCATGATCTTGAGTTAGGTGCTGTTGTTTTTGCCTTGAAAATTTGGAGGCACTATCTCTATGGAACGAAATGTGTGATCTTCACTGACCACAAAAGTCTCCAACACATTTTTAACCAAAAAGATCTGAACATGAGGCAACGACGATGGGTTGAACTACTTAACGACTACGATTGCGAGATTCGCTACCATCCTGGAAAGGCGAATGTTGTGGCCGATGCACTTAGTCGAAAGGAACACGTCAAACTTCATTGTGTCAAGATCCAAACTGACATTCAAACTCGTATTCTTCAAGCCCAATACACTTCTATTACTCAAGGCAACATGTATGATGAAATGTCGTGTGGTGCTGAGACTCAACTTGTAACTAAATCTGATGGACTACTTTATTTCTTGAATCGAATTTGGATTCCTGATCGTGATGAACTTCGTACCTTCATCATGGATGAGGCTCACAAGTCTCGTTTTTCTATTCATCCTGGTGCAGACAAGATGTATCAAGATCTTCGTTTTATTTATTGGTGGCCTGGCATGAAAAAGGACATTTCCATTTTTGTAGCCAAGTGTCTTACTTGTTTGAAGGTCAAAGCTGAGCATCAACGACCTTCTGGTTTGCTTGAACAACCATAAATTCCTATGTGGAAATGGGAGAGCATAGCAATGGACTTCATTACAAAACTTCCACGCACTTTTCGGGGTCATGATTGCATTTGGGTGATCGTAGACCGTTTGACAAAATCAACTAATTTCTTGCCTGTTCGTGAGACCTTTACTGTTGAAAGGTTGGCAAGAATCTATGTTGGCGAAGTTGTGAGTCGTCACGGTGTACCCTTGGACATAATTTCGGATCGTGACAGCCATTTCACCTCTCATTTTTGGAATCTATGCAGTCTGCTTTGGGTACCCAGCTTAATCTTAGCACTGCATATCATCCTCAAACCGATGGTCAGACTGAAAGGACCATTCAGACTCTTGAGGACATGCTTAGGGCTTGTGTCATTGATTTTGGTGGTAATTGGGACTCTCATCTTCCTTTGGTAGAATTTTCTTACAACAATAGTTATCACGCAAGCATCAATATGGCACCTTTCGAAGCTCTTTATGGTCGAAAATGTCACTCTCCAATTTGTTGGGACGAGATTGGTGAAGCTCAAATCACTGGTCCCGAACTGATCAAAGAAACGACAGACAAGATCTTGAAAATCCGTGATAATCTTCATACGGCAAGAAGTCGGTAAAAGAGCTATGCGGATAAACGTCGTAAGCCCTTAGAATTCCAAGTCGGTGATCTTGTACTTCTAAAGGTATCTCCTTGGAAGGGAATGGTTCGATTTGGAAAAAAAGGAAAACTAGCACCTCGTTTTGTGGGTCCTTTTAAAATCCTCGAAAGAAATGGGAAAGTGGCCTACAAACTTGATTTACCTACTGAACTCAACAACATTCATCCAACTTTCCACGTGTCTAACTTGAGGAAATGCTTAGCGGATGAAAACCTCCACATCCCTCTCGACAATGTTCGTGTTGATGAATCCGTGCACTTCATAGAGAAACCTGTAGAGATAATGGATCGTGAAGTGAAGAAACTGAAGCATACCCGCATACCTATTGTCAAAGTTCGTTGGGAATCTAAACATGGCCCAGAATTTACTTTGGGAACGTGAGGATCAATTGAAGGCAAAGTATCCTCAACTTTTTCTTTCCTAAAGCCTCCTCTGAATCAATTTCGGGTCGAAATTCTTAAGAGTAGGGGAGACTGTAACGATTTGAATTTTTCCATTGTAATCATTTCGTTTTAGTATTATTAATAAAGATATCAATGACGTTTTATCTTTCGTTCGAACTGGTTTCCTCATTTTGATATATATATGTGTAATAAGTATTATTATTTACTTTATAAAATTTTAGCTAAGTTGTTGAAATTTATAAAAAGTTTTAACATTTAATGGAGTGTTTGGTTAGATATCTATTTGTGTAAGTTTGTAAAGTTAATAATCATAAAGATAATTTAATTTTGGTATAAATTTGTAAATGATTGAAACTCGATGGGCTGTTTTTGAAAAAAAAAAGAAAATAATAAAGTTGAAGACACTTTCCAGTCTTCTTCTTCGTTCCAGTCGCCGGAGTTTCCGGTTTCCGCGGCGAAGTCAAAACCGGTGGAACCGGGATTATCTTGCAAATCCAAGCAACAAACTCATCTTAATCCGTATCGTGTACCATCTACGCCTATAATCCGGACTTTTGAAGCTTGTTTGACTGGCTAAAATCGTTCCTCTTATCTCGGTATCTTTGTTCCATCCGTAACCAACTCCTTACGACTCCATCCTTATAAATATAATCCATCATTTGACTCAGAAAGCACTCGCAAACACAACCCACACATAAAACTTACCTGTTATCTTTTCAGCGGTGCCTAGGAGCTTGGCTGGAATCCAAACGCCGACCACCTCTCCTTCGACCTTCAATCCATCGATTTCGGTATAATACTTTATGTTTTCAGTTTCGTTTTCGTTCCAATATCAAAAGCCCTTTGTTTACTTCGATTAATAATCAGTGCTAATAGTCAATTGTTTGGGTTTTTGGTTCTAGGATCTATGGGTTAGTATGATTTGGGAAGAAGGGATGTTTGAAAGTTTTTATTTAGCTCAGAACTACCAGCGAACTGGTAGCTTGGCATGCATAAGTATTGAGCCATTTTCTTTCATTCCATTTGTATTTTAATTATAATAAAACCAAAGATTAGTTGTTTTCCTATTATCACGAGCTTGTGCAGATTTTTTTACATATATTATAAATAAATTCAAACGTACAGATACTTCATTTAGAAAGTAATGGTCAAAATTTAATATATAGTTGTTATTATTTGTTTAACATATAAGCTAAGCAGTTAATATCGGTGAGATCTCGGTTATATCGGTCCGAGATCTCGGTTATCGGTGTTAAGGGCCTATATCGGTGTAAAATATCGGTTATTATATCGGTGCCGATAATATCGGCCGATATCGGCGATATATCGGCCGATATTGAATTCAGAAATCTCGGTCATATCACCGAAAATATCGGGTTCTTTGTTCTAGACGAGTTTCAGATGTAGATTGGTCGTGGATGAAGAAGATAGTTGACTAGAGATGTGGATTAAGAAGATACCTTGCAGTAACCGATCGGAATGCGTCGCCGGATCACTTCTTTTGTAGTCGGAATGACTCGCCGGAGAACATAAAGAGAGGCGGCTGTGTAACTCTAGTTATCTAGGGTTTTTATTAGCATGCCTAGATGAGGAAGATGATACATAGCGGCTGATTCATATCTTTTTATTTAGGGTTTTCAATTAAGTTTGTCTTTTTATCACTTTACACCCTCTAGTTTTCAATATTAAACTTTTAGCACTAATTTTTAAGAAAGAGTTATGTACAAAGTATTATTTTCTCCATTTTAGTCCCTCTAGGTTTGTATATTTCATTTGTAACTCTAGTTACTTATGAAATTTGATATATATACATATACCGATATCTCACCGATATCTCACCGCGAAAACCGATATATCAAATATCGGTTCTTGACCGATAACCGATATTTTTCCGCATTAACTGCTTAGCATATAAGTACATAAACAGTTATAATAAAAAAAACTACAAAAACTAAATTTGTAAGTATTCTATCTTATATGTTAACATATATATGTATAGGTGTATAAAAAAATAGTGATTTATTTAAAAGGTTTGAACTAATCGGTTAGAATTTTATAAAATCTAAAGTTTTGTTTTCTAGTATATTAAATTATATAACTAGACGTTTATGTAAAATAACCTTTTTAGAATTATTTTATAAATTTTCTTACGCTACCTAATTTGATTTCTTATGATTAAATATTTATAAACTAAACTATGTCACATTTATAAATATTATTCCCAAATCAGAACTATAAATCCCTAGTGCCTATGACCCTATATTGCCTTAGACTCGATTTAGTTTTCCCCAATTTATGAGGTTATATTTTTGTGAACTGTTTAGGATAATCCTTCGGGATTCTCTCAACCGCATTTGCACTATTCGGAAAATTTTCTTGCTTTAAGGTGAGTTTTACATAGCCCCGCTTTTTATTGTTTTTATATTTTTAGGGGTGAAACATGTTTACTTTTTGTCTTGCTTATATCTTTACGTGTTTGTTTTTATTATTAGTTGGTGAACCCACCTCAGTGTAGTCATTAACTTTGATCAAGCCAACTGTAGTAGATTATAGCGCTATAGGTTCGACAAGCCCATCCCCCGCATAAATTCAGGGATGATTGAAACAGATTTTTATACTAGCTCATTGAGTTACGTCATTTTTTACTAGCTCATTGAGTTAAGTCATTGTCACTAGGGTTGACTATACAACACCATGGTTTCCAATTAATATTATTCCAAATTGTTTTGATATATAGACATGACTTACAAAACTTTGCTAACTATTTTTTTTTTTTTTAACAAATGTATTACTCACCAACTATTTATAGTTGACCCCCACATTTTCCAACTTAAACATGTTTCAGGGAATAATGAAGCGTGAAGTTCTACGTGCTTTGGATGTTAGAAGTTAAAGTCTAGTTTTAAATTTTATTTGGTTATTGGTTTAGTTTGATGTTGAACATTTAGCATTGTTTCCTTTTCGTTGTAATAAATTCCATTATTAGAATATTTATTTAATGGAACTTGAATTTTAAATACCATGTGCTTTTGGACAATCGTCACTACGTGACACCTCGATGTTTCCGCCATCGGTTGAGGTGTTACAGATTGGTATCAGAGCCATGGTTATAGAGAATTAGGGTAATAAACCTAGACTATAACCTTTATTTTTTTTTATTAAACATGAGTCCTCTCATGTTCCCAAAGAATCCATAAAGTTTCCCTATCCTTGTCCGCTTCCCTATTGTAGCCTAGCCTTTGTTTTCGCCAACATCTATCATTAGGCGATCATGATCTACCTCTAGAATATTGGGGGGGGGGGAACTCCCATGTTTAGACCTATTTTTGTCAATCTCGTCTGGGTCTTAGGTCTTAATAATGATTAAGAACACGTGCAAAGGCTAAAGCACATCTTCCCAAACATTATGGTGATCTAATCACTTTGATTAGTCAACGTTTTTGTTTATTCATTTACAACCCTAGTGTCTTTTATCTTGTTATCATATCTATTTCGACTTATCAATATCTTTTCCTCATGATCTTCTTTGTTTTCTTCGGATTTTTTTAGTAAATGCCTCCTCGTCGCGACAACGAGAACATCAATGACAACCAGAACAACAATGCTGAATTGGCAGCTCTCATTGCTCAATCGGTGGTTGCTGTACTTCCCAACTTGGTAGCCGAATTCAATCAGATTGCTAATCAGGGACCCAATGCTAATGGTAATGCTAATCGGCCTTGCACTCTCAAACATTTCAACTCTTGTGGTCCCGCTAAGTACTATGGAAATGAAGGGGCCACTGGAATTTTGCAGTGGTTTGAAAGCATTGAAAACACCTTTATCAATAGTGACTGCCCTAACAACCTCAAAGTCCGTTATGCCATGAGTGTTCTCCAAAAACGAGCACTCACCTGGTGGAACGGGGAAAAGCGGAATCGTGGTGCTGAAGTGGCTTTAGCTTTAACATGGGATCAAGTCAAAGAACTTATGTTAGCTGAATTTTGCCCTCGGAATGAAATGATGAAGCTAGAGGAAGAATTTTGGAAACTTAAGCAGGACAGCGGGGAAAATCTTGCTTTCACTACCCGCTTTCATGAGCTCAGCCTACTTGTTCCTCACCACGTCACTCCTGTGTCGCGAGCTATTGAGAGATACATCACAGGTTTACCAATGCTGATTCAAGACACAGTTTGGGAAAGTAAACCTACAACTCTTGAGGATGCGATTCACTTAGCTGCCACCTTAACTGATAATCACGTGAAGGCTGGTACCTTGTTTCGAAGAGGAGAAAAGAAAGAAAACCCTACCATTATGTCAGTTGCAGAGATTAAACCCGAGTCCTCAACTGGTAACAAAAAGCCCAAGGCTAAAAACTATGTTGCTGTTTCAAACCCCACTCTTGTGAATCAAGTAGCAACTCAACCTCCAAACAAGAAGCCTTTTGGAAATCACCCTTTTTGTAAAATGTGTAAACGGCATCATCCTGCTACCTCTCCATGTCGTTTATGCACCGCTGTAATAGGTATGGACATTATTTCGACACTTGTCGTTTTTCTGCTGCACAAAATCCAGCACCTGCTCCTGCCATACAAGCACCTGCTCCTGCTCAACTTACTGCTCCAAATCAAGTTGCTAACCCTGGTCAGCCTGGCTGTTACTCCATCGGTCAATGTTTTGAGTGTGGAGACCGAACTCACTATCGTAATGAGTGCCCTCTTCGCACCAATCAAGGAGCTCGTGGACGTGCCTTTAACATTAACGCCAATGAAGCATGAGGCAACAATGAAGTGGTTAACAGTACGTATCTTGTCAATAATCATTATGCTTTAGTCCTGTTTGATTCGAGTGCCGATAAGAGCTTTGTTTCTCTAGAGTTTGAACCTTTACTTGCTATGCAACGTTCTAAGCTAGAAGAACCTATAACAGTAGAAGTAGCTGATGGGAACCCCATTTTAATTGATTCCATTATTTGTAATTGCACTTTAAGCCTCAATGGCCACTGTTTTTCAATAAACCTTACTGCTATGAAGCTTGGAAGTTTTGACATCATAGTAGGTATGGACTGGTTAACCCAAAATCGTGCTGAAATCATCTGCTTTGATATGGCTATTCAACTCCGTCTTCCATCGGGTGACATCTTGAAAATCTATGGAGAAAAATCATGTAAGGAACTTAAGCTTATGACTTGCACAACAGCCCGAAAATACTCGCGCAAGAAGTACGTAGCCTTTTTAGCTCATGTTGTAGAAAAGAAGGATAAGGGTAAAGACATTCAAGATATTCCCATCATTCGGGATTTTCCAGAAGTATTTCCTGAAGATCTACCTGGTCTTCCTCCCGTTCGTCAAGTCAAGTTTCGAATTGACCTTGTTCATGGAGCAATCCCCGTTGCAAAATCTCCCTATCGTCTTGCACCCTCAAAAATGCAAGAGCTTGCTAGTCAACTCCAAGAGCTTTTGGACAAAGCTTTTATCCGTCCAAGTTTTTCCCCTTGGATCTAAGGAATCGAGTTTGCAAGCTGTACCTAGACAAATTTGTCATTGTTTTCATCGACGATATCCTGATCTATTCTAAATCCAAAGAAGACCACGAACGACACCTAAGGTTGATCATGGAACTCTTGAAGAAGGAACAATTGTATGCCAAGTTCTCGAAATGTGAATTTTGGCTTAAGGAAGTTCAATTTCTGGGGCACATAGTCAACGAAAAGGGGATCCATGTTTATCCTGCGAAAATTGAAGCGGTGAAAAATTGGCCTGCGCCTAAAACCCCTACTGAAGTTCGTTAATTTCTTGGATTAGCAGGTTATTACCGTCGATTTATTTATGATTTCTCAAAGATTGTTGCTCCTCTCACTGCTCTTACTCACAAGGGTAAACCTTATGAGTGGGGACCCAAGCAAGAGGAAGCATTTCAGACTCTTAAGCTTAAGCTTTATGATGCACCTATTTTGACTCTACCTGAAGGCAATGATGATTTTGTGGTCTATTGTGATGCTTCTAACTTAGGCCTTGGTTGTGTTCTCATGCAACGAGGCAAAGTTATAGCCTATGCATCAAGACAGCTTAAAATCCACGAGAAGAATCATACAACTCATGATCTTGAGTTAGGTGCTGTTGTTTTTGCCTTGAAAATTTGGAGGCACTATCTCTATGGCACGAAATGTGTGATCTTCACTGACCACAAAAGTCTCCAACACATTTTTAACCAAAAAGATCTGAACATGAGGCAACGACGATGGGTTGAACTACTTAACGACTACGATTGCGAGATTCGCTACCATCCTGGAAAGGCGAATGTTGTGGCTGATGCACTTAGTTGAAAGGAACACGTCAAACTTCATTGTGTCAAGATCCAAACTGACATTCAAACTTGTATTCTTCAAGCCCAATGCACTTCTGTTACTCAAGGCAACATGTATGATGAAATGTCGTGTGGTGCTGAGACTCAACTTGTAACTAAATCTGATGGACTACTTTATTTCTTGAATCGAATTTGGATTCCTGATCATGATGAACTTCGTACCTTCATCATGAATGAGGCTCACACGTCTCGTTTTTCTATTCATCCTGGTGCAGACAAGATGTATCAAGATCTTCGTTTTATTTATTGGTGGCCTGGCATGAAAAAGGACATTTCCATTGTTGTAGCCAAGTGTCTTACTTGTTTAAAGGTCAAAGTTGAGCATCAACGACCTTCTGGTTTGCTTGAACAACCATAAATTCCTGTGTGGAAATGGGAGAGCATAGCAATGGACTTCATTACTAAACTTCCACGCACTTTTCGGGGTCATGATAGCATTTGGGTGATCGTAGACTGTTTGACAAAATCAGCTCATTTCTTGCCTGTTCGTGAGACCTTTACTGTTGAAAGGTTGGCAAGAATCTATGTTGACGAAGTTGTGAGTCGTCACGGTGTACCCTTGGACATAATTTCGGATCGTGACAGCCGTTTCACCTTTCGAAGCACTTTATGGTCGAAAATGTCGCTCTCCAATTTGTTGGAACGAGATTGGTGAAGCTCAAATCACTAGTCCCGAACTGATCAAAGAAACGACAGACAAGATCTTGAAAATCCGTGATAATCTTCAAACGGCAAGAAGTCGGTAAAAGAGATATGCGGATAAACGTCGTAAGCCCTTAGAATTCAAGGTCGGTGATCTTGTAATTCTAATGGTATCTCCTTGGAAGGGAATGGTTCGATTTGGGAAAAAGGAAAACTAACACCTCGTTTTGTGGGTCCTTTTAAAATCCTCGAAAGAATTGGGAAAGTGGCTTACAAACTTGATTTACCTACTGGACTCAACAACATTCATCCAACTTTCCTCGTGTCTAACTTGAGGAAATGCTTAGCGGATGAAAACCTCCACATCCCTCTCGACAATGTTGGTGTTGATGAATCCGTGCACTTCATAGGGAAACCTGTAGAGATCATGGATCGTGAAGTGAAGAAACTGAAGCATACTCGCATACCTATTGTCAAAGTTCGTTGGGAATCTAAACATGGCCCAGAATTTACTTAGGAACGTGAGGATCAATTGAAGGCAAAGTATCCTTAACTTTTTCTTTCCTAAAGCCTCATCTGAATCAATTTCGGGTCGAAATTCCTTAAAGTAGGGGAGACTGTAACGATTTGAATTTTTCCGTTGTAATCATTTCGTTTTATTATTATTAATAAAGAAATCAATGACGTTTTATCTTTCGTTCGAACTGGTTTCCTCATTTTGATATATATGTGTAATAAGTATTATTATTTACTTTATAAAATTTTAGCTAAGTTGTTGAAATTTATAAAAAGTTTTAACATTTAACGGAGTGTTTGGTTGGATATCTATTTGTGTAACACCCCAAAAAAATAAGTTTTGCTTAATTATGCCATTTGGAATGATTAACAAATACCAAAACGAATTAATTGTAAGAGTGAGCACTCTATCAGCAAATAAATGGGGACTTGTGTTATGATAGGAATGTTACCCCGTTAGTTTTTATTATCTAAATTGGCCTAAAACTCGATACAAGAGACTATCCTAGTTGACTATTTGATTTAATAAAACATGGAAATTAGAACTTGAGGGACTAAATGTGTCAAGTGGCCAAAGTTGTCTTATGGTTAAAAAAAAAAAAAGAAGGAAGATCGATGTCATGTCCAGGAGGTGTTCTTCACATCTAAAACACACACACAACACCTAGTTCATCCTTCTAGTGCAATTCAAGCCAAAATCATAATGTTGATCAAGTGCATGAGTGAGATTTTGACCATCTACACTCTCCTAAACCCTAAGGTATCACTTATTTCCTTTGATTTCATGAAAAACTCATGATTTAGGAAGATGAGGATTTTAGGGTAATTTAGAAAAACGTGAATTGATGGTGGCTATGGGTTTCTATATGTTTGTAGACATCAAAGAAACTATAAAACATGATAAAAAGTTATGTATTGTATGATTCATGTGGATTAGGATGATACTTGTAGGTGTAGGTAGTGGGTTTTAACCCAAATGTTGAACTACACATGTATATGAAGAATCCTTGTACTAGTATGTGTTAACTTGTCATATAGATGTGCAAATTGATAAGTTGAACTTGTAATGATGATTAATCAAACAAATGGTGAAGTTTGAGAAGTCCATAAGGCTTAGAAATCACTTGCAAAAAGGGTGCACATGAAGTGTTTGATAAAATGCTTACATGAACTTGAATTGGGTCAAATAGTGTAAAATTCGTCACTCTTGACAGCCTTAGGTGATCATCTTGTAAATGTCATATCTCATTCGTTATTAGGAGTCAGAAGACGAGCCTTATATCGTTGAAAAGCTTGTTGCACATATTAGATTTCATATTTAGTCATGACAAGCTAATTCTGAGTTTTAGTGGGTCAAAACAGCATGTAAATTTGGCAATTCTGTTTTGACAGCAAAGCTGTTTGTTTAAAAATATGTTTCTGACCTGATCTTAAAATATTCATATAAAATCATAGAAAAATCGTTAGGAGGTGTTCTTTATACGCCTGGAAAGGTCTTTGAACGAAGCACAATCTATCTTTGAACATGTTCAACTAATTCGGACTTTAAATGGGTCAAAATGGTCAATTACAGTAGCTGAAAAAGAAATCGCTGCACAAAATATGTTTCTGACCTGATCTTTAAATATTCATATAAAATCATAGAAAAATCGTTATGAGGCGTTCTTTATATGCCTGGAAAGCTCTTTGAACGTAGCACATTTCGGCTTGGAAAGTCGAAATCATATTGTGGGGTTTAGAAGGGGTAAAAGCAACCCGAACAGCTGCTGCGCAAAAATTGCAGCAGTGAAAATAAGGTGTTTTATAAACTTAACACATGTGATTGTCTAGATACCCATTTCCTTAACACTAAATGTTGTTTAGGATGAGATGGGCATAGGGAATGAAAGCTTAGTACTTATGTGCATTATTGCCTAAGCTAGTTTACATGAATATGCTTATTGACAGTTTGACTTTTAGGAGTCAAACTGACCCAAACTCAAACCTAGATGAAATGGTGTGAATAAACTCATGAGATGTGTTAGTTATTGGAAATGATGACTAACTTGATCAATCTTATGAGTATAGTGAAGGTTGATCTTGTCAAGCTAGGTGCAAGCTTGGGAAGGACGGATCCACAAGCAAACGGGTTAAGTGAATACAAGCCTTAAGTGCAAGGAAATAAAGTGAATACAAGGTAAGTTTTACTTACATTATTAGATTATAAATAAATATGACTTAAGTGTTGTATACATTGGTTTTAATCTTATGTGGGCAATAAAGGTAAACCCCAAAAAGGTGAAATCCCTTAATTGGGTTGATTTATGTGAACTTGTATCAAAATAAGATTTATGGTATTAAATTAAACAATAAGATGTGACCGAATGGTGAAATCCATCAAACGGGTCAATTAGTAAGGATATGTGGAAAATGATGTCTTAATTGCAATGAATAAATGAAATCAATGGAATGAAGTAGTTAGACATTTTGGTAAACGGGTCAAGTGTTGTTGTCACTTGAACCATAGATAAAAACTTGGATAGCATAGTGTTAGCCTTAATGGGTCAAATGGTGATCTCTCATCATTCGAACCCGACATTCAAAGCCGGTATTCTAAGCTTTAGTAATCTCATGGTTAACGGGTCCAGTGGTAAATGTATCACGTTGAGTCTCAAGAGACTAATGTGTTCAATCTAGAATGTATGCGGGAGAACACTCGGAAGTTGGGCACTCGACGCCTAAGTAATCACAATGGATGCAAGGTATAGGTCAACATCGCTCGGTAAGCCCATAGTTAGATAAAAGCCTTTGGGCAAAGTGAATTCAATTCGAAAACAACCCGTAAGAGGTGTGAAGTCTAATTCGGTAAGTATTATTCTAACTAAGCTTAATGCGCGCCTTGGCGCCAAGTATGTCTAAAGCCATAGTTAAATCATGGGATTGTAACCAAACTAAGTCGGAGAGGGCTTAGAAGTTTTCAAATAACTCATTAAGTCCTATTAAAGTCCCCAAATGCCTTTAAGAAGAGGCCTGAACATGATTCAAAAACACCCAAAGTTTGGGGGGAAATAAGCAAGGAAATGAAGGTTAAAGCTAAAAACAAATTCCAGAGCCGTAGCCCCAGACCGTAAGATACAGTCAGAGCCGTAGCTTAAGGCTCGTGTAAACTCCTAAATTTTTGTTTTGTCATTCAAACTTGATCATTTCGTTTTGACGTGTTTCGACACTTCCACCAATCTAAATGCATTATTATCAATCCCACTAACCATTTCTTGTGTAATGGTGCTAGGTATACATTTGTTGGATGTTCTGGAGCAAGGATCAAGTCACGAGAGAACCGAGCACACCCGAACACTTAAAAGGCTTCCGCAATAGACCGTCCCGTTTAAAACAGAAACTGTAATACAAGTTTTTAGTAGATAAAATGTAAAAAATAAAAATTGGTGGGATTCATTAAGTTATGTTTTTGTAGTTACCAAAGTTTTAATCGGAAGTGATTTTAGTTAAGGCCTAAACTCGGAAATTTAAATGACAAATCTCAGGTTTACGGTTTAGGGTCTTACAATTTGTGTAAGTTTGTAAAGTTAATAATTATAAAGATAATTTAAGTTTGGTATAAATTTGTAAATGATTGAAACTCGAGGGGCTGCTTTTGAAAAAAAAAAAGAAAATAATAAAGTTGAAGACACTTTCCAGTCTTCTAAGTTCCAGTCGCCGGAGTTTCCGGTTTCCCCGGCGAAGTCAAAACCGGTGGAACCGGGGTTATCTCGTAAATCCAAGCAGCAAACTCATCTTAATCCTTATCGTGTACCATCTACGCCTTTAATCTGGACTTTTGAAGCTTGTTTGACTGGCTAAAATCGTTCCCCTTATCTCAGTATCTTTGTTCCATCCGTAACCAACTCCTTACGACTCCATCCTTATAAATATAATCCATCATTCGACTCGGAAAGCACTCGCAAACACAACCCACACATAAAACTTACCTGTTATATTTTCAGCGGTGCCTAGGAGCTTAGCCGGAATCCAAACGCCGACCACCTCTCCTTCAACCTTCAATCCATCGATTTCGGTACAATACTTTATGTTTTCTGTTTCGTTTTCGTTCCAATATCAAAAGCCCTTTGTTTACTTCGATTAATAATCAGTGATAATAGTCAATTGTTTGGGTTTTTGGTTCTAGGATCTATGGGTTAGTATGATTTGGGAAGAAGGGATGTTTGAAAGTTTTTATTTAGCTCAGAACTACCAGGGAACTGGTAGCTTGGCATGCATAAGTATTGAGCCATTTTCTTTCATTCCATTTGTATTTTAATTATAACTAGTGGTATTCTAACTGGCGCGTTGCGCCGGTCGCAAAATCATTAGGAAGAGATACACTTCATTTTTTCTTAAACGAACATGACACGGTAAGGTAGTATCCAGAATAACATGTCAAATATTCAAATGAAGCAGGTAGTGTGAATGTTTAAAGCTTAAAATCTTGATGGCTCTTGATTCCTTGCAAAAGGCGTTCTGATGTTTTTCTTGATGTTCTAGCCATTTTCAATGTTGTTTATTCGGAACCTGCATTTGCCGCACTGCTTGAAGTTGAAGCAATGATCTCTTATGCAGAATGTGGCATGACTTTTTGGTGCGGGTATCGCAGGTTGTGGAGTTGCTATGTCGGTGCGCTGCTGGAAGTGATGCTTGTTTCTGTATGTGTTTCGATGCAAGCAACCTTTCAGACATTTAAACATCCATCCCTTTGTACAATGGAACATAAGTGTCGAGACGCTAGCTTTAGAAACCTGTATGCAACCTATCTTTTGTATAGTAAAACTGGTACTCAAATTCTGCTGGGGATACAAGAATTTTGGGGCAGAACATACTGTTAATATTGTTTGCTTGTTGACGACTAATTGTGCTGATTATACCAATCTATTATTAAAGTTGGCACATATAGTTTGCATATGACGTTGTAATGTAACGGTACATACCTGCAATCCCTTAATAGCAATGTCACACACGGTTGCCCTTTTCGTTGTCCTGTCTTACAGTCCTTGCAAGGAACCGATGTAATCTGTTATAACAAAAGTTTATTTAGTTGTGTATTTTTTACATGCATATGTATAGTTAAATGGGGTATTTTTTTCCGTCAGCGTGTGCATAGCTACTATTCCCCTTTCTTTCTTGGATTGTAGCTATGAATGTAAGTGCAGTCTTTGGTCAACAGTTTTTCGATCATCGCCTTTAACCAATGCCTGGATGCTACTTTCCTGATACATTTTCTGTTAGCAAAAAGTGGTTTAGTTAAAAACCCACAAGCCCTTGGGGTTATTCTGTTAGCTACAAATTTAACTAAATATAAGAAAAAACTAACAACAAATATATTACTCATCACACCAACTTATGTGTATAGTATAATCAAATCACAAACTCTCATCTCACCAGCCTATGTGTACAGTTTTATTAATTCACAAATGAGTCCATAGAGTAATTTTGAGCCCAAATTTTCTTAGATCAACATATTATCTAACAGTAAGTTACATTTTTTGTCCACTTTTAAAATTAGTAGTACTAAATTACCAAATTATCTAACTTTCAAAAGCATTGCCTCTGGGAGAGGCATTATTAAACAGGACAACAGTTTTATGTTGACTATTGAAAAGTCAAACAGACTATTATAATCTAATATAATCTAATATAATCTAATCTAATATGTATTCAAACAGACTATTAAACAGGACAACAGTTATCACAAATGTTTTGTTTGTACAATCTATTATAACATAATCTAATAACTACCATGTATTCTAACGTTCAATGTGAAATTTGTTGGTTATAGGTTAAATGTCAAAGCACAATTTAATTAGGCGCACAACCACTTAGATGAATCAGGTACCTAAACGCCTAAACGCCTGTTCACGTTTAGGTGCAGAGGCACCTAGGTGTATAAACACCTAGGCAAATCAAATGCCAGTACAATAGTTTGTGGACCCCTAATTTTTAAGGTGTTTTTTAACTCATGGCGTATGACCAAAAAGTTCCATTATAGATAAATGCTGACACTTTAGAACGATAAATGTTGAACGCACAATAATTATTTTACTGTATGATGCTTTATATTTGCATATTGTTATTCACGTAAGCGAATAATTGACAATAGTCGTATGATTTCTCTTATGCAAAAATTATTATTATTATTATTATTATTATTATTATTATTATTTATATAACTAAATCAAACCAGATATTCGTTTATCAAAATCGCCTAAAGAATAGTCTAAATAGTAAAACGCCTAAATTATAAATCGCCCAAACTATGAATTGTGTAAATAATAAAACGCGTAAACAGTTAAACAATAAATTGCCTAAACTATGAATTGGTTAACAAAACATGTAAACAATAAATCGCCTAAACAGTAAAAGGCCTAAATAATAAATCGATAAAACAATAAAATGCCTAAACATATAATCTGTAACAACAGGGTAGAAATATGCCTTAGCGTCTAACAACAATCAGGTTGAAAGAAGGGAAAATCATGTTACCCTTGTCCTCTAAGTATAGCAGCAATAACAGGCATTCTAATAAACATAATCTAGTGACTGGTGTTTTCAAGGTCTGTCCTCTAAGTATAGCAGCAATAACAGTTAAAAAAAACCTCTTACTACCCGCCTATCTTCTAGAACAGCAACATGACGACTAATACGCGCACAAAGAGACTGGCAACCCAAAGAGAAGACGGTAGTCAAATAAGTAATCAACATATGCTAACATTAAACTTTAACAGGCGTGAACCATAAAAAAATGAACCAAAGCAGTCTATAGTTTACACAAAAAACACATGATAAACATTTGTTTTCATGTGCATGTATGGTTGTAAAATTCACATTTCATCGACGAACCATAAACCTGGCAATTTCCATCCATCTAGTTAAGTTTGAGTTTTTTTTGGGTTTAAAATTTGACCTTATGGGTTAAAATGGGTTTAGTATAATTTTCAAGGGGGTTAGGATGGGTAATTTTAATTGTAGGAAATAAGTAAGTGGGTCATGATGGGTATGTCAAAAAAAAAACAAATGGGTCAGGATAGGTATTTTTAGATAACCATATACAAATCTGAATTAAAACTCACCCAACACCAAAAGCGTTGATCCCTCATAGAAATCAAGGTCATTAAAAACAAAAAAATATATCTTTTGCATTTGTTGATCACCTCAGTCGGTTCGAAACCGTTCGGGTCATTAACGGACGACAATATCGAAACAACACGGGTCGTTAACGAGACCGATCTCATCGAAACGGTTCGAGTCGTTAGCGGGTTTGATCGAGTGCAAACGGTCTGGGTTGTTACTAGCCCGTTCGGATCGATATGGTCTGGTCGTTGACGGACCCGGTCGGGTCGAAACGGTCCGTGTTACTAACGAGATCGGTCAGGCCGAAACAGTCCGAGTCGCTAACGGGAACGGTCGGGCCGAAACAGTACGGGTCGCTATGGGACGAATCAGGTTGAAACGGTCGGGGTAATTACCCGGCCCGGTCGGGTCGAAACGATCCGGGTCGCTACGGGACGGGTCAGCTTGAAACGTTCTCGGTCGTTATCGGGCCCGGTCGGGTCGAAACAGTCCGGGTCGCTAGTAGGCCCGGTCGGGTCGCTACGGGACGGGTCAGGTTGAAACGGTCTGGGTCGCTACCGGGCCCGGCCGGGTCGAAACGATCCGGGTCGTCACGGGACGGGTCAGGTTGAAACGGTCTGGGTCGTTATCGGGCCCGGTCGGGTCGAAGCAGTCCGGGTCGCTAGCGGGCCCGGCCGCGTCGAAACAGTCCGGGTCGCTATGGGACGGGTCAGGTCGAAACGGTTCGGGTCGCTACGGGACGGGTCAGGTTGAAACGGTCTGGGTCGCTAGCGGGCTTGGCCGGGTTGAAACAGTCCGGGTCGCTACAGCACGGGTCAGGTTGAAATGGTCTGGTTGGTTACCGGGCCCGGTCGGGTCGGAACGGTCCGGGTCGCTACCGGGCCCGGCCGGGTCGAAACAGTCCGGGTCGCTACGGGACGGGTCAGGTTGAAACGGTCTGGGTCGTTACCGGGCCCGGTCGGGTCGAAACGGCTTGGGTCGCTACCGGGCCCGGCCGGGTCGAAACAGTCCGGGTAGCTACGGGTCGGGTCAGGTTGAAACGGTCCGGGTCGCTACGAGACGGTTCAGGTTGAAACGGTCTGGATTGTTACCGGGCCCGGTTGGGTGGAAACGGTCCGGGTCGCTACCGGGCCCGGCCGGGTCGAAACGTTCCGGATCGCTAGCGGGCCCAGGCGGGTCGAAACAGTCCGGGTCGCTACGGGACGGGTCAAGTTGAAACGGTCTGGGTTGTTACCGGGCCCGGTTGGGTTGAAACGGTCCGAGTCGCTACCGGACGCGGCTTGGTCGAAACAGTCTGGGTTACTACGGGACGGGTGAGGTTGAAACGGTCTGGGACGTTACCGCGCCCGGTCGGATAAAAAAGGTCCAGGTATCTAGCAGGTTTATTTTTGTGTTTTTTTTTATTTTAAATTTGTTTTTTTCCTTTTTTAGGTTTTTAGTTTTTTTTTACTTTTTAAATTTTTAACTTTTTATTGTTATTTTAATTTTTTTTTAATTTTAATCTATTTTAATGTGAACCTATCCTAATCCAAACCATCCAGACCCAAACCCATCCTGACCTAACCCATCTTAACATATTTTTATAATTTACCCATCTTGACCCAAACCCATCTTAACCCAAACCCATCCTAACCCATCAACCAACCCAACCCAACCTACCAATTTTACCACCCCTAACGAACCATAACCAAATAACCCTCTCCATTTCATCAATCCTACCCTATGTAGACCACCCACAATTCACGAAGAACCATATTATACGCAAGTCTTTGCCTCCGCAACCAAAAAATCTTTGTTTGAACCATCATTCCATTCCCATTCATCTTCAGTATCCACAACCACTATATCGGACAACAACTCTTCCAACTCCTCACGTTCAGCAAGTTCTGCAGCTGTGTCGATTCTGCGTTTCCATTCCCATCTAATCACTACCGAATCTGCAGCTTCCACAACCGATTGTTGCAGCCTTTCGCAGCGATCAACAACAACAACCTTTTTCTTTTTATCCAGCATAAATAGATTCAGAAATCTGTCCTTCAAAGACACCTGACACAACCAACAATCTATCCAGAAACGTATTGTTTATTCGTTCCCAACCTTACCTCGAATCATACTGAAAATATCAACCCCTTCCACCTTACATCTGTTCCAAAACGATACACAATTCTTCCAAACCCCTGTGATGTTTCTATTAAAAGGCGTCGATCCCCACCTTCTGCTAGAATCATGAATCGCCTCAATAACCCGCC
Source organism: Ambrosia x helenae (assembly GCA_030844895.1). Taxonomy (NCBI): domain Eukaryota; kingdom Viridiplantae; phylum Streptophyta; class Magnoliopsida; order Asterales; family Asteraceae; genus Ambrosia; species Ambrosia x helenae. The sequence continues at coordinate 104,539,395 of CM061231.1, read as the reverse complement.
TCCAAAAAGCTTGTTGTTCATTTTGATATTGCCACAACCATTTCGATAGCAACGCCTTATTACTCATGTCTAATTTAGTCACTCCCAATCCACTTTCAGTTAATTTAATATATTAATAAGAGTTAAGATGATCTAAAATCCAGAAGAGCCGTACCACTAAGAACTCAATTTATTTAAAGATTAGTCGTGTGATAAAGATTTTTTATCGCTAATTATTTATAATTTCAAATAGGTAGTCTAGGTGATAGGTAAATTGATCTATAGATGCCTAACATTAGCTTAAAATAATGAAACATTAACAATGAAGGGTTATTCAATGTTGATATAAGAATCGAACATAGTGATAAAACGGCTTAAGGACTGGAAAATGAGATTGGAAATTAAACTGTTATTGCTCATTCATTAGTCATTATTATTGGTGAACACTTGTTCCATTAATTAATAATCAAAACAAACAAATTAATAGCACACATGAAACAATTACCAATTGGTAACTAATTTGCATTTAGGCAGCTCGAAATTAATCAGAAAATAACTCTACAATTTGGAATTTGAACTCCAATAATACCTCGTCATATCTCTAAATGTTTAGAACCAACTGAACCAAATTTAGATAAACTGAAACCATTGTGATATCTTTAACCCATCAACAAATTAACATCATCCATCCAACCTAAATTCTCTTTCACATATAGAGTATCATGTTGCAATGAAATTCATAACTGGGTGTAATTTAAGGCGTAATTTAAGGCTCTATTTACATAATAATTATTATTATCATTATTTAATTGCAATAAAAATTGAAATGAAACAAATGGGTATGATAATAATATGGTTACCAATCAAACCGGTGCCAGTAAATAGGAACTCAATTTATAAATTGATATATATAGGTGTATTAATATACACGTGTTGCGCGTTTTTCATATTGGCTTTTAAAAGGCGGTATTCAAATATCATCAAACAATAATAAATTCAGCGTTGAAACTTACAATCATCGATTAACGGGGGTATTCAAATATTATCAAACAATAATAAATTCAGCGTTGAAACTTACAATCATCGATTAACGGGGAGTAGTATTCTTCTATTTGGCGCAGGGTAGAGCAGAAAGGATCTTACAAGATGGCTGCACCAACAAACGTGTATGTCCTGCTCCAGAATGACCATCTTCTTCCTCCTTAAGATACACTTCATCTTGTTCTTCTTCAGTCAGTTTTGATGCATGACGACCCCTAATAACCATAACAAAGCAGAGACAAAAAAATTAAATATGTTCTATAATATAATGACCAAAGCTGTTAATTTATTTTACTTATTAACTACCAATAACAGAAACAACAATAATAGCAACTCATAAGACCAAACAGACAGAACACCAAGAATGTGAAGTTATTACCTTCCTTTCACCTTCTTCTGAGAAGCAGATTGGTCACTTTTAGCAAAATGAGCAAACAATTCACTCTGCTGAAGTAAACAATTCATGTCAATTAACCTAAACATAAAAAAGGTATAATATCCCAAAGAACAAACCATACTAGCCTCAACAAAAGCATTCAGTCGATCCAGTATATCTTGTATCTTCTGTCTTTTCAACCTCTGCATTTCCTTAAACCTGGCTTTTTCTCGACGACTAATATCATTCCTTCAACCTCGTGTTGCGTTGGACAGCCACGGAGGTGGGAGCCGTGGACCGCATCATCGTTGTTCGATGGGTAACCTGGTGACGGGAGGTCGCTGCACCATCAAAGGAACAGCTAGAAGACGATGCAACATCTCTTGTTGGTATGGAGTCGAGCCTGTCCTTGCTTGTCAAATACCTGAAAATAGCAAAATACTAAACGCATCACTCAACAAATCTATAAACTGATATTAACCCAAGTTACACCCATCTATAGACAAACAAATAAAGAAAGAAAATGAAGTTAAAAAATAAAGATATTTTTAGGAATCAGGAATAGGTGGTATCTTGCAAAAAGAAAGATTTAATTCAACAACCCATTCGTTTAGATCAAGATCCGGCCGAATCCGTACCCAAACCCAAATCAAATCCAAGGCAACATTTCCGTATAAAACCCTGACCCAACCATTGTTTTAACACCAAATTCACAAACGAAAATTTTGAAAATGATAACACAACCCGCATCACACATATTCGACTTGAAAGCACATCCATTGTGAAAACCAAAAAAAACATCAAATATCCATACATGGGGGCTACATCATCAACCGTGTGCACCGCGGCGAATACGATGGTAATTAATAGCATCATGACGGTGTACCACCAATTTGCAAAGAAAATAAACATAAGCAATCAGAAACCATAACCTCAATTTGATCAAAAGCAAAACTGGAGATTTAACTAACTATATATTTATGAAATACTATATAATCAACACGAATAAAAAAAAAGGAGAAGACATCAAATTCTAGACAAACTCAAGATCTAGGAGGCTCAATCAAGCGACCTAAAATAAACATGTAACCTGAAACGAACATAATAAAAATCTGCATCAATCAAACGCAAGAACAATCCAAAAGAAAGTGAGCTTTATGTGGTTCAGAGTTTCTCAAAAACATGGCTGCAAGGCGGGTTGCAGGCTAAAACCCGCCATCCACCGTCCTTGCCACGCCATGGTCATCAGTTTTCAGAAATACTTTCAACTCATCACAACCAAGACACACATCACAGCCATCTACAACCAACACTGAAACCCAAGCCTCCACCACCGTCGCCGCCAACCACCTCCGCCCAGCAGCCCTAAGAGTTCGAGACGAAAGTATCATCGGCACCACCAGATTCACCACCATCATCAGATGCCCCAAACCACGAAATCTGCCTTGGAGTTTGTCGATCTAATCGAAAAAGGGACATGCATCTTGATCGAATTCTTTGTCAGATGGTGGTGTGGATGGCGGCAGAGGCGACGACAGGCGATTCATCCCAAAATCAAAGAAACATAGGGATGGGTACGGCCAGATGGTGGTGTTGATGGCGGCGGAATCGTGGAGGCGACGGGAATCCTCCCGGTATCAAAGAAACATAGGAATGGGCGGTGGGTATGGCGGTCGTATGGCAGTGGGTTTGCCGGTGGTAACGAAGGCAGAGAAAGAGACGAGAGAAACAGCATCTACAAATGTTATCAAAAGAGCCAAAAATTACAAATATGCCCTTTAAATCAGATTCACTGTTCAGATTTTTTTTATATATATTATAAATAAATTCAAACGTACAGATACTTCATTTAGAAAGTAATGGTCAAAATTTAATATATAGCTATTATTATTTGTTTAACATATAAGTACATAAACAGTTATAATAAAAAAAACAACAAAAACTAAATATGTAAGTATTTGAAGAAACACCAATCTAACAATCTATATATAACAGCACATGCATAAGAGCACAAGAAAGGACATGATTCTCATTCATATATAGCAGGACAAATACAAGACTCTTATATTAGACCGTTACAGAGTTTCGACTATAATCTATCTTTCACAGCTATACGTAGTGAATTCTCTTTTGCGGACCTAATCCCTTCCTCTTGTGACGAGGGGAGGTATTTATAGACCCCTGAGGTGGTCTGTGATTGGTTGTAGAGAGAATGACAACTGGCTCGTAAGATTACAGCCGTTGCCGTCATTTGCGCTGTCACTCTGTGATTGTTCCACGTGTCCTGTGATTGTCGGGTGACACCTGTGATTCTCCTTTCTGTCCTTTTCTGTACCTCGTACCTGCAGGAGATCATGGAGCAGGGAATGGACGCCTCTTATTGGCTATGTGTCCCTGTCATTGTCGGGTGACACCTGTCTCGTATTAGGTAGCGTGCGCCAACTTCTGGAATTCCACGTCATGTTACTACATTGACGTGTGTGTGAGTATAGGGTCGTGCGCACGCGCGGGTACATATCTCTTCAAGTCCCCCTAGTCTAGTGTGTTGTATGCGTAGCATGCGAGGCGCTGGACTCAGTAGAAACGAAGTGTTAATGCGGGAGATTTTTGTGCTCTTGTTGTAATCTCTGATACTTGTGCTTGATGTCAAGCAAGTGGCTAAGTCGCGGATGTCTGTAATTAATGCATACAGCAAAACTGTCTGGGCGTGTAGATGAAACGACAGGTTGGTAAACGGAGCGTCCCTGACAGCTGTACAGTGCCAGGGACGTGGTGGGCCCGCCTTGCCATTTCGAGTGCCTTTTCTCTCTCCTGATGTGACGTGTCATTTTCTGGTTGGCTAGTCTTTCCATATTCGAAACCGTCAGTGGCACGTGTATCCACCTTTTTCACTGTTCTTTATTATCCGAAGGGTGTTTACACATTGATAGATGGAAAATGTTGTGAACATTCCGAAGAAGAAGCGCAGGGGTTCTAGGAGAGTGGATGATGGTTCGAAAAAGGGGCCACCGCATGCCAATGAGGTTACGGCGGTCTGGGGTAGAGATGAGTTCAGGAAGTTTCGAAGGGAGTTTGGGTTCCCCTCTTTGTATGGTATGGAGATACCCACTCCGGATAAGACGATCCTTGAATCCCCTGCTGGGAAGGTGGGTTTGTATGCCTCTTACTTCAGGGACTGTAACTTTAGGGTCCCCATCACCAGGTTTCTGAGCACCTTTGTGCAGGCGGCGGGCGTGCATATTAATCAGATCCACCCGGGTCTGATGTCGAGTCTAATGTTTTTTGAGTTTTGTTGCCATGCCCACAAGATAGAGCCCTTGGTGGACATGTTTTATGTTTTTTACAGCCTCAGTTTTGTGGAGAGTTGGCTTTCTTGCAGGCCGCGCACTGGGGTGCCTGCATGTGCCGGGGCGGGTATGAAGAGCTTCCGGGAGTGGAAGCCCAAGTTCTTCTGGATTAACAAGGGGGTTATTCCCATAGAGATGGGTCGTTTGGATCCTGCTGAGGGGATAGGGAAGGCAATCTTGATTGATTATAAAGACCAGGAGTGGTTTAAGACCATAACCAGTCATCCCATGGATCTTTGTGAGATTTCGGAGACTGGGTTAGTGATGGCTGGGATGAGCATAAAGTACGACGTGAAGGGTCGCAACCCGCATCTCACTGAGGATGGGAAAGGTTAGTTGGTGTCTTTGTTGTTACTGCTCTGTGCGCATTAGTCATTATTATCATTGATTTGCCCTTGTGTTTGTTTCTCTTTTAGATGTCAAGAGTTTATACGACTTGCTGTTGGGCGGTGACAATATGGGTTTTGCGTTCAAGGAGCTGGCGGATGATGAATTGTACATCTTGGAGAGGGCGTGGGATACGTTGGTTCGCCCTCAGTTGGATTTGGTGGTGCAGGATAGGGCCCCGCCGCATCTATTGATAACTGAAGCAGGTGAGTCCTCACCACTCTTTGCTAATCCCTCGCCCGTCAACATGTTCATGCGGACGGGCTTTCCTTTAATTGGTATTTTATAGTGACGAGTCTTCTGACTCGTCGGAATCTTTCTCTCCGCGTTCGTCGTCCGTAGGCACCAATGAGCCAAAGTCGTCCCTTGTTCTTGCTGTGGATGATAGCAATGAGGAAACCGAGGATGATGATTATCTCATTCATTGAATCATCAAGCCGCGGTTGGGGAGAGTTGGGGGGGGGGAGTGCTGGAGGTGAAGACTGTTGTTTTGTTTTGAACCAGGAAGTGGTTAACAAATATTTTGAAAATTACCAACCTATTGAACGAAGCTACGTTGAACTTTCAGATGCGTTCGTTCAAGGGGAGTCGACGGCAAAGTTGACAGAGGAGGTGCGGGACGTGATAGTGATGAAATCCGTGTCAGCTGAAGTGGCAGAGACTGGACCTGTTATTGGTGACGTGCCCCGCAAGAAAAAAACGCTCTAGGCGTGCCGGATCTAAGGGCAGAGAGGCTGCGGGAGATTTGACACCCCCAATTGAGAAAAAGGGTGAGGTTGGATGAACTAGTTCACTCCACAGAGGACAGCTTGCTAAATGTTGGTGCGCAAGAGAACGTATCAACGGCTCCATTTGCTGAAGGTTTTAACCTTGATCCCCCCCAGGAGCAGAAATCTCCAACTCAAGAGGCTCAGGAGCCTGCCCAACCTGGGGTTCAGGGTGAAGTACTTGTGATGTCTTCTCCTCTATGCCCGCCGTCGCCTCAGCACCAGCCTACGCCCGTGCGTTAGCCAACGCCTCTTCGCCAGCCGACGCCTGCGCGTCTGCCCACGCCTCCACAAGACATGTTGGAGACTAGTTCTGGGCGGGTTTCGCCCCGTGATGTGAGCGAGGGTTATGGGCGGGGCATTGAGATGAACATAGATGACGATGATGAGAAGATGGTAACCACAGAGCCGGGTGGTAGTTTTTCGAATGCCTCTCCCCGTGAAGGTGGCGAATCATCTGCTGGCATATTCGTGCCGAACTGGACTTTGACTCCTGACACCCGTTTTCTGAATGTGGAGAATTGTCGCCAGTTTTTGGCTAACTTTGTTCCCCCTACGGAGCGTGAGCACCAGGCCACTCGTCCCCGAGGTGATCTGTTGGATGATCACATCATGAGTGTGGCGAACATGTTGTCCACGTCTGCTGAGATTGTGCGCGAGTGGGGATCGATGGCTCACGACCGTAGCAGGTTCCACCAGGAATTAAAGTGTGTGACTGATTAACGTGACCAGATGCACAAGGAGTTGAAACGTGTCAAGTGGGATGCCGTTACCTTCCGCGAGGAGCGGGATAGGCTACAAGGGCAACTGTCCGAGAGGGAGCAGCAGTGGAAGGTTGCTTGTGCTAAAACGAATGTGAAGCTAGAGGCAGCCGCGAAACGCATCAGTGAGACTGACTTGCGGAATGAGGAATCTTCCAAAGAGGTGTCTCGCATGGCGAAGCTTGTGAAGCAACATTACAACAAGTTGCTTGAGGCTCGTGACTTGTTGAGAGAGAAAGATGAGGAGATTGCTTAACTGAAGGCGGTGAAGGAGGAGGTGGATAAAGACAACCTACTGTTGCAGCAGCAGAACACCGACCTCAAAGGAGAGCTGTTGGATACTCGCGATGAAGCGCGCTTGGCGCAGGAGGACCGCGAGTGGTTGCTTACCAGTTGTGTCCCTAAGGTCTGTCTTTATTTCTTATCTTTGTGTCTTCTCCTTCAGTGGCTTTTGATTCTTGTACTAAAGGTTTCTTTTTGATGTTCGCACAGGTGGCGTATTATGTGAAGAGCTGCGACCAGACGCGCCAGGCTGTGGCGGCGGTGAACGCTGCTGCGAAGCTTGTGCGGCGCAAAGCTGGGTTTTTGGAGGGCTATCAGCATGCTAAAGATGGCAAGGCCCCAAAGCAGTTCGCGTTGCATGGTCGAGATCTTGATGCTCTGCTTGCTAAGAAGGTTGCGGAGTTTGAACAGTTAAAGTATGAATTGGTAGATTTTGTTGCTAGCCACCGAGACCGCCCGTCATGCTATGAGCTAAGGCAGTCGTTTGACAAGCAGGGCCTCGTGCATACGCGGTGCGAGTATGCCCTTAGGAGGGCACGAAGGTGGATGCGCCCTCCGGTGATCAGCCTGAGGCTAGTGAAAATTTAGACTTGCCCGGCTCGGAAGAAGATGATGAGTACAGCGACGCGTCTGGAGTTTAAGGATTGAAGACAGTTGCCGCTGTATTTTGCTTTTGTCTATAACATATTAAACATCTTTAGTATTTTGTGCATGTGGTTGAACCTTTTGCTTTTGTGAAACCGGGTTTTAATATAACATGTTGGTTCTATATTTGCTATTTATCTTTATTGTTTCTCGCCATATTTAAATCTGCGGCGTGGTGTAGGCTCATGATTAATGCTCGTGACTATATTTTTGAGTTCGGTATTTTGTGACACGATCCGTTTTAGTTGTCAGGCAATGAATTTTAACTATGTCGCGTGGAATTTAGAATGTTGCATTATAGCTATGCAACTGTTAGCCATACAACATCGCGTTTTAGGACGTTGCATTTTTCATGCAACGTTTGGTGTGCGCAGTACTTCGTACTGCGCGTTTAGGTAGTTGCATCTTAGCCATGCAACTGTTTGTTTATGGACGTTGTATCTTAACCATACAACGTCAAGTTTTAGAACGATGCATTCTTCATGCAACGTTTAGTGTGCGCAGTACTTCGTACTGCGCCTTTAAGTAGTTGCATCATAGCCATGCAACTGCTTGTTTATGGACATTGTATCTTAACCATACAACGTCAAGTTTTAGGATGATGCATTCTTCATGCAACGTTTAGTGTGCGCGGTATTTCGTACTGCGCGTTTAAGTAGTTGCATCTTAGCCATGCAACTGTTTGTTTATGGACATTGTATCTTAACCATACAGCGTCAAGTTTTAGGACGATGCATTCTTCATGCAACGTTTAGCGTGCGCAGTACTTCGTACTGCGCGTTTAAGTAGTTGCATCTTAGTCATGCAACTGTTTGTTTATGGACATTGTATCTGAACCATACAACGTCAAGTTTTAGGACGATGCATTCTTCATGCAACGTTTAGCGTGCGCAGTACTTCGTACTCCGCGTTTAAGTAGTTGCATCTTAGCCATGCAACTGTTTGTTTATGGACGTTGTATCTTAACCATACAACGTCAGGTTTTTATGGGTGATTAGTCGTAGGAAAAGCTTGTAAGGCAAAGAAATAATCATTCTCATTCCATTAAATGGCTAAACAACCTTCATTACAATTTCAAGGATGTCTACATGTAACATTTCCTAAGTTGAGCTGAATTCCATGTTGCGAGTGATGGGTTTCTCGTCCAGGGTTGATAGTTTGTATGCTCCTTTACGAGGACTTCGGTGACGCGATATGGCCCTTCCCAGGTCGGTGTTAGCTTGCCCTGGGGAATTGCACCGCTAGCTTCGTTGTTTCTGAAAACAAAGTCCCCTGCGCGGAAGGTGTGCAGCTTGACTTTGGTGTTGTGGTACCGCTCCAACTGTCTCTTATAGTTTGCCTCTCTGGTGGCTGCTCTGTCACGGCGTTCCTCTATCAGGTTCAAATTGATGCGCAACTCTTCGTCGTTGTTGGTGCGGGTTACTGATAGGACTCTTGTTGATGGGCATACGATCTCTGCTGGTATCATGGCCTCGGAGCCGTATGTTAAGCTGAATGGAGTTTCGCCGGTGCTCGTTTTTGTTAGTGTGCGATTAGCCCATAGCACGCTCGGCAATTCCTCTGCCCAGGCTTTCCCTTTAGTTCCCAGTCTTGACTTGATGCCTTCCACCAGGCTTCGGTTTTCTCGCTCTACCTGGCCATTGCCCCGAGGGTGTGCGACCGAGGTGAACACTGGCTGGATATGTAAATATGCATACCATTTTAACAGCCCTTTATCTGCGAATTGGGTCCCATTGTCTGTGACGATTGTCATGGGCAACCCGAAACGGCAGATGATGAATTCCCAGATAAACTTTTTTCACGTGGTTGGCTGTGATTTCAACGAGTGGCTTGGCCTCTACCCATTTCGTGAAGTAGTCGATTGCGACTATCAGGTATCGTCTCTTTCCCGTTGTCATTGGGGAAGGTCCTACAAGTTCAATGGCCCACTTTTGCAATGGCCATGCGGAGCTTACTCGGATCAAGTCATTTTTAGGGCGCAACGTGTTAGGCGCATGTCGTTGACAGGAATCACATTTGCGGATGATTTTTAGTGCGTCGAGGTGCATGCCCGGCCAGTAGTATCCTGCATTTATGATTTTAGCCACTACCATACGTGGCCCTGCATGTATCCTGCAAATTCCTTCGTGTATTTCCCGCACCAGGTAGTCTGCATCGACCGCGTCTACACATTTGAGTAATGGCCCCAAGTAGGACTTTCGATATAGCACGCCGTCTTGCATTTGGTACTGTAGGGCTTTGTGCTGTATCTTCTTGGCTTCTGCACGTGGCTCGGGGAGTGTGCCTGTAGTGAGGTAGGAGACTATTGGGGTCATCCAGCTGTCAACACCCGTTTGGATGACGTGAACTTCCTTGGGTGGAACAGACGGTTCGTTCAGAATCTCTACTAGGACCTCTTTTGCTAGATGGCCAAAGCTTGTTGATTTCATCTTGCTTAGAGCATCCACCGGCTTGTTTTGACTGCGGCTGATGTGGTCGATCGTTCAGCTGGGAAAGTTGTCCATGAGCTCTTTTGCTTGTTGAAGATACATGATCATGGATTGTTCTTTTGCTTCATATTTCCCTGTGATATGGCCTGCCACTAACATTGAATCGACATATGCGAATACATGTTTTGTGCCCAACTTCTATGCAATTCGTAGCCCAGCGAGGAGGGCTTCGTATTCCGCTTCGTTATTAGTTGTTTTGAATTCAAGCGTGAGTGTATAAGTGAATTCTTTTCCTTCGGGGCTAACGAGTCTAACCCCGGCCCCTGCGCCGTCTTCGTTTGATGCTCCGTCTGTGTAGAGGTTCCAGATTTCTTTCTCATCATGTGTCAGTTGTGGTTCTTGCTCCGCTTTGCATTCTTCGATCTATTCCTGTGGTACCTCAACTATGAAATCAGCTAGGATTTGGCCTTTGATAGCTGGGCGAGTTTTATACGCGTTGGTATGCTCGCCTAGCTCGATAGCCCACTTTGCGAGCCTCCCTGAGACCTCTGGCTTAGATAGGACATTGTTCAACTTGTAGTCGCTCAGTACATTGATTGGGTGGCCTTGGAAATATCGACGCAATCTTCGTGAGGCGTGGATGAGGGCCAGCACTAGCTTTTCCATGGTTGTGTAACTTGTCTCTGCGTCTGTCAGGACTCTGCTGATGTAATAGATGGGGGTCTGCACCAGTTTTCGATCAACCATTAGCACCGCGCTTATTGCCTTTTCCGTGGCGCAGAGGTATATTGTCAACGTCTTTCTTGGGAGCGGTGCGGTGAGCGTTGGGAGGTCCATCAGACATTCTTTCATTTCTTGGAATGCTTTTTCCGCCTCGGTGGTCCATTTGAATTGGTTCTTTTTCAGACAGTTCTTCAGTGTGTCGATGAATGGAATGGATTTTCTTGTGTGATGTGATAGGAAGGGGTTGATTGCCACCAGTCGTCCATTTAGCGTTTGCACTTCTTTTAGCGTGGATGGGGAGGGCGTTTGCGCTATGGCTTGAATTTTTTCTGGGTTTGGTCGGAAACCATCTTTAGTGACCACGACACCCAGGAATTTCCCCTCTTCTATCCCGAATGCGCACTTGCTTGGATTCAGTTTCATGTGTATTTCTTTCAGGTGCTTGAAGGTTTCTTCTATGTCTTTCAGCATTTGGTCTTCTTCTTTGCTTTTGATGACTAAGTCATCCACATAGACTTCAAGGTTTTTACCGATCTGTTTTGCGAATGCGCGGTCCATCAATCTCTGGTACGTGGTGCCCGCATTCTTTAGGCCAAATGGCATCTTAGTATAGCAAAACACACCCTTGTCGGTACGGAAAGCTGATTTATCTTCATCCTCTAGCGCCATTTGGATTTGATGGTATCCATTGTAGGCATCCAAAAAGCATTTGAACCTACAGGGGGCTAGTGAGTCGATTTTTAGGTCGATCTCAGGGAGAGGGTAGCAGTCTTTTGGGCAGGCTTTGTTGAGGACTGTGTAATCTACACACATCCTCCAGCTGCCACTGCTTTTCTTGACCATTACTGGGTTTGCCACCCAGGTTTGATACCTTGTCTCTCTTAGGATGCCAGCTTTCAGCAACTCATTTACTTGCTAATTCATAGCTTCTGTTTTCTATGCGCCCATGCTTCTGCGCTTTTGCGCGATGGGCTCGACCGAGCGGTATGTGTTTAACTTGTGTTGGGCGAGCTTGCGTGGGACCCCAATCATGTCTGATGGCTGCCACGCGAAGACGTCCATGTTTCTTCTGAGGAGTTGCTTTAGGTGGTCCCTGATATTCTCGGAGATTGCTGGTCCCAAAGTGATGGTCTGCTCTGGGAATTTTGGGTTAAGGATCCACTTCTCTGGATCTACTCGCGGGCATGGCCTTAGCATTTTTGCTGGATGGGGCTCCGTGGTCATGGCACACTCCCTGTTGGCCCATACGATTGCCACGCCGTTTGGGCAAGCTTCAACAACTTATAACGTATAGTAATGGATTCCCAACCGCAGTAGTAAACAAACACTTAACGTCTAGCTAACGTTCTTATAACCTAGTAGTAACGGATATGATCTTCACAACTTATAACAAACGCTTTATAAAAGAAAACCTGTGAACTCACCAGCATTATATGTTGACATTTTTGGCATGTTTTCTCAGGTCGCTAAGGTAGCAGTCAATGGGCTAGGCGCACGAAGTCATGCACAGCGTCTAATATTTTGAAGCATATTAAACAATGTTTTGTAAACAATGATATGTCTTTTGGTTGTAAACAAGAATGCTTCCGCTGCTGGTTTACGGCTCAAAGCATGATATTTTGGTTTCAAATATAATTATGAATGCATGTTTGTTGTATGTTTATTGTGATCGTAGACTGAGATCCTGGTGTGTCACGTGCCTCGCGGTAAAACCCCGCACGTGGAATTTGAGGGTGTGACAGTTGGGCATTCCGGTACATCCTGCTAGGGTGCGGATTATTGAATCACATTGGACTCCCTGTGTGAAGGCTGCTTTCATGAGTTCGAAACCAATTGGCCCGATTTAGAGGGCTTCACGGTTGAACCTGGTAATGTAATCCTCAATGGATTCATTGTCTCGTCTCTTGACTTGCAAGATGTCTGTGGAGTCGCGTTCTATTCTTTAGTTCTGGCTGAAGTGGTCGGAGAACTTATTAGTCAGTTCTTTCAAGTTGTCTATCTTGCCATTCGGCAGACTGTCGAACCATACTCGCGCAGCGCCCGTGAGCGTCTGGCAAACATGTGACACCACGCGGGCAGGCTCCACCTTGCACACTTTCCTGCGATTTCAAAGCTTCTCAAATGGTCGTCAGGGTCGCCTGTGCCATCGAATTTTCCCAAAGTGCTTGGTATTTTTGTTCTTGGGGGTAGTGTGGCGAGCGCGATGCGTGGTGTGAATTTCAACTTTTCACTGAAAGAGGGAGGATAGTGTGGCTGTGTGAGGTCGTCCTCACTGGACATCAAGTGTGCTCAATCAACAGTGTTGGTCAAGAACTGACTTGTGTCACGGTGAAAACGACTTTGAGACTCGTCAGAGTCTTCCCTCCAAGTTGGGTCAGTCACCTGGTTGCTCCCGTCATCGTGTCCCGCAGCCTTGGATGGCCCTCTGATATGGTGACAGGCCTTCCTTCGCTGAAGGACAGTGCGCGGGATGCTTCTCTTAGCTGTTGTTCTTTTAGCTTCTGTATGAATGCTTGCTTCAGCGCTTCCTTTTGTTGGGCGTGCGCACACGCGGGTACATATCTCTTCAGTATTCTATCTTATATGTTAACATATATATGTATAGGTGTATAAAAATAAATAGTGATTTATCTAAAAGGTTTGAACTAATCGGTTAGAATTTTATAAAATCTAAAGTTTTGTTTTCTAGTATATTAAATAATATAACTAGACGTTTATGTAAATTAACCTTTTTAGAATTATTTTATAAATTTTCTTACGCTACCTAATTTGATTTCTTATGATTAAATATTTATAAACTAAATTGTGTCACATTTATAAATATTATTCCCAAATCAGAACTATAAATCCCTAGTGCCTATGACCCTATATTGCCTTAGACTCGATTTAGTTTTCCCCAATTTATGAGGTTATATTTTTGTGAACTGTTTAGGATAATCCTCCGGGATTCTCTCAACCGCATTTGCACTATTTGGAAAATTTGCTTGCTTTGCTAAGGTAAGTTTTACATAGCCCCGCTTTTTATTGTTTTTATATTTTTAGGGGTGAAACATGTTTACTTTTTGTCTTGCTTATATCTTTACGCATTTGTTTTTATTATTAGTTGGTGAACCCGCCTCAGTGTAGTCATTAACATTGATCAAACCAACTATAGTAGAATATAGCGCTATAGGTTCGACAAGCCATCCCCCGCATAAATTCAGGGATGATTGAAACAAATTTATATACTAGCTCATTGAGTTACGTCATTTTTTACTAGCTCATTGAGTTACGTCATTGTCACTAGGGTTGACTATACAACACCATGGTTTCCAATTAATATTATTACAATTTGTTTTGATATATAGACATGACTTACAAAACTTTGCTAACTATTTCTTTTTAACAAATGTATTACTCACCAACTATTTATAGTTGACCCTCAATTTTCCAACTTAAACATGTTTCGGAGAATAATGAAGCGTGAAGTTCTACGTGCTTTGGACGTTAGAAGTTAAAGTCTAGTTTTAAATTTTATTTGGATATTGGTTTAGTTTGATGTTGAACATTTAGCATTGTTTCCTTTTCGTTGTAATAAATTCCATTATTAGAATATTTATTTAATGGAACTTGAATTTTAAATACCATGTGCTTTTGGACGCACTAACTAAAGTTTTTGGACGCACCTTAATTTGATTGGATTATACTGACGCACTAACTAAAGGTTTTTGAACGCACCTTTATTTTTGTTTGAACTTTGAATTGGATTTTTTTTTCCTTTGGGTTTCAGCCATGGATGTTGAGTAAAGTACATGTTTACCCATATGGTTTTGGTTGAAGAAGCACTTATATGGATCTCCTAAAACAGATGGCAACTTTTACAGCTACATCCATTAAAGGGAATCGAAGAGCTTCTTATGATCTCATGTAATAATCTATATTGTAGCATGTAGGAGCCGTTTTAAGATGAAATCTATATGTTATCAGCAATGATACATCAAACAAAGCATTTGATTTTGTTTATTTCAGTTTTTTATGGTGATTAGACCTGGCAATTTCAACCCATTTAGTTGAGTTTGGGTTGTTTTGGGTTTAAAATTTGACCTTGTGGGTTAAAATGGGTTTAGTATAATTTTCAAGCAGGTTAGGATGGGTAATTTTAATTGTAGGAAATAAGTAAGTGGGTCAGGATGGGTATGTCAAAAAAACTAAATGGGTCAGGATGGGTATTTTTAGATAATCATATACAAATCTGAATTAAAACTCACCCAACACCAAAAGTGTTGGTGCCTCGTAGAAATCAATGTCACTAAAAACAAAAAATTATATCTTTTGCATTTGTTGATAACCCAGTCGGTTTGAAACCGTTTGGGTCGTTAACGGACGACCATGTCGAAACAACACGAATCGTTAACGAGACCAACCTCGTCGGGTCGAAACGGTCCGGGTCGCTACCGGGCCCCGTCGGGTCGAAACGGTCCGGGTCGCTACCGGGGCCCCGTCGGGTCGAAACGGTCCGGGTCGTTGCCGGGCCCGGGCGTGTCGAAACGGTCCGGGTCGTTGCCGGGCCCGGCCCGGTCGAAACAATCCGGGTCGCTACGGGACGGGTTAGGTCGAAACGGTCTGGGTCGTTACCGGGCCCCGTCGGGTCGAAATGGTCTGGGTCGCTACCGGTCTTGTCGGGTCGAAACGGTCCGGGTCTTTACCGGGCCCGACCGGGTTGAAACGGTCCGAGTCGCTACCGGGCCCGGGCGGGTCGAAACAGTCCGGGTCGTTACCGAGCCCGGCCTGGTCGAAACACTCCGGGTCGCTACGGGACGGGTCAGGTCGAAACGGTCTGGGTCGTTACCGGGCCTGGTCGGGTCGAAACGGTCTGGGTCGCTACCGGTCTTGTCGGGTCGAAACGGTCCGGGTCTTTACCGGACCTGGGCGGGTCAGGTTGAAACGGCCGGGTCGAAACGGTCCGGGTCATTACGGGACGGGTCAGGTCGAAACAGTTCTGGTCGCTACCCGGCCTGGCCGTGTCGTAACGGTCCGGGTTGTTATCCATCCCGATAGGGTCGAACCGGTTCGGTTCAAAATGAAATACTTCAGATCCCCTAAAATTTTATATTTAAGTTTATTTTTGTTTTTTTTTATTTTATTTTTTTAATTTTATTTACTTTTTAAATTTTTTATTGTTATTTTAATTTTTTTTAAAAATTTTAATTTATTTTAATGTGAACCTATCTTAATCCAAACTATCCATACCCAAACCCATCCTGACCCAACCCATCCTAACCCATTTTTTTAATCTACCCATCTTGACCCATACCCATCCTAACCCAAACCCATCCTGACCCAACAACCAAACCCACCCAACTTACCCATTTTGCCACCTATAATGGTGATGATATCACAAAAAAAAAAAAAAAAAAAAAAAAAAAGCTATTAGCCCCCTGGTATCACAACTGTTCAATTGATTACGTACTTTTGATTACGGTCTGAATCTATAATAATATGATGATTGTTTATAAATCAACTCATATTTAGTACAAAAGCACGTGTAAAAAATAATTCAAACTGATTTAAACAAACGCACTCATGTACATATTAGACGCACTCACTAAAAAACAAAAAAAAACTAGACCATTTAAAGAATCGCACGTTCAATCAAATTTGCATACTTTCAGATGTACTCCTTAAGATCATCTTCAACCTCTGATCATCTTCAACCTCTTAAAAACCCTGCAAAATTAATTTTGACACAAACAAATCCAAGCCTTGATTTTTTATATCAAACTATGAAAACTTATAATCAACAATCAAAAACAATAAAAACCATATAATAAACAAACATATTTTTTCGATTAAAAAACAAAATCAATTTTAAACATTTGGTTCGATAACAGAGCAATACAATCGAAAATTAAAATTTGGTTTGATGAATCCTCGTTAATTAGATGTTGACGATCATGATTTAAATCTCATTAATTATTAAAATCGTATAATTAAAACGTTAATTACAGCGTGATTGAAGGAACGTATATAGACGAATTTACCCCTCTGATAAACCAGAATTAGGTTAATTAAACTTAACCATAGTTAACAGGTAGCGTATTTTGGTGGCTTCTTACGCTTCTTACATTAAAAAACTTTGTATCGTGTACTTTCTCAATAATTATATGGGTCGAGGTGGGATTGAAAAATTCAAACCATCAACTAAAAACATCTTGACCAGCTAATCTGACACAAATGATTTCCCAATTTATAATTATATAAATTTCTTTGTCACTTTGATCAAATAAACTACTTATTATATTGCGTACACAAATATATCTGTATGTACGTGTAGTGTGGACTCGGTGTAGAATTGAGAGAACTGTCAAAACCATTTTTTTACTAACAAATTTATTCAATAGAGAGAACTATTAAAACCATTTTTATTTATAATCTAACTAGTAAATTATGCTCGCCGCATTAAGCGCGGCGTAGAAACATAACCGACGCCGATTCGTGAAAACCTGTAGATTTTTCCGTCGAACATCGAAATTACACCAGTGGTATTGCGAGGGTTTACTAATCGGATAACACAACGTAGATAGTCGTATTGTTCCGTCGGTACGACGGCGCGCGTTGCAGCGAACAAAACGCCAAAACCGTTAGAAAATAATTGATAAAAGAAAACATCTACGCTCCTGGCCAGCAGCCGACGGCGTCGCGGTCAGCGCGATTGCAACGGACCACCGCTTGAAAAAAAGGATTTAGTAATAAAAGTACGGCGATGACATTTTCGTTATTACCTCGAAACTAAAAGCTTTTTATTTTGTTTTTAAGAATAAAATATGCGATAGCATTTTCGTAATAACTTCGAAGCTTAAGGCTTTTTATTATGCAATGGCAGTTTCGTTATTGCCAGCAACCTCATGGGTCTTTACAAAAAATCAAACTGAAGGTATTTACGTTTTTATTAATCGATGGCACCTTGATAAATAAAAGGAAGTTCAAGGTTATTCAAGTATTTACTTTTTTATTGATCATTGACACTTTGGTAAATAAAAGGAAGTTCAATGTTATTTAAAAGAATACCAGAAAAAGACAAAGCAAAAGGCTACTCACAAAGAATACTTTAGTTGCACTTTCGTAATTAGATTGAAAATAATGACTTTTTTTTTTTGCATTTACTGTAGCGAAGCTACGTAAATTGTTATATATAATAATTGTTAGCAATGAAACATAGACAAAAAAGGCTAATCAAAATAACTAAAATATTAAGAAGCACCTCTGTTCACATTATCGGGACCAGTCACCACAACTTATGACATCGGAAGAAAGACGTCATAAGAACTACAATCATACCTCACCTCCTTAAATATTGTTTTAAGCCATGTGGCAATCACTGTAAAAATTGCTACAACACCATCTTGAAGGACTCGACCGGTTGAGATCTAAAGTCGAAGGTTTAAAACAAGTCAAATAATAATTGAATAATTATTATTTGAGTTTTCTAAGTATTAGTTTAAGTTTTATGTTTATCTAGTTGTTTAGATAAGTTTCAGTCAAGTTATGTTTCCTATTTAGAATAGGTTAAGTTTGATGGTTATAAATAGGGCTAGGTTTATTGGTTTTATTAATTCAGTTGTCATCATTCAAGTTAATAAAAGGAGTCGATCAAAAGTTTTGATCAGAATCGTGAGTCTCTTTGCTCGTCTGAGTTCAACAAGTGGTATCAGAGCCACGGTTTCGAGAGTCGATTTCTGACAAGTGGAGCAGCCCCTCGCGGGGCTGCAATGGCGGTTGTTTGGTCGATCAAAGAATTTTCTTAAACCGAGGATGTGTCTCGGTGTATGTCGATCAATCAAAGGAAAATTGTGTGCCGTCAGATGTGAAGCCTGTTATGGAAGACGAAAAAAAAATCTAGAGCATCGAATAAAGATCTTGGGGCCGAAGAAGAAAACTCCATCGAAGAGTTAAAGAAACCGGTCAGAAGAAAGAGAAACCGATCAAGCCGAGAAACTTAGAAACCTTGATCGAAGACAAGAAACCTGATCGCGAAAAGAATCCGAGATCTCAGCCACGCGAAGGAAAAGACAGCAGGAAGTTGAATGGAAGAATTGTTTTGAAAACCATGACGTGTGATCATGAAGTTGAGAAAGAAAAAAACTGGTGCGATCAAGGCGAGTCCAAGAATTAAGATCCAAGAGGCACGAGTGTTACACGGGGTGAATGATCTTGGTGGAACGATGGAAGTTGGTATTGAGAGGGAGTGTAAAAATTGGTACAACACCAACTTGGAGGACTCGATCGGTTGAGATCTAAAGTCGAAGGTTTAAAACAAGTAAAATAATAATTGAATAATTATTATTTGAGTTATCTAGTATTAGTTTAAGTTTTATGTTTATCTAGTTGTTTAGATAAGTTTCAGTCAAGTTATGTTTCCTATTTAGAATAGGTTAAGTTTGATGGTTATAAATAGGGCTAGGTTTATTGGTATTATTAATTCAGTTGTAATCATTCAAGTTAATAAAAAGAGTCGATCAAAAGTTTTGATCAGAATCGTTAGTCTCTTTGCTCGTCTGAGTTCAACAATCACTACATTGACTTCGCTAACTCAAGGTGACCCGCACAAATTACTCTATATATTATATCTAAACATGTTAGGCAATAGGGGGCTTTACTAGGTTTCTATTTTGGGCACCTAGGTTTCATGGATTTTATTTTCGTCACTGCATCCTCTTCTCTCTCTTGAAACACAAATATCAAAGTTTTATGTCAGCTTTTAATATACCTCATGAAAACCAGGTAACCCTTCCTCTCCCCCACTGCCTCCACCGCTCCCCCCTGTCCCCCACATACGCCTCCACTACCTCCTTTACCCCCATCACTACCCAGCTGTTACCTCCTCCATGACTACCACCCTTGCCACCGTCACCACCTTCCGCTCACCCCATCTTTTATCGTGCTTGCTGGATCAATGCACCTGAACCCTAAATAGGTCGGTGCTGCTTTCTGAAATTGTTGGGTCTGCTGACCTGAAGAAGAACAGATGATTGAAAAGCCAAAATATACTAACAGTTGATTCACACAAATAAACAGTCTTTACAACATACTCTTCCCAAAAGACTGCTGACCCTAACAACTGTTCCATCCAAACAACTGCTGATACAAAGGACTGCTAGAGAACAACTGCTGACCAAAGGTCTGATGAAGAAACAACTCCTGATCAAGTACTGAAGACTAAAGATCTGTTGGAGTCAACAACACTTAGACTCCAACAGATGTTGCAAGACCATCAGAGTTTTCCCTCAACAGTAGTTTACCTTACAGTGTTTTGTAATACAACAGTAGTTTGTATAGGGTAGATGTTTTATGTTGTTATTATGTTAGAGGTCACTATCTTAGGTGACGTCAGCACAGGTCACCAGTGGTTTAGATTTGTCTATAAATAGAACTGTGCTTGTACTATTCAATTGTATGACACACACAAACATTCTCTCAGACAAACAATCACTGTGTGATCAGGCTGAGGGGGAGTATTTGTACTGATTGTAATCTTTCAATTAATGAAAGCTTTTGATCAAAGAAAACATTTATTCCTATTGTTTTGATTATTGTTTATCATTCCGCTGCACTTTCCATATATACTTACATCATTCAATTCGCATCTTCTTCTAAATATATCAAAACAATCAAACTCAAATCCTAACAATTAGTATCAGAGCTTGGTCAATTAAATTCGATCTAATCAATCAATTTAATATAAACAGATCAGCTCACAATTATTGATATCGTTTGTTTTTCGGATTGAAAACAGAGTAATAGTTTATTTTCGATTCAACCGTTTATAAACAGACTTTGTCTTTGAAAAATCAAAGAATGGCTTCAATCAATCACGATCCACATAACACTGGCACGAACAACAAGCCACCGATGCTTGTCAGATCTGAATACAATATCTGGCAACGTCGGATGAGCCATGTTCTAGCTCAACAGAACACTGGGTGTTGGAAGTCGGTTATCTTCGGACCACATGTTCCGATGGTGCCGAGTACCGAAGATCCCAAGGTTCAGGAGCCTAAGAAACTTGAAAACTACTCCGACCAGGATTTTCAGAAAATTAAGTTAGATGCTAAGGCCTTTAGTATTGTGGCCATGGCTCTACCCAATGATATATATATGTTGGGCTGTTACACTGTACCAGTGCAAAGGAGTTGTGGGATGCACTGAAAGAACAATTTGGTGGGACTGAAGAGGTTATTGAAAACAATCGTGAAATACTTAACCAACAATATGAAACATTCAGTCATGTTAAGGGAGAGTCATTAACTCAACAATTTGAAAGGTTTAACTGTCTCATTAGTGAACTAAAACTGGTTGGTCTAACTTACCCTCATTCAACTTTGAACCATAGGTTTTTAAGATCATTACCAGACAAATGGGATACTATTGCTATTGTTATGAGAAACTCAATTAGATTTAAGGACCTATCACTGACCCAGCTTCATGGAAAGCTCTTGACCTATGAGAGAGAGCTTAACCAGAAAAAGAAGCTCCAGGACTCTGGAAAAGTGTCTGATGATTATGTATTTGGTAATACAGCACTTTTGGGTCATGATGAGGTGCCTGGAAATACTAAGGATCAGAGTTATGATCACTTCAATGACATAACTTCAGGTTTTAATTCAGGTTTTAACTCTGATTCTTATTCACCAAACTATGCTTTCACAGCAAGTGGTGGTGATATCGAGGCATCTGATAACATATCCTTTGAGTATGATGACCTAAAATACTTTGACCCTGATGATTTGGAAGAAATGGACATTATGCACCAATTGGCCCTTCTCAGTGTAAGAACTAACAATTTTTACAAGAAAACTGGGAGAAGGTTTCCAGGGTTAACTGGCAGATCAAAGGTTGGGTTGGATAAATCAAAGATAAAGTGTTATAAATGTCATAGACTTGGTCATTTTGCTAGGGAATGTAGGAGTCAACATGGTACACCTATAATCACCTATCCAAATCAAAGACCTCAGACCAACACTTATCAAAATTCCTATAATACCCCTGGACCAAATGTGCAAAACACTACTCATTTTGCACAATCCTCAAACACTGTTCCTGTCTAGTATGTCCAAACCACTGTTCCTTAGATCCACTATGTGCAAACACCTGCTGCTCAGGCACCTGTGCAAATGACTGCTGCTCCATCCTCTGCTCCTGCAGAGACCAGTCAACAGAGCTTCTTCACAAAAGGATTTGATGATTGGAGCAGTCTACCAGATGAGTTAGCAGATGAAAAATTTGCACTAGTTGCCAAAGCTGAAAATGAACCAGAAAACTTTTGTTTCATGGCTATGGTAGAAGAAGTTGAATCTGAGGAGTTGGTGACTGAATCTAAAGTTGTGACTGATGATGTTGTTGATGAAGTAGTTGCAGGTGAAAAACCTGAAGAAGAGGTTGTGAATCTCTCAGATCCCTGGGGTGCATCTGATGATTGTGAGTGCAATTGTGATTGTGCATTGATGCCTGCTGCTAAGGTATCTCCTCAAATTCTTAAGGATTTATGTTCTGACAGATGTGTGATAGCATTTGCTAACATCAAAGAGGTGAATGAAAACCTTAGAAAGAAAATTTTAGATGATGAAGTTAAATTTGAGAAACTTTCAAAAGAATTAAAAACAAGTTTAACTGAAAAAGAATCTGAAATAAGCAGCTTAAAACATGAAGCAACCATAACCAAAGACCAGCTCCAAACTATGATAACAAAATATCAGAGTTGTAAAAGTGAGCTTTAGTCCACCCAAGTTGAATGTCAGAAATGGGTGGAATCATGTAGAGGTTTTCTAATGCTACTCAACAAACAAACCAAAAGTCATGTGAAGTTTGGTTTTGGTTTTGAAACCACTGCTCCAGCTTTTGAAAACACTGACAAAAGGGATCAAAAGTTAGTTGAGATAGTACCCACAAATTTGAAGGGTCAAGAGATTAAAATCACTGAACCCAATGGTAAGAAAATTGTTCTAGAAAAACCAGAAGGTTTCTCATCATGCACTGAACTTGAAAACTATGAATTTAAACCTACTTGGTCTGATGAGTGTGGTACTCTTGAGAATTTTAAACCTGTTGATTTCAAAACTCCTGTAGGAAAGACAGCACCTCAGGTAAAAATCATTCCCTTGAAAAACCTTCCAGCAGATGCTCAAACATCTGCTGAAAAGAAGGTTGAAAAAGGGAAGAAGAAAGAAAAGACTGTCCACTTGTTCTGTGATTTATGTGAAAAGAAAAATCATGTCACTAAAAACTGTTTTCTTCTAAAAGCATACGATATTAACAAAGGAACAAGTGTATGTGATTCCAAAGCCACATGCTCAATATGTGGGAAAAAGAATCACAAAACCAAAGAGTGCTTGTATCTCAAAAATTTTGATGTAAAAATACAAGAGTACAAAGCTAAAACTCTTGCAAGTCAGGTGGTGAGTACTTCAAAAGGAAAGCCCAAACAGATCTTCACTCCTGTCCAAACATCTGTTACTAAAAGTCTTGAAACATCTGCTCCTAGGGATGTCCAAGTAACAGATGCTCCACCCACAAGCAAGTACCCAAGAGGATATGGACAACCACCATGTCATAATCTGTCACATGTTTATGAGGAACCAAAAAGGCCTTCTAAACCAAGAGTGAACAGAAATCCCTATGGGTATTATCATTTGTCTGGAAATGATCAAACAACTGTTGCCCCAAGTGTTGACATTCAAGCACTTGCAAATGGTCAGCAACAGTTGTTGAACTTGATTCAAAAATTAGTTCAAACCACTGATCAACTTCCAAAGCTTGAGTCTGAAAAGTCTGAGGACCCATCCAAAGCCAACCTGGCTTTGGACACTCACCAAAACTAATCCATTACTACTGTGCAGGGAGCTTCTGCTTGTTTAGATAGTCTTTGGTATGTAGATAGTGGAGGCTCCAGGCACATGACAGGATGTAGAGCCCTTCTTCTGGACTTCTTAGCTCATGAAGGGGGTGATATATCCTTTGGTAATGATTCAAAAGGTAAGGTGTTGGGTTCAGGGACTGTACAAGCTGGGAAACTCAAGTTTGAAAATGTCAATCTTATTGATAATCTCAAGTTTAATCTCCTGAGTGTTTCACAAATGAGTGACAAAGGTTATCGCTCATTCTTCACAAAGAAAACATGTAAGATTATTGGGCCAGAAGTGGTGAAAAAGATTGATACCATCATTGCTGAGAGCAAAGCACAACTTGTTGCTCATAGAAGTGGCAATGTGTATGTTGTTGATATGTTAAAGGACAATCCTATGGCAAATGTCCATTTGTTTTTCTGCTGCCTCCACAAAGGAGACAGAATTGTGGCATAGGAGACTGGGTCATACCAACCTTCAAACTATCAACACACTCTCCAAACAAAGTCTTGTCAGAGGCTTACCATCAAAAGAATTCAAATGTGATGAGCATTGTGTTTCCTGTTTAAAAGGAAAACAACATAAAAGCTCTTACAAATCCATTGATGAGTCCAAAACAAGTCAATGTCTACAATTGTTGCATATGGACTTGTTTGGCCTTGTTAAAATCATGAGTCTAAGAAGAAAAAGATTTTGTCTTGTCATAGTTGATGATTTTTCTAGGTTTACATGGACTTACTTTTTAAATTCTAAGGATGAGACTGCAGGTATTTTGAAGGACTTTGTCACCAAAGTTGAGAAACAATATGACTTGCCAGTAAAAGTATTTAGAAGTGACAATGGAACAGAGTTTAAAAATAAGGAGTTGGATGACTTCTGTGTGTCAAAAGGGATTGTGAGGCAGTACAGCATCCCAAGAACACCAGAGCAAAATGGGGTGGTTGAGAGGAAAAATAGAACTCTTATAGAAGCTGCAAGAACCATGCTAGCAGACTCTGGTTTGCCACTGTCCTTCTGGGCAGAAGCTGTAAACACTGCTTGCTATGTTCAAAACAGAGTTTTGATCAACCCAAGACATCAAAAAACTGCTTATGAAATTTTGTTCAAAATCAAACCATTAATTTCATTTTTCAAAATCTTTGGCTGCCCATGTTTCATCTTAAATCTCAAAGATTCCATTTCAAAATTTGCAGCCAAAGTAGATTGTGGTTATTTTCTAGGATATTCTTCTACTGCCAAGGCCTATAAAGTGTTTAACACAAAGACCAAGACAATAGAAGAAACTCTTAATGTAAAATTCAATGAACTTTCATCCCTAA
Organism: Ambrosia x helenae; assembly: GCA_030844895.1. Taxonomy (NCBI): domain Eukaryota; kingdom Viridiplantae; phylum Streptophyta; class Magnoliopsida; order Asterales; family Asteraceae; genus Ambrosia; species Ambrosia x helenae. The sequence goes on along the minus strand of CM061231.1, from coordinate 104,514,461 downwards.
AAATCCCAGCAAATCCTGCTGAATTGTTTGATTTAGATAAATTCAAATTTGAAGATATCACTGTTAAAACTAACAATGCAGGTCGTCCACATTCTCCACAACAAGATTACCGAACAGATGTTGTGATCCCCAGTCACTATAAAATCTCTTCTGCTTCAGAGGAAGCAGCTGTTCAAAACAACTGTCAAAACTCTGTCACAACTGAGTCAACCACTGTTGGCCAGTCTTACCCTCAAACCACTACTTCACCTCTCACAACCACTATACAATCATCTGTTGACAAAAGTCAAACATCTGTTGACAAACGTCAGTCCAGTTTTACTCCACTTGGACCCATTCCCCCACTTCCATTTCAAACATCTGATGGAACTACAGAAGTGCAAACATATGTTACAACAACAGAGTCACCAAACCTCTGTCCTTCACCTCAAAATGCCATCATACCATATCAGGGAGATCTAATCTACCTAAGAGCTCATCCACCAGACCAGATCATTGGCAACATCAGAGGGGGTGTGCTAACAAGAAGTCAATCCTCCAATATCTGTCTTTTTGCAGGGTTCCTATCTCTCACACAACCTATCAAGTACCAAGAGGCACTAAAAGACAACAGTTGGGTAGAAGCTATGCAAGAAGAGCTCCTTCAGTTCAAAAGACAGCAAGTATGGGAACTTGTACCACTGCCTAAGGATGTTTGTCCAATAGGTACAAAGTGGGTCTTCAAAAACAAAACTGATGAAAGGGGTATTGTTGTCAAGAATAAAGCCAGGCTTGTGGTTCAAGGCTTCAGACAAGAAGAAGGAATAGACTATGATGAAACCTTTGCTTCTGTAGCAAGGTTAGAAGCTATTCGACTATTTCTAGCCTTTGCTGTCAACCACAACATCAAGGTGTATCAGATGGATATCAAATGTGCCTTCCTATATGGCAAAATTCAGGAGGAGGTCTATGTATGTCAACCACCTAGTTTTGAAGACACATTCCATCCTGATCATGTCTACAAGCTTAATAAAGCTTTGTATGGACTTGAAGAAACAAATAGTCTCACCTCCGGTTAGGGATGGTAAGATTATGAGTTACTACAGAGTTGATCCTTCACTAACAGCTACGGCTTGGGGATACCTGCAAACAAGAGTGAAAGTATGGGTGTGGAGACGACTACTCGAGGTAGTTGTTTATAACAAAAACGGGGTGAATGGGGATACTATCTAGTATGATAGCTCTCCAGGTCAGTACAAAGTGTCCTCTCCTATTGGGGGTGTGACCCCTTTTATAGGAGAGTCCGTATGCCACCATTACCCAAGTCCTAACCGTGGTTAGGTTGTCTCCATCACCCTTAATTATGTTAATAAGGTGATATATGGAAAGCTAGATTAAAGGAAACAGTGGAATCGAGTACCGCCTTAGCTGGTGTAATTACGTGATTCATGCATGGCTATTGACCATGCATGATATTCGCCTTGACCGGCCCTTGACTATTGACTGTGCATTTAATGAGCTTTGACCAGGTTATGCGCATGGCTTTTCTTCCGCGCGTCAGCGTTGTGCCGGGTTTGGGTATGCGGAATTGTATATTCATTACCCAATCCCATCAAGTCCCCCCAGTCCAGTGTGTCTCTCATCTTAGATGTGAGGGATGCTGGACTAATTTGTAGTGGGTTGATTCCTATGGTCTTTCTGCTGCCTACCGACTTTGCGTTGCGTGCTGGCGTGAACATTGTGCGGAGAACGGGTTTTGAAATTTACGTCGTTTGTCCGCATTGATGGGGACACGTCAGTTTGCATGTGTGGACAGGTGTCATTTCCCCCTTGTGTTTGAAAATATGTGGACCATATGGCGAGTGGTATTGACATGACCTCTGTCAATTGGGACGTGTGCAGAGACGTGTGAGCGGCGGTTGTCAGGCGAGTGGGCGCGTGAGGCGCGTGTGACGTCGGTTTGTTTTCCATTACACACGTGTCATCCTCTCATTGGACTCATCTCCGAAAAGCTTGTCCATGACGTCAGGCACATTAATTGCAAAGCCTATATATTAAATTTTGAATGTGGCTTCTTCCATCTCAACTGTTTCAAAATTTGAATTTCCTTTTCTTGAACGTCTCTATCTTCACAAAATTACCTTAACCTTCAACCATGTCGCAAGATTCCCAAGATGTGCAAGAGTCGAGTAAAACTTCTGACATTGTGAAAGATCTGGGGAAGGAATCATCGAAAAGCATAGAGGCCACCACTATTAAGTGGGATGAAGACTCGTATTTGAGTTTTATTGATCGGTACGGCATATTGCCGGAATGGGAGCCTGAACTTCCTGCTGAAGGAAAAACTGCTTTAAAGGCTCCTCCTGGGAAAATTACCTTGTATGCCGCTGCTTTTACTAAATGCTGTTTTCGTTTGCCAGCCTCCAAATTTGTGGTGGATGTGTTGTTGAAATATGGAGTGCATCCTACACAATTGACTCTTTATGGGTGGTGCCGGATACTGCATTTTGAAGCCACATGTCGTGCATTGGAGATTGAACCCACATGGGAAAGATTAAATGTTTTCTATGTCCTTGAAGCAGCGCGTGGCGGAAAGTTAAACAGCTTGTATCGGAAAAAGTGAAATCCATGTATGAATGGAAAGACAAATTCTTTTATATCAAACATGGCGTTATTCCTGCACCCTTCCAATGGATGGTGCTTGGTCAAAGAGAGAAGATTGCTGAGTTCCCCCCTATGGTGGGATATAAAGATCAGGATTGGTATAAAACACTTTGTGATCATGCTACTCCTCTGATGATGGATGAATGTCCCGAGGGTGTTTTGAATTTGTTGGGAATTAGCCTTATTTGTCCTGATGGTCAAGACCCAGATCCTCCCAAAGGTATTGAAATTATATTTATATTTTTGCCTTATGGTCCCACTTTGTGTTATTGCTCGAACGTTTCTTTATTCATGCAGATGTCTCTCTATTCCAATTGTTTGCTAAGCGTGGCGAGGCAAAGGTGCTGTATACTCCAGTTGCCTCCGGTGTTCCACGTTTGTCTGAGAAAACCAGTGTCAATTTTCTGCATCCCAATTTTGTGGATCCACCAAAGCAGTATGTACGAACAGGTTTGTGATTTCTTTTATAATTATTTTCTCTTTCATGCGAAGGAAGCGCACTTGGTACGCGTTCTGCGTACTAATTTAGCGCATTCTTCGTGCTAGGTGCGGGTATACAACTCCGCAGGAAAGCTAAGAATGATGTTGAGGAAGTTACTTCGGAGCGCAAGGAGTCCGTTGGTTAGTTTTTGTAACTTCGTAACTCATTTCTTACGTATATTTTAACATGATACAGATGTGGTTACAGCGCCAGGCACAAGTACTTCTAGGAAGCGTGCTGTGGCTAGTAAGAGGACCAAACCACCCGCCGTGCCTATCATTGTTGAAGAAGTTGATGAAGACTTGACTGAGTCGGATACGGAACTGGAGCACAAGCGCGCCAGGTGTTCTTCCCCTATCCGAGAGTCAGGTGGTGTTGCTGAGGATCTATATCAGCAGAGGATTGCTGAACTGGATCAGAAACAAGTGCAAATTCCGCAATCCTCAGTTGAGAGCCTGGATGTTACTTCGCCGGAACCCATTCCCGCGGTTCCGGTCAATGTATTCAAGCCGTTGACATGGCCGTCTACGGACAAGCTGGATATCCCAGTGAAGCCTCCGCCTGTGCGCGAGAACCTGCCCATGAAGACTTTGAGGCATTTATCTGGTACGCATGCTTTTCTTATCTTTTTACCACGGTTGTGATATATGTGTTAAAACACTATGAGCAGCATTTTATGTAGGGCAACATCCTTTTGCAGAATCTCGGAAGAAGCATTCCTCCGTGTTGTTGAAGAAAATGTCTTCCTCTACCCAGCCAATTGACACTACCGCGCAAGCGATGCCGGTTACTGCTGAAGGAACCGTTGACGAAAGTTTGTTATCTCAACCTATACCCATCCCTGAGGATTTGGTTATGGAGGCGGAGAAGGACGTCATGACGCAGGAAGAACCTGCACAAGCTGAGTTGGTGGTTGATGTTGAGAAAGATACCGGTAAGCGGGTTGATGAGTCTGTGACACCAAACTTGGAGACAGGTTGTGTTGATTTGACGGAGCAAGTACTCGAACCGAGCCCGTCAGAAGGATTTGAAGCAGCGCTTAATAGTCAGAAGAAAGATGAACGTGTGACTGAGAACCCGTCCAATTTCCAGCGCACGGTTGTTGACACTACCATCTTTTATACTGATACTTCCGCCAGTGCTGGTGGTAGCTCTGGTCGTCGGCGGAGAGCGTTTTCCTCGCGCCCATCTGATTCTTCTAGGCCGTATCAACCACGTTGGGATATCCTGGACACTACTCGCTTCACAAATGCGCTTGATGCGCAAGAGTTTGTCATGATGTCCGTTCCTCCCGCGGAACGTGATTATCAGGATAGTGTAGACCGTCGCTCGCTATTCATTGACATGGCTATGAACCTTTCTCTTGGTGTCAGCGGTCTTGGCTCCCTTATCAGGCGTGAAAACGAGTTTCAAAGGGATTATCAGAACTTAAAGGATTCTGAAGCTGCGCTTTTGAGGCGGGAGGAGGAGTTTCAGCACGCTCGTCATGACGTTCGTGCGGAGATTGGGCATCATCAGAAAGTTGCTCGTGACGCTGTTGAAGAGTTGGAGAGAATGAAGAAGGAGAAGGCTGATGCTTCTCATGCTTGGTTAGTAGCTTGCAAAAGGACGAATATTGAGACTGAACAGCTGCGGTCCTCTATTAAAGAACTAAAACTTGAGAATTCTAATTTGAAGAAAGAAGTGGAGCAGACCCGAGCAGCGTTCGAAGAGACGCAAACTGAACTTGCCGATGTCGTTCAAAAATACAACTCTCAGCATGATGAGCTTATTCGTGCTACCGCTTCTCTGTCTGATGTGGAAACCAAGATGAAGGCATTGACTTTGGAGAACGCCCAGATACAGGAAGTGAAGGCCTTGGCGGAATCCTCGTGTACACATGCAAAAGTGGAGCTAGACAAGGTGCAAGCTTTGTTCCACCAAGCTACTGATATGGCCGTTGCTGCTAACGAGAGGATTGCCTGGCTAATGGGCGACGGAGTTGCTGGGGTAAGTCGAAAAATTCTCCTTTTTTTGTAATCTATCATTTTCGTTTTTGGATTGTGTTTTATATGCTAGCTTATTCTGCGCAGGTATTCAAGCGTGTCTGGAATGACCCTGCGCTGACAGAAGTGATTGCGCGCATATCCAGCTCATCCGTGAAGCAAGGCATCAAGATTGGTTTCTCCGAAGGCTTCAGTCATCATGCTGAGGGCAAAGAAAAAGAATCCGGGCCATATGAGAATGAAGCATACGATGATGAGCTGCTCAAAGCCTATGATGACTATGAGCATCTGAAATTCGAAGTCTTTGATTTGTTAGAAGCTTGTTCGAAGACAGATGATCCTGCTGGAGAGCTGCGCAACTATTTTATCAAGTCCGATCCTCTTGGTGCGGAGCTTGCTGAGAGGGCACAAATGGAAGAGAAGGGTAAGACTGTAGCCACTGGTGCGGAAGCAGGAACATCTTCCACTGCTGAAGGGAAATGCGCAGAGGGCGCTGGGAGTGATGATATTTCCCAATATTTGAACCTTTAATTCTCCCCCTTTTTTTTATGTATGATGAAAACTATTGATGCTCCATGGTTGTATGCTTTGTCTTGAACACTTTGGTTTTTCTCGTATGCTGAACAATGTAACTTTCTTTTACTTTCCACGTATGCATGGTAATCATTAGGTGATGTCATCTTATGTGCATCTGACACAGGTGACTGTCAGTCTGCCCTGGATGTGACTTTTGTGACGGCTGTGGCAGAGTGTCTGTCAGTCTTCCCTAGGGTAATCGAGTGGTTTACCATTAATGGTAATTAATGGCGGTAACCTCTCTCCTCTATATATAGTAGGTAAATCTTACATAGCAGCTTATACTTTAAAATTTTTTTACCATTTTCTCTGAAAAAATGGCGTCCAACACTTCAAGCAGTGTTCTTAGTGCCAAGGAGATTTTGGCAGTGCAGGGTATCATCCACTTGTCCTGTTATCCTGATCATGATTGTGCTTCCACCGAAGCTCTTGATCGTTTGGCAGAACATTTTTCATTTCTACTATCACAGGAGGACATGCGTCCTGATTATCTGGATGATCAAGGTACCATTGATGGAAAGCCCTTGAAGGTGAAGAAGCTGTCTGAACTGGGAGATGTGAAGAAGAAGACTACCAAGAAGGTTAGGGGTTAGGATGTATATCTCCTATGTAGGGGTCTTTATGTATAAAGTTGTTTTCTTTTTTGAGTGATTGTGGGATCACTGTGTCATGGGGTTTGTAGTTCCCCCTTGTTTGGTGATAATCATCTATGATTTTGGTATGTAATCTATATTTGCTGACCACCAGTTTGTATAAAAATGCTTTTTGTAATATATAAATGAACTTTGGAAATGAATTCCTTATTACAAAATCATTGTAGCATTTTACATGTAGCATATACGTAACTGAGCTGCATTCCAGGTGCGTGGAATTGGTGATCTGTCTAATCGTTCTAAGGCATATGCCCCTTTTCCCAATACTTCTTGAACTTTATAAGGCCCTTCCCAAGTTGGGGCCAGCTTCCCTGGTTTTTCCGCGTTTGAGGCTTCATTATTGCGGAAGACAAAGTCACCAACGCGGAAAGTTTGTTCTTTGACCCGCGCATATATATATTTCTCTAACTGTCTCTTGTATGCGGCTTCTCGGACATGAGCCGAATCTCTCCGTTCATCTAAGAAATCTAGATTCATTCGCAACTCTTTGTCGTTGTCAATTGATTGCGCGAGCAAGATTCTTGGGGAAGGATTTGTAACTTCCGTTGGGATAACCGCTTCAGTTCTGTAAGTTAGGCTGAATGGTGTCTCCCCATTACTTGTCTTGGGAAGTGTGCGGTGAGCCCAAAGAACATGTGGTAATTCTCTACCCAACCGCTGCGCTTTGTTCCCAAGCGTGTTTTAATTCCCTCTACAATGCTTCTGTTTGCCCTTTCAACCTGTCCGTTGCCCTGGGGGTGCGCCACAGAAGTAAAGATTTGCTTGATCTTCATAGATTGAAGCCATTCTTGTAAGTGTTGGTCCGCAAATTGCGTTCCGTTGTCACTTACAATCTCCATGGGCAGTCCAAATCTGCAAATGATGAACTCCCATATGAATTTCTTGATATTGCGCCCATCAATTGTGGCTAATGTCTTTGCTTCTACCCACTTGGTGAAATAGTCAATGGCGACCAATAGGTATTTGACATTGCCTGGCGCTGTGGGAAAGGGTCCCACTAGATCTATAGCCCATTTCTGGAATGGCCATGCTGCGGTGACCGGTACCAGGTTATTTTTTGGCCTGAGTGTTCCCGGTGCATGTCTTTGGCATGCGTACCATTTCCGCAATTCTTTAACTGCATCAAGGTGCATTCCAGGCCAAAAGTATCCAGCGTTCATAAGTTTCGCCGCGACCATGCGAGGTCCTGCATGTAGTCCGCATGTACCCTCATGAATGTCTCTAATCAGGTATGTTGCTTCTGCGGAGTCGACGCATCTGAGTAGTGGCCCAAGGTAGGACCGCCGATATAAGATGCCATCATTTACTTCATAATGCAAGGATTTGTGTTGCAGTTTCCTTGCTTCCGCTTTGTCGTCCGGGAGAACAACCTTGGTTAAGAAAGCCATTATTGGAGTGATCCAGGATTCTTTACCTGTTTGGACTACATTCACCTGTTTCGACGGAACAGATGGTTTGGCTAGTGTCTCAACTCGGATGTCTTTTGCCATGTGGTCGAATGCGGTTGATGCCATTTTACTCAATGCGTCCGCTGGCTGGTTTTGGCTTCTGCGAACATGGATTACTTTGCAGTAATGGAAATCATTCATTAGTTCTTTGGTATGCTGTAAGTACAGGACCATGGTTGGTTCCCTTGCTTCATACGTGCCATCAATGTGGTTGGCAACTAGCATTGAATCCACGTGCGCTTCAATGTGCTGTGCGCCCATCTTATTTGCAATCCGCAAACCAGCAAGCAGAGCTTCATACTCTGCCTCATTGTTTGTTGTTTGGAACTCGAGCCGAATTGCATACGTGTATTCTTTTCCCTCCGGTGTTATTAGACATAGGCCTGTGCCTGCGCCTTCATCATTACAGGCTCCGTCGGTATACAATTTCCATACCTGGGTTTCATCGGGCGTGATCGAATTGGATGACGCCTCTTTGGTGCACTCTTCAATTTTATCTGCTGGGACCTCTGTTATGAAGTCCGCGAGAACTTGTCCTTTGAAGGAGGGTCTTGTTTTGTACGAAATTGAGTGCTCCCCCAATTCTATTGCCCACTTTGCCAAACGCCCGAGAGTTCTGGTTTGCGCAAGATGTCGTTGATGCGGAAATCTGTGAGGACGTTGATTGGGTGTCCTTGAAAATATCTCCGCAATCTTCTCGACGCATGAACTAATGCCAGGACCAGCTTTTCCATTGTCGAATAACGTGTTTCCGCATCTAGAAGCATGCGGCTGACATAGTAGATAGGGGTTTGGACCCCTTTCCGGTCAACCATGAGAACTGCCCCGATTGCTTTGTCTGTCACGGACAGGTATAAGGTGAGTGGTTCTTTTGGTAGCAGAGCTGTGAGTGTTGGCAGGTTGCCCAAACACGTCTTCATATCTTGGAATGCAGTTTCTGCTTCTTTCGTCCAGTTGAAATTGGACTTTTTTAAACAATTTTTCAGCGTGTCCACGAAAGGAAAAGATTTGGACGCGTAGTTTGACAGGAACCTGTTCAAAGCTACTAGCCGTCCCATTAGCGTTTGTACCTCCTTGATTGAGGACGGTGATGGCATCCGTTCAATTGCTTGAACTTTCTCTGGATTTGGACGGAAACCATCTTTTGTCACCATCACGCCGAGAAACTTTCCTTCCTCCATCCCGAAGGAACATTTCCCTGGGTTGAGCTTCATCCGCACACTTCGTAACTGATCAAATGTTTTCTGTATGTCGAGTAACATTTGATCCTCCTCTCTGCTTTTGATCACCAGGTCATCAACATATACTTCTAGGTTTACACCGATTTGCTTGACAAAAGCGGTGTCCATTAGTCTTTGATACGTTGCCCCTGCGTTTTTCAGCCCGAACGGCATTTTGGGGTAGCAAAAGGTGCCCATGTCTGTGCGGAAGGCAGTTTTGTCCTCGTCTTCTTTGGCCATTTGTATCTGATGATAGCCCTTGTAGGCATCGAGGAAGCATTTAAATCTGTATGGCGCCAAAGAATCGACTTTTAAGTCAATCTCAGGCAGTGGGTAACAGTCCTTGGGGCATGCCTTGTTTAAATCTTTATAATCAACGCACATGCGCCATGTGCCATTAGACTTCCCTACCATAACCGGATTTGCTACCCATGTTTGGTATTTGCTTTTGCGCAGTATACCGGCCTTCAAGAGTTCTTCTACTTGCTCGTTCATCGCCTTTGTTTTTTCTGGCCCCATGCTTCGTTTCTTCTGAACAATAGGCTCTGCATTCTTGTAAACATTAAGCCTGTGGGTAAATGGATTCATGAATGAAACCGGAGATCGTCTCCGTTGTTGGTACTATTCTCTTCTTGTCTTCTTCATCCAGTTGGTCAAAACACTGCTGGTACATAATATCAGTGATGCTGCCATTATCTAGGAACATGTATCGTGTTCGATAATGGCCAACAACCCCTGTTATGATTAATGGGGCTGTGGAGCATGCTCCACCTTTTATCCTTGGCATAATCACCTGTTCCTCTTTCCAGGAATCGTTCTTCGCCTCGATGAAGGTACGCTTATGACTTGCGCTCCTGTGAATCATGTTGCATGTATTGCGAGAGGCGTTGTATACGTGATGCGCGTTGAGATTGCGTATCTTCTTTTGGGAGGGTTCTCCTGTTTCTGTGTTGTCCCTCTGCTTTCTTCTCATGTTTTTAACAAGATGCGTCAGTTGACCAGATTTGATTGCGTTTTCGATTTCCATCTTCAAGCTATAACAGTTGTCTGTCATGTGACCGTGGTCCTCGTGGTATTCACAGTACTTTGACCTGTCCACGTTTTTTCTGTCACTGCGAAGCTCTTGCGGCTTTGGAAACTGGATCTGTTATGTTTTTAACACCTCGGATGGTGTTTTGGACAGTGGTGTCCAATCATAGTACTTCTTTGAGTGTCCCTTATGATCGCGGGATCCTCTGGAGCTCAGCATGTTTCTTGCATCTTGTGAGGAAGAATATTTTCCTTCCTCTGCAGCGCCTGAAATTCTTGACCAAACGGACTGCTTGCCCTTTCCACTGTTATTTGACGGTCCATGATGACCGTTACCTTGATGTGTGTTTTTGTTGCGTTGGAAAGAGCGCTCTGAAGACGCGTAAACTTTGGCGCTTCAATTACTTCATCCCAAGCTTCCGACACGCCGTCTTTGCCGGTTAAACATCTCATTAGATCGTCATTCCTTACCCCGTGTATAAAGGCTGCGCGGGTAAGCTCTTCTCCGCATCCCAGTTGGAGTGCTTCCTTGTTGTATCTCACTATGTAGTCTTCCAAAGACTCATTATCGTTGCGCGAACTTAAGAGGATATGGCTTTGTCCTTTTTATGCTTGCGCAAATGAGAGAAATGGTTCTTGAACTTCCTTATTAGGTCATCGAAGTCAACGAGACTTCCAACCGGCAAACTCTCGTACCAAACTCTAGCTGCCCCCGTTAGGGTTTGTACGAATAGGTGACACCAGGCTTGCACTGGCCATAATTTGGAGCTGCCAGTGCAATCGAATGCGTGCAGGTGATCATCAGGATCACGCAGGCCATCGAATCTTCCAATGGTACTTGGTAACTTACATTCTTGCGGCATTGGTGCCTATGCAATTCTTGCGCAAAACTTCGAACGTTCTGCGAAAGTTTTTGGTCTGTATGGCTTGTACAGATCATCATCTTTAGGGGCCAAGCTGCTGGCAGCAGTTTTGGAATGCTGCTTCTTACTTGTGTCATGATATACTTCGTCCTCAGATTCGTAGCCATCTGGTTCTCCGTTCAGGTTGACGGGGTCCTGGCCGTGAGTATTTCTACCACGACCTCCACCGCGTACCGCCTGACGGTGTCCCTTTGCATGACGGCCACTGTTGTTCTTCCGTGGGGATTCTGAATCATCCCCACTTAAGTCAAAACTTAACGCCTTCTGAGTCTTGAGCTTTGCTTGTTTCATTACCATCTGCTGGTATTCAGCGATTGTCTTTGAATTTTGTTGGGCCAACCATTCATCCGGGTCAACCGAAGAAAGGTTGTCCTGTGCCTTTTTCCCTTTATTTATTCCTCCCTTTGTTGGGTGGAATTGGTATGTTGAGGCTTGTTGCCCCTGGGCCACATTCTTGGTAATTGTGTTTGGTGTTACGTCTTGAATTTCTTCGTTGACTGTGGCCTCGACATCAACGTTGTTGTTCCCATCCTTTGAGAAAGCCATCGTGCTAGTTTGAAAGATTGGTTTAACCGTATGGGATGGCGCCAATGAAGAAACAAATAGTCTCACCTCCGGTTAGGGATGGTAAGATTATGAGTTACTACAGAGTTGATCCTTCACTAACAGCTACGGCTTGGGGATACCTGCAAACAAGAGTGAAAGTATGGGTGTGGAGACGACTACTCGAGGTAGTTGTTTATAACAAAAACGGAGTGAATGGGGATACTATCTAGTATGATAGCTCTCCAGGTCAGTAGAAAGTGTCCTCTCCTATTGGGGGTGTGACCCCTTTTATAGGAGAGTCCGTATGCCACCATTACCCAAGTCATAACCGTGGTTAGGTTGTCTCCATCACCTTTAATTATGTTAATAAGGTGATATATGGAAAGCTAGATTAAAGGAAACAGTGGAATCGAGTACCGCCTTAGCTGGTGTAATTACGTGATTCATGCATGGCTATTGACCATGCATGATATTCGCCTTGACCGGCCCTTGACTATTGACTGTGCATTTAATGAGCTTTGACCAGGTTCTGCGCATGGCATTTCTTCCGCACGTCAGCGTTGTGCCGGGTTTGGGTATGCGGAATTGTATATTCAGTACCCAATCCCATCAGGACTCAAGCAAGCACCAAGGGCCTGTATGAAACTCTTTCCACTTTTCTCTTATCCATTGGTTTCACAAGAGGTAAAATTGATAAAACCTTATTTTTGAAATGGAGAGGGAAAGACTTAATGATTGTTCAAATATATGTGGACGACATCATTTTTGGATCCACGTGTAACAAAATGTGTGAAGAGTTTAGGGAACTCATGACAGCAGAGTTTGAAATGAGTGCTATGGGTGAACTTCAGTGTTTCCTTGGTCTCCAAGTGAAACAACTGCAAAATGGCACATTCATTCATCAAAATAAATATGTAAAGAATTTGTTAACTAGATTTGAGATGAATGACTGTAAGCCATGTAGTACACCCATGAGTACAGTCAAGCTACTCACTATTGATGACAAGGATGAACTGGTTGACCAAACACATTACAGATGCATGATTGGGTCTTTATTGTACTTAACTGCATCTAGGCCAGACATTATGTTTGCCACTTGTGTCTGTGCAAGATTCCAGGCTTCACCTAGAAAGTCAAACCTCATTGTTGTGAAAAGGATATTCAGATACCTAAAAGGTGCTCCCACACTTGGTATCTGGTATCCTGCTAATGGAAACATTGAGCTTTAAGGTTATTCAGATAGTGATTTTGCTGGCTGTCACACCACAAGAAATTCTACATCAGGAGGGTGCGAGTTTTTAGGGAATGCCTTAGTCTCTTGGCAAAGCAAAAAGCAGGCAGGTGTTTCCTCCTCAACAGCTGAGGCTGAATACATTGCTGCTGCAAGCTGTACAGCCCAACTTATGTGGCTTCAAAATCAATTGTTGGATTTTGGGATAACTGCATTACAGACTCCACTCATGTTGGATAGTCAAGCTGCTGAAAATATCATCAAAAATCCAGTCTCTCACTCCACTACCAAACACATTGACATCAGACATCATTTTGTCAGAGATAGCTATGAAAAAGGTTTGATTTCTCTTCACCATGTTCCAACAGAGGATCAGTTGGCAGATGTGTTGACAAAAGCTTGAGACACATCTACCTTTACAAATCTGATTTCTAGAATTGGTATGCTAAACATGGATTAAACAACACAAATGTTTTTAATAAAAGCATTAAAATGTTTCAGAAAATCAAAATCCATCCTTAAAAATAGCTTTTTGGTTGAAAAATCTGTTAAAGATAAAACAACCACTGTTTCATCCATCTTATCCACTGTTAGGTTGAAAAATCAGTTTCAAACCTCTAATCAGATAAAACAACTGTTTTATTATCCATATCTATATATATATATATATATATTTACAGATATCTATAATAATGATAATAAAAAAAACAGATGTTTGCATCAGCCGTTTGCATCAGCTGTTTGCCAAAACAGCTGTCCTCCACCCGATGTTTAACCATCAGATGTTTGCCACGTCTGCTCCTACAAGCAGAGTTTTATCACAACAGCCGTTACACTGTCTCATTGTATTCAAAATACTGAAACCGCCTTCTTCATTCTCAAACCCTTAATCAATTTCCACTCATTCTCACCTTCGGAATCCATTACAATGGATCTTCAAGCTAAAGCCACCCACAATTATCTCTCATATCTGGTAAAAACAGATGAAAATACTCCATTCCATTCCACCATCGACATCATCTTAAAATCCAAATACCTGACAATCCTAACCGCTGACGCACCTATCTATCTTGATACTCTCCAAGAATTCTGGTTGAATGCTGAGTTTCTACTTCAAGACAAAAAGCCTACTTCCATTATCTCAAAAATTGGTGAGACAAGTATCGTCATTACCCCTCAACTCATATCCACAATCTTCTCACTTAATGACCTGTCAGGTAAAGACTCTTTCCCTAAGACAGAGCTTCACACAGAGTTTCAGGAAAGGGGGTATGATGCTCAGATGACTGGGTCAACACTTTTCAAAAAGTTTTTCCCACCAGTCATGAAATTTTTCTTCCATACCCTCCTTCTCTGTGTCTCCGCTAATTCCACTTCCTTTAATGAAATCCCATTGAGGATTCAGTACTTGGGCTATGCTGTGTTGTCAGATTCTGACTTCAATCTATCCCAGGGACTGTTTATGGACTTAGTGTCAAATGTGAAAGCCATAAAGTCTGGGTCTAATAATGCTTTTCTGATTTACCTAAGAATTTTAAGTGTAATCCTTCAAAAGGTTTTACCTGAAAAAGATTTTAAGAAGGGTGTGTCTATGCAAATGAAGAGTCTAACATATGAAACTTTCACAAGAATGTTGGGTTCAAACACCCAAGAAAAGGTATCAAAAGTGACAAAGGTTTCCAAAACACAAACAAAGAGGACTAAAACAACAACTGTTATCCAAACCTCTGTTGTTGAGCCCACTGCTCCTGGTGATCATGGCACTACATCCAGTGCTGTGAAACCCACATCAGCCATTTCCAAAAGAAAACGTCCATCCACAAAAACAACCACTCAACCACAAAAGAGACTTCTGGAAGATGAGATACCAGAAGATAACTCTGTTGCAACACAAAAGCAAATAGAAACCACTGTTGTTACTTCCTCACAACAGTTGGAAATATCTCAACCTGTCCAAACTCCTCATGCATCCTCACAAAAGGATCATGTTGTAAGCCAAGGGGAACCACATCATGATACATTTGAGTCACTTGGCCATATGTTCACAAGCCCCTCTCCAGGGCTAATTCTCTTTTTACTCCTCCACCTTCACCATCACATGTTCAACAGACCATGCAACCTCTGTTTGAGGCTATTGATAAAACTCAGGAAAATCCAGTTCCTCTCTTTCACCTATCAATGAGAGTATACCTCCACAAGTGACTGGGACTTAGGAAATTCAATCAGCCATCCCACAAGCAAAAGAGGAGGTTACACCCCTAGAGTTCAATGCAACTCTAGGTGAGTTTCAAGTGGAGCAGCCACTACTGATGTAGAGACCATTGTCTCACAACAGGACAGTGGTTACATAACTAAGACTCCCTTGAAGGCAACAACTGATGAGGCCACTATAGTGTCCCCAAAATCAGTTGGAAGTCCCCAGAATAAAGAAAAAGGGGCATCTGGTTCTCATCCTTTGGATTCACCTCCTAGGACTGAATCAGTTAAAACTACCACTGGTAGGAATTCAGATGATCCTATTAACTTAGGTGATGAGTTAAAATACCAAGAATTGACGGCCAGATTCCAAACCATTGAAACCTCTTTTGCTGATATCAAAACTAATGTCAAGTTAATATTGGAATCCTTGGCTACTCTCTCTAAGAGTCAACCATCCACAGCTGATATTGCTAGTGAGCTATGGAAATCTGTTTCTCCCATCATCATAGCTCACAGAAAACTAGCAGATCAGACTCATGAAACTTACATGGCTGAAATCAGAAACATGGTAGATGCTAGGTACAAAGATACTCATGCAAATATTCAGGCCATTAAAGACCATCTGCTGAAGACCACTGGCTCTGCCCCTACCACCATTCTCAGAGATGAAGATGATGATGAATTCACAGCTGATGATGCCAAAAAGGGGAGAGTGGCAGAGATAGATTGCCAAAGCTAGATCCATTTGGTTGTCCACCTTCACAAAAAGGTAAATCAAAGTCTGCCAACAAACCAGGGTCTACTCAAACAGCACCACAACAACAAAAACAAACCAGCAAAGCTAAAGAAGTGGACAACTCTGCTAATGAAGAAGCTGAAAAAGCTACTGAAGATAAGCAAAAAAGGGCTGACACTTTGGAAGTCAAGGTAGAGTTTTTGCTAAAACAGAAAAGGGAACAACAGCAGGAAGTTGAAGATGCGGGTTCCTCTAAAAGGAAGAAAATGCCTGCCAAACATGTCAGAAAACCACCATCCAAACTAACTGTTAAATCCACTGCTGTCAAAACCACTGCTGCTACCCAAACCACTGATACTACCACAACATCTGAGCCTGTCATCACTATCACCAGACCTACATCTGAACCTACAACCACATCACCACCTAAATCCCAAACATCTAAATCCCAAACATTTGCTGGTCCTACTAAGGTGCCAACAGATGTTAACACCACCACTGCTTCTTCACCACCATCACCAAAAATCTTGTACAAAAGGAAGAGGAAATCAACCTTTGTTGTACAGGATGAAAACATACATACATCACCACACACCACTTTAACCACACAATCCACACCTATATCAGCCATTCCATTCTCTTCATTTTCACCACACACATCACAATTCAAATCCCATAGACCACCACCAACCATTACACCATTGGCTGTTCAGTATCCCCTTGAACTTGATCTACTCAAGGGGAAATGCAATCCTTCTATAATACTGAACAACCATCTGAAAGATCTTTCCCCTCTCTTCCACATTTTCCTGTTCCCCTAAATATAGACACATATCTAAAATACAAGGCTGAACAGGCAGATGCCATCATTAAAGAGAAATGCAAAGGGAAAGATGATAGGACTGCTCAGGGCATCAATTCAGCAAAGCTTAGCAAATTGAGAAGGATTGAAGATTTTGCTAAGACCCTAAGCAACTCCATGTTTGCCATGCCTCTCAGCAGTGACATGGAAAGGGAGGTTAGGGAATCTCTTCTTGAACAGATCTTGGCAACCATGCCTTATAAAGCAAACAAGAAACAGTTTGCAGGCTGGACCACTCATGCTCTCAGAGAAGAACTATTAAGAATTGAGGAGTTGGCCAAGAATCCCCAAGCTAATGTCTCTGCCCCTGATTTTGGTAAAGGCAGAGATCCAGCCAGAGCCTTGAAGTTTAAGAGAATGAGACAAGAAATTGTGGCTGCTGATTATGGGGAGATGAGGTCAGTTGCAAGATGGTCTGAGCTGAGGTTGGTTGAAACATACAAGAGACTGGAAGAAAACACGAAGAAAGATCCTAGCCTACCCAGAAAACCTGTCTACTCTGATGAAGCACTGATGAAGAGACCTCAACAGGCTTTTACATTAGACAGCTTACTGGATACTTTTGATCTATCAGCTGCTGCTAGAAGACAATTCAAGAAATAGAAAGAAATGTCTGAAGAAGATCAGAAGAAGTTTGCTGATACTTACATAAAGGAGGGCCTCTTCAATCAAGAACACTTTTTCTCAGATCCCACTACTGATAAAATCTGAGAACTCATTGGGAGACCTCCATCACCAAACTCATCAAGAATAAAAGTGCACCTCAGCAAATCCTCTGACTCAAAAATTCTAAAATGGAAAGTCAATAAAGACACCCATGAATTGACTTTGCTCAGGTCAGATGGAAGAGCTCAAAAGCTAAGCATGGATGATGCATATAGCCTGTGTGTAGATGACCTCTAAACACTGCTGAACCTTGAGCTTGAAAGAGATGCAGAAGACCTATTTGCCTTGGACTTTGAACTACAATTCAAAGGACAAATCAGAGAAAGTCTAATGAGAAATAAAGATCAAGAATAAAGCTTAGTTTTGGCATCATCTGTTCTAGGTGGAGATTGTTGGGTCTGCTGACCTGCAGAAGAACAGATGATTGAAAAGCCAAAATATACTAACAGTTGATTCACACAAATAAACAGTCTTTACAACATACTCTTCCCAAAAGACTGCTGACCCTAACAACTGTTCCATCCAAACAACTGCTATGACAACTGGTGATACAAAGGACTGCTAGAGAACAACTGATAGAGAACAACTGCTGACCAAAGGTCTGATGAAGAAACAACTGCTGATCAAGTACTGAAGACTAAAGGTCTGTTGGAGTCAACAACACTTAGACTCCAACGGATGTTGCAAGACCATCATAGTTTTCCCTCAACAGTAGTTTACCTTACAGTGTTTTGTAATACAACAGTAGTTTGTATAGGGCAGATGTTTTATGTTGTTATTCTGTTAGAGGTCACTATCTTAGGTGACGTCAGCACAGGTCACCAGTGGTTTAGATTTTTCTATAAATAGAACAGTGCTTGTACTATTCTATTGTATCACACACACAAACATTCTCTCAGACAAACAATCACTGTGTGATCAGGTTGAGGGGGAGTATTTGTACTGATTGTAATCTTTCAATTAATGAAAGCTTTTGATCAAAGAAAACATTTATTGCTATTGTTTTGATTATTGTTTATCATTCCGCCGCACTTTCCATATATACTTACATCATTCAATTCTCATCTTCTTCTAAATATATAAAAACAATCAAACTCAGATCCTAACAGAAATGTCTTCGGTTAATCAGACTCTTAAAGGAATCCTAACCGCCAACGACGATTACGATGGTCTTCAGCGCATCCGGTACAGATGACCCGTACGACTGGTGAGACCTACAACAAACCAGCAAAGAATATCATTCGATTGAAGTGGAAGAAAAGATCATAAGGCTGGTGTAAGAAACTATTGGCCAATGGCAATACCGTAAATATCATGCTAAAGCTTAACAAACCGCCCAAAGTAATGTTCTGAGACCTTTTAATTTGACCACAAATGTGTGCACTTGAGCTGAATAGATTTTCTTTATACTTGGTGTGGGTAGTGACATGGTTCGGGAAACAGGGGTTGTAAAGAGAAGCTTAAATTGTGAGTAACCGGCCGAAAAAGATGGTCGCGCAACCGGCGTGCACACCACCACACTCCAGCGCGGAAAGAGACGACAGACTCTGACGTTGTGGTGACCAAAGGGACGGTGACGGGTGACGGCGATCGTTTAGCAATGCAAGATTGAAGGTGGCTTTTAGTGTTCGGCGCGAAGCGCTGGGGATTCCACTAGCTATAATTAAATGAACCAAATTATATTGCGTATTGAATGTACAATAAAAAATTATTTCCACATGACAAAAGCTGACATTTATATGACTTGTATACATGTTTATAACGCATATTAATGTTTATGGTTAGTGTACAATACGCGTATATATCTATATGGGTCATATATTAGACTCGTATATACATACAAATATCACACACTTACACGTACAACCAAACAACATTCCTTACTAGTATACGACTTGTATGCTAGTATATGGATCATATATGTTTTAGGGTGTCAAAATAAGATGACATGGTGTATAGTTTTAGGGTGTACCATTATAGTTTTAGGGATTGTATAGTTTTAGGGTGTACATTTAACCAAGCCATTATTGTATTTACAAATTAAAAAAAAAACTAAATTATATAAATAAAAGTAAAGTAATAGTAAGTTTAAATATCTACCGATGTAAGCTTAAGAGGGTGTTTGAGATTGCGTTTTAAATCTGATTTTTAAATTATTACGTTTTAAAAACGCAGATAATCAGTTTTTAGTGTTTGGATTGCGTTTTGTAAACGCAGATAATAAGTTTTTTAGGCTACCAAAAGGCAATAATCTATAAGCAGCTCCACCCCTGCTTTTCCAGAACACATAATCTGTTTTGAATAATCAATCCCAAACACCCCCTAATTGGTATTGAATAGTTAGAATGAGTTACCTCCTCCTCCTCCTGAAAGGTAGTTAGAATGAGTTAGCTGATCATTTGATAGATCTTTGCATCTTAGTTGGGGATGTTAGAATGAGAATATAGAAACTTTTAGCGCTTGTTTCGAAGTTCTACTTGATGAATAAATGCCCAACCAGTTTCTTAAGTTTGAGAATATTATTAAAAACAAATTATTCACAAACATATCATAACTAAAAAGGACGCTTGTATGAATTACTCGAAAAATAATATAAAAAATAAGAGTTAATAAATTAAATAAACATAACATTTTATATTATAAACACAACATAAATTACAAATCTAAACATTACATAAAAATTAACCTAACCTAACCTAACCTAATTTAAACATAATAAACATAACTAAAAAACCTAATCTAGTGTCGGTCTGATCATCAATCACGCTGATATGTGAGGAAATTCACAATTGTTGTGAAATTCGTACTCGATTTTTGTGAGTGCAACGACATTGTGTTCGAGGGTATTGGCGGTCCCTTTTAAATTTAAATGGTTAAATTTGAAATAAATGTTAATCTTGAAAAAAAAAATATATAGCACTTATTACTGTTGTGAAACGATCCCTTTCGTGAGCCCAATCAAAACCCCCCACATCACCATCAGGAGTTGCCCCCAAGCTGGTGGAAATCTCCACCGAGAACGCCCCACGCCATTGTCCACGTTAGGCACAGGGTGGCGTAGCTGGCGTGGAAGGGCTTCACCCCCCCCCCCACACCCACACCTTGTAGTCTCAGAGGGAAGGTCCGAGGTTCATTCCTCAGCAAGGGTGTAATATAGTTCAATCTATAGCAAGGGTGTAATTTAGTATTATCGGTGTTGTATAGAAGATGTAGTATTTGTCATTAAAAACAAATCAAAATAGCAACGTACGTATGAAATAGGGGCAAATCTAGGCTCCTCGGGTGGGTTCTCAGAAACCCAGTCGGTTTGTAATCATATTGTTAATGTATATAGAAAACTGGAAAGAACCCATAAAAATATATATTAAGAACCCACGACTAAAGTTTAGTAGTGCTCTAGTGGTTGAAACCCTCTGTCATAAACACAAGGTTCCGAGTTCGAGCCATGTTTCATGCGTTTTGTTTTTGGTTTCTAATATATATATATATATATATATGTATGTATGTATATATTAATTCAAATCTAGGGTTATCCAAACCCAACTCCTCCCCCTCTAAAGCCAAACAAACATGAAACATAAGCAGCAGTCCCAAACCCAACTCTTCCAACCTGACCTCCCGCCTTCGCCTCCTGCCTTCCTCCTCCAATGTCGTTCCGCCTCTGTCCTTCACCTGTCCGTCTCTGCCCTCCTCCCTCCTCCGCCTCAAAGGTATTATCTTAATTACCAAATATCATTAATTAGTTAATCCATTTGGTATAAATATTATTGTGGTAATTTTTACTTTGTTACCTAATCTAAGATCTGTGGAATAATGAAATATGAATGTATTGTCGATTTAGTTAATCCATTATTTGTTTGATTTTATTAAGTTTTATGCTAGTTAATCTTGTTTATTGATGTGTTGTTGATTTAGTTAATCTACTGGTATAAATATTGTTGTGGTAATTGTTACTTTGATACAAATATTATTGTGGTTATTGTGTATTTATAACTGATTGAAACCTTAATTTGATATTAGGTACTATGTAGACGAATATTTCAAGGGAGTGGCTACAACAAGTTTCGGTCGAGAATGTAATGCAACTTTTTCAAAAGATGAAAACTCGTAGGGAACAACTCTAGGTATGTTTTCATCTTTAAAGAAAATCGTATTTATTTTATTTGTTTTAAATTTCTAATGCCAATATTTTTTTATTATTATATCGTATATTTATTATGTGATAATCAACGTCAGCTGAACTTCTATTTTCGAAAATGATAAAAGGGCTATATATGTACTAGTACTACTGCACAATCCAAATAAAACATCTGCGTGCATGCCTATTGCACTGACAATGTTTTAAGGACATTATTAATCTACCAACAATTGATAAGCTTCGCGAAAGGGAGCCTGCTGATAGATCCATGCATTAGTTATTAATTAGCACTTAACATATGTTGAAGTGTGAAAAATAATAGATTCACAACCATGAATGATACGTACAAACTTAAGCTATTACATTTTATTTAGCAAACAAATATTTGGCCACACAAAGTGATTAAACAAAAGGGGTTTATTAGCAAGGCAAGATTACCATGATTATAAACTATGATCAGAAAACTAATATTTGTGATAATGGTAAAACCTTGATGATTTCTATTGATCACTGTACAAGTATAAATACATGAAGATGTTACAATAAAGGAGGAGAGAATATCTCTCTTTACTAAAAACATACAAATCACACTAAATGATAGTAAAGTGGGAGATTGACTAGGATGGAATCAAGATTGACTAGGATGGAATCAAGGAGAAGAGATGATTCCAAGGCATGTGTTATGCGATATGTTGACACCGGTCAATGCAAGATGGCGGTTAGCCTAGACGAAGCATTGTGTGAAACCGCTCAAATAAAGGTTTTTCGAAGACTTTTTGTGAAGATATCCGCAACTTGCTTGTCTGTGGAGATAAACTTGGTGTGAAGACGACCCGCGGCAACTAGTTCCCGAACGAAATCATAGTCTATGTCAATGTGCTTTGCTCTTTTGTGAGAGATCGGATTTTAAGTTAGGATCAAAGCACTCTTGTTATCACACAGTAATGTCGGACGTCCTGGTGGTAAAGCTTTAAGTTCCCGTAGGAGATTTGTTAGCCAAATGATTTCTGCTGCTGTGTTTGCCATAACTCTATATTCGGATTCGCAACTGGATCGGGAGACTGTAGGTTGCTTCTTTGCACTCCAAGATACCAAGTTTCCACCTAAGTAGATACAGTAACCATAGTTGGATCTTCTAGTGTCGATACATCGAGCCTAATCTGCATCTGAAAAACCTAGCAAAGTAGTGTTAGGAGGTCTATCAAAATGTAAACCATGAGTCAAAGTCCCTTTAACATATCTAAGAATTCGCTTGACCAACTGAAAATGGGTGGTGGTGGGTTGTTGAAGGAATTGACTGGCTGGGTTGACGGCATAGGAAAGGTCGGGTCGAGTGATAGTGAGGTATTGAAGGGCACCGACAAGAGAGCGATAAAGAGTAGGATCATGAAAGGGATGACCTTGTGAATGGAACACATCTTTAGATGTGAGAGGAGTAGCAACGGTTTGGAATCAAGAAGTCCGGCTCTAGTTAATATGTCGTGGGCATATTTGGATTGATTTAGGAATAAACCCGAGTCAGTGTACGTCACCTCCAAGCCGAGAAAAAACTGAAGCAATCCAAGGTCTTTAATTTTGAATTCCTTATCAAGACGTGTGGTGAAATTTGTAATAAAGGTGTCATTATTACCGGTTATAATGATGTCGTCTACATAAACAAGGAGATAAATTAAAATACCATGCCGTTGGTAGGTGAATAGAGAAGAGACGGATCTACTATTTTCAAATCCGAGAGTAAGCAAGAAGTTGTTTAGGCGTTGAAACCAAGCGCGAGGTGCTTGTTTTAGACCATAGAGAGCACGATTGATTTTGCACACATGATTGGGTTTATTTGGATCTTCAAAATCGGGAGGTTGTTCCATAAAAACTGTTTCGGTTTAGTGGCCATTTAGGAAAGCATTTTTTACATCTAATTGACGTAGTTTCCACTTATTGATTGTGGCAAGACTTAGAACAACACGGATGGTAGCGGATTTGACTACCGGACTAAAGGTATGTGAGAAATCAAGTCCCGGTATTTGAGTGAAGCCTTGAGCTACAAGACGGGCTTTGTAGCGATCAAGAGAGCCGTCGGATTTATATTTGATCCTATAAATTCATTTGGAGCCAATGATGTTGGTGTGTGACGGGCGAGGAACGAGATGCCATGTGTTGTTTGTACGCAAGGCATGTAATTCCTCGTTCATGGTTTGAATCCATTTAGGGTGTTTAAGAACCATTTTTATTCCCTTGGGAACATGCGACGAGAAAAAGCAATTGTGATTTTCAAAGGTTTTTGGTTTGAAAATGCCATTTTTTGCTCGAGTGACCAGGGGATGAGTGTTATGAGGCGAGTGGGATAAAGATGAGTTGGAAGAATCCAAACTAGAGGTGTCGGGTTGATGCGGAAGAGTGGTAGGTGGGCTTGAGGATTGTATTGGGCTTGAATGAGGTGATGTAGCTGGGCTATGAAGTGCAGATGGAGTTGGGCTGGAGTAGTGGGCTGGTGAGGAAGGTTCGGTTTGGGTTGGGCTGGAAGGGTGAGGGCCGATGGGGTTATGTTGGTTGTGGGGATTAGGACCGGTTGTGGAAGGGAAAAAAAGGGTTCATCATAAACAGAAGGGTGTGGATGACTTACTGGTGAGGTTGTGTTATTTTTGTTTGTGAGAGTTGGGCCGAGAGGTGGTGATGATGGGCCAGGAGAGTTGGGTTTGTCTTGGTGTTGTGGGTTGTTTTGTGAGGGTGAGGTTAAATGGTCATCAAAGTTGGTAATAGGTAAGTTTTTAACATTCGAAGATGTTGAGCGGGTTTGAAATGGTAAATTTTCCTCATCAAATCTAGCATGTCGTGTGGTGTATACTCGTCCGGTTGTGGTGTCAAGACAACGAAAGCCTTTGTAACGTGGACTATAACCGATGAATATGCAAGGTGTACTTCTAGGAAGTGGTTTATTTTTTGTATAGTCACGAAGATATGGGTATATGCGACAACCAAAAACACGAAGATTTGAATAGGTGGGTGGTTGATGAAAAAAGATTTCAAAAGGAGATTTGTTGTTTAAAAATGGTGTGGGGAGGTGATTTATGATGAAGGTCGTGGAGGAAAAAGCATCAAACCAAAGATTGGGTGGAGCATGAGCATTGAACATCATGGCTAGCCCCGTTTCGGTTATGTGACGGTGTTTGCGCTCCGCACGCCCATTTTGTTCGGGTGTGTGGGGACATGATAACCGATGATGTATGCCATTTTGTTTAAAGAAATTTTGCACTTGATTATTTGTAAATTCGGTTCCACCATCACTTTGAAAAACTTTGATGGTTGTTGAAAATTGGTTTTGTACAAAAGGCAAAAAAGTTGTGAGAACATTGTAGAAATCTGATTTTGCCTTTAATGGATAAAACCAAGTGAACCGAGAATAATCATCTATAAATATGACATAGTATCAGTAACCATTGGTAGATGGGACGTGGGCACGTCCCCATAGATCGCAATGAATGAGATCTAAAACATGTTGTGCGCGTTTAGAATTTTCAAT
Organism: Ambrosia x helenae; assembly: GCA_030844895.1. Lineage (NCBI taxonomy): Eukaryota > Viridiplantae > Streptophyta > Magnoliopsida > Asterales > Asteraceae > Ambrosia > Ambrosia x helenae. Next base: position 104,489,611 of record CM061231.1, on the reverse strand, counting down.
AAATGGTAAATGCTTAGCTTTTGATCATTCACAAGAATTGCGTAGACCTGGTTTGGGTAACAAAGATGTAATGAAAACATGTCCAAGTCTATATAAATTAGAAATTGTATCAAAAGAAACATGGCCAAGGCGACTGCGCCATTTATTGAAAGAAGCACGAAGGTGCGTAGCAGAAAGCGCGGCAACAAGGGATTTGTGACTTTGAGTGAGAACATAGAAGCCGTTTTCACACGTGCCTCTAGTTAGAACTTCCGATTTTTTTCGGTCCTGAATATGAAAATAATCAGTAGAAAACAAAACATCAACCGGTGAGTCAATTTGTTAATCTACTAATTGAAAGTAGATTTTTTGTGAGATTTGGAACAACTAACACATTTTTTAATGAAATGGAATTATTTAAATTAGTTTTTTCCAATGTGTGTTACGGGTAATGATTCCCTATTACCAAATGTGACTCGAATGTTTTTGGTTTGAGCTTTTGAACAAGTTAGACCAAAAGTAGTAGGATTCATATGTGTGGTAGCACCTAAATCGACAATCCAATCCGGGGTGTCCGTTGCAACGTTGCATTGAGCAAGGAAGGCATCGTCTAGATTAGCATCTAGAGATTTTTTTAGCAAAAGAACCAAGGTTTGGACAAGTAGTGGCGTAGTGGCCCTCTTTTCGGCATAATTGACATAAGGGTGGTCGTTTGGTGTAAAAACCGATGCGACCACGATTATTGTTTGAGTGTCGTCCTCTTCCACGAGATGAGCCGGTATGATTTTTCATTTGATTCATGTAGAAAGCGGCTTGGGAAGGTTGAGAGCCGTGGAGTTTTTGGACAAACATTTCTTGGTTTTGGGTATTGGCTAAAAGGTCACGAAAAGAAGGCGCGGGATGGATGGTTCGTTGAGATGTGGAGAAGTTTTCAAAGGAGGCGCCTAGTCCACAAAGGAACCAATGACGCTTATCCTCATCACTTATAGGATGCCCAAGAGCGGCTAGTTGGTCGGATAAGGACTTGAATTTTCGACCAAATTCGGACACGGATGATCTCCTTTTTGAAGGGTTCGAATGGTATCCCTTAGATTGTGAATACGTTCGATCGAACAATGGCTATAGGCATCGTTAATGCTTTCCAAACAGTAGCAGCCGTGGTGTGGCCGATGGTTTCAGCCATGGCCTCTTCGGTTAGTGTGGAATTTATCAAAAGAAGGACCTTTTGATCATCAGTTTTCCAAGAAAGGTATGCGGGATTGTCCGAGGTTTGATTTTCAGTAGTTATTTTTTCTGGTGGGGAAGGGGTCGAACCATTTACATGTTCGAGTAAATTGAGATAGGCCAAAACCGGTGTAATTTGTTTCTCCCATGGGAGAAAGTTGGTGGAGTTCAACTTAATGTTAATGAAATGGCTAAGGGAATGGAGAGGGATGGATGAGAGGTTGGATGGATTGTTTGTAGCCATTTGGATTAACCGGTTGCAGAAAAAGAAACAAGAAAAAAGGATGTCTAAAAAAAAGGGAACAAAAGAAAGAGGTCTCGGTTGAAAACAGAAGCAGAAATGGACAGAAGGTCAGCGAAATTTAGAGAAGAAAAGGGTTTGATCTTGGCTGGCTGATACCATATGATAATGGTAAAACCTTGATGATTTCTATTAATCATTGTACAAGTATAAATACATGAAGATGTTACAACAAAGGAGGAGAGAATATCTCTCTTTACTAAAAACATACAAATCACACTAAATGGTAGTAAAGTGGGAGATTGACTAGGATGGAATCAAGATTAACTAGGATGGAATCAATGAGAAGAGATGATTCCAAGGCATGTGATATGGGATATGTTGACAATATTCATGTCGAAAGGATCGAAGAAGCACAAGTACTCAAGATTATGGTAGGTTTTATACTAAGATGTTATTACCTTGTATAATTCTTTGATTTTATGCTCATCATAATCAAGTATTTTCACCAAATCTCCTGCTATAAGCTTAACCTAAAGCACAATTGAGCTAAATCCTTTAACACCACACAACTTTTTTTGCAAAACATTACTAACATGGTCTAATTGACTCGCTGGATGAACAAGGAAAACATGATCATTAGCATCATCAGATTACAAGTCAGAGATGGCTTTAATGAGCTTATATGGCAAAGTTGTCCATGATACTACCCCTATAGTTATGCCTTCCATTAACCTTCTTTTATTACTCCATCCTATCACTGCTCCTACCATTGCTCCAAGTGTAGCCCCCACTGCACCCAAACATATATATAAACATAACAAAAAAATTGAAACAAATATTAGTTAAGGTGAACTAGCAAAAGAAAGAAGAAAAAACTTTATGGTACTAACCAACTCCAAACTCAAAGATGAAGAACACAAAGAGTAATCTGAACACTATAGCGAAAACCATAGAGCAGAAAACCTCTCTCATTTCCTTTCATGTTTTATTTGAAATGCTTAGAACAACGCTAGCTAATGGTTAATAGTTGTACATGCATATGTATATGTTGTATTTGGCGTGTGCTATTTATGTAGTTTTTAGTGGTCATGTAATGAAAGATTGTCGCAAACTTCATCGCTTCCTACCTAACCATCAAGTCTCTACTCATGATTCCTACTCATACACGGTTGTGAACAATGCATCTTCTCACACTACGGTTCCAAACACTCCATGGATGTGGGATACAGGCGCTTCCAATCATACTAACAACAACCAAATGCATGTTCTTTCCGAATATGGTGGCCCGGATGAGATTGTTTTAGGTGAGGGTAAAGCCCTTCCTATCACACACATTGGTCAAACAACCCTTCACACCAACTCACGACCGCTTTTCTTAAACGATGTCTTAATCGTTCCATCTCTTCGTAATAATTTTATTTCTGTTGCAAAACTTAGTCGTACCAATCAAGTTTCCGTTGAATTTTTTCCATATCATTTCATGGTTAACGATCTACGCACGGGGGCGCATCTCATGCGGGGTGTGAACGTCAATGACGTTTACTACGGACTAACCACACTCTCTCCTCAAATCAATGCAACAACAACAAGATCTCTACTTGCGTGGCACCATATCCTTGGACATCCTTCGTTTCAAGTCTTCAAGTCCTTAATTTCTTAATTAGGACTTAATGGTAATAAAGTGTCACCCGAGTCTTTTCATTGCAAATCTTGTTCGTTAAATAAAAGCCATAAAATTTCTTTTGATAAAAACTCATTTGTTGCAAATAAACCATTGCAACTCGCTTAATTAGATGTATGGGGTCCAGTCCAAACATCCATTGACGGCTTCAAGTACTATGTCATATTTGTCGATTATTTTCTTAAATACATTTGGTTATATCTGATAAAAAGAAAATCCGACGTCCCCGTCCTTTTTCCACAATTCAAATCACTAGTGGAAAAAAATTTTAAACACCTCTTATCTCTCTATTTATCGACAATGGTGGTGAATACATTGGTCTTAAACCATTTCCCACAACTCATGGAATTTCTCACTACACCACACCCCCTCATACACCCGAACAAAACGGGGTGGCCGAACGTCGTCATCGACACGGTGTTGAAACGGGCCTTGCCCTCCTCCACTATACTCAACTCCTATCACAATTTTGGTCACATGCCTTTCAAGCCGCCACTTATCTCATCAACCGTCTACCCACCACCATCTTGAACAACAAATCACCTTATGACATGTTATTTAATGTTGCTCCCACCTACTACAAACTAAAACCGTCTGGATGTCTTTGCTATCCTTGGCTCCGCCCATTGACGTGTGCGAATATATACATAATTCTACAATGAAATAACACACGTTTCTGCTTTAATATTTATAAAAATGGTTTAGACCTTAATATTAAAACACACATAATAGGGCAAGTGTACCATGTTATATATGTAGTAATGTACACATAAGAACCAGATATCGATCCATGGACGCGCGCGGAGCAATTGTACTTAAACTTTGTCCTCAATTTACCAGTTGAAAAAGATAGTGAAAGTTTGTTTTAAACTAAATTAATTCTAAATTATCTAATTAGCATATGTAAGGCTCCAAATACAAAATATAACTATATAGACTATAATATATCAATCCTAGCATGTCATCTATGTATCATATGAAATAAATGCGTGTGATCAACATTCCCATTTTCCGACAGTTAGTGTCCCTTTCGGGCATCCTAACATGACAACTATATGGAAAGCTAACACGAATTATACACGTTAACCACCTCAAGTCATTTATTAACGAGCAGCTGATATGATCTCATGTGAATCTTCTAAAGATAAGTTAGCCATCCGTTAAGAGTTTTCTAACCTCACTAATCAAGGAAAGCAATACCGAATAACAATACAACCACCGAGACTAGCATAAAGTAGAGCATTTCACAACCTATTCCATTTTACCAACTTTGAACACAGATCTACTAAGATCGCTATTTCTACCAAAATAACTAGCAAAGATCATTAACCGTGTCAAAGATCGGTAACAGCACCATTAGGCTTTTAAAAACTTTTTACGTTCCGGTAAGCATTTCTAATCATTATCCGACTGACTTTAACCAAACCAATACCCGGTTACAGTTTCATGGTGTAAACTTATTAACAAGTTAACTAGTCTACTACCGGATGATTAAACGGACGGTTTTTCAACATGTATCCGCCTAACACGTTCGATAATCATCAAAGTCATTCAAACATAACCACAAATCCATTAACAATGAAACAAGGTTGCACTATGATCATCAAGATTCAAACATGAAAAACGCCAAATTCATACAAAACATGATTAACTATACTAACGATTGTTTAGCATACTACATACTAGTGTTCTTGCCCGTAGGCGTACGATTAACTAAATAAACATCACATACAAGCCAAAATATTCAGATTTGAACTACTTAAAAGTTTATAGATCAAACCATAAATCTTGAATGTGAAGGATCGGATGATGATGGTTGGATCGGACGGCGTCCGGGCTTGTTAAACGGCTTCCCAACAGCTTCTTTGGTCCAGAAATTGCCCCAGATCTTCTCTCCAAAACCCAATTTCACCCAATATCTGATCAGTAAGTTTTCCTCTATTTTTATACAAGTTTTGATTTTGTGCACGGCCGTGCACTTTAACTTTTGATGTGACAGGCAAGTGGCAATTGGTTCCTGAAAATATCTTGGTTGCGCACGGCCGTGCACCTGGGGTGCACGCCGTGTGGGTCTGGTGGTGCCCGGGTACAAGGGGTGCACTACCTGGTGCACTGGTAGTGCACCTGAGAATTCTAAGTCACACGGGCACGCGCACGGCGTGCTGATCAAGGTGCCCGAGAATTTGATGTGCACTCGCAGCTGCACTGCCAGTGCATCCCTATGTGTCCGAGTCAAATTAACCCGCATGGGCGTGCACAAATCTTGCACGCCCGTGCACAACTTCAAGACTTAGCGGATTTTGCAGCAACTTTCCGTTTGGTCCAGATTTCGCTCGGTTTTCTTTGACTTTGTCCGTGGGACGTCGTTTAAGACCTGCAATAAACATATGAAGCGGTTAAATACCTAATTCGTGCAATTATGGTCGAAAACGCGTAATTTTGGAGTTTAATCGGGGATTTATATATGTATATTTTAACGTATATCAACAACACCTCCAAGTTACAATCTCGCTTCGCATCATGTATCTTTCTTGGATACTCCTCTTCCAGATCAGCATACAAATGCTTTGATCCAGCCACCAACAAGCTATATCACTCTCGCCATGTTGAATTCATACCACACATCTTCCCATCCCACACCAATAACTCCGCATCTCCCACTGTCACCTATGAATCATTTCTTCACAACATACCAAATCCTACAAAGCCTTCACACCCTTCACAACCTCCCATCGATCCCATACCCCAACCCATACCTCCTACACACCCCTTTCCTGACCCTACACAACCTTTTGCTGCACCTACACAGAAGTTGCCTGATACTACACAATACTCATCTGACCATACACAACCTTCTACTACATCCACACAACATTCTCCTAACCCTACACAACTCTTGTCCTCTACACAGTCCTTCACTATCCCTACACAGTCCTCCAATGTCCATACACAGTCCTCATATCCTACACAATCCTCCACTCCTACACAGCCTAATTCACCTACATAGCCTTCCAATGACTCTACCACCTCCTCATCTCAAACTCCTTCAACTAACCCCTCTCCTACCACCTCTACTCGCCCACAACGGTCTCGCAATCCTAACCCAAAATATTAAAATTCCAACATCATCAACTCCACCACACTTCACCAACTTCCTACATCCATTGAGCCCTCTACTTACATCCAAGCGATGAAAGATCCACAATGGCGACAAGCAATGGATCTAGAATACAACGCTCTTCTTCAAAACCATACGTGGGAGTTTTGTCCCTCATACTACCCAAAATCCAATCGGATGCAAATTGGTATTCCGAACTAAACGAAAACCCGATGGAACTATTGATAAATTTAAAGCGTGCCTAGTTGCGAAAGGGTTTCATCAACAGTACTATAAGGACTATTTTGATACCATTAGTCTGGTAATGAAATCTGTCACTATTCGTACTGTTCTTTCCATCGCACTCTCTCGAGGGTGGTCGTTACGCTAACTAGACGTCAATAATTCATTTCTTCATGGCACCTTACATGAGGATGTGTACATGATTCAACCATCCGGATTTGCAAATTCGGCGTTTCCTAATCACATTTGCAAACTCAAGAAATCTCTCTTCGGCCTTAAACAACCCCCGCGGGCTTGGTACAATGAATTAACCGCCTTCCTCATTAGCTTCGGTTTTAAAAAACGTCTCTCTGATGCGTCTATTTTTGTCTATAACACAAATGGTAACACTTGCTACCTACTCGTCTATGTTGACGACATTGTCCTCACTGGAAAAAATAATCCATTCATGGACATCTTTGTTTCAAGCCCTAAGCAAAAGATTTTCGATCAAAGACTTAGGCCCTCTACATCACTTCCTAGGAATCGAAGTCATTCCAACTCCTCATGGTCTATTCCTCTCCCAACACAGGCACATTCAGGACATCTTAACAACTTTCAAAATGGATGGTGCCAAAGAGGTCCTCACCCCTCTAAGCGTCTTTGAACCGCTAATCCCTTCGGATGCCTCTCCAGCCGTTGACCCAACTCCTTATCGCAAACTTGTTAGCACACTTCAATACCTTGCCTTCACCCGCCCTGATATATCTTTCGTTGTTAACAAACTCTCCCAGTTTATGCACCACCCAAAACAGTCACGCTTGCAAGCTCTCAAACGGGTTCTCCGCTATTTGAAAGGAACATTGCACCATGGGTTATTGTTAAATAAGCAGTCCTCACTTGATTTAAATGCTTTCTCAGATTCTGATTGGGGAGGTATACATGACGGAGGAAGATCTACTACAGGTTATATATTATATCTTGGATCCAACATCATCTCCTGGCGTTCATCAAGACAAAAAACGGTCTCACGCTCATCCACTGAAGCAGAATACAAAGCACTAGCAAACGCTGCAGCTGAAATCTCATGGGTTAAAAATCTTCTCCAAGAACTCTGTCTCCGCACGCACGTACACCATCTCTTTTCTGTGACAACACCGGTGCCACCTACCTTTGTGACAACACCGGTGCCACCTACCTTTGTGCCAACCCGGTGTACCATTCCCGCATGAAACATGTTGCCATCGACTACCACTTTGTTCGTGAACAAGTCAATGCCGGTCACTTAAAGGTCTTTCACATTAGCTCAAAGGATCAACTAGCTGATGTCCTCACCAAACCACTTCCACGATCACCATTTCTTTCCTTTCGCTCCATGATTGGCGTATCCAATGGATCTTCCATCTTGCGGGGGCGTATTAACACCAATCAATAATCAATAGTCAATAGTCATAGTCATAGTCTATAGTCAATAGTCAACAGTCAAAGAACTATCTTTATGCCTTTGTAATTATTTAGTCATAGTCAATATTCTTAGTCAATAGTCCTCATAGAATCAAGTCATTATATTAATGTTGTAACCATTATATAATCTTCTGTGAATAATGAGAATAGTACATTTAATCCAATTCACTCTATTATCTATTACTCTACAGTGAATACATATGAGAAATCTTATAATATGATTTTGGACGCCAACTTCATAAGTTCTTGATTCTTCTAATAATTTATTAAGTAATGCAATTGACTGAAAATATTATTTATAGTACTCACCATGTCGTTATAATGTCTATCACATATTAAGATATTAAATACAGAAACGGGGGAGGGGGATTTCATAAAATTTCATATGTTGTTTTATTCATTGATTATGTTATTGAAAACTAAAAAAACATGCAATATATATAGAATGAACAAAGTGTTATACATGTCACAATGGTTTATTTTATGTTCTGGTGATCAATTATGTCATATATTTCTTACTTACTTTCGATTTCAATGGCTTACGATGTAAATGACAATAGATCGAAATGATTCAACTTACTTGGTTCAAATTAAGAAAGGGTTTTGTCCGTATATTATTTTAAAGAAAATTTGGAATGTTGGTAATATGTTTTGTTTAGAACTTTACAAAACATTATTAGAAGGACAAGTATCACCGAAGGGCGAAGACACGTCCCAGACAGAGAAATGACGTTTGTCGTTATTACCAATGGATCATGAATCCAACAAAAAAAATTAAAATAAAATAAATTAAGAAAGGAAAGCTTATCCTTCGGTAATCAAGGGTGGATCATCGACAAGCACCCTAACCCATTACATCCTTTAGTATTTTTATCATCATAGCATGTAACCGAACACATAATGGCTTGTTTATGACCTAGCACAACTTTGTGTGATTTTCATACACATGTAGTTGAACATGACACAGAGCAGAAGTAGTAAAATATCAAGAAAAATTATTGAAGAAAGTTTTATAAATTTCGGAATGAATCAAGCATTATAAGAGGGGCCCTATTAGAGTGGTTTTCTAAATTTAACAGGTGTGCCCAATCTATGAAATTTCAAATTAATAGAAATAAGCTTCAAGTTATACCATAAATAAAAGTGTAAATCATGTTAATCAAGGATTTACGTGTTATTGCCTAAAAATGAAGGTACGGAAGATTAACGAATTTGGGGAAAATCATGATTGGAGAAATTAATCAGTGCTTTAAATCAATAAAATTCAGATTTGACAGTCCGGTCACACTACCGGGCATTTTTCACGTGATCCGGCTCGTCGAGACCTTTTCGTCGTCTAATCATGACCCCGAACTCTAATCATAGCCCAAGTTATGCCATTTAAATTTGGGCTTTTTCTATCACATTTCTCCTTATCAAAAACATAATGGGTTGTTTTGTAATATAACGTGACTTTGTGTAACTTAAATCTACTCCCTAGCACATTGATAGTTGCTTAATATTCTCCTCCAAAACATTTCTCGCGGCCATAATCTTACTTTTGAAAACCACTCCATTTCTTGTTTTCCATATCGCCCATAGCGTTGTAAATATAATAGCGACCATGTGTTCCATAAATATGGTTGATTTTGTACTTTTGCACCGAATCTATCATATAACACACGCGTCACTTTGAAGAAAGCACTACTAGAAAATAGGCCTTCCTTGACACCTTTTTTATGACATTCCACATTTTATGACATGCAAAACCACTCCATTTCTTGTTTTCCATATCGCCCATAGCGTTGTAAATATAATAGCGACCATGTGTTCCATAAATATGGTTGATTTTGTACTTTTGCACCGAATCTATCATATATACACACGCGTCACTTTGAAGAAAGCACTACTAGAAAATAGGCCTTCCTTGACACTTTTTTTATGACATTCCACATTTTATGACATGCAAAAGTGCATGTCATAAAAAAAATGTCATCTTTGGAAAAAAGTGATAATTTCTTGACATTTTTTTACGCGTGTCAAGAATTTACCGTCATAAAATAAAAAAAACATGACAGTTTAAAATCGCGTGTCATGATTTTTGTCAAACATTTCTCGCGGCCATAATCTTACTTTTGAAAACCACTCCATTTCTTGTTTTCCATATCGCCCATAGCGTTGTAAATATAATAGCGACCATGTGTTCCATAAATATGGTTGATTTTGTACTTTTGCACTGAATCTATCATATATACACACGTGTCACTTTGAAGAAAGCGATCAGATAAATTATTTTATTACACTGTAATGTGGACACGGTGTAGAAGAGTTATAACTATCAAAACCTAGCTACCTACCTAAATATTAGAGCTACCAACAAAAACTCTAATGACATACAATAAAGTATTACAATTTATATATGAAACACCTTGTTCACATATGGTCACCACCATCTATGACGATAAGGGAAAACGTCACAATAACCTCACTTCCCTTGTAGTGGTTTTCCTATTTTCACCCTGTCTGCCTTGGACTAATTTGATTGGCTCCAAAAAAAAATAGGCAATTTTCACACCCAAATCCAACGTGTTTCTTTTCACACCAAGACCAATTTATAAAGGAAAACGTCTTGAAAGCGGTGTGCAAGCATTATGAACATTATGGGGTTACCAGTTCACATGATCTAACACCAGAGTGTGGTAACAAATTACCGTTTAAAACATAAAAAATACCCCATTTCATAATATAAAAACTCAAATAATTTTTTTACACACTCTTCTACTACAACATTTTTTATTTAAAAAAGATAATTAAATGGAGTGGTCTAATAAAAAAAAGTGGATGCTACAAAGAAAAACCATAATGCCGAAGGTTCATGTTAGTCAAAATGAACCGAGTAAACTTCATTTACACTAAGAACCATACCCAACACCACTGGTTCCAATGGTTCCAACTCAATATCCACTATACTACACCTAAGCCAACATGGCAACCCAAACAGTGGCGAAGCTTGAAAATTCGGATCGGGGTCGGAAGTATATAACTATTTTTTTTAACGGGGGGTCAAAACCGTATATACCAAAAAAATTGTATACTGATACTATATAATCAGAAATTCTAAGGGAAAATTCCGGGGGGGGGGGACCCGTGCCCCATATATCTTGTACCAATGTACCCAAATCACATCAATTCATTTCAATTTGCCACCAGAAGAACCATACATCGATCGTTACTCGTATCATGACCCAAACCCCTCACTACCAAAGCCTACCATACCGTGACCCAACCTGTAATGTAGCTATGGACTCAGATGACGAAGTAGAAGAGCAAGAAGAAGAAGAAGAAGAAGAAGAAGAAGAAGAAGAAGAAGAAGAAGAAGAAGAAGAAGAAGAAGAAGAAGAAGAAGAAGAAGAAGAAGAAGAAGAAGAAGAAGAAGAAGAAGAAGAAGAAGAAGAAGAAGAAGAAGAAGAAAGAAGAAGAAGAAGAAGAAGAAGAAGAAGAAGAAGAAGAAGAAGAAGAAGAAGAAGAAGAAGAAGAAGAAGAAGAAGAAGAAGAAGAAGAAGAAGAAGAAGAAGAAGAAAAGAAGAAGAAGAAGAAGAAGAAGAAGAAGAAGAAGAAGAAGAAGAAGAAGAAGAAGAAGAAGAAGAAGAAGAAGAAGAAGAAGAAGAAGAAGAAGAAGAAGAAGAAGAAGAAGAAGAAGAAGAAGAAGAAGAAGAAGAAGAAGAAGAAGAAGAAGAAGAAGAAGAAGAAGAAGAAGAAGAAGAAGAAGAAGAAGAAGAAGAAGAAGAAGAAGAAGAAGAAGAAGAAGAAGAAGAAGAAGAAGAAGAAGAAGAAGAAGAAGAAGAAGAAGAAGAAGAAGAAGAAGAAGAAGAAGAAGAAGAAGAAGAAGAAGAAGAAGAAGAAGAAGAAGAAGAAGAAGAAGAAGAAGAAGAAGAAGAAGAAGAAGAAGAAGAAGAAGAAGAAGAGAAGAAGAAGAAGAAGAAGAAGAAGAAGAAGAAGAAGAAGAAGAAGAAGAAGAAGAAGAAGAAGAAGAAGAAGAAGAAGAAGAAGAAGAAGAAGAAGAAGAAGAAGAAGAAGAAGAAGAAGAAGAAGAAGAAGAAGAAGAAGAAGAAGAAGAAGAAGAAGAAGAAGAAGAAGAAGAAGAAGAAGAAGAAGAAGAAGGTGATATGTTACATATTTATTGTTTTTGTATTTAAGTCGTTGGTGTTTTTTTGTGAGTTTCTCAATTGATGATCATTCCATTGATTTACATAAGTATATATAGTACAAGGATGCATACAGAAATAAGGAAACATACTAATTGTATTTGACTACAAATGAGATAATAGAGTCAGTAATGTAGCCGAGATATATGTGATGACTTTGATTAACATTGTGCTGACTTTGACCTTTGACTAACAGGCCTCCGCAGTTTGAGCTGTAGCCAGACGAATGCACAAACTGGACCTAAATCGGGTAAATAACTGTTTTGACAAACCCTTGGTAAAAATGTCGGCATATTGATACCCTGCTTAGACATGAAGAACGCGAACCTGTCCAATATTAACTTTCTCACGAACAAAGTGAATGTCCAGTTTCACATGTTTAGTACGTTGATGTTGGACATGATTTTGAGAAAGATAAACAGTCAAAATATTGTCACAGTAGACAATGGTAGCTTGTTTAACATGCAGTCCGAGTTCCAATAGGAGGTTACAAATCCAGCTAGTCTCAGCAACGGCGTTGGCTACACCCCGATATTTTGCTTCAGCGCTAGAATGGGCAATGGTGTGTTGACGCTTCCAAATCCAAGAGATAAGGTTGTCACCCAAGAATATGCAGAAACCAGATGTTGAGCGCCTAGAGTCAGGGCACCCGCCCCAGTCAGCATCAGAATAGGCCGTAAGAGAAGTAGACTTCGAGGGCATGAACTAAAGACCAAAATCAATAGTGTCGCGAACATAACGCAAAAGCCGTTTAAGGAACTGAAAATGGGTGTCCCGAGGGTCATGCATAAAAAGACAAGTCTGCTATACAGCATATGCAATATCAGGGCGTGTGATTGTGAGATACTGTAATGCACCTGCAAGGCTTCAGTATAAAGTATCGTCAACAGTCGGAGAGTCACTAGAAGCACTGAGCTTGGAGCCAATATCAACAGGGGTTGTACAAGGTTTGCAATTTATCATCTTAGCACGTGACAAAATATCACTGGCATAGGTGGATTAAGACAGAAACAGGCCCCCGTTCTTTTGTTCAACTTTGAGCCCCAAGAAATGATGAAGTGAACCCAAGTCTGTTATGGCAAATTCGGATTTCAGAACTTTGATAAAATGGTGAAGCGGAGTAGTGGTGGATGCAGTTAAAATAATGTCGTCCACGTAAAGGAGAAGGTATGTCGTTTGACCTCCTGAATTGTAGACGAAGAGCGACGTATCGAAAATGCTACTTTTGAACCCACATCGGAGTATGAAAGAGGCAAACCGTTGGTACCACGCACGGGACTTGCTTCAGACCATAAAGTGACTTATTTAACCTGCAAACAAAACTTGGGTGATCTTTGTTAGAAAAACCGGGGGGTTGGTGCATATAAACCGTTTCCTTTATGTTTCCATTAAGAAAAACATTTTTGCTATCACTATAAAGTGTCATAGGTAACATAACTTTAACACTTAACTCATGCAATAAGTTTTTTAACCAAATAATTTCACATGAAGCAGAACATAAAGCCATATACTCAGCCTCACTAAGGACCTGGACACAGTACTATGTGTTTTTACTTTTTCAGGATAAAATAGAATTACCAAGAAAGATACAATAACCTGTAACAGACTTTTTAGTTGTTAATCACTTAGCCCAGTCAACATCTACAAAACCTTTTAACTCAAACTTATCTGACTTACTAAACAAGATTCCCTTTCCAGGGGATGGCTTAAGATACCTTAGTAATATTAGTGCAACTTTTAGATGATTTTGAGTTGTTTATGCATAAACTGGCTCAAGAATTGAACAGTGTAACTAATATCAGGTCTAGTAAGAGATAATTACAAAAGTTTCCCAATTAACTTTTGGAACCCATAAATATCATCAAGGTAAGTTTCATTTGATGATACTTTTGCAGAAACAATGTAACTTTGTTCAATAGGAGTATTTATAGGTTTACACCCTAAATACCTAAATTCATTTAGAAGTCCATACATTATTGTCTTGTGTTAAAGAAATTCCTTTGTTAGAGTACAAAACCTTGATACCTAGGAAATATTTTAACTTACCAAGATCTTTGATTTGGAAATTTGAACTAAGTAAGGTTTTCACTCTACTTATTTCAATTTCATTATTTCCAGTAATCACAATATCATCAACATATACCAATAGTGTAAGGAAAACACTGTTATCAGATTTTATAAACAAAGAATGGTCACATACACTTTGGACAAAGCCAATACTTATAATAACAAATTTGTCTCTCCCTTTGGATAATATCCTTCAAGGATAGTTTGAGCCCATACAATGACTTAACTAACTTACACACTTTTGTCTCTCCCTTTGGATAATATCCTTCAAGGATAGTCATATAGACATCTTCAGATATTGACCCATAAAGAAAAGCATTGTTGATATCAAGTTGGAAAAGAGGCCACTTATACTGAACTGCTATGCTAATTAAACTCCTAACAATAAACATTTTAACTACAGGAGAGAAGGTCTCACCAAAGTTGTCAAGACCTTCTCTTTGGTTATAACCTTTGGCAACAAGCCTGGCTTTGTATCTTTCTATCACACCGTCAAATTTTCACTGCGGGGTTTATACTGCGAGACGCATGACATACCAAGATCCCATAGCCATAAGTCATATGAACGAACTCTAAATGCCCAAACCATTTAGTTCGTTTTCAAAAATCAAGTTTAGTTAAGTTGCGGAAGCGTAAACCAAATTTAAACCTTTTAAAACTATGCGCAAAACAATGCGCCCAAATTAAAACCATATGAAAGAAAACGTAAAAGCATGATATGTAATTTAGGTGTATGACCGAAACTCCAAATGCAGTGAAACATGCAGTGCTTCCTAATCGTGACATTGGAAGCTAACTACCTGCAAAAGCATGTATATTGTGTGTCAACATAAAGTTGGTGAGTTCACAAAGTAAGGTAAGTAAAGGTGTAGGTTTCCCAAACCTAGAACAATAGTTAGGTTTCCTAAACCCAAAAATAGTAATCAATAACCAAAACCAAGAACCACTTGTTCAGCGTATGCCAAGGGTAGCTAACCCATTCATGATAACTAAACAATGATATACCGAATTGCTATTCAAACGATGCACTCGCCACGCGAGCTGGTTTTTGCCTCCCATCATTGCCTATCAACAATGATAAAGTCTAAGGTCATAGTTTACGCCCGACTCCAGCACGGTGTGAGTTTGTCAAACCTAATAGTGCTATCAACTAGTAACCCGCTTGCCATAACCCGGCAACTCATTCGGTAAATAGTGAAGGACTTTCGTGATAGAATGCAGTTTAGTTCATCAAGGACACAGAGTGTGAAACTAGCAAACCCAACCCACACAAGGAGTCATAGTATCCCAAAACCCGGGATGTGTAGTAGTCCCAAACCGGATTAGAAAAAGTTAAGTAAGTTGTCTCAAACCCGAGACGCATGCTTTTGAGAAAAGAGTAGGGAAACTCACCTTGGGTTGCAAGCAAATAATCCAAACTTCACAAGTAAGGATGTGCTACTAACTCCTTATTACATGTGATATCATGTGAGTACGTGTGTACATACAATACACCACATACCCATTTGTCCAAAACGCTTAATGTTGTGAAACCATTTAAGTGATAGAAAGTGCAACTATGTGTACAAGTAAACCCTTACGAACCTGTTGGTGAACGTTATGATTAATATTAGTTATACACTTCAAATACATCTCATACAAGTGTACACGCAAGTTCAAGTCCAAATCAAAGCACATAGGACCTCAAATAAACACATATGCATCTATGTTACAATCTGTGTTTTTAGGACAGATTGTACACTGCCAAAACGATTTTTCTATAAATACTTGCACAAATAATTAAACCACCAAACTTTTACAAAACATTCTTATGATTCCAATTGTCGTTCCACTATTTTTATTTTGTAACAAAACCTTATTGAAAAATTATGAAAAATTATATACTACAGCTAGGTTCTGAAAACTTTTGCAACAGGTCAGTTTAACATAAAAATTTCCTAAAACTTGTGTATTCATCCAAACGGGATGAATCCACTTGGAAAAGCCGAGTTTTTCTAATATCGACCTGCTGTCCAAATTTCATAACCTAACTCTTCATAGAACTCGAGTTACAGTTGATTAAAGTTAGCCTAAGTTTTTAATCCGAAAATCAGTTTTGACCCGTATTCAATTAAAATTCCAAAAACATATCAAACGACAACCAAATCGCATCATCTTACCCATTCCAAAAATCTAGGACCACGTACGACATGCTCAAATCAAGAAACAATTAAAACATATAGTTTAAAGCCACATCACAGAGCCTACAAGTCGAAGTATGCAATCTGTCCGTTTTCAGTTATGTTAAGAACTCATCCATAACGCATCGTATGACCATATTATCGCCTAAATATTACCATAAACATGTAACACATCATGATCATACAACATAACAGTCCCAACATGCAAGTTTTTGTCACAAATATTATTATCTATAAACCCTACATGTTCATAAATCAAAACCATGCTTTAACATGTAATACATCACATAATATTCACAAAAACTTAATATTTAATATGTTAATCTTTTTACAAAACTCGTGTTTTGATCATTATAGACCCACATCAGATCTGGACAAACAAGTTTGTGGTGTTTTAAAACATGATTAAAATGGATTAACACATACAAGAAGGATTAATATAGCTTAAGCTCTTCAACCAATTGATCCTATACCTTCACAAACTCCAAAATTAATGGTTTCCTAATTATGGTAGAGATTAGGGTTTATAAATTCATAACTAGGGTTGCAGGGGCGTTTTTAGGGTTGTGCTTTTATAAAAAAAAAATCATTAAAAACGTTTTTATAAAACAAATCAGCGATTTGGGCCTATGGCCATTTAAACCACACGCAAGTCATTGCGCCCCCAAATAAAATGCCACAACATTTTTGCTATTTGTGAATTGGACTTTGGCATTCACGCCAAGTACATTACTTAAATGTTATTATGTTTTTTTTTTTACCTCAATGACATACACATGTATTAATTAATATATAATAATCAATCTATAAAATATTTAACCCAAATATTTTATAACTAGCTTACAACTTCTGGTCTGACTATAGTCAGTTACGGACCAGGTCTCGTATACTCGCGTACCAAAAATTAGTTTCGCTTAATCCTAAATAATTATGTGCAATAGTTTATACATAAACTATAATAAATCTATAAAATATATAACCCAATATTTTATAACTTAGATATGATCCTCAGTCTGTCAGGAGTTGGTTACGAACTTGGCACCAGGTTTTCGCATAATAAGATGTAGCGTCACATAAGTTCACAAATAAATTCACATAAGCATATAATTGCAAATAATATCAAACGAGATATTCTACAATTATTTGTTTTATTGTTTCACCAACGTTCAGGGTTCAAGACTTGTATATGTAGTTTAGTAATTCCCCGAATTACCATTTCATGCAGTTATTAACCTATAACTTTGCAACGTGTGACTCGTCTAACTAACCCTATTTAAATAAAATGCAAGGAATGTAAGTACAAGTTGACTAGAGTCTAGTTAAAGTAAGAACATGAAATTGCGGGGTATCACACTTTCAACTTCTCCATCAGTCTTATACTTAACCTTAAAAACCCAGTTACACCCTATGGGTTTCCTATTTTTAGGTAAATTTGTTAAGACACATGTATTATTTCGATACAAAGAATCCATCTCCTTATTCATTGCTTCAATCCACTTAGGAACTTTAGAAGCCCCTGAATAAGAAGGTGGTTCAAAAGTTTTGTTAAGACAAGAAATAAAACACATATTTTTCAGAAGACAAATGTGAATAATTAACAACTTTTTCGACACCATACTTAACTTTTCCTTTTATAACAAAGTTATCAAATCTTTTTGGCAATACAAGGTTCCTATGAGACTTTCTAAGACTACTATTATCAATCATATTTCCCTCAGGAGTTTGGTTCTCAACATTTGAACAACAAAGGTTATGATCACCTAGATCAACCCCCCTGGCAGCCCTAGAAAAGTGCTCTACATCTAACCCATGTGAGTGTTCATGAGAAACACTGATTCCCCCTTCATCATTGGGAGGATTGGTATTATTATTATTATTATTATTATTATTATTATTATTATTATTATTATTTAAGTCCATTTCAGTGCTCATGTTTTTAACGTTATCAAAAAAATTTAGATTTTCAATATTGTTGTAAACCACTTTATCACTAGAATACTTGAAAGGAAAAATGTTTTCATAAAATTTTACATCCCTTGAATACTTAAACTATTTTAAAAGGTGAATATCGAACTAAAACACACTTTTCAAACCTACTACACATTTTATCACTTTCATTTAAAATAGTTTTAAAACATAACCACCCAAAAGTTCTTAAATGACTAACAGTTAGGGAGAACCCATAAATTTTCTAATAGGGACTTTAACCACCTAGGATAGAAGAACGAAGCCTGTTTATTTGATATGCAGCAGTTAGCACACATTCAAACCAGAAATTCAAAGGAACATTACTTTGAAACAGTAATGCTCTAGCTATGTTTAAGAGATGTCTGTGCTTTCTCTCCACAACACCATTCTGTTGTGGAGTATAGGCACAAGAGTTTTGATTAATGATATCTCTTTGAATACAAAAATTTAACATTTGTTTGTTTACAAATTCAGTACCATATCACTTCTGAAAATCTTAGCATTCTTTTGAAACTGATTTTTAAGAAGTTCATAAAAAAAATTGTTATGTTTTCAAACACATCTCCTTTTCCTTATAGCATATAACACCAAACAGATCTAGAGAAATCATCCACAATAGTTAAGAAGTACTTATACCTTTCCTTGCTTATGACCCTATAAGGGCCCCAAACATCTAAGTGAACTAATTCCCCTAGTTCTTTTATTTTGAGTTCCCTAAGAGGAAAATGAACTCTAACTTGTTTAGCCTTGTGACATACCTCACAAGGACTTGAACCAGACCCCTTGATACTAAGACTTCCCTTTAACATAGCTAGAACCTAATTAGATAGATGACCTAACCTATCATGCCATAGGTTAGACTCATTCACACTATTAAAACACAAGTTAACATCACTCACGTTATCACCAACAAAATGCAGACCATCATGGTCTTTACCAGTCACCAGGATTCTCCTGGACTTAGAATCCTGGACATAACAAGCATGATCATCAAATAAGAGACTTAACTTGTTATCCTTAGCTAACTTGTGAACAGAGATAAGATTCACACAATACTCAGGAACAAAGAAGACATCAGTTATAACAACATTATTTCCTAACATAATATACCCTATTTGTAAAACTTTGGCACTAGTGCCATTTGGATGTTTAACAGACATGTTGTAATTTTATACATCAAGACAGTTGATCATGTTTTTATCAACACTAACCATGTGTTGGTTAACACCTGAATCCATGATCCATTTAAGTAGTAAAGCAGTTTTGACCAGACTGGAACATTCAGAAAAAATTCTAAACAAATCACAAACTTTGGTTAAGACAGACATACTGGAACAACCCTTCACAGAAACAGACACACTTCCAACATTAGAAGGTTGAGGATCACTTGAAGGTCTTTCACTAATAAGGTTCATTAGCTTAGAAATCTGCTCAAATGTAAAAGGTAAAGCAGTAGTAGCTAATCCAGGACTCTTGCTAGACAAATTAACCTTCCCATTATTCACATTTCCAGACAAGTTACTTTTACCAGATTGATTAACAACTTTCTTTTTAAAATCTGAGGGATAACCTACTAATTCATAGCATCTATCCATAGTATGTCCTAACATGTTACAAGGTATAAACTTCAAGATAGGATTAGGTCCTCTTGTTATATTTCATCTTTTATCAACAGGTTGACTAGTTTTAACAAAGAAAGACACATTAGACCCTTTCAGACTAGAACTATCACCCCTATGTGATTCTTCTCTGGAAATAATAGAAAAGGCACTCTTAACAGATGGCAAAGGGTCTTGCATCAAAAGATTAGACCTTACTGTTTGGTAAACATCATAAAGTCCCATAAGAAATTGCATTAACTTGATTAAACTATTAAAATCATTAAATTTTCTAGAAGCAGCACAAGATCCTGCAGGCAGTTGGATTATTGAATCCAACTGTTTCGACATGGTATTGAGCTTATGATAGCATTCAGAAACAGAACTTCCATTTTGAGATAAGGAATTAATCTTTTGATGCAAATTGAAAACAACTGACCCATCAAATTTATCATAAGTTTCTTTTAAGTCAAGCCAGACATCTCTAGCTAACTTAGAAAAAACTTGTCCTAAGAACAACTCCTCGCTAACAGAATTATGCAACCAAGTAAGAACTACAGAGTTGCATCTATCCCACTTCCTACCTAGGACTTCATAACTAGCAAACTTAACAACTGAACCATCTATGAAACCAAATTTATTTTTGGCTTCAAGAACAAGTTTCATTGAACTAGCCCAGACTGAATAGCTTTCAGTACCCTTTAACTTGATTCCAATAACAGACAAGCTACTAGTACCACTTGGGTGTATGTACAGAGGATCGTCAACATCTAATTTACTTATTAGAGTGTTGTTGTTCTCAGGAACCCCTATACCTCCACCACTACCACCACCAGGATCGGTAATAGAAGCGTCTCCCATGATACTATCAAACAATCAAACAAAACAGAACAAGAAAAACAGACAGAAAACAAAACACAATAATCAATATGAAGCAATGAGCAAACCCTAATAGGACGAAACTGTGTTAGTGTTTAGATAGTGAGTTCATCACTCATAGGTGTCCACCCAGATCTTAACACAGGAGTCCTTTATTAACTATATATAAATATGTGTGTGTGTATGTAATATAGAAGACAAACAACACACAGATCCACAAGACAAGAACAAGAAAGTAACAAATAATCAGATAGACAAACACAACAAGACAGATCAAATGCCGGTCCACCCTAATCAGGCCAAAGACTCCTAGACCAACAATAACAGAAAACAGAATGAAAGAAGACTTACAGAGGCTCCAAGCCAGTAAACAATATCAATACTAAGTAACAAATTTTATACCCCTTTTTAGTAGGTGGGTATCCAACTAAAACACACTTTTCAGACGTAATACACATTTTATCACTTTCATTTAAAATAGTTTTAAAACGTAACCACCCAAAAGTTCTTAAATGACTAACAGTTAGGAAGAACCCATAAATTTTCTCATAGGGAATTTAACCACCTGGGATAGAAGATAGAAGCCTGTTTATTTGATATGCAGCAGTTAGCACACATTCAAACCAGAAATTCAAAGGATCATTTTTTTGAAACAGTAATGCTCTAGCTATGTTTAAGAGATGTCTGTGCTTTCTCTCCACAACACCATTCTGTTGTGGAGTATAGGCACAAGAGGTTTGATTAATGATATCTCTTTGAATACAAAAATTTAACATTTGTTTGTTTACAAATTCAGTACCATATCACTTCTGAAAATCTTAGCATTCTTTTGAAACTGATTTTTAAGAAGTTCATAAAAAAAATTGTTATATTTTCAAACACATCTCCTTTTCCTTATAGCATATAACACCAAACAGATCTAGAGAAATCATCCACAATAGTTAAGAAGTACTTATACCTTTCCTTGCTTGTGACCCTATAAGGGCCCCAAACATCTAAGTGAACTAATTCCCCTAGTTCTTTTGTTTTGTGTTCCCTAAGAGGAAAATGAACTCTAACTTGTTTTGCCTTTTGACATACCTCACAAGGACTTGAAACAGACCCCTTGATACTAAGACTTCCCTTTAACACAACTAGAACCTAATTAGATAGATGACCTAACCTATCATGCCATAGGTTAGACTCATTCACACTATTAAAACACAAGTTAACATCACTCACTTTATCACCAACAAAATACAGACCATCATGGTCTTTAATAGTCACCAGGATTCTCCTGGACTTAGAATCCTGGACATAACAAGCATGATCATCAAATAAGACACTTAACTTGTTATCCTTAGCTAACTTGTGAACAGAGATAAGATTCACACAATACTCAGGAACATAGAAGACATCAGTTAGAACAACATTATTTCTTAACATAATATCCCCTATTTTTAAAAGTTCGGCACTAGTGCCATTTGGATGTTTAACAGACATGTTGTAATTTTATACATCAAGACAGTTGATCATGTTTTTATCAACACTAACCATGTGTTGGTTAACACCTGCATCCATGATCCATTTAAGTAGTAAAGCAGTTTTGACCAGACTGGAACATTCAGAAAAAATTCTAAACAAATCACAAACTTTGGTTAAGACAGACATACTGGAACAACCCTTCACAGAAACAGACTCACTTCCAACATTAGAAGGTTGAGGATCACTTGAAGGTCTTTCACTAATAAGGTTAATCAGCTTAGAAATCTGCTTAAATGTAAAAGGTAAAGAAGTAGTAGCTAATCCAGGAATCTTGCAAGACAAATTAACCTTCCCATTATTCACATTTCCAGACAAGTTACTTTTACCAGATTGATTAACAACTTTCTTTTTATAATCTGAGGGATAACCTACTAATTCATAACATCTATCCATAGTATGTCCTAACATGTTACAAGGTATAAACTTCAAGATAGGATTAGGTCCTCTTGTTATATTTCTTCTTTTATCAACAGGTTGACTAGTTTTAACAAAGAAAGACACATTAGACCCTTTCATACTAGAACTATCACCCCTATGTGATTCTTCTCTGGAAATAATAGAAAAGGCACTCTTAACAGATGGAAGAGGGTCTTGCATCAAAAGATTAGACCTTACTGTTTGGTAAACACCATCAAGTCCCATAAGAAATTGCATTAACTTGATTAAACTATTAAAATCATTAAATTTTCTAGAAGCAGCATAAGAGCCTGCAGGCAGTTGGATTATTGAATCCAACTGTTTCCACATGGTATTGAGCTTATGATAGTATTAAGAAACAGAACATCCATTTTGAGATAAGGAATTTATCATAAGTTTCTTTTAAGTCAAGCCAGATATCTCTAGCTAACTTAGAAAAAACTTGTCCTAAGAACAACTCCTCGCTAACAGAATTATGCAACCAAGTAAGAACTACAGAGTTGCATCTATCCCAATTCCTACCTAGGACTTCATCACTAGCAGACTTAACAACTGAACCATCTATGAAATCAAATTTATTTTTGGCTTCAAGAGCAAGTTTCATTGAACTAGCCCATACTGAATAGCTTTCAGTACCCTTTAACTTGATTCCAATAACAGACAAGCTACTAGTACCACTTGGGTGTATGTATAGAGGATCATCAACATCTAATTTACTTATTAGAGTGTTGTTGTTCTCAGGAACCCCTATACCTCCACCACTACCACCACCTGGATCGGTAATAGAAGCGTCTCCCATGATACTATCAAACAATCAAACAAAACAGAACAAGAAAAACAGATAGAAAACAAAACACAATAATCAATATGAAGCAATGAGCAAACCCTAATAGGACAAAACTGTGTTAGTGTTTAGATAGTGAGTTCATCACTCATAGGTGCCCACCCACATCTTAACACAGGAGTCCTTTATTAACTATATATAAATATGTGTGTGTGTGTGTAATATAGAAGACAAACAACACACAGATCCACAAGAACAGAACAAGAAAGTAACAAATAATCAGATAGACAAACACAACAAGACAGATCAAATGCCGGTCCACCCTAACCCGGCCAAAGACTCCTAGACCAACAATAACAGAAAACAGAATGAAAGAAGACCTACAGAGGCTCCAAGCCAGTAAACAATATCAATACTAAGTGACAAATTTTATACCCCTTTTTAATAGGTGGGTATCCAACTAAAACACACTTTTCAGACCTACTATACATTTTATCACTTTCATTTAAAATAGTTTTAAAACATAACCACCCAAATGTTCTTAAATGAATAACAGTTAGGGAGAACCCATAAATTTTCTCATAGGGACTTTAACAACCTGGGATAAAAGAACGAAGCCTGTTTATTTGATATGCAGCAGTTAGCACACATTCAAACCAGAAATTCAAAGGAACATTACTTTGAAACAGTAATGCTCTAGCTATGTTTAAGAGATGTCTGTGCTTTCAATGCACAACACCATTCTGTTGTGGAGTATAGGCACAAGAGTTTTGATTAATGATATCTCTTTAAATACAAAAATTTAACATTTGTTTGTTTACAAATTCAGTACCATATCACTTCTGAAAATCTTAGCATTCTTTTGAAACTGATTTTTAAGAAGTTCATAAAAAAAAATTGTTATGTTTTCAAACACATCTCCTTTTCCTTATAGCATATAACACCAAACAGATCTAGAGAAATCATCCACAATAGTTAAGAAGTACTTATACCTTTCCTTGCTTATGACCCTATAATGGCCCCAAACATCTAAGTGAACTAATTCTACTAGTTCTTTTGTTTTGTGTTCCTTAAGAGGAAAATGAACTCTAACTTGTTTAGCCTTGTGACATACCTCAAAAGGACTTGAACCAGACCCCTTGATACTAAGACTTCCCTTTAACACAGCTAGAACCTAATTAGATAGATGACCTAACCTATCATGCCATAGGTTAGACTCATTCACACTATTAAAACACAAGATAACATCACTCACGTTATCACCAACAAAATACAGACCATCATGGTCTTTACCAGTCACCAGGATTCTCCTGGACTTAGAATCCTATACATAACAAGCATGATCATCAAATAAGACACTTAACTTGTTATCCTTAGCTAACTTGTGAACAGAGATAAGATTCACACAATACTCAGGAACATAGAAGACATTAGTTAGAACAACATCATTTCCTAACATAATATCACCTATTTTTAAAACTTTGGCACTTGTGCCATTTGGATGTTTAACAGACATGTTGTAATTTTATACATCAAGACAGTTGATCATGTTTTTATTAACACTAACCATGTGTTGGTTAACACCTGAATCCATGATCCATTTAAGTAGTAAAACAGTTTTGATTAGATTGGAACATTCAGATAAAAATCTAAACAAATCACAAACTTTGGTTAAGACAGACATACTGGAACAACCCTTCACAGAAACATACTCACTTCCAACATTAGAAGGTTGAGGATCACTTGAAGGTCTTTCACTAATAAGGTTCATCAGCTTAGAAATCTGCTCAAATGTAAAAGGTAAAGCAGTAGTAGATAATCCAGGACTCTAGCTAGACAAATTAACCTTCCCATTATTCACATTTCCAGACAAGTTACTTTTACCAGATTGATTAACAACTTTCTTTTTATAATCTGAGGGATAACCTACTAATTCATAACATCTATCCACAGTATGTCCTAACATGTTACAATGTATAAACTTCAAGATAGGATTAGGTCCTCTTGTTATATTTCTTCTTTTATCAACAGGTTGACTAGTTTTAACAAAGAAAGACACATTAGACCCTTTCATACTAGAACTATCACCCCTATGAGATTCTTCTCTGGAAATTATAGAAAAGGCACTCTTAACAGATGGCAGAGGGTCTTGCATCAAAAGATTAGACATTACTGCTTGGTAAACATCATCAAGTCCCATAAGAAATTGCATTAACTTGATTAAACTATTAAAATCATTAAATTTTCTAGAAGCAGCACAAGAGCCTGCAGGCAGTTGGATTATTGAATCCAACTGTTTCCACATGGTATTGAGCTTATGATAGTATTCAGAAACAGAACTTCCATTTTGAGATAAGGAATAAATCTTTTGATGCAAATTGAAAACAACTAACCCATCAAATTTATCATAAGTTTCTTTTAAGTCAAGCCAGACATCTCTAGCTAACTTAGAAAAAACTTGTCCTAAAAACAACTCCTCGCTAACAGAATTATGCAACCAAGTAAGAACTACAGAGTTGCATCTATCCCACTTCCTACCTAGGACTTCATCACTAGCAGACTGAACAACTGAACCATCTATGAAATCAAATTTATTTTTGGCTTCAAGAGCAAGTTTCATTGAACTAGCCCATACTGAATAGCTTTCAGTACCCTTTAACTTGATTCCAATAACAGACAAGCTACTAGTACCACTTGGGTGTATGTACAGAGGATCATCAACATCTAATTTACTTATTAGAGTGTTGTTGTTCTCAGGAACCCCTATACCTCCACCACTACCACCACCAGGATCGGTAATAGAAGCATCTCCTATGATACTATCAAATAATCAAACAAAACAGAACAAGAAAAATAGACAGAAAACAAAACACAATAATCAATATGAAGCAATGAGCAAACCCTAATAGGACGAAACTGTGTTAGTGTTTAGATAGTGAGTTCATCACTCATAGCTGCCCACCCGGATCTTAACACAGGAGTCCTTTATTAACTATATATAAATATGCGTGTGTGCGTAATATAGAAGACAAAAAACACACAGATCCACAAGACCAGAACAAGAAAGTAACAAATAATCAGATAGACAAACACAACAAGACAGATCAAATGTCGGTCCACCCTAACCCGGCCAAAGACTCTTAGACCAACAATAACAGAAAACAGAATGAAAGAAGACTTACAGAGGCTCCAAGCATGTAAACAATAACAATACTAAGTAACAAATTTTATACCCCTTTTTAATAGGTGGGTATCCAACTAAAACACACTTTTCAGACCTACTACACATTTTATCACTTTCATTTAAAATAGTTTTAAAACGTAACCACCCAAAAGTTCTTAAATGACTAACAGTTAGGGAGAACCCATAAATTTTCTCATAGGGAATTTAACCACCTGGGATAGAAGATAGAAGCCTGTTTATTTGATATGCAGCAGTTAGCACACATTCAAACCAGAAATTCAAAGGAGCATTTTTTTGAAACAGTAATGCTCTAGCTATGTTTAAGAGATGTCTGTGCTTTCTCTCCACAACACCATTCTGTTGTGGAGTATAGGCACAAGAGGTTTGATTAATGATATCTCTTTGAATACAAAAATTTAACATTTGTTTGTTTACAAATTCAGTACCATTACCACTTCTCAATATCTTAGCATTCTTTATAAACTGATTTTTAAGAAGTTCATAAAAAAAATTGTTATGTTTTCAAACACATCTCCTTTTCCTTTTAGCATATAACACCAAACAGATATAGAGAAATCATCCACAATAGTTAAGAAGTACTTATACCTTTCCTTGCTTATGACCCAATAAGGGCCCCAAACATCTAAGTGAACTAATTCCCCTAGTTCTTTTGTTTTCTGTTCCCTAAGAGGAAAATGAACTCTAACTTGTTTAGCCTTGTGACATACCTCACAAGGACTTGAACCAGACCCCTTGATACTAAGACTTCCCTTTAACACAGCTAGAACCTAATTAGATAGATGACCTAACCTATCATGCCATAGGTTAGACTCATTCACACTATTAAAACACATGTTAACATCACTCACGTTATCACCAAGAAAATACAGACCATCATGGTCTTTACCAGTCACCAGGATTCTCCTGGACTTAGAATCCTGGACATAACAAGCATGATCATCAAATAAGACACTTAACTTGTTATCCTTAGCTAACTTGTGAACAGAGATAAGATTCACACAATACTCAGGAACATAAAAGACATCAGTTAGAACAACATTATTTCCTAACATAATATCCCCTATTTTTAAAATTTTGGCACTAATGCCATTTGGATGTTTTAGAATCCTGGACATAACAAGCATGATCATCAAATAAGACACTTAGCTTGTTATCCTTAGCTAACTTGTGAACAGAGATAAGATTCACACAATACTCAGGAACATAAAAGACATCAGTTAGAACAACATTATTTCCTAACATAATATCCCCTATTTTTAAAATTTTGGCACTAATGCCATTTGGATGTTTAACAGACATGTTGTAATTCTATACATCAAGACCGTTGATCTTGTTTTTATCAACACTAACCATGTGTTGGTTAACACTTAAATCCATGATCCATTTAAGTAATAAAGCAGTTTTGACCAGACTGGAACATTCAGAAAAAATTCTAAACAAATCACAAACTTTGGTTAAGACAGACATACTGGAACAACCCTTCATAGAAACAGACTCACTTCCAACATTAGATGGTTGAGGATCACTTGAAGGTCTTTCACTAATAAGGTTCATCAGCTTAGAAATCTGCTCAAATGTAAAAGGTAAAGTAGTAGTAGCTAATACAGGAATCTTGCTAGACAAATTAACCTTCCCATTATTCACATTTCCAGACAAGTTACTTTTACCAGATTGATTAACAACTTTCTTTTTATAATCTGAGGGATAACCTACTAATTCATAACATCTATCCACAGTATGTCCTAACATGTTACAATGTATAAACTTCAAGATAGGATTAGGTCCACTTGTTATATTTCTTCTTTTATCAACAGGTTGACTAGTTTTAACAAAGAAAGACACATTAGACCCTTTCATACTAGAACTATCACCCTTATGTGATTCTTCCCAGGAAATAATAGAATAGGCACTCTTAACAGATGGCAGAGGGTCTTGCATCAAAAGATTAGACCTTACTGTTTTTTAAACATCATCAAGTCCCATAAGAAATTGCATTAACTTGATTAAACTATTAAAATCATTAAATTTTCTAGAAGCAGCACAAGAGCCTGCAGGCAGTTGGATTATTGAATCCAACTGTTTCCACATGGTATTGAGCTTATGATAGTATTCAGAAACAAAACTTCTATTTTGAGATAAGGAATTAATCTTTTGATGCAAATTGAAAACAACTGACCCATCAAATTTATCATAAGTTTCTTTTAAGTCAAGCCAGACATCTCTAGCTAACTTAGAAAAAAAACTTGTCCTAAGAACGACTCCTCGCTAACAGAATTATGCAACCAAGTAAGAACTATAGAGTTGCATCTATCCCACTTCCTACCTAGGACTTCATCACTAGCAGACTTAACAACTGAACCATCTATGAAATCAAATTTATTTTTGGCTTCAAGAGCAAGTTTCATTGAACTAGCCCATACTGAATAGTTTTCAGTACCCTTTAACTTGATTCCAATAACAGACAAGCTACTAGTACCACTTGGGTGTATGTACAGAGGATCATCAACATCTAATTTACTTATTAGAGTGTTGTTGTTCTCAGGAACCCCTATACCTCCACCACTACCACCACTAGGATCGGTAATAGAAGTGTCTCCCATGATACTATCAAACAATCAAACAAAAACAGAACAAGAAAAACAGACATAAAACAAAACGCAATAATCAATATGAAGCAATTAGCAAACCCTAATAGGACGAAACTGTGTTAGTGTTTAGACAGTGAGTTCATCACTCATAGGTGTCCACCCAGATCTTAACACAGGAGTCCTTTATTAACTATATATAAATATGTGTGTGTGTGTGTGTGTAATATAGAAGACAAACAACACACAGATCCACAAGACCAGAACAAGAAAGTAACAAATAATCAAATAGACAAACACAACAAGACAGATCAAATGCCGGTCCACCCTAACCCGGCCAAAGACTCCTAGACCAACAATAACAGAAAATAGAATGAAAGAAGACTTACAGAGGCTCCAAGCCAGTAAACAATATCAATACTAAGTAACAACAATAGAACAAGAAGACTTACAGATTGCAAAGCTTCCAGACCCAAACCTCCAACAGTGCCAAGATCCAGAGCCTTGCCAACAATGGTTGACTATACACCCTAGATCTACACAACAAAATATAAACCAGAAAGAAACATACAAGATCTACAAAGATCAAATCCGTTTTATACAATACAAACCCTAGAATTATGAAGAAGATCAATGGTCTGAAGACACAGAAACCATGAAACCCTAGATCTGATGAACAAACAACAGATCCAGAAGATAATACAACAAAACACAACAACACACAACAACGCAATGGAAAACTACAAAAAACCACAAGATCTAGAGCTCATGCTCTGATACCATGTAGAAAACCTTAGATCTAAACTCTCAATCTCTCTAATATCAAACACAACCACAATATCATACACATAACAAGAATATAGCGACAAAACGGTGGCCAAAAACTTTATTAGTTACCCAAACCAGAAAAACACCCAACCATACCCAAATAGGTTTCAGTAAATCACTTAAACCTAACAATAAGATGTTTACAGAATCTGCTGATGATTTAGATCAGTAGATTATGAAGAAAATACAAAGACAATGATGAAATACTTACAAAACAACAAACCCTAATACATAGAGTCTAGAAAGAACGAGAGAGAATGTGAAAAATATCAGAGGTGATTAACCCTAGAATGACACTGACACTGATCCTCCCCTTATATAGATGAGCTAGCTGGGCTCTTGTTAATCAACTAGACTTATGTACGAGATGGGCTGGAATAGGCCCATTAACCAAGCAGACATATATCCTGAAATAAACTCAACAAACACATTAGCCCAAACATTATAACTAACATATTAACATAATGAAAATGTGTTTATTTTTTATTTTTTACTAGTGGGGAGCCCGCGCGTTGCTGTGGGAAGACATTTTTAGCGCAACATTCATTGTTGTTAATTTATCAATCATCTCGTGATAAATTGTGTTGTATTTTTTGTTAGTAGTTTTATTTGTTAGTAGTTTCTCTCACTTACTTCATGTGCTTCTCAAAAAAAAATACTATCAAATCAGTTCCAACCATCTGTGTATGAAACTAAAACCAATTTTAAAAAGATAACATCAACATCATTAACCAGCCATATCATATGCTGTAGATTTGTAAATTGTTTTCGTCTTCAATTATGACGTACCCTAATAACAAATGTAGAATCATTTTAAAACGTCTTCATGGTGATCTCCACTTGTTACATGAACATTACCTATATATCTAATTTTTGGACCAAAATGATGCGTTAAATCATATTAATTACGTATGATGGAATCATCTTAGATTAATAATACATCGATTAAAGACATATAAATGAGCACATATGTCCGCTCATAACTGTTTAAATAATAAACATTAAAATATTGAAAAACATAAGAACTTCAAAATTATGTATCAATTCAAATGTGATTAAGTTGACTAATATGTGAATATTTGGGTAAAGATTTAAACAAGAATAAGAGACCGTTTAAATGACCATTTAGAAAGTTAATTCATTAAACGGTCCAAGTTCAGATGACCATTTAGAAAGTTAGCGTACTCTGAATAAATAATGTGTGGAACCCATTTGTTAACCTACAAAAGGTTTATAATGTTAAATATCGGTTCATAAAAAGTAATCTTCTATAGGTTGTACGTGTCGGTTGACAATTTAAAATCATAAATCTTTAAGAGGGTCGGCAAAAACTAATAGCATGGTTCATGCAATGCAGTCAAACCTTAAGTAACTTCAAAATCAGAAAATGTTGCAAAGAAAAAACAACAATAAAGGGGGTTTGCAGCATACCAAATGGTTATAAATTTGTTGACTACATGTTTCTGGATGGGTCAACTACAATTAATATTGCATCAGCATCATCCTGCACATAAGGAAAAAATATAAACTGAACAAGAACACGTATAGTTTATATAATTTAAAATTGCATATATTTAGTGCAAAGAATTTAAAATGGAAGCTAAAGTCGACTGAGAATCCCATAACTTTAATTATATATTGATATAAACAAAACTGATGTAAGAAAATTGTTAGTGGTCCACAATATTCAGTTACCTTAAAATTAAAACTTTTGTGGTATTGCTTGTGATAAGTTAGTTTTCTAGTACTATCCGTATCTACAATTACCAACAATTATCAAACTTTTAATTGGAAGCTAGAAAACACTATTGAATGCATTTATACATCGAATAAAATCTTCACAACCTCTTTTAAAGATTTGCTAGAACAACTTAACGAATCGAATTTGCAATTATGCACAAACATATTTACATAGACATAACAAATTAACAATAAGCAATTTGAAAACCACAGGTGCATTTAACATTCACGATAATTACTTCCGGACTGTATCCATGTGCTAATTTAAGAAAAAATGAACAAATTTGTATAATCAAACCTTCGAATTAGATCCATATCCAGATCGAGAAGCAGGTCTATACCGTCATTAATGTTGGTTAATGGAAGAAGAATATCTGAAGCGAAAGAGACTCACCAAGCATGTTTGAAGGCTTCGATGTCTCCATGGATGTTGATGAGAGGAATGGAAAACCCTAAAATGGAAAGCATATTTTATTTCTTTTTGGCTACAAATGAGAAGAATGGGAAGCATATGCTTTTTAAGACATGAGAAGGTGATGATACATATACACTTTATGGGCACTCAAAGGTCTAAGTATTCAATTAGGATTTATTAGGTTGTATGAAGGTGGGTTACAACTTGAGATGGATATAAAGTATGTATTACATTAATATACATTTAGCATTATATGTTGTACATGAGGGACATAAAGGGAAGAAAATGACCAAAAAATGAAGATTTGTAAAGAGACCTTTGAACTTCCATCTTAAAAATTTGATGAAATTACCTTAGTGGACATCTTTGGTCCTTAATAAGGTAACTAGTGAAAAACCCGCGCGTTGCTGCGGGACAAAAACTTGCAACTTGATCACTGTTATAAAACTTGCTAGTTAAAAATAGGTTGAAACGTCAAACGAGCGAGCATACAGAAGAGATTACCCATGGCGTGATACCAACATTGCAAAATAAGCATGATAAAGTGGAGGTGAGTGCTCCAAATATAGCACAAAAAGAATTAATGCCATGATAAAACTTCCACATAGTTATACATGCCACACAAAATAATCATCAAGATGTATTATATAAACACATTTTGATAAAATGATAAGGTTATGAATATACCGTTGATGGTTTATTGGCCATTAATATGTTAGACATAACCATCAATTTCTTATTTAGTTCATTAAGCATAAGTTAATGACTTGCATTAGGCATTTGTATAATTGTAATCAAATGTTGTACATAGGGGCATAAAGGGAAGGATTTGACAAAAAGATAGTTCTTTACCTTGTGACCTTTTGTATGCCATCTTAAAATTGACATGAAGTGACTATTTTAGTCATCTCTCCTCCTTTATAATGTAGTATAGATAGAGATATAGATGAGGGGTTGAAAGGTCTTACATTTAAGATGCATCATAAGTTAGGTTGTATTTTGTGTTTTAAAAGTTGGACATAAGGGCATAATTGGGATAAGATTTTAGGATGTGAGGTATTGGATTATGTTCAATTTACTAATCTGCCCTCCTAAGTGTCTTAATTGTCACAACTATGCCAATAATACCCTTAATGTTTTTTTGCTTAAATATGTTGTACATGTTGCTTGTTAAGTTGTACAGAAATACAAATTACCATGTTGTACACCACTCATCCTTAATAAGACTAGCAAGAGCCCGCGCGTTGCGGCGGTGCTATACAATGTTTAGATGTTTTGTTTAGTCAAATTTATGATTTTCGACCCGATTCGACCTGAAAATTCAAATTGATTTATATATAACTTGAATTTATTTTATAAAAATACATATATATAATTTTGTTTATTTAGCTCGATTCGAATTCAAACATAAATCAAATTGTAATTTAAATAACCTGAATAACCCGAAAACAGTCGCGCTAAACATCCATGTTCCACTTATTACTTTTACGTGTTATATTATAGAGATTCAAACCCACTTATAACTGGATCAAATTTATCCTCTATTATTGATTAAAAAAGAACATTACGATGTTACCCTAAAGCATGATGTGTAAAGTGCATTATTGCTAGTTGTTTGTTAATTTCCACAGGTTAATTCCAAAAATTATATAACGAACATGTGAGTTTGTTTGAGGTTAATTTATTATAGATAAGACAAACAACTATTAAAATTGTGAATAGTGTAATATTATACAAACTAATTTTTTTTGTTTCTTGTTTTTGACTTTTATTAACCTTCAACTATTAATCATTAATGTCGTTCAAAAAAAAACTATTAATCATTAATTATTAATTTCTTGTTTTTTGTCATTAATTAATAGAAATTAATAGTTGTATTAAATGTGTCTTGTCATTATATTGAAATTACAATTGTACCCTTATGCATAAATATGAAATGACAAGTTTACCAGTCCAGCACCCACTATATAGTAGTATAGATAGATATAGATATAGATAATATAGATTTAGTTATATATAATGTCAACTAGTTTTTATCCCGGGAGCGTCCCGGGTTAATATATATAATATGACATAATAAAATATCTGATATGACAACATAATTAATGACTTACCAATATATGATTAATGAATATTATTATTATTATTATTATTATTATTTATTTTAAACAAATCTCTGCCATAAGTTATCATATTCTAATATAAAAAAACGAATCTCTGCGCCGGGTATAAATCCAGTGCCATTACAAAATATTATATAATGTCAAATGAATTCGGAAGTTTGCAATCGATCATTCTTAAAAGAACTAACATGAAATAAGGAAAAAAAGTTATTTATTGAAATATCGAACGCATTAGTCTAAGGGTTATGTGATGCATTAAAAAAATTCATGGGTATATGATCGGGTATATAGTTCGGGTATTTGGGTATGTGGTTATGGGTAATTGGGTCGGGTATCACCTAATCCCAGGTCCGACCCAAACCCACAATTTTTTTAAACTAATCCCAAACCTGACACAATACCAGTCGGATACAAAAATAATCGTTTTTTTCTCCGTTTTTTATATAGCACTATGGTACTCGTTGGAAAGATAATAAAACGCTCGTTAATTTGGTGTAATTTTTTTCTTTAAAAAATCCCGTATATAAAAGATATTAACGTTTAAAAGTTATGGGGGAAACATGAGAGAGAAAATAATAAAGGTTTAATATTTACATTTAGTAGATTAGGTATTTAATAGATTATGTTAAACCAAATTTAAATCATATTTATTCTTTTTTTTTAATTGGTCTATAGTTGCCACAATTTTTTTAAACTAATCCCAAACCTGACACAATACCAGTCGGGATACAAAAATAATCGTTTTTTTCTCCGGTTTTTTTTATAGCACTATGGTACTCGTTGGAAAGATAATAAAACACTCGTTAATTTGGTGTAATTTTTTTTCTTTAAAAAATCCCGTATATAAAAGATATTAACGTTTAAAAGTTATGGGGGGGAACATGAGAGAGAAAATAATAAAGGTTTAATATTTACATTTAGTAGATTAGGTATTTAATAGATTAGGTTAAACCAAATTTAAATCATATTTATTCCTTTTTTTTAATTGGTCTATAGTTGCAACATCACATCCTATCATATTTATTCCTTTTTTTTTAATTGGTCTAGAGTTGTCACATTACATCCTATGTGGCTAGGGCTGTAAATGAACCAAACGAACACGAACAAGGCTTTGTTCGTGTTTGTTTGTTAAGGTTTCTTGGACAAACGAACTGTTCACGAACACACTATCGAACATAATTCTATGTTTGTGTTTGTTTGTTAAGAAATTAAGTTGTTTGCGAACTGTTCGTGAACAAGTGTCTTAAAAGAAAAACAAACAAAAAGAAACATTTAATATGCAACTAACTAAAAAAAACATTATCAATATTAACCGTTAGACAAAGTACATCTACTAAACGATGTCGATAAGTCAAATTGTACTAACTTAGACATAATTATCTAAAATTACTTAGGCATAGGCATGAATACATGATATTCCTAATTCAAAAGATCATAATTATCCTAAGTTTTAACTAGTGATCGAACATAAACAAACATACATGAACGGGTATAAATAAACGAACATAAACAAACACATTGCCGAACGTTCACGAACACAATTGAACAAACGAGACATTTGTTCGTGTTTGTTTGTTTAGTTAATCAAGCGGAATTTTTTGTTCGTGTTCGTTCATTTATTAAACAAACGGACACAAACGAACTTCCCGCCGAACGGTTTACGAACTGTTCACCAAACGTTTGGTTTGTTTACAGCCCTATATGTGGCATCTCTCAAAGGAGAGATTGCATAGGAGTATGACATGTAGTATTAATCCCTTTGCAATATATATATATATATAGATATATAGATATAGATTGTTTGTTAATTATTTGATTTTTTTATTAGAAGTTATTTGCAAGGGTTAAAGGGGGTTAAAGTGATGGGTGATGCATGTAATTCTAGAAGGAATGTGTTCGAGTAAGGCTAACATTTAAACGGTAAGAATTGCGGGTTGAAGGGGTTTAAGTGATAGGTGCCCTGCCACCCTTATAGATGATGAAGATCACCTTTAAACCCAGCACATTCGCACCAACACAATTGCCGGACAAAGGTAACTCCCAAAACTAAAGATAAACATTACACAATTCGATACTGGACCAATACATTATAACCGGTTCCATTTGTTATTTTCTCATTTTTGCTTAAAGCGGTTGTTCACTTTAACTAGTTCGCTTACTCACTTTAACATGTCACCAATCGGGTTATAACCGGTTTATTTTCAGTTAACTAACCGGTTGTTTTAAACAAAAATCGATTTTCTGGTTTTTTTCTGTTAACTGGTACATCGGTTAGAACAGTGGCGAAGCTTGGTTTCGGAATTGGTGGGGGCCGAACTCAATTTTTTTCGATTGGTAATGGAAAATCGGTGGGGGCCGGACTCAACCCGTACTCAATTTACCTATGAAAATCGCAAATTTCCATTACT
The DNA here is from genome assembly GCA_030844895.1 of Ambrosia x helenae. Taxonomy (NCBI): domain Eukaryota; kingdom Viridiplantae; phylum Streptophyta; class Magnoliopsida; order Asterales; family Asteraceae; genus Ambrosia; species Ambrosia x helenae. The sequence goes on along the minus strand of CM061231.1, from coordinate 104,452,795 downwards.
GCGCTAAAAAACAGGGGGGGGGGGGGGGCAGGGCCACCCCTGGCCCCAACAATACTTCGCCCTTGGGTTAGAAACCGGTTAAACATAAAGGGTTATTTCTTAAAAATCCCTAACTGGTTAGGAACCAATGGTTAAAAATAATCTTCAACCGGTTCCGGTTAACAAACTGATTTTACGTGCAACTTTACGTTTGATTGTGCATGAATCACGATATGATTGTCCTTACTTCCTTATGAATGGTTGAACATGGGCTTGTATTAGTGGGTTTACCAGCACCTCTACCACCTATATTTTTTTAACCAATTCAAAAGTATTTTTGTTGGGCTCTTGGCCCACCGATACAAAAGGATCATTGATCTAAACTTCATACTGAAGAGTCATTGGGATGTTACAACATCCAGGTGGACAGTATTTAACAAAGAAGCAAGGCACAACTTTGAGAAACATAAAGTGGGAGTGCTAGGCCCAACTGTCTCAACAAGCTTTCAAGACTACATAACACCTCCATGATGGATCGACAATGAATAGTCTTAGCTAAAATAGCACAATCAACGATTGGTGTTTACAGTTGGGCCGAACATTGACCGTCTTGAAACTACAAGGACACTCCATGGTCGATGACTCGATTTCACAGACCATGGGAGCCTCTTAGGGTGGCCAGAAAGGACCTACGTACAGCTAGGGCCTATTTTACTCAGGGGCACATTTGTTTTTATAAAATTCCTAAATACATATGCTATATCTATGTGTGTGTGTGTGTGTTTTTAATAGAATACCCATTTGGGTTCAATGAAAACTCATATAAAACTCAAAAAGTTATCTTATAAGCCGAATACTTATTTAAAACTTAAAATTTAAAGTCTACAGGGCATATTTTTTAATGGCTTGAATAGGGCACCTAAATTTTCACGGAAGCCACTGTCACAGACGTACCATGGACCGACCATCTCAAGGTTCTAGAAGCAACTTCTCTTGGTGGAAGTTTTTCAAATAACAAACCAGTAAAAAGTAAGTTTTTTTTTTTTAAACCGAATTTCTTTCATTAAAACAAAATAAGAAATTTACATCACAATAAAAAGTAGACGAGCAACAAACAAGCTGTGCCGTCACCCCTAAAAATAATCAGACCCGAGGTACAAGGGATTCGAACCCGGGTCTAGTCAGTGTCAAAGCTTTCCCAACGCTACTCCACAAAAGTAAGTGGCAAACTTATATGGAAAGTGTCAATTCTTATATAATACCCTCACACACTTGAGAGTTGATATTCCAAAATTTTCACTTAAACTTTGGTAATTATTTTCTCCCACGAGCTTCGTCGCAAAAACAATGCCCCCAGACTTAATGGTGCTCTTGTTGGTGCAGGTTAGAGATATCTTTTAGAAAATGTTAAAGGAAAAGTGGCCCTTGATTGTATCAAATCATTTGTTTATAATACTTGGTGGCATATATATTATAGTAATAAAAATTAACATACGATAATACGTATATATATTTATATAATTTTATTATGATAAAATTTTGTAAGAATTTAATCGTCATGAGAAGCCTGACCACCTGTGACAAAAACACACAATCAGTTATATCATCGTCGATTGTGAAAACGCAGAAAGAGATGTCTCAAAAGTCTAAAAATCATAACCAAAGTTTCACAAAATCATGTCACAATTTATAAACGGAATAAGACTAAGGCTGCGGTGTGAAGATGGAAGAAGAGCACTCCACGTAAGAAAACTTGTCAGTGTGGGCAAATATCAATAAATTAGACATGGGTGTGTGTGTGGGCAAATATCAATAAACTTGTCCTTTAGCTTTATACCCGATTGCAAAGCATGCCCTTTATGTTTTAAATTGACGAGCTTTGTACTTTATGTTTCAAAATCTTCCATGGTTTGTCCTTTAACCCTAACTCAGTTAAATTTTAACGTTACTATGAGGGTAAATATGTCTTCTTTACTCTTTTAGGGACTATTTATGTAGCTACCTTAAAATTTTGGACATGTATATATGTTATATATAAGAAAAGTTGAAAGAAATAAACACACCAACCCAAAATCACCCTCTCTCTGCCTCTCTCTCTAGTCTCTGCTACCACCACCATCATCAACCATAACCACCACCCCACAAACGCCACAACCGTCGCCCATGTAACCCACACCCACACACCTAACCACCCTTTATCACCGTCCCTGTTCCCATGGCTGGCTGGGAGGTCACTGTCGTCCTCCTCTCTCTATCTCTCTGTTCCACCTTTCTCTCTCTACCCCCTCTCTAATTCCCGATCTATATCTCTATGTCTCTCTCTCTTTCTATCTCCAATGAAGCTAGGATTTCTTTCAAATATGCAGATTAGGTCAAGTATTTAGGGGTTTCTTTCAAGATGGTTAACCGACGGTGATAAGGGAGGTAAGGGGTTTGGGTGGGAGGTGATGAATGATGGGGATATCAGATATGGGTGGTGGCTTGAGGATTGTGTCGGGTGGTCTGAGGATGTCGTTATTATTTTCTTGTCGGCGGTCGTGATTGTGATTGCTATATTATTATTGAAAAGAAATGGGGAGCAGACTATAATTTTGGTGAAAGAAATGGGAGACGTCACACCCTCAAATTTCATTTGCGGGGTTTTACCGCGAGGCACGTGACACACCAGGATCCAAGTCAACGGTCACAATAAACAACTAAATGTAAAATACATAGACCAAAACACCAAGTTTTTAATAACATGAAAACAGTGGCGGAAGCTTTAACGTGTTTACAATCCCAAAACATGATAAACATAGTCTTAAATATTTATTCAAAACATGAAACTAGAAGACCCTAGACGCCATGCAACACCCGTGCGCCTAGCCCATTTGCTGCTACCTTAGCGACCTGAGAAAACATGCCAAAAAGATGTCAACATATAATGCTGGCGAGTTCACAAGTTTTTATAAAACGTTCCAAAAGTGTACCAAGTTCAATCCTGTCAATACTATGTCAAGTGTACGCTAGCTAGGCGTAAGTTCTGCTACTACTACGATTGCAAAACCATTACTGAACAAGCATACATGAATACGAATACAAGTATACTCCTGCCTGAATCATTAACCCGGTGTGGGTCTAACATAGCAATAAATAGTACTATGGTATATACCCCTTGTTGACTTACGTGTTCGAGTTAAGTCCTTGGTTATTGTTATGTGTGAACGATATTCTCTTGTCGCCTACTATATATTTTCATACTATTGGGCGAATACTATACATATATACTAGATATCCCATTATTCTTTGATATCATTTCTACTCTAAGGCTTGATTTTGGGTGACATTTGTACATAGATTGAACACTAAATTGTAGACAGTATAACACGTGAATTGCGAAACTCTTTTTCTACTATATGAATTCAAACAGGGTATGCTCACCAATACATTTTTGTATTGACATATACTATTTCCGTACATGTTTCAGGTTGTTTTGAGATGCTTCTTTTAAGCTTTTGGATTTATATTTGAGCTTTGACTTTATTGTATTTTAGTTAGACTTGACGCTTTAGAATTATTGTATTCTGTAATTCTTCTTTCAATGTAATAATTTATTTAATCAATGTATCAATATTTACACTTTAGTACCATGAGCTATTGAACAGTCGTCACTACGTGACACCTTGATGTTTCCGCCATCGGTTGGGGTGTTACACAAAGCATGTAGAAAAGTAAATTGTTCAAAGTGTTTATAGTCCAACCATCATAAAAACAACCACAAAAACCTAAAAAGAGGGCTCGGGCCTAGTCAATTTATCCTTCATTGCTTACTAGAACATCGAACCCCACTAGCACCTTAGCTTCCACCACTCTAGCCTCCGTAGCCACAGCCTCCGGAGCTTCAAGTTGAAGAGGGATAGACTCATGTAACACCTCCGTAGCCACAGCCTCCGTAGCCAAGGCCTCCGTAGCCAAGCTTCAACATCCCATTCGTCCGATTGAAGTTGGGATCCTTAGCTTAGAGGGCAATTTTGACCCTGGCTTGAAGGACAGAAAGGGTGGTAGACTTCATAAGCTCCTGCTTGTACTCCTCTTACTCCTTTTCATGCTCCCCAGACATTTTGGCCTTCTCAGCCTTCAACTACTTCAGTTCTGCTCCAACCTTGGATAGCTTTTCTTCATAATGCTTCCCTCTTGCAAGGGAAAGTCTCTTGTGATTCTCCAAGCTACCTTGGCCTCCTGAAGATCAGCATCAGCTTCATTAAGGCATTTGAGCAAATACTCATGGCCCTATAAAGAAATGAAGAAAACAGGTAAGTATTCTATTCTTTATCCTAAAAATATGAACTCATATCCTCAGGATGACACTATACCTGGAGTGTAAACTGGGAAAATTTAGCCAAAACTTCATGGGCTGAAAGACCCTCAAAAGGGGAAGCATCTTGACTGGAAGAAGCTCCAGTAGTCTTCCTCTTCTTAGAGGATGCAGCCTTTGGCTTAGGAGGCGGGCTAGTCATTATGGAGCTAGAGGGAGATGTAATCCTTGCAACCTTAGTGACATCCTAGCTATCAATGTCATCTCAGTCAAAGATTGGCTTCTTGGCTGAAGATAACACAAGCATAAAATTAGCAAATGAAGAATAAATTAAGCATCCTCGAGATGAAAAGTAAGACTTACCAGACATCTCGGTGGCTTGGCTGGTGGAATGGCTCTCTTCTGCCTCAAATGATCTTGCTGCCTGAGGTAAGTCGGTAACTGCCTTGACTCTGATGAATGAATCACTCAGAGGAGGAACAAGCTTGGTAAAAGAAGGGCCTGTAAAATGACAAAAATATTTTCAGAATGTTAATGATATCCTCAGGATATAACTATAAAACTTTTCCATCCTAAAAATAAATCCTGTCATCTTAAAAAATATTACCACTTTTTAACCATGACATAGGGATATCATCCCCATAAGGAATGGAATCCTTTCTCATAAAGAAAAACTTTGACTTCTAAGACCTTTCTGATTTTATGACATTGTACAAGAAAGGAGGATTCTTATTGATAAGCTAACGAACAAAACGATTTGACCCATGTGTTTTCAGCTTATAAATGTAACACAAGTCTCCAATCTGAAGTTGGATTCCATGGTTCTCGATGATCTTGTTACAGACCATCAAGATTTTCCAAACCTCAGGCATAGCCTAAGCATATGCCATCCCATTAGCATCAAAGAAATCCTTGATGAACTTGGGGAATGGATATCTCAAGCCAAGATGGAAAGGCAGGTATAAGAAGCACACCCAGACAGAAGATGCAAAATCTGATTTTGCATTCTGATCGTAAGACCGGAATACAGCATATTTAGGGAAGGCCCTGAGTTTTTTAGATTTGAATATCCTTATCTATGAAGGAACAAACCTCATTAGCAGGTTCCTTCAACAGATTTTGAGGGATGAAGTCTTTCGGGACTCCAACACTCCCTGATGCCCTTGTCAGTTTTTTACTCATCCTGAGAATAATAGAGAAGAAGAAAATAAAGTTACCTTTCTGATAACCTTGTGTGGTTATAAAGGAAGGATTGAAGTCTAGATATAGGCGGTGAAAGATGATGAGGTGTAACGGTCATCCCTAAATCATTGCATAAAATATAGCCATTACATCCTTGTCAGACGTCAAATCAGGATCAGAGATAAGATCTAAGCATTAAAAATATTATTAGCGGTAACATATTTTTGGGGACAATTGTTGGTGGTGAAATCTTCAGGATGGAACTAACCTATATTTTGTATGTGAGATCCTCATGATACTAAAGGCAGAACAGGATTCAGGATGACACTGCATATTATCTTATGTGCATCCTGAGGATAGACTAACGAATTGTCTTATTATTATGATTGCAGGTATACCTATATGTAATCAAGACACATCACGAAGCTCCAATGGCTCTATTGACTAATTCCAAGTCAAAGAGAATGAAGATGACATCCTTCGCACGTCTTTTGTTTAGGAGTCAAATGTAACCGATGAGCATTATTATTAGGCGGATATCTCGGAATGGAGGTTATGTAACGCCTGGAAGTCTTTAACAAAAGGAACGTTGAGCTGAAACAGTCCTCCTATAGCTGATTTTTAGGGATATCTTACTTAATTACTTGTACTGTATAAAGGGATGTGATGAAAGAGATTAGGGCACTTAACACATAGTTCTTAGCACATGATACTTACTTCGCAACACATGAAATCATACTTTCTTTAGTTATACACACACAACACTACATTGTAATCATAGAAGCTCGTTCATACCATTTTCAAAGTTGTAACCTTTTTACCTTGTAACCATTTTCAAAGTCCGGCGATCATTAAGTGATCAAGGCCTTTCCTCGTACATTGAGTGTTGTTCTTTGTTGCATTTTACTTATAATTGATTATCTATATCCTTGACATTCTACAGTTACATCCTCAGGATATAACTGTCCATCCTCACTTTTTCCTTTGTCATCCTGAACATAGTTGTCTAAAACGTTTTCTTTGATATCCTTAAACTGTTATCCTAAAGATACAACTGATTTTTATACATTGCAAACACATTTAGCACTCTACCTCACATTTACTAATTTGGAATAGAAAGTTATTTTTATTAGATAATTTTTGGCCAAAACAGAAGGTGGCTCCTTTTCCACTCAATCCCAAGCCATGTTGACCTTCCTAAACTCTCTATACCCTTCCCCATTCTTGGATCTATTTCCCATAATCAATCACCTAAGTCAACTACCAAGCATGCTCTCCTAAATTAAATGTTTGCACTAACATGGTGGACATTCTTTTTCACTTACACAACCAAGATGGTTTGACCATCCATAAATGTCTTTCACCTCCACTATATAATAAGGATTGATGAACACTTGAAAACACACCATAACCCTCTTCCTTTCCTCACTCCCTCTCGCCACCCCATAACCACCCCTTGTCCACCACAACCGGCCACACCACTGCCGAACCACCACCACCTTCGGCCACCCCCCACTCTCGGCTCACTACACCCATCCAAAACCATCACAATTCCAAGGAACACTAGGGGTACAAGGAGCTTAAACAAGGAGTACAAGGCCCCTAAATCCCTCACTTTTTAAGTCACTAGGAGCTATAACATTTGGCTTAAATTTGTGTTTTTATTATCATATTTTCATTCACATGCAAGGTTGTTCATTAATATGTTAAAACTTATAATTAAAACCAAGTATAACAAGTAGGAATGTGACTTAAATACGACATGTTAGCCGAAAATTATATGGATATACACACACATAAGAGCCAAAAATATATCTATGTGTGTGCACATGGGCCGAAACTTTGATAAGGAAACTTGTTTGGTTATTAAACTCAATAACATGAAACTTGGTTTTTGGTAGTTTGTAAACCATATGGAAGATGTTTAACCTTATCACAAGGCTTGCAAAAGAGTACATGTTTTACAAAAGAAAGTGATGTTTTCACTAGAAATAATGCTATTGTTCACCCAGATCTCTAGAATACATGAATATGGTAAATCAAACAACATAAGGCATGAGGTTAATGTTAGGGGAAATTACACCTAGAAACCCTAGTATTGTACATTTAAAAGTTAAACATTGTATCTTTTAGGAAACAAGATGTTAAATACACAAATCCCTACATCAAAGACACACCTAACTTAAAGGGTTAAGTTGCAAGGACAAACATAACAAGTGAACAACTTGTTGGCAATACAAGTAACATAGACCTAAAATATCCCTTCTTACATAGGACACGTAGGTCGGATACTCTATCTCCGGGCTCAGTAGTTCATTTCCAGACACACACAAGGTGAGTTTTTCAAGGCCCCTTTTCACTGTTTTACATTTTTCGAGGGAAAAACATGCGTACAGTTTTCAATTACAATTATGACTATTATGTGAACACGAGGCAATAAGGTTTAGGATCCATAAAGTCCTTGTGTCATACATCACACCGTAACCATTAGCTATGGTCTTAGCCATGAAACACCAGAATACATCTATTGGGTTGACATCCCCACTCTTGGTCAGTCGCTCTAACCGGATGACAGATATCAAGAGAGTGCTTGTATTTCACATTTATTCATTGTCTTTAGTGTACAATGGGCGAGACACAACACGTCAAGATTTGGTTATGGGCTCATGTCAAATCACATATTTATCATTGTCCTAACTAGGCCGTGGTCTATTCAGTTTTGGATTACATGTCCATTCATTTAAAACCCGTGAACTCACCAACTTTATGTTGACCCATATTTTTACATACATGTTTTACAACATGAGCACTGAAAACAAATCCTTCAAAAAACCCACATCAAAGATACAAAGGTATGATGCTTTACTTTTGTAAAGCAATATAGTTTTATACACTTTCTATGACACATATAATGGGTCAATACAGTTTATTGGTTATGTCAAAACTAATTCGTTACATATTTAGCCCAAATTCGTTACATGACATTGATACATAATTTACAAGTATGAATATGTGCATGTATCTTATCCACATAAAAAAGCGTAACAACAAGCACAAGCCTTAAAAATTGTTCTACCTAGAACAAAACCACAACTTCTTTTTCCATAAAATAATTGGTTGACTAACTAACCATAGTATTTCTATAAACATCATCAACAAAAACGAATGCTTTCCTTTTATATTATCACATTGAAATGTAGATATGACATAATAAGATACGTTAGGGGGAGGGGCGCTTACTATTATAGTTTTTCAACTTTACTGATTTCTACTAATCATGCACTGCCACATCACTTCACTGATTCTTTACCTAACAATTAATTATTTTCACACATAATAATAATAATAATAATAATAATAATAATAATAATAATAATAATAATAATAATAATATTATTATTATACCCTTTCACACCTTCTCTCTCTCCCTCTCTCTCTCTCTCTCTCTCTCTTAATAACAAATGCACTGACACACCATCTCTCCTCTCTCCTGTGAAGGATCCCGTTAGATAGTGAAGGATCCCGTTAGATAGAACCAGCAAAAGGTTCACGAGACACCTACTAGCACTACCAGCGGCGGTGTTACTATGCTGATAATGGGATACCCGCGACCAAATCTGGTGGTGCCCCCGTCCCTGTAAGAGAGAGGTGAAAGCTTAGGAATTTATATTTGAATACTTGAAAATGTAATTTTTCATTTTGTTTCACTATTTTATATAAGAAGACATTTCACTGATAAAGATTGTATATAAATTTATGATTTACTTATTTTTTAATATTTATAACCTAATTTTACTTTAAAAGACTAAATTATACATTACATAAAACCTAAAAAAACAAAATAAATTTAAAATTTAATAATATTAAGGGGATAGAATCCTTAGTTTTACAACAACGAATTTTCTAAGAATCGTTATTCAATAGAAAAAACAAAAGTCAACTTTTCATGTCATCTTGAAAAAATTAAGTTTAATTAATTTTTAAAGTAAAAAAAAAAAAGTTTAATTAGTCCAAAAAAAATGGTAAGAAAGAAAAACACTTTTTATGTTATCTTGAAGTAATCCAATCGTCTGAACAAGCAACAAAAACTATTGCAAAATATCAACATTTTGTGTTTCAAACACGTTTATGCACACAAGCCTATAGCTTGGCGTACATCATACGGTCCCCATAATCACCTCCAGAAGCAACTTGAAATCAAGAAACCTATAAAGACGTGTACAACCAAAAAGAACATTCAAAACTCAAAGCAAGCAAGCAAGCAAGCAAGGCACCTTCACAACATTCGTTAATCCAATTTACTACAAAAGCTTTACAAAACCACAAATCTAACCCCAACCCATTTCACATCTCACCTCAATCTCAAATGGGTATTTGTTGGTCTTTCCTAAAACCCCGTCAAAACGAAGAAAACCGCCACCATCAAATCCCGATTTCATCGCCATCGCCCACTCGTGATCATCGTGCTGATCATGATCGTGTCACCCCTGATCAGGAAAGAACATACTACCCTATATCCACCAAGTATGATCCACGAAAAAACCATCAAAAACCATGAAGATGGATGTATTTTAGGTAAGGAGTATGTTAACCTAAACGAAACTTACCATTTTGGGAAAGAATTAGGGAGGGGGCAGTTTGGTGTCACATATCTTTGCACTGAAAAGGCCACAGGAGTCAAGTATGCATGCAAATCGATATCGAAAAAGAAGCTTGTGACAAAGAAGGAGATGGATGATGTGAAGAGGGAGATTATGATGTTGCAACATTTAACTGGACAGCCAAATATTGTGGAGTTTAGAGGTGCATATGAGGATAAAGAACAAGTGCATTTGGTAATGGAGTTGTGCAATGGTGGTGAGCTTTTTGATAGGATAACAAAGAAAGGAAGTTATTCTGAGAAAGAAGCAGCAAAGCTTGGGAGGCAGATTGTGAATGTGGTGCATGTTTGTCATTTCATGGGAGTTATGCATAGGGATTTGAAGCCTGAGAATTTCTTGATGGTTAGTCAAGATGATGAGTCTCCATTGAAGGCTACTGATTTTGGGCTTTCTGTATTCATAGAAGAAGGTTAGTTACTCTTGCAATATTGTTTGATTTATTAATTAATCTCTTTATCAAATTTGCAATTTCATGTTCAATATATAATCTAAACCAACATGAATTTTGAACTTATATTGTTTGAATTATTAATTTATAGTCTTATTTATCAGGCTTTATATATGCCAAGTTCGTCTATAACATGTTAAAATGTAATGTTATAGATTTAGAGAATGATAAAATCATAGTAGTGAACTAAAAAGTAGTTTTAATACCAGATACTTAGAACTGATAGATTATAAGTTTTGGTTAAATAATGTATCTATTCAAATAATCCCACTCAGAGTAGGGTTATTCTGAAATGAGGGGCTGGACCTTAAAAGGGGGGGTTGGGACCGGACCTATAGGGTCCGGGGCTTCGTTATGGGTGTTTACCGTTGGCCGTTCAAAAAAAAAATCTATTCAAATGATTATTTGTTATTTAATTGATAAAGTATAATGTTGCAAAGTATAACTGGTTGGTTCTTAACTTTGGTCTCACGTTATGCAAAAATTAAACATTCTAGGAATATGTTCACACTAAGAAAAAAATTATGTTGTGTTGCTCAAAAGATACATTGTTATTTCCAGTTTAAAACCCTTTGTGCTTGCTACAATTAATAACAAAATGGAATGTAATACAAATATATTCCAACTTAAAATGACCTTCTAATGAATTTCGAATTTTTTGTTTGTTTGTATAATTGATTTTCAAAATTTATGAACAAGATTTGGATTGTTGATGATTTTGTGTTTTGGTTGTACAATATTGGAAAGGTATATGTTGGTAAAAACCTAAATTATTAATGGTGCATGCATTTTTTTTTTACCAATTACTTCATCTCTAAAACATAAGATTAAAAATATACAGAAATAAATAATAAAACTAAAATATCGTGATAGAAATATAAATATTTGATCAATAATTAAAGGACTAGCAAATGTGTAGTGTAGTGCGACACCGAGTCAACAAGTAAATGGTGAAATGACAGGTCAACCAGGTCAATGAGGTTTTGTCTTGATGCCCTTGAAAATACGTCCGATCCACATCACACATAATCATGTTCATGTGAACATTGGACCCCAACAATTCATTTATTTAACCATTTTCAAACGAAGTAATAAATAATAAGAGTTTTGAAAACAAAGCGAATGGTATTCATATTATCCAATGTTAAATTTGAAAACAAAGTGAATGGTATTCATATTATCCCATCTTTTTAACAGCTAATGGTATTCTCACTATGTTTTATTTGTAATTATTTACAACAAGAGGCGCACCGTGTTGAACAAAATATTTACTTACACAGAACCACATAAACCAGAGTATATCAATAATAACACAACTTTTAAGTACGGTTTAATTAAGTTACTAAAAGTTTATCAAATTAAAAAAATACATAATAAGAAATTAATTATGAAATTTAACAAACATCTAATAGATAAGAAAATAATAATAAAAGGTCAGATTTTAATGTTAAAAGTCGTTTTAGACATTTCAATCTTTTTTTAAAAACGGCTAACTAAATATTATCTGAACTGTTAGTGGGTTAGTACTGGACAAATGACTGCCCACTGGGCAGCCAAGTCCATCAAGTCATCAATTCGAGGAAAAACCCTCTGCCCGAAGGCCCACTACGGTAAAACTCCATCTGAATCAGATTCAAACTTGAGACCAAATGACGTTAAGCTCTTATCTTTATTTCCCCATACCACTCTATCAAAGGGTGGGTGATAGACTTTAAATCCATTTTCTCCCTTGATTAGAAGACAAAGAGATATAAGTTACATGGCGTATATATAACCTATTTTAAAATAGTTCTATGGATTGTTAATTTTTATTTTACTTTATAGGTCACTAGGTTATGTCCTCGTGTGACACATGAGTGCAAGAAATAAAATTTGTATAACTTTAAATGTGTAAGTAACTGATACTACACTTAAATTTAAATAATCTAGGTACATAACTTTTATTAGAATTAATAAAAAATATACAAATAATTCATAAATTTTTAAATATCTCTTTCAATATAACATATTAGTTGTTTTGTTTGTAACATTGTCATCTCTATCAAATATAATAAGTAATTAATTTTAATTTAGGAAATATTTTAAAATTAGGTTACTAACAAAAAAAAAAAAAAAAAAAAATCATTATTACAATTACCTCTAAGAGCATTCACACTAGGTTCTCCATCTTCATCCACTTAAGCTATGGGGTGTGCAGACATGAGAATGTTTATGTCTCAATGCCATCTAGGATGACTCTCATGTTCTATTGGTTGAGACATGGCAAGGGTGTGAAGACACCACAATGTTATGACTTAAATGCTCTAAACCATTCAATAAAAACAAAATACATAGTGGTTCAAATCAAAAAAAAAAAAAGGAAAAAAGGGGATTGGACTGTCCTTTATGTCCCAAGTAAGACATTTGAGACGGGGGGAAGAAGGGATAGAGGGAGGACATGGAAGGGGGGCGGTGTTTGTGTCTGGGACATGGCAAAAAGTGATGGGACGGGGGGTTGGGGCGTCTGTACACCCATCAGCCTTACAATCACTCACAATCACATATTACACTAAAAGTCACCTCTTTTCTCTCTCCTTTTTAATTAAATAATATTTTTTATACTTTTATCATTACTTTTTATCTCTCCTTCACTCACAACCACTTTCAAAAAGTATAAAAAGTTTTAGAGGGTGAACAGTTTCGTATCAAATATAGAGATGAACAGTAACTTTTATCTCTCCTCTACTCACAAACATTCACTACCACATATCAAAATATGGAGATTTCACTCGCAAAAATATGCATATCCTATTGTGAATGCTCTAACTTTGTTTATCTAAATCTTATTTTTTAAATTTAAATTAATTCATAATTACAATTATTTTAACTCCTTTTATACAAATCATATTTTTCAAATTCAAAAAATTCAAAATAATATGGTGATTTTCCTTGCTATGACATTATTTTAAAATTACATTCAAATTACAATTATCTTTATCAGTTCATTTTATAAACATTTAATTTTTTTAAACCGACATAAATATGATCAACAAAAAGGTAGGAAAACCCATATATATCACTCCATAGAGTGTGACATGTGTCTCCCATTTGCTTTCTTTTATTACACAATATCGATATTGATTTAGATGAGTTTAATGTTTTATTTTTTACTCGTATTAATGATTATTATTATTATTTTCAGGAAAAATTTATAAGGAAATTGTTGGCAGTGCATATTACGTGGCTCCAGAGGTGTTAAATCGATGTTATGGGAAGGAGATAGATGTGTGGAGTGCCGGTGTTATTTTGTACATTCTTCTCAGCGGCGTTCCTCCTTTTTGGGGAGGTAAAATCTACAACTCATTATGTTTTATAATTACTAGTCGGATTCCACACGCGATGCAACAAGACTTATGTCGGTTCTGGTTCACTTCGTTACGATATAAGTACTCGCTATAGCAACCCAAAGAGATAACCAAAAAATAAAGTCATGATATGCTCAAAAGGATACCAAAAACTATAAAATAGTACCAGTGCCAATTTTTGGTCGAAATTGGTTTGGTTGGTCATGGTTCCAGTACGCTACCAGCTGTCAGCACTCGTCTAACTTAAAATACCAAAAAAAATACCCTACTAAAAATATTTATTTTTAATACAACTTCATTTTTAACAAAAAAAAATATATATACCGAAATGTCAAGAGAAAACAAAATTAAACACAACCGAGTATTCAACTATTTTTTTAATAAATTAACAAACGTAAATTATTAGAAAAAAAACTCAAATAATATAAAAACTTAATGGACTAATATGCGTTTAATATTATAGGGGGCGCTTACCGTGTAGCTTTTCAACTTCATTGATTTCTACCAATCCTGCACTGCCACATCACTTCATTGAAACAATTTTTTTAGAGGCAACACTTCACTGATTGTTTACCCAACAATTAATTATTTTCACACATAATAATATATTACCCTTTCCCACATTTTCTCTCGTCTCTCTCTATCAATAATAAATGCACTGACACACTCTCTCATCTCTCTCCCATGAAGGATCCCATTAGATAGAACCAGCAAAAGTTTCACGGGACCCCTATTAGCACTACCGGCGATGGTGTTACTATGCTGGTAGTGAAGTACCCATGACCAAATCTGGTGATCCATCGTCCCCTTATATGTATAAAATGACAAAAATAAAGCTAAAAATTAATATCATACTAATAAATGAGTCCACTTCATATCAGGTGACATTCTCTCATTTAATTTATTAATATACTAGCTTATACCCCGGGAGCGTCCCGGGTTGAGAAATCTAAGTAAAGTGAATAAAATTAGAAGTATCTAAACTATAAAAATGACATCTATGTATCAACTTACATTAGATACTTTTAAAAAAAAAAAATATACCAAAAGATCTATTTCACCTTACAACATCAACACCTAAAATAGAATATTAAGATCCCAAGCACTTCAAGGGGACACAGATTGTTTAGCACCAATACATTCAGTCAAAGGTCTTTAACTGTATACAATAAGATTTGAGCTATTTCAGAATATGGTAGAAAAAGAAAACATAGCAATTACCTGTTGGAGAGCGTCCCGGGTTGAAATATCTAATATGATATAATAAAAAATCTAATATGACAACATAATTAATGACTTGCCAATATATGATTAATGAATATTATTATTTTAAACAAATCTCTGCCATAAGTTATCATATTCTAATATAAAAAAAAGGGTAATTGGGTCGGGTATCACCTAATCCCAGGCCCGACCCAAACCCACAATTTTTTTAAACTAATATATCCCGGGAGCGTTCCGAGTTGAGAAATCTAATTTGAAATATCAATTTTACACCTGAAATAGACTGATGCGTTTTACAGTTACATGCAGGAAAGCTTCGGGTAGCACTTAACCTAAAACAATTAACAATGTATCTTCAATGTTAGTGCATAACCTTAAACACTGTATAACTCTAATATTAAAACCTAACCTAAAACAATGTACAACTCCAACGCTAACACATGTTGTAAATAAAAATCATATTTACTGGTTTGAACATAACTAATGACTTGCCTATACATGATTAATTAATAACCTGAACACTTTGTGTTTTTTCCTATATGAACAAAACCACACAAAAAAATAGTCGTTTTTTTCTCCGTTTTTTATATAGCACTATGGTGCCCGTTGGAAAGATAATAAAACGCTCGTTAATTTGGTGTAATTTTTTTCTTTAAAAAATCTCGTATATAAAAGATATTAACGTTTAAAAGTTATGGGAGAAAACATTAGAGATAAAAATCTAATTTTGTTTTTAAATTTTAAATTATTATTTTCCTAAAATAAAGCCCTTGCCACATGGGATGACACATGGCACACTTAATGAAAAGAATATCATCTTTGAGTGTCATGTCATTAAAATGGCTTTGGTTTATTATATGTATAGACTAGCTTATTACCCCGGGAGGGTCCCGGGGTTGAAAAATCTAATATGACATTATTGCAAATGGATCAAGTGAACTAACCACGGAATCTTTCAATCACTGCATGTCCATAGTATTCTAATTAGTAATAACTCGTATTCCCTAACCTAAAACCTAATCAATAATAAGCTAAACAATCACTTAAGTTAGCTGCAACTATTCAAAAACTCATAACATATCTCTAATCGCTAACATTCTAATGACTCAAGGTGAACTTACTGACCATTCACACAACATAACAGAAATTAAGCCAAGATGTGATTGGCTAATTAGTCACCAAACAATTCCCAATCAAAAATCCAAAATTGCTATAAACTGAACTCTAATATATACACATAATAACAATAAATTCAAAAATTGGTATAAATGAAGTCTTATACAACGCATAATTATTATTATTACGATAATGATTAAAATCGAGAAACATAAGTTTACGTGCAAATAATAAAAAAAGATTTACCATAACCAAATACATAGCCCAGAGTCTCCGGCAAAGTGGAAAAGACAAACTAAGGGTGGACTGGCCTGAGTGGTAGGTGTTGTTAAGGCATCGGAAAAACGGAAGGTTCAGAAGTATAACGGGAATGGTGTTATTAGATTGAATATGTTGGATGAAATCTGAATGGGATTAGGGTTTGAGAGAAGATGGGTTATATATTTATTAATAATTAGATTAAAAAACGAAAAAAATAAAATAAATGTATCATATGATGCCACATGGCATATTCAAAGGGTGATGGGTTGCCCCATTGAATGCCATGTCATCAAAGGCCTTTTCTTTTATATATATAGATAGATTAGTATTAATATTGATATTAATATAGTAGGATAGAATCCTATGTTACACGACTTGAATTAGTAAAACCTAGTTATTTTGTCCATGACCTCTTAGACTAGTGGTATGGTGTCCCTCCTTATAAATATGAGGTTGTGTGTTCAAATCCTTGCAAATGCAAGGTTAGGTGGAAATAAAGTGTTATAAAATTTTCCGTTCAAAAAAAAAAAAAAAAAAACCTGGTAATTTTTGTAATTTTATATATGTGGGATAATAAAAGACAACAAAGGAGAATGTGAGTCACAACTATTAAATGCACAATTTAGAAAAATAGAAACAAAATGACGGTGAACCAAACTTTTATTATACAGATGGTAAAGTTTAAATAATGAAAAGTGTGAGGTTAATGAAAACGAAATAAGAAATGCACAACTTGTTATATTGAAAAGGGAATCCGGTAAATTTGAAATGAGAGAAATTATATAACTTGATGAATGTAATTACGATTTGAGATTTGAAGTAATTTTTTAAAATAATGATTTGAAATTTGAATTTGATTGAGGTTCTAAATTATAAAAACCTTTAATATTATAATATGTTATTTGTTTACAACGCTAAAAAGTATTAATAATAATAATAAATAAATAAATAAATAATGGTTTATCAAGTATATTTGTGTTAAGCATACTTTTTTCTTAATATTAGTATTATAATCGTAGTTCTTAATAATAAATCAACCAAATATATAACGGATGAATATTGCTCGTATTGTATTATTTAAAAAAATTTGGATCATACAATTGAATTTAAAATGAATATTCACATAGTGTAGGAATTAAAAAAAAAAAACATATTTAAATTAAAATTAGTATAAATAATAAATCTCTCTTGGGTGAGGTTGGAAGTTCAACTCCAAAGGTGAGAAAAAATGGTGTAAAAGGTGTAAAAAAGGGATGTAAAATTAGCCGTTCAAAAAAAAAAATAAAGTATAAATGATAAATGTGAGAGTTATTTTTATGCTTCTCTCCTATTAAATATAACAACATTAGATCATAATGATCTCGCTTCTCTCTCTGATCACCAAAGTCAAAAATATTATTAAATCAAATTTTCCGCTTATCTTTTATTTATTTAATATTTCATTTCTTATATATTTGTTTTACTTTTTAGTTTATTAACATGTGCAATACACAGATTTTACCCTAATAATAAATAAAAAATAACAATGTAAAATGTAATAATAAAAAAATAGTATATCAAAGTTTATTTAAAAAAAAAACATATCTTGATAATTGTATGTATTTAACGAATACATTACATTTATTTTATTCGTATAATATACATGTTTAATCAACCCATGTAAAACATGAGTTTTTACAAGGATATAACTTTTTTATTATTTAATGCATAAAATTATAATTATTTAACCAATTTATTACAAAGGTTCTAACCTAGTCTTATATAAAACCACTCTTTGTTATCCATCCATTTTAATATAGTAATATTTTCAAAGTCATATTGATTTCAAATAATATTGGCTTACAAAGTAAAAGGTTGTATTTGTTTTTCATAAAAAGTATGAACCATGTTTCAGAAACGGAAAAGGGCATATTTGAAGAAATATTACATGGTAAACTCGATCTTCAAAGTCCTCCATGGCCATCTATATCCGATGGTGCCAAAGACTTAATCTCTAAGATGTTGACGAGAAATCCTAAGAATCGTATCACCGCAGACAAAGCTCTCGGTTAGCATACATTTTGCCATTTTTTAATAATCAATCCACATTCTAGGGTATCGATACGCAATTTGAGAGCATAGGGTACATATGCACCCATATGCTCTCATGGCGTGTGATATCTTAGAGATGTGATAATCTTGGAAATATTCATAACTTTGACTCGTGAATGAGTTCAGAACATCCGTGGCTCAAAGAAGACGGTGAAGCTTCGGAAGTACCTATGGATAGTGCAGTTTTGATTCGAATGAAGCAATTTAGAGCGATGAACAAATTGAAAAAGCTTGCAATCAAGGTATGCTTCCTTCATAAAAACCAATCTAAGCTCACTTGATTCAAGAAAATAGATTGCAACCATATGTTTAAGTTCGATAGCAAATTGGTGCTATATATATTTGGTAACAAGTAGTTTGTTTATAAAAGGTTATCGCGGAAAGCCTAGATTCAACGGAAGAGATAACAGGCTTGAAACAAATGTTCAACAACATTGACACAGACGGAAGTGGTTCCATAACATATGATGAACTCAAGACTGGACTAGCAAAGCTCGGATCCAGGCTCGCTGACGCAGAAATACAACAACTCGTGGAAGCTGTAAGCTCTTATAATCTTTACATTAACTTGCTAGGTCAAACAAAATTGACAGTTTTAATCAATTTTTAAGACAATGTATATCATTAGTATTAGTATCTTTTACATGTTTTAATATAATAATCATATTCTTTGAGAAGTATCAAATAACCCATATCATATTCCGAGTTGAAACCCATAAATTTGACCCTAAAGGTAAAACATAGCGAAACTTGATTGTCTTCCCTCATTTTCCAGGCTGACGTTGACAAGAATGGAACAATTGACTACATCGAGTTCATCACTGCAACAATGCACCGACACAAACTCGATAGGGATGAGAATCTGTACAAAGCATTCCAATTCTTCGACAAGGATAATAGCGGGTTTGTTTCTTTTTGGCTTACTTCAAATATTTATTCAAATTGTTGCTTGCTTGACATGGGTGATTTTGTTACAACAGATATATCACTAGAGATGAGTTGAAACATTCCATGACTGAATATGGAATGGGAGATGAAGCCACCATTAATGAAGTCCTTGACGATGTAGATACTGATAAGGTTAGCAACAACCATAAACTTAAAAAATTAAAAACCTAATGCATTCTTGAAGCGTGTACTCTCTTGATAAGAGGCGTCAAAGTTTATTTTTGAACGGGTCAAATAAAAAATAAAGATTTAGATTTTTAATATTTTTGTAATCATAGTTAACACACTCTTATAGGTTAGTCAAAGAAAAGAGTTAGCAAATCAAACCAATACGACCTAACCAAATTCTTTCAAGCTGTTCTGAAACCCATCCCACTTTGATCAGTTATCCAATCTCAGGGCCCGGTCTCTACGTGGACCCAAAATCTTAAAAAAACCCTCAGCGATTTAGAGAAGGAGGGTTGCGATTACATTTTAGGGACTCAATTTTCCTACTTGCCTATGGCCTGTGAATTCTCACGGATTCTCAAGGACGGCCCTGCCAATCCACCCATCTTACGACATCTACACCCTATGATTCCACTATTGACCTAAATGTATTCTTATCGATAATCTTTTAGGCATATTGTAATTTTGGTTGTTGACAGGATGGGAAGATCAACTTTGAAGAGTTTGTGGCAATGATGAGGAAGGGAACAGTTGAAACAGGTGAAAATGTCAAAATACAAGAACTTGGTTTGTAGTGTGATAATAATAACAACTCCCAAGCCTTTGGGGTTTGGATTTGAGTGAGTGTGTGGTTTGCGTGTTATGTGGTAAATAATTAGCCGAAGGTGAAAAAAATAATCATACCTTTGTGCTTCGTTTTAATCATAAATGGGTGTACTAAATATTTGTCAATACAATATTTGATGTGTATGATATAACCTTTCAAATATGTTTGAACTTAAAAATGTTCATTTTTCTTTTTTGTAGTTTATGACACAAAAAAACCATGTGCGGTTTCACATGGATGGTTTTCGGTTTCCACTCGAAGGAAATACGCGTGGAGGTTGGTGGGTTGTATATTAGCTCTCAAAATCATATATTTTCTTTATAACAGTAAAACTTTCACAATGTAAAAAGATACTTGGATGGCAAGGTATTATTTTCAACAAGAATATTTATACTAACTATTTTACTTTTTTCTAACAAGTTCTTCACAAGATTCACAAATCCGTCTGCCATTTCTTTAAACCCAATTAGTGCTAGTGCCCATAATAGCAACGTGTTTAAACACGTAACTAGAGATATTACCTCAAGATGAATTCATCTTCCAGGCATGATCTTGTAGTGAAAACAAGATCCTCAGGCTTTTTCCATATATAAGCACGCACGGTTGCTAATGTCATGTCAGGTTTCAAGACCTAGATTACAACATATTCTATCAAAATTAACTAGTTTTTTTTTTTAAGAAAAGCTTTCATTTCACGAATTAATTACACCACCATACCGGAGGTCAGCACGAGACAAATATAGTGGGTGAACCCATTCAATAGTTTTCCTTTAAAACAACTTGTTTCAACCCTAACCCAATTTAGCAGGACCCATTTTGACTCGCTTGCCAACCCGATTCAACAGTTTTCCAGGCTTAGAATTAATGATGGAATGAACTTACTTGATTATCGTAGATTTAATAGATTCATCTCCTTGTTCAGATAGCCTAGGAGAAAGAGTTCTGTCACTACTCAAACTCTCCAAGTGTTTGTCCAAAACCAACTTCAGAATATATTCAATAAACTAACAAAACATATCTCAAGATAATTTATTTGCATAACTTTAAAAGTTTTGACCTTAATATATTATACCTTGTGTATTCTAAAACACCAGGTGAATTCAGCTTCCTTTTTTCACGGTCTCAATAGTTGGACTATCATAAGGCTGCAAATAAAAGCTACACCTGGAAACAAAAATAACTAATTTAGCTCCATGATAATCAAACCATATTTCTAGCGATCAAGAAAAAAGTAAACATTTAATAACATAATTGGTTCCCGTGGTGGACATCGATTATGCAAAATGCACTCTAGGACCCCTTAGTAATAATTGAAGGAGGGGAAGTAGTTGAGAACTCAAATGGAGAATGAACTGCACTGTCATTTTCAGGTGCAGCGTCTACCTCAACTGTTGAAATTGTAGTAGTGGAAGGAATTTCACCGTCTTGGGACCCAATTTTATGTTTTTTTTTCTTGAACAACCAATGAGCTAATAGTCCTTTGAGTGTTTCTCGTCCCAAGTTAACCTGTTTACCAAAGAACAGTTATTCTTGTTAGAATATATTAGGTTCAAAACCCATTAGATGTCTATATATAGATATATTAATATATCATTATCTCAATAACACTTCTTTTACCTTCACACTGTATAAAACCTTAGAAGTCCTAACATTGTTGCGTTTGTGTATCAACTCCGGTAAGCTTCTTTCCACCGATGTGTGTCTTTTTTCGGTAGCCTGTCTCCTTCCTCTACTTAACCAAATTTGTTTATAAATCTACTTCACATCGCTGCACACGTAGCATGACCACCCACATAAACAACACTTGTACCGAAACCGTCGTCGAAGCCACAAGGCGCACTCAAGGGCGATGGGTGAGCCTTGGGCCTAGGCGGTGTTAGAAGATAATCTTGATTTTACACCTATGTTAATAATTATTGTACATATGTTAATGTCATTTATCCCAAGTTAGGAAAATAGGTTCGAACAGTTGTATACCAACCGGTTTGTCATAGTTAGTTATAAGACATCATGTCGGTTAGATACACACCGATTAGTAAGTATAAATAGGGACATGTCGGTTAGATACACACCGATTAGTAAGTATAAATAGGTCCCTCGTATGTTCATTTTATATATGAAAAGTTTGTGTTATTATAACCTACTTTCAAATTTCCCTCCAAACTCCTTTCCCTCTCAATAACCGACTCATACCCAATCAATTGGCATACCAAATTTAGTAAATTCAACATGGCATCAGAGCCAAGATTCAAGACCTGTGGAATATTCGATATTAATAGAAAACCTAAATAACCTAGGTAGTTAGGGTAAATAGGGTATCAATCCAAGGAGCGTGTGGTTAGCAAATGTTGCTTAGTTGATTAGAAAATAATGTTTATGAAGGTGCTAGATTAGTTATGAAGTAGGGTTGTCGAACATCAGGGAGTTTGTGGAAAGTGTCTGTTGATAAAGTAATGTTTAAACTAATAACTTAACTAAATTTATTTTATGAAGATTGTTAAAAGGTGCTGTAGTGCTGCAAAACGAATGCATAATTGTTTTTTTAGAAAAGACAATAATATGGAAAAACGGTCACTCCGGGTTTCTGACTCGGTAATTGTAAAGATAATATGAATTAACCTAGCCAGACAATCACATAGACATGATCCTGTTTAAATTGTTCAACCCAGTTCAACCTCAAAATACAAATCACAAAGTTAAATTATTCCTAGTGCAAGAAAACCAAGAAACGATAACAAACTATAATTGTGAAAATCAGTCAAACTGTTCAAATCAGTCAAACATACAACCAGATTCAAAAACACATAGACATGTTCACAAAACTTGATCCTAGCACAAAGTTCAAAACAGAAAAGTCATTACAAAATAACCGAATCTTTCACCCGGAGAAACCGCAGGATGTTTAGCCGCTCATAATCATGATTTTTGCTTCAAAACTTGTTCTGGATTGCTCTGGCATCAACTGGAATGAAAGGATCTGTCAAAAGTGCTCCAAATCGTTTTTTAGAAGCTCTTGAAGTCATAGTTCTTGTTCCAAAACGGCTGATTAGGTTTTAACCAAGAAAATGGGCTTTTGTAGGTCTGCACGATATTAGCGATCCGCTAGGATTTAAAAGAAAGATTAGCGGGTCGCTAATTATCACAACTCATTAAGGGTAAAAATGTCCACTTGCATTCCTAGCGGCCCACTAATTCCTTATGATAATATTAGTGGGTCGCTAATTTCCTCTTTTCCAGAAATCTTCTTTGTTTCACTTCCTCTTCATTCATATGCTCACTTTTCTTCCAATTAAGTTCTTTTTCACTTCTTAAGCCCCCGAACATCTATAAAACATAAGCAAACTAATAAATATATAAGACACACTATAAACGAACAAAAAATGATTAAAAACTATACAAAACTAATCTATAAATATGATGCATCTAGCAACACATCACACCCACACATTTACCTTTTGCTTGCCCTCAAGCAAATCTGCTCAAAACATTACCACGAACACGTAACAAATACCTCAAACGCCCTCGCCATGCACTAGTTAGGGTCGAAAGTCATACCCCATTCATAGATCATCATTAGATGTGTTAATTCAACAGGCAACCATGATACACAATTTTGAAAACAGAACTCACCCAACTAAGTCTAACATGCTTTCGGTTTTTATTCTCATGCAACACACCCCTCGCAATTTTTCACTCCACTCGGTTTAATATCTGGACTAGCATGTAATGTGCTAGTATGCTAGTATTATTCACTCAAAACCAAACATGTAACTCTGTTATCATAGGATTGTATAACAATGACACCTCAACAATAGACAATTCACATATCTAAAGGACTTACGGGTTTGGGCTTCGGGTAAAGGTAGGATAGATTTGGCTAACAATTGGTGTAAAAACAAAGTTTCAACACGCTTGAATGACCATCCTTATTCACTAAGAACCATAATACAATTATCACACAACTTTGGGTATATTTGACCCATAACACGTACTTCTATTTTTTTCTTTTTTCTTTCATTTCTTTTTTTTTTCACAACTTAAACATAACTCAATCACTTGAACAAAACAAAAACACAATGGATGTCATCAATTTATTACACAAAGTAAACAAGTCAATTTGGGTAATAGGTTTAATCAAATGAAAGGGTATAGGCTCAACATGGGCTGCTAAGGGTGATTTTTGGTAAATAGGTCAACACATAACAAATAAGTGGGTATCAAAAGAAAACGGGAAATCCTAAGTTGCATTTATCATTTACGTGCATATTTAGTCTACAACGTCAGCATGTATCAAATCACACAAGTTCTGCAACAGAGAAACATCTGGCCTACACTCAACAAATGAAAATATATATATGTATCAATCTATCATCTAGTAGGCTCAAGATCTCACCAAACGTGTGGAAATGGATTACCGATGTGTGCATGTATTTATTACCAACAACTCGTTAATCAGGCAAATTCTAAACATTTTCTCTAAAATACCTGCTGAAAACGATTCATATGTCTGTTCTAAAGAATTGGACCATGATTAAGGACCCACACACCACAAGCATACACAGAATGAAAGCACTGAAACAACCGCTTTCATGCATGATCAGACCGCTTTTTCGGACATTTTAATTTTTTTATGACTCAAAACTAACTCAAAAACGCACTCTAAAGACGTATAGCTACCCCCACCCCCAAACACTTAAGCGACACATTGTCCTCAATGTGCTAAGGGTAGAATAACACGAAAACAATAGTAAAATACGAAAAGAAAAATAACTAAATAAAAACAGAAAATTGGAACAGACTCCCCTGATAAATTAATAACTTAACTAAATTGATTTTATGAAGATTGTTAAAAGGTGTTGCAGTGCTGCAAACGAATTGATAATTGATTTTTTAGAAATGAGAATAATATGGAAAAACGGTCACTCCGGGTTTCTGACTCGGTAACTGTAAAGACAATTTGAATTAACCTAGCTAGGCAATCACATAGACATGATCCTGTTTAACTTGTTCAACCCATTTCAACATCAAAACACAAATCACAAAGTTAAATTACTCCTAGTGCAAGAAAACCAAGAAACGATAACAAATTGTAATTGTGAAAATCAGTCAAACTGTTCAAATCAGTCAAACATACAACCAGATTAAAAAACACATAGACATGTTCACCAAACTTGATCCTAGCACAAAGTTCAAAACAGAAATGTCCTTATAAAATAACCGAATCTTTCACCGGGAGAATCCGCAGGATATTTAGCCGCTCATAATCATGATTTCTGCTTTCAAAACTTGTTCTGGATTTCTCTAGCATCAACTGGAATGAAAGGATCTGTCAAAAGTGCTCCAAATCGTCCCTTAGTAGCTCTGAAAGTCGAAGTTCTTGTTCCAAAACGGCTGATTAGGTTTTAACCAAGAAAATGGGCTTTTTGTGGGTCTGCACAATATTAGCGACCCGCTAGGATTGAAAAGAAATATTAGCGGATCTCTAATCTTCAGAAATGTCGCGGTGGCATCAAGGGTAATTATCACACGTCATTAAGGGTAAAAATGTCCACTTCCATTCCTAGCGGCCCTCTGATTCCTTATGATAATATTAGCGGGTCGCTAATTTCCTCATTTCCAGAAATCTTCATTGTTTCATTTCCTCTTCATTCATATGCTCACTTTTCTTCCAATTAAGCTCTTTTTCACTTCTTAAGCTCCCGTACATCTATAAAGCATAAGCATAGTAATAAATATATAAGACACGCTATAAACGAACAAAAAACGATTAAAAACTATACAAAACTAATATATAAATGTGATGCATTTCACAACATATCACACCCCCACTCTTACCTTTTGCTTGCCCTCAAGAAAATCTCCTCAAAACATTACCACGAACAAGTAACAAATACCTCAAACGCCCCCGCCATACACTAGTTAGGGTCCAAAGTCAAAGCCCATTCATAGATCATCATTAGATGTGTTAATTCAATAGGCAACCATGATACACAATTTTGAAAAACAGAACTCACCTAACTAAGTCTAACATGCTTTCGGTTTTTATTCTCATGCAACACACCACTCGCATTTTTTTCACTCCACTCGGTTTAATATCTGGACTAGCATGTAATGTGCTAATATTATTCACTCAAAACCAAACATGTAACTCTGTTATCATAGGCTTGTATAACAATCACACCTCAACTATAGATAATGCACATATCTAAAGGACTTACGGGTTTTGGGCTTCGGGTAAAGGTAGGATAGATTTGGCTAACAATTGGTTTAAAAACAAAGTTTCAACACGCTTGAATGACAATCCTTATTCACTAACCACCATAATACAATAATCACACAACTTTGGGCATATTTGACCCATAACACATACTTCTTTTGTTTTTCTTTTTTCTTTCATTTTTTTCACAACTTAAACATAACTCAATCACTTGAACAAAACACAAACATAATGGGCGTCATCAATTTATTACTCAAAGGTAAACAAGTCAATTTGGGTAATAGGTTTAATCAAATGAAAGGGTATAGACTCAACATGGGCTGCTAAGGTGATTTTTGGTAAACAGGTCAACACATAACAAATAAGTGGGTATCAAAAGAAAAAGGGAAATCCTAAGTTGTCTTTATCATTTACGTGCATATTTTGTCTACAGCCTCAGCATGTATCAAATCACACAAGTTCTGCAACAGAGAAACATCTGGCCTACACTCAACAGATGAAAATATATATGTATCGATTTATCATCTAGTAGGGTCAAGATCTCACCAACGTATGGAAATGGGTTACCGATATGTGCATGTATTTATTACTGACAGCTCGTTACACCTAATCAGGCAAATTCTAAATATTTTCTCTAAAATACCTACTGAAAAGGATTCATATGTCTGTTCTAAAGAATTGGACCATGATTAAGGACCCACACACCACAAGCAGAGGCAGAATGAAAGCACTGAAACAGCCGCTTTCATGCCTGATCAGACCGTTTTTTCGGACATTTTAATTTTTTTATGACTCAAAACTAACTCAAAAACACTCTAAAGACGTATAGCTACCCCCTACACTTGAGCGACACATTGTGCTAAGGGAAGAATAACACGAAAACAAAAGTAAAATACGAAAAGAAAAATAACTAAATAAAAACAGAAAATTGGAACAGACTCCTTGATAAATGCGACGATGTTGTTGAAAGTCGTTCTCCTCTGCCCTCCAAAATGTCCGTATAACATTTCGTTCAAGGACAAAAGCGGCAATTATTCAATATTCTTCTTCGACTTCCTCATGACTCAGTTAGAAGCTCATTTCTTCCTTCTTTCTTGTTATCTAGATAAATTCTTACCCTTCTCTTTGACATCAATCAGAAAGCATTTGAAGTATTTATTCAACAAAACAGACATACTAAAATGAAACACATACATACAACTCACGCACACTCACAAAACACTCAAACATAAATAAAAATGATCATGCCCTCACGAATACTATAAGAAGGGAAAGAATACATGGACCTGATCAACGGGTTGCCTCCCGGAAGCGCTAAGTTTAAGGGTCTTCAGCCGGAACACACATGCTTTATCTCTCATGGTGGTTTAAGTGAGTATTTTCCCACCAAGTTTCCAACATACGCTCGGTAGTTCACTTTCTGTTCCCCAATCTGTTCCTTCTCCTTCCACTTGTCCATTTAATATATGCATGATAGTTTTATCCCACATTTTCCTACCGAGTTTCGAACATACACTCGGTAGTTCACATGCCAAATCCACAATCGATTCCCAATTGGCATGAGAATTGGGTGATTTTTGTTGCGGGGCCATTTTACAATAAATTTCCCAATGTCCTCTCATCTCACCTTTCCCTTCTTCATCTTTGAACTTTCATCCTCCACTTTGTTGAGTGCCATAATCAACACGGGATGAGATTCGTGAGGAACTTTCACCTCGACGAACAGATCTTCATGAGATGCTAAGTCTTCAGTTGGGTTTAACTATTGAGAAAGACTTGCAGTCTCTTCATCTATATCAGCATCTACCATATTACCATAGGCCAAATTGTTTTGATCACACTTAAGTTGGGCAAATTCCTCAGCTAGTTGACCCACTTGAATCACCAAAGCTTCATCAGCTTTGTCTCTTACTTCATTTGCTCTCTTCATATCTTTGATATTATGATGGTATTCTTTGATCATGATCGCAAGAGCATCGAGCTTAGAATGTGTTGAATTTTGAGGGTCTTCGTATGCCGGTTGAGGTTGATTAAGATAATAGTCA
Source organism: Ambrosia x helenae (assembly GCA_030844895.1). Lineage (NCBI taxonomy): Eukaryota > Viridiplantae > Streptophyta > Magnoliopsida > Asterales > Asteraceae > Ambrosia > Ambrosia x helenae. Next base: position 104,424,210 of record CM061231.1, on the reverse strand, counting down.
TTATATTCCTCTTGGTTTGGATATGGTTGCGGCCTTTGGCTAAATGAACTCCCTTAATACCTATTATTTAACTGATAATAGCCTTGGGAGTTTGAATAGCGTGACTGACGATGTGAAGAAGATAAATGTGAACCTTCAGGTTTTTCGAGCCCAAAAATAATACGATCTTGTCGTTCTCTAAATTCTCCCATTCTCTTACAGACCACTGGACAATCTCGCCACAAATGATATGGGCTTCCACAACAAGGACAAGTATTATCATCATCTTCCCAATACATTGTGATGATGACGATCAACTCTTGCTAATTTTCCAATCTTCAGATTTTACACAAGTGGCATGCATACATTATCTGTCACCTGCACACTTAACATACCACGCGTAAAAATGAACAAAAAGAAGTAACAAAGACAAATTAAATAGTTAATCACGATAATCAACTAAAGACTAAACACTAAGCGCACAAGCTCCCCGACAACGGCGCCATTTGATGATCCGGTCATCACGGGTCATACAAAACCTAAATAACCTAGGTAGTTAGGATAAATAGGGTATCAATCCAAGGAGCGTTTAGTTAGCGAATGTTGCTTAGTTAATTAGAAAATATTGTTTATGAAGGTGCTAGATTAGTTATGAAGTAGGGTTGTCGAACCTCAGGAAGTTTGTGGAAAGTGTTTATTGATAAAGTAATGTTTAAACTAATAACTTAACTAAATTTATTTTATGAAGATTGTTAAAAGGTTCAGTGCTGCAAAACGAATTGATAATTGATTTTTTAGAAAAGATAATAATATGGAAAAACGGTCACTCCGGGTTTCTGACTCGGTAACTGTAAAGAAAATCTGAATTAATCTAGCTAGGCAATCACAAAGACACGATCCTGTTTAAATTTTTCAACCCATTTCAACATCAAAACACAAATCACAAAGTTAAATTATTCCTAGTGCAAGATGTCACACCCTCAAATTTCCACTGCGGGGTTTATACCACGAGACGCATGACATACCAGGATCCTATAGCCATAAGTCATATGAACGAAGTCTAAATGCCCAAACCATTTAGTTCGTTTTCAAAAACCAAGTTTAGTTGAGCTGCGGAAGCGTAAACCAAATTTAACCCTTTTAAAACCATGCGCAAAACAACGCACCCAAATTAAAACCATATGAAAACGTAAAAGCATAATATGTAATTTAGGTGTATGCCCAAGACCCCAAATGCAGTGAAGTGTGCAATGCTTTCTAATCGTGGCACCGGAAGCTAACTACCTGCAAAAGCATGTATATCGTGGGTCAACAAACAATGTTGGTGAGTTCACAAAGTAAAGAAGGTTAGTAAGTAAAAGCGTTGGTTTCCAAAAACCACGTAACCAAGTAAAAGCGTAAGTAATTAAATTGGTTCCAAAAACCGTGTAACCACTAGTTCATCGCATGCCAAGGGTAGCTAACCCATTCATGATAACTAACACCGATATACCGAGCTGCTAATATACGTGTTGTCACAAATGTGAGCAGTTTGCCTTGCATCATTGCCTATCAACAATGATAATCTGTTAAGTTATAGTTCACTCCCGCACTCCCCCGAGCCGGTGTGAGGTTTGTCAGACCTAATAGCGCTATCAACTAATAACCCGCTTGCCATAACCCGTAAACTCATTCGGTATTGAAGGACTTACAGTGATAATGTTGGTTTAATTCATCAAGGACAAAGTTTGCGAACTAGCAAAACCCGACCCACACAAGGAGTCAAAGCCCGACCCACACAAGAAGCCATAGCATCCCAAAACCCGGGATGTGTAGTAGTCCCAAACCGGATTGAAAATAGTAGTCCCAAACCGGACTAGAAAAGTTAAGTAAGTTGTCTCAAACCCGAGACGCATGCTTTTGAGAAAAAGTAGTGAAACTCACCTTAGGTTGCACGTGCATAATCCAAATTCCTCAAACAGTAATGAGCTACCGACTCCCTATTACAAATGTCACTAGGTGAGTATATGTGCATAACCAACACACCATACAACTCGTTTGTCTAAGACTTTTAAAGTTCAAACCGTGTAGTGACACCTAATGACTCTACATGCACAAGTAAGTCCTACGAATCCCGTTGGTGATCATATTGATTATTATCAGTTTTATACCTCATACACATGTCATATAAGTATTCATACAAGTTCATGTCAAATACATACCATATATGACTCCAAATAGTCACGTAAACATCCCTTACACAATCTGCGTTTTTAGGGCAGATTGTACGCTAGGAAAATGAATTATTTAAAATACTTAACGAATGAACTAAACTCCCAAAGTTTTACTGAATATTCATTGGGATTCAATTGATAACCCGTATTTTTGTATTGTCTCAAAACCAAACACAAAAATTATTAAAATTCGTACAACACAGCTATGTCCAGAAAATTTCCACAGCAGGCCAGTTTAGTAGAAAAATTCCCAAAAATTGTGTATTCACCCAAACGAGGTGAATCCACTTGAAAAGCCAAGTTTTTCTAATGTTGACCTACTGTCCAAATTTCATAACTTAACCCTTTGTAAAACTCTAGTTATGACTGTTTAAAGTTGACCCAATTTATAACTCCAAAAATCTGATATGACCTTTAATCAAATAAAATTCCAAAAACATATCAAACGACATCCAAATCAGATGATTTTTGCCCATTCTAAAAATCTAAGACCATTTGCAATCCATTCATGCAAAGAATTGATCAAAACAATCAATTTAACATCACAATACAGACCCTACAAAACACCCTAACGAATCTGTTAGAAAACTGAAACTTGCACCCCAAGTTATTCATAAACTCTAATCATCCATAATCACCTATTCCATGAAATCCTCTTATACAATCAAGTTAAAATCTGTATTTTTAACATTCCTAAACGCTAATTATAATCACATACATCAATTCTCATAAACCTCCATGCAAAACATCACACATACACATGCGATTCATACTCATAGAGTTTCTAGGGTTTTTAAAAGCTTTTCAAAACATTAACAATTATCGTAAAACTTATAAAAATTATACCTTTAAATGCAAGAAATCCTCAAGGTTTAGAGATTCCACCCAACACCACTTGGATTAATCAAGAGGATTTGTTGTTTGATTGAAATTGAGAAAGAGTGGGGGTGGGGGTGTTTACGACGCAAGGGGTAGGGGGTTAGGGTTTCTTTTTTTTTTTTGATCAATATTTATAAGAGGATTTGGCTTGTTGCCCAAGTAATTGGGTTTTAGGGCTTTTTAGTTTGCTAACCGGACTTGTTAATCATGTTTTAGCCTAATACTGGACCCGATAATATTAACCACCACAACCTACATAAAAACTATTATTTTTATTATCTCAATACATATTAAGCGGTAATTCACATAAACATGTAATCCACATAAACATGTCACTTCATGTTCATCATAATTCCATTGTGCACATTATCATGTATGCCGGATAATTCACCAACGTCCAGGATACAGGACTCGTGTGTGCATTGTGATGATAACTTTACTTATTATAATGTTACATATGTTATTATCACATAACATATGTTATTACCCTATAACATATAGGAAGACCTTCCTAACTAACCCTAGTCAAGTGTTTAGTCACATATGCACATGCAAGTTTACTAGAGTTCAGTTAAAGTAGGAACCTGAAAATGCGGGGTGTCACCTCATCCCCAAGTTGAAAAGAATTTCGTCCCGAAATTTAGTAAGTAAACAGTAAAGCCAGCTTAGTAATGTCTTAATAATGTGCTTGGTTCCTGGATGTCACATCATCCCCAAGTTGAAAGGAATTTCGCCCCGAAATTCACTTTGAGAGAGCTGCTTTACGTTTAGTGTTTGGTTTATGCATAGTCTCAGGTTCACTAAAGAGATGTGGGTATTTAAGCCGCATTTGATCCATGCGTTCCCACGTGTATTCCGGTCCTAGACGGGAATTCTATAGTACCTTAATAATAAGTATAGTGTTTTGTTTGAGTTTCTTGACGCCCCGCTCAAGAATCTCCATTGGTTTTTCCAAGAATCGCAGTTGGTCGTCCACCTGGATCTCCTCCAGTGGCACTACCAATGTCGTATCCGATAGGCATTTTGAGAATCCGGTTAAAAACCGAATCCAAGGATCGATTACGCGAAAACAACTCGGTTTCAGACAAGAGATTCGAGACGAGACAGAAACATACGATAACAAAGTCATCACAGATTCGTATTAATTCAGAAACGGTTACAGACACTGTCATCAGTAGGATAAACATCTATCTCGGGGCCGGGGGAGGTCGGGCATGACCTCCCCCTTGAGAGCATTCAAAGCATAAACTCAAATCTACAAATGAAAACCAACACATGAGATTGCTATTTATAGTCCAAAACCATAAGTCACCTTCGCCCATTTAAAGAGGTCGAATGTGGAACTTTTCCACATTCGCACCATCTCAAACGGTCGAACCTAGACTTAGGTTTTGGTCTATATTCACAAATGCATCAGATCCATAAAATGCCCTTATGGATCACCACAATATCATGTAATACAATACAAAGACTCAACCCTAGTCTATTCGACAGTGACGTCCACATAATAGTGCATCAACAATCTCCCCCTTGGACGTTGCTGGCGAATCCCAAACACACCTAGCATCTTCAGTCAGTTATTGTTGAAGTATCAGACACATTGTTACATCAACACATTTCTTTAAGTTTGATACATGGAATACGTTATGCACTCCACTGAGTTCACCAGGCAAGTTTAACTTGTAAGCTATCGGACCCATCCTTTCGACAATCTCGAACGGTCCAACGTATCATGGGTTCAATTTTCCCCATTTTCCAAAGCGTATCACCCCCTTCCAAGGTGACACCTTCAATAGAACCTTGTCCCCAACCTGGAACTCCAAAGGTTTCCTACGCTTATCAGCGTATCTTTTCTGTCGATCTCGAGCAGCAGCCATCCGGTTCCTGATTTGCACTATCTTCTCAGAAGTTTCATGCACGAATTCGGGACCTGTTAGCTGGCTATCCCCAACTTCAGTCCAACAGATGGGAGACCTACACTTGTGTCCATAAAGTGCCTCAAAAGGCGCACACTGTATCCACCATGCACGCTCGTAGCAGATCTTCCAATGTTTGGATGGTATGTTCACTCTGTCCATCCGTCTGTGGGTGATAGGCTGTGCTCATATCAAAGCGAGTCCCCAAAGCATTTTGGAGAGTAGCGTTTCCTTTATTTCCAGAAAGTGTGCCGATTTGGTTAAACGATCCACGATAACCCAAATCATGTTATGGCCAGTTCGCGTTCTAGGAAGCTTTGTGATGAAATCCATAGAAATCCCGTCCCATTTCCACATAGGGATTTCTGGTTGTTGGAGTAGGCCTGAAGGTTTCTGATATTTAATCTTAACCTTCGCACAAGTCAAGCATTTACTAACATAAGTGGCTATTTCAGCTTTCATGTTTGGCCACCAGTAAAGAGTTTTAAGATCTTGGTACATCTTTTCCGAACCACGATGTACCGAATATCGAGAGGTGTGAGCTTCATCGAGCACCAATTGTCTAAGATCCCCAAAACGTGGTATCCAGACTCGATTCATAAAGTATTGAAGACTATTTGTCTTTAGTTCCAAGTGCTTATCAATACCATGTAATGTTTCAAGACCGATGTTTTCTTCTTTCAAGGCCTTGCCCTGGGCTTCACGTATCTTATCAGGAAGATTAGAATGTATGGTAAGTTGTAAAGCTCGCACCCATTTAGGTTTCGTTTCCTTACGACTGAGGGCATCAGCTACTACGTTAGCTTTCCCTGGATGATACTTGATGGCACAGTCATAATCATTTAGAAGCTCGACCCATCGACGATGTCGCATGTTCAGCTCCTTTTGATCGAATATGTGTTGGAGGCCCTTGTGGTCAGTGAAGATCGTACACTTCGTCCCATAGAGATAATTCCTCCAGATCTTTAGAGCAAAAACCACTGCTCCCAGTTCCAAGTCATGGGTGGTGTAATTCTTCTCATGAACCTTTAATTGACATGAGGCATACGCAATCACCTTATCACGCTGCATCAGCACACACCTTAACCCTTGGATAGACGCATCACAGTACACCACAAAGTCCTCTATACCCTCAGGTAATGATAGTATGGTGCACTGCAAAGCTTTGCCTTCAACAATTGAAAAGTAGATTCTTGGGCATCTCCCCACTTGTAAGTAATACCCTTCTGTGTCAAAGCAGTGAGGGGTTGAGCGATCTTAGAGAATCCCTCAATGAATCTGCGATAATATCCCGCAAGAGCAAGAAACTGGCGCACCTCTGTAGGAGTCTTAGGAGCCTCCCACTTTTTAATAGCATCAATCTTGGCGGGATCGACATGTATTCCTGCCTCGTTAACCACATGTCCAAGAAATTAGACTTCTCGAATCCAAAAGTCACATTTAGAGAATTTTGCATACAACTGCTCATTTCTCAAAAGTTCCAAGATCAGCTGCAGGTGTTGCTCGTGCTCTTCCCTGCTCTTGGAATAAATCAGTATGTCATCTATGAACACTATGACGAATTTGTCCAAATAGGGCTTGCACACATGGTTCATTAGATCCATGAACACAGCCGGTGCATTAGTTAGCCCAAATGGCATCACCAAAAACTCATAATGTCCATAACGAGTTCGAAAGGCTGCCTTCGCCACATCCTCCTCTCGGACTCTCAGCTGAGGGTATCCTGACCTCAAGTCAATCTTAGAATAGAAACTTGACCCTTGCAGCTGGTCGAACAAGTCATCCATACGAGGCAAAGGGTAGCGGTTCTTAACCGTCACTTTGTTCAACTCCCGATAATCGATACACATGCGGAAACTCCCATCTTTCTTCTTAACAAACAGAACTGGAGCTCCCCATGGCGAAGAACTAGGTATAATAAAGCCCCTACCCAATAGCTCTTGGAGTTGGGTAGACAGTTCTTGAAGTTCGCCTGGTGCTAGGCGGTATGGTGCGCGTGCAACTGGAGCTGCTCCAGGTACAAGATCAATTTGAAACTCCACTTGGCGAACAGGTGGAAGTCAAGGTAATTCCTCTGGGAAAACATCTGGGAAATCTCGGACAATTGGGATGTCCTCAATCTTAGTTTTAGTTTCAGCTCGAGTGCCAGATATGTTAGCCAGAATGGCTGGACAGCCCTTACAGATACACTTCTGGGCTTTCAAAAAGGAGATGATGCCCACCATGGCACCACCATGATCACCCTGGATAGATAAAAGTTCTCCACTTGGGAGGGGGATATGAACAATCTTCTCCTGACAGTGAATTTCAGCGTGTTGCTTGGACAACCAGTCCATGCCAACCACGAGGTCAAAGCTACCTAGGGTGATAGGTAGGAGGTTGATGGCAAACAATTGCCCATCCAATTTGAGCTTACAGTCACGATGTATATGGGTTACCTCCACAGGCTTCCCATCAGCCAATTCTATAGAGTACGGGGTATCAAGAAGAGTAGGAACCATCCCTATTTGTTTGCTAAGTTTCGATGACACAAAACTATAGTCCGCACCAGTATCATATAAAATAGAAGCAAGAGTGTCGTACAAGGAGCACGTACCTGTCACGACATTGTTATCAGTCCTAGCTTCCCCAGAGTCAATCACAAATGCTCTTCCGCGAGCCCCATTGTTGTTGTTTCCGTTGTTGTTGTTGTTGTTGTTGTTGTTGTTGTTGAGAGACTTATACCTCACACTATTCCACGTTCTCTTGCTATCATCAAAAGTAGAAGATGAAGCACCATGCTTCGGAAAAGTACCATGCTCAACAGCCTCATCAGTGAGTTTGCGAGTCAGGTAAAAGATTTGTTAGATTTTGGGTAGGTGAGCTGCAGTGGCCATGCCACGAATCTGAGGGACAAACCCTTTTGGTATGAAGTTCGATCCGTTGGTAAGGTAGGTTAAATATATTTGATCATGTAGTAGCTATCTCCTGTAGCTTGGTAGTGTAGGCGTCGGTCTCAGACCAAACCGTCTTTAGATAACAAATTTCTAAATTTTGTCACGGGGGTTTACATTCTCCACCCAAGTATCTGTAACTCATCGAGTATGCATGTAGCATACATTACCCCATCCTGCCTGGGGTAAATGCACATGGCAAGAACCTATATTATATATTGAAGTAATCAAACAATCTCCTTAGTCCCGTTGGAGTTATTGAGGCTTACAACCCATAAAATCCTTGAGACTACGCTAACGAGTTATTGTTGCGGCATCTGCGTTCAAGGAATAAGGAAGTTCAATTGCTGAAGTCAAGGGAAAGGAATGTTTTAGCAAAATAGGTCTTTACTAGCTTGGAAAGATGTAAGGGCATCAACCACCCTATTGTTGATCATAAGAACTCAGTCTTATCTAAGTTAACAAAGGAAAAGAAAAGAAAAGACATGTAAGAAAAAGGTAGGAGCCAATCTTCGCCACGCTATATCTAGATAGTAGAGCCTTCATCCTCACATTCCATGTGCTCGTCCTGCTCAGGTTCCCCTTCCATCCCTCCTTCTTCTTCTTTCTCAGTGTCAGTGTTATATGGATCTCATCACGTACAGTCTCCTTCTCCAGTCCTAGGTAAGCCAGCTTAGGGGTCAGCTGCACCACTCGTTCCTCCAATCGTGGCTGTCAGTCATTGGTAGGTTTCGTCTTCCCTTGATATGTTGCACTGTGTCATAGGCTTTACATAACTCCCCAAGAGTGTGTGTAACAAGCCCCGATCTAATGTGTTCCCATGAATCTACCATATACTTATGAGAAACAGGGATATGCAGTCATACGTTCGCTTGCTCGTACAAGGCGTAAGGTACTACAGTAAGAAATAAATTTTATATGTGTAACCCAATCTCATCTGAGTTTCAAAAGGAGAGTAAGGAATATCAGGCGTCAAGGAACAGGAACTAATTGTCTCCTTGCTCAAAGAAAAAAAGGATAAGTCTCAACATTTGACTTTCTTCGAATTTGATTCAGTTTAATGCTATCACATCATGCGCATCGTGCAACTTCCTCTGTACGTGCGCCATAACGCTCGCAAGGGCTTTCTCCCTGGTAAAATTGTTGTTTCCTCATCCACGAGGTTTGTTAGGATACTACTCCCAGTAATGCGCCACCTGGAGTAACCCTGGGTTCCCACCATTGACGTGTTTAGAATTAGGTCTAGAACTAGAAGATAACATATCTCCCGAAACCATGTGTTGTAGATATATGAAGCTAGAAGCTAGTTGTGCACTTAAGTTGTGAGTGTACTTATGCTATGATGATTATAGACTAGACTCAACATGCAGTCCTAGTTCACTATAACCAATGGCTTTGATACCAATCTGTCACACCCTCAAATTTCCACTACGGGGTTTATACCGCGAGGCGCATGACACACCAGGATCCCATAGCCATAAGTCATATGAACGAACTCTAAATGCCCAAACCATTTAGTTCGTTTTCAAAAACCAAGTTTAGTTGAGCTGCGGAAGCGTAAACCAAATTTAACCCTTTTAAAACCATGCGCAAAACAACGCGCCCAAATGAAAACCATATGAAGGAAAACGTAAAAGCATAATATGTAATTTAGGTGTATGCCCAAGACCCCAAATGCAGTGAAGTGTGCAGAGCTTTCTAATCGTGGCACCGGAAGCTAACTACCTGCAAAAGCATGTATATCATGGGTCAACAAACAATGTTGGCGAGTTCACAAAGTAAAGAAGGTTAGTAAGTAAAAGCGTTGGTTTCCAAAAACCACGTAACCAAGTAAAAGGGTAAGTAATTAAATTGGTTCCAAAAACCGTGTAACCACTAGTTCATCGCATGCCAAGGGTAGCTAACCCATTCATGATAACTAACACCGATATACCGAGCTGCTAATATACGTGTTGTCACAAATGTGAGCAGTTTGCCTTGCATCATTACCTATCAACAATGATAATCTGTTAAGTTATAGTTCACTCCCGCACTCCCCTAAGCCGGTGTGAGGTTTGTCAGACCTAATAGTGCTATCAACTAATAACCCGCTTGTCATAACCCGGCAACTCATTCGGTATTGAAGGACTTACAGTTATAGTGTTGGTTTAATTCATCAAGGACAAAGTTTGCGAACTAGCAAAACCCGACCCACACAAGGAGTCAAAGCCCGACCAACACAAGGAGCCATAGCATCCCAAAACCCGGGATGTGTAGTAGTCCCAAACCGGGCTAGAAAATAGTAGTCCCAAACCGGACTAGAAAATAGTAGTCCCAAACCGTACTAGAAAAGTTAAGTAAGTTGTCTCAAACCCGAGACGCATGCTTTTGAGATAAAGTAGTGAAACTCACCTTAGGTTGCACGTGAATAATCCAAATTCCTCAAACAGTAATGAGCTACCGACTCCCTATTACAAATGTCACTAGGTGAGTATATGTGCATAACCAACACACCATACAACTCGTTTGTCCAAGACTTTTAAAGTTCAAACCGTGTAGTGACACCTAATGACTCTAAATGCACAAGTAAGTCCTACGAATCCCGTTGGTGATCATATTGATTATTATCAGTTTTGTACCTCATACACATGTCATATAAGTATTCATACAAGTTCATATCAAATACATACCATATAAGACTCCAAATAGTCACGTAAACATCCCTTACACAATTTGCGTTTTTAGGGCAGATTATACGCTGTGAAAAATGAATTATTTAAAATACTTAACGAATGAACTAAACTCCCAAAGTTTTACTGAATATTCATTGGGATTCAATTGATAACCCTAATTTTTGTTTTGTCTCAAAACCAAACACAAAAATTATTAAAATTCGTACAACACAGCTATGTCCAGAAAATTTCCACAGCAGGTCAGTTTAGTAGACAAATTCCCAAAAATTGTGTATTCACCCAAACGAGGTGAATCCACTTGAAAAGCCAAGTTTTTCCAATGTTGACCTACTGTCCAAATTTCATAACTTAACCCTTTGTAAAACTCGAGTTATGACTGTTTAAATTTGACCCAATTTATAACTCCAAAAATCTGATATGACCTTTAATCAAATAAAATTCCAAAAACATATCAAACGACATCCAAATCAGATGATTTTGCCCATTCTAAAAATCTAAGACCATGTGCAATCCATTCATGCAAAGAATCGATCAAAACAATCAACTTAACACAACAATACAGATCCTACAAAACACCCTAACGAATCTGTTAGAAAACTGAAAGTTGCACCCCAAGTTATTCATAAACCCTAATCATCCATAATCACCTATTCCATGAAATCCTCCTATACAATCAAGTTAAAATCTGTATTTTTCACATTCCTAAACGCTAATTATAATCACATACATCAATTCTCATAAACCTCCATGCAAAACATCTAAGAATTTACACAAATACATACACATGCGATTCATACTCATAGAGTTTCTAGGGTTTTTAAAAGCTTTTCAAAACATTAACAATTATCGTAAAACTTATAAAAATTATACCTTTCAATGCATGAAATCCTCAAGGTTTAGAGATTCCACCCAACACCACTTGGATTAATCAAGAGGATTTGTTGTTTGATTGAAATTGAGAGAGAGTGGGGGTGGGGGTGTTTACGACGCAAGGGGTAGGGGGTTAGGGTTTCTTTCTTTTTTTTTATCAATATTTATAAGAGGATTTGGCTTGTTGCCTAAGTAATTGGTTTTTAGGGCTTTTTAGTTTGCTAACTGGACTTGTTAATCATGTTTTAGCCCAATACTGGACCCGATAATATTAACCACCCCAACCTACATAAAAACTATTATTTTTATTTTCTCAATATATATTAATCATAGAGTGCACATAATTTGCATAGTTTACATACTAACTTTCAGTTAAGCGGTAATTAACATAAACATGTAATCCACATAAACATGTCACTTCACGTTCATCATAATTCCATTGTGCACATTATCATGTATGCCAGATAATTCACCAACGTTCGGGATACAGGACTCGTGTGTGCATTGTGATGATAACTTTACTTATTATAATGTAACATATGTTATTATCACATAACATATGTTATTACCCTATAACATATAGGAAGACCTTCCTAACTAACCCTAGTCAAGTGTTTAGTCACGTATGCACATGCAAGTTAACTAGAGTTCAGTTAAAGTAGGAACCTGAAAATGCGGGGTGTCACACAAGAAAACCAAGAAACGATAACAAATTGTAATTGTGAAAAGTAGTCAAACTGTTCAAATCAGTCATACATACAACCATATTCAAAAAACATAGATATGTTCACAAAACCTGATCCTAGCACAAAGTTCAAAACAGAAAAGTCACTACAAAATAACTGAATCTTTCATCCAGAGAAACCGCAGGATGTTTAGCCGCTCATAATCATGATTTCTGCTTCAAACTTGTTCCGGATTGCTCTGGCATCAACCGGAATGAAAGGATCTGTCAAAAGTGATCCAAATCGTCCCTTAGAAGCTATGGAAGTCGAAGTTCTTGTTCCAAAACGGCTTATTAGGTTTTAACAAAGAAAATGGGCTTTGTGTGGGTCTGCACGATATTAGCAACCCGCTAGGATTGAAAAGAAAGATTAGCGGGTCGCTAATCTTCAGAAATGTCGCAGTGGCATCAAGGGTAATTATCCCAACTCATTAAGGGTAAAAATGTCCACTTCCATTCCTAGCGGCCTGCTAATTCCTTATGATAATATTAGCGGGTCGCTAATTTCCACTTTTCCAAAAATCGTCATTGTTTCACTTCCTCTTCATTCATATGCTCACTTTTCTTCCAATTATGCTCTTTTTCACTTCTTAAGCTCCCGAACATCTATAAAACATAAGCATACTAATAAATATATAAGACACGTTATAAACGAACAAAAAAGGATTAAAAACTATACAAAACTAATATATAAATGTGATGCATTTGGCAACACATCATTATTGTTATAGGGAAAGAAGACGTGCATGTGAAACCATTAATCCCTAGTGTTATGTTCGATTGGGATGATCGAAAGAAGAAGGCCAAGATGGCAGAAACCGAGGAGTTTAAGGATTGTGAGAATCCTCTCAACATCAAATTTTCAAAGTTCAATTTTGGATCTTCATCCAAGAATCAAGAAAGCTAGTTATGGAAGGCCCAAGAAGAATTTAATAGGCAAGTAAAGGCAGAAAAAGAAGTCCCTGAACATCAACTAACAAGGATCGGACGATGTGTGGTATGCAATTCTAACGAGAAGAGAACATGGTTGTGGTGATAAAAATCAAATCACATTATTTAGCAAATAATTTGGCATAGAGGGTTGCCTAAGCGGTTATAGGAAGGAGTATTTTTTAGGCAAAGGTTCGGTGGTTATCACGAGTGGAGGACAGATTCATAAAATCAAATAGGTATTTTACATACCCACTCTTAGAAGGAATGTTTTGAGTATAGATAAATTCACAAATCAAGGCCTAGAAATCGAGTTTGAGGGTGATGTTTTCCACATCCGAAGGCCTATAATTCAGAAGGTTAGAAAGATAATCACTTGTAGGATTTGTGATGGTGAAGATCACTTCACATTCAAGTGCCCCGATAAAGATAATCAAGTAGTAAGAGATACCGAAGGCGTGTTTGATGTGCAGAACAAAAACGAAAAGAAACAGAACAGTAAAGGAAAGAAGGGTTGTTTTGAAACAGGTATCAAGGAGGGACTCACTGATTTGGATAGGGAAATAGCATCGGTTTTCAGAAATTTTGATGCATTCTCCATCAATAAGGATGATGCCGAAGGGTTCATGGAGAAAGGACCAGTTATGTATCTAATCGAAGGCACAAGGTTGCAAGATTGTGTCGTTTTTATGGATTTGATCCATATCACTACCATGGTTGAAAGATACAAGAGGAAATTCGAGATGGAATTCAAACGAACCATAGAATGGTTTATGAAGGATTTTCTTAAGATTAAGATCAAAGCACCAATGCCTCCAAGGGACGAAACCGGATATCCAATTAGTTTATTGGATCTTTAGACAAAATACTCGAATTACTTCAACAAATGCCCCAACGTTCATATTGACTCTTACCTATTCAAACTAACTTTGCTAAATTATTAAACACATCACTTAAATACTAAACTTGACCCATTAAAATTAAGACATATGTTGACCCATTTTATGACCTGACTCGACCCGTCAAGATTAACCCAACATAATTTTCTAGTGAGTGCAGTTACACTGCTGGGGGCTCTGTGTTCACCCAAAAATTCTGACATAAACCGCCAGCAAAACCCTAAATTTTCAAGCTTTCATATCTGTATTCTATCTTCTCATTGCAACTTTTCTTGATTCCTTTAGCAATCCATCTCAACCTCTTGTTAACATTATCATTGGTGCCCATCTATCACCACCAAAAAACTTACACGGTGTGCCAATTATCTATCATGGTTAGCCTCGATCAACATGTTGCTCAAAGGTAAGGGCAAGTCAACCATTTGAGTATTTGACCAAAGGTGTTTTGAGGATATAGCAGCACCGGGTTGTGCTAAGCGATACAAGTGGATGCCCAACAATATAATTTGTTGTGGCATCATTTTTGGTGTAAGCATATGCCAATAATTTGCATTTTTACACAAATATGGTGGCATATATGTATATATATAGATACATACATACACAATCACGCATACGTATATAAAAAATTGTACTAAGGAAACACAAGAAAAACACACACCTTATCATCCTCGGCTTTCTCATTATACTATATTAAGATCGGCAGAATACACCTCTGCAGAAAAGCACTATGGGGGTATCCAAATGCACCGATAAGTTTCCAAGCCTACTATCCATTGTGAACCAAGGGGGAATGCTGACCTGAAAAATATAAAAAACAACTCAAGGAGAGCTCGAGAAGTAGCATAAAATGGTACACTTTAGTATACATACCATCTCAAACAGTTCGTCCTTCTTTTCAAATGAAACCTAAAAGCACAGTTTGACCATGAAGCTAATGATATATTTACTAATAACATGTTATATAATTCTTAAACAAAAAAGGTAACCTGACCATAGTCCTCTATCACAACACCTCTAGTGATCTCCCAGAGCTTCACAGAACCAAATTTATCCTATCAAAAAACACATTTTAAACCATAGAAAATGAAAAGTGATCTTTTAAAGATTAAACAATATAAAAAAGTAAGAAAAGGAAAAAAATGTCACCTTAGTCAGAACATGCCGTTTGTTATTTAAAATTTCATAATGCACAATCCCTAGAATTCCATAAATACTGAATGTTGGTTCTCTATACATAGGAACCTATATAAAGGACATTTCATATAATCAAAAAAGTAATAATTTTGTTTAAAATAAGCTGCCACCTTTAGAGCAGCTCCAATGTGCACATCAAAAGTTCACATTATTTTGATGTAAAGAAGTATCTTTTGGAATATGCTTACACCATACTTATTTCTGCAAATTTTTTACCAAATGTTTATACAGTTATACACTTGTTAATTTTAGGTTAACTGATAAATTTGTTTTGGTTAAATTATTTTATGTAGATTAATAATATAAAAATGTGTTTAATTAATTGATTTTATTTTAAATACAAATAGAAACAATTATATTTGTAAAACTTAATTTTATGCTGATTAATGTTTTAGTTAATTCGACTTTCACATCAAAAGCTTTTTATATTTATAATTATATTTAAATTTATTATTTATATAATTGTTTAAAGTAATTAATCAATCCATTTTAGGATAGCAATTATAGATGGGTGACTAAAAAAATAAATGACACATTAAAAATTGAGCTCATTTTTTTTAAATGTTGAATATCCGGTGATTATTTAACGAAAGTAGCATACGGTAAGGGTAGAATATAATCAAAAGGGTTAAAACTAAAAATATGGATATTTGTTGTCATAAAGAGTAATGCATCGAATTTGGTGTCACGCGGTTGGATGAATAGGTCTACACCACATTTGAGACCATTTTGGTTTTTGGTGCATACGTTGGAGATGATCTAAGGCCACATGGTATGGTGGTCGTGAGAGATCCATGATGTAAGGCCACGGAAACACCACCCCCACACCCTCATGGCGTGACGAACGTGAGGGTTGCCACGCTTACCACGGTCCAAATGTGTGAAGGCTGATTTGAGGGTGAGGATCATCACCACACCTCGAGGTTTGTGATGGAGGATAGTGGTGGAGGATGGAGTGACGTAGTTCTGACGTGGAGGGTGGGGTGGTGGTGGTGTAGGATCGATTTCAGACAACCCGACAATCACGAGCTTGATCGTTTAGAGTGTGGAATCGACTAAACGATGTTCGGATAACAAAAACGACAAGAAACAATGATAAACGAGATATCAAACACACAATAACACCGTTAAAAGGTTGTTCTTGTATTGAAAACAGAGCTCGGGTTTTACAAAACAATCACATACCTAAAACCTAGACCTGGGGTGCTTGGAATGTGTGATGTGATAGTTGAGAATGATTAAGGCAATCATTAATCATTCTCAACCTCCCCTAGTCGTCCAAGGCACTACATGCGACTAGGGACATGACAGGCGACTACAGGGGCGACTAGCAAGCTAGTCGTCTTGGGACCCAGGCGACTAGCAAGGGTAGTCGCCCCCAACTGGTCCTAGTCGCTAGTCGATTACAAAATGCCCAAAATCACCCGAAACACATCCAAGCATATCCGATGCATCAAAAGTAACACCTCTACTAGGCTAGGGACAATCGTGTACTAACAGACTCCTCCTTGGACCTAACTAGTATGTTTACGAAAGACATAAACTTCCAACAAACAGCAAAATAAACTATTACAAGCTACAAAACAAAAAACAAACACATCAAACGTCTTGATCTTCATTTCTTCGTTGTCCTGATCCCGGTGAGCTTCGACCAGTCGCATCCAGCGCGAATCTCGTAAGTGTGGCAAAACCGGATCACGCGCTGAAACTTGATTGCTTGATCGGCTTCTGACTTGAGGTGCTGGATCGGATACATGAACAGCGTCTCAACATCTTTCTCTGACAGGTTGATCAGCCACATAGGATCCCAGATCCTTATCTTCATACAAAGCTTCGATTAATTTTCGAGTACGATCCCCGCTTCCGTCATGATCAAATCATAATGCCATAACCAGAACTTCGGTGTGAAGTCTTGTTCTATAGGAGCGATGGGTATTCTCGTCATGCAATCAGGAGGCTTGATCTTATGCTACCATATCGGATGCTTGGTGATTGGATTAATCTCTTTGGTCTTGTATGATGATGGATATTGTGGCGTGAAGGTCTTCCACTGACTGTTGCTTTCTCTCTTTAGGATGTTCACGAATGATTCAAATCCTGGACACTTTTCATAGTAGAAGGGGTGTAGACGTGCGAGATCTCGAATATACCAGAATGGTAGGCTCCTGATACTCAAGTAGGTGTTAAAGTATAGTAACCCCTCTTGCCATTTGATGCTGAACACCTTTGCATGTTGTATGTAAGCCCAAGCAATTATGTTCCCATGCATCCTTGACAATCTTTTCTTGAACACTGTAGCTTGTTGTGGCCTTGGCTTCACTATACTCTCATTCACCGATGGGTACCATTGAGGGCACAATCTCATGATGCGTTCGGTTCTAGAAAGTACCTCATCAGGGATAGGAATCGGCTCAGAGCGAAACTTATCTTCAGCTTGCTGCATCATTTCTTCATCAATAGTTGGAATCCCGGCTGAATCTTTATAAAAACAGTACTCTAGATAGACTTCATGTGTTATGTCTTCCATTTCATCCTCATTATGCCTAGGATCCATCTCTGGTGGAGGAGTATAGCTTGCACTGGAAGATTCTCCAAGTGTCAAGCAATATATTTTCTTCATGTCTTCCCGAGAGAGTTCTGGTGGTGTCTCCTCCTCCTCCAATCCTTCTATCTAAGCAAACTTCAGTGGGTTCCCTTGACCATCAATCTGGAACAGGTTTTTCAATGGTTCTGTGATTTCCAGTGGAATTGCCCCATGCTTAAGATATTCACTCATTCGCTTAATGTGGTAAGCAATGGACTCCCTCTTAGCAGATGAACTGCCTTCGGGATCCTTGCCCTGGGTGTCATGGGACTGCTTTCCCTGAGCACCCGAAGACGAACCACCATCACCTGTGGTTCCTAGAGCACCACCACCTTCGTCGCCACTATCATCACTACTACCATCATCATCGTAGTCGTCGTCATCCTCTTCATCCTCATCCTCTTCTTCTTCTTCTTCATCCTCTTCATCCTCATCCTCTTCTTCTTCTTCTTCTTCTTCTTCATCATCTTGACCAGAACCCAAACCAGAACCTGAAGTACCTGTCAGTCTTGGTTGATCTTGAAACAGCTTATCAACCCTTTCCCTCAATTTCCGATTCTCGGTCTTATACACCTCAATCTTCTTCTCATTATTCGCGTTAGCAAGTTGTAACTGGTGGCATTGTGATTCTAAACCTGTGATTCTCCTCACTAAGTCTTCATTCGATCTCACCAGTTGCTGATTGGATTCAATAAGTTTCCGATTTGATTGTTGAAGCTCTTTGTTCATTTGAATCGTCTGAGCTAGCAGCTCTAACATAGATCTTTCATTTTCTTCTATAGTAGCTACCTTACCTCTTAATTCCGCATTTTCTCGACTTGAATGGTTACTATAGCAGTTAACTCGCTGACCTAGCATTGAAGCTATTCAATTAATCTTGCAGGAGTTGATGTTGAAGTGGATTGGGTAGCTGAGCCAGTTTGGCGTAATTCTGCATGAAGATTCTTTATGATGTCACCAACAGGATTTGAAACTATCTGTGACGAGGTTGCTGCACCAGGAACTGAGACAGGCTCATTGAAGATTCTTGGCACATACATTGACTTGGTGACACCTGCAGACATTGCTGCACCTGAAGATGTGGTGCGTGTTGATACTGTTGTTGAAGTATCAGGCATTGTGATCTTGACGGCTTTAGAGAGTCTCCCAAATCGTGTCTTCTTCTTTGACCTTTCTGTTGATCTTTGGGACTTTCTCTTCATCCTACCACCCTTTGCCTTAGTCTTTTTCTTCCCCGAGGGAAGAGTGTCTAGCTTAGTGTCAATATCAGCAATCTGTTCATCAGGATCTACTGTGAAAGTAGGATCCTTAGCTAAATGTTTCTTCTCCTCCCACTTCTTCTTTCTCTTAGCCGCCTTTCGGGCTTTAGTAGTCAGGGAGTCGTCTGAATTTGTGGCATTTGAATCTGTATCACTGGTTACATTTAATGGATCATCTTCTTCAGCAACTAATTTACCCTTGCCACTCGGGGACGATCCTTGATCTCCTACTGCAGAAGATGGTTCCTGGGTTTCAAGAACAACCATAGCTAATATATTGTCATGAGTAGCAGCTGCAGAAACACTGCCCGGAATATTCTTTCCCAGTTCAACTGTGTTCCGACAAATAATGTCTCTTTCTTTGAAAGTTCGCCTCTGAATGACGAAGCCGTCTTCAGAATCACTTGTATCGGTTCTCTATTCATTTCCCAGGGGAGCCTTGTATCCTGGATCACTGAGGTGACCAAACAACCATCTCCTCTTGGGCTGTTTGTCTTTCAGCTGACCCCTAAATGACTTCGTCCTCTTTATCTTCTTTTCATCAATATGAGTCACTGGATAACTTTCCAACTCATTCTTCACTAAGTCTGGCAACTATCTATCGATGATCATCTGGAAGAAGCGAGGATACACAATGAATGGAGTCTTTATTGTCTTTGACTGAATGACCTCCTTCAAGTGATGCATGATCATGCCAGAGAAATTGAACGGTTTGTTCAAGATCAAGGCGACCACTGCAGATGCTATAGTGTCTCTGATCGCATCAAATGTTCCCTTTCTTGGACCAAGAAACTGTAGGACAACATGTATTAAGTACTTGAACGATGGGGGCACGTTTCTTTTTTGTAACATCTCCTGCTTAGTGACTTTAGCATTGTATTTCATTCTCAGAAAGTAGCCACGGATTAGGATTGAGTCAAAGAAGATTGGGTCGTCAGATGAGTCTTGAAAGTGAAGTTGTTCTCGTATATGTTGCTCAGTAACAAACACTTCTCTTCCTTGGATCTGGCTCTTGATAACTGCAGGCATAATAGTACAGTCTACTTTGGCATTGTGGTAGAACTCTCGAAGAATGTATCTATACGGCACATGCTGCTTCATGATAGCATAAGCGATCCTCAACCGCTTTAAGAAGTCGACAATTCCTTCAAACTGCTGGTTTCCATCCCTATCAATGGGACCAAGGAATGCAGATACATTATTCTTCGCCGAAGTTTCCAAATACATGATTCTGTAGACAAAGAAGGCATTAGATCATAAAATGACACAAAATCGGACAAATATATATACGCCGACAGCTTTGCCCATATACTCACAAAAGCTTGGATAGAAATGGATAGAACCAATTAAAATGTTTAGGTCCATAATCAACTGGAATGCTCCTTAAGGGTGGGATGGTTTGTATCTTTGAGTTTTGGTTAGTGATACTCATGAGCTTCGCTGTTAAAAAAAATTGTTCCTTACATGCATTAGTCATTTATATATTCCCAACAGTGAATATATAATGTTGATTAGCTGTTTTAAAGGTTGTTAATGATCTTGACTATTGTTTGGGGACATGTTGCAGGTATCAACCAATTATTATACCAACTTCATTCCCGCAAAAATTTATACAACCTCCCATGACCAGTCCTGATTGCTTAGGGTATGTTATCAATCCTACTCATTTGGAAATATATATCCATAGATATACCAAATTTGACCAACCATGTCTTTAGCAATAGTTGTACCGTTTATGCAATTGATTGGTCTTTTCGGGATGAATTTTAAGATGATAACTCTAAAGTCATATACATGGTCATGATCATTCATTTCAATCTTAAACCTGTAAAAATAACATTAGGTAGAGACACGTTACAAACTTTGCCCTTGAATTATTTAAACTACTGGGTGTTTCTGCATATCAGTTAACAATTCAAGAAAAATAGTAATTGACTTCATAAGCCAAAGACACAATGTTTTTATTTTTTGGAAAAGCTGATCGTAAACTTCATATTACATAATAATATAAAACAAACCCCCTTACTCTTACCAAATTAATCTCTAATATTTTTTTAAGCTAATTTTTGGTGTAAAAAAACAAATTATTTGAAACACGCCATGCAACGTTCACTAAAAAACTTAAGTACCCGCGGCAACGCGCGGGCATTTCCACTAGTTAAATCTAACTAATATTATTGATATATAGTTTTTATCTTTATCTAATTTTAATAATAATAAATAAAAAACTTTAAAGACATGTGTCCCTTTTTAGTATCCTCTCACATTTATTTTTCTGCTTTTCTCCTATTAAATATAACTCACCCTTATTTATCTGCTTCTCACCTATTAAATATAACAACATTAGATCATAATTATTTTGCTTTTCTCTCGGATCAACAACGTCAAATATATTATTAAATCAATATTTCCGCTTCTCTTAGATTTATTTAGTATTTCATTTCTTATCTATTTCTTTTACTTTTTGGTTTATTAACATGTGTAATACACAAGTTTCTAACCTAATAATAAATAAATAAACAATGTAAAATGTTATAATAAAAAAATAGTATATCAAAGTTTATTTAAAAAAACATATCTTGATAATTGTATGTATTAATCGGATACATTACATTTATTCTATCCCTATAATATACATGTTTAATCAACCCATGTAAAACCTAAGATTTTATTAGGATATAACTTTTTTTATTACTTAATGCGCAAAATTATAATTATTTAACCGATTTATTACAAAGGTTCAAACCCAGTCTTATATAAAACCACTTTTGTTATCCATCCATTTTAATATGTTAATATTTTAAAATCATATTGAAATAAAATAATCTTGACTTACAAAGTCAAAGTTTGTATTTGTTTTTTATAAAAAAGTATGATCCATGTTTCAGAAACGAAAAAGGGCATATTTGAAGAAATATTACATGGCAAACTCGATCTTCAAAGTCCTCCATGGCCATCTATATCCGATGGTGCCAAAGACTTAATCACTAAGATGTTGACAAGAAATCCTAAGAACCGTATCACCGCAGACAAAGCTCTAGGTTAGTATACCAAAAATGATATTATTACATTTTGCCATTTTTTTAAGAATCAGTCCACACTCTTGGGTATTGATACGCAATTTTAGAGATGTGATAAATTTGGAAACATTCATAACTTTGAGTCATGAGTTCAGAACATTCATGGCTCAAAGAAGATGGCGCAAGCTTCTGAAGTACCTATCGATAGTGCAGTTTTGATTCGAATGAAGCAATTTAGAGCAATGCACAAGTTGAAAAATCCAACAATCAAGGTATGCTTCCTTCATAAAAACCAATCTAAGCTCACTTGTTTCAAGAAAATAGATTACAACCACATGTTTATGTTGGATAATAAATTGGTGATATATATATATATATATATATATATATATATATATATATATATATATATGGTAACAAGAAGTTTGTTTATTAAAGGTTATCGCGGAAAACTTGGATTCAACAAAAGAGATAACGGGCTTGAAACAAATGTTCAACAACATTGACACAGACGGAAGTGGTTCCATAACATATGAAGAACTCAAGACTAGACTAGCAAAGCTCGGATCCAGGCTCGATGACGTAGAAGTACAACAACTCGTGGAAGCTGTAAGCTCTTATAATCTTTTACATTGACTTGCTAGGTCATACAAAATTGATAAATTTGATTCAATATGTAAGACAACGTATATTATTACTATCAGTATGTTTTACATTTTTTTAACATAATAATCATATTCTTTGAGAAGTATCAAATAATAATCCATGTCATATTTGACCTTAAAAGTCAAACATAGCCAAACTTGATTGTTTTCCCTCATTTTCCAGGCCGATGTTGACAAGAATGGAACAATTAACTACATCGAGTTCATCACTGCAACAATGCACCGACACAAACTTGATAGGGATGAGAATCTGTATAAAGCATTCCAATTCTTCGATAAGGATAACAACAGGTTTGTTTATTTTTGGCTTAGTTCAAATATTTATTCAAATTGTTGCTTGCTTGTCATGGTGATTTTGTTACAGCAGATATAGATATCGATAAGGTTAGCAACAACCATAAACTTAAAACAACTCAAAACCTAATGCATTCTTGAAGCGTGTACCCTCTTGATAAGAGGCGTCAACGTTTATTTTTAAATTGGCCAAATAAAAAATAAATATTTAGATTTAAAAAATTTTTGTAATCATAACTAACACACTCTTATAGGTTAGTCAAAGAAAACAGTTAGCAAGTCAAACCAATCCGGCATGGCCGAATTATTTCAACCTATACTGAAATCCATCCCACTTTGACCAGTTACCTGATCCCAGGGCCAGTCTCCACGTGGGCCCGAAGCCTAAAAAAAGAAAGAAAAAAAACCTCAGCGATTCAGAGAATGAGTGTTGCGATTACATTTTAGGGACTCAATTTTCCTACTCGCCTATGGCCTGTGAATTCTCACGAACGGCCCTGCCCAATCCACCCATCTTACAACATCTACACCCAATGATTCCTCAATTTTCATATTCCCTTCTCCTCATTTCTTGTCTTCTTCTTCTGCTACTACTTATCTCTTGTAATATTATAGCAATATTACTTCTCTGTTTCAAAAAACACCATGTGTTTTGCCATGATTCCTTTCACCTTTACCTTTTCTTCCCATGATTTTGTTTGGTTTTCGCATCTTCAAGATATTAAGTCTTTTTGTGTAAGTATATCTCTTTGACCTGAAAATATCTGTTTCTTGATTATTACCAAAGATTTGTGAGGTGGGTAGGATTCAAGATTCATCTTTACCTCATAAAGATTCTACCTTTACATGATAATGTCTTTGAATTGCAAGAGTTATGGGTCAAATGGTACAAGTTCAAAGATGATGAGGAAGGTGAAGGAGCCTGTTGCTACAGGGTATAATAATAGTGGATGGAAATGGAAAAGATTTGTACTTTTTTGTGGGTTATTGTTTTTGCAAGTGGGTTTGGTTTTTCCTTAGAGGTGCTTTTAGGACAAAGATGGAGATAAGAAGAACATTTAATAAAGATAAACCCTTTTGTCAAAGATTGCAACAAGTGAGCAACATGGAGAGAATTCACCTTATATATAGATGTATACCTTAACAAAAAAAAAATAAGAGAGTCGCGCGTAAATTTTTTGGACATGGCAATAAACTCATCCATTGAGTCCGACGAAAGCCCGTAGGTTAGCCGCCGAAGAACGGCCGCACACTTTTGTACGGAGGTGAACCCTAGTCGCCCCCTTGCGTCTTCTCTTTGTTGAAAAAAGGATAACGCTCCGACAAATCATTTGATAGGCGCATTTGAAAGCGTCGCCTAAAATGTTCTTCAGTATAGACGGGATCCGGGCTGAAGTAGTGCCGTATCAAAGTTTCGTTTGCTCCATCTCTATCACGGTCAAGCGCGGGAGTTCTTCATCTTCGAGACCGGGCCATTAATTATTCAATCGCTATCCTTCCCACTTCCATAAACAAATCGTCTTCTTCGGACGAAAAAAAATCATTCCATGCCAAAGCCATTTGTAGAGAGTGAATTGAAAAAAAAAATATTGTAAAATTGTGAGAATTGAAATTGTGAAATTTTGATCAAAACTTGCCAAAAATAAGCTTTAGCCAATGGTCGTCTTTGACCAGCCAACGACTATTTTTGAACCGCTACCACACGCTGGCGTCGTCGCTCGCTCGCCAAAAATAAAACAGAATCAGGCGAACCTAAAAAATATGAAGTTTCAAAACAGAGGAAAGGAGAGAGCTAAGCCACCACCTTCTGCCGGCAACGGCTCGATCCCGTGCTCCGTTGAAAAGATTCCAAACATAGATGACCCTAAAAAATACGGCTTACATCATAATCAAACAAAACATCACATATCACCCCAAAAATGTAGGGTTTACATCCCCCTCCCCCCCCCCCCCCACACCTCATCACTGTCACCGATTTAGCCAAAACATGGTCTGAATCATCGATAGATTACTCATACTTTAGAGAGAGAAAGAAGAGTTAGGGAGAAGGTAGATAGATAATGGCAACAGCTTGTGGTTGTGTATAGAGGAAAGCAAGACTATCATCTCTGTCTTACGTGGAAACATCTGGCCTCTCTTTCTCAAGTGGAAGGTTTTACACCGTTGATATTAGCACTGTTAAAACTGTGAACTTTACAAGAAGCAAAAGACTAAAGTACTTTATTAACGAAAAGATTTACAAAATCAAACAAACAAGCTGTTTATAGAAAAGATGAACAACTTATTACAAATGACAAAGAACTACAAACTCTCACAAACTCACAACATAGACACTGCTTAGATCCAGGAGATCATCAACAGAAGATGAACAACTATGAACACTGAAACTAATCATCTAGAGAGAGTTGACAAAATACAAAGAGATGAATGAACTAAGAGAGAAATAAAGACTTGTCAAAACCGGTAAACAGGAGAGTAGCACAGCCTTATATAGATGAGCTCGAAGGTTCGAGAGAAAACACACAAGAGCTTATGATAGCCATTAGATCATGTCAAAGTAAAGTAACACACTTTGACATGATCCTAAGTCCTAACCCTTGGATTCCCTTGGATTAAAGTGATAAAGTCACATGGATCGCCAAAGTGGACGACTTAAACAGCTGGGTCTTGGGCTTCTTAGACAACTGGGCCAACTCCAACTCTTGGACTCCAATTCCTTCAGCTGGGCCGAACGAACATTATCATCAACCCATCAACAATTCAAGCCCATATCCAATCCATTAATCCATCACCTACAAAACAAAGACACTTATGCAAAAGAATAAGAATTCTAGATATAGAAAAGTACTAAAATTGAAATATAATATAATAGATGATTATTAGCCGACTATAATTAGTATTGCTTATATGATTGTAGTTGTGTATTAAATTGTAATTATCACTATCCTAAAAAAATATACGGTTATATATTTTTAACAAAAACTACGCCGTTCACAAACAAATCTACTAATTGTATATAATATATATATATATATATATATATATATATATATGGTAGGGTTCAATTGAGAACCAACCCTTAGTTAGGAACTTTAGGAACCAATCTCATCCATCCATCTTCAATGGCATGATGGTAAATATGTTAAACATTAATTAACTTTTTAATTAAATCAAGGGGTAATATTGTCTTTTGGTATGTGAGTATTAATAGGTTATTTAGTATACATTGTAACTGACAAAAACCACAACTAATATCATTTGTGCGTACAAAAAAATTATAATGTACGATAAACATTAAACAACTATACGTCAGTGTATATTCATATTCCAACAATTATACATCAGTGTATATTCCAATCATTGCTACAAAAACATTATACTGTACGATAACATTAAAACAACTATACGTCAGTGTATATTCATATTCCAACAATTATACATCAGTGTATATTCCAATCATTGCTACAAAAAACATTATACTGTACGATAAACATTAAACAACTATACGTCAGTGTATATTCATTTTCCAACAATTATACATCAGTGTATATTCCAATCATTGCTACAAAAACATTATACTGTACGATAACATTAAAACAACTATACGTCAGTGTATATTCATATTCCATGCACTCACACGAACTGATAGGTTGGTCTTATCAAGAGTAACCTGAAACAAAGAAAAAGGTTGTTTAGCATATACATCAGTGTATACATACAATATACATCAGACCCCAATAAAATTGATGCTATAGAACAGTGTTTAGTATCGTCATATTCAAACAATTATACATCGGTGTATAGTCCAATCATTGCTACAAAAAACATTTTACTGTACGATAACATTAAACAACTATACGTCAGTGTATATTCATATTCCAACAATTATACATCAGTGTATAGTCCAATTAGTACTACAAAAACATTGTACTGTACCATAATATTCAACAAATATACGTCAGTGTATATTCATATTCCAACAATTATACACCAGTGTATAGATGAATGTTAGTGTATCTGTACGCTTCAACATAATCTGAATTATACATCGGTGTATACTTCCAAAAACTAAACTAATATACGACAATGAATAATTGTATAACTCTTTGTACGTATGAAAACTGCTATAACGCAACATGATCTGAATTATACATCGGTGTATAATTCCAAAACTTTGTACGTACGAAAAATTTTTGCACGTAAAAAAAAACTGCTCTGCAAACTGAAACCCTAATTGCGAACAAAAAAAAATTAAAAAACTAAAAAAACATTACACAAATACCTTGATTCTTAACACTATTTTGCAAAAAAGGTTGTGATTGTGTATCATGATCCTCAATATCGTGAGAAACTAATTGAATGATTTCATGTATATGATTATTATCCATCACTTGTTTATCTTAATCGATTGAAGCCGGGTCTAATGAATCGTACGTGATGTTGATATTTTGGAGGAAGGCAATTGAGTGATATTAGGAGGAAGTTATGAGTGATATTAGGAAGGCATTGATGGTGATAAACATTCCATCTTTAAAACTTTTTTTTAATTCAAATATAAAACATAATTGTTCAATTACCATCCTACCCTTAGATCAATATTAAAAGATGAATGGCTTAGATTGGTTCCTAAGTTCCTAACTAGTACCTTGGTTCCTAAATGATCTTTTTCCTATATATATATATATATATATATATATATATATATATATATATATATATATATATATATATATATATATATAGGATTTGGTTCAAATGAGAACCTTTTCCCAAATTGAGAACTAGAGAACCATTCTGGGCCACACATTTCTCTAAGGAAAATTTTTTTTTTTTTTTTTTTTTTTTTTGCAAAAATCGCTGCTTTATATGTAAGGAAAATTTTTTTTTTATTTTTTTTGTATTTTTTTTTCAGTATACACATGTGTATAATTGCATTATACACATATGTATAATGCTATATACACATATGTATAACTTAAATATACACATATGTATAGCTGAAAAATGCTATATATATATGTATAATTGCTATATACACATATGTATAATTGTCATATACACATATGTATAAATGAAAAAAAAATTCAAAAAAATAAAAAAAAAAATTTCCTTGCATAAAAATGTGCGATTAAAGCAAAAAAAAAAAAAAAAAAATTTTTTTTTTTTTTTTTTTTTGCCTTTATATGAAATGTGTGGCTCAGAATGGTTCTCTCAGTTCTCAAATAGGGGTTGGTTCTCTTAGGATCCCTACCCTATATATATATATATATATATATATATATATATATATATATATATAATTTTATGAATTTTATATTAATTTTAAAAACATTGTATTTTGGTCGTTGTTTTAAAAATTTTCAGAAATTATAGACGGTGACACGGTGTTATCGAAATGGTTGATAATGGCAAACTTTGTCAAACCACAAGTGTCTGGTTTAGAAAAAAAATGGATGGAACTAATAAAGGTGGCCAATTCTTACTCACGAATGTATCTAAACAACTTTAACTTCTCAAGGTTGCTTCACGAGCCAGCCATCCAACTTTGCCAATTTTAAGCTTGAGTTTGGCCGCACGGTTAAAATACGAGCACCCAAGGATTCTCTTTTTTCTTTGTTTTTTTTAAATCACTGCAGCGATATTATCTACATATATTTCTTCCTTATTTTTATAATCCCAAAGATTTAAATAATGAGCATGTGACGCGTATATAAACAACAGTGCACAACGTTTTTGACCTTCTATATTGACTAAACAAGTTAAGGGGCTGTTTGGTAGCCTCTTAATCAGCCTCTTAATCATTCAGGTCTGAATCATTCAGCATTCAGACTGTTTGTTTCAGCATCTGAATGGAATGATTAAGTGCTGAACCATTAAGCTAATAAGAGATGCTGAATGATTCAGCTCTTAACCATTCAGAGCATCTTAACCATTCAGAGCATCTTAATGATTCAGCATTTAATCAACCAAACAGCCCTAAGTTAACAACCATATGGCCCACGTTACTTACATTTATATTGTCGTGTTCAGGTTATTCAACACAACTTTTTATTTTAACTAAAAAAAAATATTCTGATTTTTGCCTAGTAATAGATAAGATCGAATGTTCAAAATAATCTATTAAATTATTCTTTATTAAAGTATTAAAATTAATATAATAATTAGACAACGGTATTAGGGGCTGTTTGGTTGATTAAATGTTGAATCATTAAGAAGTCTGAATGGTTAATAGGTTCTGATTGATTAAAAGGGTCTGAATGATTAAGTGTTGAATGGTTCAGCGATACACCAAGTCTGAATGATTAAGTGTTGAATGGTTCAGCGATACACCAAGTCTGAATGATTCAGCTCTTAACCACTTTATTTAGATTCCTTTTTAGATTGAAACAAACAATCTAAATGCTAAACTATTCAGAACTGAATGGTTAGAGCCTTATTAAAATACTACCAAACATGCCCTTAGTGTCTTAGAATGTAAACCATCAATCAACTTAGTCTCGTTTGTAAATGTTATTTTATAGTATATCATTTTTAAAATTTTTGTTTGTAAAAGACACTTCATGATATTTGATTAATAGTCAAATATTTTACTAAATTACACCTTAAACTAAATATTACATACTAGGGACTTAAAAAGTGATAATAGTCTTGTCTTTTTTTATTTGTTGCATATCCTTGAACGGAATAATATTACAACTAATATGACTTGTATTTAACAGTTTGATCTTATACTATTTATATGTATGTATTCATACAATTTATATGATATATTTATTTCATGTGAATTGAATGGTCAATTTATTCTACACAGTGTAATAAAAATAAGAAGTGTGAAAAGGATACAAAAATACAATAGATCATGAAATATGACACAATGAGCCACAAAATATAACGTAGTGCCAAAAAATATAACACAATGCTAAAGAAAAAAGACACAATGAATTGAAAAAATGACACAATGATAAAAATAAAAAAAAAGACACAATGGTACATAAAAGACACAATGATATAACACATATTCTAAAAACTACAAGTTAAACCCCAAAAAACGAAGACTTAAAAACTAACGTCGTAGGGTTCAATAAGACGGTTCCAATGCCGCTTGAAAGAGTTCAATCGGTGTCCGTTTGATACCTTTCCTACGACTTCCCATATATATGTTATAGCATTTTCTTATAACACAATGAACGTATATAACATAATGGGTAGAGTTCGTGTAAAAGGTCTATTTTTCCTAAAAATTCTACGAAGTGTACGTAGGCATTGTGTTTTATTGTTTGAGAGAAATGTTTTATATTTTTTTGGGTATTGTGTTATATAGAAAAACCATAAAAATAACAATTTAAAACACGATCAAATGTATTCTAAACATTAAATTTTAAAATACTCTGATTATCTTTAGAACCCACTGGTTATATTTTTTCAGATGGTGTTTTAGATTTAATGTTTAGAATACATTTGATTATGTTTTAGATTGTTATTTTTAATGTTTTTCTATATAATACAAAGTTATAAGAATATATATAAAACATTTTTTTAAAAATTTAAAACACAATGTCTACATAGACTTTTTACACTTCTTAAGAAAAATAGACTTGTCCAACACTTGTAGCCCAGTTGGTTGAGGGACTAAAGTTTCCTATGGAAGGCTTGAGTTCAATTCCCACTAGCTATATTTGGAGGACATTGGTGGAGGGGAAATGAGGGATGACCCAGCCATTGGCTTGGGTTCGAGTCCTGATCCCGACCGGTTTTACTGATTATTTCACTGTCGTGCCTTCGGGTGGGTGAGTAGTCGGGTTTTCTCGGGAATTGGTGGCAATTGGTGGCCTGGGTACTCTCGAGTACCTGATTCGCCAAAAAGGTGCCCGAGAGTGCTCGGAATTGATTCGTTGACCGTTAAAAAAAAGAAAAATAGAACTTTAGCAAACTCCTTACAAGCCACTTTTTTATAGTTTAGTTGTATAAATGAGTTTCTAATACGAGAACGTTGCATTTATGACTATTATTATTTTTGTTTGGTTATATATGAATACACTACAAATTAGAATCGGGTTAATAATCTCAAAAATCAGTGTTAATATGTCGCCACTAATTGCATATCTCAAAAATCAGTATTAATATTTTTTTTATTATGCATTTTTATGATTTACACTTTAAAGTATTTATACAAAAGAGTAAAGAGTAAACAATCAAAACCGTCTCTGTGGTTTAGTAGGTTTTAACAGTCTAACTCAAAATGAAACTAATTACTTGAACAATCTAGTAGTTTGACGAAATGTGTCAAAACGGTCCATTTTTTAACGGGGTTAACTCAACCCAGTTAAGTCAAAGGCAAAAATATCCATTTAATTGGGACCCACCACCACTATCTACTTCATCTTCAACATCTCCCTCCTACCCCACCCTCTTTATTCTATTTTCTACATTTCACCACCACCATTAGTCCACAACCATTGGCCACCATCAGCTTATGCCATCATAACACCACTAGTTTCAACATCATTGAAACTTCAAACTTGAAAAATAAAAATCAATTCAATCTCATTGTAGCAACATCATTGAAACTGATAATAGACGCCGACCATAATCATCGACACCACCACCCTAACCCATGAATCACCATAGTCGGGCCATCACTGAAACCGATTACAACCCCCGACAATCAGAATCATAAGCGCCACGCACCTTCTGTACACCACCGAACTATTATCGTCATTATCATCGTTTTTATTCCCTGTACAGAAGCTCCAGTCCCTCACCGCTACGTCACTCAAACCTCCATAACCCATCTACCACTGAGCGGTTACCATTGAAACCCAAGGTCAAACCCCCACCATCACCACCGGCGCCAACATAACACTACTAAAAATATACCTTTAATGACATGCAAATTATGACAAACACCAATTTTATGTCATGCAAAAGTGTATGTCATAAAAAAAATTGTCATTATTTGAAAATTCATGACACTCTAATTTTTATGTGTCATCTTTAATGTCATTTTCCAAAATTTTAAGTTTCCCTCGACTTAACATCACTTGATTCAAAAAATTTATTAAAAAAAGAACCCTAGAGAACCAAACCCTCGTTTCTTTTAACCTAACCCCTCTTAAAGTGTTCACCAGTCGATCTTCACCATTACTTCATCAAACACAACCGCTGCACCCTTCCCCTCTCGATCTAAACCCTTGCTTCATCAAATATTTCGAGTACATGGAGGAGTATCAAAGGTGATGATGTGGGAGACTTTTGTTTCTATGGTAATTTTTGAATCATAAATGTTTGTTTGACAATTTGAAGAAAACAGAGGTTTATGCTTTTTTATGTAATGATTATTTTTGTTTTGATGAATATGGTGTGATTAGCACGGGAGTGTAGTGAAAACGGTGTGTGGCATGTGGGTCTCTGTACGTGCTAATGTCCATGTTTCAAGTGCCGTAAGATGCTCTACAAGAGAGTCTCTACAGGTTTTTCTTTTCTCATTTCTGCATACCTATTCCACTTGATTTTCACTTGCCATATTTATTATGTTCAGATATCCGTTCGTGCTGGTGGCTTCTGTAAGACCCTTGCCCCAAAACTAATCTTAATCATGATTTAGTGGGTAATTGTAAGATGTACATTTCTTAGGATAATTTTAAAGTCAAACATTTCCATTAAAACAACCCAAGTTCCAAAATAGCGGACAGGATATACTGTTTAACAAACTTCAGACTTAATTACAGAGTTTAACATAGCGGAAACATAGTTAGTTGGACACGACATGTTCTACATCGGCACTACCCAAACACTTCCAAAATGACATGTTTCGTTTAGTTTGCTTGCCTGTTCCTTGTCCGGGAGTCCCATCATACCTACAACATGTCAAACACATAACATACAAGGTTAGTTAGCCTTGGAATACGATTTAGATTGACTACGGAAGTCCCTTAGCATCACAGACTAGGTGAGCGGGGCGCTCACCCTTTCCGGTAGCTTCTGATCTGATTTTTGACACTCTGAACGACCGCTCACCCTTCCGAACGGCCGTTCGGATTGCCTGATCTGGTTTTGGGTCATTTTAGGTCATTCTCCTTAGCTCGGATGAGTGACTCGACCTTCGTAGACTTGTTCTAAGGCGATGTTACGATGATCTATGCCTTGGTCTTACACATCGATTGCTCGATGTTCATGAATTCACCCATTTGACCCATATTATGATCTAGATGGTGGCCACTATACACATAGTCATTTTTGTCTACTTTACCATAGCTAAACGCTAAGGCGTCATGTCTCGACTATTGTCTTTACTTCAATAGTTTCTAAGCTTCAATCAACAATCATTCCCATCATATCTAAGTGCATCAATTGTCACAAATCCTTAAGTCTAACATTACAACATGGTCAACCGCTTAACTTGTTGTCAACAACTCTTTGTCAATAATAACATATCAATAACTTGGAGAATTTAGCTAAGTAATTCATACAAACGATGTACATATGACGTACCTCAAAGCTTCTCCTTTTGGCGAGTGTCCGCCTTGTTCTTAACTTCCTTGATTCCACTCGATTCGCCTATCCAAGTAAACCAAGCTATCGTTAGGATCCATTATCAATGTCCTACGACATACACAACTCATACAAGTGTTCAAATTATCGGATGTGTTTCACCCAACAACTTATTTATCCGTATTTCATTCAAGCGTTTTAACGAACACTTGGCGGGCACATTTTGACTAGTAATTTATAAGGTAATTCCTAGTTCATATTTCACCCTATTTCAAGCATCATAACCCAACATCAAGTTATTGTTCTCATATTTTAGCAACATCAGTTCATAAACAAGCATTTTAAACCAAATTTTAGTCAATGCCTTGGGGGGTTTTCATCATGGGGTCGAACCCCACCCCTTCCCATTATAAATATCATGGTTTCACCCCCCAAATCAACAATTAAGGCTTGAGGTTGGGTAGTTGATATCCTTATGCTCACACAAGCTAGTCTACTTCATAAATTAAGGATTTCCCCACTCTAGAGAATTATTATCAAGAACCCAAATTTTAGGATTCATCACCAAATCAAAAGATTAAACATACCTCTTCTTCTGATTTTGATGGTGATTCATTTTATGTAAACATGCAGCAGATTCACTTGATTTTTCCTTCTAGATTTTGAAGAAATCAGTGTTTTAGTGAGAGGATGTATTTTGTGTGTGTGGTGTGTGTGCTTGGTCGATCATAGTCTGATCAGTAACACCAAATTTTCTATTTTTATTAACTTGTTTATTTTACTTTGGTCATTTGATCACTTTGGCCCTTGTAGTCTTGCCCAATTACACAAAGGCACTATCCTACTACTTGGTTTTTGTTTGGTGATTAATATCAAGACCACTTTAGACCCTATTCTTAACGAATTAATCATGCTATTATATTACCTTTTAGATTTTCGGGTGTTATAGCTTCTCTGCCTTGGTGGTTGTTGGTATGGTTGTACTTGGTGTTGCCATTCTTTATGCCACGTTCTATGTTTGGTTGGGAGTTGACTCACTGGGTTCAATAAAGAGTTACTGACTGTGAGTCTCAACTTCTTCCAATTGACTAGTCAACATATGTACTCTATTAGTTAGTGCGGTTGTGTGAATTATTATGGATGCAAATGTTGGTCGACTGTTTGGAATCTTAAACCCCCTCTCATGTAGATGACATGGCACAAGTAAGTCTATTTCTTAATTAGGTGCACAATTTGTTACATTTAGTTAATACCTTGGCTTACATTCAGCTTTTCCACTCCAATGATATCAAATATAAAATGACTGAATACTAAAGATTTTGGCTTAGCTGTATTTGATGTCAAGTATTATAAGGTGATAAGTTTTTTCTGGGTAAGGTGGATTTTGCTGTAAAAAAGCTTTGCTGTAGTCACTGGTTTTGTTGGATAATCATCAGTTTATTGCTAGAAAATATGTTACTGAGTATCTAATACATTTGTTATGCATATGCTAGGCTGTTATTCTTGTCATTTGATGTAGTACTAAAATTTATTAGCAATATCACCAGTACAATGAAAAAAAACCATGCGTAATATGTGCCCTCTTGAGTCTTGTCTTTAGTGCCCCTTCTTGTGTGATACGGTTTTGGAGCTTCATTTGTAGCCCCTTTTTGCTTAATTGGCTGGTGGAATATACACAAAAGCTGCTAATGTTGGTGCTGATCTTGTTGGAAAAGTAGAGCATAGAATACCTAAAGGTGATCCTCATAATCCTGCTGTCATCACTGATCTAGTATACATTTCTTTCTTTAGTTTTCTTGTTCTTGCTTATTGGATGTTGATGCATAAATAACATCAAACGGCTCCCTTCAGTTTGACTTATTGATTCTGGTGCAAATAGTAATATTGAATCACAAAATTAAGATGGGAAAGAAACAAAAAGGCCACCAACTCAAAACCTACTTTACTGCTCCCACCCTATTGTCTGTATGTTTCTTTTTCCCTAGAAAGTTATTGATGAATGGAACTTTTTAGTAGTACTAGTTTATTTATAGTTTATCTGCAGTAATTGGCATCCTCCTGTATTAGTCTAGTTTCTGATAACGCATGTCATTTCTTTTATCATGATGAATATTTTGATCTATTAGATTTAATGATTTTGTTGATTTTTGTCATACAAGGTTGGAAATAATGTTGGTGATTGTGTAGATAGAGGAGCTAATTTGTTTAAGAGCATAGCTGCAGAGATAATCAGTGCTATGATACTTGAAGGTAGCATGGCTCAGCGCTGCAAAATTGAAGGTAAATCATTTGGTTCTTTAAAATTGTAGTTGCTTGCACTAAATCTCTGATTTTATACTATTATAATAGTTAAAGAGGACCCATATATATCGATCCTTGCCCTTTTATTTGACTATTGTTCTTCTCTTTGGAGCTTCCTGTTCATGACATCTTTTATACTTGCTTCTTCTCAGCAGCATATGTTTAGGAATGGCAAAAAACCCGAGCCCGACGGATATACCCGAAACCCGAAG
This sequence comes from Ambrosia x helenae, assembly GCA_030844895.1. Taxonomy (NCBI): domain Eukaryota; kingdom Viridiplantae; phylum Streptophyta; class Magnoliopsida; order Asterales; family Asteraceae; genus Ambrosia; species Ambrosia x helenae. Next base: position 104,388,172 of record CM061231.1, on the reverse strand, counting down.
GATTTGGGACGGGTATATGATGTCGTGTGGATTAAGTCACTTAATTTTCTTTTTCTTAAATTGACAACTTCCCGAAGGAAATGTCAAGACTCGATGAAAAATGTAATTAAGTTGTGACTTTAAGTTGAGACACTTGTTCAAGTTTTAAATTCATAAAAATAAAACAATAATTGCTAATCATTTTAAACCCACACAATAGGTAAGTGTACCTAGCGAGTGTAGTATAGAATCGAGCAAGTACCGAGTATAGAACCCTAAGACACAACTTCCCCTACTCAGCCTTAAGTTGCTATTTGTAATAAAAGTAAAGATAGAAATGAGAGAGAGCGAGCATGACCAATGTAAAAATCAATATCCAAAAAGAAGTGTGGCTTGACCGATGTAAAAATCAATATTCAAAAAGAAGTGTTGCTTGGGGATCTGACTAACTTTGGGATGAACTAATACTAATTACCTAGTTGAGTGGTGCATTCGAGTTGCGCACTTTTGTTTAACTTAGAGTTTCGCAGTGTGCATTCTCTAGAGGTGACTGTTTTAGCATAACTAGTTTATGTTCTTGTTATTAAAGTGAGGGTCTCCCAAACCGGTAAGCTCACCTCTCAACAATGAGGGATGGACTACTCAAGACTGTGTATACCCAATCCTGAAGAATCCACCTCCCAATGTTGCGATAAAAACATCAAACTACTTTAAACTTTTATGGATAACTTGCCGGCGGCCGGAGCATGGCCGAACAAGCTACCACTTGATATCATAGGTGAGTCGTGACTATCCAGAACACGTGCATCCCCTATTTGAATTAATTAATCTTTCAAAAAGTGATTAGTCTGTTACTATTTGTGCGGCAATATAGTAATGAAAGAAAATAAAGACCGTTTTCATTCAACACGGGTTCACCAATCCTTGAATTGCGCCAAAGCTATCACATAGACAATGAAGCTAAGTCGCAAATTCAAGTCTTGGCTTATCACCAAGACCGAGTATAAAGACCGTACCGACCCTAAGTGAGATTTTGATAGTAGAGGATTAAGCCACTAAGTGTGTATATTTCAATCCACAAATGGGCTAATCACTACTCGTGGGATTAGGTTAGCTTATGAGTGCATGGGTTGTTACACACCATAGGTACACTCATAAGTCCTCCCACTTCCTATCAAAACACGCACAAGACCAAATACTAAGTGATTAATTAGTTAATTCATCAATCAAAGTTTTAAAGTAGAAAGAATTAGACAAGAACATAAAACACCACTCAACAAATAAAAACTATATAATCCATACCAAAGAAGTCTCCACCCTAGCAACACTCTAGAATCCTAGCTAATGATTGTCATTACAACATGCACTCTAAATTGGTTGTGTAATGAACACATAGTAGTGGTTGTTTAATGGATCAAAAAGGGTTTTTTGGGATGATTTTTAGTGATCTCTCTCAAGCTCTCACTCTAGTAGTGTTTATGAAGTGATCCCAAACTCCAAAGGTCACTTACTAGACTCTAAAAATGGCAGAAATGTGAGAAAGACTCGGGTGGAATGGGATGCCCAAAATGTGGAGTGGAGGCCTCTATTTATAGGCAAATCAGCCCTTGCACGCTCGTGCTCAATGTTTGGCATGTCCATACTTGACAGTAGGTATTTTTGTAGAGTCCTTTTGCAGAAGTTGTCCACCTTCAGGAGTTGCACGGCCGTGCTGAGGGACTTGTCATGCCGGTGCTTGCTAGTACGTGTAACCGTCTTATCAGTTTTGGTCGGTTTAAGCCTTTAGAAACACGCTTGACAAAGCACGGCCGTGCCAAGGGTTATTGCACGCCCGTGCAAGTATGCAAATTTGACTTTTGCCTTCAGTTGACTTAGAAATGTTGACTTGTTGACCCAGGACAGGTGCACGGTCATAAGCACAGCCGTGCTGCATCTGAATCAGCTCCAAGAGTCTTCAATTCCATGTCTTTTGTGCCGGTTTTCACTTCTTTTCACTTTCCACCTTCAAGACCTGCAATTATCAATAAAGGAAAACAAAGCGTGGTAATACTAATATAAAAGCATGATTTTGGGTGATAAATATGTGAAAACACGTGCGTAAAACCTGCTAATTTTGAGACACATCAGTATACCCGATACCCGACTGGTATGGGACGGGTTTGGTATTGGAAAAAAATATTTCGTGGTATGAGACGGGTATGGTATTAGGTGATACCCGACCCGATTACCAGAAACTAAATACCCGTCTACCCGAAACATATACCCAAAGACTTTAAAGTTATATATATATATATATATATATAGGTCAATTGTAAAACGAAAACCCGCTTGAGTTGAGAAAACCTTCGAAAACCCATGTAAAAAAAACATTTTTTTTTCTATGAAAAAAATAACCAATGTAAAATACATGTTTGTAAGCGTTTTGGACCAACAAAATAAAAAAAGCGCCGATGAGATTTTTTTTTAGAAAATAAACAAAGTTGCTAAAAACATAGGTAAATAGCTGAAAACATATGTTTTTTTAGCAACTTTGTTTATTTTTTTTTTTTAAAAAATCCCATCGGCGCTTTTGTTTTTTTTTTTTTTTTGCCCAAAATACTTAAAACATGTATTTTACATTGGTTATTTTTTTTCAAAAAAAAAATAATGGTTTTTTACATGAGTTTTCAAAGGTTTTCTCAACTCAAGAGGGTTTTCATTTTATCCTTCCCCTATATATATATATATATATATATATATATATATATATATATATATATATATATATATATATATATATATATATAGGGCAAGGATTAAATAAAAACCCTCCTATTTTGAAGAAACCTAGTAAACTTAATCTAGACCATTGATCTAAAGTGATCAATGGCCTAGATTGATTCAACATTATTTTAATAAATTAATTAAGGTAGATGACAAAAAAGGGCACAATGGTCAAATGTCATTTTCTGAAAAGCAGATATGACAAGTGGACTCCACACATGTCACATCATCTCTCTCATACTTTTGTGATCATTGTCCTAAATCTGTCAGGATGTCATGTTACATATGTAACATATGTAGTGTTGCATACGTTAAAATTGCACAGACTCTGGTCTCATATGTGATTTCTTGTTGCATACGTTAAAACACATAGATTGTATAAAAATCAATTAAAAACTTTACATATCAAAAAAACATTCAAATGTACACAAGAATTGTTTCTTACAAAGTGCTAAAAACAAACAAAACGGTTATTACAAATCAACAAATGCTAAAAAAAACTATCATAAGTAAAAAAAATTGTCTACACTTCATTCTTGATAATCATCTTCATCTTTAATGCAAAAAAAAATATGCTCACCTGCAAAAATAAAACAAAATTCATCAATTTACATGAAAAAATCAAAACTTTGTATCTAGTAAAAAAACATAAACTAATGTATACCAACTTAGTGGTGCTGTTAAATACGAAACATACGCAAACATAGATTTCATCCCATGATCAATGACATTCCATTCAAGAATTATTTCCCAATTTTTCCTCTATAATATGCAATATTACATTCTTGATAAGGTGCAAAAAACACGAGTGTTACATGTGTAACAGGATTTTTTTTCTGGAAACACAGACAAACTTTTGTAGTCTGCACCCAGCATACATTTTTTACTGAATTACAAGCAACCTTTGACTGCAAAACAAATACGCTACACACGTAACATCCTACCTTAACACAGAAAAATACACCCTAAGTAAATTCACAAAGATGATACGACCATATAGACGAGAAAAACACCCTAACTAAACACAGAGAAAACACAAATAACAACATTCTGAAAAGTCATTCTTAAAACAAATAACAACACATTTTTTGTCTTTAGTTATAGATAAGACTATATGAGAAAACACAAAAACAGACATTTTCTTTAAAAAAGAAATAGGTAACATAAAAAAAACTCATTCATGAGAAAACAAAAAAAATAGACAGACATGGTGCAAAAACACATGAGTGTTACATGTGTAACAGGAAAAACACAGACAACTTTTGTAGTCTGCAGTAAACATAGAACAGAATTTGACTGCAAAAAACAAATATGCTACACACGTAACAGCCTAACTAAACACAAAGATTATACGAAAATATAGATGATAAAAACACCCTAACTAAACACAAAGATACTACGAACATAAAACACAAAACGAAAAATCATTTTCGATGTTTAACATAATAAACACCCCTAAGTAAAATCACAGAGATGATACGAACATATAGACGAGAAAAACACCCTAACTAAACACAGAGAAAACACAAAATAACAACATTCCGAAAAGTCATTTTGAAAACAAATAACAACACATTTTCTGTCTTTAGTTATAGATAAGACTATATGAGAAAACACAAAAACAAACATTTTCTGTAAAAAAGACATAGGTAACATAAAAAAAACTCATACATGAGAAAAAAAAATAGACAAACATGGTGCAAAAACACATGAGTGTTACATGTGTAACAGGAAAAACACAGACAACTTTTGTAGTCTGCAGTAAACATAGAACAGAATTTGACTGCAAAAAACAGATATGCTACACACGTAACAGCCTAACTAAACACAAATATTATACGAAAATATAGACGATAAAAACACCCTAACTAAACACAAAGATACTACGAACATAAAACACAAAACGAAAAATCATTTTCGATGTTTAACATAATAAATCACCCAAAAAAAAAAAGAGATGCTAGTAACACACAAAAAAACAACAATTTTTTGTGTGTTTCTAGCATCCTTTTTTTTTTTTTTTTTTTGTGTTGGGGGTTAGGTGGTTTAGTAATAAAAAAAACGATTCACATTAGTAATAATAATAACAAAAAACATACTATCCATTATCTCGGCTAAACGCTTCTTATTTAATTATTAAACTCGCAGCCAAACACTTTATGTGATTCAATACCTATTACCAAACACTTGAAATTCTAGTTGTTATCCCCATTGCCAAACACCCTCCATTTAGCTTTGACTAAAAAAGTCCTCCATCTCTTCTTGTTTCCTGCACAAAACCACGAGAATTAAAAACAAAATAAAAACAAAATATGTGAGGAAGATAAAGCACAGCCAACCATGAATAAAAACAAGATATGTGTGTGAGATGAGAGCATAACCAAGAACATCAACCGGAATCACCAGTCCGGTGACCGGTTCCGATCGTCGCCAACAACAACAACCACACAACACAAGACTCTTTCACGAACCGGATAGAGAGAAAGAACAGCAGAGGAAGAAAGAGAGAGAACACAGAGCAGAGAGACACAGAGGAGGAAACCGAAGATGGTGACGGCGGCGATTGGAGTTAGGGTTCCGATTAGGGTTCCGAGCAACCAGGTATAAAATATCCTTGATTCTTGATAACATTTGCATCCTGAAACTGATTGTGTTCTCTTGGTTTGGTGGATCTGAATGGAAAGTGTGTTGGATGGATTATTATTATTATTATTATTATTATTATTGGGTTGAAGAAACTGAGATTAATATTGGTGGTGGTGGTGGTGGTGGTGCATATATTAATCTGGATGGAGAAGCTGAAAGAGAGATGGAGAGAGAATGTGTGTGGGTTGTTTATATAGGAGGGAGAGACAAAAGATTCAAACTAGTAAAAAAGGGGGAAATGTAAATTTACTAGTTTACCCTTTTTTATTAAAATAATAGAGGGTGTTGTGGATGAATCTAGACCACAAGATGGGTTTGTGGGGGTTTCTTCATTTTGGAAGGTTTTTTGTATATACTTAGCCTATATATATATATATATATATATATATATATATATATATATATATATTCTTAACTATTTTCGCAATGTTTCATTCTAATAGATTCACTATTTGAAATTATTTGAAAAATAATCTTTTCGTCTAAAATATGTATTATAATAACATTATTATTTATATTTATATTTATATGCTATGAAATATAAAAATAGTTTTCAAAAGTCATACTATAATGTATATTTACATTATAAATGTTTCAAAAACTATTATGTTGATGATGATATATATGTTATTTATTACAATTTCATATATTCTAGATTTTTTAAAATGACCATAAAAGAAAATAAATATATATATATATATATATATATATATATATATATATACATGCAAATACCAACGGGTAATACCCGACAAATATCCGATGGGAAATTATAGGACGGATATGATATGAGATTTTATAACCGGGTATGAGTATGGTATTAGCCAAATCCAACCCATACTTGACCGTTGCCATCCCTGCATATGTTCCATAATTATGCATCATATACCGCCTTACTCGAAAGTTGCACTTTCTATTTCTAAGTGGAAAATTTGCAAAGGTGAAGGCTTCCTCCGGTGCATTAATTTGAACTTTTAGATTACCAAACCAAAATTTTAAAATTTACTTTTAACTTTTTTTATATTTTTTTCTTCCTTTTATATATTTTTTCTGATCCATTATTGGTCTAAACGATTTTCTTCAAATATATATCATACCAATCTTTTGCTGAACAGAATAAAGGTGAGGAAAAAGCACAAGGGAGATATTTTGGTCATTCTCTTGAAGTTGTACTTGAATGATAAATGAGATTATATCAGCACATGAATCCAAGGTATAGTTCCATCTGCAAAACATTATTACATTTCGCTGACTTGAAATTACTATCAAAATATGCCAGAAGCTTTAGGTGACTGTAGGACTGCAAAAGAATCGAACGAACACGAACAAGGTTCGTGTTCGTTTGTTAAGAAAATTATATGTTTACGAACAGTTCACGAACACTTACCGAACGAGATTTTCTGTTCGTGTTTGCTTGTTAAGAAAAGACTCGTGTTTGTTTGTTAATTTTGTTCATGAACGCACATGAACATAAACAGATATTAATGAACACAAACACGTATTCATGAACACAAACAAGTGTTCATGAACAGAACCAAACACATACGGACGTATATTAACTTTTGATTAACATCGAATTCACATACATTAAGATAAATAAAAATAAAAGAATATACAAAAGTATAAAAATTAAAAACCTTACTAAGCTATAGAACACAAACGAACATAAACGAACACATTACCAAACGTTAACGAACATAAACGAACGAACGCGACCTCTGTTCATGTTCGTTCGTTTAACTAATCGAACGGAATTTTTTGTTCGTGTTCGTTCATTTATTAAACGAACACGAACAAACTTCCCGCCAAACGGTTCATGAATTGTTCGCTGAAAGTTCAGTTCTTTTGCAGCCCTAAGTGACTGCATAGTTTTGCATTTGCAATTTATGTATGAGTTTATCTTCTTACCAATGTTTATGTTAAACTGGATGCATGGACACCCTCGACTAATGTATTAATTTAATTGTTGTCTCGGGTTGGGAGAGAAGTGGATTCTCAGGCGTATGACGATATGGATGGCATTCGCGAAGAATGGTCAAGTTATGCTGTGACATTTATTTTCAGGCGATCGAAACTATTTTTAGGGTGAAAAATACAATGCGCGTCAATATTTTGTAACCGTTAAATATTTGTATGTGATAGATTTATCAAATGTTGACTTGGATTGTTTTTATTTTGATAAATATGCAAAATATAATGAAATATGTTATTTTGTTATTATGGTGATTCTACAAAAAAAGGGTATATATATCCGGGGGTATATTTGTAATTCTGAAAAAAAATTAGATTAATAAATTTTTGACACACAAAATAAATGTCATAAATTACTGTCATAAACAGATGACCTGCAAGAAAGTGTTATGTTAAAAAGTGTCATAACACGTGTAAAAAAATTGTCATAAATAGATAACATGCAAAAAAATTGTCATAAATAGATAACATGCAAAAAAGTGTCATGTTAAATTTATGACACCGCCATCATTGACATTTTTTTTTTTGTCATCAGACCCCTTTGTTGACACGCAATGCATGTCAAGAAAGATATTTTTTTTCTAGTAGTGGAACTCCACCTTGATTGCCAGATAATCCCACTAAACCAGCGTTACCCGAGTTCCTAACCACTCCTGCTTCATCATCGTTATCCAACAAGCGTGTCCGTCGGTTTGAGACCAAGACTGGCGGCCCTCTCTCTCTCTTTCTTTGTCTCCCTGTTCTGTGCTCTCTCACTCTATATTTAATTATGGGTAAAGTGGGTTGTGGTGTGTTATTGCGTGAAGGGCCTGAGGTGTCGCTGCCGTGGTCTCGCCGGATCTTCGCCAGAGCTCCGCCCTGTACCTCTCTCTCTCTCTTTCTCTCTCTCTTCAGGCTTGGCGTCTAGTGTAAGACTCTACAAAACTCAAATGTCTACTAGTTTTTTCACTCACGTGTCATCATTTTATCGGTTGGTTTTTGGAACCATTACAAGTTAAAGAGTCTTTATTTAAAACTCTTGGGACAAATGTCAGATTATGAGTAGTGTTAGATAGTGTAAAGTCTCTAAACTTGAAACCTGTATTTATTTTTGTAATTATAACGTGATTCAATGTTTAGTTTTGTGATTTTCTCAATCATATTTCATAGGTACCTTTTCTTCATTTTACTACACCTTGCATCCAAGTGATAATGTGGCATTCGGTACACTCTTCATATGCATTCTGCCATTCCCTTTTCTTTTTCTCTTATTTCACTAATATACCACGTGCTTAACACTAATACACCTACAATAAAAGAATTTAAATTTATTACTAAACTTTTTCTCATGAAAAATAAACATGTGCGAAAACATATATTAATAATGTTAAATCAAAGAATGATGTGTTTTTTTTTTTCTTCTAAAAAACTCGTGCTTTTTTTTCTTCTAAAAAGCATATATTAATAAACATGTGTTTGTTTTCTTCTAAAAAACTTCATTCTTTTCATATTGTGGAAAATTGATCAATCAATTATCATTGTTTAACTGAAACTGAATTAATATTGAAAGTTCCATTAATATATTGTGAAGGTTGAGGTTTTGATTATCACACTTGACGTCTATAAGGGGGTGATGGATTTCATGATGCTTTGTTAGGAAATGATATGCTTAATATCATTGGTAAAATTATCAAAGCTTTCAACAATACAATTACAAATTAGATGTTGAAACAACTAATTAAGATGAATCAATAAGAATATGAATAGAAAAGAGGATCTAACAGGAACACACAACTGGTATTCTTTTCGATAATAACTCAATAGATAAGCAAACAGACGAGTCATTTAATCTGCATTATACTAAATGAAAATTTGAGTTGCATGAAGCCTTTTTTTTTAACTGATAACAAACAGATGTTCCGATTATCTGGGGTACCCACCAATTTGTTACAAAAATACCACATATGCCCCTGAGTGAAGACACGTCTTAGGTGCCCGCCCACAAGTAACGCTGGGTAGCCAGAGCCAGCAATTTTGGGAAAAACCTGACCCCTCACCCGTCTGTAGGCACGACAATGAAGAATCAGTAAAATCCAGTAGAACAAGTATCGAACCTAGCACCTCAAAGAGGCTAGGCTCTACCCGACCATAATTTCCCATATCACTGCACCACGAGGGTGGTTTTCATATACATTTCAAGGGACCTAATGAGCCGTTAAAACTAATGAATACATGTTTCAAGTTACACATAGTATAAAATCTCCAATATTAAGTATTCACGATGAGCAAATCCCTATTGTCCATATCTCTAATTCCAAAAGTTTATACGCTAATTTCTGTTGGATATATAGTATGTCCGATGTAATTAAAAGTCGAGGTCAACGTAACCTGACCTTGTACGATCCGAAGAGTTACACGTTGGTACACGAATCAGATAAGTTTATGTGTTGGTCGATTATTATTTATGAAATAATAATAGTTTTGAACTCGAGGGACTTAATAGTAAAGTTTACACTTTGACTAGTCAAATGGTCAAGTGTATGACTTTGTCTAATTAAGTGGTCAAGTCTTTGACTAGTCAAATGGTCAAGTGTATGACTTTGACTAATTAAGTGGTCAAGTCCTTGACTAGTCAAATAGTCAAGTGTATGACTTTGACTAATTAAGTGGTCAAGTGCTTTTTATCTTTATAAATAGGTGTGATAGATCAAACTCTAATCACATGTTTTTGATAAAGATAAAACAACATAACCCTTGTCTCCTCTTAAGATTTGCGGCCACCCTTAGGAGCCGCCGCCCCTTTGTCCGCCGCAAACCACCATCATCGCCGCCTCCGTCTTGCAAAGTGTTGCTTTCGGTTGGCCAGTGCTCGGGTGTGAACTTCCTACTAGCGATGATTCGTTGTAACCCGCGTGTTACAATTCCGGTGTAGTCGTCAAAGGTTGATTACTAAACCCCCTATGGTTGTTCATTATTTATTTGTTTATACGCGTTTAACCGAGATCCTGTTTGGGAATATTTTGTTAATTGGATTAATAAAATTAAACATATATTATATATATATAAATCGGCTCATATTATATATTGTATATAATCGATTTTATTAATAAATAAAACTGCTTCCGTTGTGTATTTGATACCATGATTCCCAACAGTGGTATCAGAGCCACGGTTACGCGCATATAGATGGTAAAGTTATAATTTTGATCTATGTTTTATTTGTCAAAAAATATATTTTTTTGACAAAAGATCAAAAGGTTTTTGTTGTTCATGGATTGTGATGTGAATCGAGCCCTAGGTATTTTGACCTTTGTCATGGTTGTGTTTGTGATGTTTTTTTTATTTGTATTTTTATTACGAATATTGGATCCGGTGTAATAGATAGGATTATAATAGATTTGTTTTATTTGTATTTCAAATTTATTTGTAATCCAACAAGTATAAGATCAAGACAGAAATAAAAAGGTGAACAAGTTCCATGAAGATAGAGATCTCGGGTCAAGTGGGAGCTATATCAAAATAGTTTTGAAATTCCTTTTTGACTAGTTCGTTTCGTTTCTGGCTAAAACGAAACGGGCGACCTATTAGGGCTCGATTCATTTAATTTTATTATTATGTTTTGTTGTTGTGGTTTATTTATTGTAAATAATTTAGATAACCCAAAATAAATAAAATTTTCACAATCATGGCAACGATTTTATTAAAACAAGTTTTATAAAAACCGAAAAGCATATTTAATAAAAGTTTTATTAATATTAAAACAAGTCCATTCGCGATAATACGACCAACATAGGTTAAATAGGGTATTTAAAACTATACCGTGTCGAGTGTTGAAAGAAGTTTCAATTATCACGAACAATATAAAATTGGATTTTATAAACTATTGTGTTACTCACATTATGCTAACGAATCATTCAATATATTTATGGTAAATATTAAAATTAAATCCCAATTTTAAATTGATGTTTTATGCCACCCTTAACGAGTTAACACTTCGTTCTAAATCGAACCCTAATGTTAGTGCTGACCCTGCATCTGGGCGTTGATCATGAGTGAAGGTAATCATCGCGTTTCCTGTGTAATATAGGCCGGTGTTACAGTTAACAGTAAAGGACCAAACATCGCTTGTTTATCAAGTGGGCATAGTTGGGGTTAAACATACATCGCTTTTAGCGATAACCCCAAATGGAGAGTTGTGTAGTGGACACAATTAACAATCGTTGTTTACCTACCTAATCGTACCGATGGACAATGCTAAGCCAGTTCATTGTGTATTGATGAATCGGGATCTCATCCTAATTAATTTTGCTTTTGGGTCATAAGATAAATTAGGATATTTAAAACATAAAATACTAATAAATTAGATTTTGAACTTTACTGATGACAAGTCTAAAGTAATGATCATCAGATGGTTCTTTACTGATGACAACTCAGTATTAGTGACAAGGAGAGATCTTACAAGCAAGGCCTACAAGTCCATGAATGAACTGAAGAAACTATCAACTCAGGACTTGCTTACAATTCAACATCTGGAACCTCAAAGGGGATCTCTCACAGATGAACAGCTTAATCAATCGAAGAATTCCATGTTCAAGGAGATATGGAAGATTGTGAATGACAGAAGAAGACAATAAAGAATTAGAAAAGGTTTTGGCTTCATCAATCCAGGGGAGATTGTTAGGACAAAAAGGATTGGTGAACCACTTTTGTAAACCTTAGTCTAATTCACTTCTGTCAAAATATCCTAAGTATAGAACTACTGAAGAAAGAAGACTAAAAGTACTGAAGAAGGATTCAACAAGTACTGAAGAAGAAGTATCAGAAGTTCTGAAGTCTAACCAGACAGTTCACTGAAGAACTACTGAAGACAAACTACTCATCAGTAGTTTGTCATTCATCAGCTCTTGTAAAGAATCTTTCTCACCGACTTATGTTTCAGTAGTTTATTAATTTAGTATTACTTTATCTTTTTGTACAAGTTTCAAGAATGCAACTTGTTGCAACTTGTTTCTGACTTGCTTTTTGGCAAGGTTCATGCATATGTAAAGTCTATAAATAGATGGGTTCAACCCTCTGTTTTAGATATCGATTTTAATATATACAGAAATCCTTCAAAGCTTATTATTGTTCTTATTGTTCTTTCCATTTCATTTACTGAGAATCTGTTTAAGTATTCATTCTCATTCAATACTTAGATTCTCATTAAATACTTGTCTTTAGTTTTCAAACATCCAGGGGGAGTAATAACTCCTGTTGATAGTGTAACTTTACTTATTTCCGCTGTGCAAATCTGATTGAACTTCCTAAACACATAAGTGTTCACTACCAAGCAATACATCAAGAGCATTACTCATCCAACAAATACTAATAAATTAGATTTTGAACTTTGTAGATGTCCACTGAAAACAATTCTGCCTCCCAATTCTATCTCAAGTCCATCTTAGAGAAGGACAAACTTAACCACTCCAACTTCATGGACTGGCACCGCAACTTGAAAATTATTCTCAAGGCGGAGAACAAGTTGTATGTTCTAGAAACGCCAGTTAGCACTCGTGTGCTAAAAATGAAGGCATATGTTGATCACTTGGCTCGTCTAGAATCCCCCTTGAGCGATGAGTTAGCTCGGGATATCATCCTAAACACATTGCCCAAGTCATATGACCAGTTCATTATGAACTATAATATAAATGGGATGGAGAAGACACTTGCAGAACTGCATCAGATGCTCAAAATTGTTGAGGTAAACATACCTAGCAAAACTGCACCAGTGCTAATGATCAAGGAGGGCCAAGTTAAGAAACCTAACACCAAGTAAATGGGAAATCAGGGCAAAGGGAAGGGCAAAGGCAAATCTCTTGCCAATAAGAAACCTCGGAAAGATGCCAAGTGTTTTCATTGTGATGAAATTGGGCACTGGAAGAGGAACTGTGCTAAGTATTTAGCTGAGCTGAAGCAAGCTAAGGCTTCAGGAGGAGAGTCATCAAGTATATATGTTATTGAAATCTTTGCTTTTCCTAGCAAAAACATGGGTGTTTGACACAGGATGTGGTTTCCACATTTGTAATGTTTTGCAAGGACTAAGAAAGATTAGAAAGCTGAAACAAGGAGACTTGGAGGTCCATGTTGGCAATGGACAAAGAATTGCTATGAAGGTTATAGGATAATGTGTTCTCTTACTTCCTTCTAGTTTAGAACTTGTTTTGAACAATGTTTATTACATTCCTAGTGTGACTAGAAACATTATTTCATTTCATGCTTTACGTAGACAAGGTTTTGATTATCGTTTTAATGGTGAATTTATTTCTGCTTATTTTAACGATGTATTTTCCTTTATGCAAAACCCAACAATGGGATCTATGAGATAGAAATGCAAAACGATAACATATTATGCAATATCTCCCATAAACGTAATAAGTTGGACTTTAAAATACGTATATGTGACATTGTAGACTTGGTCACATAAGTGAGAATCGTGTTAAACAACTCAAAAGCGCAGGAACCCTAGATTCCAAGGGTTCAGAGTCGTTTGGAAAATGCGAATCATGCTTAAGTGGAAAGTTAACAAAAGCACCTTTTTCAAATGTTGGAGGAAGAGCTAATGATCTGTTAGGACTTGTACATACCAGTGTATGTGGTCCATTCAGAACAATGTCAAGACATGGAGAAAGATACTTTGTTACATTTACTGATGATTTCAGTAGATATGGTTATGTTTATCTTATGAAGCACAAACATGAAACTCTTGAAGAGTTCAAGGAGTACCAAAACGAAGTAGAAAATCAGCTAAATAGAACTATTAAAATGCTTCGATCAGATTGAGGCGATGAATATCTTAGTCAGGAATTCATCGACCATCTAAAGGATTGTGGAATAGTTTCACAACTCACTCCACCTGGAACACCGCAACATAATGGTGTGTCTGAGCGGAGAAATTTAAACTCTATTAGATATGATTCGATCAATGATGTGTCAAACAAACCTTCCAAAATCCTTTTGGAGTTATGCTTTGGAAACTGCCTCAAGACTTGTGAATATAGCTCCAACGAAAAAGGTTTTATCAACCTCACGCCTTATGAGATATGGCATGGAAAGAAACCTCATGTATGCTACCTTAAAGTATGGGGATGTAATGCTTATGTCACTCTAGAATCTTCGGATAAACTAGATCCCAGAGGCGAAAAAGTGATTTTCATTGGATACGGTAAGATCGGTTACCTATTCTTCCACCCCACTGAAAATAGGATTTTCACTAAACGCAGAGGCACTTTCTTAGAGGAAGAACTTCTGGCGCGAGGGATTGGAGATATCCATGTGGATCTTGAAGAAATTCGAGAATCACAAGTGACTGAACCAGTTGTTCAGACAGAACCAGAAGTAACTGATCCAGTTATTGAAGTTGAGCCTGAGAGGACTCAAGAAACAACAGAAACACCAAATGTTTGAAGAAGTATTAGGGATCGTCGTGCACCTGTAAGGTATGACGATATCTTCATGATTGATGAAGCTGAGCCTGCTACTTACAAAGCTGCAATCTTGGATTCGGAATCTAAGAAATGGCAAGAAGCTATGAATGCAGAGATGCAATCCATGTATGATAACCACGTCTGGGATTTCGTTGATCTTCCTGCCGAATGTCGGACTGTAGGAAACAAATGGATCTTCAAGAAGAAGACTGACATGGATGGGAATGTGCAAACCTACAAAGCAAGGCTTGTAGCGAAAGGTTTTACTCAGACTCAAGGAATTGATTATGAGGAAATTTTCTCGCCAGTAGCTATGCTTAAGTATATTAGAATTCTACTTGCCATTGCTGCATATTATGACTATGAGATATGGCAAATGGATGTCAAAACCGCGTTCCTTAATGGACACTTACCGGAAGATGTCTATATGGTTCAGCCGGAAGGCTTTGTCGATCCAAAGAATCCTAATAAGGTGTGCAAGCTTAATAAATCCATCTATGGATTAAAGCAAGCATCTCGCAGCTGGAATCTCCGTTTTGATCAGAAAATCAAAGAGTTTGGTTTTATCAAGAACGAAGATGAACCGTGTGTTTACAAGAAATCTAGTGGGAGCTGTTTCAGTTTTCTTATACTGTATGTAGATGACATACTAATCATTGGAAACAATATCCCTATGCTTAAAGATGCTAAGACCTGGTTGGGTAAATGTTTCGCAATGAAAGATCTTGGTGAAGCCGCTTATATTCTGGGAATAAAGATTTATGGAGATAGATCAAAGCGGTTATTGGGTTTGAGTCAAAGTACATATATTGATATGGTCTTACGACGCTTCTCAATGCAAGACTCAAAAAGGGGGATCTTGCCCATGGCACATGGAACCATTCTTAATAACAAGCAGTGTTCAAACACTGAAGAGGAAAAGAAGAAAATGGAAGGTGTTCCATATGCTTCTGCGATTGGTTCCATCATGTATGTCATGTTATGTACTAGGCCTGATATCTCGTATGCTCTTAGCATGACAAGTAGATATCAACAGAATCTGGGAGAGAGACACTAGGCTGCAGTGAAGAACATTCTTAAGTACTTAAGAAGGACTAAGGACAAGTTCTTAATATATGGAGGACTGGATGAGGAGCTGTTAGTTAAGTGTTATACTGATGCAAGCTTTCCAGACTGATCGTGATGATTCAAGGTCACAAACGGGATATGTTTTCATTCTGAATGGTGGGGCTGTCACTTGGAACAACTTTAAGCAAAGTGTGGTTGCTTAATCCACGTGTGAATCAGAATATAATGCTGCATCGGATGCTGCAAAGGAGGCTGCCTGGATGAAGAAGTTCATTGGTGATCTCAATGTTATGCCTAGCATAAAGAAACCAATCGAGATACTATGTGACTACACTAGTGCCATTGCTCTTGCAAAGGAACCAAGGTCACATCAGACCACAAGGCATATACTCAAGAAATTCCACTATATTAGAGAGATAATAGGACGTGGAGACATCGTAATAAACAAAGTTCATACAGACCTGAATCTGGCTGACCCCTTTACTAAGCCTTTACCTCAAGTTAAACATGAGGAGCATGCTGGAAAGATATGGCTTAGAGTTACTAGACAGTGGGCATGATCTGTAATTAGTATTGGTGTTTTATATTGAACTATGACAGTTATATTGAATGTTTATTTGATTTAATGGGTTAAATGCAAATTTAAATATTTATTAACTGTGTTCATTATTTGTATGTTTAAATCCTTGAATAAGAGTATTCTAAATGTCCGTAGTCGATCAAATTACATGGGAATGAATTTTAATGTAAGACTATTGTGAATTGAGATGGTTGTATTCATGAGATGAATAGCTCAAGGATTTGAGGATCATAATTCACAGATATCATTATGGAATGATATTGGATGTAACTCGCTTCAAAACGATCTCCATGGATTTGTGTCATGAGATGTTTTGATATTGATATGTTCAATCTGTCCTTTTTCTTAAGGCACATATTAAACTACATTGATTAAGGACTATCTTTGATGTTATCTAACATTATCCTGAAACATGGGTAGCAATAAGGGTAGCGTTGGGAGAAATCCAAGATTAAGTGGGAGTTGTTTGACGCTGATGGAATTCTGTACTTCTATAGGATTAGAAGTGTAGACATTCTGGCGCCCTCGTTAATTCAAACTAGTATAAACGCGTGGCCACACTCGGACTAAGTTAGTTCGTTAGACCACTTTGACTTAGAGACGAGAATAGAGAATGGTTGATCACTATATAACAATGAATGATCAATGTCTTATGATCAAAGGATGTCTATACAGAAGGGACTTTTTGATAGAATTATCAAGGCTATAGTATTTGGTTAAGTAAAGCGTTACTTGAACTCAAAGAACTAGTTGACGACTGTAAAGTGCCATACTGGTTTGGGTGCAATGTGATGCAACTAGGCGTCCAACTCTGCGCACGTTGACTCATTTAATTAAAATCGTCCAAGTGGGAGATTGTTGGATATATAGTATGTCCGATGTAATTAAAAGTCGAGGTCAACGTAACCCGACCCAGTACGATCCGAAGAGTTACACGTTGGTACACGAATCAGATAAGTTCATGTGTTGGTGGATTATTATTTATGAAATAATAATAGTTTTGAACTAGATGGACTTAATAGTAAAGTTTACACTTTGACTAGTGATGCGCGGTTGAACGCATCATGCTTATTTGCCACTTTTGTATATTTTTTGAGTCGATTAGATAGTATTTTTATTAGTTTTATGTCTCTACTCTATTATTTTAGTATTGTATATATTTTATTACTTTTTGGTTGTTTTTAATATTAATTTATTTATTTTATATTTTTGGTAGGTGATCACATGGAGCGGGGCTAAAAACAGTACAAATTATATTCGAGACCCGAACACCCGAGTCAAAAGCACAGGATCATAATACCATTTATAATAATAGTATATTAAATAATAATAATAATAATAATAATAAGCTATGCCATAAATGGCCTTAGATATTTCGAACCAAAGGAAAACAAAAGGAATTTGGTGAATATTTTTGGAGGAGATTTTTCTTGAACAGGGGGTACGCCATTTTATACGAAGGAATCGAACGACAAGAATATTATGATTCTTTGTGACGCACACAAGAGACAAGGAGGGAAAGAAGCAGAGGATCGCACACGAGGAAACAACAACATTCAATAGAACAAGAAAACAAAGTGGTGATGACAAGCATGAGCGGCTAAATCCTTTGTGACTTTCCCCGGGTGAACGGTTTTAGTTTTCTTTTACATTAGACTAAGTTTATTTATGTTTGAATTGGTATATCTTGACCACTTGTGTTTGAGTTGTTGAAACGTTTATCTATATTTGAATTGTCTGTCTTTTACCAAACGTATTGGCAATTTCTTGCATTGTTAGCGGGGTGGTAATTGGTGGGTAATTGATATTTTTGAGCGGACAATTAGGTTGTATGGTTATTATTAAAAACTGTCCTTAGTTGTTAATTCAACTCATAAATCTCAAGGCCATGTCTATGTGGTGTTCTAATAATTAAACTAAGTTTATGTTAAAGTCTATACCTGGATCCCGGGTGAAAGTTACTTTTCCTTAATTTGATAACTCTTTAATTTTTAATTGTTTACTCACTTTTTATCAAACAAAACCCCAATTCAAAATCAGTAGTTTATTAATTTAATTTTCAAACTTATACAGACCACGCGTTCCCTGTGGAGACGACCTTACTTACCCATACTAGTATAGGTATTTAAGTTATAAATACTTGTTTTTGATTAGCCCACGACAGCTACATCAAAATGGCGCCGTTGCCGGGGAACACGTGCGCTTAGTTTAGTTTTCTTGTTACTTTCGTTTTTCTCACAAAAAAATAAACAATAACAAATTAAAAAAATTAAAAAAAAAACCAAAAAATATTTTACTTTTCTAGTATTTTAATTTATTTTCTTGTTTAGTTCGGTATTACGCAAAGTTCTTTGTTTGTCTGTGTGCAGGTGACTTAAAATTTTATGCATCATACACGCCGTTCAGGAAAGACTTCACCTCTAATTTTTGATCCCGAAATTGAGAAAACAGCTAGAAAGAACCGGACACTGCATCAGAAAAAAATTGGTCCAAGTGAGTTAGCAAAAATAGAGACATCATTATCAGATATGAGCAATCACAGTAATCCTGCCAACCAGGATAACCAGCAACCACCACAACAAAATCCCTTACCAAATATGCCAGTACCACCCTTTCCACAATTTAACCAACCTCCACCAGATCAACCACCAGCTCAACCATTTAACCCAGCACCACAAAATATTCCACCACAGCCTAACCCACTTCGGGTTGTTCATAGAGATCGTTCAGGAACCCAATCCACTCACCTGAACCGAGAGCCACATCCACATAGGGCGGACAATATTTTCAATGAAGATAATTTTCGAGGCAGAGTAGATGAATGGGATGATGGGGAATATCAAGAAGGTGACGATAATGGTCAGGAGTGGACTGATGAGGAAGATTATGGGGAGAATCAAAGAGGTCAGTATGATCTACCACTGAACAGGGATCAAGGTGGACTCAGGTATCAAAACCCACATAGGATGAACAGGGCACCAATGAACCCTCCTCACAGGCAAAGACGTCCACGAGTACAAGATCATCACGTTAGAGGAGTGGACAGTCATTTCAGGCCTCAGATAGCACCGAGCTCGTCACCTATAGTTATGCCCGTAGCTCGTGGAGGTAGAACATTTGAAGCTAAGCCTCACCTTTTGAACATGCTTCCCACCTTTCACGGGAAGGGTAGTGAGGAGCCATATGCGCATATTGCAGATTTTGAGGCAGTTTGTGGAATGATTGGGGGTCATGGGTTTACACCAGATCAGGTAAAGTTGGTGTTGTTGCAGTTCTCATTGAAGGATGCTGCACGTAATTGGTTTACATCTTTACCATAGGCAAGTATCTATGACTGGGATGAGTTACAACAACAGTTTCTTGAAGAATATTACACTCCTCAGAGGACTAGTGAGGCCAGAGCAGCCATTAGAGAGTTCCAACAATTACCAGGTGAGTTGTTTTATGAAGCGTGGAAGAGGTTTGATCAGTTGCTTAGAAATTGTCTTCATCACGGTATTCAAAGATGGGAGTTAATTACTGCGTTTCATGGTGGGTTGTCTAGTGATGATATCAGGGATATTAAGGCTACCACTGGGGGTACCTTTTTAAGAAATCATGTTGATGTGGATTGGGATTATCTAGAGACAGTAGCTGCGGACTCCAAGAGACAAGCTCAGTCTGACCGGAAGAAAAAGCATTCAATAACCAAACCAGCCAGTACGAGTGTCACAAGTGCCAGGGTAGCTCAGTTAGAGAAAGAAAAAGAAGCTTTAGAGCGCCAATTGGCGAGTTTAAAAGGTTTTGGAGGAAAAGACACACTACATGCAGCTCAGTCTTATCCAGTATGTAAGGTGTGCAGTGAACTGGGCCATTCTGCACAGGATTGTCCAGATATGTACAGAGCAGCTCAAGAACAGGTAAACATGGTCTATGGTCAGGGGGACAGTCATACCAGAACAGACCGCTTGGGTACAATAATCAGAACCAAGGGGGTTATAATAGAGGAAATCAGAGAAATTACCAGCAGGGTTTTGATCAGGGCAAAGCGGGTAATCAGTCTAGTGGGTCAACTAATGAAGTTCTAGAGATGCTGAAGCAGATCAGGAAGGAACAAGAGTTGCAAGCTAAA
This sequence comes from Ambrosia x helenae, assembly GCA_030844895.1. Lineage (NCBI taxonomy): Eukaryota > Viridiplantae > Streptophyta > Magnoliopsida > Asterales > Asteraceae > Ambrosia > Ambrosia x helenae. Next base: position 104,367,612 of record CM061231.1, on the reverse strand, counting down.
GCATACCAGACCTTGGAAACACAAGTGACTCAGCTAGCATCAGAGATGGCTCAGAACAGGAGAGACCCAGGTAAGCTTCCTAGTGACACCAACCTCAACCCACAACATCAACAAGCAGGTTCTAAAACTACTAGAACTGCACAAATTAATGCTGTAAGTCTTCTCTCTACTGATGTTAGTGATGGGTCAGAAAATGGTGGTGACCAGGGTAAAATTTCACAAACTAAAACTAAAATGAAAAATCTTAAAAAGAGGTTTTGTGAAAAGTATTTTAATGAAAACCCCACTGAGTCGAAGGATAAGTGTGGGGGAGTTAAGGTTGTCCCCTTCCCATTGACTTTAGTGAAGCCAAATTTAACATCAGGTTTGGGTAAACAAGGTCCACCTAAACTCCAAGATCCGGGAGCGCCCCTTATTTCAATCCAAATTGGGGAAATTAGCATTGATCGGGCACTCCTAGATCTTGGAGCTTGTGTCAGCATCCTCCCGGGCCACTTATATGACCAGTTTGACTTTGGTCCTTTAAAGAAAGTCCACACCACCATGGTGTTGGCTGATCAAAAGCCTATACAGCCTAGGGGAATGTTGACTAATGTCACAGTGAAGGTGGAAGGTTGCCAGTACCCAGTTGACTTCTTGGTTTTAGATATTGAGCCGAATGAGAAAAATACAAAGTCTACAGTCATTTTGGGTAGACCATTCCTAGCCACTGTTCATGCTATCATTAATTGTGCTAGTGGATTGGTCACTATGAGGTTTGGGAAAAAGGAGTTGTGTTTTAATGTGTTTTCCAATTTAACTACTAATCAATCCGAGGAGGAGTGTTTTATGATTAACAGGATCGAAGTAGCAGATGAAGACGACACAAGAAAGAGAAGGAAAAAGAAAGCCAAGAAGCCACCTGAATTTGATAAAGAGAAGCATAGGCTGGCATTGTTTGGACCAATCTGGAGGACTGTGGATGACCTACCTGAGTGCTGGAGGAGCACATACCTTGAGGCATTGGGACACAAACATCCCACTATACCACCATGAGTAGATATGTCGGGTATGTTTACTTGTAGAGTTTGTATAGTTGTGTGGAGTATTACAGGTACGTTTTTTTTTATTTTATTTTTAGAGTTTGAGTCTGTTTTTGTTTTTTCTGGGAATGCTTGGAGTTTAACTTTTCAATCAGATAACCTCGCCTGTACTCAATCTCCATTCAGGCTGGATAGATCTGTACATCATCGATGTATCAGGCATCCTAGAATTTTATGTTTTTATTTTTCTTTTGAGTCTTAGTTTCAGGTTTGTTTATCGGCCGCGAATGAAATGCTATACGGTTCGATTGGGAGGAACTGTAGGGACCCATACGCGCACTGCCTATATCCAGGGGAGTCTGTTCCTTTTATTAGTGTTGTACATTTTTTTTATTTCTACTTTATTTTATTCCTAGCTCACATTGAGGACAATGTGTTGTTCAAGTGTGGGGGTGGGGGAAATTTCATTTTTATTTATTTTTGAGTCTTTGAAAAAAAAAATCAACAGAAAAAATTCAAAAAAAAAAAGTTAAAAAAAAAATTAAAAATGAAAATGTCTTGAAAATTGTTCTTAAAAAGCACTCTAATCAGACATAAAGCAGCTCTTTCAGTACATACCAGTTGTTTCTTGATTGTTTTGGCAGTAGATCGTTAGTCATGGTCTAATTTGTGGAAAAGTAATATGAACCGTTTTCAGCAGGTATTTTTAAGAAAAAAAAAAGTTTAGAATTGCCTGACTAGGTTTAAGAAGCTATTGGTAATAAATGCATGCACACATCGGTAACCCATTTCCCCACTTCTGTGAGATCTTGAGCCTACTAGATGATAGATTGACTTATATATTTTTTTTCATTTGTTGAGAGTAGGCCAGATGTTTCTCTGTTGCAGAACTTGTGTGATTTGATACATGCTGAGGTTGTAGACTATATATGCACGTACATGATAAAGGCAATCTAGGATTTCCCTTTTTCTTTTGATACCCACTTATTGTCTTGTGTTCACCCGTTTAACCAAATATTACCCTTAGTAGCCATGTTGAGTCTACACCCTTTCGATTGTTAAACCTATAAAGTTACCCAAATTGACCTGTTAGCCGTTGAAAAAAAAAATTGATGACATCCATTGTGTTATATGTTTGTGTTTATGTGTTTGAGTTCTATTAAGTGTTGAAAAAAATATGTATATATATGTGAAAAAAAATGAAAAAAAAAAGAATGAAACGAGAAAAAAAAAAGAAGAGAGAGAAAAAAAACACGAAATTAGAAGTATTATTATGGTCAGAATATGACCAAAGTTGTGTTTATTTGTGTGTATGTGAGAATAAGGATTGTCAGTCATGTAGAACCTTTTCTTTTGAGCCACTTTCTAGCCAAATCTATCCTACCTTTACCCTAAGCCCAAAACCCGTAAGTCCTTTAGATATGTGCATTGTCTATAGTTGAAGTGTGATTGTTATACAAGCCTATGATAACAGAGTTACATACTTAGTTTTTGAGTGACTAATACTAGCGCATTACATGCTAGTCCAGATATTAAACCGAGTGGAGTGAACATTGTGAGGGGTGTGTTGCATGAAAATAAAAACCGGAAGCATGTTAAGTTTAGTCGGGTAAATTCTGTTTTTAAATGGAAATCAATTTGACTTGCTGAATTAACACATCTAATGCTAATCTATAAATGGGGTATGACTTTGAACCTTAGCTAAGGTATGATGGGCGACTGGGGTGCTAGTCTGTGATAATGTCTTGAGCAGAGTATATATATAATTTTTTAGAGACGAAAAAAAGATAAGTGTGGGGGTGTGATGCGCGGTTGAACGCATCATGCTTATTTGCCACTTTTGTATATTTTTTGAGTTGATTAGATAGTTTTTTTATTAGTTTTATGTCTCTACTCTATTATTTTAGTATTGTATATATTTTATTACTTTTTGGTTGTTTTTAATATTAATTTATTTATTTTATATTTTTGGTAGGTGATCACATGGAGCGGGGTTAAAAACAGTACAAATTATATTCGAGACCCGAACACCCGAGTCAAAAGCACGGGATCATAATACCATTTATAATAATAGTATATTAAAAAATAATAATAATAATAAGCTATGCCATAAATGGCCTTAGATATTTCGAACCAAAGGAAAACAAAAGGAATTTGGTGAATATTTTTGGAGGAGATTTTTCTTGAACAGGGGGGTACGCCATTTTATAGGAAGGAATCGAACGGCAAGAATATTATTATTCTTTGTGACGCACACAAGAGACAAGGAGGGAAAGAAGCAGAGGATCGCACACGAGGAAACAACAACAACATTCAATAGAACAAGAAAACAAAGTGGTGATGACAAGCATGAGCGGCTAAATCCTTTGTGACTTTCCCCGGGTGAACGGTTTTAGTTTTCTTTTACATTAGACTAAGTTTATTTATGTTTGAATTGGTATATCTTGACCACTTGTGTTTGAGTTGTTGAAACGTTTATCTATATTTGAATTGTCTGTCTTTTACCAAACGTATTGGCAATTTCTTGCAATGTTAACGGGGTGGTAATTGGTGGGTAATTGATATTTTTGAGCGGACAATTAGGTTGTATGGTTATTATTAAAAACTGTCCTTAGTTGTTAATTCAACTCATAAATCCCAAGGCCATGTCTATGTGGTGTTCTAATAATTAAACTAAGTTTATGTTAAAGTCTATACCTGGATCCCGGGTGAAAGTTACTTTTCCTTAATTTGATAACTCTTTAATTTTTAATTGTTTACTCACTTTTTATCAAACAAAACCCCAATTCAAAATCAGTAGTTTATTAATTTAATTTTCAAACTTATACTGACCACGCGTTCCCTGTGGAGACGACCTTACTTACCCGTACTAGTATAGGTATTTAAGTTATAAATACTTGTTTTTGATTAGCCCACGACAGCTACATCAACTAGTCAGATGGTCAAGTATATTACTTTGACTAATTAAGTGGTCACTCTTTGACTAGTCAAATGGTCAAGTGTATGACTTTGACTAATTAAGTGGTCAAGTCCTTGACTAGTCAAATGGTCAAGTGTATGACTTTGATTAATTAAGTGGTCAAGTGCTTTTTATCTTTATAAATAGGTGTGATAGATCAAACTCTAATCACATGTTTTTGATAAAGATAAAACAACATAACCCTTTACTCCTCTCAAGATTTGCGGCCACCCTTAGGAGCTGCCGCCCCTTTGTCCGCCGCAAACCACCATCATTGCCGCCTCCGTCTTGCAAAGTGTTGCTTTCGGTTGGCCAGTGCTCGGGTGTGTACTTCCTACTATCGAGGATTCATTGTAACCCGCGTGTTACAATTTCGGTGTAGTCGTCAAAGGTTGATTACTAAACCCCCTATGGTTGTTCATTATTTATTTGTTTATACGCGTTTAACCGAGATCCTGTTTGGGAATATTTTGTTAATTGGATTAATAAAATTAAACATATATTTTATATATATAAATCGGCTCATATTATATATTGTATATAATCGATTTTATTAATAAATAAAACTGCTTCCGTTGTGTATTTGATACCATGATTCCGAACAATTTCAACCCCCAAAGGCTGGTTCCTGGATCTCTTGTTTATGTGGACTCAAATTAATTGTGTGATTGCCTCGCGATGACATGCATGTGAACTTTTAATGCATGTTTGGATAAACTTATTTCCTGAGAAAAATAGTGTTTGGGTAATGGTTTAAAAAGGAGTTTTTGTGCTTTGAAAAGAAGATAAGTTATAACTTAGAAATTGTGATTTTTTTATTAAGGAGAAAAGAAGTTAGAAAAGGAGATAAGTTAGATGGAGAGCCAAACATGCCCTTAGTCAAGTGTGATATTTCTAGCTATTACTATAAATCACTTGCTTTGATTTGATTATGCTTATTCCATATACCGATAAAACTGTGCTTGATTTTAGTGCTACTAATGTTGGAATCTACTGAACCATAGAAGAACAGATCATTGGAAAGCCAAAACATGTTATTATCTGATCACCAATACAACAGTGCATTGAAGAAACAGATCCTCCTAAAGACTATTGACCTAATAACTGCAGGTGAAACAACTGCGGCTGAAACGATTGTAACCTAAGGTCTGCTGGAATACATCTGCAGATGAAGAATGAAAGATCTGTTGAAGACAAAGTCTGCTAAGAAGATACAAGCTCTGTTGAAGCCCAACAGTACTTAGGCTTCAACAGATGATCACCAACAAATGTTATTTTAATAGAACAGTGTTTCTAGTTAGCAGATGTTATTGTTTGTTAATAGGTTATTAGTTGCCACTGTTAAGGTGACGTCAGCTTAGATCATCAAAGGTTTAGATTGTAGTATAAATACAATAGTGCATGTACTGTTCTATTCATCACTCTTCATTCATCGTTCTTTATACGAACAAATCTGAGTGATCAGGCTGAGGGAGAGTTGTAGTCACTGTACTGTAATCTGTGTTGATTATATTGAAAAAGTATTTTGACAAAAACATGCTTATGTTTATGGATTAATGTTATTACTATTTCCACTGCACTTTCCATTTATAAACTATCTTTCAGTTACTGTTTCATTGAATAACTTTCATAACAATCAAGAGTTAATGGCCAAAATCGTCACGGGGGTTTGGCCAGTTTTGCAGCATCAGTCCAAAAAAGTTTTTTTTTTTTTTTTTTTGACATCTGGGTCCTTCAAGTTTACTTTTTGTTGCCAAATTTGTCCCTGACACTAACCCTAGTTAAATTGTGTTGTTAACTCTGGGGGTATTTGTGTCTTTTGGCCTTACCCCAAAACCACAACCAAGACCAAAACGAAATCGTACCCATGATTTGACCCGGTACTTGAAAACGTCCTGGAATCAATAACACCAACCACCATGACTACCACAGCCCAGACCCGCCACAAAAACCACCACTATCCGACGCTATAACCACCACCACAACCGATCCGTGTGCAAACCACCACCACCCTTGTCTCTGTCAGCCTTCACCACCACTATCCGTGTCACCGTCGGCCTTCAACACTACTCCCCACGACCCTAATATGCTCGGACCACCACCGCCGAGAGCAACCTATCCCAAACGATCACCGCCGAGACCAACCTATATACAACAATCTCTACAGCCTTCAGTCCTCAACCACCTCTGACCACCACAATCTTCACCATAACAACTCCCACATTATCATCATCCTAACCACCATCATCACCCGTAACCACCACCACAATAACCAACCGTCATTAACTACTTCTAAAACCCGAAACCAAACCACCACTAAAGAAAAGGGACATCAGATTTTACCTTGATTAATTGGTGATCCGTAATGAGGCTGACATCATCACCATCGCTGTACAAAACCACAACCTAAACCAGCCTTCTGTCAACCACTGTGAGCGACCATCATTCGTCATCGGTGGTGTGAGCCTTAACGGAGTGCTGATTAGAAAACTAACTTGATCTCTTTCTCCTTTACTCTTTCTCTCCCCTGCTCTTCCTATCTTTCTCTATCTCTCACCCTCTCTCATGTTCCGAGTTCTCTCTCTAGATCTGGTCCCTCTCTTTGTTTCGATTCTCTCTCCACCTCTATCTACTTTTCTCTGTATTTTGTGACGTGTGTGTGGTGTGTCTGAGGAATAAAAAGGGTTTAAAAAGGGGCAGGCAAAATGTAACACCCCAACCGATGGCGGAATCATCGAGGTGTCACGTAGTGACGATTGTTCAAAAGCACATGGTACTAAAATGTAAATATATTATTGAATAACTTAAATTGTCTTACATAGATGAAATGGGAAAAAATACAAAAGTCTGAACGAAACATGAAATTTGAAATAACTTATTTAAAAGCAAGCACTAAAATCCAATGCTATAGTACTAAGATCAAACTGCACCTGAAACATGTACAAAATAAGTTTTGTCAACATATGAAATGTTGGTGAGTATTCCTAGACTTAATACATATAGTAAGTTGGAAAATGTTATACAATTTAAGTGCAAAGCTAAAGTGCAATTATGTAAACTATGTATCATACAAATGAGCGAAATCAATCCTGTGACTGTATAATGTACTAAATGAACGGCGGTGTACTTATCCAAATAATTGGATAATAACTTAACAATGACCATGGATTCTCCGATGAAAAATGGGGAGAATCAACCTAGGTGGGTTGTCAATCCAATAGCGCTATCCAATGTTAAGGTCGGCTTGTACAATGTTAATGATTTCACTAAGTACAAATGTATTCTACATGTAATGTCTAAGCATAAAGCACGTTTGTAAGCAAATGCACATAGTACTAGAATTGTATTGTAAAAATGTGAACTTGTATTTGAAATTTGTATAAGTGTACATGTAACACCCCAAAAATGAATAAAAGCAAAAAAAAAGGGATAGGAAATACTCACCGGTTGCTCAGCAAATAAGTATCCAATAAGCAGCGTACAGATTGTCCTAGATAATATAAACAAAGTCTAAGAATGTACTAATTTAGAAGTTGTTTTCTAGGCTCGGCACTAAGTTGTTACGACAACCAATTAACAAATTAATCGTTCTTAAATTTTAGAAACCATTTATTTGTGAATACATGAGCTGTTATGGTTCTTTGATTAAAACAACATAACACTTAGAAAAATGATATAAGGGACCTTATCTTTTGTTTTTGAGATAAGCGTAAAGCATGGAAAATATTTGTGTTAGCCCTCGAAATAATAAAATTAATTTACCCGATATGGGTCTTACATAAGCCTCCATATGTTTTCTAAGTATTTATATTTATTTATTATTATATAAAAAAACTCAGAAATCTTAACTTATAAAACATTATCTATAGAGTAAACTTTCAAATTTTGGATTTTATTGTGCTAACCAAAACCCTGTAAGATAACATTATGAAAATAAATAAAGCTTATATATAATGAAAGTTATTTAGAAAAAAAAATTTACAGAATATAAAACTTAAATTGAATTTTCATATTTAATAAAAATAAACAAATAAAGTGGCAAAACCCATACGACAAAAACGTCAACACCACCAGCCACTTTCTCCGATGGAAACACGGGGACTGGTATTTAGTTTGCAAATTTCAATACGGTTCGGTGGTCTTTGGTGCAAGAACTATATGGATATGAATATATATATATATATAAAACCGTACCTCGTGCATCTATATAGACTCGCCGGAAAGAGAGTTAATCGGTTGATCTAGACTGAACAGGCAATGCGGTGTCCTCGGAAAGTTACGAAACAGTGTTGTCGGTGTGAGCGAACAACAAGGGCCAGAGAGAGGTTTCAAAATTTTGTGAGACAAGTATAGCACAACAACGGGATGTCTTTTGACGGAAAGAGATGAGAGCGACTTATTGCGACTCGTCTGGTTCACGGGGTAGGGTGGTGCGATGGCGGGATGATGGCGTTTGAGGTTGTGCCCGGAGGTGGGTCTAGAATAAGGTCTTAGATCAAGAATGGTTTCAATTTATAGAATTTTATTATTGAATTGTTTGGGTCCATGATTGAAAAATTAGTTGTAATATCATTTATGGATACACATGATTTGAGTATATACCATCTATAATGACTGAGTTGGATTGGCAATAATCAGTTAATCCAATTATGGTTGAGACCCTTGATTGGCGCAAAACTTGATGGGAATATGTTCGTTTCCTTTTTTTATATATAAATGAAAACCTTTCAAAAAGTCTAGACAAATGTATCTAAGTATGATTTGCAACTATTTAATCCAATGGTATATTTATATAAAAAATATGGGAATTGTAAATAACAAGTTCTATTGAATAATCAGCTTATAGTTTGGAAAAAAAATAGATATGATAATGCTAAAAAAATTTTCATAGTTGTCACATAAATGATTTAACTCATTAACGAATAGCAATGTTTATCTTGTTGACGAGATATTATTGTTAACAAATTAAGATCGTTATGTGAATAATATATATATATATATATATATATTATTAATATACTTTTAATACTCTAGAAAGTAACGGGACGTTACAGTCTCCCCTACTTTAGAAAATTTCGTCCCGAAATTTATTTAGAGTAAGCATGCAAACATCGTTGTGGGCACTAAAAAAAATGTTGAGGCAAGTGTGGTTAAGTTTAAAAATTGGCGAGAGTTTTAGATAATGGGTTAATGTGACATCCGTCACTTTTTATTTATAATAATAATAATAATAATAATAATAATAATAATAATAATAATAATAATAATAATAATAATAATAATAATAATAATAATAATGTTGATCACATTTTTAAACTAAACCCACACCATAACCCAAACCATCCGTAACCAAACCTACTACCCAACATAATAACCATGTTCTTGTTTTAGCCCACCTTATCTCGGAGCCCAGAAGTCAGGCCCATCTACCAGGCCCATCCTCCTCCCCCTTTACTTTGTTAAAAAAAAATAATAATAATAATAATAATAATCTTGTTCCACCCGGGTTTCGAACCCGAGTCACTACACACACACACACACGCGTTACCCAGCTGCTCTACACCCTTTATCTGTTATCATCCCAACTCAACAAATATTAAAACACACTTTTTCCTCCCTCCTTCTTGTGCCCAGTACGCGCTGCAGCTGATATGAATTTGAGATTCTAATTTTGACCAACCTTTAACTCATAATTGATTCTAAATGGAAAGGGAACGCAATTATCGGTCATCAGTGACTAGATTATACAGTTAACATCCATCAATTGACCACCAATTTATCACAAAACGCGTATGGACTTCAATGTGGGTCAACACTTGCCGATTCGATGACTGAAGCTATTACACTATAAATTGATGATATGAGATCCTTCACAACTCGCTCATAATCTTTTCTCAACCCCCAATTGTCTTCAAAACACTCTGATTTGTGCTACACGATTACACAGTTGACTTTTGTCTTTGACCAGACAATCGTACACGATTCCACACTGTAAGTCTAATCTTCTTTGTGGGTTTTGATAGTCGGCAACCATACAACAAAAGCCCTAACAATAATCGGGTTCAAAGTGTGTGGTTTGTTGGATTGAAATATCTAGGGTTCGTTCTTTGCAATTTGGGGATAAACTCAATTTCATGTTGTGTATATAATTATTATTAGACGGGATTGTCACAACCACAGGCCTAGGCCAAGTGGTTGTGACCATAGGCTATAACCCTGAGTACCCGGGTTCGAGTCCGGCTACGGCCACCTTTTTCTTTCCTTTTTCTTTTTAAAACAACAAACTAAATAAACATATATATTAAACATTTTAATCTTATAAATTCATTTTTAAATATTATAACTATTTTATAAATCCTAAAAAAATTATATCTATTAAATCTGAGTTAAAAGCTTTATCTACAATTTTTATTTTTCTGAAATTCATTTATTTAATATTTATAATAATTAAATCAAGTTTATTCTAATTTATTTATAAAAATCTATAAAAATATCAAAACGATTTTATAAAATCCCACAAAAATTATCCTAAACTTTTATAACAACATACATTTCAGAAAATATTTTTAATTTAGAAAAACCGTTTGTTTAATATTTTTAATCAATTTTTGTTAGTTTTAATCATAAATAATTCATAATAAATTCATTTTACAATATTTTTGCACCAAAATTTTACATAAATTATTTCTAACTATCTAGAACTGAAATACAATTTTTAATTCAGAAATTCTTTGATTTTAATATTTTTAGATATTAAAGTCATATTTTGACAATTTGAAATAAATAGATTAATTATTCTATTTTCAAGAAAATAATTTTATAAAAATTATTTTCATACTCAAAACCTTATGTTATGATTATATTCAACTTAAGATTTTTCAAAGAGACTTTTATTTATTTATTTATTAAATGTCAAATGGTGAGACTTGCGGTTAGGTAGCTGGAGGATCTTGATCTCTGTTTAGTTTAGGGCATCGGTTACGGAAGTGATTTGGGTAATGAATGTTCAATAAGATATGGGTTGAATGAAGGACATTGAGGTAATATAAGGAATGTAATCATGAATTTACAGGTACGTTAGGGTAGTGTGCAATTCTATTGGAGTTCTTGGGTAGGCGTTCAGTGCGTTTTCAAGGTATCAAAGGTGTGGTGGGTTAGCTGCGGTACACCCTGTATACAAACACTAATGATGCGTTGAAAGTGAGACTGGAAGTCGAACCAGGAACAAACTCTGTTTGCTTGTTAGTTCATTTAGTCTTTTATAATCAACCAACTCGTACATTTATTTTAGGATTCCTCAAACTTGAAATTTATTGATTTACTAGATTCTTACTCTCTTTATTATTCGAGACGAACCTAATCCAATCCTTAACTCACACCTATCAAATCCCTCATCCAAATCTTTCGAATTTTCCAAACCACTGCTACCTTAATTTCTACCCAAGCATCCATAACCCTATGTTACTATTAACTTCGGGACGAAGTTTCTAAAAGTAGGGGATGCTGTGACATCCGTCACTTTTTATTTATAATAATAATAATAATAATAATAATAATAATGTTGATCACATTTTTAAACTAAACCCACACCATAACCCAAACCATCCTTAACCAAACCTACTACCCAACATAATAACCATGTTCTTGTTTTAGCCCACCTTATCTCGGAGCCCAGAAGTCAGGCCCATCTACCAGGCCCATCCTCCTCCCCCTTTACTTTGTTAAAAAAAATAATAATAATAATAATAATCTTGTTCCACCCGGGTTTCGAACCCGAGTCACTACACACACACACACACGCGTTACCCAGCTGCTCTACACCCTTTATCTGTTATCATCCCAACTCAACAAATATTAAAACACACTTTTTCCTCCCTCCTTCTTGTGCCCAGTACGCGCTGCAGCTGATATGAATTTGAGATTCTAATTTTGACCAACCTTTAACTCATAATTGATTCTAAATGGAAAGGGAACGCAATTATCGGTCATCAGTGACTAGATTATACAGTTAACATCCATCAATTGACCACCAATTTATCACAAAACGCGTATGGACTTCAATGTGGGTCAACACTTGCCGATTCGATGACTGAAGCTATTACACTATAAATTGATGATCTGAGATCCTTCACAACTCGCTCATAATCTTTTCTCAACCCCCAATTGTCTTCAAAACACTCTGATTTGTGCTACACGATTACACAGTTGACTTTTGTCTTTGACCAGACAATCGTACACGATTCCACACTGTAAGTCTAATCTTCTTTGTGGGTTTTGATAGTCGGCAACCATACAACAAAAGCCCTAACAATAATCGGGTTCAAAGTGTGTGGTTTGTTGGATTGAAATATCTAGGGTTCGTTCTTTGCAATTTGGGGATAAACTCAATTTCATGTTGTGTATATAATTATTATTAGACGGGATTGTCACAACCACAGGCCTAGGCCAAGTGGTTGTGACCATAGGCTATAACCCTGAGTACCCGGGTTCGAGTCCGGCTACGGCCACCTTTTTCTTTCCTTTTTCTTTTTAAAACAACAAACTAAATAAACATATATATTAAACATTTTAATCTTATAAATTCATTTTTAAATATTATAACTATTTTATAAATCCTAAAAAAATTATATCTATTAAATCTGAGTTAAAAGCTTTATCTACAATTTTTATTTTTCTGAAATTCATTTATTTAATATTTATAATAATTAAATCAAGTTTATTCTAATTTATTTATAAAAATCTATAAAAATATCAAAACGATTTTATAAAATCCCACAAAAATTATCCTAAACTTTTATAACAACATACATTTCAGAAAATATTTTTAATTTAGAAAAACCGTTTGTTTAATATTTGTAATCAATTTTTGTTAGTTTTAATCATAAATAATTCATAATAAATTCATTTTACAATATTTTTGCACCAAAATTTTACATAAATTATTTCTAACTATCTAGAACTGAAATACAATTTTTAATTCAGAAATTCTTTGATTTTAATATTTTTAGATATTAAAGTCATATTTTGACAATTTGAAATAAATAGATTAATTATTCTATTTTCAAGAAAATAATTTTATAAAAATTATTTTCATACTCAAAACCTTATGTTATGATTATATTCAACTTAAGATTTTTCAAAGAGACTTTTATTTATTTATTTATTAAATGTCAAATGGTGAGACTTGCGGTTAGGTAGCTGGAGGATCTTGATCTCTGTTTAGTTTAGGGCATCGGTTACGGAAGTGATTTGGGTAATGAATGTTCAATAAGATATGGGTTGAATGAAGGACATTGAGGTAATATAAGGAATGTAATCATGAATTTACAGGTACGTTAGGGTAGTGTGCAATTCTATTGGAGTTCTTGGGTAGGCGTTCAGTGCGTTTTCAAGGTATCAAAGGTGTGGTGGGTTAGCTGCGGTACACCCTGTATACAAACACTAATGATGCGTTGAAAGTGAGACTGGAAGTCGAACCAGGAACAAACTCTGTTTGCTTGTTAGTTCATTTAGTCTTTTATAATCAACCAACTCGTACATTTATTTTAGGATTCCTCAAACTTGAAATTTATTGATTTACTAGATTCTTACTCTCTTTATTATTCGAGACGAACCTAATCCAATCCTTAACTCACACCTATCAAATCCCTCATCCAAATCTTTCGAATTTTCCAAACCACTGCTACCTTAATTTCTACCCAAGCATCCATAACCCTATGTTACTATTAACTTCGGGACGAAGTTTCTAAAAGTAGGGGATGCTGTGACATCCGTCACTTTTTATTTATAATAATAATAATAATAATAATAATAATAATAATAATGTTGATCACATTTTTAAACTAAACCCACACCATAACCCAAACCATCCTTAACCAAACCTACTACCCAACATAATAACCATGTTCTTGTTTTAGCCCACCTTATCTCGGAGCCCAGAAGTCAGGCCCATCTACCAGGCCCATCCTCCTCCCCCTTTACTTTGTTAAAAAAAATAATAATAATAATAATAATCTTGTTCCACCCGGGTTTCGAACCCGAGTCACTACACACACACACACACGCGTTACCCAGCTGCTCTACACCCTTTATCTGTTATCATCCCAACTCAACAAATATTAAAACACACTTTTTCCTCCCTCCTTCTTGTGCCCAGTACGCGCTGCAGCTGATATGAATTTGAGATTCTAATTTTGACCAACCTTTAACTCATAATTGATTCTAAATGGAAAGGGAACGCAATTATCGGTCATCAGTGACTAGATTATACAGTTAACATCCATCAATTGACCACCAATTTATCACAAAACGCGTATGGACTTCAATGTGGGTCAACACTTGCCGATTCGATGACTGAAGCTATTACACTATAAATTGATGATCTGAGATCCTTCACAACTCGCTCATAATCTTTTCTCAACCCCCAATTGTCTTCAAAACACTCTGATTTGTGCTACACGATTACACAGTTGACTTTTGTCTTTGACCAGACAATCGTACACGATTCCACACTGTAAGTCTAATCTTCTTTGTGGGTTTTGATAGTCGGCAACCATACAACAAAAGCCCTAACAATAATCGGGTTCAAAGTGTGTGGTTTGTTGGATTGAAATATCTAGGGTTCGTTCTTTGCAATTTGGGGATAAACTCAATTTCATGTTGTGTATATAATTATTATTAGACGGGATTGTCACAACCACAGGCCTAGGCCAAGTGGTTGTGACCATAGGCTATAACCCTGAGTACCCGGGTTCGAGTCCGGCTACGGCCACCTTTTTCTTTCCTTTTTCTTTTTAAAACAACAAACTAAATAAACATATATATTAAACATTTTAATCTTATAAATTCATTTTTAAATATTATAACTATTTTATAAATCCTAAAAAAATTATATCTATTAAATCTGAGTTAAAAGCTTTATCTACAATTTTTATTTTTCTGAAATTCATTTATTTAATATTTATAATAATTAAATCAAGTTTATTCTAATTTATTTATAAAAATCTATAAAAATATCAAAACGATTTTATAAAATCCCACAAAAATTATCCTAAACTTTTATAACAACATACATTTCAGAAAATATTTTTAATTTAGAAAAACCGTTTGTTTAATATTTGTAATCAATTTTTGTTAGTTTTAATCATAAATAATTCATAATAAATTCATTTTACAATATTTTTGCACCAAAATTTTACATAAATTATTTCTAACTATCTAGAACTGAAATACAATTTTTAATTCAGAAATTCTTTGATTTTAATATTTTTAGATATTAAAGTCATATTTTGACAATTTGAAATAAATAGATTAATTATTCTATTTTCAAGAAAATAATTTTATAAAAATTATTTTCATACTCAAAACCTTATGTTATGATTATATTCAACTTAAGATTTTTCAAAGAGACTTTTATTTATTTATTTATTAAATTTCATATATTTAATAAACAATTCATTAATTAATCAAATAAGCATTTATCCCCAATTCGAAGCCCTAGAATTCGATGTATCCTAGAGTTATTCCTTACACATTATTAAAATTCTTTAGGTTGATTCTTTGGAATATTTCCAACGCACATTTCGTTGTCCAGTTCAATTACAAGCTATTACGTATACAGTGAGTATTTCCTATCCCCTTTTTACTTTTATACATTTTTGGTGTGATTCATGTACACTATTACAAATTTCAAATACAAGTTTACATTTTCACAATACAATTCTAGTACTATGTGCATTGCTTACCACGTGCTTTATGCTTAGACAATACATGTGGATTACATTTGTACTTAGTGAAATCATTAACATGGTACAAGCCGACCTTAACATTGGATAGCGCTATTTGGATTGACAACCCGCCTAGATTGATTCTCCCCCTTTTTCATCGGAGAATCCGTGGCCAGTGTTAAGTTATCATCCATTTATTGGTTGAGTACACTACAGTTCATACAGTACATTATACAGTCACAGGGTTGATTTCGCTCATTTGTATGATACATAGTTTACATATTTGCACTGTAGCTTGCACTTGAATTGTATAACTTTTTAACCTACTATATATATCAAATCTAGGAATGCTCACCAACATTTCATATGTTGACCAAACCTATTTTTGTACATGTTTCAGGTGCAGTTTGATCTAGTGCTTTAGCAAGAGACATCTAGTGTTTTATTTAAATTCAGTTATTTCAATATTTACATTTCATTTAGACAATGTAATTTCCATTTCCCTGTAAGACAATTTTGATTATTCAATAATATTTACATTTTAGTACCATGAGCTTTTGAACAATCGTCACTACGTGGCACCTCGATGATTCCGCCATCGGTTGGGGTGTTACAGTTAACCTCTCTTGGAATTGTCTTAGACGGTAGATAATATTGGATTAAATATCTAAGGATTATTACAAGCGATCAAGACTCAAAGTAGTAGACCTTGAGGATAAAGGTTATGATAGTTGAAAACATTAAAAATGACCATGAAAAGATATTTCAGACCACGAAGTTGTCTATGGTTAGTTCCTGGTTTGACTCTTGGTCCCATTTTCGATGTATCATTATTGTTTATATATAGAGTGTACCGCAGCTAAACCACCACACCTCTGATACATTGAAAACGTACTGGACGTCTACCCAAAACCCTAATAGGATTTCACACCACCCCAATGTACCTGTAAGCCCATGATTACATTCCGGACCGTAATCATTGATTTACCTTACATTAGGGTGTTATGCTTTCCCGTGACACTAACATGAATGATATGAGAAACAATGCATGTTACCAAAACGTGTTAAATAATATGTAGTGCGTAAGTATAAAGCACGGTTACAGGTCCTTCCCCTTTTGGGTTCACCCGAATAACCGGTCAATTTCTGTCCACATCATTGGTCTCTAAACATCCTTATGAATAGACTCTGAAGATTTCACCGTTCCTCTCGGGTTAGAGAAGTATTCTAACCCGAGTCGTATGTAGGCACTGGCTTATATCTCATACGATTCATCAATTGTTACGTTCATTGACCATGGTATTGAACAACTTAATGAGAAAGTGTAATAGGGTCTTGCTCAAAATAAGAAAATATGTGTACAAACTATGCGTTCAAAATATAAGTATAGTATAAAATTTCGATTCGAAAGAACAATATAACATAAATCGAATAAATCGCACAATTGCGCAAAATAAGAGTAAACGAGTTGATTAATGCTCAAAATTAGTAATGTAAGAATAACTGCTAATAAATAGTGCGAGAATAATCGCAAATAACGCGTAAGAATAACCACCAATAAAAGAATAATGCGAGAATAATCATAAATAAGATAATGCGTGACTATAAATAAAATGGTGTAAGAATAAAATAATGGAATTTACTACAAATAAGAGTGCGCAGAACAGACATATAGCCTACTGGCATGCGAGTTAGAGTTTAGTAGTTTTGTACAAAAATGGTAGCAGACATCTAGCAACATTCCGATGGAAATGTGTCCAGCTATTTTGTTAAACCCCAAAGTTTTGCGATTAAAAAAAAACACAAGTGTAAAAGGATAAATTTTCGTTTATGAAACATAGATTACCCGAACTTTGTGATATGGTTAAAAGAACAATAGTAATGCAGTATGAGAATAACTATTTAAAGATCAAAGAATGTTTTAGAAAATAAATTCGCATAATAGGACTTCGCATGTACACACTTTCTTATGTTTACGGGAAATCGAGTTTATAAGGCACACTTTGAGTCATAGGTTCTTTTCCCGAAAATATGCATGGATTTGTTACATGGAAACATGGCAAGTTATAAATGCAAGAGAAAAACAATTTCATGAAGTATGTGCAAATAAAATGTGTTTCAAAACACCTAAGATTTTAAAATGACGTGAATGATAAAAGCCAACGTATTTGTCATAAATTGATTTCCAAATATCTTAGAAAAATTTCGAGGCTTTGAAATGATGTGAATGTGAATAACTTATAACATTTCTGAAAATAGACTTTAAATTTTAAAAGAAGATCGAGTCACAGCAATGGAAATGATAAGGATTGTGAATACTGGATATGTTTCAAGTCTCAAGTTTCAGTTGGTGACCTAGCTTCAAAAACTCAATTAAACGTTGAAAGTCCACAGCACACAATTTCTCGTGTTGCGTTGATTGATTGAGTGAATCAGCTCGGTATTTTGATAATAGGGTATAAGTTTATGAGTTGCTTGAAGGCAATGAAGAATCTGGTTTAGGTTGATTCTCCTTGATAATGTTTGAAAGGTGTGGGCAGAACAGGTATGAGGTTGTGAATGATCCCGAATGCCTTGACGAATTTTGGAAAATAAAATTTTAAATATTTCTTTAACTTGTAAGTTAAATTCCATTAAGGTTGAAATTTCCAGTTTTTTTAATGAAATATTTGAGAAAAAAATCCAATGTTACTTGAAATCTTGAAAGTTTTACGAAATCTATATGTTGAAAACTCGTTGTTTGTAAGAGTCGTTAAGACATCTCTTTGGGCTCATAGCGTGCTATTTGTTTCAGGACACAAGGTGTATATAGGGTGTACTAATATGGTGAATAGGTTTCTCCAAGATTGGGTACTTGGTTTTTGTGCTTTTATGAAATGATAACACACGGTAAGTTGCCAAGTTAATCGCTTTATAAGGTAGTGTACCGGTATATATTGGGTAGATATGCATTTATGAGTATTGTGGAAACACAAGGGGATACAAAAGATCATAGTTTAATGATATACCGTGACATCGATCAAGTGAATTTGTAAACATGATGATATAAAACAAGTTGATTAATAAGTTTTGAAACCACGTTTGTATTTAACAGTGTATGAAGACGCAACGTTCAAGAATCAGGATGTGATCGAAGTTAAACATGAAGTTTAAAAATATGAGTCATGGGAAAAATGCTTTAGCAAAAGAGAAGTGACGCTTTATAGTGTAAAAGTCACAAAGCATAAGTGAAATAGTGTATGTTTAAATGCGATAATATAGCGAACAAACATTTTAATAATGATGATGAAAAAAATCCAAAAGAGAATGATCAACGAATAATAGCATATGAAACAACAAGCGATGAGATTGAGTCTTCAAATGATAAACAAAACATAAATATCAATAACATAAAACATTGGGATTGTTTCCATAGGAAACTTTGACTAACCCAAGTATTTGAAATTTTTTCTAATGACTTGTGAGGGCGTACTTTAGCCTATAAGTTAATGCTCATCCCAAGAGTTCCCAGGTAGGTATACGGGTCCCTCGTCTGATTGGGATTTATACGAAATACCAGGCCTAGAGAGAAAACTCAGGATACATGCGCTCACCCTTCCAGATTGCACGTGCCCAATCACTAGTGAATTCCAAAACTTTAGCGAGATTAAAAAAGAGGTGTAGAAATAGACCCTTGAGATGTGGATTTCACTCCTAACTCAAAGATGTATTTCAAAATTGAAAACCACGGTGGGGTGAAACTAGTCACTAAGTTAAGGATATCGCTCCCAGCTTAGTGGTTAAGTTTCTTTTTGGAGGAAATACTCTTTGAGGTGTGGATGTCACTCCTTTCCCAAAGATATATTCCAAAGATGTATAACATATAAAGGAGTGAAACTAATCACCAAGGTATGGATGTCACTCCTAACTTGGCGATATCGTTTCGTTTGTGAAATACGAGTGTCTTCTTCTCCAAGAAGAATACCGAAAGAATAACGAAAAAGAATCATAGCGAAAATATCTTGAAAGAAAATATAAGAAACAAGAGATATATACACGAGAGGACTCGTGAATGTAAGCTTAGTTATAGAATAGGCTAAAAGGCATTCTAATAACCTAATTCCCTATAACCATGGCTCAGATACCAATCTTTAAAACCCCAACCGATGGCGGAATCATCGAGGTGTCACGTAGTGACGATTGTTCAAAAGCACATGGTACTAAAATGTAAATATATTATTGAATAACTTAAATTGTCTTACATAGATGAAATGGGAAAAAATACAAAAGTCTGAACGAAACATGAAATTTGAAATAACTTATTTAAAAGCAAGCACTAAAATCCAATGCTATAGTACTAAGATCAAACTGCACCTGAAACATGTACAAAATAAGTTTTGTCAACATATGAAATGTTGGTGAGTATTCCTAGATTTAATACATATAGTAAGTTGGAAAATGTTATGCAATTCAAGTGCAAAGCTACAGTGCAATTATGTAAACTATGTATCATACAAATGAGCGAAATCAATCCTGTGACTGTATAATGTACTAAATGAACGGCGGTGTACTTATCCAAATAATTGGATAATACTTAACAATGACCATGGATTCTCCGATGAAAAAGGGGGAGAATCAACCTAGGTGGGTTGTCAGCCAATAGCGCTATCCAATGTTAAGGTCGGCTTGTACAATGTTAATGATTTCACTAAGTACAAATGTATTCTACATGTAATGTCTAAGCATAAAGCACGTTTGTAAGCAAATGCACATAGTACTAGAATTGTATTGTAAAAATGTGAACTTCTATTTGAAATTTGTATAAATGTACATGTAACACCCCAAAAATGAATAAAAGCAAAAAAAAAAAAGGGATAGGAAATACTCACCGGTTGCTCAGCAAGTAAGTATCCAATAAGCAGCGTACAGATTGTCCTAGATAATATAAACAAAGTCTAAGAATGTACGAATTTAGAAGTTGTTTTTCAGGCTCGGCACTAAATTGTTACGACAACCAATTAACAAATTAATCGTTCTTAAATTTTAGAAACCATTTATTTGTGAATACATGAGCTGTTATGGTTCTTTGATTAAAACAACATAACACTTAGAAAAATGATATAAGGGACCTTATCTTTTGTTTTTGAGATAAGCGTAAAGCATGGAAAATATTTGTGTTAGCCATCGAAATAATAAAATTAATTTACCCGATATGGGTCTTACATAAGCCTCCATATGTTTTCTAAGTATTTATATTTATTTATTATTATATATAAAAACCTAGAAATCTTAACTTATAAAACATTATCTATAGAGTAGACTTTCAAATTTTGGATTTTATTGTGCTAACCAAAACCCTGTAAGATAACATTATAAAAATAAATAAAGCTTATATATAATGAAAGTTATTTAGAAAAAAAAATTACAGAATATAAAACTTAAATTGAATTTTCATATTTAATAAAAATAAACAAATAAAGTGGCAAAACCCATACGACAAAAACGTCAACACCACCAGCCACTTTCTCCGATGGAAACACAGGGACTGGTATTTAGTTTGCAAATTTCAATACGGTTCGGTGGTATTTGGCGCAAGAACTATATGGATATGAATATATATATATATATACATATATATATATATATATAAAACCGTACCTCGTGCGTCTATATTGACTTGCCGAGAGAGTTAATCAGTTGATCTAGACTGAACGGGCAATGCGGTGTCCTCGGAAAGTTACGAAACAGTGTTGTCGGTGTGAGCGAACAACAAGGGCCAGAGAGAGGTTTCAAAATTTTGTGAGTTCTTCATACCGTGGTCGAGGCCGGTTACTATTATCGGACGATGGAGACAAGTATAGCACAACCACGGGATGTCTTTTGACGGAATGAAGAGATGAGAGCGACTTATGGCGACTCGTCTGGTTCACGGGGTAGGGTGGTGCGATGGCGGGATGATGGCGTTTGAGGTTGTGCCCGGAGGTGGGTCTAGAATAAGGTCTTAGATCAAGAATGGTTTCAATTTATAGAATTTGGTTATTGAATTGTTTGGGTCCATGATTGGAAAATTAGCTGTAATATCATTTATGGATACACATGATTTGAGTATATACCATCTATAATGCCTGAGTTGGATTGGCAATAATCAATTAATCCAATTGTGGTTGAGACCCTTGATTGGCGCAAAACTTGATGGGAATATGTTCGTTTCGTTTTTTTTATTTATAAATGAAAACCTTTCAAAAAGTCTAGACAAATGTATCTAAGTATGATTTGCAACTATTTAATCCAATGGTATATTTATATAAAAAAAATATGGGAATTGTAAATAACAAGTTCTATTGAATAATCAGCTTATAGTTTGGAAAAAAATAGATATGATAATGCTAAAAAAATTTTCATAGTTGTCACATAAATGATTTAACTCATTAACGAATAACAATGTTTATCTTGTTGACGAGATATTATTGTTAACGAATTAAGATCGTTATGTGAATAATATTTATATATATAGGGTCAAGATCGTGTACAAAGTGCTTTTTTTTGTGAGAAGTGTGAAAAGTATTAAAAATTGATAGTTAGGCATCATGTTTTGAACTTAGTCGTTATGTTTTGGATTGTTTTGCCTATAAAACACCAAACATAACAATTAAAAACCGAAAACAATGTATTTTAGACTTAAAACTTGAAACACCATGCTAAGAACATTAGCAGTGTGTTTTAAGCGTTAAGTAGTGTGTTTTAGCTGTTTTTTAAATTTAATGACTATAATACATTATATTGTGTTTTAGATTGTTGTGTTTGGTGTTTTTCAAGTTAAAACAACCTAAAACATCATTCCTAAATCCAAAACATGATGTCTACATATCAATTCTTAGTCCTTCTCACACTTCTCACGAAAAATGTACTTTGTACAGGATCCTAAACCAATGGTATATTTATATAAAAAATATGGGAATTGTAAATAACAAGTTCTATTGAATAATCAGCTTATAGTTTGGAAAAAAAATAGATATGATAATGCTAAAAAAAATTTCATAGTTATCACATAAATGATTTAACTCATTAACGAATAGCAATGTTTATCTTGTTGACGAGATATTATTGTTAACGAATTAAGATCGTTATGTGAATAATATATATATATATATATATATATTAATATATTTTTAATACTCTAGAAAGTAACGGGACGTTACACAAAAAGTCACAAATACTCGTAAAGTTAACGGCATAATTTAACTGGAGATAGTGTCAGAGACGAATTTGGCAACAAAAGTAAACCTAAAAGACCCAGATGTAAAAAAAAACTATTTTGGACTAATATGGCAAAACTGACCAAATCTAAGGGATGATTTTGGCAATTAACTTTAACAATCAAAATCAGATTCTAACAACTAATTTAACTTAATCTTTTGTCCATTTAAACCTACCTGCTATTCTTATCCCTACTGATGAAAAATCTTGAATTTTTAACAGATTCTTACGGTTGGCTGATGTTTCAGCTGTCAGTGGTCAGTTGTTCATTCGATCATTGATACAGATTAGCTTTCAGGTCATATTTCAGATAGGTGTCTCTAACATCCGGCAAAAATCGATGTGTTTCCGTACATAAGTAGTATGCGTAATTAAAGGTAATTAAGTGCATTTCTAAATTAATCGTATTAATTTAGCCTTTAGAGAATAGCAAATTCCCTATATGATGCATAGGAAAGCATTTGTTTAATTAAAAGCACGGCGAAATCGCGTGTGAATAAACATGTCCAGAACAGACGTTAGTGATTACCCGGTAACAATTAATTAACCGAAAATGATCCCAAACACCCAGGATATAAAATAAAGGGTATTTTCATGAAATATCATGTGTTTTGTAACTCCAATACCATAAATGGAAACTCCAAACAAAAATCTCCCGGTAACGAATAAAGTTCGCGTATCGCACTCGATGCGCGCGAAACTTATAAATTTACCCAAATAAAGCCAAAATAACTTACTAATGCCTAAACTAGTCTATGTTTAAGGGTAATTGGGAGTCAATTATATGTTCGAAATAGCTCGTAATAAACATGCTTTAAAACCCCGATACCTTAACCGAAACGTTTGAAACATAACTAGATGAGTTAGGAGATATTTTGGCAAAAGGTGTGGGCCCCACAAGGCCTCCATAGGCCGGCCACCTCCATGGCACTTTAGCCACCCTATAGTTGCCAAAAGTAAGCATGCCATATGCCATAGTTATGTTTAGGCATGCTTAGCATATAATATTATAATGGATTGTACCTTAGATGAGCTTTATAAAATCCATGATCTTTCCATTTTGTTGTGAACACAAAAACCCTTCTTTCTTTGGCTTTGGTGCTGTGGGTTTTATACACACACACATTCACTTTTTCAAATTTCAAACATCAAAATCATCCAAAATCAAACCCTATTTTAGCTAAGTTCAAGTGTATTATCTAGCTTGGAGCATAACCCTTGGAAGAACACACATAACCCCATCCAAATCAAGAGTTTTTGTCTTTTCTAGCCTTGTGCTAGTAGTAATTTTCTTGATCTTGTCTGTTAAATCTTGAATGTTCATGTTTTCATGTTTTAAAGGCAAGTTGTACAAGGGGTAGCATTATGGATTCTAACATAATAAAACACATGTTATTACAAACTAAAATGGGTGTGTAAAGATGATATTTAGGGCTGTATGTTTTGACATGTTATTGTTAATGTTTTTGTAAGTTAAAAAGATAAACTTAATCTTACATATGTTAAAGAACTAAGCATATTATGTAAATAGGGTTTTTAAATATGAAATATCATATGTTTTTCAAGTTTAACATAGGTCTTAGAAAGATGAATATAGGTCGTGAGTTTTGGATGATATTGTTAGTGATTTTTGTAATTTTTAAAAACTCACACAAACATATGTTCAAATATGTTTTGGATGGATCTTATGAAAATAACTTCAACACACCTAAAAGTGGTTTAAATCTTCTTAAAATGACTATCCAAAACATAATACTATGATGGATCTATAAAATATTGAAAGATGAAAAAGTTCCATGTTGAAAGTTACTAACTTGAAACACCAAAAATGGACATTTTGGACTAAAAATACCAAATACACTATTATTATCCTTAATAATAATGTTGTGGACTAGTGAAAATGTTGGATCGTAATAATAACCCGTATTGACAAAGTCGACAAAACTAAGTTTACTAGTTTAGTGTAACAATTGTCGCTTTTGAAAGATTTAAGAAGAAAATGTAACTTTTAAAAAATGAGGATGTTGTTTGGTAACTTTAAAAGTTAGAAGGTGCAAAATGTTATTTTAGAAACTTGTGACTAAAATGTGATTTTTGTAAAGATTAAGTGTTGAAAATAGAAAGTTGTAACTTTCCAAGGTTGTTAATGAAAATGTCTTCAAGACTTACTAAAGTTGTAATTTTATACAAAATGTTATTTTTATAAAATAGGATTTTATAAAAATATAAATTACCAAACATGTTGGAAATATATAAAAATGAAGGTTTTTATAATAAATTGATAGTTTAAAAGACTTGGTAAAAATAATATAAAAATGAACACTTTTATATCTATGGGAATATAAAAGTGTTGAAGCATTTTTGGTGTTGAAAATAACCAAGTCTTGGCGTATGAAAACACAAAAGTTATTTGATAAATTCCAAGTAAAATATGTTGTTGGGAATTTAAGAAAAACAACCAAATATATATTTTGAATGTAGGCAAAATAATAATAGGATGACAAGTAATTATTCCTACAATATATATATATATATATATGAATAACTTGTGTAATTCGGGACGCAAAAATATATAAAAACAATTAATTGAATGTTGACGTATTTATATTACGATGTGTTAACAGACAAAATGTGAAATGGATGGATAAGTATATATTGTATAACTTCCTACAAGATACATATCTATATTATTGCGTTAAATGTGGACATGAAAATATATATATTTTTTTGGAACGAAAATATATAAGATTTCTTGTGGGTGAAAAATGTGTAACACTTTCCTAAGTGTTGGAAAATATTCGTGGGAGAATTAACGTTAAATAATCTATAACGATTACACGTTTAAAACTAAGTTAAGTATGCAACCTTAACAAATTAAAATATGTTGTCGAATCGGCAAGATCCTAGTATATTTATTTAATGGGAAAATAAATATAATGTAAAGTGAGTCGAGTCGAGTGTTGTAGATGAAATATCGATCGACAAGATCCTAGTATATTTATTTAATGGGAAAATAAATATATGGTAAAGTGAGTAGAGTCGAGGATAGTGTATTGTGAGTTAATTAATACGGAGATATAAGTGTAACTTATAACATGGGTAATCCATCACCAACAATCCTAGTACATGTGTTTAATTAAACAGGGAATTGTGTCTAATAGTGGTGTTGGGGGGTTGGGCATACAACTTGCCGGATAACACGCACTATAGACTTAGTGACTTATATGCACTAGGATGTTCGTAGGTGCTTGACCTCGAACTTGCTATTCTTTGCTAGGTGATTGCCCACTATACTTCAGGTGAGTTTCACGGCCCCTTTTTTTACTGTTTTGTTTTATGGGAAATATATGTTTGTCAAATGTTGTTACATGTCAAAATGTTTTTAAATGATAAAATGTGATAAGTGGCATGATGAGTACTTGGGTTTTGTTGTTTGCACACCACTCGGGGTGAGTCCTCGTTACTGTAACCATTACTCGTATGTTGTGTGTGTGTTGAAATCGAGAACCGAAGGAGTATTTGGATAGTACTAATTGTGCCTGACAAGGCCCACCCCTAATCGATATCGTTGATTATGCAACTGTGTATGCCAGGGGTGCACGTATTCTAAACTAAGTTGTTATTTTCCGAGAAACAACTTCCGCTCGCGGGGCATTATTATTAGTCTTGGTTTGGTTATGGGCTCAAGGGATTGCTCGTCATCGTAGTTTTGTAGGAGCTAGCTACTCCTTACAAATGCCACTATTTGTGTTTGTTCCGCACGTATTGTTGTTGTTAAAATGTTGTTGTTACGGAACTAAAACCTGTGAACTCACCAATATTTCATATATTGACGTCTTTTTAAACATATCTTTCAGGTAACTAAGTGCTGAATAGATATGAGGCTAGCGTGGTGAATATGGGATGCCAGATACTTTTCGGGGTTTCATCAATAATTTCCATTGGGTTAGGACTTGGATGGAAAAATCCCATATATGAACTTGTTGTTTGTTGTTTGTGAAATGTTATAACAAGGTACCCATTTACGACATCTTAATGAAATAATCATTTCTAATTAAATATGGTTTGTGTTAATTTTGACTTTAATATGCTTTCGAGCGTTGCGCCACGTGTTTACGCTGTTGACATGGTGTGACAATGTCGTTCTCTAGTGTTCGAGAAATTGATTGACAAATTAACTACCGATCTCGAAGCAAAGTAATATCGTTTACACGGGCCTAATAAGCATTTCAGTCCACATTAATTTGGTCGATATATAAAAGAAGCCGGCACAAGTGCACAACTACACAAGTCTGATTTTTCTTGACATGTTGCTTTAGAAAGAACTATCAATTAATAGGACATCATCCTTATAATTAGTCTCTACACTTCATGATAGTAGATGGCAGGGACCCATAAATATACTTTCACCACTTAGCTTTAATCCAAACAATTAAGTAGTGATCCATTTGTATGTATACAAAATAAGACGAGCTAAATATTTGACTAAAATCAATACAAAAGTATATGCTTCAAAATAGAATATGTTGTATTTCACTAAAAGCACAATTAACTTTTTTTA
Organism: Ambrosia x helenae; assembly: GCA_030844895.1. Classification (NCBI taxonomy): domain Eukaryota; kingdom Viridiplantae; phylum Streptophyta; class Magnoliopsida; order Asterales; family Asteraceae; genus Ambrosia; species Ambrosia x helenae. Next base: position 104,340,108 of record CM061231.1, on the reverse strand, counting down.
CAAGTAGGTAAGGGGGACGGGACGTTTCACTTGGTTTTTTTTTTTTTCAATTTCACTGATTTCTATTAATCATGCACTACACATCACTTCACTATTCACTTTACTGAAATAGCTTTTTGGAAGTTGCACTCCACCGAAAATAAAATAGAGAAAAAGACAAAAGGGGAGAGACAAACTCATTGGTACCCATCTGTTAACAATCTCACGAAAAACCTTCATGAATCCACTACCAGCACCACCAGCGGCGGTGATACTGTGCTGATAGTAAAGTACCCTTGAGCATTTCTGGTTGTGCTCCATCCCTCCTAATGACTTTTTTTTTAGTTGTAAAATTCAAATATTCTTTTGAGTTGGACAAAAAATTCAGTCTTAGTGTTATACATATGAATATTATTTTATGCTAAATGATATGCCATGATTGTTTCAAACGGTTAGAATATTTCATCCACATTTAATAATACACCATGCCTTGAGTATGCTTAGTCATATTTGCCCTAATTTGACCACAAACTTAGATTTCTCCACCACCTTCATTTCCTCCCTCTTTCCTAAAACGACCATATAAATACACACCCATATATTCACACACACACACACATAGACACAATCATTATAGATACAAACTACATATAAACTAAGAAAGTATCACACCAAATTCTTATAGAGGCTTTGATACTTCATATATACCTTGGTGTGACAAATGGAACACCAAAAGATACTTGCAACAAAATCAATGACGAAAATCTTGAAGTATCTTCCAAGAGCAACATCATCTGTTTCATTCCAAAGTCCTCCACTTTACAGTCCAGCAAAAGATAAGAAACCATCCGAAAAACCTTGCAAATCCAATCTCGGATTAATCGGCCCCATACCTTCCATAATTCCGCCAGAAACTCGCCAAAAATCCAAGAACGACTCAAAGCTCACACTTTTACTCGAACCCACTTCTCCAAGAGTCTCTTGCATGGGTCATGTCAAGTGCAAACACTACAAGAAACTCACTGGAGCCAATAATATAAAAACAAACAAACCGAACAATAACTTTTCAAGAACTACATCGGTAAGAGCTTATAAAACCGAAGAAGATCAAGAAAAGGTGCTGAAAGTTGATCCGGTGGTGGTAAAGAGCAAGAAGAAATCTGGGATCATGAGCTTATTCAGTGGTGGTAGGAGAAAGTGTGAGGAAACTGACGAGAAGTCAACGGTGGGGTTGACTGTTGAGAAAGGTCCTTGTTTGAGGACAATGAAGAAGTTTTCTAGTGGGAGAGATGCGTTTATGAGTTTTGATTGGACGACTCAGGTTACACCGTTGGATGGAAGTGATGGTGAAGAGGTCGTGATGCCTTTGTCTGCACCGGTGATGGTGAGAAACAAAGGAGTTTGTGATAGTTTTGTTAGGGTTGGAGGTGTGAATATAGAGCCAAGAAAGGAAGTTAATTTGTGGAAGAGAAGAACTATGGCTCAACCTCAGCCTCTACAAGTGCAAGTGCATGCTGCCAATTAGTGCTTTTTTTTTGTTTATTGTTTTGATGATATGTGGGTGACTTTTGTTCAGTTTTTGATGACTCTAATATCTATGTAAATATTTTGAAATATTTGAGTCATTTTGTATGAAACATGAAGTATTGATATTTTTGTCTTACAATTGAAGTTTTAATTGTGATTTTGAAAATCAAATTATTTGATATTTATTTAGGATTAAACGTTATTTAGTTTGCTACTTTTTCTAAAGAGTGAATAGTTAAAATCGCCCTCAAGGAGGTTTGTACACTTTTATTAAATCTATCCAAAATTTTTTTCCCTCAGTTGGACCACTAAGGTCTCATAACTATTGCCAGATCTTTTCATTTCACTAACCCTGTTAAAAAGTAAGTTTAACTAAGTGATATTTTTACCATTTTACAATATTGTTTTGTCTTCTAATCTTTTCTTTTTCTTATTTATATTTACTTTTAATATAATTTTTTTATATATATAAACCACCCGCAAACCCACAGTACACCTCCTAAAAAAACCACAACACCACTCACCATTTACACTATTGACACTAAACACCCATATTAGTATACAAAACCATTGTGTAAGCTTCAAGTATAAATGTGTAAGTATACTTATCCGGTTGTACAGCAAAAGAAACATTCATTATTATTTTATTGTACATAACCATTGCTTCTTAATGTTGGTTTGATATTATGTGTGCTTTAATCATCGGATTGCATAACACAATAGTTGGTTTTGGTGTGGCATTGAATACTAATCGAGAATGATTGATTTTATTAAATAAAGAGCATGATTGTATGAGGTGGGTGTTAATATAATTGGTTTCTGTGAAGCCTGAGATTATTAATTGGATTTGGAGTTGAAGAATGTGTGATAGTGTTTTGCCGGTTGAGATGAAGTTATTTAAATGTTGGCGATTGTTTGAGTGTAATTGTGAAGGGGAAGTGCTAAATTCTCTGGAAAGAGTATTAAGGGTTTTGGCGGTGCATGATGGTGGTGATTGAGTGTGTGACATCCGTCTCTTTTAATTTAGGGGTATTGGATTTTAATAATCTAAAGTTTGGGCTATTGGCCGATAATAATCCAAACTTTAACGTTGGCCCAGAATAATCCCAAGTGGACATGTGGGTGTCAAAAATGGACCTCCGTTAACTCTGAACTAACTGGGTTAGTGTATGCTGACGTGACAGATGAAGTGGCATGCTGACGTGTACAAAAATGATGACGTGGAAATTAAAATTTTTTTAATGCCACGTCAGAAAAAAGGTTTATTATTGGCCAAACGTTAAAGTTCGGATTATTATTGGCCAATGGGAAAAACTTTGGATTATTTAATACCCCTATTTATTATTATAAATCCTTAAATATTATTATAAATCTTTAAAACAAAACATCCGACTTCGTTCACCACCACTATCAAACCACCTTCCACCACCACCAGCCACCTCCTCAATGACCACCACCATCATTTTTGTCAACTTCCTCTGCCGTCAATTATCTTCAAACCAACATCGCAATCCTTTCATAAAAAATGATCGCAATCCTTTCACCAAAAATGATGGTGCTGCGGAGTGGTGATGGTGGTTTGGTAGTGGTGGTGAACGAAGTTGGGTGTTTTGTTTTAAGAATTTATAATAATGTTTTAAGAATTTATAATAATAAAAATGGGTATTAAATAATGGGAAAACGGATTTTAATACTCCCAACTATCGCCTAATGGCGGATAATACTCTCAACTATCACTTTGGCCATTAGCACTACAAACTTTCAACTTGTTTACTTTTATCACTCCCAAACTATTTGAGGTCTAACCTGGTTAGTTTTCGTGGCCAAAATGTAAGAACCAATACTTTGGGACGTTTTTGAAACTTTTTATTATAAATCCCAACCCACCCCACCCCCACCCCCTTCCTTCCTTCTTCTACTAGTAGACCCACCCCACCACCACCACCACCACTTCACCATCCACCACCACCACTCTTCAGCATCCACCACCACCATCAACCACTTATAATATTTCAATCAACAGCAACTAGCAAGGGAAACGGTAGTACAAGTCTGACTGTCGACACCATCATTATCCTAATCAAAACCCCCAACGTAAACCATCACTGATAACCATCTTACATCCATTCCTGACTTCGTTTCCCTCCGTCCTAGTACAGGTCTCTCGCCTCTGATCCAGTAACAGCGGCCGGTGGTGGTGGTTGCAGGTCGGTCGTGGTTGTCACACCCTCAAATTTCCACTACGGGGTTTATACCGCGAGGCGCATGACATACCAGGATCCCATAGCCATAAGTCATATGAACGAACTCTAAATGCCCAAACCAATTAGTTCGTTTTCAAAAACCAAGTTTAGTTAAGCTGCGGAAGCGTAAACCAAATTTAAACCTTTTCAAAACCATGCGCAAAACAACGCGCCCAAATTAAAACCATATGAAAGAAAATGTAAAAGCATAATATGTAATTTAGGTGTATGCCCAAGACCCCAAATGCAGTGAAGTATGCAGTGCTTTCTAATCCTGGCACCGGAAGCTAACTACCTGCAAAAGCATGTAAATCGTGGGTCAACAAACAGTGTTGGTGAGTTCACTAAGTAAAGTAAATGAGTATGTAACTGCGTTGGTTTCCAAAACCACGTAAACAAGTAATTGAGTTGGTTCCAAGAACCGTGTAAACACTAGTTCATCGCATGTCAAGGGTAGCTAACCCATTCATGATAACTAACACCGATATACTGAACTGCTGATGTACGTGTAGCCACAAATGTGAGCCGCATGCCTTACATCATTGCCTATCAATAATGATAAAATCTGTTAAGTTATAGTTCACTTCCGCATTCCCCGAGCCGGTGTGAGGTTTGTCAGACCTAATAGCGCTATTAACTAATAACCCGCTTGCCATAACCCGACAACTCATTCGGTATGTGAAGGAATTACAGATGATAGAGTTGGTTTAGTTCATCAAGGACATAGTTTGCGAACTAGCATTAATCTTGGCGGGATCAACATGTATTCCTGCCTCGTTAACCACATGTCCAAGAAATTGGACTTCTCAAATCCAAAAGTCACATTTAGAGAATTTCGCATACAACTGCTCATTCCTCAAGAGTTCCAAGATCAGCTGCAGGTGTTGCTCGTGCTCTTCTCTGCTCTTGTAATAAATCAGTATATCATCTATGAACACTATGACGAATTTGTCCAAATAGGGCTTGCACACCCGGTTCATTAGATCCATGAACACAGCCGGTGCATTCGTTAGCCCAAATGGCATCACCAAAAACTCATAATGCCCGTAGTGAGTTCGAAAGGCTGTTTTCGCCACATCCTCCTCTCGGACTCTCAGCTGATGGTATCCTGACCTCAAGTCAATCTTAGAATAGAAACTTGAACCTTGAAGCTGATCAAATAAGTCATCAATACAAGGTAATGTTAGTGGTTCTTAACCGTTACTTTGTTCAACTCCCGATAATCAATACACACGCGGAAACTCCCATCCTTCTTCTTAACAAATAGAACTGGAGCTCCCCCTGGCGAAGAACTAGGTCTAATAAAGCCCCTATCCAATAGCTCTTGGAGTTGGGTAAACAGTTCCTGAAGTTCGCCCGGTGCTAGGCAGTATGGTGTGCGTGCAACTGGAACTGCTCCAGGTACAAGATCAATTTGAAACTCCGCTTGACGAACAGGTGGAAGTCCAGGTAGTTCATCTGGGAAAACACCTGAGAATTCTCGGACTACTGGGATGTCCTCAATCTTAGTTTCAGTTTCAGCTCGAGTGTCGGATATGTTAGCCAAAATGGCTGGACAGCCCTTACAAGTACACTTCCGGGCTTTCAAAAAGGAGATGATGCCCACCATGGCACCACCACGATCACCCTGTATAGATATAAGTTCTCCACTTGGGAGGGGGATACGAATGATCTTCTCCTGACAGAGAATTTCAGCATGTTGCTTGGACAACCAGTCCATGCCAACCACGAGGTCAAAGCTACCTAAGGTGATAGGTAGGAGGTTGATAGCAAACAATTGCCCATCCAATTCGAGCTTACAGTCACGATGTATATGGGTTACCTCAACAGGCTTCCCATCAGCCAATTCTATAGAGTACGGGGTATCAAGAAGAGTAGGAACTACCCCTAATTGTTGGCTAAGTTTCGATGACACAAAACTATAGTCCGCACCAGTGTCATATAAAATAGAAGCAAGAGTGTCGTTTAAGGAGCACGTACCCGTCACGACATTGTTATCAGTCCTAGCCTCCCTAGAGCCAATCATGAATGCTCCCCATTGTTGGTGTTACCGTTGTGGTTATTGTTGTTGAAGGACTTATACCTCACCTTATCCCATGTTCTCTTGCTATCACCAAAAGTAGAAGATGAAGCACCATGCTTCAGAAAATTACCATGCTCAACAGCTTCATCAATGAGTTTGCGAGCCAGGTGAAAGATTTGTTAGATTCTGGGTAGGTGAGCTGCAGTGGCCAAGCCACGAATCTGAGGGACCCGCCCTTTTGGTACGAAATTCGATCCACTGGTAAAGTTGGTTAATTAGATTCGAGCACAAAGTATCTAACTCCTGTAGCTTGGCAGTGTAGGCGTCGATCTCAGACCCAACCGTCTTTATATAATAAATTTCTAAATTTCACCACAGGGTGTTACGTTCTCTATCCAGGTATTTATAACTCATCGACTGTGCATGTAATATACATTACCCCATCCTGCCTGGGGCAAAAGCACATGGCAAATACTTATACTATCGAAGCAATCAGATGGTCTCCTTCAGTTTTGTTGGAGTTATCGAGGTTTACGACCAATAAAAGGCTCGAAAATATGATGGCAGGTTGTTGTGGCAAGGTATAAGAAATGTGGAAGTCAGGGGAAAAGAATGATTTAGCAAAATAGATCTTTACTAGCTTGGAAAGATGCGAGGGCCCAACCACCCTATCGTTGATCATATGAACTCAGTCTTATCTAAGTTAGCAAAGGGAAATGAAAGAAAAGATGGGTAAGAAAAGGTAAGAGCCAATCGTCGCCATGCTCTGTCTAGATAGTAGAGCCTTCATCCTCACTTTCCATGTGCTCGTCCTGCTCAGGTTCCCCTTCCATCCCTTATCCTTCCTCTTTTGCGATGTCAGTGTTATATGGTTCTCATCACGTACAGTCTCCTTCTCCGGTCCTTTGTAAGCCAGCGCAATGGTCAACAACACCATTCATTCCTCCAATCGTGACTGTCAGTCACTGGTAGGTTTCGTCTTCCTTTGAGATGTTGCACTGCATCGCAGGCCTTACGTAACTCCCCAAGAGTGTGTGTATCAAGCCCTGATCTAATGTGTTCCCATGAATCTACCATATACTTATGAGTAACAGGGATATGCAGTCATACATCCGCCCGCTCATACTAGGCGTAAGGTACTAAAGTAAGAAATAAGTTCTATATGTGTAACCCAGTCCCGTTTGAGTTTCGAATGGAAGTAAGAAAGATCAAGTAACTAGGAACAGAAACTACTTGTCTCCTTGCTCAGTGAAAAAGGATAAGTCTCAGTATCTGAATTTCTTCAAAGTTGATTCGATTTATTGGTACCACGTCATGCGCATCGTGAAGCTTCCAATGTACGTGCGCCACAACGCTCGCAAGGGCTCCCTCCCTTGTACTATTGTTGTTTCCTCATCCATGAGGTTTGTTAGGATACTACTCCCAGTAATGCGCCACCTGGTGTAACCCTGGGTTCCCACCATTGACGTGTTCATAATTAGGTCTAGAACTAGAAGATAGCATATCTCCTGAAATCATATGTTGTAGATATATGTAGCTAAAAGCTAGTTGTGCACTTAAGTTGTGAGTGTACTTTATGTTATGATGATTATAGACTAGACTCAACATTCAGTCCTAGTTCACTATAACCAATGGCTCTTATACCAATCTGTCACACCCTCAAATTTCCACTACGGGGTTTATACCACGAGGCGCATGACATACCAGGATCCCATAGCCATAAGTCATATGAACGAACTCTAAATGCCCAAACCATTTAGTTCGTTTTCAAAAACCAAGTTTTGTTAAGCTGCGGAAGCGTAAACCAAATTTAAACCTTTTAAAAACCATGCGCAAAACAACGCGCCCAAATTAAAACCATATGAAAGAAAATGTAAAAGCATAATATGTAATTTAGGTGTATGCCCAAGACCCCAAATGCAGTGAAGTATGCAGTGCTTTCTAATCCTGGCACCGGAAGGTAACTACCTGCAAAAGCATGTAAATCGTGGGTCAACAAACAGTGTTGGTGAGTTCACTAAGTAAAGTAAATGAGTATGTAACTGCGCTTGTTTCCAAAACCACGTAAACAAGTAATTGAGTTGGTTCCAAGAACCGTGTAAACACTAGTTCATCGCATGTCAAGGATAGCCAACCCATTCATGATAACTAACACCGATATACCGAACTGCTGATGTACGTGTAACCACAAATGTGAGCCTCATGCCTTACATCATTGCCTATCAACAATGATAAAATCTGTTAAGTTATAGTTCACTTCCGCACTCCCCGATCCGGTGTGAGGTTTGTCAGACCTAATAGCGCTATCAACTAATAACCCGCTTGCCATAACCCGGCAACTCATTCGGTATATGAAGGACTTACAGATGATAGAATTGGTTTAGTTCATCAAGGACACAGTTTGCGAACTAGCAAAAACCGACCCACACAAGGATCCATAGCATCCCAACCCGGGATGTGTAAGTCGTCCCAAACCGGACTAGAAAGTAGTAGTCCCAACCCGGACTAGAAAATAGTAGTCCCAACTCGGACTAGAAAAAGTTAAGTACGTTGTCTCAACTCGAGACGCATGCGTTTGAGAAAAGAGTAGTGAAACTCACCTTAGGTTGCACGTGAATAATCCAAATTCCTCAAACAGAAATGAGCTACCGACTCCCTATTACAAATGTCACTAGGTGAGTATATGTGCATAACCAACACACTATACAACTCGTTTGTCCAAGACTTTTAAAGTTCAAACCGTGTAGTGACACCTAATGACTCTACATGCACAAGTAAGTCCTACGTATCCCGTTGATGATCATATTGATTATTATTAGTTTTATACCTCATACACATCTCATATAAGTATTCATGCAAGTTCATGTCAAATACATACCATATAAGACTCCAAATAGTCACGTAAACATCCCTTACACAATCTGCGTTGGTGATGAGAGGGGCGAGGTGTTACAGATGGTATCAGAGCCACTCCTGTGCCATTCGGGATGGTGGGTGCACACCTCATCAGGGACGATGAGACTCTAACAGGGGGTGAATGTGACACCCCAGGAACACACGTCATCAGGGACGATGAGACTCTAACAGGGGGTGAATGTGACACCCTAGGAAAATCTCACATCGGCCGTGGCCAGGAGAGATCCTTGGTTCATAAGTAATGTCTTGCCTCTTAAATCACCAACACGTTTTGGGGCTTAATGTTAGTGGATGAGAGGAGAACTCCACAGTTAAGCATGCTCAGGTGGGAGAAATTTCAGGATGGGTGACCTCCTGGGAAGTCTCCACTTGGGCAACCAAAAACAAATCCGTGAGCTCTGGATGGGCAAAGCGGACAATATTGGTGATGAGAGGGGCGGGGTGTTACAGTGGTGGTGGTGGTTGCAGGTCGGTGGTGGTGGTTGCAGGTTAGTAGTTATTAAAGTTAAAACCCCTTTCGGTACATCAACTCTATTTCTCTCTCTAATCCTTTTGTTTCTGATGCATTGGAGCTTCAAAGAAACCATCAGATGCTTCAAGATTTATACCCGACGGGACCCGAAGATGGGTTCGGGTCAATAACAATAATAATAATAATAATAATAATAATAATAATAACAACAACAACAACAACAACAATAACAAGAACATGCCGAAAGCAGGGTTAGTGGTGTTGGCGGTGGAAAAATAGGTGATGCGGTGGTGGAGAAGGCGGCTGTAGCGGCAAAGTGGTCTGAACAGGAAGACGAACATACCATTAAGGTCGATTAATGAGGAAGGCCAATAAGAAATTTCTTGGAAAGAATGGATTTAACTCAGAACCAACAATTGGCAGGTGAAAGGGACTGGAGTGGTGTGGAGTTGAATCGTGGAAAGAATGACAGAAAGAGAGAAGGGGCGGGGGGTAATTGAATTTAAAAAAAAAATTATCTATACTATATTAATATGGAGATAGGAGGGATAGGAATGGTAATTTGCCACTTTTTAAGAATTTTCAATCTTTTATGCATAGTGTACAACCAATTAGAGCTGAGACACTTCAACGAGTTGAATGGGCGGGAGTTTGACCAAATCTCCAGCAGTTAAAATTCAAAATCAAAAAACTTTAATTGCCAATGTGGGGCTAGCCCACTTGGTAGAGACATTTGTCTCTTAGATGGGAGGTCCAAGGTTCAATCCTTGGCATGGGTGTTGTAACTTATAATTATTGGTATAATATATAGGAGATGTAACGTTTGCCATTCAAAAAAAAAAAAACTTTAATTATACACTTCAGATCTAGATCTACTTTTCATTTGAAAACCCTAAATTCTCACATTCTTCTCCGTCACCAACAACAACCTCTTTGAATTTCATTATTGTGAATCTACATGCTCCATGACAAAAATAAGATGATTTTGTTATTTCTGGTACCAAAAACATGAGTACCAAATTACAAACTTTTATATTCTTTCATATTCAATGTATTTGTGTTAATTTGAGGTTCTATGTGATTTTGAATTTAGGTTGAGCTTAAAATTTGCAAATGGGAGACAGTACAAAGGGTGGCGGTGTGTGTTGCTTGGTTTCAGACGAAACTAGGTGTTCAGGCGACCACCGGCCGATATTAGGTTTTCGGCAAGACATCCGGTAACAATTTCAACCTTTATAATATTTTTCTGGGCACATTTGTAGCTATTAACTTACGAATGGTTTGTGTTGGGTGTGTGATTCTGTTTTAATAACCAGCAATAACACATAGTTAAACTTTAAAGTTTTATAATTGTAATGAGTATTCTTTTTACCATGTTTTATGTTATGTTTAGGGTTTTTCAGCAAGAAATGTACACAATTTTACCCTGTCTGAGTACAGAAGATGGTTGAACAGTGGTAAGAATCTCCACCTTTATACTTGAAATTGGATATCAAGGTTTGTTTTGCACATTTTAATCTGAAGATGTCCAATGGCATGAAACTTCTTATTCCTACGATTGCAGATTATTGCTTACATAAATGTGTTGTTTTATATGTGTCTTAAAAACTATTTCAAAGCGAGATTTGTGGACGATTTTAGTTTGGTACAGTTAATTTGGTTACGACACATATCATTTCCCAAGCCGACCTATTATATTTGGTTAATCGGTTATTTCTTAACCGAATCTTCGCTTATTTGTTCGGTTTGAGTAAGTTGTTCAATTCGGTTACGGTTTGTTTAACATTTGAGCAATGATGTGGGACAACCAAATCTTTTTTCCCCTCAACTTTTTTGCAAATAGATTACTTTTAACACCGATTATAATATGACTTGCTTCATATTTCAAAGGATTTACAATAAGATATATAAAAATGTAGGCAAGTTGCTTCATATTTCATGAGATCTAGGATTCCGACGAACCGCTGGTGTGGTTGTCAATGGCGTGCCTCATGTATTATTTTGAGGGACTATGGTTGGTTAACGGTGGTGGAAACTAGCTATGGTTGTTCTATGTTGATGTAAGTCTAATTTGTTTATAATTTTTAACCCTAGACTTAAATTGAATATGAACTTGAAATTCTATTTTTTTTTTTTCATACAAATTTGGATTTTGTCTCCCTATGTAATTTAATCACACATTTTGGAACTTTCATTATGAAAGACGAGCTGCATTCACCAGTCGAGAAAAGTCAGAACTTCTTGTGAGGTAAAGGCTATAATATCTAATTAAAGATTGATTTTGGTGTGTAGCATCAATGTAAGCCTTTGAACCCAATCTCTTGGTGTTACATCACTAATTACTAGAATATTTAGTGCAGTTTGTTGTTATAACCTTTTTTGTTATGTGAAATTTTAGGATTTGTGGTTTATTGCAGTCAACAATGAATTGCATATTCAAGACTATTGGTTGATATCACGTCTGTTGTGATTTAAGAATGAAATTGTTGTTTGTGGCTGATTTAAGAACCATGTTATCAAGGTAAGGTCTAAAATTTAGGTTTATTATACTTCTGGTTACTATAAGATGTTTTTGCGTTCCAAGTTCACTTTCAGATCTGTATGCCTTCATTATTGGTGACACAAGCTCAGACTTGTGATCTGTAGGAGTTAGTTCTAAAGTTCATTCCTGAATCAATTGGTGGAGTTATTGAGAAAGCAACATCTAGCTTCTATCCATTGTAGAATGTTTTCATCCGCAAAGTCAAGATTTTGAAGGCACCGAAGATTGACATTGGGAAATTGAGGTAGGTAAAATACTCATTTTTTTTGTTCATGGCATTGAATTATCAAAGTGGACAGTTTTTTGATTCATCTTCAGTGTACGCCATGTTGAAATTGTCGCTCATATCTTATATTTTAAACTGCAGTATCTCTCTAGTGTGAAAAAATTGGACTTCTAATTGCTGATTTCATATGTAAATAAAAGCAGATCTGCAGATGAAAGGAAAAAACTTCAGGAAATAATTAGGAATCCAAAATTAATCGCTACCGAAGAAGACAAAACAAAACCAACAGTATGTTCGCTTGGTCGTCCACCAGCTAGGTATGCAAAAGACACCAATGTTCACATTTTGTGTTGGAAATGCAAGCGGAAAAGCTACCACGCTATATGCTTCTGGTGCTATTCTCACATGCTACTTTGCAACTACATTATTTTGCTAATTATAAGTTTTTATTGATATCAAAGTGAGTGAAATTTGTTACATCTGCGTAGGTTTAGACTTGACACAACCGACCATAAAAACATTATCTCAGAATCCAGCAAGTGAATTAGGTATGTCATTAAACGTGTCTACTTCATTCAAAATGCAAATAGTAATATAGTATAATCATCAAACATGTAAATTTTTGTTTCAGCTCCATTTTTATTATCCCAATCTTTAACGTCAACAAGCCCAGTTGCAAGCATGGCTTCAAAAGTGAAGGTACCTGCAATTGATGTTTGATAATGTTACCATGGATACATTGGATAGTAAAAGCTAGGAATAGGATTTTTAAGCACATGTGTTATGCATTTTTATAATCTTAATTCACTTTTTTTTTAATGTGGATCAATTATTTATTAGTGATTAGCTTCTGGTATATGTTCAATAGGGTAGAATTATGGCACATAAAGTTGTAGGAGAGGAACCTTTCCTGAGGAGGATCCTTCAAACTCCATCTTTATACATTATATGACGGCTAATCCATCTCCAAAGCATTGCTGCTATAAGCAAGCTAAGTAAACTATGCAAAGCTTAGTTTTAAAAAGTGTGACTAAGAAGCAAAGGGCGTCTCCTCGGGTGACTCAAGGTCAAGGCTCACGTTCAAAAGGCGCACTTTTGGGCAAAAACTTGGCCTGAGGTGCCGGTATGCACGTGCCTTTTTCTGTGCAGCAAAATGTTTACAACAGCTTTTCTAAGCTGTGCGCATAGGTGATTTATATCTTAAACATACATAATAAACAGTATTTATTGCTATATTTTTGTTAGAGAATGCTACAAACCACATCTTGTGCGCGTTGCGGTTTGTGCCTCAGTTTTAGACCTTGTTGCCTTGGTGCGCTTCTCATCTTTATGTAAAATCATTAAACGACAAAGTGAATAAAATTAGTCTATTTCTGCTTCTTCGACATAATAAATACTGTTCTAAATCACCTAAGTCTTGAGCGATAAGTCCGAGTGTTACTTCCTAGATTTATCCTTAGGCAATTGTAATGGTTTAGTATGTATACAGATTATTTGTGTTTTATTCTGCAACTGATTCCATTCTGCTCTATTCTAAATCTACAAAGTAAGAAAATTGAATTGTGTTTTATTAAATAAACTCTTCATAATAGCATAATAAGAAAGTTTATGATTGAAATGAAAATATAATGGTATGTTATTCAAATTTTGCAGATTATTTGAAAAGGTTATGGATTTTGTATCTGCTGGCTCGAAACATAGAATGGCTGAATAATTGAGGATGTATTTTTTTTCCTTAATAATTATTAAGTTTAATGAATCATATTGGAGTCAACATTTATCTAGATTAGTTGGGTTCAATTTATATTTGGTTTTTATTTGCTCAGTGATACATCATTAACATGTGAGTGATGAATGTTTGTAAGATTGATTGGTTTACGTAACAAGACCATTCTACCCTTCTATAAAAACTACATCAATTGGCTTTTTGGAATTAAATTTATGCATAATTAGTAGTGAAAATAAGGCTTGGCTTGGTATTTTTTATATGCCTATCGCATTGCAAGACCAGAAAGTCAGCTCACAAGCTTACTTTCGAATGCAACAGGAAAGGACCTTATGTTGCGTCTACTTTGAACGTGTCAGATTGAGTTCCTTTCATCACCATCCCTAAGTGTTCATCAATTTTGGTTAAAAGAGCCACTATTGTGAATTTTCATATTGATACTTTGGCTTTGTTAACTACGTATACTATTTTGGTTCCAAATACCTTGAATAGTATTTTAGTTGCAGGGTACCGTTGCATTTATGTTTCTATTCAATTTTGTTAAAATTGGTATGTCCACCGCAAAGCACATGTGAATCCACTATAAGATGTAAATAAAGAAAACGAGTACCACATTTTAAATTATCGCCGCCGCCGCATCGCGCGGGTTTCTAACTAGTAATAATAATAATACGTTTCAAAAATGGTCCTTAAGTTTTCGTTTTTATATGTTGGCCACATAAAAGTTTTGGTTTTTACATTTTGGCCACGAAGACTAACCAGGTTAGACCTCTGTTAGTTTGGGGGTGATGGAACAACTAAGTTGATAGTTGGGAGTGCTATTGGCCAAAGTGAATGTTCGGACTCATATCCGCCAATATGCGATAGTTTGGAGTAATTAAATCCATTTTCCCTTAAATAATCCAAAGTTTTTCCCATTGGCCAATAATAATCCGAGCTTTAACGTTTGGCCAATAATAATCTGATCTTTAACGTTTGGCCAATAATAAACCTTTTTTTCTGACGTGGCATTAAAAAAAGTAATTTCCACGTCATCCGCCACGTCATCATTTTTTGTACACGTCAGCATGTCACATCATCTGTCACGTTAGCATACACTAACCCAGTTAGTTCAGAGTTAACGGAGGTCCATTTTTGACACCCACATGTCTACTTGGGATTATTCTAGGACAACGTTAAAGTTCGGATTATTATCGGTCAATGGCCCAAATTTTGGATTATCAAAATCCAATACCCCTTTAATTTATCAATATTATCATTTTAGCTCTTCTTGTATTGTACATTTACAAACCTAGTCCATATACTTTTGGAAGTAATAAAAAAATTGAGTTATAGTAAACCTTGCGTTTTTATAAATACGCTCCGTTTGGATACACATATACGAATTCATGGAACTTGTTTCAAAAATTTTGAAAGGTTTAAAATTAAACGTTACTAAGAGTTTATAAAAGTTACTTTTTCTAAACACCTAAAGACAAATAAAAAGGTTACGTGCTAGTTACGTTAAACATCCGGAGTCGCAAGTTTATAAAAAGAAATGAAGGGTATAAAGTTTGACTTATTTTATAAGGAATACCTTCAAATTTTGATACAGAACAAAGAGGTGATAGTGTCTGAGCAAATTATCAGAGAGGTACTTTTATTTAGGGATAGCCTAGAGCATCCTGTTGTGTATCCTGACAATGAAGTTAAAGACATCTTAAGAAAAATGAGCTTTGTAGTTGGATACCTGACAGTGTAGAAGAAGCTTATGCATCCATACTGGAGATTTTTAGTGCATGTGTACCTTATATGCATCTCTAGAAACAAAGGTGGACCGGACTCAATGAACAAGAAACAAGCATCTGGATTTGTGGCCTTAGTTACGAACTGGGATTACAATTACTCCAAGTATGTGTTTGAAGAGACGCTAGGAATTTTGAAGGGAGTAAAAAAGAATCTATTTATGATGTATCCAAGGTTCATTAAGATGATCTTAGATGCTAAATACAAGAGTTTGGAAAGAACGGTTGGAAGTTTTGATGTGAAGATGATGGGTCCGAATGTGATTGGGTTGATTAGTCAAGAAAGGAAAGGTGCCGAAGAAGCATATAGGAAAGAGATTCCCCTTGAGAAGTTTGGACGTTTTTTTGGAAGTTGCATTACCAGAACCAGATTCAGAACCAGAATCAGAACCAGAAAGAAATGTGAATGTACAGATTGCTGAAGATCATGACGTAGAGATAGTTAATCCACCATCAGGTTTCGGAGAAGAGACAGTTAAAATTATTGATCTGTTTGATGAAGAATTATATGGAGATTTTCCAGACAAGAGTGTAGTGGTTGGAGTGTCTGAAGAGAAGGAACAAGAAACAACAAACAATGACAATAGAAACTAACGGAGGCTAACTCCGTTAGTGTGATGCTGAGGCTAACTCCGTTAGTGTGATGCTGACGTGGCACGCCTAGGTGGCAAGATGATCCTACGTGGCATGCCACGTGGCAAAATAATCGTATGTGGCATCCTACGTGGCATGCCACGTGGCAAAATGATCCTACGTGGCATCCTACATGGCATGCCACGTGGCAAAATGATCCTACGTGGCATGCCACGTCAGCATCACACTAACGAAGTTAGCCTCCGTTAGTTTGGGTCCGTTGGTTTCCAATATGTCGAAAGTTGGGACCAATATTGGTGATTTTCGTAGTTGAGACTGTTATTGGCCAATAGTGAATAGTTGGGATTATTTATTTCCATTATTCCAAACATTAATTGCTAATATTCCAGTGTTGTCATCTGAATTCCTGAGTGTACTTTTAGAGAAGACATGGACTGTTTAGAATCCTCCTCTCACCTAACTCAATGTATATACTGAAGAAGAAGTTGACCCTGAGACTGAGAGACCGTTAAACATAGAAGAAGAGATCCTAGGCCATGTGTACTGATAAATGAACCTGTGATAACGCAACCTGCTGAAGTGGTGTCAATTGACATTATCAAGTCAACTGAGCCAATTGTTACTGAAACTGAGAAGATATGTGAGTTCGATGCTGGTGATAAATCAAGTGCTGGAGAAGTTGTGGTGATTGAGCCTCAGGTAAAGAATGTTTCAGTTTTACATGAAAATCCATTCTCATCATTTGTGCATTCAAAACCAGGAAGATCAAGTGGAGCAGGTGAAAGTTCGTCATATGCTTATTTGAAAGGAAAATCTCAGATGCTTGAAGATTTGAGGGACGAGTTTAAAGATGTTGACGTCGTAGATTTGAAGAGAAGAGTAATTGTCTTGGAGCAGGAACAAATTCTTAAAGATGTCAGAATCATCAATCTTGAAGAAATTGTTAAAAAGAAGGATAAATAGATTAAAGAGCTTCAAGTCAATATGGGAAATGTGTTGGCAATTGTTTCTGGTTTAGTTAAGAAGCTAGAAAACTGATTTGGATCAGAATTCAAGGAAAAGAATATTCCAGTCATGGATCAAACAGGTAGTGGTGCAGAGTCAAGAAGTATTCAAGGAAAAGCATATTACTTTGGAAGATGAAATTTGGAAGTGATTTTGAAGATTTTAACGCCATGACTGCTGAGTGGTTAAGGAAGCATTTGGAAAATGAACTGAGACCAAATCAGAGCAAGAAGGAGGTGGCACCTAGAAGAAGGATTGTACTTCCAAACAAGGGAAAAGAAGGTTCCTTAAATCAGAATCAAATAGATAGAGTCATGGTGGGGACAGGAAAGGATCAGTTTGATTTGTATGGTGATAGATCAGGGATAAAGAGTTGAATGTACAGTGAAGAAAAAGATAAGTGGATTGTTAAGAGAAACAGTGGGAAAATTGAGTACTCCAATAGAAGATTACATTTTGAAACCTGGACCAAGATTGATTGATGTGCTCAAAGTGGTTTAGTAAAAACTAACTAAATTAACCTAAACTAGACACTCTAAGTTTTAAATTTATAACCTAAGACTCTCTAAACCTAAACCACACAACCGACAAGTGTACCGGTCAGTGCAGTACAGCTAAAGTAAGTCCGAGTATCGAACCCACGAGACTCTACTGGAAAACGTAAACTAGACTCGACTACTTATCTACAAACTGACTTAATAATGTTTTATTGCATAAAGGGGGGTTTTTCTAACGAACTAATTGCAAATAAATAAAATAAAATAAAACTAAAATAACTAAAGACAAACTGGAAATTGCAACTGGGAACTAGAATTCGGATCAGGTGATGGGAAGGCACTACCTAGGCTAGAATCCTACACATGAATGATAAATTTCTAATGGTCATGGAACTGGTGTGGAACCGGGATCTTAAAATACTAAACATCAAGAATAGACTAGACACCCTCGACCCTTCTCAAGGGGAAACCCTAGAATACTGTTGTGCTGTTAAACCACCGGTTGAGAGGTTACCCTCACAGGCTTACCTACTCGAATCTTAAAGTACCCGCTAGACAGTCTACCTCACAGCGCGAAAGTCACAGTACACCCGAAAGTGCAAGGGGTAACTACAATATTTCTGATAAGACTTGGCCTACAAGGAATGCTAGGGAAACTAGGAAGATCTTCTCACAAAGCCTCTAGAACTAGCAATTTAACACCCTAGACAGACCAACAATCTCGCACCTCACAGCTATTGAGAATTGGTAGAACACTTAGAATTATCTAACTAACAATTACAACTCCTATGGATAACCTGCATAATTAACCATAAACTAGTCGCTAACACTCAGTCCGCAACCTAACCCGCATTCATACATGAAAGACATTCACAAAAACGCAAGTGGAGTTTATAAAAAATAATTAAATAAAACTAAATACGCATACACATCAAACCAGAAAATAAAAAGTTCTTTACTTTAAAATTCAACCCACAACCAAAAGTTCCAAGACCAAAAGAAAATAAATCAAACATGTGCAATCATCTTTAACCTAGGTAGCGAAAAGGTCTAGCCAATAAAAGTCATGATAAAATCAAAACAATAAAAGCCAGTTAAATTCATGGTGTTCACTACGGGTTTGAATAAAATAAATAAATAAGATAGAACCAACCCGTGCTGGCACCTATACCTCAACCCTTGACCTGCCTCCAAATAATATTTATGTTCTCCTGTCTCGTCGATGCTATGTCCTTCCTCTTGTACTTCCAATCTCTTCGAATATTTATGCTCCACTCCTCGAAGATTGTCTTGTGCGCCGCTCCCATCAATTGGCTCTCCAAGAATTTGTTTAATATGTGCGCCGCCTTCTCAAATAAACTTCTCCCCATAATATTGCTGCCGCTTCTTTATAATATTAATCCCCACTTTACGTAGGTTTTTCCCAAAATGATCTTGGGCCTAAAGCCCGTGTGTTCTTCTTTTTTTTTTTTTGTAGACTTAATTATTATTATTATTATTATTATTATTATTATTATTATTATTATTATTATTATTATTATTATTACTTATATATAATATTATGACTCCGTGCTCTTGACTCGGGTGTTTTTAACTTGACCAGATTTGCTCGTCTATGCTCCAGCGTCCATAAACACCTACAAAAATATGCTATAAATACATAAATACTAAAAATGACACAAAACTAATAATAAACTCTCGGGTTTGCCTTGATAAATGATAACAGCTTTGGAATCACCCGAATGGAGATTGAGTACGGGTGGTGCAATTCAAACCTGCGCAAAACGAAACAAACAAAACCCGAGCATAATACCCAACAAAAAAAATAAAAAGACTCAAACCACTAACTTAGACTCATAATATAACAACAAACAAGAAGACGTACCTGTTTGGCAGAATGGCGGTGAATAGTGGTAGAACCAAATGGGTAGAAAGAAAAAAAATATGGTTCTCGCTCAACGTGAAGGACACTGGTGATCACAACACGCGTTGCAAGCGACAAAAAAAATATAACTTTCCGGGGTAATAGCTGGTCGCATGAGGCGAACAGGTCAGCCCAGACTCCTCTCATTACGTGAAAAGTCTTTTTTCACAGAAAGTTAATTAATTTTTTTTTTTAAGAAAAATTCTCTTTTATTACCCAAACCTTTTATAAAACTCCCACTCATAAAATATATATAAAGAAAATACATGGGATCCGCTCATGTGAAATTTCCTCTACCTAAGCAAACACGCAAACAGACTCAAAGACACAAAAACAAAGATAAAATAGAAAGATAAAAACCTATGAACCACTACCAAACGACGGATCACAAATTAAAAAAATGAAAAGCTAGAAAGAAAAAAAAAGTATAAATATAAATTTACAAACTCTACAGAGCCTCCCCACACTTAAACTTAATCAGGGGGGCTTCTCTTTTATCTGGATTCGATCCAACCCGTTTAATTCCACCCGGTCCTTATTAATTAACAAAATTATATTAGTGGAAGGGAAAAATAATTTAAGCATTTTTAACGGGTCAAACCACCAGAATTTAAACTTACCTGGAATGAACCGGATACGTGCCATATAGCAAGAAGACTGGTCATGTTTGACTTTCACTGGCTTCTTCTTCTCCAACTCATACCAGTCTTTGATCCTCTTCCGGTTTCGATCTTTTCTTTTTCTCTTCTTTGCCCTTTCCCGTGGTGCTGTTGATTTTGAAATTCCATCTATCACTAATACCACGGGCCAGCTATGGTGTGCTTCTTCTACTACCATTTCCACGGGATGATCCCCACACTTAGTTCTCTCATCTGGTGCAGGTTCAGTCATGTCGGTCGGTTCACCTTCAAGTAGGGCATCTAGGTATGCTATATCCCTATCGGGATCAGACTCCCCAACTCCTTCATAAGCAGGTAAACCATCTAAATCCAAATCTAAAAATTCATCATCCTCAGATAACGACTCCTCACTATCCTAATTGTCTTCATCTGCACCAAACATCATACCTATGGAGTCCCCCAATTCCACTTCTTCTTCTATCACTTCTCTCTTCACTAACGACCTTTGATACGCCGCCCATTCTTCTTCGTCGTCCTCTTCATCAGAGTCACTCCCAAAATCATATATACTAACCTGTGGCACCGGAGGTGGGACTTCAACGTCCATTTTCGTCTCCGTGATTGGGATGATCTCTTCATCTGACTCATCTGCGTATTCCATGATCGGCTCTTTCCCTTCTTCTGAAAACGTTGGGAACAACTCCCCTCGAGCGTTCATGTACCCAAGGTAGTTGCCCTCCTCATCATATGTATAACCGACTTTCGGCGGCTGCTCTTGCTGAACCTTTTCTTTTTCTTCTTCTAATCTCCTAAATATATCTTCTAGTGTTCGTTGAAGATCTAAAATAGCAGCCTGTCGGTTTTTAAGGATGGTGTCGTGGTTTTTTATGAGGATGTCCTGCTCTGCTAATATTTTCTGGGTATTGGCATCTTTCGCAACTAATAATGTCAACAGACTCTCTATTTTGCTCCAATCGTTACCACTATTCTCACAAGAATTGCTTCCAGAAAATTGATCAGGATACTGATTGAAATGTGGTTGTTGATACGAGTCATCATAATAATATGTTGGACACCCCTGTGAATAATATGGCTGCGGCTGCACAAAGGAATTAGCACAATAATGTGCAGAGGACCCCTCATATTGTGGACAAAAAATAGTAAAATGGGGTCCTCCACAAATCTCACACATATTTACAGACTCAAAAGAAACAAAAGACACATAAAATTAGACTCCTACGACTCATTTACAAAAAGACAGACTCAAAACAAAACACAAGTAGCACATATATAGCAGATAAGTGTAATCAAAGCTAGTAAACGCAACCGCCAAGAGTCCCCGGCAACGGCGCCAAAAACTTGATGTGCTCAAAGTGGTTTAGTAAAAACTAACTAAATTAACCTAAACTAGACACTCTAAGTTTTAAATTTATAACCTAAGACTCTCTAAACCTAAACCACACAACCGACAAGTGTACCGGTCAGTGCAGTACAGCTAAAGTAAGTCCGAGTATCGAACCCACGAGACTCTACTGGAAAACGTAAACTAGACTCGACTACTTATCTACAAACTGACTTAATAATGTTTTATTGCATAAAGGGGGGTTTTTCTAACGAACTAATTGCAAATAAATAAAATAAAATAAAACTAAAATAACTAAAGACAAACTGGAAATTGCAACTGGGAACTAGAATTCGGATCAGGTGATGGGAAGGCACTACCTAGGCTAGAATCCTACACATGAATGATAAATTTCTAATGGTCATGGAACTGGTGTGGAACCGGGATCTTAAAATACTAAACATCAAGAATAGACTAGACACCCTCGACCCTTCTCAAGGGGAAACCCTAGAATACTGTTGTGCTGTTAAACCACCGGTTGAGAGGTTACCCTCACAGGCTTACCTACTCGAATCTTAAAGTACCCGCTAGACAGTCTACCTCACAGCGCGAAAGTCACAGTACACCCGAAAGTGCAAGGGGTAACTACAATATTTCTGATAAGACTTGGCCTACAAGGAATGCTAGGGAAACTAGGAAGATCTTCTCACAAAGCCTCTAGAACTAGCAATTTAACACCCTAGACAGACCAACAATCTCGCACCTCACAGCTATTGAGAATTGGTAGAACACTTAGAATTATCTAACTAACAATTACAACTCCTATGGATAACCTGCATAATTAACCATAAACTAGTCGCTAACACTCAGTCCGCAACCTAACCCGCATTCATACATGAAAGACATTCACAAAAACGCAAGTGGAGTTTATAAAAAATAATTAAATAAAACTAAATACGCATACACATCAAACCAGAAAATAAAAAGTTCTTTACTTTAAAATTCAACCCACAACCAAAAGTTCCAAGACCAAAAGAAAATAAATCAAACATGTGCAATCATCTTTAACCTAGGTAGCGAAAAGGTCTAGCCAATAAAAGTCATGATAAAATCAAAACAATAAAAGCCAGTTAAATTCATGGTGTTCACTACGGGTTTGAATAAAATAAATAAATAAGATAGAACCAACCCGTGCTGGCACCTATACCTCAACCCTTGACCTGCCTCCAAATAATATTTATGTTCTCCTGTCTCGTCGATGCTATGTCCTTCCTCTTGTACTTCCAATCTCTTCGAATATTTATGCTCCACTCCTCGAAGATTGTCTTGTGCGCCGCTCCCTTCAATTGGCTCTCCAAGAATTTGTTTAATATGTGCGCCGCCTTCTCAAATAAACTTCTCCCCATAATATTGCTGCCGCTTCTTTATAATATTAATCCCCACTTTACGTAGGTTTTTCCCAAAATGATCTTGGGCCTAAAGCCCGTGTGTTCTTCTTTTTTTTTTTGTAGACTTAATTATTATTATTATTATTATTATTATTATTATTATTATTATTATTATTACTTATATATAATATTATGACTCCGTGCTCTTGACTCGGGTGTTTTTAACTTGACCAGATTTGCTCGTCTATGCTCCAGCGTCCATAAACACCTACAAAAATATGCTATAAATACATAAATACTAAAAATGACACAAAACTAATAAAAATCTATAAAAACCTATACTGAATAAAATAGCCCGGTACAAGCCTAAAACTAATAAAAAATAGTATCTAAACGACTCGAAAACTATATAGATTTTACACTGGAAATAGATGTATTTTACAATACATCATTGATCTTAATGAACTGATGAAGGCTCCTTATCATAAATAATTGATTACAAACACAAGGAAAGGATTCATGCTATACAAGTGGATGGAAGACAATGCCAAAAACGATTTATGTGATATGAAGACAGCATAATCATAGGTGAGAACATATGGAAAAGTGTATGATTACCGTACTGGAGAGAGAATGAAGACGGTGATATGGCCAGCAACAAGGAAAGAGAAGACTATACCAATTGCTCGAGATTTACCAGATGATTCGCTTCCAAGTGTCATATTTTATGTGACAACAGTCAACGAACCAGGTCAACATCCGTACACTTTCAATTGCTATTACTATTATAGGTGCATCCCTATACATGTTGCATACACTATACCCCTGGTCTAGTGAAGCAAGAGTTAATCAGAAAACTCAACGTGGGACACTTGTTTAGTCATACAACACCCGGACAACCACCAAACAGGCATTCCATGAAGTTACCCCACCCTAACATAAGGTAACTCATCACTAACACATGTAAGAAATCACAAGGACCACTATGTGTTAACATCTAACAAACATGTGTTCATGAATACAATAACCTATGAAATAAAATACATGTTGATGTCGTCATCACACCCCTAACAAGATTTGGAGAAGTCTTGGTCGACTATGTCCCATAGTAACTTGATTTATGAATCAATAAACCTAACTCTTTAGTGCTTAAAGCCAATCACACTTCATTTGATCACCTAAGTCCATAATATACGACTAGAATGCTCCCAAATTCCAACAAGATTTATCACAATGATATCCTAAAACAATTCACAACATCATCAAAACATATGAATATATATATATATACTATATTAATAAGCATATAGGAAGGGCAGAAATGGTCTTTTTACCGTGTACAATGCTTGAAAACTTTATGTACAAGTATCCATTGCATAAAACTCTTAAACAAGTTATGATGCATAGAAAAAAGAAAAAACACACACACCATACATCTGATTAGGGTTTCACTTTCCACCTATCTTATGGCACCAAACTCCATACGCGCCGCACCCCATTCTCTCTTTCTCTAAAGATTCAACATCGATGAAGATTTCACCTTGATTTCACCTCGATTACACCAGATAGATGAAGATTTCATAGATTGATGAGGATTCTGACCTCTCAGTTCTGATTTAGGGCTTTTTTGGTGTTATTTTCTACCTCCGTCAAGGGTAAGTATAGGTAACGTTTGTGTTTTGAGATGGATCTTTGTTTTTGTAGGTCATAGTTTAAAGATGGATATTTGTTTTTGTAGGTGATGGTTTTGCTCTGGTGGTTGCTGTTTGACGGAATGGGAAAGAAGGTTCGTATAATATTAGTTTATTTTTGCTCAGTTATTTTGACAATTTATTGTCTGAAAAGTCGGTTCCTATGCACTTTGAAGTAGATTTTTTAGTAACAATCAAATGTTTTTGTTTTTTTTTCTTTTAGAAATGGTAAACCTGTAAATAATGAAAGTAGGTTCCTATAAATGAACTAAGACATTGGTACAAACATGCTTCTAACTCTTATTTTATTTACTCAAGTGTACATGTCAACTGTTTCTTTGTTACTCATGGCTGTTTGTTGTGTGTAACATTTAGAGTTGGCTAGCGGGTTTGACCAAGTTGAACACTTGAGCATATGTCTTAGCAAAATCGAGTGATGTTGAATCTGATAGCCAAAAAGATGATGGTAAGCATCATATGTGAGAATACAGTCTTTAATTCATAGGGTTCATGCTAACAGCTATTAATTTGCATAATTTAGGGGATAGTGCTCCAAATTCTGTTAGGTTTCACGTGGGAAATTGTACTCGGTTGCTATTTATAAAGAAAACGATTTGCTAGTACACTATTTAAGGCTTGAGAAAAGACGCTCAACGAGGTTGGTTACATCATGTTATTTACAGTCCAGGTTTTGCTACTAGCCCATTTAAGTATTATTGGTTTTATTTGAGTTGTGTTTTTATTTCAAGTAGGATCGAATGGTTATAAAATAGTTGACTCATATAATATCTTATTTTAGTATCTCTCGAGTCTTTACAGCAGATTTGTTTTTCCAAATATGAGTAAGTTGGACTATGGAATTATGCGTAGACTTGATTGTTGACACTTTATGGTGGTAAATTTGACAGGTCGTGTTGGTTGACACGTCCATAGTTGTCATGCCTTGTGAGGCGCACACCTAGGCACTGAGGCGCACTATCAGGGCTGATTTCAGGCTAATTTCCGGTCAAATTCAGGCTAAAAGTTGCATAAACCTCTAAAATATCCTAAATGAGTCCTAAACAACCCTAAAACATCTTAAAGTAACCCTAAACAAACCTAAAACATATCTAAAATCCCTAAAAACTGTATTTTATACTATGCGCCTAATTATAAAAAAGCCCTCGTTTTTTATGCGCCTTGCGCCTAGGCGCTTTGACAACTATGGACACATCAATATTGAGATGAGTCCAGTTTAAAAAAAAAACTATTTATTACCAAATTAAGAGTTTTACCGTGTGGGTCGCGGGAGAAGTTACATTGTTCGTTTTAGGTTGGTTGGTTGAATTAAAGTTTGGGTTGAAATTGTTATATGACTCTAATTGCATAATAATGTGTCTTTTTTCCCTATTTGTTTTTTCAAACAAAGGTTTTAAGGCTAAATCGCAGGGCAGTTAGATTGAACCTTGCTTGCTTTTAACATGTGTTTATGACTTTCTTGAAGTTTACGTAAGTATTCAGACGTTTGAGGCTCTCATAAAATTATTTCATTTATAACTATGTCTATTAATATGAATGTTGGGGACTTGGGGTTCAGGTCACTTTTCTGATGGCTCTATGAATTGAGGAACAAGCTAAAGCAGGGTAAGAGTTGTTCTATAATCTATGATTTAGCTTTTATTCTTATAGTTTTTTGCCATGTGTTATTATTTTGCACTCTTTACTACTTACATTTTTCGAATTATATTTGTTACTTACGGGTTATAGGGTCGCGCACTAGGATTGCACAGTAAGGCACTTGGAACTCCACAACAAGCGTAAATCTGTCACCTTCGTCAAAGGCCTCGACCTTTTTTGGTAAGTTTAATATACTACAAGCGTAAATCTGACCCATTTCTTTTTAATTTTCCATCTTTTATCATTACAATTTGACCCATTAGAGAAAAAAAAATCCGAGCTGACCAACTTATAAATAAAAAATCAAAATTTCAATCTATATGTGAATTAGTAGTATTACTACTCTTGTAGTTGATTACATAATGTACTTGGCTTAAAAAAGCGTAAGGCGCTCCGTGGCGTTTTGGTTCAAAAAGCTGAGGCGCGAGGCGAGAGTTTCACGTATGTGAGACGCCCAAGGTAAAAAAGAGTAAAAAATTTGTTAATCAATCCTAAACTCAATAACAAAAGTTTTAGAACACACTTAAACACTTCATTGAACATACATTGAAGCCGAAACACAATAAAAAAAAATCTTTAAAAAAAACCTTGATTTTGACTTTTGGCCAAAATAATCCCTAATTTTGATGCCTCGGGGCTCAAGCGCGCCTCATGTAGTTGAGCGCTAAAAAGAGCTTTTCTTAGCGCCTAATTTTGATGCCTCAGGGCTATAACATTAGATTTACACTTTCGGTGTACTTTTTTTTTTTTTGACCCATATGACGTTTTTACTTCTTAGTTTCATTTTTTTGACCCATTAGTGGTCATTTACCTTTTAGATTTACATCTTCATGCTATTGATAAAGGTAGATGTTGTACCATAATCAATTTGTTCCTTAATTTTCATATATCTGTTTTATTTCACCCGGTTCCTTTTAAGTTATAGCTTACACAATTTATGTCTAAATTACTTCAGATCATTGATGCAGTCGTAGCCAGTAGTTACATTTTTATTCGAGTGAGTTCAGGTTAAAACAGGTCAGGTGGGTTGGTTTTTTTACAATAATAATGCATTCCAACAATAGTTAAGATTAAAAAATCAATTTTTCTTAGATAGTAATCAAAAGTTGTTAATAAAATGGTCTATGATACTGTATGCACTAAAAGTTGACTCTAGGCATTTTTAACCCGCTCATTTCGTATCCTTTCCCCTATACATTCAATTCATCACCCCTGAACATCAAGAGCATTATAACATATTGCCATGCTTTCATGTCTTCCATTGTATTCTCCAATAAACTATAAGAGTATTATTGAACAAACTAAGATGGCTTCATACAAAAAATCCTTTGCAAAATAGGAATTGATGAACCAACTCTAATAGAAAGAATTGGAAAATCATATGCGAAATCAACTTAAAAAAAACTGATACCCAATTAGCAAAACTAGGGATTTCATAGAGCTAATAAAATTTAGCTTACTATTTCCACCTTTCTTTAAGATTGATTGAATGCCAAATTTATATTGCTTCCACTCCATCAACAAAATGTACTAAATTATTTATTTCGGCTTTACACAACAATAAACACACATGTTAAATGTAACATGTGATAATCCATTTATTAACTTAGTTGAGATGTTTGATATTACATGAATAAGAAAGATTAACTTGACTACAATACATCACTGGACGGTTGATAAGCTAAACGAACATAGTACCGCGTTGTCAATTGTCGCCGCCGTCGCATCGCGCGAGTGTCTTACTAGTATATATGTGTGTATATATATATATATATATATGTATATATATGCACGAACACATATGAATGAGTGAGGATTTCTTTGTCATATCTTGCACTAACATGGAAACTTAGAACTTAGAAGCTACACCTCACTCTAGAACATGAGGGAACTATACTACCTTGACAAACCAATCAATGAAGACCTTGCTCTTGGACTCTTCCTTTCCCATTGTCACGTCCGAAACACAAGTTCCAAGGCCCAAACTTTCCAAAAGTCAACCCCTTTATCTTAGTTTAGGACCAATCACAACACAAGGCATGCTTGTAAGACTTGCTTCAATCATCCTATCCCAACCCCAATCCTATCGGCCAACCCTATGCACAAGACAAAACAAACAAACTCACTTTCATTAGTATACTAATCGGCCTAGTGCTAGGAGGAGAGCAAGCATGACACACCTTCCTCTTATACTAAAATAGATACAAGACCCTTGGACATGGTTCACACAAAACAAGCACCCATCTTTGGAGAGGAAAGAAATCGGCTAACAACATGTGGAAAGGGACAAGATAGAAACATTGACCCATCACCATCAATTGAACTTAGATACTCTCCTTTTCACCTTGGGAACTAGCGGCCGAACAGAAGCATGTGGGATTGTTTATGACTTACAATTCTAAAACACAAGTTTAGTTAAGAAGCATATCCACTTCTCCACCCCATGAAAGTCAACTATCCTCTTTTGTCTAGCCTATACTACCTCGGCCCAAGCTCAAGAAGAAAACAACATATCACAAACTCCTAACTTGCATCTTTTGATGATCTTAGAAGCTAGAACAAGCACATTAACATGGGATTAGACCTTCCCCTTTTGTTTTGTCAACACTCGACCGATCCCCTATATAAAGGACATCCATGATCATTCCACAATACACCACAATCACACATCTCTTCTTGGTTTTTTCGGCCGATCACCCCTTAACCAATTTAAACCATTCAAACATCAAGAGGACTCAAGAGGAAGCTTGGAACTAGCAACACTTGGCTATCACCATCATTCCATTCGGCTAGATATGATACTAGACTAACAAGCCTCTTTATTCATCACATTATACTCGGCTTTCTTGTTAACCTGACTCCCAACCTTTGGACTTCGGATTATCAATCACACAACCCACTATAGAGGCTATATTTTGAGGCATTGCCATGATTACTAGGGATCTATATTAACCTCACACACACCCATAGATCATACATCTTAAATGTATTTACCATATAATCACATTGTCTCTCTAACATGATTTGATCAAGCATCCACACGGCCTTTGTGCCAACTAGACCAATCGTTTAATATCAGATCACAACATATTGTAATCAAGTTAGAACCGGTTATGACTAAACACTTACTTGTTTTTATAACAAATGAACGACTTGAGAACATGATAATTCTACTTGACTTTATCACCAAGACACATGAATACCTCTTCTGATAGCACGATGAGTCTTTAAGAAGCATGAATTAACCAAGTTTAGACTACTAAACAAACGAATTCAAGGCATTTGACGTGTGTTAAGTAAAGCTAAAACATACGTTAACACTAGTTTGCATGTTGTTGAGGTCTAAACGCATGTTAAAACACTTGTTCTATCATAAGTCAACCACACATTTTGAAGTGGGAAACATTCGGGACCCATGACAACATATTGAGGCCCGCTTTATTATAAAAATGTCATTTTAGAAGAACAACCAAGGTTTTCAGGACCATACACTTTACAAATACTGTGATACCCCGCAATTTCAGGTTCTCACTTTAACTAAACTCTAGTTACATTCCTTGCATTCTACTTAACTAGGGTTAGCAAGATAGGACACACGTTGCACAGTTATAGGTTAATAACTGCATGAAGTGGTAATTCGGGGAATTACCATACTGTATACATGATTAGTGAACCTCGGACGTTGGTGAACAATGAAGTTAAATAATTGTGAATTAATTGAT
Organism: Ambrosia x helenae; assembly: GCA_030844895.1. Lineage (NCBI taxonomy): Eukaryota > Viridiplantae > Streptophyta > Magnoliopsida > Asterales > Asteraceae > Ambrosia > Ambrosia x helenae. Next base: position 104,310,231 of record CM061231.1, on the reverse strand, counting down.
TGAGATTGATTGCGATTACGTGCTTTTATGATACTCTGTGAAACTATGTGCAAACTGTATGTGATTACGTGAACTTAAACCAAATACGTTAATAAAAACCATAATGGATGGACCATTAGGATGGTTGAGGTCTTAACACATCGGGTTACACTTGTTATGGTCCAAAATAGCGAAAACATCGAAGGAAACAGGCTGGGCAACGAAACAGGTCACCCGGAGCGAGCCGGGGAGCTGTGAGCGGCCGCTCACAGAGGCCTGACGAGCCCAAACCGCCTTAAACTACTATTTAAGCAACCTTAAGCCTCTTGTATCTCCTAAACTCAAACCCTAATCGCCCCCACTGCCCTATTACGAAATACTAACCCCTAAACACCTGCTAAGGTGCAAGAACATCGATCTGGAAGCTTTAAGAGCATTCGGTTGATTGTTTTGAAGAGCTTGCGGTATAATCTTCAATCTCTTGTGTTTTAATCTTCTTTAATATGTTATAAAACTTATAACTAAATTTGTACAGGTCTGAAACGTTTTCATAAACATTAAAACTTGAGGTTTATAAAGATTGAATGGGTTAAACATAATCTTATGCTATTAGTAATTGATAGGTGGCATGGTTATGCATGTTCTTGATGTTTTAGACTTCTAGGGTTTGTGAATGATGATGTTTATGATGTATCATTAGGGTTTTGATCAGACGTGATTCTTATTAATGTTGTATGATGATTATTAGGTGTTATTGATTGATAATATGCAACTAGGGTTTGATATAATTGATAATATTGCATGATTAGAATCTGGACAGAATCTGGATGTCGACTTGTAGGGTCTGTTATGTGGCTTGCAAATAATTGTTTTGATCAATTCTTTGCATGAATGGATTTTACATGGTCTTAGCTTTTTAGAATGGACAAAATCATCTGATTTGGATGTCGTTTGATATGTTTTTGGAATTTTCTTTGATTAAAGGTCATATCAGATTTTTGGATTAACAAACTGAGTCAACTTTAAACAATCATAACTCGAGTTTTACAAGGAATTAAGTTATGAAATTTGGACAGCAGGTTAACATTGGAATGATTTGGCTTTTCCAAGTGTATTCATCCCGTTTGGATGAATACACAATTTTTGGGAATTTTTCTACTAAACTGATCTGTTATGTGTATTTTCTGAACGTAGCTGTGTTCCGTGAATTTTCAGAATTTTTGTACAAGGTTTTATCATAAAATAAAAATATGGATTTTTCCAGTAGACCCCTAGAATAGTTAGTAACATTTTGGGAGTCTAACTCAATGGATAAGTATTATTAATAAATTAGTTTTTATGGCGCATAATCTGTCATAAAAACGCAGATTGTGTATTGTGAGTTTATGTGACTAATTGGAGTCCTATGTGGTGTGTATTTTACATGTACTTGAATGGGAACTTATATGAGATGCATATGAAGTGTTAAACTAATGATAACTAGCATATTCACCAATGGGTCCGTAGGGTTTACTTATGCATGTAGAATCACTAGGTGTCACTTACACGATTTTGAATATTTAAAACGTCTTGGACAAACGGGTTATATGGTGTAATGGTATTACACATATACTCACTTAGTGAAACATGTACTAGGGAGTCAGTAGCACACCCTACTTTGAAATTTGGATTTATTTTCTTGCATACTAAGGTGAGTTTCACTACTTTTTCTCAAAACAATGCGTCTCGGGTTTGAGACAACTTACAAAACGTTTTCTAGTCCGGTTTAGGACTACTTTTACATCTCGGGTTTTGAGATGCTTTGACTCCTTGTGTGGGTCGGGTTTTGACTCCTTGTGTGGGTCGGGTTTACGATTCCTTGTGTGGATCGGGTTTTGATCAGTTTAAAACTTATTGGTCCTTTGTGAACTAAACACTCTATCACTTGAAAAGTCCTTGCATATTATTGGGTTATTCGCTGGAGGCGAACGGGGTATTAGTTGATAGCGCTATTAGGTTGTGCAGCAACCTCATGCCTGAGGTGCTTGGGTCACGGGCATGAACTTCTGACCACATTTGAGAACTAGTGTTGATAGACACTAGTTATCGAGGCAAATTATTATACTACTGAAGGTGTCCCAATAATACTGTTTAGTTGCAATGAGTGGGTTAGCTACCCCTGACACGCTTAAACTGATAACACTTGAACGTTTTGGTCTGGAGGACCTACGCTTTTACTTGGTTATGTGGTTTGCGAAACCAGCGCATTTACTTACTCATTTTCTTTACTTAGTGACCTCACCAACATTGTTTGTTGACCCACGATATACATGCTTTTGTAGCTAGTTAGCTTCCGGTGCCACGATTATAAAGCACTGCACACTTCACTGCATTTGAGTCTTGGGCATACACCTAAATTACGTATTATGCTTTTACGTTTTCTTTCGTATGGTTTTAATTTGGGCGCGTTGTTTTGCGCATGGTTTTTAAATGGTTTAAATTTGGTTTACGCTTCCGCAGCTTAACTAAACTAGATTTTTTTTTTTTGAAAACGAACTAAATGGTTTCGGCATTTAGAGTTCGTTCATATGACTTATGGCTATGGGATCCTAGTATGTCATGCGCCTCGCGGTATAAACCCCGCAGTGGAAATTTGAGGGTGTAACATATTGGTATCAGAGCCATTGGTTATAGTGAACTAGGACTGCACGTTGAGTTTAGTCTATAATCATCATAGCATAAGTACACTCACAACTTAAGTGCACAACTAGCTTTTAGCTACATATATCTACAACATATAATTTCGGGAGATATGTTATCTTCTAGTTCTAGACCTAATTCTAAACACGTCAATGGTGGGAACCCAGGGTTTCACCAGGTGGCGCATTACAGGGAGTAGTATCCTAACAAACCTCATGGATGAGGAAACAACAATAGTACAAGGGAGGGAGCCCTTGCGAGCGTTGTGGCGCACGTACACAGGAAGCTGCACGATGTGCATGGCGTGGTACCATTAAATCGAATCAACTATGAAGAAATTCAAATACTGAGACTTATCCTTTTTCACTGAGCAAGGAGACAATTAGTTTCTGTTCCTTGTTACTTGTTCTTTCTTACTTCCATTCGAAACTCAAACGGGACTGGGTTACACATATAGAACTTATTTCTTACTTTAGTACTTTACGCCTAGTATGAGCGGGCGGACGTATAACTGCATATCCCTGTTTCTCATAAGTATATAGTAGATTCAAGGGAACACATTAGATCGGGGCTTGTTACACACACTCTTGGGGAGTTATGTAAGGCCCGCGATGCAGTACAATATCTCAAAGGAAGACAAAACCTACCAGAGACTGATAGCCATGATTAGAGGAACGAGTGGTGCAGTTGACCACTAAGCTGGCTTACATAGGACTGAAGAAGGAGACTGTACGTGATGAGATCCATATAACACTGACACCAAGAAAGAGGAAAAAGAAGGGATGGAAGGGGAACCTGAGCAGGGCGAGCACATGGAAAGTGAGGATGAAGGCTCTACTATCTAGACAGAGCGTGGGGATAATTGGTTCTTACCTTTACTTACCTGTCTTTTCTTACCTTTCCCTTTGTTAACTTAGATAAGACTGAGTTCTTATGATTAACGATAGGGTGGTTGAGGCCCTCGCAACTTTCCAAGCTAGTAAAGATCCATTTTGCTAAATCATTCGTTTCCCCTGACTTCCACATTTGAACTTTCTTATACCTTGAACGCACATGCCACAACAACAACCTGCCATTGTATTTTCAAGCCTCTTATTGGTTGTAAACCTCGATAACTCTAATGGAACTGAAGGAGACCGTCTGATTGCTTCGATAGTATAAGTCTTTGCCATGTGCATTTGCCCCAGGCAGGATGGGGTAATGTATGCTACATGCCCACTCGATGAGTTACAGATACTTGGATGGAGAACGTAACACCCTGTGATGAAACCTAAAATTTTTTTATATAAAGACGGATGGGTCTGAGATCGACACCTACACTACCAAGCTACAGGAGTTAGATACTATATGCTCGAATCTAATTAACCAACTTTACCAGCGGATCGAATTTCATACCAAAAGGGTGGGTCCCTCAGATTCGTGGCTTGGCCACTGCAGCTCACCTACCCAAAATCTAACAAATCTTTCCCCTGGCTCACAAACTCACTAATGATGCTGTTGAGTATGGTACTTTTCCGAAGCATGGTGCTTCATCTTCTACTTTTGGTGATAGCAAGAGAACGTGGGTTAGTCTAAGGTATAAGTCCTTCAACAACAACAACAACCACAACGGTAACAACAACAACGGGGCTCGGGGAAGAGCATTTGTGATGGGGCTCAGGGGAAGCTAGGACTGATAACAATGTCGTGACGGGTATGTGTTCCTTGAACGACACTCTTGCTTATATTTTATATGATACTGGTGCGGACTATAGTTTTGTGTCATAAAAACTTAACAAACACCTAGGGATGGTTCCTACTCTTCTTGATACCTCGTACTCTATAGAGTTAGCTGACGGGAAGCCTATTGAGGTAACCCATATTCATCGTGACTGTAAGCTTGAGCTAGATGGGCAATTGTTTTCCATCGACCTTTTACCTATCACCCTAGGAAGCTTTGATCTCGTGGTTGGTATGGAATGGTTGTCCAAGTAACACGCCAAAATTCTCTGTCAAGAGAAGATTGTTCGTGTCCCCTCCCAAGTGGAGAACTTTTATCTATACAGGGTGATCGTGGTGGTGCCATGGTGGGCATCATCTCTTTTTTGAAAGCCCAGAAGTGTATTCGTAAGGGCAGTTCAGCCATTTTGTCTAACATATCTGACACTCGAGCTGAAACTGAAACTAAGATTGAGGACATCCCAGTAGTCCGAGATTTCCCAAATGTTTTCCCAGAGGAACTACCTGGACTTCCACCTGTTCTTCATGTGGAGTTCCAAATTGATCTTGTACCTGGAGCAGCTCCAGTTGCAGGCGCACCATACCGTCTAACACCAGGCGAACTTCAAGAACTGTCTACCCAACTCCAAGAGCTATTGGATAGGGGCTTTATCAGACCTAGTTCTTCACCTTGGGGAGCCCCAGTTCTATTTGTTAAGAAGAAGGATGGGAGTTTCCGCTTGTGTATTGATTATCGGGAGTTGAACAAAGTGACGGTTAACAACCGCTACCTTTTGCCTTGTATTGATGACTTGTTCGACCAGCTACAGGGGTCGAGTTACTATTCTAAGATTGACTTGAGGTACATTCTATCGTGACTGCCACGTGGAACATGAGACATATTGGTTCATGAGCTCTCTAGTCCTCATACAACGTCAACTATAACCATTAGCTATCAAAAGCCATGGGACACTTTAATGGATCTATTGGGTTGACACCCCCACTCTTGGTTAGTCGCTTTAACCGGTTACATACAAAAGAGTGTTAGTATTCTACCATACATACATTGTCTTTAGTGTACAATGCACGAGGCACAACAGTCAAGAGGTTTGGTTACAGGACTCATGGTTTGCACAGAAATCATTCACTTAGCTAGCCTATGATTGGTCATACACGAATTACACATTGGTTTTACTTGTTATATTCAAACCTCTGAACTCACCAACATTATTGTTGACAAATCCTTTATGCATGTTTTTCAGGTAACTAATGGAGGACCGCCGGGATTTAAGGGAGAGGTTCGAGCATGCACTACGTGGTACCGCTTTGGATGGGTTTTGTCAATCCTATGACATTTTGTTTTTAATTCTATGAATCCTAGAAACTATCTCATTTTATAAAAGATATTATGTCATTCTAAATAAATCATGACAATATATATCCATCTTTCATGGTGGTACCATTTTAATAAATTATGTGTTGCTTGAACCTTGTGCTTGAAAACCTTTCAATGGTTGCATCCTCGTGTTTCCGCCTTGGCGGGGTGTGACATTTTAGGTATATGATCTAGTTACTGGTGATGCAGTGATTACCTGTGACAATGCAGAGTATCATACATGTGATCCCACATATTTGACGAGGTTTGCTGAACGAGACATCTAGGTGCTGGCGAAGAATCAGATAAATGTTGCTGAAGAATATGAAGAATGTGCAAACTCATTTATTAGTGCAGTGGCAATCATCATTGGAATGAAGTTATGGGTAGGAAAAAAGAGTAGAATTGAAAAGGGTATAATTGAAACCAAATTATTTGGACATGCAGTTGCAAATCCACATGTCATGCAATAGCCGATAAAGAAGAAGAAAAGAGGTGCTTGAATTGAAGATAAAGAATAAATCTATGGAGTGATTGTTAGGTCGATATAAATAGGTTTATGTTTAGTTAATGTTTTGGATGTGTTCTCGGTTCTCTAGTATCAGACGACTAGTTAAGTCGTAAGGTAGTTGAGTTTTACAGTTAATCATTCGTGTTTGTTCCTTGAATTATCATAATCATTATTTCCACATTTTATTGATTTTAATTGATATCTGGTATTTAGTTTGGGATTTACACACCAGCGTAGATGCTCGTAGGCCATATTGTAATTGTTCAAATGCCTCTTTTTCTTATAGTTGTGCTATTCGAATATTCTGAATAGGAAAAAATTTCTTTAACCTTAGTGTTTGTATACTAGTCATGTTGTTCATCATATTATACTAAAAGAATTTGCTAAGATCATTTCAAACGGTTAGAATATTTTATACATATTAAATAATATACCATGCAACAAATAATATATTACTCATATGTGATTTGACCTCTAACTTGGATCTCTTAATTGGTTCATTTTATTAGATTGTTAGTTTCTATTTTGGTTAAGATAATTTTAGCTAATAACCAAAATCAAAACATGGCTAATATATTTTTCTTATAAATATATGAAATGAAACTATAAAATGTAAAAATATATTAATAAACGAAAGGTTTGGTTCTGTTTCAGTTTAGTTCATTCGATAAAGGGTACAAAAAGAAGATAATTGATTTTAACTTAATTTAGTTTTTGATTGATTTTGGTTCGATTTTGTCTGTTTAAGGTTTGATTTTGGTTTACGGTTCAGTTATTGCTAACCCCTATATATTGTTAATAACGTAACACGTCAGCTTTTTTAAATTAAAAAGTTAGCACATTAGATAATGTTAATGACGTAACACATCAATTTCTTTAAATTAAAACGTTAGCACATTAGATATTATTAATCATGTAACATGTCATTTTTTAAAATTAAAAAGTTAGTACGTACTCAATTTAAAAAGAAAAAAATGCTTGGTTTTTTTTATTTTTTTAAACATTAACATAAGAAAAAATAATGGTTGTTTAAAATTTGTGTGAGTAATTGGCTTAAAATAATAGGCTCACTTTTTTTTACTCACCCTAAACCCAAAATTTTGAGGATTTTTAGGGACGATCCTGACTAGACTACTTAGAGGGTGTTTGGGATTGCGTTTTAAATCTGATTTTTAGATTATTGCGTTTTGAAAACGCAGATAATCAGTTTTTAGTGTTTGGATTGCGTTTTGAAAACGCAGATAATCAGTTTTTTAGGCTACCAAAACGCAATAATCTATAAGCAGCTCCACCCATGCTTTTCCAAAACGCATAATCTGTTTTGAATAATCAATCCCAAACACCCCCTTAGATAATTTAGAGAATGTTTGTGATTGATTTTTCAAAGCAGCTTTCGCGTTTTAAGAAAGCAGGGATGAAGCTACTTTTAGATTATTGCGTTTTAATAGCCTAAAAATTCATTTCAAAACTCAACTCCAAACGCTAAAAACTGATTATTTACGTTTTCAAAACGCAGTGATCTAAAAATCAATTTTAAAACGCAACCCCAAATACCCCTTAATCCGAACTATCAAATAGTGATTAATTTGTATGTATACGAAAGAAAGAAGGTGAGTTAATGTCCAACTAAAAATGGATCTAGAAATTTGGAAATTTAAAAAATCTAAATAAAACATGTATTTCACTTAAGACATGTTGTAACTTCTTATAAAAATAGTAACTTTTTTTCAAAGGATGTGTCGTGATATTCAAAATTTTGAATTGGCCTAAATTTTAAATTCCAATCTTATGCAACTTTGTGTTTGTTATTACTAGTTACTAAGATAATATAATATGATATGAAGGTCGGTTATAATATTTTATTCACATTAAATACTATGCCATGCAACAAATAACATTTTTGTAATATCGGCCCTAATTTGACCCCAAACTTGGATCTCTCCACCCCCTCATTTCGTCCCTCTTTCGTAAAACAGCCATATATGCATATCACCATATCCATAAATCCCACATATATACACAATCTTTGTTCATTTTAGATACAAACTGCATATAATCTGAGAAAGAATCACACAAGTGCTTAGAGAGGGCTTGATACTTTTGTTGTGAAAAATGGAACACCAAAAGATAGTTGCAACAAAATCAATGACCAAAATCTTGAAGTATCTTCCAAGAGCAACATCATCTGTTTCATTCCAAAGCCCTTCACTATACAGTCCAACAAAAGATAAGAAATCATTTGAAAAACCCAACAAATCCAATCTCGGTCCTATACCTTCCATAATTCCACCTGAAACTCGCCGAAAAATCAAGAACGACTCAAAGCTCACACTTTTACTCGAACCCACTTCTCCAAGAGTCTCTTGCATGGGTCATGTCAAGTGTAAACACTACAAGAAACTCACTGGAGCCAGTAACATAATAAGAAACAAACCGACCAATAAGTTTTCAAGAACTACATATACTCCGGTAAACAGTTATAAAACCGAAGAAAATCAAGAAAAGGTTGTAAAGAGCAAGAAGAAATTTGGGATCAGGAGCTTATTCAGTGGTGTTAGGAGAAAGTGTGATGAAACCGAAAAGAAGTCAACGGTGGCGTTGACCGTTGAAAAGAGTCCTTGTTTGGGTTCAATGAAGAAGTTTTCAAGTGGGAGAGATGCGTTTATGAGTTTTGATTGGACGACTCAGGTTGCGCCGTTAGATGGAAGCGATGGCGAAGAGGTCGTGATGCCGTCTTCTGCACCGGTGATGGTGAGAAACAAAGGGGTTGCTGATAGTTTTGTTAGGGTTGGAGGTGGAAATATAGAGCCAAGAAAGGAAGTTAATTTGTGGAAGAGAAGTGAAGGACCACAGGATCGATTGAGGGAAATATTTGAGAGAGAATATGTGAAACTTAAAGATTCAATACATACTATAAAATGATACAATGTTTGGGTATTTATACATGATGAAGGGGTGTGTCCCCTTGATACTAACCGACGTGTCGGTTCATTAACAAACTAACATGACCCTTGACTAAACTTAGGATAATATATATACTTAGGATATAATAGATATAATATGGAAATAAGAATTATGTTATGTCTAACATTCTCCCCCTTAATTCTTGATTTTCCCAAGGTCTTCAACTCCTATGAGACGTCGCATCTCGAGAAATTTTATTCTTGGTAGTTCCTTGGTGAGTATATCTGCTTTCTGCATCTCTCCACTGATGTGATCAACTTGTATCTGCTCGTTCTCTATGCATTCTCTGATAAAGTGATACCTTATGTTGATGTGCTTTGATCTTCCATGAAACACTGGGTTCTTCATAAGTTGTATTGCTGACTTGTTGTCTACTAGTAATGTTATCTTCTTTGGTTGTTCACCCGTGAGTTCGCTGAGTACTCCTTGTAGCCATATTGCTTGACATGCCGCTGATGTAGCTGCCATAAATTCTGATTCGCATGATGATAGTGCTACTGTACTTTGTTTCTGACTTGTCCATGTGATGGGTGAATCTCTGTAGTAGAATATTGTTCCTGTTGTTCCTTTTCCATCGTCTTGGTCTCCATAACTGCTGTCGCTGTATCCAGTGATTTCTGCTTCTTTACTTCTGCTGTATTGAATTCCATAATCCAATGTGCCTTTGATATATCTTATTAAATGTTTGACTGCCTTCATGTGAGTTGTTTTTGGCTTCTCCATAAATCTGCTAACGTATCCAACTACGTAAGTGATATCTGGTCTGGTATGTGTAAGGTACCTTAAGCTTCCAATTAGCTTTTTATATTCTGTTTCGTTGACTGGTTCACTTTCATCTTCTTTAGTGAGCTTTAGACCTGATTCCATTGCATATTTTGTTGGATTGCAGTCTTCTAGTCTGGCTTCTTTAACGACTTTCTTCGCGTAGGCTGATTGCTTCAATTGTATCTTTCCTTGTGTTTGACATACTTCTATCCCTAGATAGTAAGTGAGTGGTCCTAAGTCACTCATTTCAAACTTGCCTTGCATTTCTTTCTTAAAGCTTGATATGTCCTTGATTGAACTTCCTGTCACTATTATGTCATCGACATAAACTCCTATAATTATTGTTGACTCCTTTAAAGTTCTCTTGTATACTGCTTGCTCTTGTGGACATCTTATAAATCCAATTTCCTTTAGGATGTTATTCAGCCTTATGTTCCATGCTCTTGGTGCTTGCTTCAAACCATATAGAGCTTTCTTTAGCTTGTAGACTAGATTTTCTTTTCCTTTCTTTATGAATCCATCTGGTTGTGAAACGTAGACATCTTCCTTTAATTCACCATGTAAGAATGCTGATTTTACATCTAAGTGATGTACTTGCCATCCTTTCTATGCTGCCAATGCTAATAGTAGCCTGATTGTTTCTATTCTTGAAAGGTAAATGGCACATAATAGATCGCCCGGTGCATTTGGTTGATCAAGCGAAAATAAGGAGTGTTGTGTACGCGTGTGTCATCTTGCACAACATGTTCATAAAGGAAGAGGGGTGCACAATATCTTCGGATTACGTTATGGATACGGATATACGAGCAAACATTCCCAATGATGTTCTTTTGGAGTTACGGAATGAAAAAGTCTATTATCAGCTTCGATTTGATCTAACGGAACACGTGGGTGGTTTAGATATCGAATTTGAGGACCCTTACCCACCACTCACTTAATTTTTTTAATTTTCATGTTTTTTTATTTAATGTAATGTTTTTTTTATATAATGTAATGTTTTTATATATTTTAAAAAATAAAAAGTTTAGTGATGAAATGTGCTAAAAAGTGAATACCACCACATATGTTTAGTGATAGAATGTGATAGAATGTGATAGAATGTGATAGAATGAGATGGCAGAATCTAATTGGGTGTGATAGTGTAATGGGTGTGATAAAGTTAAGGCCACCCCATGTGCCCTAAAATATTATCAAAATATTTATGTGATAAAGTTACTCCATAACATAACTTAAAGTGGTAAAAATGTATACTATATTATTATCATCAAGTAAGTTAATTTATACTATATTATAAAGCATCTAGCAAGGATTCCAACCAAATTTAAGTAATTATAACATTTTATTCTTATGGTACATCAACTTAATGAAGTGAGTAAGGGTGCACAATAGTCTTTTTACATGAGCATTAAATTGATAAATGAATTATTGGATAAATTGATAAATACAATTAAATTGTTTTAAATTATATAATAGTAATATCTCATCATATTTTTGTAACATGATAATAATTAAAAAAGGAAAGTTGTCACACCCCGACAGCGCACAGCGGAAAGCAATTCGTGAGGTAACGGAAATTGTTACCACAAAGTTTAGCGGATCACATGTAGTTACGTATGGACATCTTGCTAACACCGTCTAGTGAAACACTGTTTTAATTTTGTGGATAACGAAAGTTGTTAAAAACAGGAAAAAACATGTTTTACCAAGATGAAGTGAAATTTAAAGTTAACACTGTATTACAAAACACAAGAAAACATAGTTTTAGATAATTTAAATGGTCCCAACATCATGTCCATCGTAGTGCCCAGCTAAACCAGTACTCTCTAACAACCTAAGCCTCAGTACCTGAAAAATATGCTTAAATATATCAACATTATGTTGGCGAGTTCACAGGTTTAAGTGCAATAATAAACTTTCAAGTTTAATAGTAACATATGATCAATTATCACTAAAAGAGAACCAAGTAGACTAGCGAAAATTTACAAGTATAATGTATCCTAAGGCTCCTAATCAAACCATAACTTTGTTCCCGTGGTAACCTCCAGTCCAAGAGGTGCCTTTTGGAGTGTAACATTCGCAAATTTCTAATAAATTTGGAATAACATTTAGGGAAAAAATTGTAATACCCGAATTTTTAATTTGGTAAAATAGTTAAATTGTTTTAAGTGTCAAAACTAATAACTAATTTTGCTACATTGAAAATTGAATGCATAACTAAAACGTAAAGCTCAAACCAATAAAAAAAAGAACTAAATAGAAAGTTGTTAAGTTTTGATGTTAAATGGATTTTTTTATAAACTCAACGGTTTATGAAACAAACAAAGTCAACATGCCAACCTTATGTATTATTTTCCTACACTACTCAAATCGGGTTCAACATGTTTCAACAAGTTTTTATTAGTAATAATTATGAGCATTTATATATTGAAACAACATTTTTTTTTTATTGATACTTATGTTTGTTTGAAATTGTTTTTATGTCACCATAAATTCCATTTATTAACCTTGATCATTTGAAATATATATATATAGACATACATGGGGGCATTATATTGGAAAAAAAAATCATTTGTTCACTATATTCCTGTCGCGGATTTCACCAATTTCTATTTGCATCTATAATTCTTCTTTGAGTTCCCAAATTTCTGAACAAGATTAGTAGTTATCCTACGCGTTTAAGGTCCAAGCATAATCCATTAGTTCTTGTTTTCTGACGAATTTGGAAGCTTAATCTTGGGTTCTATTTCGGTTTTATTTCTACAAATTGGATTAGCTACGTTGTGAGTTTTTCCGATTATTTTTGCATGATACATTATTCATATTTATAGATCAATAGCCCTCTATTTAGTTTGTTAATTATAGTGTCTAAGGGTTTCAATTGGATAATCTATGGTTTAGGGTGTTCTAGATTATTTGGGGATTTTGATTTAAAAGTTTATAGAACTTTATAAATTCATAACTCACTCATTTCTTATAAAAAAAATTATGAAACTTGGTAGACTTGCTCCTATAACTGATTAGAAGTTTTAGAAATTATTTCGGAATTTATTGAGGCTGTTTAGTATTTTTAATTATTTTTATGATGCTTTAATCATGTTTAATTCATATAAAATCGTATTAAATGTATTTTAACACAAAAATTGGTAGAAACATATTTCATTATGTTAGAATAATTTTCATGTCATTTTTCCTCTATTTTGATACGGTTATATGTGTAATCTCATTTTATTTGTTAAATTAGTTTTAAAACAAATAATATTCATGTTAAATAGGTTTTTGTCACAAAAACTCTATAAAATTTATTGTGAGCCTTTTTAATTAAGTAGATTGAGTTTTCATAGAAACTTTTACCTTTAAGAGTGTTTTGTGTTTTATTTTGATTTTATGTGGTTTTAATGATATTTAAATCATATAAAATTGAAATTTAATTATTTTAATATGAAAATTTGTCATAAATTATTTCTAATCCTTAAGAACTGAAATAAAAATTATTGGCTCAGAAAACATTTATTTGTATTGATTTTTCCTATTTTTAATCATTTAAACATGATTTAATACCATTAAATCAGTTTTAAATATAAATAAGTTTATAAAAATTATGGGAAAATTATTTTCATTACTTTACATCAGAAAGTATCCATTTTCTATGAAAATAGTATTTTTGGATTGTGTATTGTATTATTAGTCTTATTATGTTTAATTAGACATAATAAAACATTTATTTATTTGTACAATTTAAACATCTATTTTATAAATATTTTTTTTATAAAATAGAAATACTCTTATGGTTGAATGTCTTTATTAGCATTTGTTGGATCGATGTGTAACTCCTAGCCAATTATTTCAATATTTATTACTGTTTACAATAATTAATTTAAGTAATTAACTATATTATTTTGTCTTAATTAGTCAAAACATATGTTTACCTAAATATTCAATTGGGAATAATTATATTACCTAAACAGCATTTACAAACTTTTATATATTATTTTTGACGTACAACTTTTACATTAACGCGATTTATCATAAAAACTTTAATTCCCCAAATCGACTTAGCAAACCCTAATGCCTTAGACCCTAGATACTTTAGACTCTTAGACATTTCCTTATTAGTATTCTTATACATTATAGGTTGAATTCCTCGGAATTCCCATTACTTAGCTCACGATCGCTTAAGTTGGATTTTGATCACTTTCGCAAAGTGTGAGTATATCTTTCCCCTTTTTACTGTCTTACTATTTTGGGGTGACTCATGTACTTACTATCAAGTTTCTATTTCTTTTACTAAATGCAATTCTCATGTGTGTTTGCTTATGTCATTTCTTGTATCTATGACCTGTCAAATCATTAACCGCTGAGCGGCCTGGCATTTCAATGAATAGTACTATGGTTTATACCCTTGTGACTCTGTTGAGAGTCCTCGTCATTGCTATGTATTACATTACTACTAGCGCATACTATATATATCTGCTTTCTTCTTTTAGGGTTGATTTGACCCGGATACCACTTATTACATAATTGCAAACAATATACGACACATGAATTGCTAAACACTTTTCTACTATATTTATTTAAACAGGGTATGCTCACCAATACAATTTTTGTATTGACCAAATTATTTTGTACATGTTTCAGGTTGTTTTTGAGATGCATCCTTTAAGCTTTCGGATTTATATTTAGATTTTGATTCATTGTATTTCAATTTAGTTGATAGTTAGAATCGTTGTATTTCATTTCAATGTAATAAATTATTTAATCAATGTATTCAAATTTACACTTTAGTCCATGAGCTATTGAACAATCGTCACTACGTGACACCTCGATGTTTCCGCCATCGGTTGGGGTGTTACATGGAGCTTACATTCTTTTCCCATAAGACATCGCCTTTGCTAATCAGGAAAAAGAGGACGTCAACCCAATAGATCTACAATATAAATAACGGCTCTAGCCTAAGAGCTGATGATTAAGAAGTGCTGGGAGTGTGTCAACCTGCCGGGACACTGGTGTCACGTAAACGTTCCACCGGTGCACGAACCTAAGGCCATCAAATGTTCTATGTTATAGTCTAACTAATCATACAAGCATGTTAATCCCCCGATTTATAAAACGTTCAAAAGAATTTAAAAAAAAAAAGGGGCCGTGAACTCACCTCAATGCAACAATCTTGAGTATTTCCCAATTCCAATTTACAATCTTTCACCTATTTACATCCCATACCGTAGCACCAATTTAGTAATCATACTAAGTCTAATTAAGCTATTCACCAAATTATCTTGACTTAGTTAACCAATAATAATGAAATTTCGTTATCCCTTACCCTATTAACCCATTGGTGACATGTGACGAATGGCTAAGTCTAAACATCGCATGGTTCATTCAACATTTATTTGCCTAACATTTAGATCTTCACATCCACTTTCACGGTGTCACATTACTATCGTATATCATATTTTAACAAGTTCCAACAAGCAATTCAATCCTAGGCATAGATAGCATACTAGAACATAAACTATCCATGTTATTGTTATAGTTCTCAACCTATGTCCTGCCACATAGGTTCCCCAATGGCAAAATATATGCCGCAACGACCCCTTGGTCTTAGTGGGGGTTTCCGGGTCTACGTCGGACCACTGTGCGTGTGGGTTTCCCCAAGTAGTACTACCCATATATTAAGTCGGCTCACCTAGAATTATTGAGTGCCTGGTTCTGTCAAGCAGGTAATCATGCTCTATATAACTAACATCCATAATCACAAAATAGTTTCGAAGCATGTATTCACCCCAAAACAGTAAAACTAAAAAAGGGGATTTGGTACACGGGACTCACCTTGGTAGCGTATCACATCATGTCACACAATGTCCCAAGTTGGGAGCCTATCTGTCCTTAGCACACAATGTCCAATGGTAATTATAAACATCACTGAGTGTAACCAAACATTGCGGTTACACGTGTGGGCGTCTAGGACCTGTAGTTAATAATATCGTCTAATTCCAACTATTGGGTTTCCATAGGTGTATGTTACTATGGCGCCATCATTGTTTAACCAATGGTCTAAAAATCCATATAAATGTTTATTCGTTTTAAAGTCCCTCATCTTATACTATTGTCCGAATCTTATTTATCCATAAATCAGGTTATTTCCATATTTAAATACCAAAGTTATATAATGTCCAAGTCTATTGTCCGCATATTTTTTTTAAGTGTCTGATGTCCAAATCGCTATTATCTATATTGTCCATGAATATTTTTATGTTCTTATCGTTATCAATTCTAAAACTAACTAGTTATCCTATCTTACATTTAGAATAGGCTCTTGTCTACAGTGTAGAAAGTGCCCTCCATTTTACACTTATTTACAAAACATGCCATCAGTCATTATTCTATCTTACATTTGCTTGCAATATCTTTTTGTGACCTCTCCACCGCCGCTCTTGTGATACCCTCAAATCAAACACTTCTGTCCACCACCGATTGCTCGCCCTATCCCGCAAAGTAAAATCAACGGCGTCTGCTTTCTTTTTCTTTTAATTTCTCTCCGCCTCCGTAACTTCAATCGTCTAACTGAGGCACTACAAACAGTACCGCATGCCTTCTTACCCCAACTTTATATATCTGCACCGCCACCACCATCACCTGACCACCACCACCACATACACGGCAGTCAACACATAGTCTGAACAATCGTCGCTATAGACCAAGCTTACGAGGGTGTTAGGGTCTCCACTACGCGGCAATCGAAACACTTAGGATTCAGGTGTCTCTGCCATAGAAGACAGCGTTGTTGCGTTTTCAGGTACATGATTAAGAAAACCTGGTCGGGTATCTAATATATCAACAACAACGATGTGCCGTTGTGGTGTTATAAAGGGCCGCCAGTTGCGGTGTTTAGTGATGGTAAAGCTAACAACTTGATGTCTGAAAATGGGATTGTTTTAATTTGGTTTTTTGGAAAAAGATGGTGAATTTGTTGTTGGGATTAGGTACAGTTTAGGCCCTAAATCTGCTAATGTTATTGTTTGGACTGTTGGTGGTGGAGTTAGGGTGTCAATTAACTCTACATTCACACTTTCAATGGATGGGAGGCTAATATTGTTTGATAACCTTAGGAACTTTATAATTTGGAGCACTGATACCTTGGGTTTGAATGTTCAAAAAGTTACAAAGCTTTCAAATGGTTAACTTTCTATGTGTTTATTATACTGTTTACTTGCAGTTTGATACATTGATCATAAAATGGATAATTGTTTCTGTTTCTTGGGACCTGGACCTCAACAGTAATGAATCTGATGAACATGGGTTTTTATTGCATAAGTGTTGATTTTCATACTGAGCACGTGTATCGTACCGTACTGTATCAAATCGAAATATGCTATTATTAGACGACATAAATTCGAGTTGTACCCCGCAACGCGGGGCGAATAAAAACTAGTTATTTATATGTTCAAGTCCTTGATTTATAACATTACGTGTCAAGTTCATTTTTCTTATTAATGTTCAAAATGTTCCAATATCTCAATCACCACTTGAACATCCTACATAACCTCCAAAGTCCATTAGTCATCTAACTCACATATGTGTTCTAAATGGCCGGGTCGGTGTAATACATTAATCGAGTCCTACATGTGTTAGCTGTATTTAATACAACATCTCAATCACTCCTTGAACATCTACATAACCTCGCAGACCTCCTTTCGGTTGACTGGCCCGTTGACCAGGTTTGACCCGACCCTACTGCCTTTGACTGACTTTGACCGAAGCCTTGCCTTCTGCTGACTCGTCTTCATCCGCCAGCCGCCAGGTTTATCCTCATAACAACATCACCACAACCACTACAGCCTGTATACTATAATTATCACCACCAATTGCACCCACTATTCAGGCCAACAACCCATCAATTAGTACAATCAGTAAGGAGGATAATAGTAGTTATTGATGGTTACCTTGTGATAGGGCCTGTATATTACCCTCGTCACCTTACTACTGCTTGATAGAACCACCACCATCTGAGCATCGCCGAACCATCACCATCGTAACCCAAGATTAGTGACGCCACCATTAACATCAGTCGCCACTACTGGAGCTTCACCTTCAACCACCGTAAAATCCCTAAAATACCCTAGCCACCATCACCTTAATAGGAACCCTAGATCAGAGTGCAGCCGCCGCCATCGTTCCTGTCATCATCTTCCTCCTTCGCTTCTCTTCCTCTCTCTACCCAACTCTCTCTCTCTCTCTCTCTCCTGTTCTATATTTCTCTCAATGTGGATCTGTCCCTATCTCTCTCTAGGATATTATTGGGTGAAGGGGTAGTGGTTGTTGATGGGCGAAACGTTGCCGGAGCTCCGCCATAGAAGGCGCCAGGAGCCACCGGCTCCTTGCCTTTCTCTCTCTCTCTCTCATCTGAATGTATGTATGTGTGTGGGTTGTGAATATTATCAGACAAAATCAATGAGGGTTATTTGTTTAGGGGATTTTTATATTAGGTGTTTATCAAATGGTTTCAATGGTTGTGTTGTCACAAGGTGGGGAGGACCACGTGTCCTTCCTTGTGACTAATCAAGAGGGATCGGGTTCGGGTTCGTATCACGTATTGGTTCGTCTCGTGTAGTATACTCGCGTATAATATTTATTATAATAGTTCGGTTTTTCCGTTTCGTACCAAAACATATGGTTTATTATTTATCTTTGGTTATTAATAATTATATATTAATAATATTGTGCAAAAAAATTTTGGGCCTAGTAACCGGGTTGTTACAAAGAGGACACTATGCTACTTCATATACAGTGCACCTATGACCAACTGCGTGAAATATAAATGAAACTCAATCCAGGCAAGTGCTCCTTAAGAACAGAAGAGGGGAAATTTCTAGGCGTCATCTTCACCAACGGGGGTTTCAAACCCAACCCAGAAAAGGTTCAAGCCATCCAACGCATGCCTTCCCCCAACTCAATCAAATACGTTCAAACACTCATGGGCCACCTAGTCGCCCTCAACCACTTCCTGTCAAACTACGCATCCAAGTCTTTTCCTTTTGTTTATACACTTAAAAATGTACTAAAAAAGACACTGTTTCGCTGGACTCCAGAAGCGGAGGTGGCTTTTTGAGAAAAAAAAAAGTGTTTGACCTACTGACCAACTCTCACAGCGCCTCTACCAGAAGAGCCTCTAACACTATACCTATCCGCGTCTGACACCGCGATAGGCGCAGTACTTCTGGTAGATCGGAATAAAGTGCAAACTCCAATTTATTATATCAGCCGCACACTTTTCGACGTAGAAACAAGATACTCGACTAAGGAAAAACTTGTACTAGCACTCGTACACGCGTCTAGGCGCCTGTGCAGATACTTCCGATGACACCCAATCCATGTCCTCACAGACTATCGTATCAACACCGTCCTTGCTAAACCAGAATTTCCTGGTCGCCTAGCCAAGTGGGCCATCAAGCTAGGCGCCCACACCATAGTCTACAAACCAGGGCCAGCAATCAAAGGTCAAGTCCTAGCAGACTTCGTTGCAGAAATTCCCTCAGACAAAATCGAAGAATGGCAGAACAAACAAGACCCAAAACCTATTCCAGACTCCCACCTAACATGGTCACTCTTCACCGACGGCGCATCTAACAAACAGGGCGCCGGCGTAGGCCTTCACCTCGTCAGCCCTGGCAACACCGAATTCACATATGCCGTTCGCCTAAAATTCCCAAGCACAAACAACGAAGCCGAATATGAGGCTTTCCTCGTTGGCTTACGCCTCGCTAACAAGATAGGCGCAAAACATTACAACGCCCATGTCGACCAGGCCAAGCTTCTCATCAAACGCTTTACAACTTGTATGGTTTTCACATCAACAGAAGCGGAAACAAATAGGCTGAGTCTCTCTGCAAAATGGCTTCCACAGTTTCGACGCACATGGCCAAAGAGGTACACATCGAAACCCTTTACCAACCATCCGTACCTATTAGACAGGCCGACTTCACGCAAACAGGCGTCGAATCTTGGATGACTACAATTCAATCATACTTACAACCGGCATATTAACAACCCAAAAGGCAGAAGCTAGAAAAATCCAGCATAAGTCACAACATTATCAACTCATGAATGGCGTCCTGTACCGACGCTCCTATCTGCCCCCTCCTAAGGTGCGTCGACGCCAAATGATTCCTTCCTAATAAAAGAAATTCATGAGGGGATATGCGGCATACACGCAGGCCCAAGAATGGTCATGGAAAAAATCATGAACGCCGGATATTACTAGCGGGAATGAATCAGGACGCAACTTACTAGTGCCAGATGGACCAAGCTTTTATAAACCAAATCGGCGTCAACCTTGAGGTATATGTCAACGATCTCGTTATTAAAAGCCACAAAGAGTGTAACAACCCGACCAGGAGGGGCCTGGATCAGTGTAACCCAAAATCAGTGACAACCCTACTGCTTGATAGAACCACCACCATCTGAGCATCACCTAACCATCATCATCACCATCGTAACCCAAAATCAGTGACGCCACCATTAACATCAGCCGCCACTACTGGAGCTTCACCTTCAACCACCATAAAATCCCTAAAATAACCCAGCCACCATCACCTTAATAGGAACCCTAGATCAGAGTGCAGTCGCCGCCATCGTTACTGCCATCGTCTTCCTCCTTCGCGTCTCTTCCTCTCTCTACCCAACTCTTTCTCTCCTGTTCTATATTTCTCTCAATGTGGATATGTCCCTCTCTCTCTCTCTCTAGGATATTATTGGGTGAAGGGGTAGTGGTTGTTGATCGAGGGAACGCTACCGGAGCTTCGCCATAGAAGGCGCCAGGAGCCACCGGCTCCTTTCCTTTCTCTCTCTCTCATCTGAATGTATGTATGTGTGTGGGTTGTGAATATTATCTAACAAAATCAATGAGGGTTATTTGTTTAGGGGATTTTTATATTAGGTGTTTATCAAATGGTTTTGACAAAACCATTTGTAATCAAATGGTTTCAATGGTTGTGTTGTCACAAGGTGGGGATGACCATGTGTCCTTCCTTGTGACTAATCAATAATTGTCTTATTACTTTAATGATATACTGATCAAACCATGTTTTATTTGAATACATAGACATAGTCAAATAAATAATGTGTAGTTCTTCACATTTACACTCAGTCATCAGTTGCTTAGTTTGTTTGTGTATTCTAATAGTGTTGTTTTTGTTTATTAAATTGGGCTTCGCATTTTGACCTTATTTACTCGACTTTCATGCTTAGGGATTTTGTAATTGAGGGATGAACTCATGTCTGTTTGTATTTGAAACCCTCCTTTCTTGCTTTGTAGGTTTCTATTGACAGTACAATTTACACTCTTTTATGTACTTGTAGTTTTTTACTTTTATTTTCACTATCCATATGTTAATATGTTGAAGCAATATTGTTTTTTTAATCTAAGCAAGGTTTTTCTTGATCTACATAAAGTTCATGCACATGTATGTTTGTTCTTCATTTATTATAATATTTCATTGGCGTTCCTTATAGTGTCAACCAAATAAGTAGATATCCAACTAAGGAAAACGTATTAAAATTCATAAAATTAATCCTAAAGCCCAAGGGTGAACTGATATATGTTTAAACGCAACTAAAAAATCAGTAAACATGTCTTATTTGTAAGTGAATGATGAAATAACTTGGAGCAGGCTTTAAGGTATGGTGAGGATTACATATTAAACACTTCATATTTGATTTTACTCTATTAATACATGTAAAATTGTGTGCATATTAGATGAGAAACTGTAACACCCCAACCGATGGCGGAATCATCGAGGTGCCACGTAGTGACGATTGTTCAAAAGCTCATGGTACTAAAATGTAAATATTATTGAATAATCCAAAATTTTCTTACATGGAAATGGAAAATACAAAGTCTTAAATGAAATGTAAATAACGAAATAACTGATTAAAATAATGCACTAAGTATCTCTTGTTAAAGCACTAGATCAAACTGCACCTGAAACATGTACAAAATAGATTTGGTCAACATATGAAATGTTGGTGAGCATTCCTAGATTTGATATATATAGTAGGTTAAAAAGTTATACAATTCAAGTGCAAGCTACAGTGCAATTATGTAAACTATGTATCATACAAATGAGCGAAATCAACCCTGTGACTGTATAATGTACTGTATGAACTGTAGTGTACTCAACCAATGAATGGATGATAACTTAACAATGGCCACGGATTCTCCGATGAAAAAGGGGGAGAATCAATCTAGGCGGGTTGTCAATCCAAATAGCGCTATCCAATGTTAAGGTCGGCTTGTACCATGTTAATGATTTCACTAAGTACAAATGTAATCCACATGTATTGTCTAAGCATAAAGCACGTTGTAAGCAATGCACATAGTACTAGAATTGTATTGTAAAATGTAATCTTGTATTTGAAATTGTAATAGTGTACATGTAACACCCCAAAAATGTATAAAAGCAAAAAGGGGATAGGAATACTCACAGTTCACGTAATAACTTGAAATTGGACTTGGACAACGAAATATGAATTGTGATTACTCCCAAATGATCAACCTAAAGTATTCGATAATGTGTAAGGGAAATGACTCTAAGATATATGTATTTCTAGGGCTTCGAATTGGGGATAAATGTTTGTTTGATTATTATTAAAAATATTCGACAATTGAAAGAAATTTTAGTAAATAAATAACCAAAAAAATCTTTTTATGAGTTTTAAATTTAGGATGATCACAATAATGTGTTTGAAGTACAAAAATAATTTTTATAAAATTATTTCCTATAAAATAGATTTTTAAATCTATTTATTACAAATTGTTAAAATTTAACTTTAATATTCAAAAATACTAAAATTAAAGAATTTCTATTTTAAAAATCATATTTCTGTTCTAAATATTTAAAAATAAATTGTATAAAATTTTGGTGCAAAAATAATGAAAATTGAATTTATTATGATTTAATTATGATTAAATCTAACAAAAATTTAAAAAAATATAAAATAAAAGATTTTTCTGAATTAAAAATTATTTCTGAAAAGCTTAATGTTATAAAAACTTAAAATAATTTCTGTGGAAATTAATAAGATCGTTTTGATATTTTTATAGATTTTTATAAATAAAAAGGAATAAACTTGATTTATTTATTATATATATTAAACAAATAAATTTTTGAAAACTAAAAATTGGGTGTTGAACTTTTTCATCAGGTTAACATAATATAATTTTTGTAGAATTTATAAAAGGGTTTTGGTATTTTAAAATGAATTTTAAAGATATAAATGAATATATATATATATAAGTTAAGCCTAAAAAAAAATGATGCTAGTGGGACTCGAACCTGGCCATCTGGCCGGTTCATGTCTTTGTGAAAGGAAGCCAACCAACTGATCTGTTGATAAGTTGGTGTTGAATATTGTTTCGAGATAATTAAATACACATAGTAGCAGATCCCATTATCCCCAAATCAAAAGTTACAAGCCCTAGATTATCCAATCAAGCGATTCACACATCAATAACCTGATTAATCTTAGGGTTTATGATGTGTGAATGCCGATAATCAAAACCCACAAAAAAAATGTGACTTACAATGCTGATTCGTATACGATTGGCCGGTCAAAGATAATAGTCAACTGTGTAATCGTGAGGCACAAATCAGAGTGTTTTGAAGACAATTGGGGGTTGAGAAAAGAATATGAGCGAGTTGTGAAGGATCTCAGATCATCAATTTATAGTGTAATAGCTTCAGTCATCGAATTGGCAAGTGTTGACCCACATTGAAGTCCATACGCGTTTTATGACTAATTGATTAACAATCAATTGATAATTAACGTGTTTTCCTAGTCAGAAGGGCCGAAGATTATGATGCCGTGTTAATCTAGTCAAAAGCGCGTCAATTATGTAAATTGAATTTGGTCAAAAAGCTTCCATATATGCTGCAGTGCTGTTCGCGAATGAAGGAGGGAAAAAGAACAGCAGCAATATGATGTTAAATATTATATGAGTTGGATTAGAAACATGAAGTGTGTGTGGAGCAGGTGGTGTAAACGTTGGTGTGTGTATGAGAGGTCCCCGGTTCGAAAACCGGCTGGGACACTCTCTTTTCTCTTTTTTTTTTTTTATTAAAACTGATAAGGGGGTTTGGGCTTTGTTTGGGCCGGGTAAACAACTGCTGGGTCAGGTGGGCCGATTCTTGGGTTGGGTTAAGCAATTCAACAAACAAATATTGCATTAAGATTAATATTATCATTTATTATTATTATTATTATTATTATTATTATTATTATAAACCTATATATATATATATGTATGAATAATTATTATTGTTAAAAATATATATATATATATATATATAATGAAAAAGTGACGGGTGTCACAGCATCCCCTACTTTTAGAAACTTCGTCCCGAAGTTATCAGAAACATAGGGTTATGGATGCTTGGGTAAGAATTTAAAATAACAGTGGTTTGGAAAATTTGGGTTAAGGCACGACGTAAATTTATAGGTAACAAAGTAAACTGTTTCAAATGATTTGGATGGTAGGTTTGATAGGTGTGGGTTAAGGATTTGGATTAGGTTTGTCTCGAATAATAAGGAAAATAAGGATCTAGTAACTCAATAAGTTTCAAGTTTTAGGAATCCTATGATAAATGTACGAGTTGACTGACTATAGAAAAACTTATTGAACTACCAGGTAAACAGAGTTTGTTCTTGGTCCGACTTCCAGTCTCACCTTCAATGCATCATTAGTGTTTGTATACAGGGTGTACCGCAGCTAACCCACCACACTTTGATACCTTGAAAACGTACCGGACGCCTACCAAAAACTCTAATAGAATTTCACACTACCCTAACGCACCTGTAAATTCATGATTACGTTCCGGACCGGAATCATCAATTTACCTTACATTAGGGTTTTATGTCCTTCTATGACCCCACCGATTGTTGAGCAGGTTCGATAGCCTCCACCAGCCGTGGAGTAGGTTGTAGGGCCTCTCCCGACTGTTTGAAAAGGCATAGCGACCTCTACCAATCGTTGAGTATGTTAAATAGC
Source organism: Ambrosia x helenae (assembly GCA_030844895.1). NCBI lineage: Eukaryota > Viridiplantae > Streptophyta > Magnoliopsida > Asterales > Asteraceae > Ambrosia > Ambrosia x helenae. The sequence continues at coordinate 104,285,217 of CM061231.1, read as the reverse complement.
CTCTACCATTCGTGGAGCAGGTTGTAGGGCCTCTCCCGACTGTTGAAAAAGGCATGATGACCTCTATTAAGTGCAGCAATTATTATTCGCATAGATTGCAAATTGATAGCATGTTTATGCAAGCAAGTTTGTAAGTACTACAACCATTAAGTGTAAGTGTTATCATGAATAATTAAATGTTTACGAGTATCATGAATAATTAGGTGTTCAATGCGTAGTCAAATTAAGAGAAAAATCTAGTTTCATGTAATAACCAATGATGTTTTCTTAGAAAAGCATCTGTAAGATCAAGTATCAAGTCCAAACGTTTCAAATAAATGCAAGGTAGAGTCTTGTATGATAAATATAATAAATTTCCAATCTGTGTTAATACACAATAATACGCAAGGAAATTTCTAGATGTTGTATGCTAATGAGTGCGACAAAATTGGATACAAAATGAAAATAGAATTATGAAAATGAAAACACAAGTATTGGATTCTCGAGTCTTGGGAAGATTTCATCCATGGCTTAACCAGTGGGATTAACGTCATCCTGATCAGTTGTTTCGTTGGTATTGATATTGAAAGCTCGTCCATGTACCACCAGGTTTACATTGTTCAATTTGGGACATTGGGGTAGCATGTGATTAGGGTCTCTACAATGATAACATGCCCGACCGTTAGTAATCTGGAGTGGTCCCTGGGCAGCTGTTTGATGATTACTCTGTGTTCCAACCATTACTTGACAAGTGGTAACAAGGTGTCCAAACCTCCCACATCTAGTGCATTGACGGCATGGAAGATTTGCAGGGTGATGATATTTGCAGGTGTTGCATTGAGGATGGATTCCCGTGTAGGCTTTCTTGATAGGAGGCTGAGCCACCGGATCAACAACAGCATGGTTCTGATTATCGCCCATTCGTTTCTTAGAGTTCGATGCAGTAGTGGCGACTTTTGCTAAAACAATCTTAGGTTGTTCGACAACATTGGTGGTTTTCTCAGTAGGTGTCTTGGTGCCCTTCCTAACCAAGTTTCCTTTCCTTACGTGTTTGTCTGTTAATGTGGCTGCAAGTTGGATGGCTTCTTCTACCGTAGTGGCTTTGCCTCCAGTGACAACGTCTTGAATCAGGTCAGGTAATCCCTCGATATATTTTTCGATTGCTCGAGAGACTGGGGTGACCATGTGTGGAACCAGTATGCTAAGTTCGTGATATCGGGTATTATACGCAAGATTCTCCCCACTGTCTTGTTTCAGTCCATGGAACTCTTCCTCCAGTTTCCTGATTTCGTTCCTAGGGCAAAATTTGGCGATCATGAGTTCCTTAACCTCAGCCCAAGATAAAGATAAAGCAACATCAGCTCCTCGATTGCGTTTTTCGCCATTCCACCAGGTTAACGCTCCCTTTTGAAGGACACTGGTAGCATAGCGAACGCGGAGTTCATCAGGACATTCACTGTTCACAAAAGTACTCTCCATGCTTTCAAACCATTGGAGGAGGCCAGTAGCACCCTCCTCACCAGTGAATTTTGTGGGGTTGCAGGAGTTAAAGTGTTTGAAAGTGCACCGAAATTGAGTCGTACTCCCTGTGTTGGCACTGTTACTATTCTGGGTTATCTCACTGACAAGGTTTGGGATCACTGCAGCAATTTGTTCGGCAACTAAAGATGCGAGGCGACGATCAGAACGTCGTCCCGAAGCACGAACAGGGCGTTGGCTGGCATCACGGAGCATGCGGCGAGCAGACATCTATGAGGTAGTCAAATAATAATCATGAGATTAGAAAATGTAAGTGTATAATCGTACAGCTGATTATGAAGATGTGATCTTGTAAGCAATCATGATATGCAAAGTATTGTATATGAAACGAGAGGGTATTATTGAAAAAGCTTGCATAAAATGCTTGGAGTGCCCTTGTCTAGCTGTAAAGCCCAACAAGAACGTTGACTTTTCAAAGGAATTGAACCCAATGGTGATCAAAGAAGACGTGCTTTAGCCTATAAGTGGACACTCACTCCAGGAATCCCCAGGTAAGCATAACAGGTCCGTAAATGGATTTATGCGCTATGCTTGCCTATGCCAGAAAACCCAGTGTACAGGCATCCACCCTTCCAGATTGCACGTGTCCTTATCACACGCATTAAAGTTCAACAACTTCGAAGGAGTAACAATAAGAGTAGATATTATATCTAAGAGTGTCTTCATAAAAGGTACTGTTCCCATTCCATGATGATGTAAACTTTCCACTCTTTGTAGGACACCATCTCTATGCACCATGATGAAAGATAAGAAGAATGGAGAGAGGGAAGAAGGGAAAGATAGGAGGAGGAAAGTAGGGAGAAATGAGGGGTAGGGTAATTCAGGAAATATAATGCATGAAAGTTGAAATTCGGTTATAGTCTAGGCCTTTTTATCTAATAACCTAGTTCCCTATAACCATGGCTCTGATACCAATCTGTAACACCCCAACCGATGGCGGAATCATCGAGGTGCCACGTAGTGACGATTGTTCAAAAGCTCATGGTACTAAAATGTAAATATTATTGAATAATCCAAAATTGTCTTACATGGAAATGGAAAATACAAAGTCTTAAATGAAATGTAAATAACGAAATAACTGATTAAAATAATGCACTAAGTATCTCTTGTTAAAGCACTAGATCAAACTGCACCTGAAACATGTACAAAATAGATTTGGTCAACATATGAAATGTTGGTGAGCATTCCTAGATTTGATATATATAGTAGGTTAAAAAGTTATACAATTCAAGTGCAAGCTACAGTGCAATTATGTAAACTATGTATCATACAAATGAGCGAAATCAACCCTGTGACTGTATAATGTACTGTATGAACTGTAGTGTACTCAACCAATGAATGGATGATAACTTAACAATGGCCACGGATTCTCCGATGAAAAAGGGGGAGAATCAATCTAGGCGGGTTGTCAATCCAAATAGCGCTATCCAATGTTAAGGTCGGCTTGTACCATGTTAATGATTTCACTAAGTACAAATGTAATCCACATGTATTGTCTAAGCATAAAGCACGTTGTAAGCAATGCACATAGTACTAGAATTGTATTGTAAAATGTAATCTTGTATTTGAAATTGTAATAGTGTACATGTAACACCCCAAAAATGTATAAAAGCAAAAAGGGGATAGGAATACTCACAGTTCACGTAATAACTTGAAATTGGACTTGGACAACGAAATATGAATTGTGATTACTCCCAAATGATCAACCTAAAGTATTCGATAATGTGTAAGGGAAATGACTCTAAGATATATGTATTTCTAGGGCTTCGAATTGGGGATAAATGTTTGTTTGATTATTATTAAAAATATTCGACAATTGAGAGAAATTTTAGTAAATAAATAACCAAAAAAATCTTTTTATGAGTTTTAAATTTAGGATGATCACAATAATGTGTTTGAAGTACAAAAATAATTTTTATAAAATTATTTCCTATAAAATAGATTTTTAAATCTATTTATTACAAATTGTTAAAATTTAACTTTAATATTCAAAAATACTAAAATTAAAGAATTTCTATTTTAAAAATCATATTTCTGTTCTAAATATTTAAAAATAAATTGTATAAAATTTTGGTGCAAAAATAATGAAAATTGAATTTATTATGATTTAATTATGATTAAATCTAACAAAAATTTAAAAAATATAAAATAAATGATTTTTCTGAATTAAAAATTATTTCTGAAAAGCTTAATGTTATAAAAACTTAAAATAATTTCTGTGGAAATTAATAAGATCGTTTTGATATTTTTATAGATTTTTATAAATAAAAAGGAATAAACTTGATTTATTTATTATATATATTAAACAAATAAATTTTTGAAAACTAAAAATTGGGTGTTGAACTTTTTCATCAGGTTAACATAATATAATTTTTTTAGAATTTATAAAAGGGTTTTGGTATTTTAAAATGAATTTTAAAGATATAAATGAATATATATATATATATATATATAAGTTAAGCCTAAAAAAAATGATGCTAGTGGGACTCGAACCTGGCCATCTGGCCGGTTCATGTCTTTGTGAAAGGAAGCCAACCAACTGATCTGTTGATCAGTTGGTGTTGAATATTGTTTCGAGATAATTAAATACACATAGTAGCAGATCCCATTATCCCCAAATCAAAAGTTACAAGCCCTAGATTATCCAATCAAGCGATTCACACATCAATAACCTGATTAATCTTAGGGTTTATGATGTGTGAATGCCGATAATCAAAACCCACAAAAAAAAATGTGACTTACAATGCTGATTCGTATACGATTGGCCGGTCAAAGATAATAGTCAACTGTGTAATCGTGAGGCACAAATCAGAGTGTTTTGAAGACAATTGGGGGTTGAGAAAAGAATATGAGCGAGTTGTGAAGGATCTCAGATCATCAATTTATAGTGTAATAGCTTCAGTCATCGAATTGGCAAGTGTTGACCCACATTGAAGTCCATACGCGTTTTATGACTAATTGATTAACAATCAATTGATAATTAACGTGTTTTCCTAGTCAGAAGGGCCGAAGATTATGATGCCGTGTTAATCTAGTCAAAAGCGCGTCAATTATGTAAATTGAATTTGGTCAAAAAGCTTCCATATATGCTGCAGTGCTGTTCGCGAATGAAGGAGGGAAAAAGAACAGCAGCAATATGATGTTAAATATTATATGAGTTGGATTAGAAACATGAAGTGTGTGTGGAGCAGGTGGTGTAAACGTTGGTGTGTGTATGAGAGGTCCCCGGTTCGAAACCCGGCTGGGACACTCTCTTTTCTCTTTTTTTTTTTATTAAAACTGATAAGGGGGTTTGGGCTTGGTTTGGGCCGGGTAAACAACTGCTGGGTCAGGTGGGCCGATTCTTGGGTTGGGTTAAGCAATTCAACAAACAAATATTGCATTAAGATTAATATTATCATTTATTATTATTATTATTATTATTATTATAAACCTATATATATATATATATATATGTATGAATAATTATTATTGTTAATATATATATATATATATATATATATATATATATAATGAAAAAGTGACGGGTGTCACAGAAATGGTAAGTTTGTATAATTATCTTCGAGCCTTTCAGTATAAATTTCAGAAGGACTATTTCAAAAGCCCAATATTTGTACTATTAAATCAACAATTTCAAGTTTTGTACAATATACTGATGTTGTATTGCAATCCGTTGTTAAATCCCATTGCAATGCACGAGTAAACCCTCTATATGATATTATATGTATGTCATTCTATATAACAACAATTTAGAAATACGTCTATAGTAACCATGGCTCTTTAAAGCGCTCGTCGCTCGTTCAGAAAAAGCTCGAAAAATGTTTGTTCTATCTTTTGCTCGGTTGTAAATGAACTAACTAGCTCGGATTGGATTGTAAACAAGCCAAGCACGAGCAAATGTCTGCTTGGCTCGAATAAATTTTTATTTATTTATTATGTATTTTATTATAAATATAGATACAAATTACATATATATTTATAACTTTATACATAACATTCAATTGGATTTGGCTCAAATATATGCAAACAAAATACAGCTAGAGCCTAGACCATTTAACCCGATAAAAAAATTTAACACTAAGTTTAATAGTAAAAACATAAGTCAAGAGGTGTCAGTCTTGACTTCTTTATGTCATTAGTCGTCCGTCACTAATCGTCGCTTGATATCACCCTACGTCACAAAATGCAACAAGTGTTCTCTACAATATTATCGGACAGTTTGACCTTAGCTGTCACCCGACAATGAAAGTACCAAAGGAAACATCCCAATTTTATGGTTGTCCAAATTACTCTTTGTTTGATTCTCGCTCATTGCTGGCTCGGGAAAAATTCGCACTCGAAAAATGATCGCTCGGTTTTCAGATTGATTGTAAACGAACCGCTCCGCTCAGTTCGGTTTGTAAAAAAGCCAAACAAAAGTAAAGCTCCACTCGAATTGGCTTGGCGAAAAGCCGTAACAGTAACAAATCATTAATGGTCCGTGAAAGTTGGGCCACGTAATAGTTTTTAATTTTTTTTCTTTACCTTACCTTTTTGTTTCTATATATAAAAACTACTAGTGGGTTAGCCCGCACGATGCGGCGGGTGTCGCCAAGTCTCTTTTAGAAAGTATTTTCTAACTTGATATGTCTTGAACACTGATTATATTTGAGTACTACCATCACCACTACTATATCAAAATAAGATGATACTAAATTTAAATAATATTTACTTATAAAAATATTAATATTATCATGTACAAACATTTAATATTACTAATTGATTAGTTATGCAAGACTAATGTAAAGTCTTTGATATATTGTTCATTAACTATAATGTGGTGTAATTAGATACAAGTTTAAAAGACAAATTCGCCCCTAAAAAGCAGTTAAGATGTGCATTATGTATCTATACTATCTCATAAAGCATTTGACAAGAACTTTTTTAAATTTTAAGAGGTGCAAGTTTAATTGCTTATGATACAACACCTAATGCATATAATAACTATTTTTTTGAGGGTAATTTTATCTTTAAAATACTATATTTAATAAAAATAAAGTTAAGATTTCTTTTTTTTTTTTGAACGACAAATGTTTATTACACCTTTATTTCACCTCACCTTGCATTTGCAAGGATTTGAACCCACAACCTTACATTTGTAAGGGAGGACACCATACCACTAGAATTACTTGGAACCTATTAAATAGAAAACATATAAAAGATCATTTATAGTGCTACATGTTTTATTATAATAATTTTTTATACAAATTAGGTACTTTATAAAAGTTAAATTTTATAAACTTGATAATACTATAAAAAATCGAGAAATCAATAATGAAAACTGTGTTTTTAATCGTGAGGTAAAGATTTGAATTTTGAAATTATTACGTTATATTAATACACCTAAACATGCCTAATCTTATCTAAACTATACATCACTAGATTCTATGACCGTAGAAGAAAATTTTCATTTATAATTATTTTCAAACAAATGTTTCACGTAATTATGGTCAATTGATCATGCTTAAATTAGATAGAAGTGAACTTTCTTCTACAAATGGTATTTGGCATATTGTAATATGCGAGACCTCAATATCAAATTTTACTATGATTTTAATGTATTGTAAATTTGGTTGAATGATTATTAATAGAAAAAAAAACTTCAGAGTTTGCTAGATAAGTATTATTTGTGTTACAAAAATTTTATTATAAAATTGTGTATTCCTAATACTCTAGGGATAAAGGATGGAAAATGGAAATGTATGTTATGCAGAAAATTTGTCTCATATCCTTAAATTCTTTTATATGAAATAGGTCAAAGGTATTGTTGTTGGTAATATTATTTTATGTTTAGAAGAAAGAGAAATGAGAAGTTACTATATTGGTTTTATTTTTATATATGTTTGAATGTAAGTTTCGTTTAAAACATACTTGTGTGTGATAATATACAATTCATCTAAGCATAGGCGAACAAGTCATGAATTTTATTTTTTTAGTTTTTTTTTATTTCGTTTTTTGTGGTCATGTTACGGTTTCGACTTACTTAGTTTTTCTAACATAATTTTGAACTTTTTTTTAATATGGAAAGTTAACTCATCGGCACGCGTGTGTTTGATTCAATGTTTTTTCACTTATTTTTTGTTTGGTTTACCTGCCCCGCTAGGGCTGAGCAATTCACGGTTCGGAACCGCTAGAACCGAGGAAGCAATGTCGAACCGCAAGATCCGAACCTTATTCTTGTATTTAGGGTTTGGTTCCGGTTCTTAATTTTTTTGAAAAAGGATCCTGGTTCGGTTCAGAACCACGGTTCTGTTTAAAGAACCGCTAGAACCGGGTTAGGTTAAAACTTTAAACATTATATTTAAAACCCTATTAATTTAGTGGGCTTTTCCAAATAGTTTGTAGACCGACTATCCACATTTTCAATTCCCAAGTTTAATCTTTATAAAGAATATTGTTCAAGTCATGTTAAGTTGTTAACTATATAATATCCGACAAACTTGTTGAGATAGGGGTTCCATTTGAATTACGTAATTTCTATAAAACCATATAGAGTACAATAAAGGGAATGAAAATAACTTAAAGTGATAATCAACGCTTACAAATTCATTTATAAGGTGCACAGGTTGGCCTATAATGTGTATCGAACAATGATTTAGTATAACATGTGATATTAGGAATGCATGACACATATCATTCGTAGCGTCAAAATTAAAATCATTGCATATATACGGTTGGTATCGTGCACTTCTAAACATGTATCATAGGCCCGTAATATGACTAGGACATTACACGTTAGTTTACTAAACTTGCCTTTGATTTAATTGTTAGTTTTAGTTTTTAATTGACAACCGGTTCCGGCAAGAACCGTTTACACAAGAACCGTTTAACTCGGTTCCGAACCGAACCGAACCGGTAGGATTTTATATGGTTCAGTTCCGGTTCTTATATTTATCACTAAACGGTTTCGGTTCGGTTTCGGTTCGGGTCAGTTCGGTCCGGTTCTGAACCGTTGCACACCCCTAGGCCCCGCCACAATGAGCGGGTTTCCCACTAGTTGTATGATAAGCAAATATACTTGTACCTCTTATTTTTTAAGAAGTACTTGGGGAATGCTTTATAATATAGTATAGATATAGATTAGGTGCGACACCTTATCTTATCAGCCACTCGCGTTCGATCCTCCAAAAATTGTCTTACGACTCTTAGACTATATGGTGTGGAGACCAACTCCCCCAAATGCCACATCAGCGCCACCTCATTTCCCTCTTTATACCCCAAAGTTTGGAAATTGTATTCCCTTAATTCCCCCAATCCGCCTTCATTTTTTTATTATACAAAGTTTGATTAAAAAAAAATATTGGCCAATCACATTACAAGAGGAGAAGGGGGAATACACCTTTAACTCACCGATTTTGAAAGAGGGGTGTTCACCTTAGGGGAGTTGTCCACATCACCACCCCGAACTCCTCCCCAAATCCATACCAAATAGCCTTATACCAAAGCCAATTCTCAATAATGTTTTTTTAATTTAATTTTTCATTTTGCACGTGAGTTACTTCCAATCTTGGATGATTAATTTGGTTTTTCTTTTTTCTTCTTTTCTATTCCTGTATTTTTTTTATTTTTTTTACTTTTTTTTCTCTTTTATAATTCCACAAAAAATATAATACTTTTATTTTATATCTGGTTTATTCTTTTTTTCTTTACGTACATTTGTACAACGATGTAGATTTTCGTGCTTCCGGAATGTAGGGTTGTTAAGTGCATTTTGTCTTCGTTTGGATTTTCAAAAGTAACCTGTCGCAAACTCATCACTAGAATGCGGGTAATCCCCTTCACCTCCAACTAAGAAATCTTCAAACAAATTAAATGGATTGATGATGAAAGATCGGAAATCAAATCACATAATTAACAAATTAAATGGATTACTTGTGAGAGACTCCAAATCTAATCAAATGATTTACATTGCCTCCACTCCACATTAGAAACCTTCAAACAAGTTAAATAGATTTCTGGTTCAAGGGACGTTTTCTTTATAGATTTTTTTTTTTATAAAAAAAATTATAAAATTTTAAGGAATAGGACTTGAAATTTGTCAAGGTAACTGTAATTTGAAGAAACCGTAATCTACATAAAAAAAAAAATGATTTTGTAACGCATTTAGGTGACAAAATAATCATATTTTATTTTTAATTGGTTTAAGAAAAAAAAATGATTTTGTAACGCATTTTTTTTTTTTAATTAATAACCAGGACAAAGAAAATTACATTAAGATAGCGGGCAGGCGGGCAACAAGCTGCGCCGCCACCCCTTTCTGGATAGCAAATCCTAATCTACTAAAAACATAACCATGTCCACCCGGAGCCGAGACACTACTGTGAATAACCCGTTGGACCCTGGTCAGGAAACGGGTAGCCTCCGGTGCCAATGAGCCAAAGGTATCAAAAGCCAAAGGTACAAAAACGTGTTGGTTCTCCTCGCAGGCTTTAGCATGTTTTTCTACCTTCTTTGCCTCTGCTCTCCGGACCGCGTGCCCTGCAACAAAGCCACTATCCCTCAACCCAACTAGGGGAGATACACCCGTCAGGTCAACACAAGCATGCTTCCCCCCGGCCCACCCAAAGACAAGGAGATCTGCTGGTCGTAGGGTGGATCTCCCTTCTGCTGGATCCGAGAGGAAGTTTACAGGGGCCTCCTTCTTGGCTGAGATCCCAGCCCGTCTTAAAATGTCCCACAGAATGTCTCGAACCCAACCATGCCGATATTTAAAACCGGGCAACTCCTTACAATGAACCGCGTGTTCCCCGTATTCATCCAGGCAGGCCTTACGGCACATCGGACAGATGTCATCCTCCTGGTACATTGGAATCATCAGACGATATTTAAGAATGGCCCTGTATTCAATAGCGGACATGCTTTGGCCTAAACCTTCGATCGGGATAACAGTTAGGAAATCTTGGGCGTGGGGAGTTTGCAGGTATTCAATAACTGCCCTCTGACGGGGGGACAGACCAAAAACTTCACCCAGGTTCTGAGCGATTTTGCCATAAAGGGCATTCGCCAAAGTTTTCTGAGGCTTTGGGGGGGGGGGGGGCGGTGTCCTTGTTAGAAAAACCGCCAATATCAAAACCTGGGAGATAGTCATTTAGCTTTTCGAGGGCCTTAGGTGACAAAATAATCATTTTTATTTGTAAAGTGGTTAAAGAAATTGGGGCTGGGGGAAGTGGTGGTGGTGGTGTGGGGTGGCAACAACGGAGGATATGGTTACAGTGATGTTGACGATGGCGTTGCTGGTAAACAACGATAGTGGTGAGGGTGGCAACAAAAGGGGTGGTATTTTTCAAGGTTGTTGCGGCAGTGGTTGTGGTGGTTTGGGCGATGATGAGGGAGTGGGAGATTTCTATTCTGCTTGTTATAATTGATCACAAATATTTGGACGATATGTTGAATTCCTTTACATGAAAGAATTCATTCGAGTTTCAAATCCCTTAGGCTATGGGGTGTGGAGACATGAAAAAGGTCATGTCTCCATGCCACCTAAGATGCCACCTCATCAAAGTGATGTCTCAATATTTTTGAGATATGGGTGGAGTGTGGAGACATGAGAAACCCATGTCTCAAACATTAAATACTTTTTAATTTATTTTTAAATATTAATATTAATATTAATTTTAGTTTGTTTTAAAAGTAATAAATAAATAAAATAATGTTAAATTAAAAACTAAATATTATAAATAAAAATTACAAACCATGATAAATTTAAAAAAAAACGAACACACCGAAAAAACAGACATATGATATCCTAAAATATATAAAACTATTTCAACTTTTGAATCAACTTGTGTTGCAAATTCTTCAATGCGGCGCGTTGTTCTTCGGGATAACTCGAGATATCAGCGGACATAATCTTCCACTCTTCCACCGCCTTCGCTTCGTCAATCAACCAACCTAAGCTTGTTTTCCTTGATTTTTTTTTTCATTAGCTTGGTTGAATGCTTCCATTTGACGCTTAAAGTTTCAAGCCTTGAAGCGCTCCCGCTCGAGTTACCCGTTGCCGCTTTCTTTCTCGCCGCCACTTCTTTTCGAGCTTTGTCCCGACCTGCATAATACAAATTTAAACCATTTTTATACTATAAAGAAAACGCAACGAATTATATATAAAAATAACTATAAATTTATAAACCTATGAGGCGTGGCTCCTCCACGAATACTGGTTCATCGAACTCGGGCTCGTCGTTCATATAAATGTCGATTGGAACAGACGGACATGTTATTCCTTAAATAAATATTCTAGTTCCAACGAATTCTCTAAACAACGGCTTGGAAATTTAGCATAGATTTTTATTCCTTTGAATTTTTATAAACCAAACTAATTTATGTTCGTGGGCAATATAAAGCTAGGAACGCCCTAATCTTCTTCGGGAAAAGAACGGATCCAGCTGCTATCTTTGGAGAAGCCCAAGCCATGGTCTACATATGGGCAAAGCAATGGGTGAAAGGAAATAGGTGGGATTGGAAGAGCTGGAGGTTATTTAATATTCCTATATTGTAATTTTCTAATATAGACGGGTGATAACTTGGTGACCCAATGTATTGTTTAGTGCCTTGCTAGGCATATACTTTTTATGTAATCTTTAGGTGATTGAAATGAAGATTTGTTGTTTGTTGAGAAAAAAAAAATTTATGTTTGTGGTTGTTCGGGGAAGAGTTAAAGTGGGCATGGGGTATGAATTTTTTTAAATGGCAAACTAATCTATTCTTAAATACTGGTATACTTGGATTTTGTAAAATACTAGTGGGAAACCCGCGGGTTGCTGCGGGATGTTCTTGTGAGCTGGGGGCAACTTTGTATTGTTTTTGTACCATTATCTACGTAACTTTTGGTTATATAAAGAATAGTTACACTTTTGCCCACTCATCTCTATTCATATATTTCTTTAATTTCATTTTTGAACTAACAATATAATGCCACATAACACACTCACAACAATGTCTTTATTTTTTGTTTGCCGTCTAGTAGGGTGCCGCGCTTCGCGGCGGGAACACGATGGATTTGTAAATTTAAATATTTTCGAATACTAAACCAAGAATTAGACATTACAACACAAACTATGCAAGTGATTCAATTTGTTCTTTACTTCACCTCGTTCCTTGGAGTTTGTGAGTAGGGGTGTAAATAGAAGAAAGTTGGTCAAATTTAGTGATTTATAATTGTGTCTTTTCAAATGTCATCTTAACTTTGACATTTTGGACTTATTTGCCCATTTCTCCCCTTTATAATGTAGTATAGATATAGATATAGATAAACCCTCTACCTTATAAATATAATGAAGTACCAGGGCGTGGAATGTGATGACTACACTTTTTTTTAACATCAAACACTTTATAACTGCATATAAAGAGCCATCAAGAAGCTAGAAAAGTACAAACACTAAGAGAAAAACAGACAATTTCCCCATGTTTGCTACATTAAAACAAATCCAGTCGTCCCAACTCGACTTAGGAAGCTTCGCTCTATGGTTGATCCACATGAAAGAATCCTCCTTAATAAGATCGACCAAGTGAGAGAGGCGTTAAGAATCAGAACCACTTGTTGGTCCTTCAAAAGCCAGGAAGAGAGATCAGGGTTGGGTTGTTCTTTGTTGTCGATCAGAATAGTTTTAGGAGGAGGAGAGGACGACTCGTCTATATGACCGAGAAGCCCTTGGTTTGCAAGAAGAGGGAGAATTTGATGTTGCCAGGAAAGATAGTTGGAAGAGGAGAGCTTGATTGTTATCATATGGAGAATGGTAGCGATTGAGAGCTTGGATTCAAGAGTGGAAGAAGAAGAGGAAGAAGGGGTAGTGGGCGACATTTTTGAGCAGGTATCGAAGAAGGAGATCAGCACAAAAATCGGTTGGCTGATACCATTTAAGTTTGGTAATTCTCTCTGAATGATAGAGAGATTAAGAATTCTATTTACATACAAAAAGAAATGAAACAAATTAAATACAAATAAATTACAATAATTACAATAATAATAGGAGGAATTATAGGAGAGTAATTAGGTGAGTTGTTATTAGATTTTACTCTTCCACCATGTTGAAAATTTCATCTTTTAGTAACTCCCAAAAGTGCTTGCAGAAAGCAAAGTTAAATCCGTCAGGTCCAGGTGCTTTATCACTGCCACAATCACATGCGGCTTCTTTAATTTCCTATATATTTATGCATTATATCAAATCACTTTAGTGACATTAATCTATAACTTATAATAAAATAATTGAGTTTGTATGAGGTGACATTCAATGGAGGCCTCAACCCCCCCTCCCCCCGCATTGAATGTGCCATGTGGCATCATGTGAAGCTTTCTTTTAAATTTATTTATTTTGTATTTTAAATAAAATCTATATTTATATTATCTTAAAATTTCAAATATGTTAATTAATATATTTTCCTTATTTTCCTCTCACATTTTTTTAAATGTTAGTGAACTATTAATTACTTTAAAATTTCAAATATGTTAATTATTTTTATCTTTATTTTTTTCTTATTTTCCGCTCACAATTTTGAAACGTTAGTAACTTTTATGTATGGCATTTTTTTGAAAAAAAAAATTACACCAAATTAACGATCGCTTTATTATCTTTCCAACGAGCACCATATATAGTGCTATACAAAAACGAAAATATTGTTATTTTAGTGAGTCTTTGTTCATGCAGAAAAAAACACAATGTATTTAGGTAATTTCTTAATCATATATAAGCAAGTCACTAATCATGTTATGATAGTATATATGTTTTTGAACCTACTATTACATATATGAATTGCCCATGTTCATGTGCTATAACGATATGCTTAGCATTAAAAGAGGTTGAGATTTTTTAATCTGCTGGGATCGCAGCATGAGAACCCCTTTTGATAGTATAAACATTAGAACAACTTTCTTTAACATTAAAAGAGGTTGAGACTGTCTACTTTCTTTATCCTTTTTTATTAAGTAATATTAGATTTTTTAACCCCGAGACACTCCCGGGATAATCAGCTAGTTAGTATATATACGCATCATATTTATTTATTTTAAAGAATGGATTTAGAATTATGATTTGAATAGCTTATGACTTGAAGATCAGTCATCGACTATAAGTTAACTCATTAAAGGGGTAGAATGTACCTCACTCGTATAACATCGAAAATAACGGAGACGTTAAAGCCTACACGTCACTCTAGTGGGACTCCAAACACTGCTTTAGGCAGCCAAACATGGGCGCCAAAGAGCCTCATTGCCAAAGCATTTACGGACATGAAGAGTTAGAGATATGGGGTCCACCTCCAACCAACCAATCATACATTTCTATTTTTATTTGTTTCACTTATTTATTTTTTTTGTTAAACCTAGGGGTGTCAATCGTGTCGAGTTGTGGGTTGGCGGGTTTATGGGTTGAGGGTTGGCTGATTGATGGGCTGAAATGTGCAACCCGAACACGATCCATATTCTTTTTAACTTTTTAATGACCAACCAAACCCCTTTATTAAATATTAAACAAACATGCTTTTCTTTAATGGAAAATGAATAAAACTCTGACTACCCTGGTAACCTAATGATAAAAGGTGACCCATACGCCCATCAACGCAGCAAACACAAGGTAGCTCAATCCCACAATCTCGAGTTCCAGGAAAAACCCGCCGTCCAAAGGCCCATTGCAAAAAAAAAACGTGGTTATCGGATTCAAACTTGAGCCATCGACATTATACAAACATGCTAGTAAGGTGCAAGCAAACCATATGCCATAACAACAAAAAATTACAACCTCAACAGACTACAACGAACTAGGCCAAAACTCACTGCCTTATACAAGAAAAGTCAAATCTACACCAAAATTCCCATGACCGAGTCGGAACCATAGCCCGATTCTTAGCACACAAAAAACTCACCACCTTGACCTCCTCAATCATTGTGGAAACCGCCCGTTTCTGATTGAAAATTACTTTGTTTAGCACCTTTCACAAGCTCCAAAACGCCGCGAGGATGGTGGCCTTAAACACCTTTTTCTTCTTCTTTAATTTTGTGACAAACTTGTGCAACTCTAAAAGATCTCTAATGTGAAACACTTAAATCAGCAGAATCTTAGACCACTGCGTCACCAACTGCTATACAGTTTGGGTAAAATGACAACCAGAAAAAAAACGTGTCTTGATGTTTCGCCATGGTGACTGTATAAAGAACAAAAATTAGGATGGACCCAATAATAATCAGATTTGGATTATATAATTTTTTTTAATATTTTCTGTTACATACGTTGTCATACATATCGTTATTACGTAGTCCTAACCATCACGTCACCAAAACACCATGTTGAATAATCTAATTAATCTAGTTTTATCATACATATCGTTATTTTAGTTTGATAGATTTTCCTTCTCCGGGTTTTACCGGTTCTCCACAGCGGGTCTTCGGACGGGTCGGGGATCGGGTTTTCCCCGGTTCGGAAACCTTGTGGGCAAGCCTGGCTACCCTGGCCAGCCCCTTGCATAGTCCTGGAGGGTTCTTAGGTTCGCCAGTTTAAGAGTCACATAGGTAGTCGGGCAGAAACGTTTCGTTGGCCGTTGAAAAAAAAAGTTTGATAGATTTTCCTTCTCCGCTCGACCATCCAAATAAGATGCCCTGAAAAGCATTAAATGGATTTATGGTGTAAGACTCCAAAATCAAATCAAATGATTAGGCAATAACAACCATTCTACCCATTAAATGAATTTATGGTGAAAGAACACAAAAGCAAATCGAATCATTAGGTAACTAACAAATAAGAACCCTCCCTAATTAGCTAGGGGTGTTAATCGGATCGGATAACGGGTTATTCGGATTATTTGGATCGGATTATTTGGCTTTTGAAATTTTAGGAGCCTATCCGAATCCGATCCGATCCGAATTGGATGTATACCCATCCGATCCGAATCCTATCTGAATTCAATTCGGATCGGATTCAGATAAATCCGAATAATCCGAACGGATATCCGAATAACTCAAATTAAACCAAATAACAATTTTTCAATTTTTTTTTATTTTTCCTAATTTATGGTTCCTAACATTTTATTAATTTGAATTCAATAAACAAACAATAGCGAAAATAGAGATTAGTCTTAAAAACAAATACAAAGTTCAAACTTCAAAATATAGTCTTTAAAACGTAAATTTAAACACAAAATCAAACTTTAAAACATAGTCTTGAACACAATATCAAGCATCACGAAACGTGACACTAACTAGTCCATATAGATGGACGATGTAGAAGAATTATGGTTTAGTATTGGCCTCATGCCTCATGGGTTGAACTAAGTTTCAAACAAATGGTCATTCCCTTACTAAAACTCAATTGAAGCTTATTTGGGTTATTTGGTTATCCGAATAATCCGAATAACCCGAATAATGTAATTGTGAAATCCGAATCCGATTCGAAGAATTCGGATTAGGGGTGTACAAAAAGCTCGCGACTCGAGGCTTGCTCGAAACTCTCTCGAAAAAAGCTCGAAAAAAGCTCGGCTCGAAGAGGCTCGTTTTGTTTTCGAGCCGAGCCGAGCTGGCTCGTTTTGTAATCGAGCCGAGCTCGAGCCAGGGGTGTTCAGCTCGTGGCTCGGCTCGATGGCTCGACTCGTGGCTCGGCTCGATGGCTCGACATATGGCTCAACTTAGGCTTGTGTAATTTAGAAAAATAAAAAAAAATATACATGATTATGTGTAATTTTATTTAATTTTATTGTTTTTTATTTAATAAATATTTGTAAAAAAATAAAAAAATAAAAAAAATATATATCAAGCTGGCTCGAGCCAGCTCGAGCTCGGCTCGAACATTTACGAGCCGAGCTCGAGCTCGACTTTTCAGCTCGATCAGAAAAACGAGCCAAGCCGAGCCGAGCTGGCTCGGTGTAGGTTCGAGCTCGAGCTCGAGCTGGGCCTGGCTCGGCTCGACTCGGCTTGTGTACAACCCTAAATTTCGGATCGGTTTTTTTCGGTTCGGATATCGGATCGGATTTCGAATTTTTTCGGATTTTTTTGTGACATCCGTCACTTTTATCCTATTATTATTATTACACATATATAAATATACATTTTTTTTTCGCATCTCCTATCTTATACGTCACGTTTTATCCTTATAATAATAATAATAATAATAATAATGATAATAATAATAATAACACAAAAATCAGATTTTTGTTGGGTAAATTTTTCCATGACAATGCTTATTTCTTTAAGACCAAACAAACCAAACCACACCTAACCTCTAGAATTTTTGGAGCCCATGAACTTTAGCCCACAAAACCCGGCCCAATGATAAACCCGGCCCATCAGATTCTTTCTTGTTTAATAAAAAAAAAGGGGGGGAAACCCTTGCAGCGAACCGGGATCGAACCCGGACAACCCTCCACACACACGCACATATTTACCACCTGAGCCACACTTGTTTATTAATCCAATTCCAACCCACTTTATATAAATACTCAAAAAAAAATCTTATCCCTTTCTCCTTCCCTTCGCGATACAGCAGCAACAGATATTATAATTATTTTTTTTTCTTCTTTCTTTTTTTCCTTTGATCTAGCAAATCACACACACACATGTATGGTAAGAACACGTGATATCCGGCCTAATCTTCATCAATTACGCGATAATTATCATCTAATTGATGCCAATTATACAATATACGCGTCAAACTTTAAAGACGGGTCAAACCTTTCCAATCGAACAATCCAGACAACTTCACTATAAATTGAAACATGCTGGACCATCACAACTCGTCACTAATTCTTTCTCAACCCCCAATTCTTCATTTTAAGCTTTTGTTCTTGTTAAAAAGATCGCACTTTGACTTTTTGGCTTGACCGATCATTCTTAAACAAATCAGCTTTGTAAGTACGATTATTATGTTGGGTTTTTGTTATTCGGAACCTGCACAACATTAACCCCATGATTAATTGGGTTAATGTTGTGTAATTCGATCGATTGTAAAATCTAGGGCACGTATTCAAAATTTTGGGGAAGAACACATTCAGGCTGTTTATATTTATTTTAAACTAACAACATCCAAACACAACCACTGGCTTGGACCAGATGGTTGTGTCTGGTGCCCTATACACGAGCCACCCGGGTTCGAGTCCCGCGGGTGGCATCCTTTTGCACTTTATTTTTGTTACAAATCAAATACTTATATATATATTACATGTAATTTTATAAATTCGTTTTTAAATATCAAAATCCTTTTATAAATTCTAAAAAAAATTACTTTTAGTTAATCTGATATAAATGCTTCACCTACAATTTTTAGTTTTCAAAAATAAATTTATTTAATATATATAATAAATAAATGAAGTTTAATCCATTATATTTATAAAATTCCATTAAAATATCAAAACAATTTTATTAATTTCCACAATAATTATCCTAAGTTTTTATAACATTAAACTTATCAGAAATAATTTTTATTTCTGAAAAATCATTTATTTAGTATTTTTAATCAATTTTTGTTATTTTTAAACATAATTAAATCATAATAAATTCATTTTTCAATATTTTTGCACCAAAATTTTATATAAATTATTTCTAATTATTTAGAACTGAAATACAATTTTTAATTCAGAAATTCTTTGATTTTAATATTTTTAGATATTAAAGTCATAT
Organism: Ambrosia x helenae; assembly: GCA_030844895.1. Taxonomy (NCBI): domain Eukaryota; kingdom Viridiplantae; phylum Streptophyta; class Magnoliopsida; order Asterales; family Asteraceae; genus Ambrosia; species Ambrosia x helenae. Next base: position 104,266,067 of record CM061231.1, on the reverse strand, counting down.
TTTGACAATTTAAAATAATTAAAGTAAATATCCTATTTTCAAGAAAATGATTTTATAAAAATTATTTTCATACTCAAAACCTTATGTTATGATTATATTCAACTTAAGATTTTACAAAGAGACTTTTATTTATTTATTTATTAAATTTCAGATATTTAATAAACAATTCATTAATTAATCAAATAAGCATTTATCCCCAATTCGAAGCCCTAGAAATACATATATCCTAGAGTTATTTCCCTTACACATTATCGAATACTTTAGGTTGATCATTTGGGAGTAATCTCAATTCATATCTCGTTGTCCAGTTAAATCTCAAAACTACTACGTGAACTGTGAGTATTTCCTATCCCCTTTTTGCTTTTATACATTTTTGGGGTGTTACATGTACACTATTACATTTTCAAATACAAGTTTACATTTTTACAATACAATTCTAGTACTATGTGCATTGCTTACAACGTGCTTTATGCTTAGACAATACATGTGGATTACATTTGTACTTAGTGAAATCATTAACATGGTACAAGCCGACCTTAACATTGGATAGCGCTATTTGGATTGACAACCCGCCTAGATTGATTCTCCCCCTTTTTCATCGGAGAATCCGTGGCCAGTGTTAAGCCTTTTTATCCATTTATTGGATAAGTACACTACAGTTCATACAGTACATTATACAGTCACAGGGTTGATTTCGCTCATTTGTTTGATACATGGTTTACATATTTGCACTGTAGCTTGCACTTGAATTGTATAACTTTTTTTTAACCTACTATATATATCAAATCTAGGAATGCTCACCAACATTTCATATGTTGACCAAACCTATTTTTGTACATGTTTCAGGTGCAGTTTGATCTAGTGCTTTAGCAAGAGACATTTAGTGCTTTATTTCAATTCAGTTATTTCAATATTTACATTTCATTTAGACAATGTATTTTCCATTTCCATGTAAGACAATTTTGATTATTCAATAATATTTACATTTTAGTACCATGAGCTTTTGAACAATCATCACTACGTGGCACCTCGATGATTCCGCCATCGGTTGGGGTGTTACAGATTGGTATCAGAGCCATGGTTATAGGGAACTAGGTTACTAGATGAAATAGGCCTAGACTATAACCAAACTTCAACTTTCATGCATAATATTTCCTAAATTGCCTTACCCTCATTCCCCTCTACTTTCCTTCTCCTTTCTTTTCCTTCTTCTCTCTCTCTCCATTCTTCTCATCTTTCATCATGGTACATAGAGATGGTGTCCTACAAGGAGTGGAAAGCCTACATCATTATGGAACAGGGACAGTACCTTTCGTGAAGACACTCTTAGGCATAATGCCTACTCTTATTCTGCTCCTTCAAAGTTGTCAAACTTTAATGAGTGTGATAAGGACACGTGCAATCTGGAAGGGTGGACGCCTGTACACTGGGTTTTCTGGCATAGGCAAGCATAGCGCATAAATCCATTTACGGACCTGTTATGCTTACCTGGGGATTCCTGGAGTGAGTGTCCACTTATAGGCTAAAGCACGTCTTCTTTGATCATCATTGGGTTCAATTCCTTTGAAAAGTCAACGTTCTTGTTGGGCTTTACAGCTAGACAAGGGCACTCCAAACATTTTATGCAAGCTTTTTCAATAATACTCTCTCGGTTCATATACAATATTTTGTATTTCACGATTGTCATATATTGCTTACAAATTTATACTTTCATAACCATCTATGGATTTCACAATCACACTTCACCTTACCCTCTTAGCCACTTTTTAAATATTCAACACCCTACCCAAATCATATTATTTCTTTTCTCCACATGTTATTTATTTTAAAAACTATAACCTCATACTTTAGCACAAACTAAAGATTTCTAAAACTAGTTGTATTACCTAGCAACTTTACAAAGTACATATTTTCCTCGAACTTAAATTCAATTGATTATTTATTGACGTAACAAACGATTTTCTATATAATGTTTTAAACTATTACAAAGCCTACTTAGCTTGTACTATTTAACAACTTTTGCCTTATGTACAAAACCAAATTTTGAAAATATTTATTTATTTTTTTTGGAATAATATCTAGTCTCTAGATTCTCCATCAACACTCCCTCATTTTCAACTTGTTCAAATTTTTACAATATTTGGCATACACCACAATCATGTTTTCTTATACACTTGATTATAACCTTTGATCCAAACCCCAAAATTTACACTGCTATATAATCTCCTTACTATAAAATAAACTTTTTATCAACTATCTTCACATTCACCATCTCTCACAACCTTGATTCTGCTTCAAAATTTTTCATCATCCTCTCAAGAACTAAATTCATATCCTTCACCTTCTCGCACGTGAGCTAGTTACCTATGATAATCAAACTACTAAAAACCTTATACTTGATTCTACATGATTTTTTTTTTTTTTTTTTCAAAACATCATTGTTTGTGAAACTTGATTTCCCCTTAATTTGACTATTCACTGGACATTTAATTATTCATGATACTCGTGTTTTCATTTCTTGATCTTATTATCATTTTGTACCCAATTATGTCATACTCATAGGCATATAACATCTAGAAATTTCCTTGCGTATTATTGTGTATTAACACAGATTGGAAATTTATTATATTGATTACGTTTATTTTTAATCGTACAAGACTCTACCTTACATTTATTTGAAACGTTTGGACTTGATACTTGATCTTACAGATGCTTTTCTAAGAAAACATCATTGGTTATTACATGAAACTAGATTTTTCCCTTAATTTGACTACGCATTGAACATCTAATTATTCATGATACTCGTAAACATTTAATTATTCATGATAAACACTTACACTTAATGGTTGTAGTACTTACAAACTTGCTTGCATAAACAAATTGCAATTTATGTGAATAATAATTGCTGCACTTAATAGAAGTCATCATGCCTTTTTCAACAGTCGGGAGAGGCCCTACAGCCTGCTCCACGACTGGTGGAGGCTATCGAACATACTCAATGATTGGTAGAGGTCACTATGCCTTTTCAAACAGTCGGGAGAGGCCCTACAACCTACTCCACGGCTGGTGGAGGCTATCGAACCTGCTCAACAATCGGTGGGGTCATAGAAGGACACAAAACCCTAATGTAAGGTAAATTGATGATTCCGGTCCGGAACGTAATCATGAATTTACATGTATGTTAGGGTAGTGTGAAATTCTATTAGAGTTTTTGGGAAGACGTCCAGTACGTTTTCAAGGTATCAAAGGTGTGGTGGGTTAGCTGCGGTACACCCTGTATACAAACACTAATGATGCATTGAAAGTGAGACTGGAAGTCGGACCAGGAACAAACTCTAGTTACTTGGTAGTTCATTAGTCTTTCTATAGTCAATCAACACGTACATATATCTTAGGATTCCTAAAACTTGAAATTTATTGATTTACTAGATTCTTATTCTCTTTACTATTCGAGACGAACCTAATCCAATCAAACCTCATATCCAAATCATTCGAACTTTCCAAACCACAGTATCATAATTTTTACCCAAACATCCATAACCCTATAACTTCGGGACGAAGTTTCTAAAAGTAGGGGATGCTGTGACATCCGTCACTTTTATCCTATTATTATTATTACACATATATAAATATACATTTTTTTTCGCATCTCCTATCTTATACGTCACGTTTTATCCTTATAATAATAATAATAATAATAATAATAATGATAATAATAATAATAACACAAAAATCAGATTTTTGTTGGGTAAATTTTTCCATGACAATGCTTATTTCTTTAAGACCAAACAAACCAAACCACACCTAACCTCTAGAATTTTTGGAGCCCATGAACTTTAGCCCACAAAACCCGGCCCAATGATAAACCCGGCCCATCAGATTCTTTCTTGTTTAATAAAAAAAAAGGGGGGAAACCCTTGCAGCGAACCGGGATCGAACCCGGACAACCCTCCACACACACGCACATATTTACCACCTGAGCCACACTTGTTTATTAATCCAATTCCAACCCACTTTATATAAATACTCAAAAAAAATCTTATCCCTTTCTCCTTCCCTTCGCGATACAGCAGCAACAGATATTATAATTATTTTTTTTTTCTTCTTTCTTTTTTTCCTTTGATCTAGCAAATCACACACACACATGTATGGTAAGAACACGTGATATCCGGCCTAATCTTCATCAATTACGCGATAATTATCATCTAATTGATGCCAATTATACAATATACGCGTCAAACTTTAAAGACGGGTCAAACCTTTCCAATCGAACAATCCAGACAACTTCACTATAAATTGAAACATGCTGGACCATCACAACTCGTCACTAGTTCTTTCTCAACCCCCAATTCTTCATTTTAAGCTTCTGTTCTTGTTAAAAAGATCGCACTTTGACTTTTTGGCTTGACCGATCATTCTTAAACAAATCAGCTTTGTAAGTACGATTATTATGTTGGGTTTTGTTATTCGGAACCTGCACAACAATAACCCCATGATTAATTGGGTTAATGTTGTGTAATTCGATCGATTGTAAAATCTAGGGCACGTATTCAAAATTTTGGGGAAGAACACATTCAGGCTGTTTATATTTATTTTAAACTAACAACATCCAAACACAACCACTGGCTTGGACCAGATGGTTGTGTCTGGTGCCCTATACACGAGCCACCCGGGTTCGAGTCCCGCGGGTGGCATCCTTTTGCACTTTATTTTTGTTACAAATCAAATACTTATATATATATTACATGTAATTTTATAAATTCGTTTTTAAATATCAAAATCCTTTTATAAATTCTAAAAAAATTACTTTTAGTTAATCTGATATAAATGCTTCACCTACAATTTTTAGTTTTCAAAAATAAATTTATTTAATATATATAATAGATAAATGAAGTTTAATCCATTATATTTATAAAATTCCATTAAAATATCAAAACAATTTTATTAATTTCCACAATAATTATCCTAAGTTTTTATAACATTAAACTTATCAGAAATCATTTTTATTTCTGAAAAATCATTTATTTAGTATTTTTAATCAATTTTTGTTATTTTTAAACATAATTAAATCATAATAAATTCATTTTTCAATATTTTTGCACCAAAATTTTATATAAATTATTTCTAATTATTTAGAACTGAAATACAATTTTTAATTCAGAAATTCTTTGATTTTAATATTTTTAGATATTAAAGTCATATTTTGACAATTTAAAATAATTAAAGTAAATATCCTATTTTCAAGAAAATAATTTTATAAAAATTATTTTCATACTCAAAACCTTATGTTATGATTATATTCAACTTAAGATTTTACAAAGAGACTTTTATTTATTTATTTATTAAATTTCAGATATTTAATAAACAATTCATTAATTAATCAAATAAGCATTTATCCCCAATTCGAAGCCCTAGAAATACATATATCCTAGAGTTATTTCCCTTACACATTATCGAATACTTTAGGTTGATCATTTGGGAGTAATCTCAATTCATATCTCGTTGTCCAGTTAAATCTCAAAACTACTACGTGAACTGTGAGTATTTCCCATCCCCTTTTTGCTTTTATACATTTTTGGGGTGTTACATGTACACTATTACATTTTCAAATACAAGTTTACATTTTTACAATACAATTCTAGTACTATGTGCATTGCTTACAACGTGCTTTATGCTTAGACAATACATGTGGATTACATTTGTACTTAGTGAAATCATTAACATGGTACAAGCCGACCTTAACATTGGATAGCGCTATTTGGATTGACAACCCGCCTAGATTGATTCTCCCCCTTTTTCATCGGAGAATCCGTGGCCAGTGTTAAGCCTTTTTATCCATTTATTGGATAAGTACACTACAGTTCATACAGTACATTATACAGTCACAGGGTTGATTTCGCTCATTTGTTTGATACATGGTTTACATATTTGCACTGTAGCTTGCACTTGAATTGTATAACTTTTTTTTATCCTACTATATATATCAAATCTAGGAATGCTCACCAACATTTCATATGTTGACCAAACCTATTTTTGTACATGTTTCAGGTGCAGTTTGATCTAGTGCTTTAGCAAGAGACATTTAGTGCTTTATTTCAATTCAGTTATTTCAATATTTACATTTCATTTAGACAATGTATTTTCCATTTCCATGTAAGACAATTTTGATTATTCAATAATATTTACATTTTAGTACTATGAGCTTTTGAACAATCATCACTACGTGGCACCTCGATGATTCCGCCATCGGTTGGGGTGTTACATTTTTGAACACCCCTAGTGGTAGCTCTATGACTTTCCAATGTGGATGTTATAGGTTAGAGTCTCACATAGAGCAATTTATTCTAGGTTGAGTCGGAGGTTTTATCACAGTAGGCCTTCGGGTGGTAGGTTTCCTAGACTGGCGGCGAGCCAAGTCACCAGCGCCGTCTGTGTTCACGGGTGTGGGTGCCTTTTGCTATTGGGTTTACCCAGATAACTTGGCTGTCGTTGGAACTTAAAAAAAAATAACAACCCTCCTCCCCATTAAATAGACTAGTAGGATTGTCCGTGCGTTGCTGCGGGTATTTTTGGTCATCTAAGGGTGTGCATGGGTCGGTTTGGCTTGGTTCGGTTTTTACAAAAAAATCATAACCATATCCATAACAAAATTCGGTTAAGAATTCGGTTATAGTTATTTCGGTTATTAACCAAAAAAATAAACTAAAACTAACTTTAGGGTAAAGTATAAAATTAAAAGTCAATGGGTCTAGGAAAACCGAAACCTACAATGTTGTTCTTAGTTTGTGCTATTTTGTACAAGGCAATCAGACTACATTTTCTAGTTATACTACCAATGTGTGATTCCTTTTAATAAGATATTAACAAAAAACATACTTAGCCTTTGATTATAATTTTAATTCGTCACAAAAAGAGCCTTACATCAAGATCATTTTGTTAATAACATACTTTTATTATAGTAAAAACCTCTATATAGATAATGTAAAACATAAAGTTAACATTACAAGTACGGTTCGGTTATATCGGTTAACCAAATCTTCATAACCATAACCATAAGCGATCAGTTGGTTAAAGAAATTTTATAACCGTAACCATTGGTTATGTTGGTTATCGATTAAAATCGGTTTGATTATGTCGGTTATAGTTAAATTATCGGTTATGGCGGTTAATTTGATCACCCCTAGTGTCATCCATATTATTTGCTTAACCATGATGACTTCCTAAAAAAAGGCTTTCAAATATAAAATTGCTTCAAACCGAAGCATCTTGATTCGGTGATCTGACACTGCCGTTATTCAAAACCATAGTTATCAGCCAAACTTTTTCGTTAGAACGGACCGTAAAGCATCTATTATCCACAAGTGTTTTCTTAAAGAAAAGAAATCAAATCTGTGTTTTTTGAAAAAAAAAAAAAAGATAAAAATAATATGTATGTTGTATATTAAGGGGATGGATAAGAAGAAATTCGCTAAACTGTGATGTTCAAATGCTCGTGTAATAAGACATTTACTATATCATAAACAACATTTTATTAGAAAAACAAAATAAATCAATATATGTAACACATTAGATATGTATAAAACACAAAATTAGTGCACATTCAACATGACAAACTGTACAATAATTATTGTGATTACGTAGTTAACATGTCATTATCTAAATAATATAGCGCAATAAACCAATTGAAATTATGGACTATGGAGAGTTACTTTAAAATAGCAACTAAAGCAAACAGTAGCAAATCAAATAATCTCCCTGGAGTTTGATCTTGTAGCTTTAGGCCTCAACCATGATGACTTCCTAAAAAAAGGCTTGCAGATCTTGATTAACTCTAGAACGACCAAACATTCACATTTAACTACTCACCCAACATCAAAAATTGCTATGAATTTGCCTCCGGGCATAGAAAATTACCTATTGTATCATCGCATTGAAGAAGCTTGACAGCATGGTGCCCTCCAGTTTTGAGTATACCAACATCATCTTTTTTGTTGAGTTGCTTTTTTGTATGACTATTTTCCAAGGGCACATCATTAGCGTTGGCGCTCATAAGTCAAAATAGTTCTCACCATTAAAAAAGAAATAGATTTTATGAAGTATTTCAAACTTATCAATATACACATTACTAAAATCAAACAAATAGTCTCGAATTCTGTTTCTACACAATTTTTCTTACAAAATTTAACGGATGTTTTGGAGGATGGGGAGCATAAAAAAGAGTATGTGTTAAGCTTTAGGCTGATATTAAGTTTAGCCTGCAGGTAAAACCATTACACTCGTATATCATGAAAAGAATTACCGTTCGACGGGTAATTACATGTCCTCGGTTCGAACTGTGCTAGAAAGAGTTATCTATTTTCTATAACTTCTTCCTCTTATTTTCTTTTGTTTACTACTTTTTGTACGCTGAATTCTAATTGTTAGAAGGAACAATCTTATGACTTATGAAACATGTTTTGTCTTATTTTCTGTTAATGGAGTTACTAATTATCATATTGCATAAATCTGATGTAGATGAAATTCAAAAAACATCTAAACAACTATTTGTACCTAAATCTGTTAGGATCTGAGTTTGATTGTTTTGATATATTTAGAATAAGATGAGAAATGAATGATGTAAGTATATATGGAAAGTGCAGCGGAAAGATAAACTATAATCAAAACAACAGGAATAAATGTTTTCAATGATCAAATGCTTTCATTAATTGAAAGATTACAATCAGTACAAATACTCCCCCTCAGCCTGATCACACAATGATTGTTTGTCTGAGAGAATGTTTGTGTGTGATGTAATAGAACAGTACAAGCACTGTTCTATTTATAGACAAATCTAAACCACGGGTGACCTGTGCTGACGTCACCTAAGATAGTGACCTCTAACAGAATAACAACTTAAAACATCTGCTCTATACAAACTACTGTTATATTACAAAGCACTGTAAAGCAAACTACTGCTAAGGGAAAACTCTGATGGTCTTGCAACATCTGTTGGAGTCTAAGTGTTGTTGACTCCAACAGACCTTTAGTCTTTAGTACTTGATCAGCAGTTGTTTCTTCATCAGACCTTTGGTCAGCAGTTGTTCTCTATCAGTTGTTCTCTAGCAGTCCTTTGTATCAGCAGTTGTCACAGCAGTTGTTTGGATGGAACAGTTGTTAGGGTCAGCAGTCTTTTGGGAAGAATATGTTGTAAAGATTGTTTATTTGTGGAATCAACTGTTAGCATATTTTGGCTTTTCAATCATCTGTTCTTCTCCAGGTCAGCAGACCCAACAATCTTCCCCTAGAACAGATGATGCCAAAACTAAGCTTTATTGTTGATCTTTATTTCTCATCAGACTTTCTCTGATTTGTCCTTTGAATTGAAGTTCAAAGTCCAAGGCAAATAGGTCTTCTACATCTCTTTCAAGCTCAAGGTTTAGCAGTGTTTGGAGATCATTTGCACACAGGCTATATGCATCATCCATGCTTAGCTTTTGAACTTTTCCATCTGACCTGAGCAGAGTCAATTCATGGTTGTCTTTATTGACTTTCCATTTTAGAATTTTTGAGTCAGTGTATTTGCTGAGATGCACTTTTATTCTTGATGAGTTTGGTGATGGAGGTCTCCCAATGAGTTCTCTGAGCTTGTCAGTAGTGGGATCTGAGAAGAAGTGCACTTGATTGAAGAGGCCCTCTTTTATGTAGGTATCAGCAAACATCTTCTGATCTTCTTCAGACATTTCTTTCTGTTTCTTGAACTGTCTTCTAGCAGCAACTGATAGATCAGAAGTGTCAAGTAAGCTGTCAAGAGTAAAAGCCTGTTGAGGTCTCTTCATCAGTGGTTCATCAGTGTAGACATGTTTTCTAGGTAGGCTGGGATCTTTCTTCTTTTTTTCTTCAAGTCTCTTGTATGTTTCAACCAGCCTCAGCTCAGACCATCTTGCAACAGACCTCATCTCCCCATAATCAGCAGCCACTATTTCTTGTCTCATCCTCTTAAACTTCAAGGCTCTCGCTGGATCTCTGCCTTTACCAAAATCAGGGGCAGAGACTTTAGTTTGGGGATTTTTGGCCAACTCTTCTATTCTTAAGAGTTCTTCCCTCAGTGCATGAGTGGTCCATCCTGCAAACTGTTTCTTGTTTGCTTTGTAAGGCATGGTTGCCAAGATCTGTTCAAGAAGGGATTCCCTAACCTCCTTTTCCATGTCACTACTGAGAGGCATGGCAGACATGGAATTGCTCAGGGTCTTAGCAAAATCTTCAATCCTTCTCAATTTGCTAAGTTTTGCTGAATGGATGCCCTGAGCAGTCCTGCCATCCTTCCCTTTGCATTTCTCTTTTATGATAACATCTGCCTGTTCAGCCTTATATTTAAGATATGTGTCAAGGTTTAAGGGAACAGGGAAATGTGGAAGAGAAGGGAAAGATCTATCAGATGGTTGTTCAGTATTATAGAAGGATTGCATTTCCCCCTTGAGTAGATCAAGTTCAAGGGGATACTGAACAGCCAATGGTGTAATGGTTGGTGGTGGTCTATGGGATCTGAGTTGTGATGTGTGTGGTGAAAATGATGAGAGTGGAATGGCTGATATAGGTGTGGATTGTGTGGTTGAGGTGGTATGTGGTGATGTGTGAATGTTTTCATCCTGTCCAATAAAGGTTGATTTCCTCTTCCTTTTGTACAAGATTTTTGGTGATGGTAGTGTGGAGACAGTGGTTGTGTTAACATCTGTTGGCCCCTTAGTAGGACTAGCAGATGTTTGGGATTTGGGTGGTGATGTAATTGTAGGTTCAGATGTAGGTTTGGTGGATGTAGGTTCAGGTGTTGTTGTAGGTTCATGTGTTGTGGTTTTATCAGTTGTTTGGGTGGTAACAGTGGTTTTGTCAGCAGTGGCTTTATCAACAGAGGTTTTAGCAGCAGTGGTTTTCAGTTTAGATGGCGGTTGTCTGACATGTTTAACAGGCATCTTCTTCCTTTTTGAGGATCCCACATCTTCAACTTCCTGCTGTTGTTCCCTTTTTAGTTGTACCAACAACTCTGCTTTGGCTTCCAAAGTGTCAGCCCTCTTTTGTTTGTCTTCAGCAGCTTTTTCAGCTTCTTTATTTGCAGAGTTGTCTACTGCTTTATCTTTGCTGGTTTGTTGTTGTTGTGGTGCAGTTTGAGTTTGTTGTTGCTGTTGTGGTGCTGTTTGAGTAGACCATAGTATGTTGGCAGACTTTGATTTACCTTTTTGTGAAGGTGGACAACCAAAGGGATCTAGCTTTGGCAACCTATCTCTGCCACTCTCCCCCTTTTTAGCATCATCAGCTGTGAATGCATCATCATCTTCATCCCTAAGAATTGTGGTAGGGGCAGAGCCAGTGGTCTTCAGCAAATGGTCTTTGATGGCTTGAATGTCTGCATGAGTATCTTTGTACCTTGCATCTACCATGTTTCTGATCTCAGCCATGTAGGTTGCATGATTCCGATCTGCTAGTTTTCTGTGAGCTATGATGATGGGGGAAACAGATTTCCATAGCTCACTAGCAATATCAGATGTGGATGGTTGACTCTTGGAAAGAGTAGCCAAGGATTCCAATATTAGCTTGACATCAGATTTGATGTCAGCAACAGAGGTTTCAATGGTTTGAACTCTAGCCGTCAATTCTTGGTAGTTTTAACTGATTCAGTCCTAGGAGGTGAATTGATGACCGTTTGTCGTCAAGGGTCATACAAAACCTAAATAACCTAGGTAGCCAGGGTAAGTAGGGAATATCGAATCCACGAGGAGCATGTGGTTAGCGTCACAATGGTTGTTTATTTGTCTAAGCTAGCTAACTTTATCTTTTTGTTTGTTTTATAAAAATGTTGAAATGATAACAAAATAATTTAAATAAATAAAAAAGATAAATATAACTTCCACCCGGGATTCTATTTGTATATTCTTGCAACCTATTCGATTTAACTACAAGAACACCACATAGACATGGCCTTGGTTATCCTGTCACAATAACTATTCAGTTTGAAATAATAACTAGGGACATGTTTTCAACGTAAACCGTACGCCTAGCTATCCCTATACAAATATCAACCAACCTCCTTATGATGCCAGAAATCACAGTTGATAGATAAATTGGTTCAAATATAAGCAAGGTTTATTCAATCCAACACAAGTTGTAAAAATACTAGTTCATACATAATCAAAACGAGTTCAGAATATAAAATCAATACAAAGATTCACCCGGGGGAAATCACGAATAACTTAACCGCTCATGGTTATGGTAGAAGCCTTCATCTTCTTTATTTCTCTGTCTTCGTCTCCTGCTGCTGTGCGTTATCTCCTAGGCAGCCAAAAGGCCCCTGCCTTCGTCGAACTCCACCAACAGCCGTCCAAAATATTAATACTCCTCTGTTATGTTGCGATGCCCTTTTTAATACACCGACTTTTGTTTCTAATTCTTTTAGGTCCAGTAATAAGTGCCCATTTGATTTACGGCCCATTTGACAGCAGTCGAAAACCAATATCCAACCTCCTCCTCTTTTGTCTCATATGAATATATAACATTCAATCTTTTCTTGTACGAGGGCCTTGGGCCACTTATGTCACATTCCTATTTTTCTTTTTATTATTATTATTATTATTATTATTATTATTATTATTAGAGTAATATTGTTATATCATTATTAATATATATTATTATTACTCCATGCTCTTGTACCGAGTGTCCGCGACTTGATCATTTTCCTTCGTATTAAGCTCATATCCCACGAACACCTACAAAACACATGTACACTATTAAATAACTATGACCGACAAAAAGTACACAATATAAGACTAAAATATATAAAAAACTAACATATTGACAAGGTGTGTTTCACCAACACATCACACCCCCACACTTATCTTTTTTTCGTCTCGAAAAAAATTATATATATACTCTACTCAAGACATTATCACAGACTAGCACCCCGGTTGCCCCATCATACCTTAGCTAAGGTCCAAAGTCATACCCCATTTACAGATTAGCATTAGATGTGTTAATTCAGCAAGTCAAATTGATTTCCATTAAAAACAGAATTAACATGACTAAACCTAACATGCTTCCGGTTTTTATGTTCATGCAACACACCCCTCACAATTTTTCACTCCACTCGGTTTAGTATCTGGACTAGCATGTAATGCGCTAGTATTATTCACTCAAAAACCAAGTATGTAACTCTGTTATCATAGGCTTGTATAACAATCACACCTCAACTGTAGACGATGCACATATCTAAAGGACTTATGGGTTTTTGGCTTCAGGTAAAGGCAGGAAATATTTGGCTAGAAGTGGCTAAAATAAAATGGTTAGACCAACATGATTGACAATCCTTATTCACAATACAAATAACTAAACACAACTTTGGTCATAATTAACCATAACAAGCAACATCTATTTTTGAATATATTATTTTTTTCTTCTTTTTTTTTTCTTTTTTTCTTTTTTTTTTTGTTTTTTTTTGTTTTTTTTTTCATTTTTTCACATATAGTTTTTTTCTAACATAGATACAATCACTTAACACTTTGGATGTCATCAACACTTGGTAAAGGTACTGGTTTATTTGGGTTATTATGTGGTTTAGCAAACGAAAGGGTATAAGGCTCAAAGTTGGCTACTAAAGGTGATTTTAGGTAAACAGGTAAATACAAAACAAATAAAGGTGTCAAACAAAAAGAGGGAATCCTAAATCGCCTTTGTCATGTATGTGCATATCTAGTCTACAATCTCAGCATGTATTAAATCATACAAGTTCTGCAACAGAGAAACATCTGGCCTACTCTCAACAAATGAATATATATATATATATATATATATATATATATATATATATATATATATAGGGGAGGGTTATCTTGAGAACGCTAAATATCGCGAGAACCGTGAGAACAAATGAGAAAACCAATCAAAATCATTTTTTTTCAATACAAACCTAATTATAATCAAAATACAACATTAAAAAACGAATTTTCTTTCCAAATAATTCATCTTTTCTTGCAAAAACACTTTCAAATTAACTTTTTACACATGTGTAAATGAAACAGTTTACACATGTACAAACAGTAAATTTACACATGTGTAAAAACAATTTATTTCCGTATACGTTAAAATTTTTACGCGTAAATTGTGTTTTTGGAATTGTATTTTAGTAATAAAGATAAGTGTAAAAAGAAAATTTTGATTTGAATGGTTTTAGATGGCGTTCTCGCGGTTCGCACGAAATATAGGTGTTCTCAAATTAACTTTCCCCTATATATATATATATATATATATATATATATATATATATATATATAAGTCAATCTATCATCTAGTAGGCTCAAGATCTCACAAAAGTGGGGAAATGGGTTACCGATGTATGCATGCATTTATTACCAATAGCTTGTTAAATCTAGTCAAGCAATTCTAAACATTTTTCTTAAAAACGCCTACTGAAAACGGTTCATACTACTTTTCCACAAATTAGACCATGACTAAGGATCTACTGCCAAAACAATCAAGAAACAACTGGTAGGTATCAAAATAACTGCTTTATGTCTGATTAGAGTGCTTTTTAGGAATAATTTTCAAGACATTTTCTCCATTTTTTCAAAAAAAAAAAAGTTGATTTTTTTTTAAAGACTCAAAAATAAATTAAACGAAGTTTCCCCACCCCCACACTTGAACGACACATTGTCCTCAATGTGAACTAGGGAATAAAATAAAACAGAAATAAAACTAATGTACAACAATAAAAGGAACAGACTCCCCTGGATATAGGCAGTGCGCGTATGAGTCCGTGCAGTTCCTCCCAATCGAGCCGTATAGCATTTCATTCGCGGCCGATGACATACCTGAAACTAAGACTCAAAAGAAAAATAAAAACATAAAATTCTGGGATGCCGTTTACACCGAAGATGTACAGCTTTAACCCGCCTGAATGGAGATTGAGTACAGGCAAAGTTATCTGCTTGCAAGTTAAACTCCAAGCATTCCCAGAAATCAAAAGAGACTCAAAATACAAAAAATAAAAAATAAAAAACAAAAATAAAACAAAATAAATATACAAAATGTACAAGAATCATACCTGACTATCAAGGTGGTCTAAGCGCGCACTTGCCTACCGAGTTTCCAATGTATGCTCGGTAGTTTACATGCCAAATAAACAAATGTTTAAAGATTGGCATGTGAATTGGGCGCTTTTTGTTGCCGTGGAAGAACCATCTCACTCGCCTTTGCCCGATGTCTTGTAATCTCACATTCCTAAAATTTATCTTTGAATCTTCATCCCGAACCTTGTTTATGAAGGTAATCAGTGCGGAATGAGAGTTGTGAGAATCTTGAGAAAGACTTGTGACACCTGCATCAATAACAACCTTTTCTACATGTAACTCTTCAACAAGTGAAGGATTTGGTGTGGTATTAGTCTCCACAACCTCGTCCTTAACTTGAGAATAGTTTCTAATATCATCAGGTAAGGGAGACACAGACTCTGCTATATCTATCCTTGCCGATAACACCTCGCATTTCAAAGTTAAGTACTCAATTCGTTGTTGAATTGAGAGGTTGGGTGTTGATAAAAATTCCTCTATCTTGGATAACATCGTTTCTGCTCGAGCAAGGTTATTTTCCTCCTCGGTTTGATATGTCATATCTGCACATTCGTCTTCATCGGGAGGAATTAGATATTGATCTTGGTAGTAACCTGGAGAAAAATATGATTGTGAGTTTTCATAATAGTAATAATTCTCCTGGTTACCTGAGAAAGGTGCCTCTTCAGGTTCATAATTAGAGTAACTATGATAATCTTCTTGACATGGAGTTGCCCGGTACCCAGATTTCCACATTTCATCCCAATATTCCGGATCACTCCAAAATATTGTGCAGTCTTTATCCCTATGTATTTGTCCGCAACAAAAACAATAAGGATCTACTGACGGTAGGGGCTTTGGACAATCTTTACAATCTTCAGTCCAGTGAGCGAAACTTCCACAACTATAGCATGGTTCATTGTCTTCATCAACCCAATCCATGGTGTTCTACACCTGTAAAAGAAAAACCTGCACAACTAGAACACTCAAAGTGAAATCTAATAAAATTAAATAACACTTTTATATAATTTTTTTTGTTTTTTTTAGATTTTCTATTTTTTTTTTCAAAACACTAAAAAAAATACAAACAAACAAGCAATGTAATACTAAGCGCACTAGCTCCCCGGCAACGGCGCCATTTTGATGACCGTCTGTCGTCAAGGTTCATACAAAACCTAAATAACCTAGGTAGCCAGGGTAAGTAGGGAATATCCAATCCACGAGGAGCATGTGGTTAGCGTCACAATGGTTGTTTATTTGTCTAAGCTAGCTAACTTTATCTTTTTGTTTGTTTTATAAAAATGTTGAAATGATAACAAAATAATTTAAATGAATAAAAAAGATAAATATAACTTCCACCCGGGATCCTATTTGTATAATCTTGCAACCTATTCGATTTAACTACAAGAACACAACATAGACATGGCCTTGGTTATCCTGTCACAATAACTAGCTATCCTGTCACAATAACTATTCAGATTGAAATAATAACTAGGGACATGTTTTCAACGTAAACTGTACGCCTAGCTATCCCTATACAAATATCAACCAACCTCCCTATGATGCCAGAAATCACAGTTGATAGATAAATTGGTTCAAATATAAGCAAGGTTTATTCAATCCAACACAAGTAGTAAAAATACTAGTTCATACATAATCAAAACGAGTTCAGAATATAAAATCAATACAAAGATTCACCCGGGGGAAATCACGAATAACTTAACCGCTCATGGTTATGGTAGAAGCCTTCATCTTCTTTATTTCTCTGTCTTCGTCTCCTGCTGCTGTGCGTGATCTCCTAGGCAGCCAAAAGGCCCCTGCCTTCGTCGAACTCCACCAACAGCCGTCCAAAATATTAATACTCCTCTGTTATGTTGCGATGCCCTTTTTAATACACCGACTTTTGTTTCTAATCCTTTTAGGTCCAGTAATAAGTGCTCATTTGATTTACGGCCCATTTGACAGCAGTCGAAAACCAATATCCAACCTCCTCCTCTTTTGTCTCATATGAATATATAACATTCAATCTTTTCTTGTACGAGGGCCTTGGGCCACTTATGTCACATTCCTTTTTTTTCTTTTTATTATTATTATTATTATTATTATTAGAGTAATATTGTTATATCATTATTAATATATATTATTATTACTCCATGCTCTTGTACCGAGTGTCCGCGACTTGATCATTTTCCTTCGTATTAAGCTCATATCCCACTAACACCTACAAAACACATGTACACTATTAAATAACTAAGAACGACAAAAAGTACACAATATAAGACTAAAATATATACAAAACTAACATATTGACAAGGTGTGTTTCACCAACACATCATGAATCCAAAGGATGAGAACCAGATGCCCCTTTGTCTTGGTTCTGTGGACTTCCAACTGATTTTGGGGACACTATAGTGGCCTCATCAGTTGTTGCCTTCAAGGGAGTCTTAGTTATGTAACCACTGTCCTGGTGTGAGACAATGGTCTCTACATCAGTAGTGGCTGCTCCACTTGAAAACTTACCTATAGTTGCATTGAACTCTAGGGGTGTAACCTCCTCATCTGTTTGTGGGATGGCTGATTGAATTTCCTCAGTCCCAGTCACTTATGGAGGTATACTCTCATTGACAGGTGAAAGAGAGGAACTGGGATTTTCCTGAGTTTTGTCAATAGCCTCAAAAGAGAATTAGCCCTGGGAGACGATACTTTTGTGAGGATGCATGAGGAGTTAGGTCAGGTTGAGATATTTCCAACTGTTGTGAGGAAGTAACAACAATGGTTTCTAGTTACTTTTGTGTTGCAACAGAGTTATCTTCTGGTATCTCATCTTCTAGAAGTCTCTTTTTAGGTGGAGTAGTGGTTTTTGTGGATGGACGTTTCCTTTTGGAAATGGCTGGTGTGGGTTTCACAGCACTGGATGTAGTGCCATGATCACCAGGAGCAGTGGGCTCAACAACAGAGGTTTGGACAACAGTTGTTGTCTTAGTCCTCTTTGTTTGTGTTTTTGAAACCTTTGACACTTTTGATACCTTTTCTTGGGTGTTTGAACCAGCATTCTTGTGAAAGTTTCATCAGTTAAACTTTTCATTTGCATAGACTCGCCCTTTTTGAAAACTTTTTCTGGTAAAACCTTTTGTAGAATTACACTTAAGATTCTTGGGTAAATTAGAAAAGCATTGTTTGACCCAGACTTTATGGCTTTCACATTTGACACTAAATCTATAAACAGTCCCTGGGATAGATTGAAGTCAGAATCTGACAACATAGCATAGCCCAAGTACTGAATCCTCAATGGGATTTCATTAAAGGAAGTGGACTTAGCGGAGACACAGAGAAGGAGGGTATGGAAGAAAAATTTCATGATTGGTGGGAAAAACTTTTTGAAAAGTGTTGACCCAGTCATCTGAGCATCATACCCCCCTTTCCTGAAACTCTGTGTGAAGCTCTGTTTTAGGGAAAGAGTCTTTACCTGACAGGTCATTAAGTGAGAAGGTTGTGGATATCAGTTGAGGGGTAATGACGATACTTGTTTCACCAATTTTCGAGATAATGGAAGTAGGCTTTTTGTCTTGAAGCAAGAACTCAGCATTCAACCAGAATTCTTGGAGAGTATCAAGATAGATAGGGGCGTCAGCGGTTAGGATTGTCAAGTATTTGGATTTTAGGATGATGTCGATGGTGGAATGGAATGGAGTGTTTTCATCTGTTTTAACCAGATATGGAAGATAATTTTGGGTGGCTTTAGCTTGAAGATCCATTGTAATGGATTCCGAAGTAGAGAATGAATGAAATTTGATTGAGGGTTTGAGAATGAAGAAGGCGGTTTCAGTATTTTGAATACAATGAGACAGTGTAACGACTGTTGTGATAAAACAGGGTTTTTATAGGCTCTGGCGAAACCGCTGATGTGGCCAAAACTCTGCTTGTAAGAGCAGACGTGGCAAACATCTGATGGTTAAAACTTCTGGTGGGGAACAACTGTTTTGGTAAACATCTGATGCAAACAACTGATGCCAAACAGTTTTTTTTATATAGATATATGTAAATTTATATATATATATATATATATGGATAATAAAACAGGTGTTTTATCTGATCAGAGGTTTGAGACAGATTTTTCAACCAACAGTGGATAAAATGAATGAAACAGTGGTTATTTTATCTGATCAGAGATTTGAAACAGATTTTTCAACCAACAGTGGATAAAATGAATGAAACAGTGGTTGTTTTATCTGATCAGAGATTTGAAGCAGATTTTTCAACCAAAAAGCTATTTTTAAGGATGAATTTTGATTTTCTGAAATATTTTAATGTTTTTATTTAAAACGTTTGTGTTGTTTAATCCATGTTTAGCATACCAATTCTAGAAATCAGATTTGTAATGGTAGATGTGTCTAAAGCTTTTGTCAACACATTTGCCAACTAATCCTCTGTTGGAACATGGTGCAGAGAAATCAAACCTTTTTCATAGCTATCTCTGAAAAAATGATGTTTGATGTCAATGTGTTTGGTAGTGGAGTGAGAGACTGGATTTTTGATGATATTTTCAGCAGCTTGACTATCCAACATGAGTGGAGTCTGTAATGCAGTTATCCCAAAATCCAGCAATTGATTTTGAAGCCACATGAGTTGGGCTGTACAGCTTGTAGCAGCAATGTATTCAGCCTCAGCTGTTGAGGTGGAAACAGCTGCCTGCTTTTTGCTTTGCCAAGAGACTAAGGCATTCCCTAGAAATTGGCACCCTCCTGATGTGGATTTTCTTGTGGTGTGACAGCCAGCAAAATCACTATCTGAATAACCTGAAAGCTCAATGTTTCCATTAGCAGGGTACCAGATACCAAGTGTGGGAGCACCTTTTAGGTATCTGAATATCCTTTTCACAGCAATAAGGTTTGACTTTCTAGGTGAAGCCTGGAATCTTGCACAGACACAAGTGGCAAACATAATGTCTGGCCTAGATGCAGTTAAGTACAATAAAGACCCAATCATGCATCTATAATGTGTTTGATCAACCAGTTCATCCTTGTCATCAATAGTGAGTAGCTTGACTGTACTCATGGGTGTACTACATGGCTTACAATCATTCATCTCAAATCTAGTTAGCAAATTCTTTACATATTTATTTTGATGGATGAATGTGCCATTTTGCAGTTGTTTTACTTGGAGACCAAGGAAACACTGAAGTTCACCCATGGCACTCATTTCAAACTCTGCTGTCATGAGTTTTCTGAACTCTTCACACATTTTGTTACATGTGGATCCAAAGATGATGTCATCCACATATATTTGAACAATCATTAAGTCTTTCCCTTTCCATTTCAAAAATAAGGTTTTATCAATTTTACCTCTTGTGAAGCCAATGGATAAGAGAAAAGTGGAAAGAGTTTCATACCAGGCCCTTGGTGCTTGTTTGAGTCCATACAAAGATTTATTAAGCTTGTAGACATGATCAGGATGGAATGTGTCTTCAAAACCAGGTGGTTGACATACATAGACTTCCTCCTGAATTTTGCCATAAAGGAAGGCACATTTGATATCCATCTGATACACCTTGATGTTGTGGTTGAAAGCAAAGGCTAAAAAGAGTCCGATGGCTTCTAACCTTGCTACAGGAGCAAAGGTTTCATCATAGTCTATTCCTTCTTCTTGTCTGAAGTCTTGAACCACAAGCCTGGCTTTATTCTTGACAACAATACCCCTTTCATCAGTTTTGTTTTTGAAGACCCACTTTGTACCTATTGGACAAACATCCTTAGGTAGTGGTACAAGTTCCCATACTTGTTGTCTTTTGAACTGAAGGAGCTCTTCTTGCATAGCTTCTACCCAACTGTTGTCTTTCAGTGCCTCTTGGTACTTGACAGGTTGTGTGAGAGATAGGAACCCTGCAAAAAGACAGCTATTGGAGGATTGACTTCTTGTGAGCACACCCTCTCTGATGTTGCCAATGATCTGGTCTGGTGGAT
Organism: Ambrosia x helenae; assembly: GCA_030844895.1. Classification (NCBI taxonomy): domain Eukaryota; kingdom Viridiplantae; phylum Streptophyta; class Magnoliopsida; order Asterales; family Asteraceae; genus Ambrosia; species Ambrosia x helenae. Next base: position 104,245,039 of record CM061231.1, on the reverse strand, counting down.
GAGCTCTTAGGTAGATAAGATCTCCCTGATATGGTATGATGGCATTTTGAGGTGAGGGACAGAGGTTTGGTGACTCTGCAGATGTAACATCTGTTTGTACTTCTGTAGTGCCAACAGATGTTTGGAATGGAAATGGGGGAATGGGTCCAAGTGGTGTAAAACTGGACTGACTTTTGTCAACAGATGTTTGACTTTTGTCAACAGATGATTGTTCAGTGGTTGTGAGAGGTGAAGCAGTGGTTTGAGGGTAAGACTGGCCAAGAGTGGTTGACTCAGCTGTGACCTAGTTTTGACAATTGTTTTGAACAACTGCTTCCTCTGATGCAGAATAGATTTTATAGTGACTGGGGATCACAACATCTGTTCTGTAATCTTGTTGTGGAGACTGTGGAATACCTGCATAGTTAGTTTTAACAGTGATATCTTCAAATTTGAATTTATCTAAATCAAATAATTCAGCAGGATTTGCTGGGATTTTTAGGGATGAAAGTTCATTGAACTTTACATTCAGAGTTTCTTCTATTGTCTTGGTCTTTGTGTTAAACACTGTTGATGCACTTTCTCTGGACGTCACTGTCGAATAGACTAGGGTTGAGTCTTGTATTGTATTACATGAGATTGTGGTGATCCATAAGGGCATTATATGGATCTGATGCATTTGTAAATATAGACCAAAATCTAAGCTAGATTCGACCATTTGTGATGGGGCGAATGTGGAAAAGTTTCACATTCGACCTCCTTAAATGGGCGAAGGTAGCTTATGGTTTTGGACTATAAATAGCAATCTCATGTGTTGGTTTTAATTGGTAGATTTGAGTTTATGCTTTGAATGCTCTCAAGGGGGAGGTCATGCCCGACCTCCCCCGGACCCGAGATAGATGTTTATCCTACTGATGACAGTTCTGTAACCGTTTCTGAATTAATACGAATCTGTGATGACTTTGTTATCGTATATTTCTGTCTCGTCTCGAATCTCCCGTCTGAAACCGAGTTGTTTTTGCGTAATCGATCCGTGAATTCGGTTTTTAACCGGATTCTCAACTGGTATCAGAGATATGGTACCGATTTGAACGATCTAACAGTCGTTTGAATCAATCACAGCTCGTTTTCATGATTTCAGACGTTAAAGTTCAGTTCTTGATTGAAAGGTTGAAACCCTAGAAACCCTAGATTCTTAATTGAACCCAAAATCATGTGATTTCACCATGTTTTTGTGAATTCGAGGGTTAGGTTTTCATTTCCGCACCTTTCTGTACAAGTTTCATCATCAAATTCGAACAATCAGAGTGTTTATGGGCTGATTTGCAGAAAATATTGAAGAAGAACACGTTTTTCTGCAAACGGTCGAATGTGCAGAAGATTTGAATTTACGAGTGGTCGAACGTGGAGTATATTCGGTCAAACGTAGGATTTTGAGGACGAACCTAGAAATTTTCCACATTCGAACCTTACGACAGGTCGAACCTGGAAATCTTCCACCTTCGTACCTCACTACTGGGCGAATGTGGAATTTCAACCAATCATGGTACCTTCGACCTTACTAAACGGTCGAACGTAGTTTTATTTCCACCTTCGCCCCTTCGACATTGAGAATGAAAAATTGGTATTTTAAGGGGTAAAAAAATTTCGAAAATTTTCGATATGGTAATTTTTGAAGATTTTTGGGAGAATGGTGATGATGTCTTCACGAATTGTTGAAGAAATAATGATGATGAAACATTTCATTGTGGGGTGGTCATAAGAATCAACAGTATGATAATCAGATTCAAATGACTATTATGGGCCAGAAAATAGACAGATTTTATTCCGCATGATGAGAACAGTCAACCCAGTTCCTGTGTGTTTGAAGGAACTTGTTCTAAAGAGTTGTTATGAAGAAGGAAATCAAGTTTGAGATTTCAATGTTCTGAAAGTAATGAGGTATCCTAGTAGGAGTCATGTGGCACGTAGGTTCAACGAAAGTTTCAAGATCACAGTCCTGAAGAATTTCAAGAGCTATTGGTAGATATTGTTGGCCCCGCCGAAAACTTCAGTTTCTGAAGCATTTCAAGTCCTCAATAAGTATTGGTAGTTCCCGCGGAAAACTTCTGATTGCTTGATCCACTCGTCTACGGCTTGTATTCTGTCGAACATATGAAGTTACTCAAGAACATGATTGATTTATCATACGAGATCTCAGAGAAACTTGGTGAAGCATCAGTCAAGGGGGAGATTTTTGATGTAACAATGTGTCTGATACTTCAACAATAACTGACTGAAGATGCTAGGTGTGTTTAGGATTCGCCAGCAACGTCCAAGGGGGAGATTGTTGATGCACTTTCTGTGGACGTCACTGTCGAATAGACTAGGGTTGAGTCTTGTATTGTATTACATGAGATTGTGGTGATCCATAAGGGCATTATATGGATCTGATGCATTTGTAAATATAGACCAAAATCTAAGCTAGATTCGACCATTTGTGATGGGGCGAATGTGGAAAAGTTCCACATTCGACCTCCTTAAATGGGCGAAGGTAGCTTATGGTTTTGGACTATAAATAGCAATCTCATGTGTTGGTTTTAATTGGTAGATTTGAGTTTATGCTTTGAATGCTCTCAAGGGGGAGGTCATGCCTGACCTCCCCCGGCCCCGAGATAGATGTTTATCCTACTGATGACAGTGTCTGTAACCGTTTCTGAATTAATACGAATCTGTGATGACTTTGTTATCGTATATTTCTGTCTCGTCTCGAATCTCCCGTCTGAAACCGAGTTGTTTTCGCGTAATCGATCCGTGAATTCGGTTTTTAACCGGATTCTCAAACACTTTATAAGCCTTGGCAGTAGAAGAATATCCCAGAAAATAACCACAATCTACTTTGGCTGCAAATTTTGAAATGGAATCTTTGAGATTTAAGATGAAACATGGGCAGCCAAAGATTTTGAAAAATGAAATTAATGGTTTGATTTTGAACAAAATTTCATAAGCAGTTTTTTGATGTCTAGGGTTGATCAAAACTCTGTTTTGAACATAGCAAGCAGTGTTTACAGCTTCTGCCCAGAAGGACAATGGCAAACTAGAATCTGCTAGCATGGTTCTTGCAGCTTCTATAAGAGTTCTATTTTTCCTTTCAACCACCCCATTTTGCTCTGGTGTTCTTGGGATGCTGTACTGCCACACAATCCCTTTTGACACACAGAAATCATCCAACTCCTTATTTTTAAACTCTGTTCCATTGTCACTCCTGAAGACATTTACTGGCAAGTCATATTGTTTTTCAACTTTGGTGACAAAGTCCTTCAATATACCTGCAGTCTCATCCTTAGAATGTAAAAAGTAAGTCCATGTAAACCTAGAAAAATCATCAACTATGACAAGACAAAATCTTTTTCTTCTTAGACTCATGATTTTAACAGGGCCAAACAAGTCCATGTGCAACAATTGTAAACATTGACTGGTTTTGGACTCATCAATGGATTTTTAAGAGCTTTTATGTTGTTTCCCTTTTAAACATGAAACCCAATGCTCATCACATTTGAATTCTTTTGATGGTAAGCCTCTGACAAGACTTTGTTTAGAGAGTGTGTTGATAGTGTTAAGGTTGGTATGACCCAGTCTCCTATGTCACAATTCTGTCTCCTTTGTGGAGGCAGCAGAAAACAAACAGACATTTGCCATAGGATTGTCCTTTAACATATCAACAACATACACATTGCCACTTCTATGAGCAACAAGTTGTGCTTTGCTCTCAGCAATGATGGTATCAATCTTTTTCACCACTTCTGGCCCAATAATCTTGCAAGTTTTCTTTGTGAAGAATGAGCCATAACCTTTGTCACTCATTTGTGAAACACTCAGAAGATTAAACTTGAGATTATCAATAAGATTGACATTTTCAAACTTGAGTTTCCCAGCTTGTACAGTCCCTGACCCCAACACCTTACCTTTTGAATTATTACCAAAGGATATATCACCCCCTCCATGAGCTAAGAAGTCCAGAAGAAGGGCTCTACATCCTGTCATGTGCCTGGAGCCTCCACTATCTACATACCAAAGACTATCTAAACAAGAAGAAGCTCTCTGCACAGCAGTAATAGATTAGTTTTGGTGAGTGTCCAAAGCCAAGTTGGCTTTGGATGGGTCCTTAGACTTTTCAGACTCAAGCTTTGGAAGATGATCAGTGGTTTGAACTAATTTTTGAATCAAGTTCAACAACTGCTGCTGACCATTTGCCAGTGCTTGAATGTCAACACTTGGGGCAACAGTTGTTTGATCACTTCCAGACAGATGATAATACCCATAGGGATTTCTGTTCACTCTTGGTTTAGAGGGTCTTTTTGGCTCCTCATAAACATGTGACAGGCTATGACATGGTGGTTGTCCATATCCTCTTGGGTACTTGCTTGTGGGTGGAGCATCTGTTACTTGGACATCCCTAGGAGCAGATGTTTAAAGACTTTTAGTAACAGATGTTTGGACAGGAGTGAAGGTCTGTTTGGGCTTTCCTTTTGAAGTACTTACCCCAGAATTTGCAAGAGTTTTAGCTTTGTACTCTTGTATTTTCACATCAAAATTTTTGAGATACAAGCACTCTTTGGTTTTGTGATTCTTTTTCCCACATATTGAACATGTGGCTTTGGAATCACATACACTTGTTCCTTTGTTAATGTCATATGCTTTTAGAAGAAAACAGTTTTTAGTGACATGATTCTTCTTTTCATAGAAATCACAGAACAAGTGAACAGTCTTTTCTTTCTTCTTCCCTTTTTCAGCCTTCTTTTCAGCAGATCTTTGAGCATCTGCTGGAAGGTTTTTCAAGGGAATGATTTTTGCCTGAGGAGCTGTCTTTCCTTCGGGTGTTTTAAAATCAACAGGTTTAAAATTCTCAAGAGTACCACACTCATCAGACCAAGTAGGTTTAAATTCATACTTTTCAAGTTCAGTGAATGATGAGGAACCTTCTAGCTTTTCTAGAACAATTTTCTTACCATTTGGTTCAGTGATTTTAATCTCTTGACCCTGCAAGTTTGTTGGCACTATCTCAACAGACTTTTGATCCCTTTTGTCAGTGTTTTCAAAAGCTGGAGCAGTGGTTTCAAAACCAAAACCAAATTTCACATGACTTTTGGTTTGTTTGTTGTGTAGCATTTCAAATCCTCTACATGATTCCACCCATTTCTGACATTCAACTTGGGTGGACTCAAGCTCACTTTTACAACTCTGATATTTTGTTATCATAGTTTGGAGCTGGTCTTTGGTTATGGTTGCTTCATGTTTTAAGCTGCTTATTTCAGATTCTTTTTCAGTTAAACTTGTTTTTAATTCTTTTGAAAGTTTCTCAAATTTAACTTCATCATCTAAAATTTTCTTTCTAAGGTTTTCATTCACCTCTTTTATGTTAGCAAATGCTATCACACATCTGTCAGAACATAAATCCTTAAGAATTTGAGGAGATACCTTAGCAGCAGCCATCAATGCACAATCACACTTGCACTCACAATCATCAAATACACCCCAGGGATCTGAGAGATTCACAACCTCTTCTTCAGGTTTTTCACCTGCAACAACTTCATCAACAACATCATCAGTCACAACATTAGATTCAGTCACCACCTCCTCAGATTCAACCTCTTCTACCATATCCATGAAACAAAAGTTTTCTGGTTCATTTTCAGCTTTGGCAACTAATGCATAATTTTCATCTGTTAACTCATCTGGTAGACTGCTCCAATCAACAAAGCCTTGTGTAAAGAAGCTCTGTTGACTGGTCTCTGCAGGAGCAGAGGATGGAGCAACAGTCGTTTGCACAGGTGCTTGAGCAACAGGTGTTTGCACATAGTGGATCTGAGGAACAGTGGTTTGGACATACTGGACAGGAACAGTGTTTGCGGACTGTGCAAAATGAGCAGTGTTTTGCATATTTGGTCCAGGGGTATTATAGGAATTTTGATAAGTGTTGGTCTGAGGTCTTTGATTTGGATAGGTGATTATAGGTGTACCATGTTGACTCCTACATTCCCTAGCAAAATGACCAAGTCTATGACATTTATAACACTTTATCTTTGATTTATCTAACCCAACCTTTGATCTGCCAGTTAACCCTGGAAACCTTCTCCCAGTTTTCTTGTAAAAATTGTTAGTTCTTACATTGAGAAGGGCCAATTGGTGCATAATGTCCATTTCCTCCAAATCATCAGGGTCAAAGTATTTCAGGTCATCATACTCAAAGGATATGTTATCAGATGCCTGGATATCACCACCACTTGTTGTGAAAGCATAGTTTGGTGAATAAGAATCAGAGTTAAAACCTGAAGTTATGTCAATGAAATGATCATAACTCTGATCCTTGGTATTTCCAGGCACCTCATCATGACCCAAAAGTGTTGTATTCCCAAATACATAATCATCAGACACTTTTCCAGAGTCCTGGAGCTTCTTTTTCTGGTTAAGCTCTCTCTCATAGGTCAAGAGCTTACCATGAAGCTGGGTCAGTGATAGGTCCTTAAATCCAATTGAGTTTCTCATAACAATAGCAATAGTGTCCCATTTGTCTGGTAATGATCTTAAAAACCCATGGTTCAAAGTTGGATGGGGGTAAGTAAGACCAACCAGTTTTAGTTCACTAATGAGACAATTAAACCTCTCAAATTGTTGAGTTAATGACTCTCCCTTGACATGACTGAATGTTTCATATTGTTGGTTAAGTATTTCACGATTGTTTTCAATAACCTCTTCAGTCCCACCAAATTGTTCTTTCAGTGCATCCCACAACTCCTTTGTACTGTTACAGTATAACAGCCCAGCATATATATCATTGGGTAGAGCCATGGCCACAATACTGAAGGCCTTAGCATCTAACTCAATTTTCTGAAAATCCTGGTCGGAGTAGTTTTCAAGTTTCTTTGGCTCCTGAACCTTGGGATCTTCAGTACTCGGCACCATCGGAACATGTGGTCCGAAGATAACCGACTTCCAACACCCAGTGTTCTGTTGAGCTAGAACATGGCTCATCCGACGTTGCCAGATATTGTATTCAGATCTGACAAGCATCGGTGCTTGTTGTTCATGCCAGTGTTATGTGGATCGTGATTGATTGAAGCCATTCTCTGATTTTTTAAAAAACAAAGTCTGTTTAAAACGGTTGAATCGAAGTTAAACTATTACTTTGTTTTCAATCCAACAGACAAACGATATCAATAATTGTGAGCTGTTCTGTTTATATTAAATTGATTGGTTAGATCGAATTTAATTGACCAAGCTCTGATACCAATTGTTAGGATCTGAGTTTGATTGTTTTGATATATTTAGAATAAGATGAGAAATGAATGATGTAAGTATATATGGAAAGTGCAGCGGAAAGATAAACTATAATCAAAACAACAGGAATAAATGTTTTCAATGATCAAATGCTTTCATTAATTGAAAGATTACAATCAGTACAAATACTCCCCCTCAGCCTGATCACACAGTGATTGTTTGTCTGAGAGAATGTTTGTGTGTGATGTAATAGAACAGTACAAGCATTGTTCTATTTATAGACAAATCTAAACCACTGGTGACCTGTGCTGACGTCACCTAAGATAGTGACCTCTAACAGAATAACAACTTAAAACATCTGCCCTATACAAACTACTGTTATATTACAAAGCACTGTAAAGCAAACTACTGCTAAGGGAAAACTCTGATGGTCTTGCAACATCTGTTGGAGTCTAAGTGCTGTTGACTCCAACAGACCTTTAGTCTTCAGTACTTGATCAGCAGTTGTTTCTTCATCAGACCTTTGGTCAGCAGTTGTTCTCTATCAGTTGTTCTCTAGCATTCCTTTGTATCAGCAGTTGTCACAGCAGTTGTTTGGATGGAACAGTTGTTAGGGTCAGCAGTCTTTTGGGAAGAATATGTTGTAAAGACTGTTTATTTGTGGAATCAACTGTTAGCATATTTTGGCTTTTCAATCATCTGTTCTTCTCCAGGTCAGTAGACCCAACAAAATCTAATATAGATGATAGATCAATATCACAATTAATTGGTGCTTAATTTTGTAGTCTGATGTAGATCAATAGCACAACTAAATGGTGTTCTAATTAAAAAAGAGCATGTTATATAGATTATACACTAATAGTTCAACTTATACTAACTACTTTGTTTAAATTAAAAAGTGAAATATAACCCCAAATAAAAAGTTTTTCAAATGAGTTAGGTCAAAAAATACAAAATTTGAGATCGACCCATTAAATTATGAATGAACAATAAAGAAGACCATAAGCTATATTAACATCACCAATTACAAACTAATAAGATGGATTAAACCACAAGAATGTATCAAAAAGTTCTTAACATTTGACGCTAGTCTTTTATTTGCTTCATCAAGTTCTAGATTCTTTTTCTACAACTTTGTAGCCGTGATACCAATCCGCAAATATCACTCTGCAACAAATGAACCAAACAAGATTTTAAGCATATAAGAAGGCTTCACGAAGTACATCAAGATTTCCACAACACTCGAAGCTGAAGTCTACCCCACCTTCTGTCATCTCTCTTATTTTCTGTAGGAGTTCAGTGAAAAATTTATTAACATTAAATTACATCATCATAATGCTTAATCATATATGGATACTATGATAACAAATGTTTAGAAAAGGATAAGAAATTTAATATATACGTACATGTGCTACATACTTACCTCATAGTTACAAGATTCCTTGGGTTTATAAAGTTAGTCATGGCCAATGTTTGGCCTGTCACAATTAATAGAAGTTAATATGTTGATCGGGTATTTAGTAAATGCATTTCATTACACCAATATGGCTAAAAGATACTCTTCGTTTGAGCTTTGTTGCAACTCTAAAAATTTAATTTGGACTCAAAAATTTATTTACAATAAATTACTTTAATTATAATTAATTATTCAACAAAGATGTAACCTATGAAAAATATTAATGAAGGGCTAAATGTTAAATCAATTTTTTTTTTGGAAAAAAGGAATATGGATCTTAATATATGTTTTGTAGCTTGCATGTGGTATAAGTTGGTTGAAACATATGCCACATGAAGGAAACGTCTACGCAAACTTTTCCAAGTTTAGTGAGACACACCTTAAGAACCCATAAACATGAGAACGCCTAACGTGTATATACTTGGAAATGCAAAACAAAAAACACAAATGTTGAGATCGACTCATTAAATTATGAATTAAGCTTAACAATAAAGAAGATCATAAGTTATATTAACATCAACAATTACAAACTAATAAGATGGATTAAACCACAAGAATGTATCAAAAAGTTCTTAACTTGACGTAAGTCTTTTATTTGCTTCATCAAATTCTATATTCTTTTTCTACAACTCTTGTAGCCGTGAAACCAATCCGCAAATATCACTCTACAACAAATGAACCAAACAAGATTTTAAGCGTATCTTAAATACTCATGCCTTGACCATTATTAATCAAGCATGTTTTTATTCATAGTTTGGTTGCAAATCAAAACATCTGATAAGAAGCACAACAAACACCATTATAGATTAACCTACACCTAAATTAAGCCCTAATTAGAAGGAAAAACCCAACTAATTTCACAAAAATCCTCTGTCCAAAACGTGAAAATTCCATAGAACATACATCATCACTTCACAAACAATTAAACAAACGACAAAGTACCTCTAAAAAACATACTAAATGATTAAAAAACAACAGATTCATTAAGTTCACGAAGTACCTCTAAAAAGGTTCAATTGAACAACATGGATTTGTGGCCTGCGATTTCTACGATTGACAATCAGAATCATAAAATGCTTGTGGAATTTCAGAACCGATAGTAGATGTTTAAGTTGGTGGATTAAAGGTGAATATTATGATTCAAAATGATGATTTTATAGTTGTCATCAAATAAAATTGAAATAACATTTCATCAATGGATCATTGAATTCTTGGAAGGTGAAAGGTGGAAGGGTATTATGGGGATGAGATTTTAGTTTTTAACTAAAAAGAAAACACAAAATTACTATCATAACCTCCAAAGTGTTTTAATTGTCACAACTATGCCTATTATACCCTTAAATTTATTGCTTAAATATGTTGTACATGTTGCTTCTTAAGTTGTATAGAAATGAAAATGACCATTGTTAGCCATCACTTTTCCTTTATAATGTACTAGCAGGAACCCGTGCGTTGCGGCGGGGCTGCACCCATAATCCTTTTTTTACATATATAATAATTTTAAACTAAAAGTCATAAGGTCTTTATGGACGATTCATTATGGTGATACTAAGTATGAAAGAAGCAACAACCTAATATTTAGTTATAAATTATTTAGTATCCATGAGTTCTTGAGTACCTTGAATAAGTTTGTAAAACTACCGTTGGATACTTTATATAACTGTGTGATATTTCGACATTTATAAAACTATGTTGTATATAAACAAAGGTTTATAACATAGATTTTTAAAATGTAATACAAAGTTAAAAATGATGCAGTCAAAAAATTCAACTCCTAGTAAGTTCTATAGTTTTTTTTCATTGTATGTAGTTTATTTAACAGGTATTGTGCTTGTTATGTTCAACCGGTTGGTTTTTTTCCGCAAACTAAAATTAATTATGTTAATAAGTTGAATTAAATTGATAAGAATTGGGACCACCAATATTAAACTGACCCGAGTCCATTTAGACTAAACCCTACCTAAAAATTTTGTGTTGGATTGATGGCGTGTTAATTCACACCCCTAGCTCCATGTCCTGAACATATAGTTCTGATTAAAAGCAAAACAAAAAAATGAGCCTATGTGCCAAATCCAATTGTTAAAAAGGTTTGCACATGTAACGACTTATAGAATGTTATTTGGAAAATACTATATAGTTAGATTGAAGCCATACTTGGTGGTTAGGAGGAATAAGATAATTAAATCAAATATCTAGTATCAATAAAAAAGATATTAAACCCCAAAAGCTACATAATAATATTAGCGAGTCTTAGGGTAAAGATAACATTATATACAACACGAATGTCACGTATTAATTATGTTGATACGTCTGTTTCAAAACACATTCTCTTTAAATCACATATTGTTTTAATTTCCTACATAGAAATTTTTACTTAACAATAATAGAAGACCGAAACTCGAGCAAAAAAAAAAGAGCAGGCCATTAGATTGGATAAATAATGCCATACCATATTGTTCAACCATCTCTAGTCCCTAACTTGGCTATCTCCTTTGGGTCCTACAAAAGATCATCAAAAAAGAAACTTCACGATAATTAATTTAAATCTTAAATATTTTACAATTTATCAAATGAAGTTACTGAGCCAATACAAAGTAAAAGCGTATGCGAAAGTTTAATATTTTATTGGGAAAAAATAATGCAATACATACCGTTTTAGGCTGATGACCCAGGTAGAAAACTTTCGTCTTTGTCTCTTTTTCACAAATCATAAATCGTTCCATTTCACACTTGATATGCTTGCGCGCATCCATTAAAGCCTGCTAGGAGGAGGCACTAACCTATGTCCACATGCTTGGTCCTCCCTTTTCAAAGATAAATTGGAAGAATATTCTATTTCTCTATGGTTGGCGATGAGAAGAATGAGAAGCATATAATTTTTGAGACATGAGAAGGTGAGGATACATATACACTTCATGGACACTCAAAGGTCTTAATATTAAGCATTCAATTAAGATTTATTGTGTTTTATGATGGTGACTTACATCTTGAGATAGATATAAAGTATGTATTAGATACATATACAATTGGCATTGAATGTTGTACAAGAGGGCATAAAAGGAAGAAATTGGACAAAAATTATAGATTTATACTAAGACTCTTGATATGCCATCTTAAAAAAGATGTAAATTTACCTTCTTAGCCATCGAGCACCCATTATATAGTAGTACTAGCAGGAACCCGCGCGTTGCGGCGGGGCTGCACCCATAAACTTTTTTTTTTACATATATAATAATTTTAAACTAAAAGTCATAAGGTCTTTATGGACGATTCATTATGGTGATACTAAGTATGAAAGAAGCAACGACCTAATATTTAGTTATAAATTATTTAGTATCCATGAGTTCTTGAGTACCTTGAATAAGTTTGTAAGACTACCGTTGGATACTTTATATAACTGTGTGATATTTCGACATTTATAAAACTATGTTGTATATAAACAAAGCTTTATAACATAGATTTTTAAAATGTAATACAGAGTTAAAAATAATGCAGTCAAAAAATTCAACTCCTAGTAAGTTCTATAGTTTTTTTCATTGTATGTAGTTTATTTAACAAGTATTGTGCTTGTTATGTTCATCCGGTTGGTTTTTTTCCGCAAACTAAAATTAATTATGTTAATAAGTTGAATTAAATTGATAAGAATTGGGACCACCAATATTAAACTGACACGAGTCCATTTAGACTAAACCCTACCTAAAAATTTTGTGTTGGATTGATGGCGTGTTAATTCACACCCCTAGCTCCATGTCCTGAACATATAGTTCTGATTAAAAGCAAAACAAAAAAATGAGCCTATGTGCCAAATCCAATTGTTAAAAAGGTTTGTACATGTAACGACTTATAGAAAGTTATTTGGAAAATACTATATAGTTAGATTAAAGCCATACTTGGTGGTTAGGAGGAATAAGATAATTAAATCAAATATCTAGTATCAATAAAAAAGATATAAAACCCAAAAGCTACATGATAAGATTAGCGAGTCTTAGGGCAAAGATAACATTATATACAACACGAATGTCCTGTATCAATTAAGTTGATGCATCTGTTTCAAAACACATTCTCTTTAAATCTCTCATTGTTTTAATTTCCTACATAGAAATTTTTACTTAACAATAATAGAAGACCGAAACTCGAGCAAAAAAAAAAAAAGAGCAGGCCATTAGATTGGATAAATAATGCCATACCATATTGTTCAACCATCTTTAGTCCCTGACTTGGCTATCTCCTTTGGGTCCTACAAAAGATCATCAACAAAGAAACTTCACGATAATTAATTTAAATCTCAAATATTTTACAATTTATTAAATAAAGTTAATGAGCCAATACAAAGTAAAAGTGTATGCCAAAATTCAATATTTTATTGGAAAAAATAATGCAATACATACCGTTTTAGGCTGATGACCCAGGCAGAAAGCTTTCGTCTTTGTCTCCTTTTCACAAATCATAAATCGTTCCATTTCACGCTCGATATGCTTGCGCGTATCCATTAAAGCCTGCTAGTAAAAGGCATTAACCTATGTCCACATGTTTGGTCCTCCCTTTTCAAAGATAAATTGGAAGAATATTCTATTTCTCTATGGTTGGAGATGAGAAGAATGGGAAGCATGTAATTTTTTGAGACATGAGAAGGTGAGGATACATATACACTTCATGGACACTCAAAGGTCTTAATATTAAGCATTCAATTAAGATTTATTGTGTTTTATGAGGGTGAGTTACATCTTGAGATGAATATAAAGTATGTATTAGATACATATACAATTGGCATTGAATGTTGTACAAGAGGGCATAAAAGGAAGAAATTGGACAAAAATTATTGATTTATACTAAGACTCTTGATATGTCATCTTAAAAAAGATGTAAATTTACCTTCTTAGCCATCAAGCACACATTATATAGTAGTATAGATCTCTATGGTTGGAGATGAGAAGAATGGGAAGCATGTAATTTTTTGAGACATGAGAAGGTGAGGATACATATACACTTCATGGACACTCAAAGGTCTTAATATTAAGCAATCAATTAAGATTTATTGTGTTTTATGACGGTGAGTTACATCTTGAGATGAATATAAAGTATGTATTAGATACATATACAATTGGCATTGAATGTTGTACAAGAGGGCATAAAAGGAAGAAATTGGACAAAAATTATTGATTTATACTAAGACTCTTGATATGTCATCTTAAAAAAGATGTAAATTTACCTTCTTAGCCATCAAGCACACATTATATAGTAGTATAGAAGTATAGATAGATATAGATATAGATTATAGATTATAGATATAGATTATAGATATAGATTTATGGTGAAAGACCACAAAAATATATTCGATTAACAAACAAAACACACGCACATGATTAAAGCCTTAAAATGAAGTGGGCCAGAAAATCAATACCCTGGGATCCATGTTCATATAGACCGCAATTAAGTACTCCAATCCAAGGTGCGTTTCAAATGGGTTTTCACCTTTTTTTTAACCACCATATAAGTAAGTCCACGTTGATATGGACCACAATAAATAGGGAATTTTATTGGTAGTTATTTTAGTATCAATATTCACTATAGCAACAGAAAGAAAAAACCAATTAAAATAAAGTTGTGATAATTATAAAAGGATATCGCCATATGTTTTAGATTGATCAAAAATCATAAAAATGAAAATGAATGCGGTACTGATATTCATTTTTATAGTTTTTGTCGTTATAAAATAACCCATTGAAATGAATGATCAGCCAAATATTATATATATCTTAAAAACTAAAGTCGGTGGCATAGTTTCATTGCCACTCCTCTAACTTTTTGATAGTTGCAACTTCAGTCCTTCACATTTATTTTCTAAGTTTTAGCATATGACAACTTCAGTCCCTCACATTTATTTTCTAAGTTTTAGCATATGACAACTTTAGTCCCTCACATTTATTAAAGTGCAACTTCAGTCCCCCTACATTTATTTTGTTTATTATCGGTTCCACCGGCCAATACGGTTCAATCCGTTGCGCGCCGCCGCAACGCGCCTCGGGTCCATGTCATCCAACTCACTACCGTTGTCCTATGGTTGTCAGACACTGTTTCCTCACCGGGTTTACCGTATAGCCGGTTACTGTTCGCGTTTACGGTTTTCGGTTGTTTGAGTATGTTTTCTTGGTTTCCCACGCCACGACATCGGTGGTAGCGCGGCGTCAGCAAGTCGATCAAATATAATACGTTTCCGTTTTACAATATAATGTCGGTTTAATGTACGTTTCTATGCCGCCCCAACACGCGGCGGGTAATCGGTTGATTATTTGCTACCTGTTCAACACATTGTGACGCCCCCGCAAACCACGACGTCGAGTAAAAAACGCTCAGCATATCCGTCGTGCGCGCGCCGCCGCAACGCGCGGTGCCGGTAATTAAATACTAGTTCTCAACAATTATCAACAATCAACTTGAACACTTTCAACAATAGTTTAAATTTATGCTTAGTTGGAACTTTAATCGATTTTATACTTTTACATTTATCATGATACAAGTAGTGAGAAGTAGATGAGAAAAAATTAATAAATAAACAGGGGGTTAATAACTTAATATGTTTATGACTAAAAAACTAATTTAACTTAGAGTAAAATATATAATGTCACAAGTAGGTACAAAAGATCAGCACATCTTTGCAACAATCCCCAGTTCACCTTTTGTGTCAAGTTGGTAGGGCGATGGGAAAGATCTCAATCTTAATCCGCACACGCATAAGTTCAGGTCAAACCAAACACGGCTTGTTTAATCCTTTTTAAATCGGTCATATATGTTGACAAGTTATAAGCGGGTGTGGGTCAATATGAAACCAACAAGTTTTTAAAATAGATCAACCCGAACCCGGCCCTATAAGAAAACAACTTCTATTAACTGACCTAACACCTGGGTTTTTTCCGTGTCAGGTTCGGTTTGGATTTCGAATAGCGTTTGGAACTTTGGATTTGCCCATAAGTTATACCTTAAAGTCATTGGGGGAGGGTTTAGTGTTTCAAACTACGACAAAGTCACTGCTGATCTCCATAAAATTGGTTAGAATTCTTGGTTTCTAATCTCAAAAACTTCAAATCCAAGTCGAATTTTTTGATTGAACTAAAAAAAATTAGTATGACCAAACATCAACAAAGATGGGCGGGAGTAAAACAAGCCGCAATGGGATCAAAGTAGTTAGACTACATGACCGAGTCATGTGCATGGGGATAAGGGGCTGTCATGTAGCCACCACATAGACCTTGTAAGTTTTGCCTTCAACATTACAAAAGAGAAGGGGAGGTGAAAGAAAAAGGGGCTAAAAGTCAAGTGGGTAACAATTTGGAAGGGAGCAACACCCAGAGATTTTCACACAGAACCGGGCGACACCCAAGGTGAAGAGGAAGCGGGGTGGCGTGGAGGCGCTTGCCCTCCTTTCTTCACGACCCCACTCTATGTGGACTTACAAATGAACTCTTGGACGAGTGGTCCATGGGAGGTGGGAAGGTGACCGACATGAAGAGTTAGAGATATGGGGTCCACCTCCAACCAACCAATCATACATTTCTATTTTTATTTGTTTCACTTATTTATTTTTAAGTTAAATCTAGGAGTGTCAATCGTGTCGGGTTGCGAGTTGACGGGTTTATGGGTCGCGGGTTGGCTCATTGATGGGCTGAAATGTGCAACCTAAACACGGCCCATATTCTTTTTAACTTTTTAATGACCAACCAAACCCCTTTATTAAATATTAAACAAACATGCTTTTCTTTAATGGAAAACGAATAAAACTCTGACTACCCTAGTAACCTAATGATAAAAGGTGACCCATACGCCCATAAACGCAGAAAACACAAGGTAGCTCAATCCCACAATCTCGAGTTTCATGAAAAACCCGCTGTCCAAAGGCCCATTGCAAAAAAGCGTGGTTATCAGATTCAAACTTGAGACTTCTAGCCTTCAGCCAAAATCTTCACTTCCTCCCTAATGCCAGTTGCTATCGGCATTATACAAACATGCTAGTAAGGTGCAAGCAAAGCATAAGTCATAACAACAAAAAATTACAACCTCAACACACTACAACTAACTAGGCCAAAACTCACTGCCTTATACAAGAAAAGTCAAATCCACACCAAAAAAATCTCATCACCATGACCTCCTCAATCATTATGGAAACCGCCCGTTTCTGATTGAAAATTACTTCGTTTAGCGCCTTCCAGAAGCTCCAAAACGCCGTGAGGATGGTGGCGTTAAACACCTTTTTCTTCTTCTTTAATTATGTGACGAACTTGTGCAACTCTAAAAGATCTCTAATGTGAAACACTTAAATTGGCGGAATCTTACACCACTGCGTCACCAACTGCCATACAGTTTGGGTAAAATGACAATCAGAAAAAGAAAATGTGTTCTGATGTTTCGCCATGATCACTGTATAAAGAACAAAAATTAGGATGGACCCAATAATAATCCGATACGGATTATATAATTTTTTAATATTTTCTGTTACATACGTTGTCATACATATCGTTATTACGTAGTCCTAACCATCACGTCACCAAAACACCATGTTGAATAATCTAATTAATTTAGTTTTATCATACATATAGTTATTCTAGTTTGATAGATTTTCCTTCTCCGCTCACCATCCAAATAAGATGCCCTGAAAAGCATTAAATGGATTTATGGTGTAAGACCCCAAAATCATATCAAATGATTAGGCAATTAACAACCATTCTACCCATTAAATGAATTTATGGTGAAAGAACACAAAAGCAAATCGAATCATTAGGTGACTAACAAATAAGAACCCTCCCCAATCATTTTTGGTGGAGTGGTAGCTCCATGAGCTTCAAATGTGGAGGTTATAGCTTAGAGTCTCACATAAAGCAATTTATTCTAGGTTGAGCCGGAGGTTTTATCACAGTAGGCCTTCGGGTGGTGGGTTTCCTCTAGAATGGTGGCGAGCCAAGTCACCAGCGTCGTCTGCGTTCACAGGCGTAGGTGACTTTTGCCATTGAGTTTACCCGGATGACTTGGCTTTCCTTGGAAGTTAAAAAAAAAAAAAAAAAAAAAACCTCCCCATTAAATGGAGTTATGGTGAAAGACCACAAAAATAAATCAAATGATTAACAAACAAAACACACACACATATGATTAAAGCCTTAAAATGAAATGAGCCAGAAAATCAAAACCCTGGGATCCATGTTCATATAGACCGCAAATTAAGTACTCCAATCCAAGGTCCATTTCAAATGGATTTTCACCTTTTTTTAACTTCCCAACTGGTATAAGTCCACGTTGATATGGACCACAAATGGGTTTTCACCTTTTTTAACTTCCCAACTAGTATTAGTTAGACGTGAGCAAATCAGGTTTTTTTGCCGAACCGGTTTCGGTTCCAAACCGTTCGCTACAGTACCGCTTCCTGGCCGAACCGGTTTCGGTTTCAAACCGGTTCGGTTTTGGATCGGTTTTGTCGATTCGTAAGACCGGTTTCGGAGACCGGTTTCGGTTTGTTTCGGTTTCGGTTCTTAATCGGTTCTTTCGCGCACAATTAAAAAAAAAATAGGGCGATAAGAAAAAATATAAACATAAAAATTCGACTTTTATTATTTTTTTTCGGTTTTCGACTAACAATGGTGGGTTGGTTTGAGGAACCAGTTTGGGATGGATTTGATGAAGCCATGGAAGATGTAACAAAGAAGCAAAGCGGAAAAAACGGCGAATACGGTTGCGTTTTTTTGGTTTTTCGGGTTCGTTTTTTACGTTTTTGAGTGTTGTGATCAACCCAAAACATCTAAAAACCTATTTATACTAAGTTGGGATGGCAAATGGTGATTTCGAAGCAAAGTTAACGGTCAAAAACATCAAAAACGAGCCTAACGGCTAGTTTCTAAAGTTCAAAACGTTCAAACGGTTCGAACCGGTTTCAAACCGGTTTTTGGGTTCGATTCACGAACCGGTTCGTGTAGGAACCGGTTCGGTTCGGGTTCTCGTGGAAAAATGGGGAATCGATGCTCGAACCTACGATTCGTATATGAAACCGCACCGGTTCGTGTAGGAACCGGTTTGAGAACGAACCGGTTCAGTTCGGTTCGTGCGGTTCTGGTCCCCAAACCGGGTTTTTTGCTCACGTCTAGTATTAGTCCTTATTATAGTATCAATATTCACTATAGCAACCAACAGAGAAAATCAGTTAAAATAAAGTTGTGATTATCATAAAAGGATATCGAGATGTGTTTTATATTAATAAAAACCATATAATTGAAAATGAATGCAGGTACCAATATTCGTTTTTATAGTTTTCAATTGTTATAAAATAACCAATTAAAATGAATGATCAGCCAACTATTTTCAACAATGATCAACAACCAACTTGAACACTTTCAACGTAAGTTTAAAGTTATGCTTAGTTGGAAGTTTAATCGATTTTATACTTTTACATTTATCATGATACAAGTAGTGAGAAGTAGATGAGATAAAATTAATAAATAAACAGGAGGTTAACATGGGTGGTTCTTTATTAGGGCCAGACCGGCCTCAGCCTACCCAGTTTTTTCGTTATGTATAGTAAATTTTACCGAAAATTTTTATATGTATTAAGTCCGACCCTACTAGATTAAGCTCGACCCTACCAGATTTTTTGTTCAAAATCCGCCACTAAGGTTAATATGTTTATGACTAAAAAACTAATTTAACAAATGATAAAGAAAAATAAAACCCATTTTAGAGTAAAATATATAATTTCACAAGTAGATAAAAAAATCAGCATATATTTGCAACAATCCCTTGTTCATCTTTTGTGTCAGGTTGGTAGGGCGGTGGGTTGCGGGTTTGACATGTTTGAAATGTGTAGTCCGAACCCAACTCATTTGTATTTGTGACAAAGATCTCAACCCTAACCTGTACACACATAAGCTTAGATCAAACCAAACACAATCTGTTTAATCCTTTTTAAATAGGTCATATATGTTGACAAGTAATAAGCGGAATGTGAGTCAACATGAAACCAACATGTTTGTAAAATGGATCAACCCGAACCCGGCTCTATAAGAAAACAACTTCTAGTAACTGACCTAACACCTGGGTTTTTTCTCGTGTTAGGTTTGGGTTGGATTTCAAATAGTGTTTGGAATTGCCCCTAAGTTGTACTTTGAAGTCATTGGAGAGGGTTTAGTGTTTACAAATTCATTGCTAATCAGGGATGTTCACGAGCCGAGTGAATCGAACGGACCTTTGCTCTTGCTTGGCTCATTTACAAACCGAACCGAGATGAGCGGCTCGTTTACAAACGAGTCGAAAAGCGAGTGAGCATTTTTTTAGTCCAATTTTTTCGAGCAAGAGTCGAGCGAGAAAAGAGTGGAGAATAATTAAGATAACCATGAAATTAGGAGGTTTTCTTCAATGTTTCGTTGTCGAGTGACAACTAAGGTCGAATTGTCCGATGAGAACACTAATATTGATGTCCGAGTGTCTGAGAACAAGGCTTAGGTTGAGGCTAGTGAGGCAATGATCTTACTACAGAAAACAATTGTCGCATTGTGGCGTAGGGTGATATCAAGCAACGAACGACTAATAACATAAAGAAGTCAAGGCTGTCACGTTACGACTTAGAATTTTACTATTAAACTTAGTGTTAAATTTTTATTTGATAAAGTGGGCTACTCATATTTTATTTGCATATATTGGGTCAAGTTTTATGCATAAAGCTATAAATATTACTATGATTTGTGGCTATATATATATATACATATATATATATATATATATAATAGATAAATAATAATTTATTCGATCCGAACCGAGCCAAGCGGACCTTTCCTCGTGCTTGGCTCGTTTAGAAACAGAACCGAGCCAATCGGCTCATTTACAACCGAACGGACGATCGAGCGAGCATTTTTCGAACAAGCAGCGAGCGATTTTAACTCCATGAAATTGGTTAGAATTCTCAGTTTCTAGCCTCAAAAACTTCAAATCCAAGTCGAATTTTTGAAACTTAAAAAAATTAATATGTCCAAAAATCAACAAAGATGCGTAGGAGTAAAACAAGCCACAATGGGATCAAAGTAGTTAGACTATACGGATTACGGAGTCATGTGGATGATGATGATGATAAGGGGCTCTCATGTAGGCGCCACATAGGACTTGAGAGTTTTGCCTTCCACATTACAAAAGGAAAGGGGAGGTAAAAGAAAACGGGGCTAAAAAGTCAAGTGGTGACAGTTTGGAAGGGGGCAACACCCGCTGAGATTTCACAGAGAACGAGGCAACGCCCAAAGTGAAGAGGAAGCGGGTTAGCGTGGAGGCGCTTGCCATCCTTTCTTCATGACCCCGCACTGTGTGGTCTTACAAATGAACTCTTAGTCCAGTAGTCCATGATAGGTGGGAAGGCCTACTCGATTTGAGGTTCCTGCCTAAGCGCAGGTCCGGTTCCTGGCTCATGTGTGCTTTGAAAATATGGGTAACTCCACTATAAGGGGATTTTGAGCTTGTGGTGTTTGCAGGGTCACTCAAGTTACGACAACCCGCTATACAGATCCTACTAGTCAGGGGCGGATTTATTTGTTTTGAGTGGGTTCCCGGGAACTTACTCGGTTTGGAAATAAGAGTGGTTACTCTATAAACAAAACTATAAAGGAAGCCATAAAAAATGAAGGAACCCACAACTAAAGATACATAGTGTTCCACTGATTGAGAGCCCCTACTTTATCCTTGAGGTACCTAGTTCCAATCCCTTAAAGCCCTCGTTTTTTCGGTTATTTTATTCTAAATCCATTTAGGGTTTCATAATGTCACACCCTCAAATTCCACTTGCAGGGTTTTAACCGCGAGCCATGTGACACACCAGGATCAAAGTCAACGGTCACAATAAACTACAACTAAATGTAAAAGATACGTAAACCATGCATTAAGTTTCAAAAGTATTAACAACTATAGTGGAAGCATAAAAATCTTTACATCCCAAAAGTAAATGTTATAAGTCTGACAATTTTTAAAACCATGAAAGTGAATCCTGAACTCCATGTGACTTCGTGCGCCTATCAACTGTTGCTACCTTAGCGACATGAGAAAACATGCTAAAAATGTCAGCACATAATGCTCGTGAGTTCACAGGTTTTGAATAAAACGTTTCATGAGTTTTGAAAGATCAATCGCGTTACTACAATGTTATAAGGGCGCTAGCTAGGCATGTGACTCACTAATATGATACCACGTATGAACCACCCAATGAACTAACTGAACCACCGATCCGCAGCTAATTGAATAGCCGATCCACGGCTAACTGAACTGCCGATCCACTGCTAACTTAACTGGAGCTTACACAAATCGTATAGCAAACTCAAGATAACACTATTATAACATGATCTGTATGAATACAAGTACGTAGCATGTTTCTCCCCCAAAAACAAAAACACTGAAAGAGGGGTCGTGAAACTCAACTTAGGTTGCGTTCTTCTTAAAAGACAACAGACGATGCAATGATAGTCCCTAGTATCGGCGACCTATCATAAGATGTATATAAGTACCCCGGACTATTAACACGTAGGTTAACTAGTCCCTGAATGTCCAGACCAAAACCGTGTACGCTTGAAAACATGTTTGAATGTTAATCTGACCACACCAGACAAGACCTGACATCCCATTAGTGACCCGACATCCTCTGTATTAGCCACATACAAGTAACCAAGCAATCACATGTAAACATGCACTTAATGCGCATAACAGTTCACCAAGTCTATCGTACAATCCACATACTGCATATAAAAGTCCGAACACGTGTTGTCAGGTTTCTAGACATGTCACAGGGTTCCCAATATGTTTATAGGTGTCAAGCCATGTTTTGGGGTCTCAAAATACACTTACAGCAGAAATACACACGACTAGGCATCAAAACACGCGACTAGGTATCAAACTGGCCACAAGGAATTAAACTGGCTACCTCTGATAGGAGACTAGTGTAACATTATACAATTTTATATATATATAGAACTCCCTCGTTTATTCATCTGATTCATGTTTAAAGTATCTTTCCCATCCATTTTGTTAATTTTTAGTTTAAATAATGACTTATAATCAATATTAAAATGGATTTTATTAAAAATTCTGATTTAAAAACTTTAAAAAAAAATGTTTGTCTGAGCTAGGATTCAAACCCGAGTTCTTGGCAGGCTAAACCATAACCACACACCACACAAAGCATTACACCATTCGGTGTTTTTTGATGTTAATTAAAACAAATTAAACTTAAACCCTTTCAAGGTCCTTTAGTCAAACCTGAAAAGTCAAACGTAGTCTCCTAGTCAAGTCAAGTCAAAGTGTTAGTACTTATGGTCATTGTTTTGAAAACCGGACCGGACCGGCCGGTCGGACCGGTCGGACCGGGCTCCGGGGCCTGGACCGGTCCGGTTCGGGTAGTCGGACCGTTTTTGCAGCGAACCGGGGTTGAACCGGTGAACCGGCCGGTCGGACCGGAAACCGGACCGGTCGGACCGGATTTTTTATTTTTTTTAATTTTTTTTAATTTTTTTTTGTTTTTTGGCCGGTTCGTCGAACCGGTCGAACCGGTCGGAACCGGTCGAACCGGTGAACCGGCCGGGGGTCCGGTTCGACGTCCGGTCCGGTTCTGAAAACCTTGCTTATGGTCCCCTAGTCAAGTCAAAGTGTTAGTAAATATGGTCTCCTAGTCAAGTTAAAGTTGTTCCTAAATTCTAGCCTAGTCAAAGTAGTCCCATCTCCCATATACTAAAGTTTTCATCCATCATTTTTTCCTCTAGCTAGTTCCGTGTTTTCCAAGTATCATAATTCATTCAATATTGTTCCTTTAACGTTTTATTATTCCATTACTTATTCCCTCTTAAAACTAGATATGTAATGCTTCTTAACCTGTAGTAAGATGTTCATAAACTGATTTTTATCATATTTTAGCTAAAAACAATTTTTAAAATATTCAAAGGTGCATATAAGTGCAACCCTTGATTTGGACAGCAAGCAAAACCACACTTAAAAACACCATAACTCTATTTTTACAACACTTTAAAGTAAACTCAGATGCTATGATCAAGATCTTCGAATTCCGGTTCCGATGGTATATTATTTGTCGAAAAAATCATCCGTTTTGACCTTTAACGAGCCCAAACAAAACAGGGGTTCAAATTTGGACGAGTTTTTTTGCCTTACGTTTTCGATCTATTTGTAGGACTCAAATGAAAATATTTTCTTAACGAAAGTTATTCAGAATACTTTGATTTAGTTTACTTTAAATTTCAGAATTTTTCAAGGTCGTTTGGTATTTTTAAATTGTAATTTAAAACATTAGCTGCAGTCTGTCCAAAACGTGATTTTAACAAATCTAACCTAACTAACACTCCACCTATTATTCTTTCGATTATCCTAACCGTATAAGAACTCTAGACCCTTAATATGACCCTAAAACAACACTTCTTATTACATTAGGGCATTATTACTAAGTGTTTGCACGCTCAAGAAAACGTGCGAACTCATTAAGCACCTAAGGTGAGTTTACATAGCCCTTTTTCACTATTTTGGGGTGAAACATGTTACATTTTCAATTGCAATTCAACATAAGTGTCTTTGTGTTATTCTATGTTGCATTATGTCTTAAACATTACTATGGTAAGCACAATTAGACTAGCATAATCATTAACTCTATACAAGCCAACAATACACAATGATAGATCTATTGGACTGACAACCCCACCCGGATACGTTACCTCCAGTATAGGTAGCGTGGGTGATTGTTATCGCAACAAAAACGAGTGAGCCATATGCGTATGGGATGGACCACAATATTCTAGTCACAAGGTTTGATTATGCACACGATTTACCGGGTAGTATTGTTTTCACATATGGACTAGACTTGCCATGACACTCGAATTGTACAAATTTTATTCAATATTCAAACCTATGTAATTCTCACCAACTTTTGTTGACCCAAAATATTTTCAAACTTAACATTTTTCATGTTATAGCTTGCTTGAAGATTAGATTTAATGCTTGGAGATGTATATCTAGTATTTTTCATTTTGATGTACAAATTCATTTAGAACAATTGTATGTAATTTATGTAATCAATTAATGAAATTTATTATTTACCATGAGCTACTGAACAATCGTCAATATGTGACATCCTGATGTTTCCGCCATCGGTTTGGGGTGTTACAACTAGGGACCTAGTCGCCTCCTTCGGGTGGCCACTAGGAATCCTAGTTGCCCATGTAGTCCTGGAGCCTCTTTTTGCGCGTTTAACCCTCCAAATCCGATCCGAAACATGTAAAAGCACCCAACATCAATCCAAAATCCTCAAGCAACATATCCTAAATGAAAAACCCCAATTTATCATCAGTCTAACACCCTAATTGCAAGCATTTCCCAAAATGGAATAATATTATGAAAACATCACATCAAAGCATGCATAACTTACCCTAAATGACAAATAATCAGATTTCTTCACATAATCACGTTACAAATCGTCATCCTACTGTTACTACATCATTCTAGCACAAACCTTAATATCATACAATCATCAAATCAACCTATAACATCCTGAATCCTCCTAAATCACTCAAACGGGTCAAAACACATATTATCATCAAAACACATCAAACAAACTTCATACTCCTAGATAATCATCCTAATAACTTATCCATATCAACAAGACATCAAACACACAAGAATCCCCATGTTTTAATCATTAAAAACCGTTCTTTGCATAAACCCATCACATAGAACTCATATAAAGGATTAGACTTGTTATAAAACTGTTTTTCACAAGTTTTCAAAGATATAAACTTCACAAAACTTAGGGATCAAAATAACGAAATTACAAAAGCTTAGGATGAATAACACACCTTGGATTTTGCTAGAAATGATGTTTAAGGCTTGGAAATGGTAGATTTAGGGCAAAAATAGGTTCAAGAGGTTAAGTATAGTGTGAGAGAGGTTTGGGGCGAGTTATGATGTTTTACAAGTCAAGTATGGTATTTATAACTGTTTCTAGTCGTTTATAATGTTACACACGACTAGGAACTGCAGGTGGCCACTAGGAATCCTAGTCCCCCCTTGCAGGTTGTTGTGAGTTTTCGGCACGCTAAACACTATTTTTAACACATGTAAGCACATATTCACATACCGACAAGTTATATAATGATTATAAACACATAATACTTGATAACTAGCACAATCACATCCATTCACAATCACTCCACAGATATGAAACTCTAAACTGTGCAACAACCGAAGCATAGCAATCACTAAGAGAAAACGTACCGGTGTTAGCGTTAGGATCCTATTGGGCCTCTCCCAAACCAATCATGAAGACACGTGCGTTCCGGTTGCCACCTCCATTGTCTCTACCACCTTCATTCGTCCCAGCCTCACCTTGAATCAACTTTGGGCAATTTTGCTAAAAGTGCCCCACTTCATCGCAATATGTCCCTAAACCACAGCTTGAACCTGCCCCTGCTGAAGATGGACTATACAGTCCTTAGCAACATGTCTTGCTCGCTTGCATCTATTACAACGAAACTTGTTACAACCACCATATTGATGAAACCCACAATGGTTACACTTTGGGAGCTTCCCAGTATACCCTCCTTACTTCTGATCAGATGATGAACCCACTGCTTCAAACTTCCTCTTGTTATTCCCAGGGCTTTCACAACAGCACCCCTGGGAGGCAAAACATCCTGAGCAAACTTCATGTTAGTCATCTTGTGAGCCGTTCGAACAGTATCCAACAGTGTAGTAGGTTCACCCGCAGCTACCAACCCAGCAATCTCTGGCACCAACCCAGCAATGTAGTGCTCGATCATCCTGTATTCTGGCGTAACCAACACAGGACACATCACATCTAACTCAATATACCTTGTAGTGTACTCCTCGATCTCAGAACCCACCATCCTATGATTCCAGAACTCATGTTCCAACTTCTTCACCTCATCTCGTGGGCAATACTCTGCTCGCAAACCTCTGAACGAACTCGATCCATGGCATAGCATTGGCTTCCCCCAAGCTAAGAGTCTTTGTAGTGGAGCTCCACCAAGTCAAAGTAGGACCTTCAAAAGCTCCCATAGCAAACTTCACACGATCAGTAGATGGACAGTTACACATAGAAAAAACTGACTCAATCTTCTCGAGCCACCTAAGCAGTCCGACTACTCCCTTAGTACCACTGAACTTGTGAGGCTTGCCGTTCATAAACATCTTAAAGGTACACACAGACTGTACCATATGAGGCTGGTTAATAGCATTACCACCAAGAATCTAATGGGCAGCAGGTTATTCAGCTCATCCTATGTCATGGTGATGTTACCACCACCCCGACCACAGCCGGTACGACCACCACGAACACCAGACATCTTCTGCCAAACACAAAGACAAGATACTCAGATTCATCACTAGTATAAACCACTAGTAATCACAAGAATTAAGATCTAGGTCCAATCCAGGACCATCAGTCCAAACACAGAGTCCACCAGGATTTTCATGCATCTTAGCTTATGATTTCGTGTGCACACGAAACGATAACCTGTTCTACATGGTCCTACAAGCGTACTCCTAGTTTGAAGCTCAAGTCACCGGACACTAACACCTAGAGATGTACCACTACAAGTACAAGTGTAAGATAGTGTGTGTAGGCGAGTGTGTCCATTAGAGTATAGAAGGGAGATGTCCGAATCCTGGACAAATCTCAAGGGTATGCGGAAGCTACTCCAATGTACACCACTGCTGTGCCAACAAGTCAACATCTTCATCCTCAAAATCCGAAGACGAGGATAAGATAGGAATAGAAGAGAGAAATAGATAAGAGACAGAATGGATGATGTAACACATAGATGATGACGATGATACCGACACCCCTGCAAATTAGTAAATGTACCACGTAACACGACTCATACGTATGTGACCGTCTAGTGTGTGAGACTCGGCTATAGAATAGAATATACATGCAGTCCTAGTTCACTATAACCATTGTCTCTGATACCAATCTGTCACGCCCTCAAATTCCACTTGCGGGGTTTTACCGCGAGGCGCGTGACACACCAGGTTCCAAGTCAACGGTCGCAATAAACGACAACTAAATGTCAAAGATACGTAAACCATTCATTAACTTTCAAAAGTATTAACGACTACAATGGAAGTATAAAACATCTTTACATCCCAAAAGTAAATCTTATAAGTTTGACAACGTTTAAGACCATGCAAGTGAATCCTAGATGCCATGCGACTCCGTGCGCCTATCAACTACTGCTACCTTAGCGACCTGAGAAAACACGCTAAAAATGTTAGCACATAATGCTGTGACTTCACAGGTTTTAAGTAAAACGTTTCATGAGTTTTGAAATATCAATCGTGTTACTACTATGTTATAAGGACGCTAGCTAGGTGTGTGACTCACTAATACGATACCACCTATGAACCACCCAATGAACTAACTGAACTAGGGCTTACACAAATCGTAGAGCAAACACAAGATAACACTAGTATACCATGATATGTATGAATACAAGTACGTAGCATGTTTATCCCCCGAAAACAAAAACACTGAAAGAGGGGCAATGAAACTCACCTTAGGTTGCGTTCTTCTTAAAAGACAACAAACAATGCAATGATAGTCCCTAGTGTCGGTGACCTATCATAAGATGTATATAAATATCCGGACTATAAACCCGTAGGTCAACTAGTCCCTGAATGTCTAGACCATAACCCTGTACGCTTGAAAACATGTTTGAACATTAATCTGACCACACCAGAAAAGACCTGACATCCCATGGTGACCCGACATCCCCCGTGTTAGCCAAATACAAGTAACCAAGCAGTCACATGTAAACATGCACTTAATACGCATAATAGTTCACCAAGTCTATCGTACAGTCCACATACTGCATATACAAGTCCGAACACGTGTTATCAGGTTTCTTGACATGTTACGGGGTTCCCAATATGTTCCTAGGTGTCAAGCCATGTTTTGGGGTCTCAAAATACACTTACAGCAGCAAAACAAACGACTAGGCATCAAAACATGCGACTAGGTATCAAACTGGCCACTAGGAATGCCAGTGGCTACCTCTGACAAGCGACTATGGGCATAGTCGCCCCTCTAGTCCTAGAGCCTCTTTTCGCGCGTTTAACCCTCCAAATCCGATCTGAAACATGTAAAAACACCCAAGATCAATCCAAAATCCTCAAGCAACATATCCTAAATGAAAACCCCCAATATCATCAGTCGAACACCCTAATTGCAAGCATTTCCCAAAATGTAATAATATTATGAAAACATCACATCAAAGCATGCATAACATACACTAAATGGCAAATAATTAGATTTCTTCACATAATCACGTTGCAAATCGTCATCCTGCTGTTACCACATCATTTTAGCATAAACCCTAACATCATACAATCATCAAATCAAGCTATAACATACTAAATCCTCCTAAATCACCCAAACGGGTCAAAACGCATATTATCATCAAAACACATCAAACAACCTTCATACTGCTAGATAATCATCCTAACAAATTATCCGTATCAACAACACATCAAACGCACAAGAATCTCCATGTTTTAATCATTAAAAACCGTTCTTTGCATGAACCCGTCGCATAGAACTCATATAAAGGATTAGACTTATTTTAAAACTCTTTTTCAAAGGTTTTCAAAGATACAAACTTCACAAAACTTAGGGATCAAAATAACGAGATTACAAAAGCTTAGGATGAATAACACACCTTGGATTTTGCTAGAAATGATATTTAAGGCTTGGAAATGGTAGATTTAGGGCAAAAACGGGTTCCAAAGGTTAAGTATAGTGTGAGAGAGGTTTGGGGCGAGTTAGGGTTTCACAAATGATGTTTTACAAGTCAAGTATGGTATTTATAGCTGTTTCTAGTCGTTTCTGATGTTACACGCAACTAGGAACTGCAGGTGGCCACCAGGAATCCGAGTCGCCCCCTACAGGTTGTTGTGAGTTTTTGGCGCGTTAAACAGTATTTTAACACATATAAGAACATATTCACATACCGACAAGTTTTATAATGATTATAAACACATAATACTTGATAACTAACACGTTCACATCCGTTCACCAATCCCTAGGACTCGAGACTTGCGTGTGTGCATTAAATTCATCGATTCTATAAATCACCCATCCTTGTACACATGGTCATGGACCGACTCCCAATGATCCCTTGGATCATTGTAACGACTCCCGATGATTCCTTGAACAATCATAACAACCTTGATGATTCCCAAAACCATCGAAATGACTCAACTGACCCAACTAAGTATAATGTATGCATGTCTCGCTAAGGTAGACTTACTAGTTTGACAAAAGTTACTATCCTGAATTTGCCGGGTGTCACATCATCCCCTTGTTGAAAGAATTTTCGTCTCGAAAATTGCCCGAAGCTGATAAGGAAGAGACGAAAAGAAAGAAAAATTTTCCTAACCCTGATGATTCCCAAACCATTGAAACGACTCAACTGACCCAGTTAAGTATAATGTATGCATTACTCGCTATGGTAGACTTACTAGTTTGACAAGAGTTACTATCCTGAGTTTGCCGGGTGTCACACATAAAGAAAGAAACAAGTCGCCTCCTCTTCAATCCTGTCTTCCCTTGTTCGTTTTTTTATCCCACAGGCGACAACCCACAGCTCCTCCTCGCCTCTAGGCTCCAACCTCCAACTCCGCTAGCAAGCGCCTCTCTCCACCCTCCAGCCGCCTCCTTCAACCCACAACCATCTTCAACCATATGTGTTCCGGGTATATCAGTTGTGCTTCTATGGTTTTTCATTTAATTGGTCAGTAACACTTAACTTTTTCATAAGTTATTTGCTGTATTTTATTGCTTAAATGCTTAAATGCTTAAGTCCATAAGTTGATTTGTCTATTTATTTGCCATTTAGGTAATAAATTGATTGCTTAATACTTAATTCCTTGATTGATTTAGGACTTATGTGTAGGTTAATTGGGTATGTGTGGTTTTAGTTTTTGAATAGCATTATGTTGGAGTTGTTGAATGAAACTAGTAACCAATGAAAAAGAAAAAAAATGGATTGGGAATTTAGGATGGTGATTGGTAAAAGTATTTAAAGAAAATTGCTCTTCGTATTAAACATTATACGGTAAGATAAAAGGTCTATTGAACCATGATGTTTGTGTCAAACAATCAATAAGTTATAGCTGTTTTGTGATGTTTTACTAATTTCTAAACAATCAATAAGTTATAGCTGTTTTGTGATGTTTTACTAATTTCTAATTGTTGTCGCCCCTTTGCATGTCCAAAAACCTTACTGAGCATTTTTTCGTTAGTGATAACCTTAATTAAATTAACTTATGTTAACAGACTAACTATTTGATAAGGAAATTTATTGAAAACTTGTTTGCTTTATCAGAGCAATATCCCTTTAGAAAAAAGATTAACACTTTGAGTACTTGACTCATGTTTTTTTTTAACAACCCCTCGACTCGAGTTCGAATCACTACCCACGCACCGGTGTCCACTTTGAAGTTATCTCAAAACCGTTACAGGGAATTTTTTCGTGGTGTGCAGGATTCGAACTCAAGACCAAGCCCGGGCGGGAACCCTCCGAAGAGGTAAACCCTCCCACCTCTCCCCAGCTAGGCTGGACTCATGTTGACAAGCAAGAATAACAACGAAATAATAGAAATACTTAATTAAAAGAAAAGAAGAATAACAATTAGCATCAACCACAAACAAAATATGTTAGATTTTAACCTGTTAAAACCTGAACTGCCCCGAACCTTTGAACCGTCCAATCGACCCGAACCCCTGTACCGACCCAATTTTTTTATGTTCGGTCATATGTAATTGGAGCATCTAAAAATTAAACCCAGGGGAAAAAAAATCCTTGATCAGGCACTGTTGCTGGTTGATCTAGTCGTTTAATAAAAAACTTAGGGGTTGTTTATTTCTGCTCTTAATGAGACATATGTATGAATCACTCAAACATAGTTCATTCAGGCTGTTTGTTTCGTGAGCAAATGTCTGAACCGCTCAGACATTTGCCTCTGAATGGGTAAGCATTATAGTATTATACTAGGTTTGAATTCTTCAGACCTCTTACTGGTTCAACAGTTAACCATTCAGAAGTTGTTTCTAAAACAAAATGCAAAGTTTATAAATTGGATTCAAAATCACAAACGGCAATTGGAATTTGAAAATATCGTAATCTGTCAAAAGAGGTGTGACTTGTAATACATTTAGTTGACAAAATAATAATGTTTTGTATGTACAGGAAGAAAGTGGTGGTGATAGTGGCGGCAACATGGGATATGGCCACCACAATATTGGTGTAATGCTAGTGGTGGGGGCGGCAACAAAAGTAGTGGTGTTCTGTCGAGTTCATGGCGGTGGCGAGTATGGTGTAGGTGGCGAGGTGGTACTTAGAATAAATATTTAGTTAGTTTTTTCAACCAAACATGTTATTTTTGAATAAATATTCCAATTTAAATTTCTTTGGACTTAGAATGCTAGAAATAGAATTCACATTTCAATCTTATTGAATTTTAGACAACTGAATATCAAATAAGAGAAAGAGATAGCCAATATGTTAGTGGTTGTTTGGGAAAAAGGAGATAACTACGTTATTGTAGAAAAAAAAGAATGTTCCTAGAGATGATGGCGAGGAAGAGATGTTTAGGAAGAGGCATTTCCATATTTTTATAGACGAATAAAAAGCAGGGGAATTTGATTTTAATAACTTAAACTATTCGAAATTGGTTCCTACCATCCTCAACTAAAAAATTGGCCATATATAACCTGAACTATTGACTTATTGGAATCTAACACTCAACTAACTAACGCCGTTAGTTGAGTTGCTGACGTGGCACAAGTTGCTAATGTGGCGCGCTGATGTGGTACAAGTTGCTGATGTGGCACAAGTTGCTGACGTGGCATGCTGATGTGTGCATAGGTAGATTGACACGTCAGCATGCTACTTCAGGAAATCTTGCCACGTCAGCAAACCCACTAACGGTGTTAGTGATTTAACCGTTAGTGGGGGTTAGATTCTAATAAGTCAATAATTCAGGTTATATATGACCAATTTTTTAGTTGGGGGTGTCAGTGGCTAATTTCAAATAGTTCAAGTTATTATAATCTAATTCCCCTATAAAGTACTATGCATTTATACTTTATACTGGGTCGGCCCATAAGGGAGTGTACCCAAGCAATTGTTTTGGGTCCACATCTAATTAGGCCCCGAAACTTGAATATATAAATAACAAAAGAGTTAATTGCCAACTCTTCTTCTCATCTATGTCCCCAAGGTTTATTAATTTTTTGTCACTTTCATCCAACCCCCAAACTACATTAAGAAAACTCAGTTAAATCAAGGGTATTTTGGTCACTTTGCATATATATCTCTTTTTTTTTGCCATTTTCATCCAAACACTCCATAATCTGCTGGTAAACCCGTCACCAAACACTCCAAGTGCAACTTTTATCCCCATTACCAAACACCCCTCCAATTGAACCACTTGTATAAACCCTTCTTTCTTCTCTATTCTCTTTGCACAAACAACGAACAAACACACACACACACATACACTGTGTGTTCTGAAAGCTTAACCGGTCACCATCTTCGAGGACCAGCGCCGGTGCCATCCTCTCCAGTGAGTCCCTTTGCTCCGATAATTATCAACCACTTCACCATAATCCTCCTCATGTGTTCCGATAATTATGTCTTTGGTGGTTGTCAATCACAATGGAGACAACGACGAGGGTTCCATGGCAAAAACCCAAGGGTTCCCGGAAACAGTGATTAATTCGGTGACGAAGATGTCGCTGGCATCACTAAAAATCACGAGTAAAACCTCTGCATCGATCTTACATATTCAACTGTTCTCATCAATTAACCCCACCACAACCATCTCAGATTATTGTCAAAGAAGAAAGGGGGTTGTTGGGTTACCTCTGTTTAACAGTACTCTGGCGATGAAGATAGCGTTGTCGTCCCTAAACATCACCAGTGACGAAGAAAGGGGTTGTTGGGAACTGTCCTGTTACCTCCTTCGGCCTTTGCATCTTCTGATTATAGTTTTAGGTTGTTTACCCGCCGGAATAAGGTTGCTCCACCGTGTATCTGCCTATCGCCGCCCCTTCTCCTTTGTTCCTTTCTTTTCTCTCTCCGTCGATCTTTCTCTTCCCTGATTCCCCCTCTCTCCCCCTCTCTCTCTCTCTCTCTCTCTCTCTCTCTCTCTCTCTTTCTCTCTCTAGCTTTCTTTCTCTAACTCTCTGTAAATGGGTTTGTGTGTATAAGGTAAGATGTTGATGAAAGTGGCAAAAACAAGGATATATATGCAAAGTGACCAAAATACCCCTAAGTTAACTGACTTTTCTTAACGAAGTTAGAGGGTTGGATGAAAGTGGAAAAATATAAGAAACCTTGGGGACAAAGATGAGAAAAAAAAACTACTTGGACTAAAGAGACATTTTTGTCCAAACCTCGTAGACTAAATTGACAATTAACTCATAACAAAATATAAAAATACAGTACTTTGAATGTTATTAACAGGATTAATTTTTGTCTTAATGGTAAGAATAACGCCTTGTAGCTTAGACTATGTGTTGTGGGCAGAGATGGGTGATGCTTTATCCTCTAATATTAAGCCACGTAAGTGCTAACATGGTAGGGTAATAAAGCTGCAGCTCAATAGCCTGATCCTGTTGTGGGTAGAGGTGAGCAGCAGCCTTATCCATTTTTTTAAATTAATATTTTTTAAACTTTGTTATTTTAAATTTGTATAATATTTAAATTTGTAACACAAATTAAATAAAAAACATAAAAGATTCATTAATAAAAAAAATTTAAAAAGACATAATTAATAAAAAAACAAAAAAAACTAGTAAACTACTCCTCTTGTTCGTTGAGCTCTTGTTAGAATTCCTTCACCACTTCTGCCACCACTTCTGTCGGCCGTCCATCCTCGGCCACCACTTCTACCACCTCGCTTTGGGGTGGTGGTTGCGAATCCAGAATTACAAAATCCGGAAACGGTGGTGGCATTTGGCTAACATTAACTTCGATTTCGTTATTCGTACCACCATACTCGTCTTTATTAAAGAACTTCATAACGGGTTGGTAACATCCTTGCCATTGTGACGGATCCATTTTTGTAAAGATCTAAAGTTGCTTTGTGTTTTTTTAAGTGTTTGTAGGTTGAAGAGTGTATTTGTTTATTGTGGGTAAATAAAAAAAGGTTTTTTTTAGGGTATTGGATTTTAATAATACCAAGTTTTAACCGTTGGCCGATAATAATCCTTACTTCAAAAATTCCCAATAATAATCCCAACTTTTGAACATTTGGCCTCTGGTAAACCTTTTTTAATTGAGCACTAACTGGGTTAGTTTGTAATGACGTGGAATCTGACATGGCCGGCCCTGAAAATTCAGGTGCCCGGGCCGAGCTGAATTTTTTTTGCCTTTTAGCCTTAGCTTTAGGCCTTAACGAAATAAATAATGTAAACTATTTTTAAGCTATGATTAAAGTAATATCAAATTTATGGATCTAATTTTATTTTCCACTTAGGTTGTAGTCTAACGGTAGAGGGAACAAACCCTCTTGGGAGAGGTTGCGTGTTCGAATCCCACAAAGTGTGAAAATATAAATGGGTGAAAGTCTGGCAATTAAAAAAAAACTGTTTTATAACAAAAAATAAAAGATAAAAATCATAACAAAAATAATAGATAAAAATGAAGTCAAAACCAACTAGTAAAAAGCAAAACAACTAAGTGTGAGTCCTCCTCATTTCATCTTCTTCATTCTCTCTTGTCCTACACTCATTTATAAACCTGCAATTTTTTTTTCTTAAACCATTTCATTTTTTTCTTTAATTCATAACATCTCTAAAAATTTCTTTACTTTCTGTTTTATATAAACTACCCTCCACTTTGATTAATACTTGATTAACAATTTTGGGAATCAAACATACAAAAATCCATCGAATTAAGGAAATCATTGTTAAGAAAACTTAGGTTATCAGAGGGTCAATATGCCCCAGAGAAATTGGGCCCGGGTCGGGAGTCCTCCCCGCACCCCTTAAGGGTCGGCCCTGGAATCTGACTAGGCACGATGATGTGTACAATTTAATATTACGTGGCATTTTATTGGAGTTTAACAATCCAAACTTTCACCTATTGGCCGGCAATAATCCGTACTTTAAAATTTCCCAATAACGATCCCAACTTTCGGACATTTTTCCTCTGGTGAACCTTTTTTAATTGAGCACTAACCGGGTTAGTATGTGCTGACGTGAACTATGAGTTGACAGCTGACGTGGTAAATTTAATCTGAGGTATCATCTAGGTGTCATTTCCTCCTATATAAACATTATAAAACAAAAGATTGACTCAAACTCAAAACCCTCCCTATCTACATAATCTTCTGAAACCCTCCCATCTCTCCCTCTCTTTCTCTCTCTCTTTTAAATCAAAACCCTCTTGCATAAGATTTTGTAGATGGGGAGGGTTTTGAGTTTTAGAGAGAGAGAGAGAGAGAGAGAGAGAGAGAGAGAGAGAGATTGGAGGGATGCAGAAGATTATGTAGATGGGGAGGGTTTTGAGTTTGAGTTAATCTTTTGTTTTATAATGTATATATAAGAGGAAATGACAGCTCAGATTAAATTTACCACGTCAGCTGCCAACTCATAGTCCACGCCAGCACCTACTAACCCAGTTAGTGCTCAGTTAAAAAAGGTTCACCAGAGGAAAAATGTCTGAAAGTTGGGATCGTTATTGGAAAGTTCTAAAGTACGAATTATTGCCGGCCAATAGGTGAAAGTTTGGATTGTTAAAATCCAATAAAATGTCACGTAATATTAAATTGTACACGTCATCGTGCCTAGTCAGATTCCACGCCAGCACAAACTAACTCAGTAGTGCTCAGTTAAAAAAATGTTTACCAGAGGCCAAATGTTCGAAAGTTGGGATTATTATTGGGAATTTTTAAAGTAGTGATTATTATCGGCTAACAGTTAAAACTTGGGATTATTAAAATCCAATATGCTCCTTTTTTTATAAATAGCCAAACTAGCCATTGGCTAACTCCTAGTTGGCTGCCAACGGTCATTTTTCTCGCGCCACCACACGCGAGGCTGCTCATTTGCCATCGCTCGCGCCAGCTATCAAGTGTGGATGTTATGGATCAGGTTAGCCATGTGAATCAAGTTGTGGCTCGCGGCTCCTTGCTCGCGGGCCACAACACATAGTCATTTGGGAACTAGTGTTCGACTCTAGGTAATGCCAATTTACTTTTAATTTTTCATCTGGTTGATACCCTTCCAATGAGAGGGTTAGTGGCCTTTAATTTATTTGATACTAGACTTTTGCCCCCGTTTACACGCGGTTCACCAACGTACAATTATTTTGAGTGGTAAAACGTAAAAAAAATATAGTAGAAATATTTTATTAAAATTTAAAAGAAACCAATACACATTTTATTCAAATATCACTAAATATTTCTTTATACACTACATTTTTTGTTTTAGTCTTGACCTTCCCATCAGCATCAAGTATAAGTAACTTCACACATGCCCTGTTTTTAACTCTTGACAATGCGACATAAAGCTGGCCATGTGAGAATACTGTAACACCCCAACCGATGGCGGAATCATCGAGGTGCCACGTAGTGACGATTGTTCAAAAGCTCATGGTATTAAAATGTAAATATATGATTATTGAATATTGTTTTACAACATGTGAAATTAAATACAAGACAACAAAAATAAAGATAATTGATTGATTTAATCTAAGTCCAAAGTCCTATGTGAAGCGTCGAGCAACTTATCCTGAAACATGCACGAAAATAATTTTGTCAACATAAGATGTTGGTGAGTACTACTTAGATTTGTACATATAGTATAAGTTTGAAAAGTAGTACAATTCATGTGTCTAGCATCACCAAGGCATTATGTAAACACGCAAGTAACCAAACAAGAC
The DNA here is from genome assembly GCA_030844895.1 of Ambrosia x helenae. NCBI lineage: Eukaryota > Viridiplantae > Streptophyta > Magnoliopsida > Asterales > Asteraceae > Ambrosia > Ambrosia x helenae. Next base: position 104,207,377 of record CM061231.1, on the reverse strand, counting down.
AAAGATCACATGTAAAGTCTGTACAATGAAATTGATAATGAGCACCTCAACACGTGTGAGTCTAAAAGAGTACCATAACACAAAGTTATGTCTAAATGAGCACCGTAACATAAGTTACGTCTAAATGAGCACCGTAACATAAGTTACCTCTGAGTGTAAAGAGCACCATAACATAAGTTATGTCTAAATGTATGATTTTGTATGTAAGCTACGTTCATGTTTCAAGCATAAGCACAAAGATAAACAAGACACGTATATGAATTGTAAATGAATAAAATGTATGTGTAAAGGAATACGAAAGTTTTGTATACTTGTGCATGAATCACCCCAAAAGTTGTAAAAGCGGAAAAAGGGGATAAGTAATACTCACCTTAGCAAGGTGTTAAGTCTTGTGTAATTGAATAAGTGTATCCAACGTTGCCAAGTATCACCCTATGTATAATGTAACAAATAAGTCTATCTAGTCTATAAGTATTTTCTAGGGCTTCGAATTGGGGATAAGTATTCGATTGATTTTTAAATAAAATATTAAATAAATAAGAGAAATTTTGATAAATAAATAAACAAAAGTCTTTTTGTAAATTTTAAATAAAAGATGGTCACAATATAAAGTTTTAATTGTGAAAATAATTTTTATAAAATTATTTTCTTGAAAATAGAATATTTAATCTATTTATTTCAATTTTGTCAAAATATAACTTTAATATTTCAAAAAATACTAAAATTAAAGAATTATTAGTTTAAAAATTATATTTCTGTTCTAAATAATCAGAAATAATTTGTATAAAATTTTGGTGTAAAAATATTAAAAATTGGATTATTATGATTTAATTATGATTAAAACTAACAAAAATTGATTAAAAATATTAAATAAATGATTTTTCTGAAATAAAAATCATTTCTGAAGAGTTTATTGTTATAAAAACCTAGAATAATTTTTGTGGGAATTTATAGAATTGTTTTGATATTTTAATAGTATTTTATAAATATAATAGAATAAACTTGATTTATTTATTAGATATATTAAATAATTAAATTTTTGAAAACTAAAAATTGTAAGTTAAACTTTTTCATTAGATTAACACAAAATAATTTTTGTAGAATTATTAAAAGGGTTTTAGTATTTTAAAATGAATTTTAAAAAAAGGAATATATACATATGTGTTTTTAAAAAAAATGTTTGTTGATGCCAAGATTCGAACCCGCGTCAAACCCGGGTCGGGGTTTTAAATCACAAGCCCAGACCAGTTGGTCTGGACCCTGACGGGTGGTTCAAGGAACAACCCTTTATATTGTTAAAACGCCTATATTAATCACATTTAATCATGATATTGCTTGAAGTTGGGTGACTACGAGTATTATGGATGTAGGTATGATAAAGGAGCCAAAATGACGGAAAACGGGCTTTGGAAATGGACCGGAAGGCATTGGAACAAGATGGAACAAAACAAAAGAAAAATGGAATTTTGGCCCTAGCCCACCGTACCCTTACGGTGGGGGCGTAGGCCTACGGTGGCTTTAGGACACAATTTCCACCGTATGGCAGTCCTCCTAAGCCGTTAACATTCCCAAGCCCACCGTACCCTTACGGTGGGACCGTAGGGGTACGGTGGCACCTGCACTCTTGTGTAACTCCTTCTTTAAAGTGCAATTATTGGAGACTTATCATTATCACTTCTCACTTGGGACGTTTCTTATCATATTTTGGGCGATTTTGGCTGGAAGAAAGCATTGGAGAACAATTCTAATCCTTTGGTTTGTGTTTTTGATTCCTATGAACAATTATTTGAAGGTTATAATGATTCACCACATCATGCTAGGCTAAAACCTTTGGTGATCATTCTTGGTGAAGGTTTTTCTCAAACTCTTGTGTGTGTTTCCTTGAATTTCTAGGATGATAATTTAGTATTCTTGCTTGATTATTATGATGTTTGAACAATTGATTGTAGTGTGTTGATTAATTTACCAATTTTTAGTCTTTATCGTTCGTTCTTGGTGTTGCTAACAACCGAGATATCACGGGAAGGATTGGGTTGGTTATTGATTAATTGGTCATCGGGAAACAACCTCGCGTTAATATAATCCGAGTACTTTGTTCCTTTTTACCACAACAATTGCTTTTACATGAGTTATGTCTATGTAACTCTTTCTAGTGGAAATTCACACATGTGTTTAGAGAAACCGGATCCTTGAATGGTCATTATCTCATAATTTGAAGAAACTTTTTTTAAGTTTAAATCAATAATTAGTCGTTATCTTAGTTAAAATCAAAACACTCAAAATCTTAATTGTTTACTTTTTATTTAAGTAGTTTAATTGTAGTCAAGCAACAAAACTAGAATTTACACATTTTCCACAAACTCCCTGTGTTCGATACCTTCTTGCTACTATACATTAGTTGTAATTGGGAAATTTAACGTGTACCACGATAAGCACATCAAATTTTGGCGCCGTTGCCGGGGAGTAGTGCGCAACGTGTGTTAAGCTGTTAGTTTTGTTTGTTATTTTCGGGTTTACACGGGTTGTGTTTAGTGTGCAGGTACTTCAAGTGTATGCATACTAGGGGCTCTCACGAGTCATCACCACTTTTGTTTGATCCGGAGATTGAAAGAACACTGAGAAAGAACCGAGTTTTGATTCGAAGAAACAAAGTCATTGATTCACCTACTTCACCGTTCACCCCAAGAAACATAATGCAAGACCCTCACATACCAACAACGGGTCAAACGACCTCACCATTCATGCCTACTTCCTCACACATTTCACCTAACACCACATTACCTAACTTGTCCACTAATCCTGAAACACCAAGCCATACCACCCAACCGAGTTCCACCCAATTTGATCCAAACCTTAACTTTAATCCATCATGTACCATTCCACCATTTTTCTCATTTTTTTCCAACTACGGGTCAATCATCTTCTACCATTCCACACCCACAAGGACAAGGTTCAACAATTGTCCACACCACATCTTCTTATCAACCACCTAATCAATCGGGTTTTTACCATTCATCTTTTCAAGGTGGTCTAAATTCAAGATTTCAAAGAGATGTGTATGACGAGGGGTATGATGATGAGGAGTTTAGTGGGTACAATGAAGAGGGTTATTACTATGGAGGAGAAGGTGCATATGTGGGTTCTCAAGCTCAAACGGGTCAAGTAAGTCAACCACTTTTACAATATCAAGACCCGTCAAGACTACCGGTTGGTGTGCAACATGTTAGACCACAAGGATTGCAGTTTCAGCATCCCACGCCACTCAATCAAATGCGGCCTCCAAATATGCAAGCTCAACATCAAAGGCCAAATCACCAACAACAACCTATGCATCCGAATCAACATCAACAACAATTTGCACCACAAGGTGCAATGCAAGGGCAAATGGGTCAACCAAGAGCGCCATTGGGAGCACCTAGAAGACTCCACCGTGATGTTGTACGGGGAATTGAGGCACATTTTCGGCCTATCATCACTAATAATCCATCACCCATAGTGATTCCACAAAATGCAAATGGAAGAACTTTTGAAGTTAGAACAACCGCACTTCAAAGTTTACCAAAATTCAAGGGGCTAGCAACGGAAGAGCCTTATTTCCATTTGGAAACTTATGATTCAATTTGCAACACTATTGGGGGCCAAGGATTTACTCCGGATGATGTCAAGTTGGTACTTTTCCAATTTTCATTGGAAGATAAAGCAAAAAGATGGTTTCACACTCTACCATCCGCATCAATTTTCACATGGGCCGATATGCAACAAATCTTTTTGGATGAATTTTATAGTTCGCAAAAGACCAATGATGCAAGGAGAGGGTTGAGAAGCTTCCAACAACAGTCGGGAGAGATGTTCCATGAAGCATTTGAGAGGTTTAACATGATGCTAAGAAATTGCCCTCACCATGGTATCCAACTATGGGAATTGCTAAATGCTTTTCATGAAGGTTTGACATCGGAGGATGCACGGGATCTTATGTCCATCACAAATGGTACTTTTGGTACAAATTTTGAACAAGATGATTGGGCATATTTAGAGCAAATGGCGGTGACTTCAAAAAGGAAGGCCCAATCTTCAAGAAGGGCAAGACATGTGATTCAAAGACCACAGGTACATGCGGTTGAGGGAGGTAATGTGCAAAATACTAATCAATTGTATAATGTTTGCAGCACTTGTCAAGAGATAGGTCACACGGCGGAGGTTTGTGGAGTGGGTGTGCAAGAAACACCAAGTGAAGAAGTGAATGCTATTCAAGGGGGTGGGAGAAACTATGACATGAACTCCAACACTTACCACCCCGGGTTACGAAATCATCCCAACTTTAGATATGGGAATGCTTCTAATCAAGCCAACCCGAATTTTCAAGCTGCTCAAGGTAACTTTGTGCCTCGTCAACAATACAACCAAGGGAATTATAGAGGCGGATACAATAGTGGCTATCAAGGGCAAGCTCAAACTGGACAACGAAATTCGGGTCATGATTCGTCAAGTGGAAATGAGGTCATGGAGATGCTTAAAGCTATGCAACAAGATATGCAAAGGCGGAACCAACTTGATGAAGCACGAATACAAAAGGATGAAGTTCGTGATAAAAGCATTCAAGCATTAACAACTCAAATGGGTCAATTGGCAACCGATGTGGCGGAGTTGAAAAAAGGTAAAGGCAAACTTCCTAGCGATACGCAGGTAAATCCGTCACATGGCTCTTCCCGAGGTAACAATGTTAATGTTAATCATGTAAGTGTTTTAAGAAGTGGGAAAGAATTTAAGGCGGACTTGTCACCAAGTTTTGTCGAGGGGGTGGTTGAAGATGTCACGGGTGAGGAAAGTGACAATGATGAAGTTTCACCGGTTTTACAAAAAGAAATAAATGTTAAAAAACCGAAGCGAGTGAGATTGAGAAAATTGAAAATGAGCCGAATCAAGTTCCATTTCCATCGGCTCTACTTGACCCGGGTAAGAAAAATTTTATTGCATCACGAGGTCCCCAAAAAGAAGAAATGTGGGACATGTTTAAACAAGTAAAAATAAATCTTCCTTTACTTGATGCAATAAAACAAGTACCCGCATACGCTAAATTTTTGAAAGAATTGTGTACACAAAAGAGGCAACAAAAGAAAAAAATGCCTAAGCGGGTAAATGTTACGGGTCAAGTGAGTGCAGTTTTGAACGGGGAGCTTCCTCCTAAGCTCCAAGATCCGGGCACGCCATTAATAAATATTCAAGTTGGTAATTTTCAAATGGCAAAGGCGTTGCTAGATCTTGGAGCCGGGTGAGTATTTTACCGGGTGGGTTGTATGATCAATATGACTTTGGTCCATTAGCTAGGGTGGAGACAACGGTTGTTTTAGCCGATTTGTCTCATAAGTTACCCCGGGGGATGGTTCAAAACGTCATTGTTAAAATTGATGAATTTTATTACCCGGTTGACTTTTTGGTATTGGATTATTCATCCGCCGAGTCAAAACAACAACAAAATGTCATATTGGGTCGACCATTTTTGAACACCGCACATGCGGTAACTGATTGTAGATTTGGCACGGTTGACATGACATTTGGAAACCGGAAAATGCGTTTAAATGTTTTTACTAACAATACTAATGATTCCGGTGTTGAAGAATGTTTTATGGCAGATGTCATTGAGGGATGCAATCCATGTGAGTATGAGAAAGATGGAATGGAACTGTGTGCTTGTAATTTTTCTGAACAGGTACATGCTGTTGATTTGGAGAATGAAGAAGAAAAGCAAGATGTGCTAGCTTTGAAGGAGGGTCGACCACCATGGTCCCACCAGTTTGATAGTTTGCCAGTGGAGATTGATTCGGGCACCAAACCCTCATTAGAAGTGCCACCAAAGTTGGAGCTGAAAGACTTGCCAAGCCATTTGAAGTATGCTTTTCTAGGGGATAATGACACATTACCGGTCATTATTGCCTCTAATTTGGAGATGGCTCAAGAGCAAGCTTTGTTGGAAGTGTTGAAGGAGAACAAGGGGGCTATTGGGTGGACGATTGCCGATCTCAAAGGAATTAGTCCATCCATTGTGATGCACAAGATTATCACCAATGAAGATGCAAAGCCCACAAGAGAAGCGCAAAGACGGTTGAATCCTAACTTAAGGGAGGTAGTTAAAAAGGAGGTAATTAAGTGGTTAGATGCGGGAATTATTTATCCAATTTCGGATAGCTCTTGGGTAAGTCCTACTCAAGTGGTACCTAAGAAGTCCGGCATTCAAGTAGTCAAAGATGAAAGTGGTGAACAAATAGCCACTCGACCCGTAACCGGGTGGCGAGTGTGTATTGACTACCGCAAATTAAATGCCGCCACTTCTAAGGATCATTTCCCGCTTCCTTTTATTGACCAAATTATTGAAAAATTATCGGGTCAAAAATACTATTGCTTTCTAGATGGGTATTCGGGATATAACCAAATCGCAATACACCCGGATGACCAACACAAGACCACCTTCACTTGTCCATATGGTACTTTTGCCTTTAGGCGGATGCCATTTGGATTGTGTAACGCTCCGGCAACTTTTCAACGATGTATGATGAGTATCTTCTCGGACATGGTTGGAGAGTCGTTGGAAGTGTTTATGGACGATTTCTCAATATTTGGCACTAGTTTTGAATCTTGTCTCAATGAATTACAAAAAGTTTTAAAAAGATGCGTTGAGAAAAATTTAGTGCTTAGTTGGGAGAAAAGCCATTTCATGGTGCAAGAGGGAATTGTGTTAGGCCATGTAATTTCTGAGCGGGGTATAGAGGTGGATAAGGCAAAAATCCGGGTTGTTTCATCATTGCCACCACCAAAGAATGTGAAAGGGGTAAGGTCATTTTTGGGACACGCGGGTTTTTATAGACGGTTTATTAAAGGTTTTAGTGTCATTACCAAACCTTTATGTAATTTGCTTTTGAAAGATGTTCCATTTGATTTTACTAATGAATGTTTGCAAGCTTTCACTGTTTTGAAGGAACACTTGGTCAAGGCTCCTATTTTGCAACCACCGGATTGGTCGAAGTCATTCGAAATAATGTGTGATGCAAGTGACACTACAATTGGAGCAGTTTTGGGCCAACGAGTTGACAAGAAGCCGGTGGTAATTTACTATGCGAGCAAAACTTTGTCCGAAGCGCAACTGAATTACACCACAACCGAAAAAGAACTATTAGCGGTGGTGTATGCTTTGGACAAGTTTGTTCGTATATTTGGGGGAGCAAGGTGGTGGTATATTCGGACCATAGTGCGGTTCGATATTTGATGGAGAAGAAAGACGCCAAACCAAGATTGATTAGATGGGTTTTGTTGCTCCAAGAGTTTGATTTGGAGATTCGGGATAAAAAAGGAAGCGAAAATGTTGTAGCGGATCACTTGTCTCGAATTCCGATGGAAGGGAGTGACGATATGACTGAAATAAATGAAAGATTTCCGGATGAGCAACTTTTAGCCGTATCAACCCAAGCCGCACCGTGGTATGCTCATTATGTTAATTATTTAGCCACGGGTGCTATTCCGGATCACTGGACCAAGAAACGACGACAACAATTCATGGTCCAAGTGAAACAATATATTTGGGATGAACCAGATCTTTTCAAGATTGGACCCGACCAAGTGATTCGAAGATGTGTCCCCGAGGCAGAAGTTAAAGAAATTTTGACACATGCTCATTCTTCCGCTTGTGGTGGGCATTTTAGTGGACATAAAACTGGCTACCGGGTGCTTTCATGTGGGTTTTATTGGCCTACAATTTTTAAGGATGCTTGCCAGTTCGCCCGGAATTGCTTAAATTGTCCAAGGTTGGGGAGCATATCAAAAAGGGATGAGATGCCAATGCAACCGATCTTGGTTGTGGAAATATTTGATGTTTGGGGCATCGACTTTATGGGGCCGTTTCCTAATTCAAACGGGTTTTTGTATATTTTAGTGGCGGTGGATTATGTCTCAAAGTAGATTGAAGCAGTTGCTACAAGGACAAATGACCATTCGGTTGTTTGTAAATTTGTTCAATCCAATATTTTTGCCCGGTTTGGTGTGCCTAGAGTGATTATAAGCGATGGTGGTTCACATTTCAAAAATTTTAATTTTGGGAAGTTATTGAAGAGATATGGTGTGAACCACCGGATTGCTACACCGTACCATCCACAAACAAGTGGACAAGTTGAAGTGTCCAACCGTCAAATAAAGGAGATTCTAATGAAGACGGTAAGAGTTGATAGAAAGGATTGGTCGGGGAAATTGGATGATGCTTTGTGGGCATACCGAACGGCCTACAAAACTCCCATTGGTACAACGCCTTATCGGATGGTATATGGAAAGGGTTGTCATTTGCCAATGGAGTTAACGCATCGAGCGCATTGGGCAGTAACGACGGTGAATGCGGATTATGATGAGGCGGGCAAAACGAGGAAATTACAACTGAGTGAGATTGAGGAAATTAGAGATGAGGCATATGAATGTGCATCGGCTTATAAAGACAAACTTAAGAAAGTTCATGATGCCAAGTTGAGAAAGAAAACCTTTGAAGTGGGTCAAAAGGTTTGGTTGTACAACTCAAGACTCAAGATGTTCGCGGGAAAGTTGAAGAGTAAATGGATGGGTCCTTACATAGTTTGCCGGGTTGGTGAGTATGGTGATGTTGAAATTCTGGATGAGAACACTAACAAGCAACAAACGGTAAACGGACACCGCTTGAAACCGTATTTGGAGGGCAACGATATCAACTACTTGGAGATGGATAAATCGGGCTACATTCTAAGCCGGTTGAGGAGTCATGATCAAAGAGGCCCAGGTTTGGTAGTGTAAATAGTTAGATTTTTATTTTATTTTATTTTGTTTTATTGCATAATTTCGTTTTTGATCGAAATCCGTGTTTGAAACAAGTGTGGGGACGTACCGGTCACGAAACGGTTCTAGCACGGTGTTGAGGACAACACGGGATTTTCGAGGGGGTAGGGTAATTTTCGGGTTTATAAAATTACTAGTTTTTTTTAAAAAAAAAAAAAAAGAAAAAAAAAATTTTTTTTGCCCAGGTACCACCGTACCCTTACGGCCTGGCCGTAGGGTTACGGTGGAACAAATAATCTCAACGGCAGTTCGCGTCTGCCATACGGTGAGAAGAAGGGCATTTGGTCCACCGTAGGGGAACGGTAGTCCCGTAACCTTACGATGAGGGCTGGCTTATTATTATCAGTTACGTAAAAAAAATAAAAAAAAAAAAATTTTTTTTGGGTACTTGAAACAATAAAACCGGCCCACCTTCAACTTTTTCACCTACCTTCTTCTTTCTTCTTCTTCTTCTTCAAAATCCTTCAAGAACACCCACAACTTCCTCACCTTAATTCATCCATAAAACCTTCAATTCTTAACCAAATCACTTGGTTCTTGAGTCTATTTTGCATAAAATTTTATAAGGAAGTCGATTTTTGGGAGAATAGTGGAAGATAAACACGTTTTTGGGGTCAGATTTCAAACCCTAGAAATCGCATTAATTGGGGGTTTTCTTGTTTTCTTGTTTTCTTGTGTTCTAACATCTTCTATTCCAAGGTATGTGTCTTATTTGTGAATTTTTATGCTACATTGTAAGATATTTAGGTTTTTGTTCTTATCTAGTTTGAACCCACTTGCTTGTTAATGGTATAATATGTAAATAGGTTGTTTGATAATATTGTGGTAGTAGATGTGTTGTTGAGATGGAAAATATGAGTTTTTGGTAATGCTATGATTATAGAGGCGTCATGCCCAAATTTTGTCAAATCAAAGAGGACTTGTATGATTAATAGTATCTACTACCATAGTAACAAGCAAGTGTGGGGATGTTTTGTCATGTTGGCTAATGGATTTGTTTTGCTTGTTTTTGTTTTGTTTGTTTGTTGTGTCATGTATAGGAAATGGCACGCACGGGAGAAGCCGCTGGGTCAAGCTCGTCTGCTGCAAAGGCTAAGGGAAAGCAGCCGGCTCAGCAGTACAAAAGAAGAAAGTATGTTCCTCAAAACAATGAATCTGATGTGGAGATGGAGCAAGCACCTCAAGCACCTCAAGCACCGGAGGCTCCAAGGCTAGACCCGGCTGAAAAGCCGGAATGGAAAACTGGGCCGTTGAATGCAAAACCAAGAATCTGGCAAGCTACATTATTTCATGATCAACTCAAAAAGCTGTCAGATAGGCCAGGGGCTTTCATCTATGAAAGGGAGGTGAGCAGAAAAGATTTCGAGCCATTTGGGGTTTTTGACAGGTTTAAAGCGCTAGGATGGGAAGCTGCACTTTATTGTTATGATCAAGAAGAAAGAAGGGTATTTTGGACGAGGTAGAAGAATGGATGGCCACACTACGATGTCCGAGATTTAATTCACCTTCAAAGATGAAGCTGATTGGTGAGGTAAATGGAATAGATGTGGAAATGTCTTACGAGACATTACGAAGGCTTGCAAAGTTTGACAGTTTACCGGCGAAGGAATATAAGAATCCGAGCATTGACGAATTGTTGCTTAATCCGGACAAGCATCCTCATTGGATCGACATGTTGAGTGATTTATTTTTTCCGGGTACTTATCATGGTACTTTATATCGAAGAAATATGAAGATAGAGCCTAAACTGTTGCTGAATTTCATCATCTTGAACATATTACCGAGACGCGCTGATAAGGAACAAGTGCGCTTTTCTGAGGTCCCTATTTTATATGCGTTGATGCACGGTGGACCGAAATTCTCTTTTCGGTACTTGGTCTTGAATCATGTGTGGATATGTAGAAATTCACCGGATAGGACAATCATTCCTTACTGTCGAATAATTACTGGATTGTTGAAGCAACAAGGTGCAATCACTGCTGAAGATGAAGGAAGAAAGAGGAAAAAGTTTAAACCTATTGATCTGGCAATAATGGGTTCTGGTTGGGTGTATTCTGAATCTGAAAGGTATCACAAATTGAAAAGTGGAGGTCAAAAGTGGAGGATGTTAAAGAAAGATGCACGGGCACTTTTGCCCGGTGAGGAGGATGACCCTGAAAGTGGAGCTGAAGCGCCACCAAGTGATGATGAAGAATATGAAGACAATCCGGCGGGTGGACATTTGGATATTGGCCAAGGGATTTCGAGTGGATATCATGGTGGAGGATTTTATGATTTTACCGAGAGGGCATATGTGGATGGTTGGGCCTTTGGGGGATCGATGAATGAGGTGATTGAAAGTCAACGCCCCCCAGCCTCGGTGTTTGATACTTGGTCGGGGTCGGAGCGAACATTATTTGATCATCAAACGATGATGGGAGCTAGCATGGAGCGAAGAATGCAACAAGGGTTCGATCGTCAAGAATTATGGAACCGTGGACACGCTTACGCTCAGCAAGTGGAGATTAATCACAAATACATTGATGATCAGAACAGGAGAATGAATGATGATTGGCATGCGGGGAGGCCCGTAGTCGCAAATCCACCACCGGTGGATTATGGGTCCCTACCGCCATATGACGGAAGCATCTCCTATCCGACTCCACCAGTCCACCATTCCCAATGGGTCAACCCTCAGCAGCAGCAACCCACAGATCAAGGAGGAAGCAGTGATGGAGCATTTGGCTTTGGCGAATGGAATGATTTGTTCACTTCGGTGTTCGGGCCGCCGCAGCCGCGCTACTATTGATCAGGTCGTGCTTCTTGTACATAGTTTTATATTCTGTTTGTTTATGCTTGTGTTTTTACCTTTGGGTTTTGGGTGGTTGGGTGGTGTATTGAATCATGTGAATTGTCGATAAGTTTGGGTTGTGGAAGTTGGATGTGTGTTTGTGTTTAAAAAAAAAATGAAAAATCTAAAAAATTACAAAATGAAAAAATACAAAAAGAAATTTGTGGTTTGAGTGTATGAGCGTTTCTTTCCAAAGCCATGCATTGGGACAACGCATCCCAAGTGTAGGGATGGGAGGAAATTTTTGGAAATTTTTGGAGATTTTAAAAAAATTTCCAAAAATTTCCAAAATTTTCCTCCCATCCCCACACTTGGGATGCATTGTCCCAATGCATGGCTTTGGAAAGAAACGCTCATACACTCAAACCACAAATTTCTTTTTGTATTTTTTCATTTTGTAATTTTTTAGATTTTTCATTTTTTTTAAAACACAAACACACATCCAACTTCCACAACCCAAACTTATCGACAATTCATATGATTCAATACACCACCCAACCACCCAAAACCCAAAGGTAAAAACACAAGCATAAACAAACAGAATATGAAACTATGTACAAGAAGCACGACCTGATCAATAGTAGCGCGGCTGCGGCGGCCCGAACACCGAAGTGAACAAATCATTCCATTCGCCAAAGCCGAATGCTCCATCACTGCTTCCTCCTTGATCTGTGGGTTGCTGCTGCTGAGGGTTGACCCATTGGGAATGGTGGACTGGTGGAGTCGGATAGGAGATGCTTCCGTCATATGGCGGTAGGGACCCATAATCCACCGGTGGTGGATTTGCGACTACGGGCCTCCCCGCATGCCAATCATCATTCATTCTCATGTTCTGATCATCAATGTATCTGTGATTAATCTCCACTTGCTGAGTGTAAGCGTGTCCACGGTTCCATAATTCTTGACGATCGAACCCTTGTTGCATTCTTCGCTCCATGCTAGCTCCCATCATCGTTTGATGATCAAATAATGTTCGCTCCGACCCCGACCAAGTATCAAACACCGAGGCTGGGGGGCGTTGACTTTCAATCACCTCATTCATCGATCCCCCAAAGGCCCAACCATCCACATATGCCCTCTCGGTAAAATCATAAAATCCTCCACCATGATATCCACTCGAACTCCCTTGGCCAATATCCAAATGTCCACCCGCCGGATTGTCTTCATATTCTTCATCATCACTTGGTGACGCTTCAGCTCCACTTTCGAGGTCATCCTCCTCACCGGGCAAAAGTGCCCGTGCATCTTTCTTTAACATCCTCCACTTTTGACCTCCACTTTTCAATTTGTGATACCTTTCAGATTCAGAATACACCCAACCAGAACCCATTATTGCCAGATCAATAGGTTTAAACTTTTTCCTCTTTCTTCCTTCATCTTCAGCAGTGATTGCACCTTGTTGCTTCAACAATCCAGTAATTATTCGACAGTAAGGAATGATTGTCCTATCGGTGAATTTCTACATATCCACACATGATTCAAGACCAAGTACCGAAAAGAGAATTTCGGTCCACCGTGCATCAACGCATATAAAATAGGGACCTCAGAAAAGCGCACTTGTTCCTTATCAGCGCGTCTCGGTAATATGTTCAAGATGATGAAATTCAGCAACAGTTTAGGCTCTATCTTCATATTTCTTCGATATAAAGTACCATGATAAGTACCCGGCAAAAATAAATCACTCAACATGTCCATCCAACGAGGATGCTTGTCCGGATTAAGCAACAATTCGTCAATGCTCGGATTCTTATATTCCTTCGCCGGTAAACTGTCAAACTTTGCAAGCCTTCGTAATGTCTCGTAAGACATTTCCACCTCTATTCCATTTACCTCACCAATCAGCTTCATCTTTGAAGGTGAATCAAATCTCGGACATCGTAGTGTGGCCATCCATTCTTCTACCTTGTCCAAAAATACCCTTCTTTCTTCTTGATCATAACAATAAAGTGCAGCTTCCCATCCTAGCGCTTTAAACCTGTCAAAAACCCCAAATGGCTCGAAATCTTTTCTGCTCACCTCCCTTTCATAGATGAAAGCCCCTGGCCTATCTGACAGCTTTTTGAGTTGATCATGAAATAATGTAGCTTGCCAGATTCTTGGTTTTGCATTCAACGGCCCAGTTTTCCATTCCGGCTTTTCAGCCGGGTCTAGCCTTGGAGCCTCCGGTGCTTGAGGTGCTTGAGGTGCTTGCTCCATCTCCACATCAGATTCATTGTTTTGAGGAACATACTTTCTTCTTTTGTACTGCTGAGCCGGCTGCTTTCCCTTAGCCTTTGCAGCAGACGAGCTTGACCCAGCGGCTTCTCCCGTGCGTGCCATTTCCTATACATGACACAACAAACAAACAAAACAAAAACAAGCAAAACAAATCCATTAGCCAACATGACAAAACATCCCCACACTTGCTTGTTACTATGGTAGTAGATACTATTAATCATACAAGTCCTCTTTGATTTGACAAAATTTGGGCATGACGCCTCTATAATCATAGCATTACCAAAAACTCATATTTTCCATCTCAACAACACATCTACTACCACAATATTATCAAACAACCTATTTACATATTATACCATTAACAAGCAAGTGGGTTCAAACTAGATAAGAACAAAAACCTAAATATCTTACAATGTAGCATAAAAATTCACAAATAAGACACATACCTTGGAATAGAAGATGTTAGAACACAAGAAAACAAGAAAACAAGAAAACCCCCAATTAATGCGATTTCTAGGGTTTGAAATCTGACCCCAAAAACGTGTTTATCTTCCACTATTCTCCCAAAAATCGACTTCCTTATAAAATTTTATGCAAAATAGACTCAAGAACCAAGTGATTTGGTTAAGAATTGAAGGTTTTATGGATGAATTAAGGTGAGGAAGTTGTGGGTGTTCTTGAAGGATTTTGAAGAAGAAGAAAGAAGAAGGTAGGTGAAAAAGTTGAAGGTGGGCCGGTTTTATTGTTTCAAGTACCTAATTTTTTTTTTTACGTAACTGATAATAATAAGCCAGCCCTCACCGTAAGGTTACGGGACTACCGTTCCCCTACGGTGGACCAAATGCCCTTCTTCTCACCGTATGGCAGACGCGAACTGCCGTTGAGATTATTTGTTCCACCGTAACCCTACGGCCAGGCCGTAAGGGTACGGTGGTACCTGGGCAAAATTTTTTTTTTTTTTTTTTAAAAACTAGTAAGTTTTTTTTAAAATTTTTTGAGGTCAAGTGCAATGTTGTAAAAATTGGAACACCTTGATTTAACCCCCATTAGACACATCGGCAACCCTTAATACCCGTTTCTTTTTCTTGGTGAGAGTTGAAGCCACACATGTAAATAAATAAAATTCCTCTTTTGTGAGAGTGGCAACGGGTGGGGGTGCACTAGAACTTGTGCCTGAATACAACTTGAATCTTTGATTGAACATGAGTGTAAAAATGATAAGGGCATTAGGTAGCCTCATCATGTGAGTGCGAGTGTGGGTTTTGGGGGGTTGGACCTCATACATTACAAATATGAGCAAGGTAGCGAGAGGGGCGGGGGTTTGGACATTTAGTTGCCCATCTTTGAGCCTAAAAGCCTATCGATTGTTAACCCTTTAGCTAGTTCCCTAAATCAATACCCAACTTGACCCGGTCTTATGTGTTTAAATAAAGTGTTAGTGTGTTATTTTAGTATTACAAGTTGAAGTTTTAATTGAGTGTGTTCGTATGTGTATGTATTTGTGTTTCTTGATGTATTGAAAAAAAAAAATTGATGGATTGAAAAAAAAAAAAAAGAGAAATGAGAAAAAGAAGAAAAAGAAAAAGAAGAGCAAGTTAAGTTATGTATGTGTTTGTATATAGTAGTGTTTCTTTGTTCGCGTGTGTTTGTGTTGAAATAAAAGACCGGGTAAAGTTTGCGCTACTTATATATATCCTATTCCCTACCTTCACACCTAGCCAAGTTACAACCGTCAAGTCCCTTTGATTTATATTCATGTTCATGTTAGGAGGATTATTGATTTAGGTACAAGCTTATGGTTGTACAACTACCCGTTTGCCTTTTGTGTGTCTAGCGTATCTTTGCTAGAGCTTATTTGATACCGAGAGGAGAGATATTGTGAGGGGTGTGTTGATTGGGGTGTCGAGGATGGGTTAGTACGAGGATTGCACATCTAACTTGACTTTAAAATGGTCGTTTTTGTGAGAAATAGAGTTTTGGTAGATTGCTTGGGACAAGCAATGGTTAAGTGTGGGGATGTGACGGGTGGTTCAAGGAACAACCCTTTATATTGTTAAAACGCCTATATTAATCACATTTAATCATGATATTGCTTGAAGTTGGGTGACTACGAGTATTATGGATGCAGGTATGATAAAGGAGCCAAAATGACGGAAAACGGGCTTTGGAAATGGACCGGAAGGCATTGGAACAAGATGGAACAAAACAAAAGAAAAATGGAATTTTGGCCCTAGCCCACCGTACCCTTACGGTGGGGGCGTAGGCCTACGGTGGCTTCAGGACACAATTTCCACCGTATGGCAGTCCTCCTAAGCCGTTAACATTCCCAAGCCCACCGTACCCTTACGGTGGGACCGTAGGGGTACGGTGGCACCTGCACTCTTGTGTAACTCCTTCTTTAAAGTGCAATTATTGGAGACTTATCATTATCACTTCTCACTTGGGACGTTTCTTATCATATTTTGGGCGATTTTGGCTGGAAGAAAGCATTGGAGAACAATTCTAATCCTTTGGTTTGTGTTTTTGATTCCTATGAACAATTATTTGAAGGTTATAATGATTCACCACATCATGCTAGGCTAAAACCTTTGGTGATCATTCTTGGTGAAGGTTTTTCTCAAACTCTTGTGTGTGTTTCCTTGAATTTCTAGGATGATAATTTAGTATTCTTGCTTGATTATTATGATGTTTGAACAATTGATTGTAGTGTGTTGATTAATTTACCAATTTTTAGTCTTTATCGTTCGTTCTTGGTGTTGCTAACAACCGAGATATCACGGGAAGGATTGGGGTTGGTTATTGATTAATTGGTCATCGGGAAACAACCTCGCGTTAATATAATCCGAGTACTTTGTTCCTTTTTACCACAACAATTGCTTTTACATGAGTTATGTCTATGTAACTCTTTCTAGTGGAAATTCACACATGTGTTTAGAGAAACCAGATCCTTGAATGGTCATTATCTCATAATTTGAAGAAACGTTTTTTAAGTTTAAATCAATAATTAGTCGTTATCTTAGTTAAAATCAAAACACTCAAAATCTTAATTGTTTACTTTTTATTTAAGTAGTTTAATTGTAGTCAAGCAACAAAACTAGAATTTACACATTTTCCACAAACTCCCTGTGTTCGATACCTTCTTGCTACTATACATTAGTTGTAATTGGGAAATTTAACGTGTACCACGATAAGCACGTCAGACCCTGAGAACAATTAGTTCCTGATTATCATAATTATATACAATAATGGAATTCTAATTTATATTTAATTTAAAAGAAAGAAAAATAAATGGTTGTAAGGGGACTCGAACCCGTGAGCTCGGGTTTGATAACCACAGACACAACCACTTGATCAGGATCAGTGGTTGTGTTGTGTTTGTATCTGTTTAAAATAAATAAACAGTTTAGCGTTCATGTTCTTCCCCAATTCGTTTCCCTAAGAACCCTAGTTTCCATACGATTTCAATTACACCTGTTTAAGGCCCCGTTAATCCAATTAACCATAGGGGTTTTAAACCTGAGATGAAATTAGACAAAATGGCATGAAAACTTACGGTGTTTGGGATTGGATGAACACGAGGATGAGTGGCCGGAACAGTTACGCCGGCGGAAAATTCCAGGTTCGTCTGGAACCCTTGCTGCAAAATGTTTAGAGTGTTTGTGCGAGTGTTTTGGTTTGATAGGTGGCCATATATATATATATACTAGCTTCAGGGACGCGCAGGTTGACTTTTGTCCGGTCAACCGGCGTGATTTATGGCCGGATTTCAAGCTAATAGCGAGGGGAACATGCGTGATATGGTCGGGTATGAGTTTAAAGGTGCGTAGTAATCATTTATTTGGTCAAAGCGTGACTTGTGGGGTTTCCATTCCTTGGCCGGAATCTTGGCCGGATTTCTCGCCGGTTACACGAAGAAGACAACAGGGACAAGGAAAAGGGTTTGGGCCGGGTTCTGTGTTGGGCCATAGCTGTTGGGCTCCGAATTTTTAAAAAAAAAAAAACAGACTAAGGATGGTTGAGTTGTGTTATGTTTTGGGCTTAGGTGGTTAAGGTTAATGGATTTAGTTTAATACTTAAGACCAACATAAAAATTTATCATTATTATTATTATTATTATTATTATTATTATTAAAAAAAATAAAAAGAAAAGTGACGGATGTCACAGCATCCCTACTTTTAGAAACTTCGTCCCGAAGTTATTAGAAACATAGGGTTATGGATGCTTGGGTAAAAATTAAGATAACTGTGGTTTGAAAAATTTGAGTTAAGGCACGACGTAAATTTATAGGTAATAGAGTGAATTGTTTCGAATGATTTGGATAAGAGGTCTGATAGATGTGAGTTAAGGGTTGGATTAGGTTCGTCTCGAATAATAAGGAGAATAAGAATCTAGTAAGACACTAAACTTCAAGTTTTAGGAATCCTAAAATAAATGTATGAGTTGATTGATTATAGAAAGGCTAATAAACTACCAAGTAACTAGAGTTTGTTCCTGGTCCGACTTCCAGTCTCACTTTCAATGCATCATTAGTGTTTGTATACAGGGTGTACCGCAGCTAACCCACCACACCTTTGATACTTTGAAAACGTACTGGACGCCTACCAAAAACTCTAATAGAATTTCACACTACCCTAACGTACCTGTAAATTCATGATTACGTTCCGGACCGGAATCATCAATTTACCTTACATTAGGGTTTTATGTCCTTCTATGATCCTAATCTAACACACATTACAGCAAATAAGTTTCACAAGAAGATGACACAACAAACACGTTGAGTTACAATGAGATGTTATCAATGAAATGAGGCCATGTAATAATGAGGTCAAATGCATTGGTTTGCAATGACTTGTAAGCATAACTGTATTTAAGTATGGGCTACCACTCGTCCGAGGAGCCCTTTAAATGAAATGTTCATCAGAGTTGCGTGGATAATACACACGTGCAAGCAAGTTTGTAAGTACTGCAACCATTAAGTGTAAGTGTTATCTTAGTGGCCTATAGAAATAGATTACGAGTATCATGAATAACTAAATGTTCAATAGATTGTCAAATTAAAGGAAAAATTCAAGTTTCATATAACAAACAATGATGTTTTTAGAAAAGCCCCGTAGGATCAAGTATTAAGTTTTTAGTAGTTTGATTTTCATGGAAATCAAGTCCAAATGTTTCAATAAAATGTAAGGTAGAGTCTGAAACTTATACGATATAAAATAAACGTAATCGAATATGATAAATTTCCAATCTGTGTACGTACACAATAGTATGCAAGGAAATTTCTAGATGTTATATGCCTATGAGTATGACATAATTGGGTACAAAATGATAATAAGATCAAGAAAATGAAAACACGAGTATCATGAATAATTAAATGTCCAGTGAATAGTCAAATTAAGGGGAAATCAAGTTTCACAAACAATGATGTTTTGGAAAAAAAATCCTGTAGAATCAAGTATCAGATTTTTAGTAGTTTGATTATCATGGGTAACTAGCTCATGTGTGAGAAGGTGAAGGATATGTATTTAGTTCTTGAGAGGATGATGAAAAATCTTGAAGCAGAATCAAGGTTGTGAGAGATAGTGAATGTGAAGATAGTTGATAAAGAGTTTATTTTATAGTAAGGAGATTATATAGCAGTGTAAATTTTGGGGTTTGGATCAAAGGTTATAATCAAGTGTATAAGAAAACATGATTGTGGTATATGTCAAATATTGTAAAAATTTGAACAAGTTGAAAATGAGTGAGTGTCGATGGAGAATCTAGAGACTAGATATTATTCCTAAAAAAAATTATTTTCAAAATTGGTTTTGTACATAAGGCAAAAGTTGTTAAATAGTACAAGCTAAGTAGGCTTTGTAATAGTTTAAAACATTATATAGAATATCGTCTGTTACGTCAATAAATAATCAATTGAATTTAAGTTCGAGGAAAATATGTACTTTGTAAAGTTACTAGGTAATACAACAAGTTTTAGAAATCTTTAGTTTGTGCTAAAGTATGAGGTTATAGTTTTTTAAAATAAATAACATGTGGAGAAATGAAATAATATGATTTGGGTAGGGTGTTGAATATAAAAAAAAAATGGCTAAGATGGTAAGGTGAAGTGCGATTGTGAAATCCATAGACGGTTATGAAAGTATGAACTTGTAAGCAATATATGAAAATCGTGAAATACAAAATATTGTATATGAATCGAGAGAGTATTATTGAAAAAGCTTGCATAAAATGCTTGGAGTGCCCTTGTCTAGCTGTAAAGCCCAACAAGAACGTTGACTTTTCAAAGGAATTGAACCCAATGGTGATCAAAGAAGACATGCTTTAGCCTATAAGTGGACACTCACTCCAGGAATCCCCAGGTAAGCATAACAGGTCCGTAAATGGATTTATGCGCTATGCTTGCTTATGCCAGAAAACCCAGTGTACAGGCATCCACCCTTCCAGATTGCACGTGTCCTTATCACATTCATTAAAGTTCAACATCTTTGAAGGAGCAAAAATAAGAGTAGGCATTATGCCTAAGAGTGTCTTCAAGAAAGGTACTGCTCCCGTTCCATGATTGATGTAAACTTTCCACTCCCTGTAGGACATCATCTCTATGCACCATGATGAAAGATGAGGAGGAGAAGAGGAAGATAGAAGAAGGAAAGTAGAGGGAATGAGGGTAAGGCAATTCAGGAGATATTATGCATGAAAGTTGGAGTTCGGTTATAGTCTAGGCCATTTTATCTAATAACCTAGTTCCCTATAACCATGGCTCTGATACCAATCTGTAACACCCCAACCGATGGCGGAATCATCGAGGTGCCACGTAGTGACGATTGTTCAAAAGCTCATGGTACTAAAATGTAAATATATGATTATTGAATATTGTTTTACAACATGTGAAATTAAATACAAGACAACAAAAATAAAGATAATTGATTGATTTAATCTAAGTCCAAAGTCCTATGTGAAGCGTCGAGCAGCTTATCCTGAAACATGCACGAAAATAATTTTGTCAACATAAGATGTTGGTGAGTACTACTTAGATTTGTACATATAGTATAAGTTTGAAAAGTAGTACAATTCATGTGTCTAGCATCACCAAGGCATTATGTAAACACGCAAGTAACCAAACAAGACAAAGATCACATGTAAAGTCTGTACAATGAAATTGATAATGAGCACCTCAACACGTGTGAGTCTAAAAGAGTACCATAACACAAAGTTATGTCTAAATGAGCACCGTAACATAAGTTACGTCTAAATGAGCACCGTAACATAAGTTACGTCTGAGTGTAAAGAGCACCATAACATAAGTTATGTCTAAATGTATGATTTTGTATGTAAGCTACGTTCATGTTTCAAGCATAAGCACAAAGATAAACAAGACACGTATATGAATTGTAAATGAATAAAATGTATGTGTAAAGGAATACGAAAGTTTTGTATACTTGTGCATGAATCACCCCAAAAGTTGTAAAAGCGGAAAAAGGGGATAAGTAATACTCACCTTAGCAAGGTGTTAAGTCTTGTGTAATTGAATAAGTGTATCCAACGTTGCCAAGTATCACCCTATGTATAATGTAACAAATAAGTCTATCTAGTCTATAAGTATTTTCTAGGGCTTCGAATTGGGGATAAGTATTCGATTGATTTTTAAATAAAATATTAAATAAATAAGAGAAATTTTGATAAATAAATAAACAAAAGTCTTTTTGTAAATTTTAAATTAAAGATGGTCACAATATAAAGTTTTAATTGTGAAAATAATTTTTATAAAATTATTTTCTTGAAAATAGAATATTTAATCTATTTATTTCAATTTTGTCAAAATATAACTTTAATATTTCAAAAATACTAAAATTAAAGAATTATTAGTTTAAAAATTATATTTTTGTTCTAAATAATCAGAAATAATTTGTATAAAATTTTGGTGTAAAAATATTAAAAATTGGATTTATTATGATTTAATTATGATTAAAACTAACAAAAATTGATTAAAAATATTAAATAAATGATTTTTCTGAAATAAAAATCATTTCAAAAGAGTTTATTGTTATAAGAACCTAGAATAATTTTTGTGGGAATTTATAGAATTGTTTTAATATTTTAATAGAATTTTATAAATATAATAGAATAAATTTGATTTATTTATTAGATATATTAAATAATTAAATTTTTGAAAACTAAAAATTGTAAGTTAAACTTTTTCATTAGATTAACATAAAATAATTTTTGTAGAATTATTAAAAGGGTTTTAGTATTTTTAAAATGAATTTTAAAAAAAGGAATATATACATATGTGTTTTTTAAAAAAAATGTTTGTTGATGCCAAGATTCGAACCCGCGTCAAACCCGGGTCGGGGTTTTAAATGACAAGCCCAGACCAGTTGGTCTGGACCCTGAAAACAATTAGTTCCTGATTATCATAATTATATACAATAATGGAATTCTAATTTATATTTAATTTAAAAGAAAGAAAAATAAATGGTTGTAAGGGGACTCGAACCCGTGAGCTCGGGTTTGATAACCACAGACATAACCACTTGATCAGGATCAGTGGTTGTGTTGTGTTTGTATCTGTTTAAAATAAATAAACAGTTTAGCATTCATGTTCTTCCCCAATTCGTTTCCCTAAGAACCCTAGTTTCCATACGATTTCAATTACACCTGTTTAAGGCCCCGTTAATCCAATTAACCATAGGGGTTTTAAACCTGAGATGAAATTAGACAAAATGGCATGAAAACTTACGGTGTTTGGGATTGGATGAACACGAGGATGAGTGGCCGGAACAGTTACGCCGGCGGAAAATTCCAGGTTCGTCAGGAACCCTTGCTGCAGAATGTTTAGAGTGTTTGTGCGAGTGTTTTGGTTTGATAGGTGGCCATATATATATACTAGCTTCAGGGACGCGCAGGTTGACTTTTGTCCGGTCAACCGGCGTGATTTATGGCCGGATTTCAAGCTAATAGGGAGGGGAACATGCGTGATATGGTCGGGTATGAGTTTAAAGGTGCGTAGTAATCATTTATTTGGTCAAAGCGTGACTTGTGGGGTTTCCATTCCTTGGCCGGAATCTTGGCCGGATTTCTCGCCGGTTACATGAAGAAGACAACAGGGACAAGGAAAAGGGTTTGGGCGGGTTCTGTGTTGGGCCATAGCTGTTGGGCTCCGAATTTTTTTAAAAAAAAGACTAAGGATGGTTGAGTTGTTTTATGTTTTGGGCTTAGGTGGTTAAGGTTAATGGATTTAGTTTAATACTTAAGACCAACATAAAAATTTATCATTATCATTATTATTATTATTATTATTATTATTATTATTATTAAAAAAAATAAAAAGAAAAGTGACGGATGTCACAAATACAGGGTCTCTTAAATACAATCCAACCTTCGATAGAGACTGTCCTTGGCTTTTATTGATGGTCATTGCGAAACATACGGATATTGGGAGTTGGCGCCTTTGAAACTTGACTGGAATCATGTTATCAGATGGTATTTGAGGAGTATTATCTAGAAAAAATAAATAGTAGTGAAAAATATTTCTTACAAAATGTTAAAAGTAAGACACTATTTGAGTCAGATCATTCAAAATTCGAATTAAATGTTATAATTAAGTCTAATTGTTACCATTATAGATATTAAAATCTGAAATTAAATAGTTAAATAGAACATTTAATATTTGAATATTTATAAAGTTTAACTGAAATCTATCAATTCAAATTCTTGTAACTAATTTGAGAAATTTATAACTAAAACTATTATTTATTAAATTTCAAAACTGTTATTGGTTAAATTTTAAATATATTAGGAAATCTCTAATTATAATATCTCTATTTTAATGATCATAGTAGGATTAATTGGTACAATTATGAATTTAAATTCAAAGTTTGAAATTTTTTAAAATATTCAGATCAATAAAAATTTGAATTAAATGTTATAATTAAGTCTTATTGTTATGATTATTATCCAAAATTTAGATTTTTATAAAGTTAAAAAAATTTAAAAACTAAAATTATAGATATCAAAATATGAAATTATATACTTAAATAGAACATTTAATATTTGAATATTTATAAATTTTAATTGAAATCTATCAATTCAAATTCTAGTAAACAAAATTTGAAAGATTCAAATCTCTCAACAATTTGAATTAAATATTTTAAATATGTTAATTAAATCTAAATCTAAATGTTACCATAAATCTTAAATTTAAAATTTTGAGATTAAATATTTAAATAAAACATTTAGTATTCACATATTTTTAAAGTTTAACAGAAATCTATAATTTCAAATTCTAGTATTTAATATTTTAATTTTTACTTGTAATCAATTTGAGAAAGTTACGACCAAAATTATTGATTGTTATATTTTAAATATATTAGGAAATCATAATTTAAAGATAATAAATAAGTGTAATGGTTACCATTAAAGTTTAATTTTTTTTAAAGATTAAGTCATTCAAAATGTGTAATTAAAAGGATAATAATATGCGTAAATTCTTACCATTATTAAACAAAATTTGAAATTTGAAATTTTGTCTAATTCGAAAATAAATATTTTGAATTTTAATTTGAAATTTGAAATTGATAATTCGTTATTTAATTGATTACCAATATAAGTTAAACTAATATTAGGATAATATAGGGCAATTTATAGGATCAATTAATGTATTAATAAAAGTTGACACAACTTATGTAGGGACTTTGAATCATATTAACTATGTAAATAAAAGGATAATTAGTATGTGTAATTTCTTATAATTATTAACCAAAATTTTAAATTTTGTCAAATTCGAATTTAAACATTTCGAAATTTAATTTGAAATTTGAAATTAAAAATTCGATATTTAATTGATTACTAATATAAGCTAAACTAATATCAGAATAATATAGCACAATTAATATCTCCAATTAATGTATTAATTGGAGAGTTGACACTACTTTGAATCTTATTAAATTTGTAATTAAAAGGATAATTAGTATGTATAATTTGTTACCATTATTAATCAAAACTAAAAAATTGAAATTTTGTATAATTCGAATTTAAATATTTTGAATTTAATTTGAATTTTGAATTTCAAAATTAAAAATTTAACTTATTACCAATATAAATTACACTAAATTTAGGGAGTGAGTAATTTGAATGTAATAAGGAAATTTAATGAGTTCCTAATTTTCGTTAGTTTCCTTTCTCATTCTCATTTATTAAGGTAAAATTTTGAATTTAGAATGGGTCTAATTCGAAATTAAATATTTCGAAATTTAATTTGAAATTTGAAATTTGAAATTGATAATTCGTTATTTAATTGATTACCAATATAAGTTAAACTAATATTAGGATAATATAGGGAAATCAATAGGATCAATTAATGTATTAATAAAAGTTGACACAACTTATGTAGGGACTTTGAATCATATTAACTGTGTAAATAAAAGAATAATTAGTATGTGTAATTTCTTACAATTGTTAACCAAAATTTTAAATTTTGTCAAATTCGAATTTAAGCATTTCGAACTTTAATTTGAAATTTGAAATTAAATATTAGATATTTAATTGATTACCAATATAAGCAAAACTAATATTTGAATAATATAGCATAATTAATATGATCAATTAATGTATTAATTAGAGAGTTGACACTACTTTGAATCTTATTAAATATGTAATTAAAAGGATAATTAGTTTGTGTAATTTGTTACCCTTATTAATCAAAACTAAAAAATTGAAATTTTGTATAATTCGAATTTAAATATTTTGAATTTAATTTGAATTTTGAATTTCAAAATTAGAAATTTAACTTATTACCAATATAAATTACACTAAATTTAGGAAGTGAGTAATTTAAATGTAATAAGGAAATTTAATGAGTTCCTAATTTACGTAAGTTTCCATTCTCATTCTCATTTATTAAGGCAAAATTTTAAATTTAGAATGAGCGTAAATAGTTAATATATAATTATTATTAATGTGTATTTATTATCTACGAAAAATATGGGATTTTCAAATTTAATTTTTTTTAAAAGTCGAACAATTGTTTATATGGTAAAATCTTTTAATTTGGAATGGGCGTAAATATAGTTAATATATAATTATTTTACAAAAAAATTAGGTTTTGATTAATATACAAAACATAATTTTGAAAAAATAAAGGAGGGATAATTATAAAAAAGATTTGAACAATATAGAAAAGTAACCTAGGAAATTATAAAATTAATGAACAAAATAATAAGGAGAATGAAAACTTACAACAGATTGAGTGGCGTGCCTACAACAATTGATTTTGTTTCAAGAAAGACCCATCACTTTTACGTTTAACGCAGATTGGAAGAACGATCTAGTTTCAAAAGAAAAGGATATAGTAGATTAATCTTCAAGATCTTAAAATTGAATGTATAAAACACACATAATACAACTTAATTGGAAGTTTTAAATCATACCATAAAATTATATCCATATTAAATAATATCATTCAATTCTATATCCCCATAAATCGGAAGTTTTAAATCATTCCATAAAATTAGAAGCTTGAAAATAGGAAAGATCATAGATTCTTTTAAAAAGTTAAACCACTTTTCGATTTTGACATGATGCAATCAGGTGCACCCACATCTGAGATCCATGATCCATCCAATCACCAACCAAACTAAAGATTTTCACTAAAAAACATTATCTCAAGCATATGAAGATTCGAATTATATTAAATCATCAAGAACAAATAAGAACAATTGATGAAAATTGTTGAACCCTTTAAACAATCTTAGTCGAATAAGAAGTTATGAACATGAAAGAAAAAATATGTGATGATTAACCAAAGCTTAGCCGAATACAATGGCTAAGTTTGGGTTCGGTTTAATGCCTAGAAATAGCTACGTACCTTCAAATCGATCACAGAATCAGAATCAAACATTAATCATAATCAACTAACTCTAATCACCAACCAAAAAAAAAAAAAAAACAATCGGTGTTAAACTAAATCAACAAACAACAAAGGACCCTAAGAACATGACAACCCATCCCTAGACAACCAAAATAATGTGAAATACACGATCATACCTTGAAAATAATCGGCCAAAATCCATACTAATCATCACCTGTATGATCAACCAATAATCAATCCGAAAATAATTAATCAATATGAACATGCTCGGCCTTCCATCATAACATTTTCTTGATATTGTGCCATAGTTTCTGTATCAACATTCACGAAAACAAAAACAGAGGAGTGAAGAAAGATGAAGAATGATCGTTTTACAAAATAAGGGGGCGAGATCATACCTTGAAGAAGATGGAGGATCGACAATGGAGAGGAGGTTGGTTTGATTGTTTTAGGATATACTAAATAACAAAAAGTGAATTGAAATCATAGAACAAAATTAATTAATGAATGTAAATGATTGCAAGATTCAATAGCGAATGAATTGAATAAAAGTAGGTACCTCGCTTACGCTCTCGACTACGAGCAGAAGGATGAACGACGTCGTCGGAGGCGTATCCAGCAGCATCGACGTTCGATTCCTGAGGATGTTCATCAAACTGTGCTAAATTATTCATGCTAATACTTTTTTTTAACGAAGATGATCCTTCACCTTTGCCTTCCATTAACCTAACTCCAAATAACATGATGCTTTTACCGGTTATTCGATTTCCTCCATCGTTAGGAGCATCTTCTGACCACTTTCCAGCCAGTTTCTCTCTCTAGATTATAGAGAGAAAGGGAGAGAGATTGAATGGATTATTATTAATAAGGGAAATCTAGATTATAGTATTTAGGAAAATTATTAAAAACCTTGACCGATTTTGACTAAATTAATAAATGAGTTTCGATTTGAAAAAAAGGAAAATTTTATAAAAACCCACATCATGCCATGTGGCTTTAATGAGAAGAGGAGAGAGAATTGAACTTGCAATGTGGGAGTACCATGTGTCCCACATTGCTTTTAAATATTAGATGTATAGATAGATTGCTATTGGGGTTGGTAGCCCAATGGTAGAAGCAAAGCTTCTAGAAACCTCTAAAAAAGAGGTCATGGGTTCAAGTCCCACAAGAAGAAATTTGCCGTAAAAAAAACTAGTATTTGTTGACCTCTCTTAAATTCACAATAATGAGTTTTGTTAAAACCTATGGCTACATTATTTTTAGTCTAACACTTACTAAATTAAATCTGAGCACAACTCATTTATTTTGAACAATTCCCTTGTAAAAGAAAACTCAAGTTAGTTAATGTGATATTTATTATCAACTGAGGGTTAAAAGATGCATATACATCTATTTGTTTATACTCATATACATTTGTTTATACTCATATACATTTGTTTTTTTTCCTTAAGAAGCCCCTAAATTTTAGGTTCGTTTTGAACCTTCAAAATGGTTGAGCCGGCCCTGACTTTATATCAAATCGTTAAAGTGAAATTATTAATTTGTTTTAAGCAACACGTCTAAAACTGTGATTGTTTGCATATCTTGTGATTCACATATCACTCTCTAACTAACAGATTAAATTATTAAAAACTTGGGTTTGTTTGGCTCCATCCTTATGACCAAAGTTATATAACCTATAACACAAGACTTGTCCACACAAGTAACGTAGAACACATGCAAGCGTCAGAATATTCTTTTTGAGCGCTTGAAAGAAACTCATTCTTACCGCAAGCTTTTAATAATATGGCCCTGATATGTCACTACGTGCGACTATCTCCACTATAAAAAAGAAAAACGTAAAGAAAGATCAAATTCGCTAGTAACTACTAGAAAAAGAGCTTTCTACATATGCATTGTCTAAAACAACGATGTTTATTAGCTTTAGAAAAGAAACTTCATAGAAGTTGAAATATGAAGAAATAGACACGCCTAGCTATTTTAGCCTATGGGTAAAGGATCTAATTGATCGAGTAAACACCGTAAAGATCAATTAGCACAGTTTTGGCCCATACAATAAGAACTGCTTACTTATGTCATGATGTGAGACAAACGTTAGGAGTCCACTTATGTAATAGACTCGATCCACTAAGGTATTGAGCAGCAGTAAAAGGTAGAACGAATTAGAACCCCCATCCCGCCTAAAATTCTAGGGATTCTTTGATAGTTAGTATAGACTCGTATCCATTTTAAATTTAAAATATTTCAATAAGTACATTTATGTGGAACAGACCCGTATAAATAATTATGATTTTACGTACGGAGAATTCCTCAATATCTTGTTCGTTCACAACAAAATATTTTCTTTATGCATCGGTAAGAAAAACATGCTTGGGGGGGGGGGGGGGAGATAAAATTTCAGCAATCAAGTCACAGTGACCCCGCCAAGGCGGAAATACGGGGATGTGATTCGAAAGGTTTTCAAGCACAAGGTTCGAGCAACACACAAGATGTAAATTAAATAGATACCATCAAACGATAAACGACGTCATAAATTATTAAAAATAACACAACATTGTCTGGAAACGAAACATTGTCTGAAATCCCATGATTCAAATACCAAGAGAGAACATAACCGACATGACGCAACCAATGATGGTTGCACATAGTGCAAGCTCAAACCCATCTCTCAAGTCTCCGCCCGCATGATCAATTACATGAAAAACATGCATAAAAGATTTGTCAACACAATGTCGGTGAGTTCACAGGTTTTAATGTACTTTGTAAGGTGCTTGTGAAATTCGTGTATGACCAATAATAGGCTAGCTAAGCGAATGATTACTGTGTAAACCATGAGTCTCATAACCAAACCTCTTTACTGTTGTGCCTCGCGCATTTTACAATAAAGACAACGTATGTATAGTAGAATACTAACACTCTTTTGTATGTAACCGATTAGAGCGACTAACCAAGAGTGGGGGTGTCAACCCAATAGATCTATTAAAGTGTTCCATGGCTTTTGATAGCTAATGGTTAGAATGTAAATGTAAGTACAAGGACTATTGAGCTCATGAACCAAATGTCTCATGTTCCACATGGTAGTCACGATAGAATAACAAATCAAAATGAAATGTACTAAAATGTAGCATGTTTATCCCTTGAAATGGAAAACAGTAAAATGGGGCCGTGAAACTCACCTAGTGACTGGATGTAGGGTCTGGTAAAGCAGAAAAGTGGAATAGCTACTATCCCGACAAATGATATCTTATGATTATCAAGGACATAGTAAGTGATATGGTCTTGTCGTTTATCATACAAGTTGATCACCCGACATGTGGACCCTTGTGTTAGTTACATGTGGTCCATAGTTTGTGCACGTGAGTAGTTGTAAAGTGTACGGTTTTGGAAATTCCGGGCATTTTATTATGGAAACATATCTATTGTTAATAAAATGGGTCCCACACGTCTTTATGGGTTATGGAACATTCCCCAATCAAACATGTGTGGTGTTTTCTTGGAAAAATGAGTGTTTAACATGTTTTGGAATATCATAGTGTTAAGACTAGGAATAACATATGTTTAACTCATTTTAACACATGTTTGGCAACATAGCCAAAGTTTTATTGTAATATATGAATTGAAATCCGATTCGTGTATGGTATGTTCGACTACGATAGACTTGTATGAGGTTCCATATGGACAATTAAATATGTTAGCCTTTTATACTAACAAAAATTGTGTATAATTATGGTTTTAAATCCGAGTTGTGTCAAGCGTGTCTAATCATTTTGCTTAGTTTCAAAACCGAATTTTCTAGCCACATACCATGTCCATGTATCCACATCCTTCTTCAGCCTAGTGAGTCCAACATACCTCAAGCTGATTCATCTCATGTGTGTCACTTATGTGTATGTGCAAGTGTACCATTAACCATGTGATAAGTTATTGTAAACAAGGATCAATATATTGAAAGTCTGTGACTATATAATACCATATTCATGTTATGTTAGGTCAATTATATAAGATAAAAGTGCCATGTGTCGGGTTTTGTCAATAAGCCAATTAATTTTAAGAGGTTCAAGGGGGGGGGGGGGTTTCGATCACATACCAAGAAACTAAAATGATGGTGAATGATTTCGAGGTTCTTTGGCTTCCCTTAGATCGTGACTCACAATGTAGATTCATAGTTTCCTTGTGGCTCTTCATGTGGAGAAAAATGGTTTGTGGAAGGCAAGTTATGGGGTCGGCGGATTGCTTCAAGAAGGAGGTGGGTTGTGAAAACTTTGTTGTGAGTTTGTGGGTGTAGGTGCAAGTGTTCAAGTGTGGATATCATGCTCTTATATAGGCCGATGGGAGTGTGAAGACAAAGATGAAAGAGGTAAGTCAAATTGTCCTATGTTTCTTGAATTGTTAAAGGGTTCTAATCACCATTGAGTGTAAGAAGATGACAAGCTTGCATCCTTCATCTTTGCCAGATTCTTGGAAGAGGATCTCCACAAATTTGGCAAGTGATCATGTTTGGGAAGTGAGAACTCTTTGGTCTAGTAGTCATTCAAGTGTAAGTGAGTATAGTTGTCATGTTTTGTCCTCATTTCCTATCCATATCCATCTGCGCGTGCGTGTGTGTGTGTGTGTGTGTGTGTGTATATATATGTATGCATGTATGCATCATCATATTTTGGCCAAGGGAGGTATCGAAAGAGGAGTAGCATCCATCTTGGTTCTAGGTATCAACAAGGAGTTCCATTTAGGTGAAAGATTGTGTGAGTTGTTAGTTTGTCTAATGCTACATGCATGTAGACTTATCATTGCATTGTCACTTTCATCCAATAGTTTTGAAGCAAGTGTGGGTGTGTTTGTGTGGGTTTCGGCCGAGAGGTGTAGGTGGAGGGTGTTTGAGTGTTGTTTAGTTAAATAATGTAGGTAGTTATGTATGGGAGTGTGTGGTGTGTATTTGGAAGCTTCTATATTAGTGTTTCTGTAGATGCATTTATGCGACTAATGCTTTGGATTTACAATAAACATATGTTAATAATATGAGTCGAATGGGCGAAGGAACTTCATGATGGGCGAAGGAAGGTTTTCAGAGGTGCGAAGGAGAAAGGTTATACGAAGGAGAGACAGGAGGCGAAGGAAGATTTAGTTTGTTATGTATTGCTTCATTCGACCAGTCTGTTTGGTCGAATGTGCACATTCGCACCTCCATGGTGGGCGAATGTGCAGCCTATAAATAGGTCAAGCTGTTTTTTGAATGTAGTTTTAGTCATTATTGTTCCCTCCATTTTCAGTGTGTCTCTCTAAAGATTTGTTAAGCTTAATTCACGTTGTGTCTTTAATGTTTTGATCATATTAACGTGTAATTGAGTTGTTTATTAATGAGAAAAGCTTTGAATGATGATTTGTTTGTTTTGATCTGATTGATTATCATTTTGTGATTGGTTTTGGGTTTCCGCACCTAAATCAAACTTCTTTGATCATTTCTTTGTTGATTTAATGATCCTTTTAGCACATACAAAGTGGTATCAGAGCCATTCTGGATCAAACAACCACAAATTGATAGTTTCTCAGTTGATTTGGACCCAATTTTGGTCAAAAAGTTTCTGTTTTCATAGAACAAACTGATTTGATGAGTTTTTGATTGATTAGAACTTGTTTTCATGGTTAAAATGGATAATTCTCTTTGATAAACTTGTTCCAAATCAATTCCGGATCAAAACCTGATTAAAATCATCAAAATCTATCAACATTTGATAAACATGATCAAAATTAACTGATTTTCAAAGAATAACCGTTTTTGAAAGAGCAGGGTCGAACCTAGAGAGAACGGTCGAATGTGTGAGTGATTTTGGTCGAACGAGTGAATTTTTGGTCAAAGGTGTTGATTTTGTGGTCGAACATAGAGTTTCATAGCTTATTATTGTACATTCGACCATCAGAGTTTCATTCGACCAATCGAACGGTCGAAGGAGGGAACAAACGGTCGAAAGAGAGTTCAAACGGTCGAAGGAGTTTGTGTGTTGTCATAGTCCACATTTGTATCTTTACAAACGGTCGAAGGAGAAGAATTTTCCTCATTCGACCATACGTTAGTGCGAAGGTAAAATCTATTTTAAAATTTTTTCTAATCTTTTCGTGTTTGAACATTTACAGGTTAAGATGTGGAACTTTCCAACTACGCCAAGACCTAATTCAGCACCACAGTAGCAGACAACCAGAGATCCATGGACAGTTGCAGCCCAGAAGACTAGTCAACCATCTCAGCCAATCAACTATATGGCCATGACTAGTTCTACTCCTCAGCAAGTTGTGCAACCATTACAGCAACCAATTGGCGACTATTGGGGAGTAGCAGCAGCTGCCGTTCACTCACAGACGACCAATGCCATATCTACACTCATTCATGATCTATCATCAGGCAGTGGAAATCGTCCACCAAAGCTCATGGATATGATTGACTATAACTCATGGAAGACAAAGTTCAAGATACATGTGGAGGGACAAGGCTTAGAGGGAGCCGAGGCATGGCAGATGATAGTGAAAGGTTATGTTGCTCTTATTCTGGAGAACATAGGTGAACCTATACCATTGGAGAACTTGAGTGATGATGAGAAGAAGAAGTTCGCGATCGAGAAAAA
The DNA here is from genome assembly GCA_030844895.1 of Ambrosia x helenae. Lineage (NCBI taxonomy): Eukaryota > Viridiplantae > Streptophyta > Magnoliopsida > Asterales > Asteraceae > Ambrosia > Ambrosia x helenae. The sequence goes on along the minus strand of CM061231.1, from coordinate 104,174,012 downwards.
GGCGTTTACTCAATTATCTCAGGCGATCAACACTGACTTGCTGCATCAGTTCGGATCGTGTACTACTTCAAAACAGTTATGGGATATGTTGAAAAACAGACATGATGGTAATGAGAAGACTAGGAAGCTGAGAATGGAAGAGCTTCGCAAAGAGTTCGAAAATTTTAGTTACATGGGTAACGAGACCTTAAAAGAATTGGTTCCAAGGTATTGCCACTTGCTCACAGAGCTCTCGAGTTACGAGATTTGCATACCTATGTCTGAACTGGTGGATAAATTTGCTGATGCTTTACCACCATATTGGAACCAACACATTGAAGTGTTGAAAGAAAAAGATGCATACCAGTATTGGACTATCAATGAGTTCATACAAAAACTGGAGAAAAAAGAGATGGAGGAGAAGAGGAAAGCTAAGAGAGCACAGATTCCACAGAACCCAGAGTTGTATGTGAGTGGTACATCTACTTCCCTTTCTACTTCCAGCTCTACTTCAAATGTTGCACCTCATGTTGCTTGTGTATCTAATGTTGTTGAACCCACCAAAGCACCAATAAACTATCTTGCCCAAACTTCATCATATACACCACAATCTTATCAAACACCTAATTTCATCCCACCTTTTTCACCTATGCAACAAGCTGCCTGTTACACTGCCAGTCAACCTCAACAACCATATAATCCTCACATGAACCAAATGCAGATCACTCAAACACAATCAAACCAAAGTCCGATTGTGTTAGAGACTTCTAACCTTAATAATGTTACTGTTGAGATTGCTCAACAGCATGTAGCATCAGTATCTGCAATGGTTGCATCATACAACGGTTTAGTTGCTAGTCAGATTGGGAACAACAATCTAACCAATGAGGACTATGCACAAATCGATAAAGAGGAAATGGAGCTTATGGATATACAGTGGGCGTTTGCTAGCATCATGAGAAGAGCCACTGATTTTATCCAGAAAACAGGGAGAACTGACCTTTCGACTTCTCCAAACACCACTTATGGCTTTAACAAAGCCAAGGTCACATGTTTTAATTGTGGTGAGAAGGGTCATTTCAAGAGAGAGTGCACACAGCCGGCTCAACAAGGTAATTGAAACCCGTTCAACTCAAGCTACCAAAACCGACAAAACCAAAACCAGAATCAGGTATCATACAACAGTCCCAACATTTCTGGCTTTCAACCTCCAAACAACTACCAGAACTGTCAAAACACACAACAAAATACCAATACTAGACAATCCACATCTCAAAATCAAACTCAACAGAATTCAAACCGAACCATTATTCCCATCTCTACACCTAATACACAAACCCAAACCCAAACTGAAAATCAAAACCAAGCACTTGTGATCCAAAAAGATGAAGGTTTTGATTGGACGGGTATGCAATTAGGAGTGGAAGAGATTACTACAGGAAATGTGGCTTGTGTGGCACAAAAGATGAGTCTGGATGAACATGTGGAGATTGAAGAAGATGTTGTGACAGAAAAATTGACGGAGTTAAAAATAGAAGAGTTGAATGAGGATGTGAATGATGAGTGTGAAGACAAGAAGTCTGGAATGATTCTTGATTCTGTCACAGATGTTGGAGAACAATATGATTTGGCTTACTCGGACATGGAAAGTGATTCTGACTCAGAAGCTAGTGTGAACTCACTAGACGATGACATCGATCAGTTGCTAGCTGAAGCAGATTTCCTAATGACCCGCAAGTCATGCATGGTGGATGATGCCTGCACAAAGATTGATTACTCAAAATTCTTTGCAGGGAAGGAAGCTCATTTCGCACTGATGGCAATGACAGAACCACCTAAACCGGTAAGTACTGAATCTCAATCTAAATCTCATGTTTGTGATAAATGTTCTGTTTTTGATAGTTTGACAGAAGAAAATAAGCAACTCAAGGTACAACTTGAGAGTGCTAAAATAAACTGTCAAACTTATCAAAAGGAAGCAAAAGAATTCACCAAAGTACTTGATGGTTACAAAAAGGATGTTTCTGAATTGAAAAAGACTTTGTCTTTAAAGCAACTTGCCATTAACAACTATATAAATGAAATGGAAAACACAAAGTTAGAAATGGCAACCATCAAGTGCTTCGCTGAAAAAGTAAACAAAAAGTTAGAGAGCTATAAGCACAATGCTTATGTAGTTGACCACATCATAGAAGAACCTTCACAGTCGAGTAGTGCAAACTACAAAGCTGTCCCATCTCTGGTGTTGTTCGAAAACCATAATTTGCATGCGATAGCACCAGAGAGCTTAGTCAAAACTGACTCTACATCAGATAACGAGTCCAACACATCCAGTGTCGGAGACCCGTATTCTGATGTTAGACCTGTTCTGGGGAACAATGAAGGTGTGGTAGCTACAGATGATTCTGATGAAGAAGATGAACAGCCTGAGACAGTTGTTGAGAAAGAGAGTGATATTCCTGATGAAAATCATATCATCACTACTGAACCAGTCTCACCTTCTCAGATTGTCCATCCCATGGCTAATGCTCACAGAAAGAATCAACAAGCAATGAATGTTGCTAAGAAAGTTGAGCAGTCTGTTGATAAAAATGTTGAAAAGAAAGTGGTTAACAAAGTTGAGAAAAATGTGGTTAAATCTGTTGAAAAGAAAATTGAAACTAAAACTGAAAAATCAAATGAAGAGAACAACGAATCGTGTGATAAACCTGTGAAAGTCTTCTATCGGATGCAAGGCTCCGATAAGATTATGTCTGATGATGAATATCCGATTCAATTTGTAAACTATTCTAAAATTGAAAAGATCTGGCAGGAAAGTACAATTTGGTTTCCAAAACATGAACGAACCAATGATATTCCTCCAGCCATTTTAAAGAAAATTCATTCGGATAATTCTAAAGATGCAAAGGTCAATGTCACATAATTCGTTAAACCAACAGACAAGTCAAATAGTTTTATTGAGCCGACTTACTCAAAGGACCCAGCTCCTAAGAGTTTAAGAAAACAATGCATGGTTGATCAATATCCTATTGCTAGTTTTTCTAAGTCGAACATCAAGGAAAACTATGAAGAGTACCGTGCATGTTTTAAGTGCGGGGAAAGGGGACATTTACTTGCCACCTGCCCGTATGTACGACACAAGAGGCACGAGGTGGAGATGAAGCAAAGACATGATTACCCGGTTGATAATTACAGTTATCCACAAAGACGGTTTTTCCCTCAGCCAGCACCTTATTATAACCAAAACAATTTTATCAAAAAGAGGGAAAATCGTCCGATGACTTATGACAGACACAACCGGATAGCCACTGAGAAACCATTGAAGAAACCATTGGTGAACACAACTGCTGAAAACAAAAAGGTTCCTGCTAAACCTAATGTCAAATCAGCAGTTGGACCTGTCTCTGTTAAATCAGAGAAGGTAACCAAGAAGGTAGCATTCAAGGACGAAGTAAAGAAACCGACTGAGACCTCAAAATCTCAGATCCGGATCTTGAAACGGACTGAACAGTCTTGGTCATCAAAGGGTTCTGAGGGTGCTTCAACTTACGATGGAGGGTAGTGTTAGCAATGGGGCAGTGACATTCGAGCGGATATCTTATGTGAAACAGATAGATTACAATCTACTCAGTGTCAGCCAAATCTGTGATAAACAATTCTCTGTTTATTTTGACGACAAATCTTGCTAGATCCTGAAACCGGGTTTTGAACTTCCAAAAGAGTGGGTGATGCTAAAGACACCGAGAGTAAACAACTTGTATATTCTCGATATGTCCAAAGCTATGACCACCCATGGCCAAGTCACGTGTTTCCTCTCTAAGGCTACAGAAAAAGAATCTATCATGTGGCATAGGAGAATGGGACACATTCATTTGAGAAAGATGAACCAGTTGGTGAAAAATGAACTTGTCACTTGAGTTAATGTGAAACATTTTCATTTGAATGAAAAGTGTATTAGTTGTAAAAAGGGTAAGCAGCACAAACAAACTCATAGACCAAAGAAAGTCAATTCTGTTGAACTACCACTTGAGCGTTTGCACATGGATTTACTTGGTCCAGTCAAGCGTAAAAGTCATGCTGGGGAATTGTATTGTCTTGTGGTGACTGATGATTACTCAAGATTCTCATGGGTTATGTGCTTACACCAAAAAAGCGACACGTTTGACAACCTGAAAGTTCTGTTCACTCGTCTGGAGAATATCTATGGTCTAAAGATCAAAAGGATCAGGAGTGATAATGGGACGGAGTTCAAGAATGCTCAGATGGATGATCTTTGTGAAAACAAGGGAATTCATCACGAATATAGCGCTCCGTATACACCCCAACAGAACGGTGTCGCAGAACGTAAAAACAGGACTCTAATCGAAACGGCGAGAACAATGCTTGCAGATTCAAATCTTCCAGTAATGTTCTGGAACGAAGCAATTTACGCAGCATGTTATACTCTAAATCATGTTTTAACAGTGAAGAAGTTTGGCAAAACTTCTTATGAGCTATTGAACCGACGAAAGCCGAATCTAGAGTATCTAGAACCGTTTGGAGGTCCATGTACAATGCTTAATCCTTCGGAGAAGTTCGCACCAAAGGCTGAAGAAGGCTATTTTGTTGGATATGCAACCCCACTCAAAAGGGTATTCAACAAAAGAACTAGAAAAGTCGAGGAATGGGCTAACGTCGAAGTACAAAGATACACTCAGAATGTACAGAGAGGCGGTCCAGACTGGATGTTTAATTACAAAGGTTTCTTTGAATCATTCAACCTAGATAGCATGGTAGAAGAAGCTGTACTCCGTTTATATTACGAGGTTGAAAACGCAGTGACTTCACCGTTAGTGCGTCCGATCACCGTGAATCCTCAAACGGCTTCTAATGATACCACTGTTCCTGTGATGGAAGAAGAAGTGTTCCAAGAAGCTTCAACAACGCTTAATTCATCGGAATCAGAAGATGAAGACGATGATGCTACAAGTGAAGCTATTCTGGACAATGCTACAGTGACACCACCAGTGAACCCAAATCTAAATGGTGCTTCATCATCAAATGTGGGTAATGATCTGGTTTCTATAGAGAATTTGACTACTCAAACGGGAGTGCAAGTACCTGATTATCCGGAATCTCGGATACATCGTATACACCCGCTTGAACAGGTTATTGGTGATCCTGGTAGCAGCGTTATGACAAGAGGGCAATTGAGGAATGCTCAAGAACCAGAGAATATTGGCAATCTTGCTTTATATGCTAAAATACAAAAATCTGGTTTTCAAAATGACTGGTCTTTCGCTTGTTATGTTTCACAGGTCGAGCCGCGGATGTACAAGGAAGCTCTTTTGATGATGCTTGGGTGGAAGCGATGCAAGAAGAGTTGTTACAATTTCAGAAACCTGGGGTTTGGACGCTGACAGATTTGCCCCGGGAAGAAAGAAGATAGGAACCAAATGGGTTTTTAAGTGTAAGAAGGATGATAGAGGAGTTATAGTGAGAAACAAAGCTCGTTTGGTTGTTCAAGGTTTTCATCAAGTTGAGGGAATCGACTACAATGAAATCTATGCACCTGTTGCACGCTTGGAAGCTATACGAATGTTTCTGGCGTTTGCATCCTGGAAGAAATTCAAGGTCTATCAGATGGACGTAAAGAGCGCATTTCTTTACGGTGTGGTCAAAGAGGAAGTTTACGTAGGTCAAACGCGGATTGGTAGACTGCACACTGTTCACGAAACGAGCAGGAGATGACTTGCTTCTTGTGCAAATTTATGTTGATGATTTCATATTCGGGTCTACTAACGAACTTCTGTGCAGGGAATTTGAAAAAGTTATGCAGGAAAAGTTCGAGATGAGCGCAATGGGTGAAATGCAGTTTTTCCTAGGCTTGCAGGTGGAGCAAAGACCGACGGGGATCTTTATTCACCAGACCAAATACGTTTCTGAAGTCTTGAGCCGATTCCAGATGGAAGATTCGAAGCCGATGGATACCCCGATACAACCTAATCACGGGATTGGAGTTGACGCTAAGGGGGAGCTGACGGATCCATTTACATATAGAGCAATCGTCGGATCTCTGATGTATCTCACCGCCTCTAGACCGGATATAATGTTTGCAACATGTCTTTGTGCACGATATCAGTCGAAGCCGAAACAAAGTCATCTTGCAGCTGTCAAGCGTATCCTTAGATATCTGAAGGGTTGTCCATCGAAAGGACTTTGGTACCCTCATGATGATAATTTTGACCTAATCGCTTTTAGTGATGCAGATTGGGGTGGCTGTGACAAAGACAACAAATCCACAACGGCTGGATGCCAGTTTATGGAGAGCAGGCTCATGACCTGGCAATGTAAGAAACAGACCGCAGTTGCACTATCCACATGTGAAGCAGAATACGTTTCAGCATCGAGCTGCTGCTCACAGGTTCTTTGGATCCAACAACAGATGGTGGACTACGGTTTGCAATTTCTTAAAAACCCTATTTACTGTGATAATGAAGCCGCAATCACATTAACAAAAGACTTAGTAAATCACTTAAAGGCTAAACATATTCGGATTAAATATCATTTTATCCGTGATTGTTATGCTAAAGAGTTGATCGATATGGTCAAAATCCACACTGATTACCAACGCGCAGATCTTTTTACCAAAGCTTTTGATAAATCGAGATTTGAATATCTTTTGAAAGCTAATGGTATTAAAGAAAAACAAGACTGATCACCACCTCAGTCTATCACTTTTTAGTTTAATTTTTACTGTTTTTCAGAAAAATTTCAAAATCCATAAAAATTAGAAAATTTCTTTGCTGACTGCTATATCTTCTTCCCTTAGATTAATGCCGTCTGATTTCTGTGAACAAACGATATCTGGGCAGCCACATATTTGAAATGCTCCAGCTTATCTTTGGTAACAGTAAATTCAAAATTTTATAAAAATCAGAAAAACCAAAAATGATTTCCTGGAGTAAAAGAGGAAATGATAGTACATCAGTGGGGATCTGACACATTCTAAGAAATGTAATGCTATATAGGGCGTGTGTCTGAGTCTGTGCGATGTGCTGATAGGCTTCGTAGACCTATTACTGCGTGCCTGATACATACATATCAAACGAATTGTTATGTGGATGAACTCCTCATTGGCATATGGTCTTAGTACCGTAATTTCGTTTGATAGGGTATTTGTACAAAACTCGGAGGTTTAGGGTCGTTATGTTATTAGTTGTCTGGGGATAGCCTCTCTGATCTTCTGCTGTAAGTCATTACGGACCTAGATCAGACAGGGTGTCTTTATAAAAGAGCTTTATGCCAAATCCTAAAGTTACCGAATTGAGGAACTTTCTATGTTTTATGATGATCAAAGATTATCTATTACATCGTATTAATCACTGATGCAAATCATGATTAATATCAGTCCTCAACCTAGTAAAGTGCACATGTTACTTTGCTGCATTAATTTGCTGACCTGTATACCTCTGTGCATTATACTTTGTAAATTATAGATGACAAAAGCATAATCACGCTTTACAATGAGTCTTTGTGCATTTACTTCTTGATACGGGAGTATGTCGTGTGTGTGGGAACCACAGACAATTTTGTTTATACTATACATACTAGTATCAGTCTAAAGCACTGCACAAAAGTCTGCATGTGAGTTTATGTGGATCACAATATCAGCAGTTGCCAGATCACACATTGTCTTTAATGATAATAATTCAAAAAGATCAACGGTGTGATCAGATTTCTCAAAAACTGATATGATCCCTTTACCGGAAATCCCAAAACATTTACTGTTTTTCATTTACTTTCTGCATTTTATTTTCTCATCAAAAATTACAAAACTCAAAAAGATTTTAGGTGTGTTTTAACATAAATTTTAGAAAATCCAAAAAGATTTTACATTTCTATCTTATTTTTGATAGCTGTTGGTGGTTGATGCCGATTTTCTAAACCTTGATGAACCATTTGAGCTTTGTAATCTTTTAAATGTGAAAATATGAATGTTGGATGCTTAAAAGTTGAAAAATAATTGGAACGGGACTCGTTTTTGAGATTTGGAAAATTTGTCAAAATTCCAGTTTTCGTTCGCCCATTCGTTTGGTCGAACGTGGAATTTTTGTTGTTTCCTTCGTACAGTGTAATTGGGCGAATGAGAGTGTTCTTGAGTAATATCCACATTCGAACCCTTTTGTCTCCTTCGAACCTTTAAATAGGGTCGAAGGAACCAGAAGCTTCTCATTCGACCGGTGTATTTGGGCGAAGGAGCATGCCTATATATACCAGTTATGTCTCATTCGAACCCTTACAAAATTTTTTCAAAAATTCTGAATTGAAGTCCACTTGTTGCCCTGTTATTTTGCTTCATATCATTGTGTTCGTCCCACTTTGCTGATCATTTGGCACTAATTCTTACAGGTTAACATCAAGGATTGTTCTCCTAATCGTTGATTTTCAGTTTTGAGCCCTAGATTTCTAAAAACTGATATAAACATGTTCATTGACTTCATTGATGTTAGGGATTCATTCTATCAGTATTTTAGGGGGAGAAAATCCAAAAACTAAGGATTCTAATTCATCAGATTGATCAATTGATCATCATTTTCATTCGAACCCTAGTTTTACGTTGAAAACACTGATATAATGCTTAATTAATACAACTGTTTGTTTGGAAACTTTAATCGGTATTATTACTTGCTTATTGAATCAAAACAACAAGTTAAAATCAACTGATTCTCAAAATTGAAAATTTAAATTTGCAGACAGTTTCTTTCGCCCATTTCGAATGGTCGAAGGAGCATAATTTGGGCGAATGAGATATTTGTCTGGGCAAATGAAGTTAAAACGGTCAAATGAAACTTTTGTTTATAAATTTTCACATTCGTACCTTTACAATTTCACATTCACACCAATAATCTCTCATTCGCACCTCCGTATGGGCGAATGAGAAGTTAAAATACCAAATTTTCAAACTTTGAATATTTTGTCGATTTTTAACATGTTTCTTTGTTTTGTTTTGCAGATTGAATCATGTCTGAACAGGAGAAGTCTACTGAACAAGCCGGATCATCTTCACAGCCTACCAAGAAAGTAACTGAAGAGCTTTTACCATTCGAGAATGCGAATAACTGTTGTGCGTATCTTGGAGAAGTTAAGAAACATACAGAGTTCATAGAGATTATAGAGTTTATGAAAAGAAGTCGGGTGATAGATGCAATTGCTACACCTGCCATTATCTACCGAGATATGATACAGGAATTTGGGACTGAAGCAAAGATGGATTTCTGGGAATGCGAATCGTCTTTGATAAGCAAGATACAAGGAAAGATGGTCATCGTTTCTGAGAAGGATATTAGAGAAGCCTTGAATCTTCAAGATGAAAAGACTGATCCCAGATAGCTTAGCTTTATGGAACAACGAAAGTGCTTTCTAAGGATGAAATACAATGGGCCGATTACTGATGGCTCGTTGCACAAGGGAAAAGCTGTGTCCACAATTCAAATACTTGGCACATGTGTTGATTCACGTCTTTGGTTCAGCTGCTGGAGGATATGATCTGATGAGAAAGAGTATTAGCTCGATGATGGTAGCACTGGTATTGAACAAACCGTTCAATGTATCAGGGATGCTGATGGAACATCTGTTGGAACCTGTCAATGGCACGAGGAATCTGAAGTTTTTGCTGTATCCTCGATTCCTCCAGATGGTTTTTGATCATAAATACAAAGAGTTGAAGAGGGATCCGAAACACATTGTAGTTCAAGAACATATGTCAATCAATACACTGGCTAGAATGAAAGCTTATAAAGGCTTGTCCGTGAATGAACGTCCACCTGTTAGACGTTTATTTGGACATTTGGCGAGAATTGACTATGAAGATCCAGGTGAAGGTCTAGTGAGACATGCTAACAGTGATTCAGACCAAGACAATCCATTACATCCTGTTGATCCAGATGCAAAGCGTAAGCGACAGGTTGTTAATGTGGGAGCAAAAAGTGGAAAGGGAAAAGAGAAAGAGATCAGGATAGATGTTGTTCCTGAGCCTGGTAAGAAGAAAAGTGCACCAAGAAGGCATAAGAGCATGGCGAAGAAAGGGTTACATCTAGTGGATGAGGCGTCGATTGATTCTGAAGAGACGCAGGAAGATGAACACTGGGATTCTGAAACTGAAACTTTAAAGACTACCACGTCCAAGGCCACTGTGGCTGGTGAGTCTGCTAGTTTGAACAGATCTGTAGAAGAACAGAGGATGAAGAGCCCTATTCGATTGGACGAAGAGGATGAGAGTTTAGGTCTGGGAACAGGAGACTTTCCTGGTTCGCCAGTTCAGGGGGAGAAACCGAAGAAGCCCCAATACAAGAAGAAAGAAAAGGTTGTGAGACCTGCAGAAAAGAGAGCTAGAGAGATAGAAACATTAATAGCAGGAAAGAAGTTGCCACCTGCTTCTAGCTCAAAATCTCCAGTTGCTGCTCCAGCCTCAAAGAAGCAGAAAACCACTACAACTTCAGGTACTGAACAGGAAGCTGATATACCTATTGATGCTTTCAATGAAGCTTTAGACAACGTACTGAAGAAGATGAGGAAGGGTAAATTGCCAGAGGTTGCTGAAGTTTCCACTAAAAAGGTTACAGTGGATAGTGATGTGATGGATACTGTTAATTGGAGACTTACTAAAATGATGAATTTGATAAACAAGCAGCAGACTGAGATTGCCCAATTGAGACAAAACGACTCAAAGATGCTTGATGTAGTTGTCACCTCACATGAGAATAATGAGGACTTGAAAAAGAAGATCAAAAAGTTGCAGAAGGATAATAAGAAGCTGTTGAAACATGAGCAGAGAAACACCAGACGGATTATAGCTTTGAAAGGTGAAAACAAGAAGCTGAAAGAGAGTAACAAAAACATGGATAATCTGATCAAAGATTTATACTCTCGAGCTCCTCAGCTGAAATAAGGTGAAGAAGATAAAGAGTTAGAAGAGGAGCAAGTTGATTTTGAACTGTCAGATGATGATGAGGAGGATGATGAAGATCTTGATGAAGATGCTGGTAAAGCTCCTAAAAAGAAGAAGGATGATGATGATGATGGTTCAAATGATGGATCTGGTGATGATAACAACTCTGCATCTGATGATGATGATGACGACAATGATGATGACGATACAGACAGATATAAGTATGAGAACAGAAAATCTGGAAAAAGAGAAGAATCTAGTTCGAAAGCCCCTGGAGGATCAGTAGATGATGATACGATCTTCTGGAATGAAAAGCTGAAGTCTATGTCTGAGGATGACAAACAGATGTATCGCCAGATGCTGACTGATCGAGTCTGGACGATTGACATGACCAGCAGATTTTCTGAGATCTTTGAATCTTGTGACAGGGTGTTTGAATTGGAGTATGATGATCCAGAATTGGAAGATGGTGAAGTCTCGGCGGCGATGGCAAAAGAGATCTTTGAAGGTTTGGCGAAACAGGTTGGCAAAACGGTTGAAGAATTGTTAGCTGATAACCAGATTCCTGATCTAACTGAAAAGGATGCTGGAGATCATTCTGATGATCGTGATATACCTGGTTTCGAGGATATAGAAGTTGAAGATGTGACAAGTGAAGAGTATCCAGAATATTTTAAAAGAGACAAGGATTCTGGATTTACTGCTTTCACTGATGAATTGTTAAAGGAAGCCGAGAAACGTGCAAAAGAGAAGAGTGATATGTTTGTTGATGAGATATTCAGAGGGCATGAGAAACCGTATATCAGACAATCCGATAGCCTGAAAGAGTTATTGAGGGAGTTAAAAGAGAAAGAGGCTAATCGTCCTAAGGCTGAGATTCAAGGTAGCTTTTATAAATTCCACAACGACATGTTCAAAGGAAAAGCGTTGGGTTGGAAATTTATAAAGCAACTGAAGTGTGTAGCAGTGAAGTGGGAGAAGGGGATCCTATACTTTGATAGATTCCATGAATTGAAAACTCTCCCATACTGGGCCATTCGTGATATTTGTCTTCACAAGATGACTGGAACGACAAATGATCATATTGCTTATTTTGCTGAAAAGATGGCCAGAGAGAGCAGGACGAAGTGGAATCTCTTTGAACCTCAATATCCAAAAAGGATTGTTCACAAGAAAACCATTGACGATATAACTGGTTTGCCCAAGGTGACTTTAAAGTACAAACCACCAAAAGTGTTGAGGCACATTCCATTGCTACAGATTCCTCAACATTTTGCTAAAGACTTTATCTGGTGGTACTATGATTGGAAGATTGCAGAAGCTGTAATAGTTTTGAAGGATGGAGATAAGAGTTTCAAGAAAATACACATTTTTGATCCCATGTGGTTAGTGAATTGCTCACATGAGGACATAATAATGTTGTATTACAATCCTATTTTCAGCGATGTTAAGGATGCTGAACAAGCTAGCAAATACCAGCGAGTGGTATTTCTGTGTTTTGCTCATGATATCAACGCCGGATGCGACTATGACAAGAAGCTCGACAAGTTTGTTAAAGCTCAAGAGGTTCCTGAAGCGAAAAAGAAAAAGCCGAAGCAAGTGTTTGAGAAGGTGATGACGTTAGAAGAAAAGAAACTTTTGAGGATTAAGCTGATGAACAAAAGAATGGATGAGGAACGAAGGGTTAAACAATCCAAGCAATAGTGAGGGGGAGTTTGTAGATGCATTTATGCGACTAATGCTTTGGATTTACAATAAACATATGTTAATAATATGAGTCGAATGGGCGAAGGAACTTCATGATGGGCGAAGGAAGGTTTTCAGAGGTGCGAAGGAGAAAGGTTATACGAAGGAGAGACATGAGGCGAAGGAAGATTTAGTTTGTTATGTATTGCTTCATTCGACCAGTCTGTTTGGTCGAATGTGCACATTCGCACCTCCATGGTGGGCGAATGTGCAGCCTATAAATAGGTCAAGCTGTTTTTGAATGTAGTTTTAGTCATTATTGTTCCCTCCATTTTCAGTGTGTCTCTCTAGAGTTTTGTTAAGCTTAATTCACGTTGTGTCTTTAACGTGTAATTGAGTTGTTTATTAATGAGAAAAGCTTTGAATGATGATTTGTTTGTTTTGATCTGATTGATTATCATTTTGTGATTGGTTTAGGGTTTCCGCACCTAAATCAAACTTGTTTGATCATTTCTTTGTTGATTTAACGATCCTTTTAGCACATACAGTTTCCATTTGACAAAGGTATCTTGTCCTCATATGTTTGGCCGATTTGGGAGTATCAACATCAAAGGGATACTATCAAGTTCTTGGGCAAGGAGATCTTGAAATGTGATGTGTCTAGTTGTTATGCGTGTATATGTGCCATGGATATATATATATGTGTGTGTGTGTATGTATAGGTATAGGTGTTCGTTATTTTTTGATAATATCCACACGTATATATGTATCGTGTGTATCTTGTATATACATATTTGTGTTGGTTACGAGTCTAGACCTTATTGGAAGTGTGATCCGATCGTATGTATTTGTGTGAATCGATATAGTGTTGTTGGATGATAACATAAGTTATCATAGGGTGTAATCAGTCATTTAAGCCAAAATATAACTTAGTTTTGTTAAGAGGCTCGATGATGATATTAACATGTATTATTTTTTATAAGTTATGGGTTCATGAACACATGTTGTGACATGTTAATACATGATAATATTTGTGATTTTGCTAGGTATATATACATGTATTAGTGAGGATTTACCATGTGTTATGGAGTATTAACATCTAGTGATAACACATGCTTGTTCTTTGGTAGTGTTTCATTATTTGTGTGGGTGATAACCTCATAAAACACTTTGTAATTGTTTTGGTTTGAGTGGATTGTGTAGTTTTCAACTTGGGCATTGTCACGTGTATTGTTGTTTTGTTCATGTGTGGTAATCGGGGACCCGATTGCTCTCTGTTGAGCATTTGATTGGCTTAACTGTTCAATGCCAATTGTCTTGTATATTTTGGGTGTTGTATGCATAAACCGATAATTTATTGAGTTTCCTCAATAACTCATGTTTTTCTAGACTAGGGGTATGTGTGCAAAAGTGTCTAATATGCTCATGAAATGACAATAATAAGTATAATGTGTTCGGATGTTGACTTTGATCGTTGACCGGTGTCACATTCTCCCTTTGTTTTTGGAATTTCGTCCGCAAAATCGAGTTTTCTTACTGGTCTCAGCAGTCTTGGGAAAAAGAGCATGATACTTGCGTCTCATCTGGTCTTCACGTTCCCATGTAAATTCAGGTCCGCAGTTTGCATTCCATCTGACCTTGACAAGTTTTGTTCGGCTCCTTTTCAATTTTTGGACTTTCCAATCAGTCACTTCGATCGGCTCCTCAAAGAAGTGGGGTTAATCATCGATGTGAATTTCTTCTGAAGGTATGATCAAAGATTCATCGGATAAACACTTCTTTAGATTGGATACGTGGAACGTGTCTTGAACACCATTGAGCTCTTCAGGTAGCTTGAGCTTGTATGCCACGGGACCAATCCTGGCAAATATTTCGAAAGGACATATGTATCGGGAGTTAAGCTTCCCACGTTTGCCAAGCTGTGGTACACCCTTCCAGGGTGAGACTTTTAAGAGTACCTTATCGCCAACCTGAAATTCGAGTGCCTTGCGACGGCGATCAGCATAGCTCTTTTGACGATCTTGAGCGGCTTTCAAATGATCACGGATCTGAAAGATCTTATCGGTTGTTTCTTGAATTAGTTTAGGGCCAGTCAAATATTTGTCTCCAACTTCCGCCCAACACAAAGGAGATCTACACTTACACCCATATAACGCTTCAAATGGGGCAGCCTTGATACTGGTGTGGTAACTGTTGTTGTAAGAGAATTCAACCAAAGGTAAATGAGAATCCCAATTTCCACCAAAATCGATTACGCAAGCATGGAGCATGTCTTCCAGGGTTTGGATAGTCCGCTCGCTCTGGCCATCGGTTTGTGGGTGATAGGCTGTGCTCATGTCCAAGCGCCTAGTGCATCCATAAGTGTTTTCCAGAATCGGGAAGTGAATCGACTATCTCGGTTGGAAATGATTGAGACGGGCACACCATGCCTAGTCACAATCTCCTTGATATACAGTTTGGCCAGTTTCTCTAACTTGTCGGTTTCCTTGATCGGCAGGAAATATGTAGACTTTGTCAACCTATCAACAATTACCCAAATTGTGTCGTGACCATTAGACGTCTTAGGTAGCTTGGTGATGAAATCTATAGAGATTTGTTCCCATTTCCAGACGGGAATCTCGGGTTGCTGCAACTGACCGGACGGCTTCTGATACTCATCTTTGACCTTCGAACAAGTAAGGCATAGACTGACGTATGTTGCAATTTCACCCTTAAGGTTGGGCCACCAATAGAATTCCTTCACGTCTTTGTACATCTTATCGGCTCCAGGATGAACCGAGTACTTAGACTTGTGGGCCTCTTCAAGAATTAAATCGCGTAAATCGCCAAAATGTGGCACCTAGATCCGATTGGCAAAATAAACCGTGCCATCAGAACTTGGTTCCTAAAGATCAACCATCTTGAATAAAGACTCATTCTTCAGATTCTCACCTTTTAGAGCTTCCTGTTGAGCTTCACGAATACGGGTAATGAGGTTTGTGTGGATGGTTAAACCTAGCGCAAATCACGCATAATCTTGACTCGTTCCTTCCGGCTCAGGGCGTCAGTCACAACGTTGGCCTTACCCGGATGGTATTTAATCTCACAATTGTAGTCATTCAGCAATTCAACTAATCTACGTTGTCGCATGTTCAGATCCTTCTGATTGAAGATGTGTTGCAAGCTCTTGTGATCGGTGAAGATGGTGCACTCAGTACCATAAAGATAGTGCTTCCAAATCTTGAGGGCAAAGATTACCACACCTAACTCTAGGTCATGAGTGGTGTAGTTCTTCTCCTGAACTTTGAGTTGACGAGATGCATAAGCGATAACCTTATTCCTTTGCATGAGTACACATCCAAGACCTTGGTGTGAAGCATCACAATAAACCACAAAATCATCGGTACCTTCGGGGAGAGAAAGAATCAGAGCACTACACAAACGGTTCTTCAAAACTTGAAACGCTTCCTCTTGCTTGATTCCCCAATTGAACTTCTTATTTTTTTGTGTCAAGACCATAAGTGGCTGAGCAATCTTAGAGAAATTTTCGATGAACCAATGATAATAACCAGCTAAACCCAAAAAGTGTCGCACCTCGGTTGGGGTTTTGGGCGCATCCCAATCTTTGATTGCTTCAATTTTGGTAGGGTCAACTTGAATGCCTTTCTCGTTCAAAACTTGACCAAGAAAATGAACTTCTCGAATCCAAAAATTGCATTTAGAGAATTTGGCAAACAACTTCTCCTTTTTTAGCAACTCCAATATCAATCTAAGATGATGTTCGTGCTCGTCTTTGGTTCATGAGTAGATCAAGATGTCATCAATGAAAACAATCACGAATTTGTCCAAGTAGGGCTTGCAGACACGACTTCTTAAGATCCATAAAAATAGCAGGAGCATTCGTCAAATTAAATGGCATAACCAAAAACTCATAGTGCCTATAACAAGTCCGGAAAGCAGTCTTTGGTATGTTGTCCTCTTGGATCCGTAACTGATGATACCCAGAACGTAGGTCGATCTTCGAATAGTAGCTGGAACCCTGCAACTGGTCAAACAGGTCGTCGATCCTCGGCAATGGGTACTTATTCTTGATGGTCAGCTTGTTCAACTCCCGGTAATCGATGCACATGCAAAAAATTCCGTACTTCTTAACGAACAAAACAGGTTCTCCCCACGGAGAAAAACTCGGGCGAATGAAACCTTTGTCTAACAATTCCTGAAGCTGGATAGACAATTCCTGCATCTCGGATAGTGCCAAACGATACGGAATGCGAGCTACTGGGGCAGCTCCTAGGACTAGGTCAATGCGAAACTCGACTTGTCGTGGCGGTGGCAGCCCTGGAAAGTCTTCTAGAAAAACTTCAGGATAGTCTCAAACTACCAGTATGTCACACCCCAAATTTCCCGGACGGTCGTGAACTCTTAACACTTTACTATGCAGCGGAATATACACCTAAGACTCTTGTGAATTCTGAACGCCATTTCTAATCCTCTTGGATCTCCATTCTCAAGGTATTTCCTATTCCAACCATGTCATTGCCAAAATCTAAACCTGAAAGACATACTTAAAGACGTCAACAATAAAGTTGGTGAGTTCATGGTTTTATGTTTATTTTTCATAAAACCCATTTTAGTGAACCACTTTAGATATATTCTTAAGACCATTCAAGAATCCTTAATATAGTTTACACATATGGTTATATGGGAATCATCTTCTAAAAGAAATCTTCCGTTTATTTTTCGACTCGACGCACTAAACCACCTACTTACCTTCCCGTAAGTATAAAAAAAACATCTTGTTCATGTCAACTGAATTACCGTATTCTAAATAACTCTTAACAACTTTCTTACTAGTTTTAAGACGATTTTACCACTTTACTTATTTAAGACGCATAAAGGTTTAGTTTAGCAAGTATGATAGAGTACTACTCGAAGCGAATCATGCAGACTAGCTAGTTCTAACATGGATGATGTAGCCTAAGGCGCTTAATCAAACCACAACAATTTGCCTCTCAAGCTACAACCCCAATTTAATGAGGAAACAAGTTTTTACTAGTTATGCTTTACCAACAAAAATATTCACCGGAAAGGTAAGGGTCGTCAACCCGATAGATCTACCAACATAAACCACGGCTCTAGTTAAGAGTTAATGATTAAGACGTGCGGAGAGTGTTTGTCCGTAGACGACCTACGTGTACTAATACAAACATTAATACCCCGTACACTACCTAAGGCCATCAAGTATTCAGCTATTCTAGTCCTACCCTTCATACAGCATGTTAATCCCCCGATTTAGAAAACGTTCAAAAACATTTAAAAGAAAAGGGGCTGTGAAACTCACACAATAACTCTAACCGTCATCTTTAACTTTGTAACGCTATATAATAGACAAGTTTTCATAAAACAAGTATGCCATTCCCCCGAAAACAGTTATAAAACAGTAAAAAGTTGGGTCATGAACTCACCTTGATATCCTTGCTTAGCTGGTTATCAAAGCTCGATTCTTTAACCACTTCATTGTGTCCTAATTATCAATGAGGACACCTTAAAATCAAACACAAAGGTCTAGCCTATTATCCAACTATCTAGACTCGTATGTACGAATCCAAGTCTAGAAAGTGTTGTAACTCAACGAACTGATCGCGACTAAGCTTAATTTATGTGTTAACATACGATATGGTATCCAAGTTGCGTACTTGTTACCATTCGTGTGTAACCTACGTTGGACTAGTGCTACGAAACGTATAGCTCATCTTGAGTCATAACACACCTCGTAAATCGGATAAATATAGCTATTTTGTACATCTATTTCTAGAAAAATATACTTTGCAAAATACCATTCTTGAATCCGCACGACAAATATTATTTAGTTACGAAAATCCTTAGAAAACTCGTTATACTTGATGTTTGACAAAACTATATATTTTCAAAATGTTATTCGGAATTCATTTGTACTTATTATAAATATATTGAAATGTCGTGATATTGTGTATAAAATATGTTTGTTTACACATGGAAAGTCATAAAAATGCCAATTAATGTTGCACACGTTGTGCTCTAGATTTTATAAAATTTTGGCAAAGTTTCCTTTGTTTTTATAGAATTCAGACGACACAAGTCGTCTACAATTTTCCCAAAAATCAACTTATATACTCAAGACATTCACATTTATCCGTATTTCCAATGGACGAGTCTTTTTACCTTTCGACGCTTTTCATAAACAATAATTATACCATTACCTATAATGATAATAATATGTGTATATATATATATATAATATAGTTCAACGGTTTAGTTCAACATATAATATTATCAAGTCTCGCTTCAACATGCAATATCATTTATCCAATAATATCGTCAATTCGTTTCGCGAGTCTCAATCGTTTCGTATCTATAACTTATATACACATTTATATATACAAAATAACATCAAAACTAAATATTATACCATTTATATACGCATGCAACTCCGATGTTGACCAGATCTGACCGAACCCAAACCGAATCAGATCTGATCCGAAACAACTTCTAACTGAGCTTGAATCTACCACTTGAACCATCTTTTAATCCTTTATACCTGGGACCCGAACCGAAATCCGAACAGATCGTGAACTACCACGAAACCACTAAAATCACATTCGTCATCATCATCGACCAACATGCTGACCAAAAACCAATCCGAATACCCAATCGGACCTGAATCTGAACACGACCACTACCAATCATAACCAAACCAAACCCAACCAGACCAGATCTGGTTTGTCTGACCCCAGACCCGGCCCGAGTAATCCACCAAAACCTTAACCATAATTTGACCTGTACCCGGCTCCATTGGACCCGAACCTGAGCCGAACCCAAACTCGCAACCAAGCAACGACGTGCAGCCATATTTCACCTGAATCGGGCCAAACATCGACTTAACTTACCACCACCAAGACCAGCCGCTGTCTGCTCCGGCAACCACCACCTGAACCAGCAACATGCAACCTCCAATTCGGACCATCCACAACCACCTTGGTCCGCCGCCGCTGCCCTTCTTCTTAACCACAGCCGCAACCCGACTCAAAATCCTTAAACCACCATCATCCATAACTGAGCTACATCCCTACTCGATCCCCAACACCTTGTGCCGCCCTGTCTTCTGCCCGACGCGGGTACCTGGAGTGCCACGCCGCCGCTGCCACCAAGGAGGTGGTCGGCCGGCTCTTGATACATGGAGGAAGAGAGAGACGAGTGAGAGAGAGCTAGAGAGAAAGTGTTGAGAGGATTTGGGTTATGATTTTTGTGTTGTAGGCTGCACAATGAAGAAGAAGAAGGAGGAGATAAAGCCCCTTTTATAGGTAGGTTTAGAGTTAGATAGGTAGACACCGCATATCGAACCTGTTTAAACGTGAAACGCTTCGGTTTATATCTAGGCTCGATAATTAATTATAAAAATTAGTCAGTTTAGTTCGAAATCTAAGATTTAGTTAAACAGAGCAAAAATACAATTAATTTCGGCATCCTACGCGTTCTTCCAAAACATCTGTTAGAATCGCGCTAACTCAAATGGTTACCGTTTCTTCCATCTAAACGATCCGGTAGCTTTCGATACTTAATAATTAATATTATTTAAAATGAATAATTATTTCGAAAGCATAAATGCGGTTAAAACCATGCATTTCGATATCCGGTTCTTTTGTCGGCTACTCACTGCGTTCTCCAAACGCTACGTTTTAATCCATTCCTCAAGCCGATTCCTCATCCGATTGCTCCATCAGTATATACGTGCCGTATTTACATGTAATAACTCTATGTTCGTCCAATCTAACAGATTCCTACTAATGTCAGTTCGTTAGCGTTATGATGCGCAATTTTTCTTTGGAACATCTAGACATCCACGAACTCCAAGAATGACATCGTTGGACTCGTAACAACTTAACTTAATCAAAATCAACTTTAATATATGCTAAGCATATAGGAATCGTGATTATGATCCAGTCAAAGGTTGACCGAAATTTACGAGTTGTCACAGTACGTCCTCGAGTTTCCGATCTTTAGCTTTCGGTTTAATGACGTGTGCCAGGAACGTAACACAACCCTTCCTTAAACATTTATGCGCCTTAATACAAGATATGACTCGAAGATTAGATCCACCACGGTATCTTCGAATCGAGAGGGTTTCACCATTGGACAAGGGGATACGAACCAACTTCTCGTGACAGACAATCTCTGCACTATTCATGGTTAATAAATCCATGCCAATGACCACATTGAGACTACCCAACTGAATAGGCAACAGATCAATACAAAAAACATGATCACCAAGTTCCAAAACACAATCCCTAACAACTGCTTCGGACGAAATTAACTTACCATTGGCCAACTCTATGGTATAGTGTGTATCTAACTTACTTGATTCTAACCCAAGGGATTTCTTAAAGTTGATGGACACAAAGCTAAACTCAGCGCCTGAATCAAAAAGCACCAATGCATAATGGTTGTTAAAGAGAAACGTATCGGTAACCACATTAGGATCTCACGTGCTTCATTGGCTCCTAGCCCGAATGCTCGTCCGCGAGCTTGATCTTTAGCCTTTGGGCAATCGTTGCGGAAATGACCGGTGGCGCCACATCCGTAACACTCGTGTTTGGCAGGGCTAGTGTTAGTAGCTTTGGCTTTGCAATTAGCGGTTTGGTGACCTCGGCGGTTGCAGTTCTGGCATAGAATACTCTCACATGTGCCTACGTGGTGGTAATTACACTTGCTGCATTAAGGATGGGGCCCGTTGTACTTTCGTTTTGGCTCCACGGCAGTGATGGCAGCAAAAATCTTCACCGATTCTTGGTGCTTGTGAGAGGAGTTCTTACCCTTCTTGGAGTTAGATGTCTTGCGCTTGTCTCTAGAACTCTCACCAGCAACTTCAACCTTATGATTTAGAGAACTCATACGAACTGCATCATCGCTGAGACTGTGAGCTAGTGTGACAACACTCTAGATGGTAGTGGGTGCAGAAGCAGTGGCCATGCTTCGAATCTTTGGAAACAGACCCCAAATATACCGCTCAACTCTCTTGTATTCAGGGGTGACCATGTGAGGTACAAGTCGAGAGATCTCGTGGAAACGGGTAGTGTAAGTAGTCACATTAGCATCCACCATAGAGAGATTTCAAAATTTTGCTTCCAGCTTTTTGTAGTTCGCTCTTAGGACAGTACTTTTCCATTAGTAGAGTTTTTAGATCCACCCAAATGAGGTTGTAGGCCGCGTCTCTACCCAAGGTTTGTACTTGGAGATTCCACCAGGTAAGAGCTCCATCTTGGAAAGTGCAAGTAGAGTACTTCACTTTCTAATCCTCGGAACAACCGCTAATGTCAAGAACCAACTCAGTCTTCTCAATCCAACGGACAATCCCAACAGCACCTTCGGTACCACGAAAATTCCATGGTTTGCAAGCCATAAAAGTTTTATACGAGCATCCTCGAATAGGGTTTTCAACTTCTGTGTATGCAATAGTACATATTAACAACATAAAATTCGTGTATGAGTAGTAAGTAGAGAATTTAGACCCAAAAATTCCTACTGTTGTCCCTATCGCTTCCCCGTCGGTGACCAGTACCTCCAGAACCACCGCTAGAATTGGCTCGAGCTGCGTAGTGTCGAGCAATTTCCTCAGCAATTACCATAGCCAGCTCAGCGGGAGTAGTTGGGAGTGGCTCGCCATCGTTGGTTCTTGCAGATTGTCAGGTTTACATGTTTTCCTTCTAATACATCACACATCAAAGGTATAAGACACTTATTTCACAAATATTGTCATGCATACAAATATAACAACCAAATATAACCATGAACAATAAGTCAACCACAACCACAAGACAGAAAAATAAATAAGGCACAACATGAATTAAAATACTATTACAACCATTTCATACCATACGTAGTTCAAATGTATCATTGTTCTGTTACAAAAGATAGACGACCAAGCCATTCGTGTCCAAACCACAAATACAAAATAAAACATCTTAAAGTACATTCATGAAACATCTCTAGGAAGACGAAGATGGAAAACTGACAGCACGGGCAGCGACTGTAGATCTCATACGCTGGTCCAACTCGGCCATCCTCTGCTCCAACACCTCCAAACGTTTCTCTGCCTCCACCCGTCCCATAGCAGCTGCAAGCCTCCCGTGCTCGGCCTCCGATGCACGGTCCTCCAACTCCCGAATGCGAACACCCAAGCTCACCAACTGCGAGTCGTGACACAGAAGAACACCACGCTCCGTGTACAGTGGCCTCCCAGAAGATTCGCATAGGGTCATCGCCTCCTCGTCTTCCTCCATGTTCCTATGCGCCAGGTCACCCACGAGAGTGAGGAGGTAAGGTTGTTTGTGGGCCTGGGATCGTCTCCTCTCGGGATGGCTCGATCACAGGCACGGGTGCCCCCATAGAAGGCTGCTCCGGTATGGGGTCAACAGGATGGTCTGGCTCGCCGGGAATGACAGCGTCGGCGGGCGGTATAGAAACTTGAGCAAGAGCGGGGATAGCAAGGACGATCGGCTGTCACACCCGCTTTCGGGGAGTGCACTTATGAAGAGCACTGCCCGAGAAGTGGAGGAAGATGCGAAATGAAGGAGTCGGGTCCAAGGTAGGCTGGGTCGTAGGAGGAATCACCGTGGGATGGACGTCAAGGTCAACAAGAGCGGGAGGGACGTCATCCTCGGTGTCGTCGTCAGAGACACGACGATCCACGGGCGTGGGACCCACGTCAATGTTAGAGTCGTCAGAGATGAAGCCGCCACTGTGGTGCGGGAAATCAGGTGCCTCGTACGGGATAGGAGCATGATGCGCAGGAGCGACGTGTTGGGTATCCTCCTCTGGTGTAGCATAAACGAGGTAATCATCCTCGGAGTCAGAAAGTAGAGTGAGGTCAACGGAAATAGCCATGATATTGTCAAATGTATGCATATATGAATAAACATAAATGTAAATAAATGAACTAATATACCCGTTTCATCGTGGAGCAGCTTGAGACTTGAGAGGTGCAAAGCGAGGTAATGTGGTACGTTGTGAAAACGTTTCGAAAATGTTTTGATAATAGTTGACTCATAAGAATCTTAGTTCGCTATAACCTTCTTCTCTGATACCAAGCTGTCACACCCCGCCAAGGCGGAAACACGGGGACATGATTCGAAAGGTTTTCAAGCACAAGGTTCGAGCAGCACACAACATGTAAATTATATAGATACCATCAAAAGATAAACGACGTCATAAATTATTAAAAATAACACAACATTGTCTGGAAACGAAACATTGTCTAAAATCCCATGATTCAAATACCAAGACAGAATATGACCGACATGACCCAACCAATGATAACCCTATCTCTCAAGTCTCTGCCCCGCATAATCAATTACCTGAAAACATGCATAAAAGATTTGTCAACACAATGTTGATGAGTTTACATGTTTTAATGTACTATGTAAGGTGCACGTGAAATTAGTGTATGACCAATCATAGGCTAGCTAAGCGAATGATTACTGTGGAAACCAAGAGTCCCATAACGAAACCTTTTGACTGTTGTGCCTCGCGTATTATACAATAAAGATAATGTATGTATAGTAGAATACTAACACTCTTTTGTATGTAACCGGTTAGAGTGACTAACCAAGAATGGGGGCGTCAACCTAATAGATCTATGAAAGTGTTCCATGGCTTTTGATAGCTAATGGTTATAGTTTAAATGTAAGTACGAGGACTGTTGAGCTCATAAAGCAAATGTCTCATGTTCCACATGGTAGTCACGATAGAATAACACATCAAAATGAAACGTACTAAAATATAGCATGTTTTTTCCCTGAAATGGAAAATAGTAAAATGGGGTTGTGAAACTCACCTGGTGACTCGATGTAGGGTCTGGTAATGCAGAAAATGGAATAGCTACTATCCCGACAAATGATATCAAAGGATTATCAAGGACATAGTAAGTGGTATGGTCTTGTCGTTTATCATACAAGTTGATCACCCAACATGTGGACCATTGTGTTAGTTACATGTGGTCCATAGTTTCTGTACATGAGTACTTGTAAAGTGTATGGTTTCGAAAATTCCGGGCATTTTATTGTGGAAACATATCTATTGTTAATAAAATGGGACCCACACATCATTATGGGTTATGAAATATTCCTAATCAAACATGTGTGGCGTTTTCTTGGAAAAACAAGTGCTTTATCATGCTTTGAAATATTATAGTGCTAAGACTAGGAATAACATATGTTTAACTAATTTTAACACATGTTTGGCAACATAGCCGAAGTTTTATTGTAATATATGATTTGAAATCTGATTCGTGTATGTTATGTTCGACTACCATAGACTTGTATGAGGTTCCATATGGACAATTAAACATGTTAGCCTTTTATACTATCGAAGATTGTGTATAATTATGTTTTTAAAATCGAGTTGTGTCAAGTGTGTCTAATCATTTTGTTTAGTTTCAAAACCAATTTTTCTTGCCATTTACCAGTTCCATGTATCCACATACTTGTTCGGCCTAGTGAGTCCAACATACCTCAAGCTGATTCATCTCGTGTGTGTCACTTATGTGTGTGTGCGAGTATACCTATTGACAATGTGATAAGTTTTTGTAAACAAGGATCAATATATTGAATGTGTGTGACCTTACAATACTATATTCGTGTAATGTTAGGCCGATTATACAAGATAAAAGGGCCATGGGTCGGGTTTTATCATCAAGCTGATTAATATTAAGAGTTTCAAGGGGGGTTTCGATCACATACCAAGAAACGAAGATGATGGTGAATGATTTCGAGGTTCTTTGAGTTCCCTTAGATCGTGACTCACAATGTAGCTTCGTGGTTTCCTTGTGGCTCTTCGTGTGTAGAAAAATGGTTTGTGGAAGCTGAGTTATGGAGTCAGCCGATTGCTTCAAGGAGGAGGTAGGTTGTGAAAGCTATGTTGTGAGTTTGTGGGTGTAGGTGCAAGTGTTCAAGTGTGGAGATCATGCCCTTATATAGGTTGATGGTAGTGTGAAGACAAAGATGAAAGAGGCAAGTCAAATTATCCTATGTTTCTTGCATTATTTAAGGTTTCTAATCACCATTTAGTGTAAGACGGTGACAAGCTTTCATCCTTTATCTTTGGCCAATTCTTGGAAGAGGATCTCCGCAAATTTGGAAAGTGATCATGTATGGGAAGTGAGAACTCTTTGGTCTTGTAGTCTTTCAAGTGTAAGTGAGTATAGTTGTCATGTTTTGTCCTCATTCCTATCCATATCCATCCATGTATATATATATATACACACACACACACACATCATCATCATCATCATCATCATCATATTTCAGCCAAAGGAGGTATCAAATGAGGAGTACCATCCATCTTGGTTCTAGGTATCAACAAGGAGTTCCATTTAGGTGAAAGATTGTGTGAGTTGTTAGTTTTGTCTCATACTACATGCATGTAGACTTATCATTGCATTTTCACTTTCATCCAATAGTTTTGAAGCAAGTGTGTTTGTGTGGGTTTCGGCCGATAGGTGTAGGTGGAGGGTGTTGGAGTGTTGTTTAATTAAATATGGTAAGTAGTTATATATGGGAGTGTGTGGTGTGTATTTGAAAGCTTCTATATTAGTGTTTCCATTTGACAAAGGTATCTTGCCCTCTTATGTTTGGCCGATTTAGGAGCATTAACATTAAAGAGATATTATCATGTTCTTGGGCAAGGAGATCTTGAAAGGTGATGTGTCTAGTTGTTATGCATGTATATGTGCCATGGATATATATATATATAGGTATAGGTGTTTGTTATTTGTTGATAATATCTACACACATATATGTGTCGTGTGTATCTTGTATATACATATATGTGTTGGTTATGAGTCTATACCTTATTAGAAGTGTGATCTCATCGTATGTATTTGTGTGAATCGATATAGTGTTGTTGGATAATAACATAAGTTATCATAGGGTGTAATCGGTCATTTAAGCCAAAATATAACCTAGTTTTGTTAAGAGGCTCGATGACGATATTAGCATGTATTAATTTTTACAAGTTATGGGTTCATGAACACATGTTATGGCATGTTAATACATGATAATATTTGTGATGAAGCTAGGTATATATACATGTGTTAGTGAGGAGTTACCATGTGTTATGGAGTATTAACATCTAGTGATAACACATGCTTGTTCTTTAGCAGTGTTTCATGATTTGTGTGGGTGATAACCTCATAAAACACTTTGTAATTGTTCGGGTTTGAGTGGATTGTGTAGTTTTCCACTCAAGCATTGTCACGTGTATTGTTGTTTTGTTCATGTGTGGTAATCGGGTATCTGCTTGCTCTCTGTTGAGCGTATGATTGGCTTGACTATTCAACGCCAATTGTCTTGTATATATCGGGTGTTGTATGCATAAACGGACAATTTATTGAGTTTCCTCAATAACTCATGCTTTACTAGACTGTGGGGGAGTTGGGTCTGCTGACCTGGAGAAGAACAGATGATTAGAAAGCCAAAACATGCTAACAGTTTGATCCTTTGAATAAACAGTCTTTACAACTTACTTCTCCCAAAAGACTGCTGACCCTAACAACTGTTCTATCCAAACAACTGGTTAACAACTGCTGATACAAAGAACTGCTGAATAAACAACTGATGAAGAACAACTGCTGACCAAAGGTCTGATGAAGAACAACTGCTGATTCAAGTACTGAAGACCAAAGCACTGCTGGAACCAACAGCACTTAGGCTCCAGCAGTGGATACAAGACCATCAGAGTTTTCCTACAACAGTTGTTTACTATCAGTGCTTTCAATGTAACAGTAGTTTGTATTAGGCAGATGTTTATGTTTGTTATTCTGTTAGAGGTCACTGTCTTAGGTGACGTCAGCTTAGGTCATCAGTGTTTTGAGTCTGTCTATAAATAGAACAGTGCCTGTACTGTTCTATTGCATCACACACACAAACATTCTCTCAGACAAACACTGTGTGATCAGGCTGAGGGGGAGTAATTGTACGATTGTAATCTTTTAGATAAATGAAAGCATTCGATCTGAAAACATTTACTCTCTTGTTTTGATTAACAGTTTATTATTCCGCTGCAACTTCATTCTATTTTCGTTTCACTATTACCATATTTAGTTAAACAATCAAAACAATCAAACTCAGATCCTAACAATTGGTATCAGAGCTTGGTCAATTAAATTCGATCTAACAAATCAATTTAATAATCAGCTCACAATTATTGATATCGTTTGTCTGTTGGATTGAAAACAGAGTAATAGTTTAATTTCGTTTCAACCGTTTTTAAACAGACTTTGTTTTTTGAAAAATCAGAGAATGGCTTCAATCAATCACGATCCACATAACACTGGCACGAACAACAAGCCACCGATGCTTGTCAGATCTGAATACAATATCTGGCAACGTTGGATGAGTCATGTTCCGACTGTGCCGAGTACTGAAGATCCCAAGGTGTTTGAGCCAAAGAAACTTGAAAACTACTCCGACCAGGATTTTCAGAAAATTGAGTTAGATGCTAAGGCCTTCAGTATTGTGGCCATGGCTCTACCAAATGATATATATGCTGGGTTGTTACACTGTAACAGTGCAAAGGAGTTGTGGGATGCACTGAAAGAACAGTTTGGTGGGACTGAGGAGGTTATTGAAAACAATCGTGAAATACTTAACCAACAATATGAAACATTCAGTCATGTCAAAGGAGAGTCATTAACTCAACAGTTTGAGAGGTTTAATTGTTTAATTAGTGAACTAAAATTGGTTGGTCTTACTTACCCTCATTCAACCTTGAACCATAGGTTTTTAAGATCATTACCAGACAAATAGGACACTATTGCTATTGTGATGAGAAACTCAATTGGATTTAAAGACCTATCACTGACCCAGCTTCATGGTAAGCTCTTGACCTATGAGAGAGAGCTTAACCAGAAAAAGAAGCTTCAGGACTCTGGAAAAGTGTCTGATGACTATGTATTTGGGAATACATCACTTTTGGGTCATGATGAGGTGCCTGGAAACACTAAGGATCAGAGTTATGATCATTTCATTGACATAACTTCAGGTTTTAACTCAGGTTTTAACTCTGATTCTTATTCACCAAACTATGCTTTCACAGCAAGTGGTGGTGATATCCAGGCATCTGACAATATATCCTCTGAGTATGATGACCTGAAATACTTTGACCCTGATGATTTGGAAGAAATGGACATTATGCACCAATTGGCCCTTCTCAGTGTAAGAACTAATAATTTTTACAAGAAAACTGGGAGAAGGTTTCCAGGGTTAACTGGCAGATCTAAGGTTGGGTTGGATAAATCAAAGATAAAGTGTTACAAATGTCATAGACTTGGTCATTTTGCTAGGGAAGGTAGGGGTCAACATGGTACACCTATGATAACCTATCCAAATCAAAGACCACAGACCAACACTTATCAGAATTCCTATAATGCCCCTGGACCAAATGTGCAAAACACTGCTCATTTTGCACAGTCCTCAAACACTGTTCCTGTCCAGTATGTCCAAACCACTGTTCCTCAGATTCACTATGTGCAAACACCTGTTGCTCAAGCACCTGTGCAAACGACTGTTGCTCCATCCTCTGCTCCTGCAGAGACCAGTCAACAGAGCTTCTTTACACAAGGCTTTGTTGATTGTAGCAGTCTACCTGATGAGTTAACAGATGAAAATTTTGCACTAGTTGCCAAAGCTGAAAATAAACCAGAAATTTTTTGTTTCATGGCCATGGTGGATGAGATTGAATCTGAGGAGGTGGTAACTGAATCTGATGTTGTGACTGATGATGTTGTTAGTGAAGTTGTTACAGGTGAAAAACCTGAAGAAGAGGTTGTGAATCTCTCAGATCCCTGGGGTGCATCTGATGACTGTGAGTGCAAGTGTGATTGTGCATTGATGGCTGCTGCTAAGGTATCTCCTCAAATTCTTAAAGAGTTGTGTTCTGACAAATGTGTGATAGCATTTGCTAACATCAAAGAGGTGAATGAAAACCTTAGAAAGAAAATTTTGGATGATGAAGTTAAATTTGAAAAACTTACAAAAGATTTAAAAACAAGTTTAACTGCAAAAGAGTCTGAAATAAGCAGCTTAAAACATGAAGCAACCATAACCAAAGACCAGCTCCAAACTATGATAGCAAAATATCAAAGTTGTAAAAGTGAGCTTGAGTCCACCCAAGTTGAATGTGAGAAATGGGTGGAATCATGTAGAGGTTTTGAAATGCTACTCAACAAACAAACTAAAAGTCATGTGAAGTTTGGCTTTGGTTTTGAAACCACTGCTCCAGCTTTTGAAAACACTGACAAAAAGAGTCAAAAGTCTGTTGAGGTAGTACCAACAAACCTGCAGGGTCAAGAGATTAAAATCACTGAACCAAATGGTAAGAAAACTGTTCTTGAAAAACCAGAAGGTTCCTCATCTTTTACTGAACTTGAAAAGTATGAATTTAAACCCACTTGGTCTGATGAGTGTGATACTCTTGAGAATTTTAAACCTGTTGATTTCAAAACACCTGAAGGAAAGACAGCTCCTCAGGCAAAGGTCATTCCCTTGGCAAAAGTCATTCCCCTGAAAAATCTTCCAGCAGATGCTCAAACATCTGCTGAAAAGAAGGCTGAAAAGGGGAAGAAGAAAGAAAAGACTGTCAACTTGTTCTGTGATTTTTGTGAAAAGAAGAATCATGTCACTAAAAACTGTTTTCTTCTAAAAGCATATGACATTAACAAAGGAACAAGTGAATGTGATTCCAAAGCCACATGCTCAATATGTGGGAAAAAGAATCACAAGACCAAAGAGTGCTTGTATCTCAAAAATTTTGATGTAAAAATACAAGAATACAAAGCTAAAACTCTTGCAAACCCTGTGGTTAGTACTTCAAAAGGAAAGCCCAAATAGACCTTCACCCCTGTCCAAACATCTGTTACAAAAAGGCTTGAAACATCTGCTTCTAGAGATGTCCAAGTAACAGATGCTCCACCCACAAGCAAATACCCAAGAGGTTATGGTCAACCTCCATGTCACAGTCTGCCACATGTTTATGAGGAGCCAAAAAGACCCTCTAAACCAAGAGTGAACAGAAATCCATATGGGTATTATCATCTGTCAGGAAGTGATCAAACAACTGCTGCACCAAGTGTTGACATTCAAGCACTAGCAAATGGTCAGCAGCAGTTGTTGAACTTAATTCAGAAATTGGTCCAAACCACTGATCACCTTCCAAAGCTTGAGTCTGAAAGGTCTGAGGACCCATCCAAAGCCAATCTGGCTTTGGACACTCACCAAAACTAATCATTTACTGATGTGCAGGGAGCTTCTGCTTGTTTAGATAGTCTTTGGTATGTAGATAGTGGAGGCTCCAGGCACATGACAGGATGTAGAGCCCTTCTTCTGGACTTCTTGGCTCATGGAGGGGTGATATATCCTTTGGTAATGATTCAAAAGGTAAGGTGTTGGGTTCAGGGACTGTACAAGCTGGAAAACTCAAGTTTGAAAATGTCAATCTTATTGATAATCTCAAGTTTAATCTTCTGAGTGTTTCACAAATGAGTGACAAAGGTTATGGCTCATTTTTCACAAAGAAAACTTGTAAGATTATTGGGCCAGAAGTGGTGAAAAAGATTGATACCATTATTGCTGAGAGCAAAGCACAACTTGTTGCTCATAGAAGTGGCAATGTGTATGTTGTTGATATGTTAAAGGACAATCCTATGGCAAATGTCTGTCTGTTTTCTGCTGCCTCCACTAAGGAGACAGAATTGTGGCATAGGAGATTGGGTCACACCAACCTTAATACTATCAACACACTCTCCAAACAAAGCCTTGTCAGAGGTTTACCATCAAAAGAATTTAAATGTGATGAGCATTGTGTTTCTTGCTTAAAAGGGAAACAACATAAAAGCTCTTAGAAATCCATTGATGAGTCCAAAACTAGTCAGTGTCTACAACTGTTGCACATGGACTTGTGTGGCCCTATTAAAATCATGAGTCTAAGAAGAAAGAGATTTTGTCTTGTCATAGTTGATGATTTTTCTAGCTTTACATGGACTTACTTTTTACATTCTAAGGATGAGACTGCAGGTATATTGAAGGACTTTGTCACCAAAGTTGAAAAACAATATGACTTGCCAGTAAAAGTCTTCAGGAGTGACAATGGAACAGAGTTTAAAAATAAGGAGTTGGATGACTTCTGTGTGTCAAAAGGGATTGTGAGGCAGTTCAGCATCCTAAGAACACCAGAACAAAATGGGGTGGTTGAGAGGAAAAATAGAACTCTTATAGAAGCTGCAAGAACCATGCTAGCAGATTCTGGCTTGCCACTGTCCTTTTGGGCAGAAGCTGTAAACACTGCTTGCTATGTTCAAAACAGAGTTTTGATCAACCCCAGACATCAAAAAACTGCTTATGAAATTTTGTTCAAAATCAAACCATTAATTTCATTCTTCAAAATCTTTGGCTGCCCATGTTTCATTTTAAATCTCAAAGATTCCATTTCAAAATTTGCAGCCAAAGTAGACTGTGGTTATTTTCTGGGATATTCTTCTACTGCTAAGGCCTATAAAGTGTTTAACACAAGGACTAAGACAATAGAAGAAACTCTGAATGTAAAGTTCAATGAACTTTCATCTCTAAAAATCCCTGCAAACCCTGCTGAACTATTTGATTTAGATAAATTCAAATTTGAAGATATCACTGTTAAAGCTAACAATGCAGGTATTCCACAGTCTCCACAACAAGATTACAGAACAGATGTTGTGATCCCCAGTCACTACAAAATCTATTCTGCCTCAGAGGAAGCAGCTGTTCAAAACAATTGTCAAAACTCTGCCACAGCTGTGTCAACCACTGTTGGCCAGTCTTATCCTCAATCCACTGCTTCACCCCTCACAATCACTGACCTATCATCTGTTGACAAAAGTCAATCATCTGTTGACAAAAGTCAGTCAAGTTTCACACCACTTGAACCCATTCCTCCATTACCATTCCAAACATCTGATGGCACTACAGAAGTACCAACAGATGTTACACCAACAGAGTCACCAAACCTCTGTCCATCACCTCAAAATGCCATTGTCCCATATCAGGGAGATCTTATTTACTTAAGAGCTCATCCACCAGACCAGATCATTGGCAACATCAGAGAGGGTGTGCTCACAAGAAGCCAATCCTCAAATATCTGTCTTTTTGCAGGTTTCTTATCCCTCACACAACCTGTCAAGTACCAAGAGGCACTGAAAGACAACAGTTGGGTAGAAGCCATGCAAGAAGAACTCCTTCAATTCAAAAGACAACAAGTATGGGAGCTTGTACCACTTCCTAAGGATGTTTGTCCTATAGGAACAAAGTGGGTCTTCAAAAACAAGACAGATGAAAGGGGTATTGTTGTCAAGAATAAAGCCAGGCTTGTGGTTCAAGGCTTCAGACAAGAAGAAGGAATAGATTATGATGAGACTTTTGCTCCTGTAGCAAGACTAGAAGCCATCAGACTCTTTTTAGCCTTTGCTGTCAACCACAACATAAAGGTGTATCAGATGGACATCAAATGTGCTTTCCTTTATGGCAAAATTCAAGAGGAGGTCTATGTATGTCAGCCACCTGGTTTTGAAGACACATTCCATCCTGACTATGTCTACAAGCTCAACAAAGCTTTGTATGGACTCAAACAAGCACCAAGGGCCTGGTATGAAACTCTTTCCACATTTCTCTTATCCATTGGCTTCACAAGAGGTAAAATTGACAAAACTTTATTTCTTAAATGGAAAGGGAAACACTTAATGATTGTTCAAATATATGTGGATGACATCATTTTTGGATCCACATGTAACCAAATGTGTGAAGAGTTCAGAAAACTCATGACAGCAAAGTTTGAGATGAGTGCCATGGGTGAGCTTCAGTGTTTCCTTGGTCTTCAGGTGAAACAACTGCAAAATGGCACATTCATTCACCAAAACAAATATGTAAAGAATTTATTAACCAGATTTGAGATGAATGATTGTAAGCCATGTAGCACACCCATGAGTACAGTCAAGCTGCTCACTATTGATGACAAGGATGAACTGGTTGATCAAACACATTATAGATGTATGATTGGGTCTTTACTGTACCTAACTGCATCTAGGCCAGACATTATGTTTGCTACCTGTGTCTGTGCTAGATCCCAGGCTTCACCCAAAAAGTCAAACCTTATTGCTGTGAAAAGGATATTCAGATACCTCAAAGGTGCTCCCACACTTGGTATCTGGTATCTTGCTAATGGAAACATTGAGCTTTCAGGTTATTCAGATAGTGACTTTGTTGGCTGTCACTGTAGTCCCAAAATACTAGATCTTTCAAGTGCACAAGATTGTTATCACTTAGAAACACCTATTTGTTAGGTGTTTTAAGTGATTAATCTTCACAATCCAAGAGACTAGATAAACTAATAAAAACCGACACACAAGATACTGAAATTCAAGCTTTCCATTAATGATAAAACATCAAAGCACCATGGATACATACACTCAAGTTTGCTAAATTCTCTTTGTGTTCTAAGATGACCAAAAACCCTAAACCCTAGCTGCACACACACAAGCTTTATATAGGAAGCTCACTGGGCCTGCGCACTTAGCTTAAGTGCGCAGAGCCCGTCATATTAAGTGCGCAGATTAGGGTTTAGGCAACCAAACTATGATATAATTACATATTAAGTCCTTCAACTATAAAGCTATACAATATACTATCAAACGTCTCTAATCTGGTAACTGTGGTCTCAATATAACCCAACAATACTCCCCCTAGACCACAGCTACCAGTTCTTTAATCTTCAATCTATCTCCACTTCGCTTTCCTCCCCCTCAACCTGTTCGGGGGGGTCTTGCATGTATAACGCGACTGGATCTTCTTCAGTTGCTTGAGAAGCTTGAGTTGATTATGTTGTAGTTCCTTCAGGATCAGCTACTGGTGCAGGTTCTTCATTATGTGCCTCTGAAGCAGTCTCGACTTCAGGTTGAGCAGTTTCTGCACTAGCAGCAGCAGCAGCAGTAGCTTGAGCAGCTTTCTCCCTGTCATCCTTTTCTTTATCTGCTGCACTGATCCTGTCGATTATCTCAAGCAATAAACCATTAGTAATACGAAATCTACCTAAATCAGTAGATGAGAAACAACAAACAAAGAAATGAGGTTTGATTTGTGAGGATTAGGGTGTTTGGGGGTGATTAGTTGAGATAATGATGATGATGATGAATGGTGATGAAGACGAACAGGTAATTATGGTTAGTAAAAAGTGTTAACGAAGATAAAACTTTTTAACCATATTTGACTCAGTATATATACAGTCAACAGATGGGCCTGCACACTTGAGTTGAGTGCGCAGGGCCCAATAAGTACGCAGAGTTTAAGATTTGGCTCAATAAGTAAGTTTTAAAGCCCAAATCCATTTTAATAAGTGGGGTTTTACCAAGTCTCACCTTCTGCATTCAAGATCATACTAATCATACCTGCCAGAACCCGTTTCAACTTTCCGTTGGATAGCTGCAGCCTAAGAACGATTGTCGGTATGCTTGTCCACTTAAATCCATGCCTTTTCTCTTTCAACATGTGTTTGGCGATGCTATTTATCATGTTTTTCGGTAATATTGACGAAAATTTTATGGACCCCACAGTGTGCTAGGTATTGGCCTACCGATCCTCAAGGTTTATTGAAATATAATGATGAGAGCTTCAGGTCTATGTTACCATAAGCAGAGAAGATGATCATTATCTTGATCAGATGATGAGAGCTTCAGGTCTATGTTACCATAAGCAGAGAAGATGATCATCTGATCGTTCGGTGAGCTATCTATATATGTTTGCACGTCACTGACATTGCGTGTCTTTTGCTGCTCAGTTTCAAAAATTTTGTTTTTCTTAGCCCCGCATTGGTAGCTTGCACTCTTAGGTGTCTTTTGATTTACTTATGCACAAAATTTTCTGTGTCTTTTAATTTCTCAACCTATGTATGACCGGACTCAGCTTGTGCAGACCTAAAGCACGGTGGGAATCCAGCTTTCCGTGTAGATCTTCATTGTTAATCACCTAGTAGCAGTTTACTTGATTCCAGGCTGAATCTACCGACACATCGTTGCTTGAGGCCACAACATCCTCTGGATCCTATTCACATGCTGACGAGATATGATTAGTTCCTATCATTTCCTGAATTAATTTTGCATTAAGAATGGACTGGTTTACTTTCTCCCCCAAAAATCTTTTTTTTTTTTAATTTTTTTTTTATCTCAAGCCATGAAACCAACTTTGTTTGGTTTTAGAGTGATCAATTGGATTCTTCACGATGTCACGACATGCATTATTATCAATAAAAATAGGTGTATGCATGACGTTCAAACCGTAGTCCAAAAGCTGATTTTGGATCCATAAAACCTGACAGCAACAACTGGATGCAGCTGTGTATTCGGCTTGAGCGGTGGAAATGGACACGGTGGTTTGCTTCTTGCTCTGCCAAGACACTAGCCGGTTACCCAGAAATTGACAACCATCAGAGACAGATTTTCTGTCAATCCTACAACCTGCATGATCACTATCAGAGTAGGCGATTAGATCAAGGTTATCACTCTTAGGATACCATAAACCAAGTTTTGGTGTTCCTTTGAGGTAGCGGAAGACTCTTTTCACTGCAGTCTCATGCGATTGCTTAGGATTGGACTGAAAACGCGCGCAACATTAATGAACCGATAGTTTTTGAGGAGTTCTTTTAATCCCGTCATGTGCCTTGACGCCCCACTATCAACATGCCATAGATATCTCATCATGGCAATCAACCATTTCTGTAGTTTATTGAAAAAAAAATACATAAAACAAGAGAAATATACAGATAAATATACGAGACACTATGTACAATCACGACTCAGACCATATTTTAAGTAACTTTTGGAATCCAGGTCTATTTTAGTTTTAATCTGTCGTGATTTTCACCCAAAACTGACTCTTGTCTTTTCCAAGTTTTTGTGACCTTAACAAAACTTCTTATAGTTTCTTGAAGATCTTTAATTTGAACTGAAAAAGATTTTTGGGTATTGGTATCACTTTGTGGTTTGGGTTTCAAATGACAATTTTTAACCACATGTCCCTCATTTCCACATCTAAAGCATTTTGAGTGCTTTGGCTTGATCTTTGGAGAGGGTCTGGATGATGATGGTTTTGATGCTCTTCTCTTGATCTTGCTTGAGCATGAGCTTTCACTGGAACATGGTTCATCAATGTTGTTGTTGCTTGATTCCTCATTTGTGTTGCAGTCTGGCTCGCTAATGTCACTTTCTGTATCACTTTGTGATTCTTCAGGAATTGTGTTATCTGTTTCACTTTGTGATTCTTCAGAACATGACATATCTGTTGATGATGGAGTAAACTCTGGAATTTCTTCAGTAAGGAATTTTCCAAACCTGTTTCTTTTTAATTCTGGTACAAACGGAGATGGTCTATATACATTTTCATTATCAGAGAATGCATCATTAAGATCAACACAAACTGGCAGAACATTGTCAACACAAATATCTGAGCGTTTGATAGGATTCTTCCTATCGTCAGGGTCCACAACGCCCTTTAAATTAAGTTTAGATGTTAATGTAGTACAGTCATCCGGCCTAGATAAACTATTACAGTTATCCATCCTAGATAAACTATTACAATCATCCAGTTTAGTTAAGTTATTACATTCATCCGAATTCAAAATAGTTTTAGACTTGTCATGACTCCAGATGAACCAATTCACTGTAGAGTAATTGGCACCTGGGTGACCTAACCCCATCGTTTGTCCACCACAACTTTCATCATCGTTCACCTGATCCTGTTGGGTCATATCTGCACTTCTTTTACTTATATTAGAGTTTGACTCAGATTTGACACATTCTTTTTCAAAAAGATCATTTTTTGGATGTGGTTTTGGAATGGGTATATATTCACTTTTGCTCAAAGGTAAAAATAGAGATTTTACAATTCCCTTTTTATCCTTATACCCAATTCCATCTTTGACGAATGATTTCCTTGAACAATCAAGGATATCTGTATGAGCATGCTTGCTTACATTCCATTTGTCCACAATAATTTGGAGATGATTTGTTTCATTTCTAGATATTTCTAGTTTTTCAGTTAAGTCATTTATTAAAAAATCTTTTCTGAGAACAAATTCTTTTAGAGTTTGCATTTCAGCTATTGTTGCATTTAACTTTCGCTGATATGCTAACTCATTTTCTTTCATTTCAGTGTTGATTTTTCGGATGTCATCCATTTCTCTTAAAATGTTCCTATTGTGGGACAAACAGTAAGCAACAGCTGTAACACACCTTGGTGAGCACAGCTTTGATTTTATTTCAAGAGGAATACTTACCAGATCTCTCTCCTCAACTGTCTTGGGCACGCTCTGCAGCTTCTCATTTGGTTTGCTGGTGGAGGTCTTCTCAGCCACGAGTGCTTCCTCAGACGTCGCTTCTTTTCCTTTATCGCCCACAAGCACTTCTTTCAGACCTACATTCTCCAGTTCTCCATTCTTTGGCATCTCCGCAGATAGCCCTTCCAGAGAGTTCACGCCGTTAGCGGATTTGGTGCAGATTTTGGCCATCAGTGCCTTGTTGTTGTCGACTTCTGCAACCGTAACTTCTTCACCCCAGTCATAATCCTCCCCAAATGCCTTTGGTGCTTGTGTTTCAGCAGTCTCATTTTCATCTGTTACTACCACAGATCCTTTTGTAGGCTTGATCTCATTTCTAGAATTTGTTGAAGAACTATTAACATTTTCAGCTGAAATAGAGGATGGAGTGGAGCTTTTCGCACTAATAGGAGCAGTGAAAACCATGTTTTTAGACATTGATGTTGGTGGACTTGATAATGGAATGTAACCGACTTGATTCATCTCACCCTTTGTGACATCATTTTCATACGACTTTAAGGTATTTATCACATCTGACAAAGTCATTGGAAAAATCATAAAGTCCTTCTTGACCGTCATGAATTTCAAGCTCCATTCCTTTGGGAGTGAATTGAACAACTTCTTGATTGAATTGCGGTTGTTAACAGGAATCCCGACCTTCTTCATCTTTGTGAGCATATTCATGAAATGATCGACGTGACTGCTTAAACTTTCACCACGAATGCTTCCAAACATGTCATACTCCTTTTGAACCATGTCTTGTCTTTTCTTAATCATGTTCTGATTTCCTTCATAGTACTCATTTAACGCAAACCACAGATCGTGCGCAGTGCCATACTCCTCAAACATGATATACACATTGTTTGATAAGGCCATGGTAAGGGCACCATAAGCCTTATGATCTCTCTGAAGAAGTTGTTTATCGACATCAGTATAAGTGGTTGGATCAGGGTTAAACTCTTCTCCTGTGGCAGTGGTTCTCATTGGAATGTGTGGGCCCAACTGGATGGAATTCCATTGGGTGAAGTCCGTGACATAGAAGAATGACCTCATTCTGTTCTTCCAAGTTCCATAATCTTCAGCACCTTTTAACTTAGGTACTCTGGTAGTGGTTCCGGTTTCCAGGTCTTGTTGTGTGATAGGGTTAACAGTTGATTGATTATTGTTACCAGCCATGATTTAGATTAATTTTAGGAATGTGGTTTAACAGATTTTAGTTATCAGTCCAGAAAATTGTCCAAGTCCGTAAGTACACAGCTAAGTTCGCAGCTAAGTACGCAGTTAAGTTCACACTTAAGTTCACAGCAGTCTGGATAAGTATGCAGCAACCTGTAAGAATATAAACAGCCTTGTCAAGTTGTAGTCTTTGTTAAGTGTGCAGCTCGGAAGTATACGTGTGGCTATGCTTCTTGATAAGTTCGCAGATCAGTCAACACTTGGGCATTATAAGTGCTCAGTGTTTACTGATCAGCCTGCGTACTAAAATAAGTGCGCAGACTCACTTAAACTCTCGTTTAAGATTTTAAGTTCGCAGAAACCCTAGCCAAGTACTCAAGACTACACCTTCAGTAAGTGCGCACTAATCCAAGATTTCTATTTAAGTACGCAGAAACCCTAGATAAGTACTCAAGACAATGAGATGCAATAAGTGCGCAGAAATCCAATTAAAAGGCAACAAGTGCGCAGAAACCCTAGCTGCGTACTAAAATAACAAGTTTAAGTACTCAAACTATGAACTAAGTACTCAAAATAAGTACTCAAATTTTGAGACAAGTACTCAACCATGAGCTAAGTACTCAGAATCATGAAATAAGTGCGCAATAATATGAGACAAGTACTCAAAATTTGAAATAAGTACTCAAATTTTGAGACAAGTACTCAACCATGAGCTAAGTACTCAGAATCAAGAAATAAGTGCGCAATAATATGAGACAAGTACTCAAAATTTGAAATAAGTACTCAAAATAAGTACTCAAATTTTGAGACAAGTACTCAACTATGAGCTAAGTACTCAGAATCAAGAAATAAGTGTGCAATTAAGTGCTCAAAACAGTCTGATAATGCACAAAAACACAGCAGAAACTTATCCAAGCCTTTTTCAATTGATCTGAAGTGCTCGGATGATGTTTCTACCAAAGATAAACAACTTTTAACACCTTAGAAACACAACTATAAGGGAAATTTGAAGCAAATGGAGATGAAAAACCTTCCTATTTTTTATGAAAAACACAAAAATTTATAAAAAAAAAAAACATAAAGAAAAACTAACAAAATGAGGGTTTTGGTATCTTGATCAGATACAATCTAGAGCACAGAGGCTCTGATACCAAATTGTAGTCCCAAAATACTAGATCTTTCAAGTGCACAAGATTGTTATCACTTAGAAACACCTATTTGTTAGGTGTTTTAAGTGATTAATCTTCACAATCCAAGAGACTAGATAAACTAATAAAAACCGACACACAAGATACTGAAATTCAAGCTTTCCATTAATGATAAAACATCAAAGCACCATGGATACATACACTCAAGTTTGCTAAATTCTCTTTGTGTTCTAAGATGACCAAAAACCCTAAACCCTAGCTGCACACACACAAGCTTTATATAGGAAGCTCACTGGGCCTGCGCACTTAGCTTAAGTGCGCAGAGCCCGTCATATTAAGTGCGCAGATTAGGGTTTAGGCAACCAAACTATGCTATAATTACATATTAAGTCCTTCAACTATAAAGCTATACAATATACTATCAAACGTCTCTAATCTGGTAACTGTGGTCTCAATATAACCCAACAGTCACACCACAAGAAAATCCACATCAGGAGGGTGCCAATTTCTAGGGAATGCCTTAGTCTCCTGGCAAAGCAAAAAGCAGGCAGCTGTTTCAACCTCAACAGCTGAAGCTGAATACATTGCTGCTGTAAGCTGTACAGCCCAACTCATGTGGCTTCAAAATCAACTACTGGATTTTGGGATAACTGCACTTCAGACTCCACTCATGTTGGACAGTCAAGCTGCTGAAAATATCATCAAGAATCCAGTCTCTCATTCCACTACCAAACACATTGACATAAGACATCATTTTGTCAGAGACAGCTATGAAAAAGGTTTGATTTCTCTGCACCATGTTCCAACAGAGGATCAGTTGGCAGATGTGTTAACAAAAGCTTTAGACACATCTACCTTTACAAATCTGATTTCCAGAATTGGTATGTTAAACATGGATTAAACAAATAAATTTTCAATAAATCATAATAAAATGTTTCAGAAAATCAAATTTTTTTTTCAAATAGCTGTTTGGTTGAAAAATCTGTTTATAACATCTGATCAGATAAAACAACCACTGTTTCATTCATATCCACTGTTGGTTGAAAAATCTGTTTATAACATCTGATCAGATAAAACAACCACTGTTTCATTCATATCCACTGTTGGTTGAAAAATCTGTTTCAAAACATCTGATCAGATAAAACAACTGTTAGTTGAAAAATCTGTTTCAGAACATCTGTTCAGATAAAACAACTGTCTCCTTATATATTTATACTATATCTATATAAAAAAAAAGTTGGATCCATCAGCTGTTTGTATCAGTTGTTTGCCAAAAACAGCTGTTCTCCACCAGATGTTTCATCCATCAGATGATTGCCACGACTGCTCATATAGGTAGAGGTTTGGCCACATCAGCGGTTTTATTGAGCCTATAAAAACCCTGTTTTACCACAACAGACGTTACACTGTCTCATTGTATTCAAAATACTGAAAACCGCCTTCTTCATTCTCAAACCCTCCATCAAACTTCAATCATCTTCACCTTCGAAATCCATT
This sequence comes from Ambrosia x helenae, assembly GCA_030844895.1. Taxonomy (NCBI): domain Eukaryota; kingdom Viridiplantae; phylum Streptophyta; class Magnoliopsida; order Asterales; family Asteraceae; genus Ambrosia; species Ambrosia x helenae. The sequence continues at coordinate 104,132,198 of CM061231.1, read as the reverse complement.
ATAATGGATCTTCAAGCTAAAGCCACCCACAATTGTCTCCCCTATCTGATTAAAACATATGACAACGTTTCATTCCATTCCACCATCGACATTTTTCTAAACTCCAAATACTTACCCATCTTAACCGCTAACGCCCCCATTTATCTCGATACTCTTCAAGAATTCTGGTTGAATGCTGAGTTTCTACTCCAAGACAAAACGCCTACTTCCATTATTTCCAAAATTGGAGAAACCAGTATCTTAATTACCCCTGAAACCATATCCACAACCTTCACACTGAATGACCTGGCAGGTAAGGACTCTTTTACTAAAACAGAGCTTCACACTGAGTTCCAAGAAAGAGGGTATGATGGTCAGATGACTGGATCAACTCTTTTCAAAAAGTTTTTCCCTCCAGTCATGAAATTTTTCTTCCATACTCTTCTTCTTTGTGTCTCTGCTAAGTCCACATCCTTTAATGAAATTCCATTAAGGATGCAATATCTGGGTTATGCCATGTTGTCAAACTCTGACTTCAATCTTTCCCGGGGATTGTTCATGGACTTAGTATCAAATGTGAAAGCAGTCAAGTCTGGGTCAAACAATGCTTTTCTTATCTACCCAAGAATTCTTAGTGTAATCTTACAAAAAGTCTTACCTGAAAAAGTTTTCAAAAAGGGTGATGCAATGCAAATGAAAAGCTTAACTGATGAAACTTTCACTAGAATGCTGGGTGGAAGCACCCAAGAAAAAGTGTCTAAAGTGTCAAAAGTTTCTAAAACACAAACAAAGAGGACAAAGACAACAACTGTTGTCAAAACCTCTGTTGTTGAGCCCACTGCTCCTGGTGATCATGGCACTACATCCAGTGCTGTGAAACCCACACCAGCCACTTCCAAAAAGAAACATCCATCCACAAAAACCACCACTCAACCACAAATGAGGCTTCTGGATGTTGAGGTACCAGAAGAAACCTCTGTTGCACCACAAAAGCAACCTGAAACCACTGTTGTTACTTCCTCACAACAGCTGGATATACCTCCACCTGACCAAACTCCTCATGAATCCTCCCAAAAGGATCATGTTGTAAGCCAAGGGGACACACATCATGATACATTTGAGTCACTTGGCCAAATGTTCACAAGCCCCTCTCCCAGGGCTAACTCTCTTGTTACTCCTCCACCCTCACCATCACATCATGTCCCACAAACCATGCAACCTCTGTTTGAGGCAATTGACAAATCTCAGGAAGATCCCAGTTCCTCTCTTCCACCTGTCACTGAGAGTATACTCCCACATGTGACTGGTACTGAGAATATTCAATCTGCTATCCAACAAACAGAAGAGGAGGTTACACCACCTGAGTTCAATGCAACTCTAGGTGATTTTTCAAGTGGAGCAGCCACTACTGATGTAGAGACCACTGTCTCACATCAGGACAGTGATTACATTACTAAGACTCCCTTGAAGGCAACAACTGTTGAAGCCACTATAGTGTCTCCAAAAACAGTTGGAAGTCCCCAGTACCAAGAAAAAGGGGCATCTGATTCACCTATTAGGACTGAATCAGGTAGAACTACCACTGGTAGGGACTCAGATGATCCTATTAACTTAGGATATGGGTCAAAATACCAAGAATTGACGGACAGAGTTTCTGTAATTGAAACCTCTGTAGCTGACATCAAATCTGATGTCAAGCTTATACTGAGCTCCATTGCAGACCTTTCCAAGAGTCAACCATCTACAGCTGATATAGCCAGTGAGTTATGGAAATCAGTTTCCCCCATCATCATAGCTCACAGAAAACTGGCTGATCAGACACATGAGACTTATATGGCTGAGATCAGAATTATGGTAGATGCAAGGTACAAAGATACCCATGCTGATATTAAAGCCATCAAGGACCACCTGCTGAAGACTACTGGCTCTGCCCCTACCACCATCCTCAGGGATGAAAATGATGATGCTTTCACGGCTGATGATGCCAAAAAGGGGGAGAGTGGCAGAGATAGGCTACCAAAGCTGGATCCCTTTGGTTGTCCTCCTTCTCAAAAAGGCCAAGCCAAGTCTGCCAACAAACCAGAGGCTACTAAAACAGCTCCTCCACAACAACAATAACAAGCAACACCAACAGCACCACAACAAACCACTGACAAGAACAAAGCAGTTGATGACTCTGCAAACATAGAAGCTGAAAAGGCTGCTCAAGAAAAACAGAAAAGAGCTGACACCTTGGAAGTTAAAGCAGAGTCATTAGTAGAACTCAAGAAGAAACAACAACAGGAAACTAAAGATGTGGGATCCTCTAAAAGGATGAAAAGGCCTGCTAAGCATGTCAGAAAACCACCATCCAAGTTAAACACCTCTGTTGACAAAACCACTGCTACTGAAACCACTGCCACCCAAAACACTGAAACCACCCAAAACACTGCTTCCCAAACCACTGTACCCAAACCAACATACACACCTGAACAAACAACCACCAAACCTACATCACCAGCCAAATCCCCAACATCTGCTGGTTCTACTAAAAGGCCAACAGATGTTAATCCAACCACTGCTACCAAATCACCATCCCCTAAAACCATGTACACAAGGAAGAGAAAATCAACCTTTGTTGTACATGATGAAAACATACACACATCACCAAACACCACCTCAACTGCACAATCCACTCCTCCTATCACAGCTATACCAATCACATCATTCTCACCACACACATCCAAATTCAGATCCCATAGACCACCACCAACCATTAAACCATTGGTTGTTCAGTATCCCCTTGAACTTGATCTACTCAAGGGGGAATTACAATCCTTCTACAATACTGAACAGCCATCAGACAGATCCTTCCCATCTCTCCCAAACTTCCCTGTTCCCCTCAACATTGATACTTATCTGAAATACAAGGGTGAACAGGTGGATGCCATCATTAGGGAGAAATGCAAAGGGAAGGATGACAGGACTGCTCAGGGCATCCATTCAGCAGAGCTTAGCAAACTCAGAAGGATTGAAGACTTTGCTAAGACCCTGAGCAACTCCATGTCCTCCATGCCTCTCAGTGGTGACTTGGAAAAGGAGGTAAGGGAATATCTTCTGGAACAGATTATGGCAACCAAGCCTTACAAAGCAACCAAGAAGCAGTTCAATGGTTGGAACACACATGCCTTGAGAGAAGAACTTCTCAGAATTGAAGAAATGACCAAAGACCCCAAAGCTAAAGTTTCTACTCCTAATTTTGGCAAAGGCAGAGACCCAGTCAGAGCCTTAAAGTTTAAAAGGATGAGGCAAGAGATAGTAGCTGCCAACTATGGGGAAATGAGGTCAGTTTCCAGATGGTCTGAGCTAAGGTTGGTTGAGACATACAAAAGTCTGGAAGAAAACAGAAAGAAGGATCCCAGCCTACCAAGAAAACCAGTTTACACTGATGAGCCAATGATGAAGAGACCCCAACAGACCTTTACCTTGGACAGCTTACTTGACACCTCTGATCTAACAACTGCTGCAAGAAGACAATTCAAGAAACAGAAGGAAATGTTAGAGGAAGATCAGAGGAAGTTTGCTGATACATTCATCAAGGAAGGGCTCTTCAATCAAGTACACTTTTTCTCTGATCCTACAACAGAGAAACTCAGAGAACTCATTGGAAGACCTCCATCACCCAACTCATCTAGAATAAAAATTCAGCTCAGCAAATCCACTGACTCAAAAATTCTAAAATGGAAAGTCAACAAAGACAACCATGAATTGACATTACTCAGGTCAGATGGAAGGGTTCAGAAGATCAGCATGGATGATGCTTACAGCCTATGTGCAGAAGATCACCAAACATTGCTGAATCTGGATCTAGAAAGAGATGAAGAAGACTTGTTTGCTCTGAACTTTGAATTACAATTCAAAGGTCAAATCAGAGAAAGTCTGATGAGGAATAAAGATCAATAAATAAAGCTGAGTTTTGGCATCATCTGTTCTAGGGGGAGATTGTTGGGTCTGCTGACCTGGAGAAGAACAGATGATTAGAAAGCCAAAACATGCTAACAGTTTGATCCTTTGAATAAACAGTCTTTACAACTTACTTCTCCCAAAAGACTGCTGACCCTAACAACTGTTCTATCCAAACAACTGCTTAACAACTGCTGATACAAAGAACTGCTGAATAAACAACTGATGAAGAACAACTGCTGACCAAAGGTCTGATGAAGAACAACTGCTGATTCAAGTACTGAAGACCAAAGCACTGCTGGAACCAACAACACTTAGGCTCCAGCAGTGGATACAAGACCATCAGAGTTTTCCTACAACAGCTGTTTACTATCAGTGCTTTCAATGTAACAGTAGTTTGTATTAGGCAGATGTTTATGTTTGTTATTCTGTTAGAGGTCACTGTCTTAGGTGACGTCAGCTTAGGTCATCAGTGTTTTGAGTCTGTCTATAAATAGAACAGTGCCTGTACTGTTCTATTGCATCACACACACAAACATTCTCTCAGACAAACACTGTGTGATCAGGCTGAGGGGGAGTAATTGTACGATTGTAATCTTTTAGATAAATGAAAGCATTCGATCTGAAAACATTTACTCTCTTGTTTTGATTAACAGTTTATTATTCCGCTGCAACTTCATTATATTTTCGTTTCACTATTACCATATTTAGTTAAACAATCAAAACAATCAAACTCAGATCCTAACAGGGGGTATAATGTATGCAACAGTGTCTAATATGCACATGAAATGACAATAGTAAGTATAATGCGTACGGATGTTGACTGGTGTCACACACATGTCTCTAACATTATACGTAAGGCTATTCCACGAAGTGGTGAGAAATGTATAACTTGTACAAATCTTCCATTTTTCAAGTCGGCGTTCCATTCGTTCGTAGAGCTATTTACTCGATTGTGAACATTTCTCTAACAAATGGACAAACAGTCAATTTTGAAAGAACTTATAATCATCATCCTCTTTCAGATATGAATATATCTAATTCAAAAGGGAAGAACTTGTATCAGTATCTCAATTTCAATTCAAATATGGGTTTGATTCACACTCCATGTTTTGAGAAATATTTACCATCCGAAAAAAAAAATGAGTCCTTGTCTAAAGAGATAAAGTGAGAAAGGGCAAATGTAAATAACTTTTCAACGAAATAGTGTTTATTCAATTCTTTCATAATGGAATCTATTCCGAACATATATGGCATGGTTCCGTATTTCGATAGGGTACAAATATTTAAAGTTTTTCTTTTTAGATAATTTTTGAAACATATTGCCAATACTAAATACCAACAAAAAATTTGTATCCATTTTTCATGATATATGCATGGATTAGATATATCATGGCGAATTCTTTAGAAAAAAAAAAAAAAAAAAACCTCTGCCTTACACAATGGAATACATATATTGGATTTGGATGATTTGAGAACCAATGGCCCAATTGAGAACTAGGGCACACACATTTCATACTATTACATAATATTTGTTTAGTACGTAACTTGGTTTTACACCCATGTGCCCACTACGTTTTGCGTTATATGAGTCACTTGGCTTTAATAATTTGTGTTTTTGTTTTATGCTTTTTTTTCTGGTTTTGGTCGTTATTTGGTTGCTACTTAGCACGGTTTTATATTCCGGTCTTACAATGATGATAGCACGGTTTTACAGTACCCACCGCCCCGCAATGTGGGGCGCTTAAGACTAGGCTTAACTTGTTTATATTATTTGACTTTGGATTAGATAAATAGCAAATTAAAATAATTTTCTTTTAATGAAAATCACATGAGTGGGAGTGAGTGAAACTTGTACGCAATAAAACGTAACTAAATCACCTAAGCATCATCGTATTACATGGTCCCAACAACAGTCCTCATATAGTAATGAATGTATAAACCATCCATCCCTCCATATGTTACTTTAACTCGTAATTTAGGGTCTCATAATAGACCATTTATAACATCATAATTATTTTTTACTGCTTGCAGTGGCCAATTATTGTATATAGTCAAATGTTATATAAGACCATAAGGAGTGGAGGGGGAAACAGGGGGATGAAACGTCATGTGACACTTGTGGGACCTATGTGTGAAGGATGAAAATTGTGAGGGGGGGGGGAGTGCCACGTGGATTTTTATTATTTTTTTTATAGCTCGCTTAAGTAAAGGTATTTGTCTCTTAGATGAGAGGTCTTAAGTTTAAATATAGCTAAACGTGTAGTTTATCGTTATGAGTGTAAAAACTTGAGTAGAAACTTTTATAACTAAGGTTGTGTTGTGTGGAATTAAGCTTCAAATATGTGCCACGTAAATAGGTGGCTCTAAGAAGTCCTAACCTTAACAATCATGGTGTGATTTAAAGCCCTCCAATCATCTTTTCAATTATATTCCAATAACCCTGTATAGGTTTTAAAAGATTAGGAGGAATTGAGAGTATGTTGTAGGTTGGTTTTGTAAAACATGTGTGTATATAGTGGGGTGCAGACTAGGGGTGTCAATCGTATCGGGTTGATGGGTTGGCGGGTTTATGGTTTGCGGGTTGGCGGGTTGAAATGTGCAACCCGAACCCGACCCATATTGTTATTCGTGTCAAATATTTCAACCCTAACCCAACCCACATAAAATCCGGGTCAACCCGAAGACGACCCGTTTAACCCATATTTTTAAATGAGTAATACATGTTCATGAGTTATAAGCAGGTTATCACTAAAATGTTTAATGGTGAGTATATAAGTGTGACAAATAAATAATACAGTGTGTCAAAAATAACACAATTATAACTAACCATGGACATAGAAATGGAAAAAGAAAAACAAAAATATAATTTTTTTTTCTAAATACTTAAACGGGTTAACGGGTCAACCCATTTTATATATGTGTTAACCCGAACCCGACCATTTTTTTAAACGGGTCGTGTTAGTTGACCCGAACCCAACCCGTTTTTTAAACGGGTCGTGTTAGTTGACCCAAATCTATTTTTTTTCGTGTAGGGTTCGGGTCGGTTTTTGGGTCGTGTCAATAATTTCCGCCCCTAGTGCAGACCCTTTTAATAACGCCCCCTTTAGCATAGGGCTAGCGATGTTGGATGCGCTAATGTACTTATGTGACATAGAGCGTCACTCCACACCCTCTGGTCTAATTATAGTGAGTAAACACCCATCGTGTGGGTTTTTTTATTTGTTTAGTATGTATGTATTAAATATAGAAATATTCTAAAATACTTACTGTAAGATTTTGATTAAAAAAATAAGGGAGCAATTATAAAAAATAACATTTTTTCTTCAGTTTACTAAAACAGTAAAAGCTACCATCAAACTTATCTAAACGTCAAGTTATTTAAAATGTATGCAAAGGCGCTGGATTAAAAGGGCCGGGTTCAGCTGACCCCCTCGAATTTTCGCTCAGAAGTTTCGAGTATATAGTCTCGGTATGGAATTTTTTTGATATATACGGTTTCGAATTCTCGTTTTTTTAATAGTTATATAAACCAAAACTTTAACCCAAAACAAAGTAAATGTAAAGCCCAAATTCTAAAGGCCTAAGCCCAACAACTATATGAGCTGGATATTAGATTCATTGAGCAAACGATGGAGTTGTTATCTCTTAGCTACTCGAGCTCGGCTCGGTAAATAGCTCGAAACGAGCCGAGCTTGAGCTTAAAACATAACTCGTTTACTAATCGAGCCCGAGCTCAGCTTAGCATGGGAAGCTCGTTAGGCTCGTCGGGAGCCTTAGTATAATATTAGGTTTATTAATATTTAATAATATTTACCCCCTCATTTAAGCTTGTTTACTAAACGAGCTCGAACTGAACTTCATTTATCGAGCTCCGTGCCTATTATTTATATTATTTTTATTTAAAATATTGACTAATAGATAGTAAATGAGCCGAACCCGAGCCAAGCTCGAGCTTTGAAAACAAAGCTCCAACCGAGCCAAGCTCAAGCTGGAGCTCTCATAAGTTTTTCGAGTTCGGGCTTAACACGGTTCGTTTGCACCTGTATCCATAACTGAAGAATTCAAAAATCTTAAAGGTTGACGGGCTGAACTGTAATTCTTCATCCATGTACCAACCCTTTGTCTCCTTTTTAACGTTTTAGTGTCTTTATTCAATTGTTTGTTAAACAATGCTTAAAACTTTTATATATATTGTATTTAATGTTTAGCTCGACCCGAATCGAATCACCGACCTGAACATATCACCCGAACTTTAGCCCAAAAAAAAAATTAGTTCCTGTCACGTGATATGTGACTTCGGACCCCATCCAAGTATTTTCGGGATTTTTACGTATGTAATCATGAAATCAAAGATAATCTGCTTTGTTGATGCACGACACCAAGTTATATATCAGCTTTTAACTATTTTACATAGAAATTCAAAATAACTTAATCTTAACTATATGATAAAATAATTACTTTATCAATAGTTTAATAGTTTTAGAGTGTCAATTCATTAAGTTCTGACTTAATTTTTTCATAAGTTTCGTGTATCTTATATGAACTCAGAAAGTTTAATAGTTTAGACTTGAGTCGAGAAATTTGTCATATAAAATCAGAAAGTATATATGTTGTTTAACAACAATTCTTTAGAGTTTAATTTGCCGAAAGTTAATTCCGTGAAATTCTTGTATTCGCTTGCAAGCTACGGTCCCTACCCCACGCCCCACCCCACCCTATCCCTTTTTCACATTTCGTTCAAGGTCTTTGTTAACTTTGACTTATATGTCTCTTAATTTCTTTAAATGTACATCTTCTTTAATTATCTTTTTCATATTAATATAGGCTCGGTCTATTCTCACCCCCACCTTCTATTTCCACTCCCTCAAAGCGCCTCGCTTAGGCCTAAGCGAGGCGCTTTGAATTCAATCAGAGGAGGTCAGTACGAGGGGGCAGAAAAAGCTGATTTTGAATTCGAAGCGCCTCGCTTAGGCCTAAGCGAGGCTCTTCGGATCAAAAAAAATATTTTTTTTTTTTGATCTTTTGAGTTAGTTTTTTGTTTTTTTTAATATAATTATTATAAAAAATGTTCTTTTGACAAACGTTTAGCTAACCTGAATTTCCTTTGGATCAAAATGTCAACTTTTTCCTGCCACCCTCGTATGGTTTGGCTAACCTATCCAGTTATCAATCTCACTGTCCAACAACTGAATTTTACTTGCTTGCATGAAAAGTAATGATCTGAATTTTACTTGCTTGCATGAAAAGTAATGATCAGGAACATTCCAAATAACCGTCCAATTTCAGCTTTTGTTTAACTCATGATATATCCACCAAATCATTTCTTCAGGTTCATTTCACCAAAAAAGGCATAACTGTAATGATCAGAAACATTCCAAATAACTGTTCAATTTCAGCTTTTGTTTAACTATTGTAGCAACTTCCATAGAGAAGTTATCAATCTCACTGAGATGATATCTTCTCTTTAGGTTTTGGAATTAATGAGACAACTTTTCAGTTGTTATCCAAGAGATAGCGGTCAACGATGAAGACAACCTGAAAACAACCGGATACCATGGATCAGAGAGATTCAAGCTAATTAAACTCATATCTCAAGCCGGTGCAAGTTATGTTGTAGCTCATATGTTATTATCTCTTATCTTATTCTCTCTTTCTCAAGTTCTCGATGAATTATTGCTCTCATATCATGGATCGAAGAGATTTAAGCTAATTAAACTCATATCTCACTGTAATGATCTAGAATATTCCAAATAACTGTATAATTTAAGCTTTTGTTTAACTAATTTAGCAACAGTCCAAATAACTGTAATGATCGCTACGGTTAGTGGATACCATGGATCAGAGAGATTCAAGCTAATCAAACCCCGGGCAACCCTTGTTTGATTATACTCGTGTACAACCTTTATCTCTTTATGTATGAATAGTGACCCTCTGACAATGATCAGAAACATTCCAAATAACTGTAATGATCGCTACTGTTGATTGGTATATAGAGAGCAAACCGACGATCATTCAAAATTTAAAGTTACCGCTAACCTCTGCGCCATCATCGTTGACAGATTTCTCTCTGAGATGATAGCTTCTCTTCAGATTCTGATTGCACCGGTGGAATTGGAATTAATGAGACAACTTTTTAGTTGTTATCCAAGAGATAGCGGTCAACGATGAAGACAACCTGAAAACAACCGGATACCATGGATCAGAGATATTCAAGCTAATTAAACTCATATCTCAAGGTGGACTTAAGCACCTGAACGGGAAGTTGAAATTTTGAATGATGTTCGTCGACTACACTCACGGTATGTGCATCACGTATTTTCATTCTTTCCTTGATCTGCAATATTTGAAAATTATCATTTCTTGACATGCTTGGTAACACCTTGATCTGCAATATTTGAAAATTATCATTTCTTGACATGCTTGGTAACACCTTGATCTGTAATATCTGAAAATTATCATTTCTCGAAAAGTATTTAAAAACACTTAAAAATGAATTAAAAACAATTGTTGCGAGTTAGGTTTAGTCGGAGGACCACGTACAATGATTCATCAAAGTTGTACAAAGCTGGATGTTTTTACTAGAAAACCAAAACGAGCAATTAACGAAGCGAAACTGAGAGATATAATTTTCTTGGCTTGGAAACAACTTAAAAGAACCAAAAATGAATTAAAATTATTTTTTGGTGATTAACAGATAATTTTAAATAATTAAAAGAAAATCATTTTTTTTTTAAAAAGGCCAAGGCACCTCGCTTTGGTCAAAGCAGGCGCTTTAGTGCCTCGCTTTGACCAAAACGAGGTGCTTTAGTGGTTTGATTAGACCACAGGCGCCTCGCTTTGACCAAAGCGAGGTGCTTTGGCCTTTTTTAAAAAAAAAATTGATTTTCTTTTAATTATTTAAAATTATCTGTTAATCACCAAAAAATAATTTTAATTCATTTTTGGTTCTTTTAAGTTGTTTCCTAGCCAAGAAAATTATAACTCTCCGTTTCGCTTCGTTAATTGCTCGTTTTGGTTTTCCAGTAAAAACATCCAGCTTTGTACAACTTTGATGAATCATTGTACGTGGTCCTCCGACTAAACCTAACTCGCAACAATTGTTTTTAATTCATTTTTAAGTGTTTTTAATTACTTTTTGAGAAATGATAATTTTCAGATATTACAGATCAAGGTGTTACCAAGCATGTCAAGAAATGATAATTACTTTTTGATAGTCTTGATACTTTTTAACAATCGGATTGTTTTTCGAGAGAAAGGAACTAAGTTGCAAATACGATAATAATCAAACACATATCTCAAGCCGGTGTAATTACTTTCAAGTTTTTTAGAATCATTGAAGACACCACATCATTGTACAAACCGACGATCATTCAAAATTTAAAGTTACCGCTAACCACTGTGCCATCATCGACTACAGCAAACCGACGATCTTCCTCCATGGCACTCCTAATGGGCCTCTCTTTATTTCACGGTACGATTTGTGTTTTCGTTGCTTTATAAATAATAAGTTTTGTGTTTATTAAACCCTAACGTCTGAGCAATGATTTATTAAATCGTTTTACTAATTTCCGATTCTTGATACTTTCATAAATCGTTTTACTAATTTCCAATTCTTGATAATAATAAATTATTATAATAATAAAACAAAGGAACTAAATTACAAATATAATAAAAAATAATAATAATAATAATAATAATAATAATGTAATATAGTCATTGTTAATGCTCAAAAAAGTCAACCTTTGTTGACTCATAGGAGTCTTGAAGACGAAATGAATTTTACAAGATACTTGAAACAAGGTATGGATATGGAGAATAAATATTTTACTATACGTGGTTGATGATGTCAAGTTTAATTCGTTGATTCATTTGGAAATCGAAAACGCCTATCGTCACTTTGTATAGAGAAGAAAATCAACAACCGAATATTTAGTTCTCTCCGAACTTCAGCTTCCAAAATACGACGTCGTTGTAGCTCATATGTTATTATCTCTTCTCTTATTCTCTGTTTCTCTAGTTCTCGATGGATTATTGCTCTCATATCGACTCTCACAATTATTCACAATTTTATACATACAACACACCTTCATCGTTGACCGTACTGTTCTTCTTGATCTTTTATGTATGAATAGTGACCCTCTGGCAAACCTACCTCTGTTTTGAATTTGTTGCTTCCATAGAGAAGTTATCAATCTCACTGTAATGATCAGGAACATTCCAAATAACTGTATAATTTCGTACAAGATTCCTATGCAAGCAAGTCAAATTCAGTTGTTAGACCAACTTGAGATATGAGTTTGATTAGCTTGAATCTCTTTGATCCATGGTATCCAGTCTTCAAGGTGGACTTAAGCACCTGAACGGGAAGTTGAAATTTTGAATGATGTTCGTCCGACTGCACCGAACACACTACAATTATTCACAATTTTTTACATACAACACACCTTCATCGTTGACCGTACTGTTCTTCTTGATCTTGATCTTCACACTTGCTTTTGACAAAGGTCTGGCTGACCTGAAGTTCCTTTGCAACCAGGTAAAAAGGAACTAAGTTGCAGATATAAAAATCCATCACATCACGATTATACTCTTTATGTATGAATAGTGACCCTCTAAGTGTGGTATGCTCAAAGATTTAATTTAAAAATATTTTGTAAGGATTTATTTATAGATTAATGAAACAACTTTTCAGTTGTTATCCGAGAGATAGCGGTCAACGATGAAGACAGCCTGAAAGTGGATACCATGGATCAGAGAGATTCAAGCTAATTAAACTCATATCTCAAGCCGGTGCAAGTTATGTTGTAGCATCTTTGATCATCTTCTTGTAATTACTTGACAGATATCTCTCTAAGATGATAGCTTCTCTTTAGATTCTGAAAGTGGATACCATGGATCAGAGAGATTCAAGCTAATTAAACTCATATCTCAAGCCGGTGCAAGTTATGTTGTAGCATCTTTGATCATCTTCTTGTAATTACTTGACAGATATCTCTATGAGATGATAGCTTCTCTTTAGATTCTGAAAGTGGATACCATGGATCAGAGAGATTCAAGCTAATTAAACTCATAGGTAAGAACATTGTGGATGAGGATTGTTTATCTTCCCATTGATTTCAAGTATGTTGCCAAATAACTATTCAATTTCAGCTTTTGTTTAACTATTTTAGCAACTTCCATAAAGAAGTTATCAATCTCACTTCTCACTGTCCATGTTTACCTTCAACGTCCAACGGTAATGAGTAACCTAGTAACCTCTACAATGATGTGATTTGTTTTTAAATAAGGAGGTACATGTACAATGAACTTTTTACGCTAAATAAACCGATTAATGGCAGGTTTGCCAGAGGGTCACTATTCATACACACAACTTTTTGCTCTAGTGGTGTGCTCTACCTTTTTGACAAACACCTGGCTAACCTGTCCAGTTATCAATCTCATTGGCAATCATCCGCTGCATGCTTTTCGCAGCCTTCACTGAAAAGAACCCTAGTAGTGGTTTTCATCTCTTTACCTGTAAACTCATATCTCAAGTCGGTGCAAGTTATGTTGAAGCTCATATGTTATTATCTCTTCTCTTATGCTCTCATATCATGGATCAGAGAGATTTAAGCTAATTAAACTCATATCTCAAGTTGGTCTAACAACTGAATTTGACTTGCTTGCATAGGAATCTTGTACAAAATCATTCTCACATGAATATCCTTTGATGAATGTATTAGGGGTTGGAAACTCTGAAGACCAATGACCCTCTAGCAAACCTCCGTTAAGGGTCTTCGGAGTTTCCATTGGAAGGTAAACATATATAACATTCTCTTCTTCTTCCCTTACAAATCACTTTGCCATTAATACAAATCACATTGTGCATGACATTACATTCTGCATGTGTCATTCCATAACTTGCACCGGCTTGAGATATGAGTTTAATTAGCTTAAATCTCTCTGATCCATTGTATCCACTTTCAACTAAATCTTTCTCTGATCGCTACTGTTGATTGGTATATAGAGAGCAAACCTACGATCACTCAAAATTTAAAGTTACCATGGATCAGAGAGATTCAAGCTAATTAAACTCATATCTCAAGCCGGTGCAAGTTATGTTGTAGCTCATATGTTATTATCTCTTCTCTTATTCTCTCTTTCTCAAGTTCTCGATGGATTATTGCTCTCATATCATGGATCAGAGAGATTTAAGCTAATTAAACTCATATCTAACTGTAATGATCGCTACGGTTAGTGGATACCATGGATCAGAGAGATTCAAGCTAATCAAACTCCGGGCAACCCTTGTTTGATTATACTCGTGTACAACCTTTACCTCTTTATGTATGAATAGTGACCCTCTGACAATGATCGAAAACATTCCAAAATAACTGTAATGATCGCTACTGTTGATTGGTATATAGAGAGCAAACCGACGATCATTCAAAATTTAAAGTTACCGCTAACCTCTGCGCCATCATCGTTGACAGATATCTCTCTGAGATGATAGCTTCTCTTCAGATTCTGATTGCACCGGTGCAATTGGAATTGGAATTAATGAGACAACTTTTCAGTTGTTATCCGAGAGATAGTGGTCAACGATGAAGACAACCCGAAAACAACCGGATACCATGGATCAGAGAGATTCAAGCTAATTAAACTCATATCTCAAGCCGGTGCAAGTTATGTTGTAGCATCTTTGATCATCTTCTTGTAATTACTTGACAGATATCTCTCTAAGATGATAGCTTCTCTTCAGATTCTGAAAGTGGATACCATGGATCAGAGAGATTCAAGACGAATGTTGCAACATGAGTTCGACCAAGATGCACACGAAGCTTTAGACTCGAATCGGATCCAAGTATTACTGTAATGATCAGGAACATTCCAAATAATTGTTCAATTTCAGCTTTTTTGACAACTTTTTGCTCATACACACAACTTTTTGCTCTAGCGGTGTGCTCTACCTTTTTGACAAACACCTGGCTAACCTGTCCAGTTATCAATCTCACTGCCAATCATCGTTGGTAGCTATAGGTAAGAACATTGTGGATGAGGATTGTTTATCTATCTTCCCATTGATTTCAAAGGATATTCATGTGAGAATGATTTCTTTGTAATTACTTTTTATTGTTTCGGATTGTAATTACTTTTCTATTGTTTAGCGTCGATCCGATTGTTAAAAGTATCAAGACTATGAAATTAGTAAAACAACTGAATTTTACTTGCTTGCATGAAAAGTTCAATTTCAGTTCAAACTTTTCAAACACCTGCAACATCTCAAGAGTCGAGGTCCTCTGAAAAAGACATCGTACAATGATTTGGACTTGCAATTTTTGGACTTGACAGATATCTCTCTGAGATGATAGCTTCTCTTCAGATTCTGAAAGTGGATACCATGGATCAGAGAGATTCAAATAACTGTTCAATTTCAGCTTTTGTTTAACTATTTTAGCAACTTCCATAGAGAAGTGATTTGTTTTAGATAAGGAGGTATATGTACAATGAACTTTTTACGCTAAATAAAACCGATTAATGTTATCTTTCATACAATTTAAGTGTAAAACTGATAGTTAACTAACATAATGATGAAGAAGTTAAACCATCAAAGCCCTTTAAAATACCTTGATGATCAGATGTTCAACTACTTTGATCAAGATGACATACACCTAATTTGCACATATCCTTTGATGATGTCAAGTTTAAGTCATTGACAATGTTGAGGGTTATTACTTTGTTTAAGTCATTGACAATGTTGAGGGTTATTACTTTGTTTTTTAATTTTTTTAACTTTTTATAATTATTAAATTAAAAAAAAACAACTCAAAACATCAAAAAACTACCAAAATAAATTACCCCCTCCAAGCGCCTCGCTTAGGCCTAAGCGAGGCGCTGGGAGCTGAATTCGAGGAGGTCTGACCCTCGTACTGACCTCCTCGACTTCAGCTCCCAGGCGCCTCGCTTAGGCCTAAGCGAGGCGCTTGGAGGGGGTTTAAATAGAAGCTGGGGGGTTTAAATATCACCACCCTTAATATATCTTTTATTCATAAATAACATGTTATACTATTGTTATCTTTTGTTTATACCGCATTTCATCGTAAGTCTTGGGGGAAACCATAAATGCGTGGGGTAGCACAACGAGGAAAATATGGATATATCTATTGTGTGTGACCAGCCCCACCCGTCGGCTGGGAGCCTGGCGGGTGCATATCGTCTTAATACATATACCGTGGATGATGATAGTACATTCGGGCATACATATCGTAACCCGTCAAGTAATGGTTTGCCAACCGTAGTAGTAGAACAGTACTAAACGTCTAGCTAACGTTCTTATAACATAGCAGTAACGGGATTGATCTTTCAAACTTATGGAACCATTTTATAAAAAGCTGTGAACTCACTAGCATTATATGTTGACATTTTTAGCATGTTTTCTCAGGTCGCTAAGGTAGCAGCTTAT
Source organism: Ambrosia x helenae (assembly GCA_030844895.1). NCBI lineage: Eukaryota > Viridiplantae > Streptophyta > Magnoliopsida > Asterales > Asteraceae > Ambrosia > Ambrosia x helenae. The sequence continues at coordinate 104,115,832 of CM061231.1, read as the reverse complement.
GGATTAGGCGCACAGAGTCACACGGCGTCTAGGTTGTATTTGCATATGTTTCAAACATTATCAGACATTTTTTATTTTACTGTTGGGATGTAAACTTACTTAAGCTTCTGCTGTGATGGTTTTTACGTTATAAAATTTGTATAGTTTGGTTTACGTATTTTTACATATAGTTGTCGTTTATTGTGACCATTGACTTGGATTCTGGTGTGTCACGTGCCTCGCGGTAAAAAAAACCCGCAAGTGAAATTTGTGGGAGTGATAGATTGGTATCAGAGTCTGGTTATAGTGAACTAGGACTGCATGTAGAGTCTAGTCTATAGCCGAGTCTCACACACACTAGACGGTCACATACATATGAGTCGTATTATGTGGGACATTTACGGACTTTGCACGGGTGTCGGTATCATCATGATCTATATGTTGCATCATCCATTCTGTCTTTTATTCGTTTCTATTTCTATTCTTATCTTATCTTCTTCTTCGGGCTTTGAGGACGAAGAGGCTGGCTTGTTGACACGGCAGGGGTGTACATTGGAGTGACTTCGGCATACTCTTGAGATCTGTCTAGGATTCGGACATCTCCCTTCTATACTCTAATGGACATACTTGCCTACACACACTATCTTGCACTTGTACTCGTAGTAGTACACCTCTAAGTGTTAGTGTCTGGTGACTTGAACTTCAAACTAGGAGTACATTTGGAGGACCACGTAGAGTATTTTATCATTTCGGGTGCACACAAAATCATAAGCTGAGATGCATGAAAATCCTAGTGGACTGATGGTCCTGGATTAAACCCAGATCTTAATTTTGTGATTACTAGTGGTTTGTACTAGTGATGAATCTGAGTATCCTGTTCTTGTGTTTGGCAGAAGATGCCTGGTGTTCGTGGTGGTCGTCGAGGTGGTCGTACTAGTGGTCGTGGCGGGGGTCGTGGTAACATTAATATGACCCAGGATGAGCTGAACAACCAACTTCAGCAGCAAGTGGATGTTGCACTGGCTGCTTTTTCAGGCCGCTCAGAAAGGCCTTAGTGGTAATTTGATTACTACCACTCTTATCTATATCTTGGGTGTTGTGCTTATGTTGATTAATCTAGTGTTAATTGGTTCAGGTAATGCTGTCCATCAGCCTCATCTGGTGCAGCCTGTGTGTACATTTAAGATGTTTATGGACTGTAAGCCTCGCAGCATCAGTGGAACTGAGGGAACATTGGGACTGCTCAAGTGGATTGAGAAAATTGAGTCAGGTTTTGCTATGTGTAACTGTCCAGCTACTGATCAAGTGAAGTTTGCTACGGGAACATTTGAAGGTCCTGCTTTGACTTGGTGGAACTCCACTACTCATACTCTTGGCATGGGGGAAGCCAATGCTATGCCTTGGATGGAGTTTGTTCAACGTTTGAGGTCGGAGTATTTCCCTCGGGATGAGGTGAAGAAGCTTTAATATGAGCTGTGAAATCATAAGATGGTGGGTTCTGAGATCGAGGAGTATACCACTAAGAATCACGAGCTGGCAATGACGTATCATGAGTTGACTACACCAGAGTACATGGGGATTGAGCACTATATTGCTGGGTTAGTGCTGGAGATTGCTGGTGTAACATCCCAACCGATGGCGGAAACATCGGGATGTCACGTATTGATGATTGTTCAGTAGCTCATGGTGAATAATAAATTTCATTAAATAATTTAAATAAGTTACATACAATTGTTCTAAAAATTTGTACATCAATTTGAATAAAACTATACAAACATCTTCAAGCATCAAATCAAATCTTCAAGCAAGTAAAACCTGAAACATGTTAAGTTGAAAATATTTTGGGTCAACAAAAGTTGGTGAGAATTACATAGGTTTTGATAATCGAATAAAATTGTTGTGCAATTCATGTGTCATGGCAATCTAGTCCATATGCAAAAACATACTAGAAGTAAATCGAGTGCATAATCAACCTTGTCACTGTTGTATTGTGGTACATCCCATACGCTCATGGTTCACTCGTTTATATTGCAGTAACAAACACCCACGTAACCCTTGTAGGAGGCACGTATCCGGGTGGGATTGTCAGTCCAATAAATCTATCAATGTATACCGTTTGGCTGATGAATGTTTATGCTAGAATTGTGCTTACCCTAGTCATGTTCAAGACATAATGCAACATAGAAATACACATAGACACATTGATGATTGAATTGCATAAATGTTGTTGTAACATGTTTCACCCCAAAAATGGTGATAAATAGAAAAGGGGCTATGTGAAACTCACCTTAGCAAAATGTTATATCGGTTGAAAAATTGAATAATGGTGTTGCCCAAATGTATCAAGTATCACCCTATAATAAGGTAATAAATATATCTAAGTCTATCAAGTCTACAAATGCATATGTTTCTAGGGCTTCGAATTGGGGGTAAATACTTGTTTGATTAATATCAAAAATGTTTGATAATTGAGGGAATATTAATAAATAAATAACCAAAAATCTTTTTAGGAAATTCAAAGTTAAGATGGTCACAATAATGTATTTAAAGTGTAAAAATAATTTTTACAAAATTATTTTCTTTAAAATAGAGTATTAATTCTATTTATTACAAATTGACAAAATTTAACTTTAATATCTAAAAATATTAAAATTAAAGAATTATAAGTTTAAAATTTATATTTCTGTTCTAAATATTCAGAAATAATTTGTATAAAATTTTGGTGCAAAAATAATAAAAATTGAATTTATTATGATTTAATTATGATTAAAACTAACAAAAATTGATTAAAAATATAAAATAAATGATTTTTCAGAATTAAAAATCGTTTCAGTAAAGTTTATCATTGTACAAACTCAGGATAATTTTTGTGGAAATTTATAAAATTGTTTTGATATTTTAATGGATTTTTATAAATATAATAGCATAAAATTGATTTAATTATTATAAATATTAAATAAATAAATTTCAGAAAACTAAAAATTGTGGGTAAAACTTTTACATCAGATTTGTTAAAAATAATTTTTTTAGAATTTATAAAAAGGTTTTAATAATTAAAAACGAATTTACAATATTTAATGTATAATATATATAAATTGGTTTAATTGTTTTTAAAAATGAAAATAAGGAAAAAAAAAGGGTGCCATAGCTGGGACTCGAACCCGGATGGCTAGGGTAATAAGCAACAGTCACAACCACTTGGTCCAGACCAGTGATTGTGATTTATTCTGTTTTGATTAAAATAAATACACGATACAAAAACGAGTTTATCCCCAAATTAAACCTTCGAAACCCTAGATTCTACAATACATTGATTCACACATCAATAGCCTAATTAATCATAGGGCTATTGATGTGTGAATGCCGATGAACATAACCCACAGAAAACATTAAACTTACAATGTTGTTTCGAGTATAATTGAACGGTCAATTCAAAAAGTCAAACGCGATTCGTAAATCAAGATCAGAGGATATTTAAGAAGAATTGGAGGTTAAGAGAGATGTATTGGCGAGTTGTAATGGCTCGTGAATGTCCAATTTATAGGGTTAAACACAAATCGAAGAAATGGTAAGGATTGACCAAAAATTCAATGTAATACGCGTATATGATTAATAGGTTATAAATTGATTGATAATTAGCGTGTTGATGAGTCACTGATGGCCGATAATCGTGTATAGTTGCCAAAAATGAATCAATTACGAGTTATGATGGTTTGATTATGGTATGTCGTCGATCTCAGTTGACTTTCCAAGTCAACTGAGGTGTTTAAGTGTCGTGATATAATTATAAATAACCGGGTTAGAATCAATGATGTATGCTAGATCAGTTGGTTTGTGTGTTGGTATTGAGAGGTTGAACCGGCTGAGGACTCGGGTTCGAACCCCGGCCTCAGCGTCTATTATTTTTTTTACAACAGAGGTGGGCCGGATCCAAAGACAAGAATAGGAGATGGGCTGTTGGGCTATTGGGCCAGCAGGTTTGGGCTTGATCCGAAATGGGCTCAGGTGGGGGAAAAAGAAGGAAATGTTGGGTTTAGCTTATCACATTTAATATCCCATACTATTATTATTATTATTATTATTATTATTATTATTATTATTATTATTATATGTATATATATATAAGTTGTGTGGTCGGAACATCAAACTTAGGCACATTATGAAAATAATATACGTATTAGAATTCGAAAATTTGGCGATGTTACAGCTGGGTTGGTGGCTGCTGGTGATTCTACTACACTATTGGGTACCGTCAGGTTGGCTCATAAGCTAACCAATATGAAGGTTGCACAAGGTGCCTTGCCTCCCAAGGGTGCTGTTGTGAAAGCCCGTGAGAACAATAAGAGGAAGTGGGAGAATGCGGGGAAGAGTTATAGTTCATCTCAGCTGCAACAACAGGTGAAGAAGTATGATGCATCGGGATCGTCGTCAGAGCAGAAGCAAGTGGGGTATGTTGGGAAGCTTTCGAATTGTGATTTGTGTGGGTATTATCACGTGGGTGGTTGTGACATGAATCGTTGTAAATGGTGCCATCGTTTTTAGTCATCAGGCTAAGGATTGTAGGGCCAATCTTTAGCCAAACTAGCTTCAGACTGTTGTCCCTGCTCCTGCTCCTCAGGGAAAACATGGTTGTTTTAACTATGGAGAAGTAGGTCACTTCAAGCGAGATTGCCCTAAGTTGAAGCAGGGTGATAATGGGAAGAACGGGAAGGGTAATGGAAACAACGGGGCGGTGGCAGGAATGCTCGTGCCTTCGTCATTGGTTCGGGGGAAGCCCGACAGGATCCATACACTGTTACCGGTACGTTTCTTCTTAATGATCGTTATGCTTTGGTTTTGTTTGATTCTGTTATCGGTAAGAGTTTCATATGTGCTACATTTAGTCTGTTGCTAGACATAGTACCTACACCTTTAGAGGCTAAGTACTTGATAGAATTGGCTAGCGGTAAACAAATCGAGGCTGCACATGTTCTTAGGGAGTGTCACCTTGACCTTTCGGGTTTGTCCTTCACCATTGATCTCATGCCGGTTGATTTGGGTAGTTTTAATGTTGTTGTGGGTATAGACTGGTTATCTTTGTATCGCGCTGACATTGTCTATTTGAACAAGATCATTCAACTTCCACTTCCTAATGGTGAGATTATATCGGTTTTTGGTGAGAAGAGTGGTGTTCCTTTGGTTATCATTTCTTGCATGAAGGCCTACAAGTATCTTCGAAGGGTTATACCGCCATTTTGGCACTCATTTCTGTTTCATCGACTGACGAGAAGAAGATCGAAGACATTCCTGTTGTGCGTGACTTTTCTGATGTGTTTCCTGATAATTTACCTAGTCTTCCGCCTCAACGTCAGGTTGTGTTTTCTCATTGATCTTGCACCTAGTGCAGCCCCTATCGCTCGAGTCCCTTACCGTCTTGCACCTCCCGAGATGCAGGAGCTATCTAACCAGTTACAGGAGTTGTTAGAGAAGGGTTTTATTCGGCCTAGTTCTTCCCCGTGGGGAGCCCCTATTCTCCTTGTCAAGAAGAAGGACGGAAGCCTCCGTATGTGCATTGATTACCGTGATCTGAACAAAGTGATGATCAAGAACCGCTATCCTCTGCCTCGTATTGACGATTTGTTCGACAAACTTCAGGGTTCCAGTTACTATTCGAAGATTGATCTGAGATCCGATACCATCAGCATAGGTTGAATGAAGCCGTCTTTCCAAAGACTGCCTTTCGTAGTCGGTATGGCCATTTTGAGTTCTTAGTGATGCCTTTCGGTCTCACCAATGCGCCAGCGGTGTTCATGGACTTGATGAACCGTGATTCTAAGCCTTATCTTCTTAAGTTCGTCATTGTCTTCATTGATGACATTCTGATCTATTCCAAGAGCAGGGTGGACCATGAGGAACACCTTCTGCTTGTCTTGGAACTCTTGCGAAGAGAACAGTTGTATGCCAAGTTCTCAAAGTGTGACTTCTGGTTACGTGAGCTCCAATTCCTTGGGCAAGTGTTTAATGAGAAAGGAATACTCGTCGATCCAGCTAAGATAAAAGCCATCAAGGACAAGGAAGCACCGAAGACACCATCCGAGGTGCGACAATTCCTAGGCATTGCGGGTTACTATCGCCGTTTTATTGAGGGATTTTCAAAGATTGCTCAACCCCTCATATCTCTTACCCAGAAGGGCCGAATGCTCGATTGGGGTGATTCTCAGGAGTCCGCTTTTTAGACGCTGAAGCGTAAAATATGTTATGCGCCCATATTATCTTTGCCTGAGGGTACAGATGATTTCGTTGCTTATTGTGATGCCTCTATCCAGGGTCTCGGTTGTGTGTTGATACAACGCAAAAAGGTTATTGCTTATGCTTCTCGTCAACTTAAGGTTCACGAGAAGAACTATACTACGCATGATCTGGAATTGGGTGTAGTTGTTTTTGCGTTGAAGATCTGGAGACATTACTTGTACGGTACCAAGTGCACCATTTATGCCGATCACAAGAGTCTTCAGCATATTTTCGATCAGAAGGATTTGAACATGCGACAACATCGAAGGGTTGAACTTCTGAATGATTACGATTGTGCTATTAAGTACCATCCTGGTATGCCGAATGTGGTAGAATACCCCTTAAGAAGGAAGGAATCTGCTAAGCCCCGTTGTGTTCGAGCTTTACAGCTCATTATCCATTCTGGTCTGCTTGACCGAATTTGTTCTGCGCAGCATGACACCTTGAAGGTGGAGAACCTTAAGGCTGAGACTATGCATGGTGCCAATAGGCATCTGGAACTTAGGCCCAATGGCCTACATTATTTTGCTGAACGTGTTTGGGTTCCAGTATTCTGTTCACCCTGGATCCGATAAGATGTATCAGGATCTGAAGATACTTTATTGGTGGCCAAACATGAAGGCTGACATAGCTTCGTATGCGAGCAAATGCTTAACCTGTGCTAAGGTTAAGGTGGAATATCAGAAGTCATCAAGTCTTCTACAATAGCCTGATTTTCCCGAATGGAAGTGGGAACGGATCACGATGGAATTTGTAACCAAGCTTTCGAGGTCACCTAGTGGTTGTGATATGATTTGGGTGATTGTCAATCGATTGACAAAATCGCCACACTTCTTGGCTATTAAGGAAAGCGATATTATGGAACGATTAGCTCATATCTACCTTAAGGAAGTGGTTTCTCGGCATGGGGTGCCTATTTCTATAATCTCTGATCGTGATTCTCATTTCACTTCGCATTTTTGGACATGAGTACGACATATCATCCGCAAACTAATGGCCAAAGTGAGCGGACGATACAAACGCTAGAAGACATACTTCATGCACGTGTTATCGATTTTGGCAAGAGTTGGGAGAGTCATCTGCCGTTGGTGGAATTCTTTTACAACATCAGCTACCATTCTAGCATCAAGTCAGCTCCGTTCGAGGTCCTTTACGGACGGAAGTGTCGGTCTCCTCTTTGTTGGGCTGAAGTGGGTGAGAGCCAACTCACAGGTCCGGAACTCGTGTATGAAACATTTGAGAATATTGTACAGATTTGTAATCGTATGGCAGTAGGTCAGGATCTCTAGAAGAGGTATGCCGATCATCGTCGTAAACCACTAGAGTTTCATGTTGGCGACAGGGTTCTTTTGAAAGTGTCTCCTTGCAAGGGCGTTATCCGTTTTGGGAAGCGTGGTAAGCTAAATCCTCGTTATGTCCGACCGTTTGCAATTCTAGAATGGATTGGACTGGTGGCATACAAACTTGACTTACTAGCTGAACTCAGTAACGTGCATAATGTCTTCCACGTCTCGAATCTTAAGAAGTGTCTAGCTGACGAAACACTCATTGTTCCTCATGAAGAGATCAAGGTTAATGATCGTCTGGTATCGTTGAGGAACCAGTTGAAATCTTGGACTATAAGATTCATAGCCTTCGTCGGAGTAAAATCCGCATTGTTAAGGTTCGTTGGAATTCAAATCGTAGACCGGAGTTCACGTGGGAATGGGAGGATCAGATGAAGTCTAAGTATCCTCATTTATTTCCGAAACGAGCATTACAACCAACACATGATACTGTTGAAGCTGAGTGAATTCCGAGGGCAAAATTCCTTTCAACAAGGGGATGATGTAGCAACCAGAAAATTTTTTCTTCCTTATCGTCTCTTCTTTTCTGCTTCGACCAATTTTCGGGACGAGAATTCTTTCAACAGGGGATGTTGTGACACCCGAAAAACTCAGGTTAATACTTTTACAAACATATAAGTTTACCTTAGGAAAAACATTTACTTCACATACTTAACTGGGCCAGTTGAGTCGGTTTGATGATTCGGGGAATCATCGGGAGTCGATTTACACTTACATAATGTCTAGGGTTCAATGATTTGAGGAATCTTTGGGGAAACATACGCACACACGAGTCTTGAGTCCCGTTGTTGGTGAAATTACATAGTTTGGTTAAGTAGCAAGTTTTGACGGATTCTATGAATGACCTATAACTTGTGAATACGTGTTTACATGATTAGATATGATTAACGCATGTTAGAAATGCATATTCATGTGTTAGGATGTGTTGACATGTGTTAAAATGGAAAAATTGAGAATCAAAGAATCAAGTATGGCTAACTGAGTTGTGGTTCGACCCTTAGGGAGGTCGAACCAGAAAACTTGAACTTGATTCGACCTTATGAAATTTGATTCGACCTCAACATAGGTCGAACCAATACTGGGTATAAATACAACACTTTGCCAAATTTTTATCATTTCACAACCCTAACTCGCCTCCAAGTGCTCTTTCTCAACCTCAAACCTGTAGGGAGGAGTTTTTTATCTCGTTTTTTAGATCCTAAGCCAAAAACATGTTTTTGTAGCAAAAACAAGTGAAGAATCAAGGTGTGTTCATCATCTAAACCCTTTTTAATCAAGTTTCATACATTTTTATCAAACCCTAAGTGTCCAGATTTGATTCAAACAAGTTTTCATGGATAAAAACCTTTCTAACACCTTTCTAAACCAAATCTAAACATAAATAATGAGTTTTCTTACAAAAACCCCAATGTTAGTGGTGTTAAACGATTTGTTTGTGTGTTATATGATATGAAATGATGAATAGATGGTATGTTAATGATTTAGGACTTTTTTGGATGATGATTTATGGAGGTTGTGAGGTTTAATTGATGATTGATGAATTTTCACCCATTTTGGGGATTTTATGCTAGATCTAGGGTTTGTTCATGTTGGTATTGATGATGATAAGATTGGGGATTCACTTGTATGCGTTAATCCGTGCTTAATAAATCTGTACATGATGATAATCTGATAGTTTCCATTTTAGGTAAAGTATTCATGCAATTGATGTGACATTTCCTTAATTTGCTATTTTGGGAAAGATTGTTATTGCTATGTGAAACGGACGGATTTGTATGCGAAAATGGTATGACTACATGTTGTTAGGATAGACATAGTCAACTACTGTGATTTGTGACTTTTCGTGATGTTTTCGGACTGTTTTGATGAGATTTTGTCTGCTTAATGAGTTTCTGCAGCAGTTGGCTCGAACCAGTCTTGAAAAACTCATTCGACCCCTAAGAGGGTCGAACCAAACTTACAGATACCATTCGACCCAACTGATCAACCCAACCCAAATTTACAAACTTGCATTCGATCTTTCGACTGTAGAAATGAATACTTCACGCAAACTAAGTGTTTTATGTGCAATTCTTGTATGTAAGCTATATGTACTTGATCAACTAGTGTAACTAGTCACCAACGTTGTAACACCCCAACCGATGGCGGAAACATCGGGATGTCACGTATTGATGATTATTTCAGTGGCACATGGTTTAAATTGCAATTTTAAATAATTCATTCATAACATAAATATCCAAAATGAAATGATGTCTAGAAATCCCAAATACATGATATCAAATAAAGCAATAACTTCAAATAACTTCAAAATAAACTTCATAATATTCCTCATGCATACTCTAAGCCTCAGCTTCGTTGTTACCTGAAACATGTTAATTTTGAAAATATTTTTGGGTCAACAAAAGTTGGTGAGAATTACATAGGTTTTGATAATCGAATAAAGCTTGTACAATTCAAGTGTCATGGCAAGTCTAGTCCATATGTGAAAACATACTAGAAGTAAATCGAGTGCATAATCAACCCTTGTGACTAGAATATTGTGGTCCATCCCATACGCTCATGGTTCACTCGATTATGTTATGCGATAACAATCACCCACGCTACCTATGTAGGAGGCACGTATCCGGGTGGGATTGTCAGTCCAATAGATCTATCATTGTATACCGTCGGCTGATCAATGTTAATGATTATGCTAGAATATTGTGCTTACCCTAGTCATGTTTAAGACATAATGCAACATAGAAAAACACATAGACACTTTATGACTGAATTGCATATAAAATGTTGTAACATGTTTCACCCCAAAAATAGTGAAAATAGAAAAGGGGCTATGTAAAACTCACCTTAGCAAAATGTTATGTCTCGTGAAAATAGAAGATGTGTTGCCCAACAATGCCAAGTATTACCCTATAATTAAGGTAATAAATATGTCTAAGTCTTTCTAGTCTACAATTATATTCTAGGGTTTCGAATTTGGGGATAAGTGTTCGTTTGATTAATAAATAAAATGTTTGGTAAATAAGAGAAATTTGATAAATAAATAAACAAAAGTCTTTTTGTAAATTTTAAATTAAAGATGGTCACAATAATAAGTTTTAAGTATGAAAATAATTTTTATAAAATTATTTTCTTAAAAATAGAATATTAAATCTATTTATTACACATTGTCAAAATATAACTTTAATATTTAAAAATATTAAAATTACAGAATTATTAAACTAAAAATTGTATTCTGTTCCAAAATAGAAATAATTTATATATAATTTTGGTGCAAAAATATTGAAAATGAATTTATTATGATTTATTTATGATTAAAACTAACAAAAATTGATTAAAAATATTAAATAAATGATTTTTCAGAAATAAAAATCATTTCAGAAAAGTTTATTGTTATATAAACTCAGAATAGTTTTTGTGGAAATTTACATAATTGTTTTGATATTTTTATAGAATTTTATAAATAAAATAGAATAAACTTGAATTATTTATTATATATATTAAATAAATAAATTTTTGAAAACTAAAAATTGTATGTTAAACTTTTCCACTACCATAACATAAAAGAATTTTTATAGAATTTATAAAAGAGTTTTAGTATTTTAAAATGAATTTTTAAAAATAAAAAGGAATATATATATATATATATACTTAAATAAAAAAAAATGTTTGTTGATGCCATGGATCGAACCCGGGCCCTTGGCCGGTTCGTGTGTTTTAAATCACAAGCCCAGACCAACTGGTCTGGACCCTGAGAACGATTAATCATAGTTTAAATTAATTATATAGTATAAGGAAATCTGATTTATATTCAATTAAAAAGAAAAGTATAAAACCCGTTTGTATGGGACTCGAACCCGTGTGATTCTGTTTAACAACAACAGACACAACCACTTGATCTAGATCAGTGGTTGTGTTGGATTTGTGTTTGATTAAAATAAATAACCATATACTGAACTGTTTTCTTCCCCAAATATCACGATCGAAACCTAGAATTTACAATAGTTTGATTCACACAACAATAACCCAATTAATCAGAGGGTTATTGTTGTGTGTATGCCGATGAATAAAACCCACAAGAAAAAGGACACTTACAAACACGAATCGTGTACGAATTGCCCAAGTCAAACAGAAAGTCAAAATTCGAACAAAAGGCTCTTGAAAGCTGAATTAAACTAGAAATTGGAGATTGAGAGAGGGATTTCGGCGAGTATAAAGTGATGTGAGAGGTCCAATTTATAGGGAGAGGGTTTGGGTTGATGAATTGGGTAAGTTGACTTGCAATCATGGTGATGACGCGTAATTCATAAAAATTTGGTATGTTTGACCATCAAGACAGCGTGTAAGGGACACGGATTCATCAAATCGTTCATCAATCATTCCTAATTTGGATATAAACGCGTTTGATTTTGGTTAATTAAGGTAGATTGGTGTCACAGTTGACTTTCCTAGTCAACTGTTAAGAACTAAACTCGTGATATAATAATTATATGTTGGGTATTATACCAAGTGTGTGTGTAGCCCAGTTGGTGATGTTGTTGTGTGTGGTTGACCCGGCTTGGGCGCGGGTTCGATTCCCGACCCAAGCACTTTATTTTTTGACAATTTTACTATATATATATATGTATATTATATATAAATAATATAGTATTAGGGTTCCAAATGCGTCACAATAATATTTAAAAGCGAATAATAATAATGAAACTTGACGTTTTTATTCAAAATAATAGTAACGTACAAGTATTAATGCGTAATGTTACAGTCTCCCCTATTTTTAGGAACTTCGTCCCGAAGTTGGAGTTGGAGAGTCTGGTGGAAAAAGATGTGGGTATTTAGACTTCATCTGGTCTTTGCGTTCCAAAGTGAACTCTGGACCTCGTTTAGATTCCCAACGAACCTTAACGATCGGAATGCGACTGCGCTTGAGTTTCTTGACTCCAGTATCAACGATCTCGACGGGTTTCTCGATAATGTGCAAAGTTTCATCGATTTGCACATCTTCAAGAGGAACATGGAGGTTCTCATCTACTAAGCATTTCTTGAGATTCGAAACATGAAAAGTTGGGTGAACATTGCTTAGCTCAGGTGGAAGATCAAGTTTGTAAGCCACTTTTCCAATCCTGTCAAGAACTTTGAATGGGCCTACGTATCGAGGAGCTAGTTTTCCCTTTCTACCGAAGCAGATCACTCCCTTCCAAGGGGAAACCTTAAGAAGTACAAGGTCCCAAACTTGAAATTCCAAGGGCTTACGACGTTTATCAGCATAGCTCTTCTGACGACTTCTAGCCTTGAGAAGATGTTTGGTTATATTGAGACCACAGTTACCAGATTAGAGACTTTTAGTTATATATTGTATAGATTGAAGGTTAAAGGACCTAGAATGTAATTATGGAATAGTTTTGGTTACCTAACCCTAATGTGCGCACTTATGAGCACGGGCTCTGCGCACTTAAGCTAAGTGCGCAGGCCCAATCAACTTCCTATATAAAGGTTATGTGTGTACAGCATTGGGGTTAGGGTTTTGGATATTATCTTGATAGCACAAGTTTAAAGGGTGCGTACTTAATTCTGTAATCCATGGTTCTTTGATGTTTATCAGTAATGGAAAGCTTGAATCTCTTTATCTTGTGTGTCGGTTTTGCTAGCTTTATCTAGTATCTTTGTTTTTCTGGATTAATCACTTAAAACACCTAACAAATAGGTGTTTCTAAGTGATAACAATCTATTGCATTCAACAAGATCTAGTATTTGGGACTTACAATTTGGTATCAGAGCCTCTGTGCTCTAGATTGTATCTACTTTAAGATACCAAAACCCTCATCTAGTTAGTTTTTATTATCAAGATTATTTTCTTTGTAAACTTTAAAATTTAGGTGTTTTTTCTTATATTTTGGCTTCAAATTTCATGAAAATCGTGTTTCTAAATGTTTAAAGTATGTTATTTTGATCAGAAAATGGTTTGGAAAGGATTCAGTTGAGTTTTATATTCGTTACAGCTCGTTTTTGCGCACTTATTTCATGTATCCTGCGCACTTATCTCATAAGTTGAGCACTTGTTTCTTAGTTTGAGTACTTGGATCATATATTGCATACTTGTGACTGTGAGTACTTAAACTTGTTATTTTGGTACGCAGCTAGGGTTTCTGCGCACTTGTTGCACTTTAATTGAATTTCTGCGCACTTGTTGCATTGTAATTGGATTTCTGCGCACTTATTGCATCTCATTGTCTTGAGTACTTATCTAGGGTTTCTGCGTACTTAAAACTGAAATCTTGGATTAGTGCGCACTTACTGAAGGTGTAGTCTTGAGTACTTGGCTAGGGTTTCTGCGAACTTAAAATCTTAAACGAGAGTTTAAGTGAGTCTGCGCACTTATTTTAGTACGCAGGCTGATCAGTAAACACTGAGCACTTATAATGCCCAAATGTTGACTGATCTGCGAACTTATCAAGAAGCATAGCCACACGTATACTTCCGAGCTGCACACTTAACAAAGACTACAACTTGACAAGGCTGTTTATATTCTTACAGGTTGCTGCATACTTATCCAGACTGTTGTGAACTTAAGTGTGAACTTAACTGCGTACTTAGCTGCGAACTTAGCTGTGTACTTACGGACTTGGACAATTTTCTGGACTGATAACTAAAATCTGTTAAACCACATTCCTAAAATTCATCTAAATCATGGCTGGTAACAATAATCAATCGACTGTTAACCCTATCACACAACAAGACCTGGAAACCGGAACCACTACCAGAGTACCTAAATTAAAAGGTGCTGAAGATTATGGGACTTGGAAGAACAAAATGAGGTCATTCTTTTACGTCACAGACTTCACCCAATGGAACTCTATCCAGTTGGGCCCACACATTCCCATGAGAACCACTGCCACTGGGGAAGAATTCAACCTGATCCAACCACCTACACCGATGTTGACAAACAATTACTCCAAAGAGATCACAAGGCTTATGGTGCTCTAACCATGGCCCTATCTAACGATGTTTACAACATGTTTGAAGAGTATGGCACGGCACATGATCTGTGGTTTGCATTGAATGAATACTATGAAGGGAACGAAGAGATGCGCCAATACAAGCAAGACATGGTGCAAAAAGAATATGACATGTTTGGCAGTATTCGTGGGGAAAGTTTGAGCTCGCACATTGATAGGTTTATGAGCATGTTGACAAAGATGAAGAAGGCTGGAATTCCTGTGAACAACAGAAATTCTATCAAGAAGCTGCTAGATTCATTGCCAAAAGAATGGAGCATCCAGTGTATGCTAATCAGAAAAGAATATCTTGACGCCCAGTCTACCTTGGCTGATCTCATCAACACATTGAAGTCCTTTGAGATGGACATTACAAAGAGAGAGATGAATCAGACCAATCCAAAGGCAGTACCCATCACTGCAATGAAAAACTTGGCTTTAATGACTCTAGTGGGTACCATGGGTTCAAGCTCTTCTCAGGTGTATGCTGATGGAATGATTGGTGGTAGCTCCAGCTCAGGACTGACCGTTCCATACTCTCAACCCAGTGGCAAGAATCCTCAACCTCCAACTCTCAATCCTCAACAAACAAAGCTTGCTAATGAACACGTTGAACTCTTCAACGCCTTCATGACCAGCTTTGAAGCTTTAAAGACAGGTGATCTGAAAAATGACATGATGAGCCCTGAAGATATGTATCAAGTGGATCCTGATGACATGGAGGAGATGGACCTGAAATGGCAAATGGCCATGATTACTCTCAGAGTTAAGAGATTCCAGGATAGAACAGGTCGAAGGGTTGGATTGGGAAAGGCTGGGTTTGATAAATCAAAGATCAGGTGCTACAATTGCAAAACTCTTGGACACTTCAAGTATGAGTGTCCAACCTTAAATCAAGCTGAAGTTAAACCAGCAAAGAGGATGGTGGCAATTACAGATGGAGGTGAAGCCAACCAGCAGAAGGCGCTTGTGGTGCAAGACTTTGATTGGGGTGAAGAAGTTGCTGGGGCAGAGGCTGAAGTAAACAAGGCATTGATGGCGAAAATTTGCACTAAATCAACACTTGGTGTGAGTTCCTTGGAAGGGTCATCAGCTGAGATGCCAAAAGGAGAAGGTATGGAGAAGGCTGGTTTAAGAAGTGTGTTGAGTGAGAACAAGGGGAAGGAGACTGCTGCTGAGGAAGCTTTTGTCGCTGAAAAGACTTCCACAAGCAAGGATGATCAGCAACCACAGAGCATGCAGAAGAAGGTTGAGGAGAGAGACCTGAATAAGCTACAGAAATGGTTGATTGCCCTGATGAGATATCTGTGGCACGTTGATAGCGGGGCGTCAAGGCACATGACGGGACTAAAAGAACTTCTTAAGAACTATCGATTCATTGATGGAGAATTTGTTGCTTTTGCCGCCAACGAGAAGGGCGGAAAGATAGTTGGGATAGGGGACGTGATTTCTGATGCATTGACTTTAGAAGATGTGAACTATGTTCCAGAATTGTGTTACAATCTGCTGAGTGTATCACAAGTCTACGACAAAGGAATCTCAGTGTTATTTAATGACATGGAGTGCATCTTTCTAAAGCCAGGATTCATTCCTCCTACCAACATGATTATGCTTAAAGCTCCTAGACAAAATAATACTTATGTGATAAACATGAGGGATGCAAAGTCTGAATGTCAAATGACATGCTTACTTTCTAAAGCATCCGAGTCAGAGTCACTGCTTTGGCACAGGCGATTAGGACATGTTAACTTCAAAAATATTAATAAGCTTTCAAAACTAAATCTTGTGAGAGGTCTTCCTTCTAAGGAATTCCCCTTTTCTGAAAAATGTTTAGCATGTGCCAAAGGAAAACAACACAAAAAGTCGCATAAGTCCAAAGCTGTGAACTCTATAGACTCACCTCTTCAATTATTGCACATGGATCTGTTTGGTCCTATTAGTGTTAAAAGTCTAGCTAAAAAGTCTTATTGTTTGGTGATAACAGATGATTTTTCCCGATTCACATGGGTGTACTTATTGGAATACAAAAGTGAAGCTGCTGAGATTCTGATGTTGTTTGTTCCTCTCATTGAGAACATAATTAAGAAAAAAGTTAGATCAATCCGAAGTGATCACGGAACCGAATTCAAGAATCAAAGTTTCGTGACTTTCTGCAACAATAGAGGAATTCATCTTCAGTACAGTGCTACGAGAACTCCTCAACAGAATGGTGTTGCTGAAAGGAAAAATCGTACACTTATTGAGGCGGCCAGAACCATGCTTATCGACTCTAAACTGCCGATCATTTTCTGGGCTGAAGCTGTGAATACCGCCTGTTATGTTCTTAACAGAGTCTTAATTGTAAAGACGCGCGGGAAAACAGGTTATGAGTTGCTCTTTAAAAGAAAACGTTTGATTGACTACATCAGGCCTTTTGGATGCTCATGCACGCTGCTTAACAACTACGAGAATATAATGAAGTTTGATGCAGTTGGAGATGAGTGCTTCTTTGTTGGATACTCCTCAAGTCAAAAAGCTTATAGAGTGTACAACAAACGAACCAAAATGG
The DNA here is from genome assembly GCA_030844895.1 of Ambrosia x helenae. Classification (NCBI taxonomy): domain Eukaryota; kingdom Viridiplantae; phylum Streptophyta; class Magnoliopsida; order Asterales; family Asteraceae; genus Ambrosia; species Ambrosia x helenae. Next base: position 104,098,700 of record CM061231.1, on the reverse strand, counting down.
TTCTCGAGTCTTTTTATGTTGATTGGCAGGAATCCAACTCTACCAACACAGGAGCCGGTCCTGACTGGTTCTTTGACGTGGATGTTGTTTTCAACAATTTCAGCATCATTGATGAACAACCATCGGAAAATCAAGCAGCCGATCCTTCTCCTCTTAAAGATACTCTTTACTCTTCCGAAGACGATGCAGCACCTTTCACCACCCGCTTTTCTCCACTCGTAGCTGATCCAATTGTTCCCCTTCAGACCACAAGTGGTGATGCAACTGTTGAAACTACTCCATCTCCTGAAGGTACTCCAGCTTCAGAAGAAACATCTTCAGCACAACAGTCTGCAAATGATCCATCCAGTTCGTCAACTCCTACAGATCACCTTTCCAATCTGCCTTCCCAAATTCAAGAAGAACCAAACATGGGATTTAAATCTTCTAAGGATCACCCTGTGGAGAACATCATTGGACCAATCTCTGAGGGTGTTCTTACTAGAAATCAGGCAGACAAACTGAATATTGCACTTTCAGCCTTTCTATCTCAGACGGTACCTTTCAGCATTGAAGACGATGTCAGAGATGCAAGTTGGGTTGAAGCTATGCAGGATGAGCTATATCAGTTTAGAAAGCTAAAGGTTTGGGAACTTGTGGACTTACCTGAAGGAAAGTATCCTATCAGAACAAGATGGGTTTTTCGCAACAAAATGGATGAACGAGGTGTGGTAATTAAGAACAAGGCTCGTCTAGTTGTTCAGGGCTTTCGTCAACAGGAGGGCATTGATTATGAGGAAGTGTTCGCTCCAGTTGCTAGACTTGAAGCCATACGTATCTTCCTGGCATACGCCTCATACAAGAACTTCAAAGTCTTTCAAATGGATGTGAAGAGTGCATTTCTGTACGGGAAGATCAAAGAAGAAGTCTATGTTTGTCATCCCCCCAGGTTTTGAAGATCCCCATCATCCCAACAAGTATTATAAACTGGATAAGGCTCTCTATGGACTTCATCAAGCTCCTCGAGCTTGGTATGAGACCTTATCTTCATACTTGCTGCAGAATGGGTACACAAGAGGGAAGATCGACATGACTTTGTTCACCAAAGAAGTCAACAAACACTCTATCCTTGTTCAGATTTATGTTGATGATATTATCTTTGGCTCCACTGATGAAAACTTATGCAGGGAATTTGAAAGCATCATGAAGTCTCAATTTGAAATGAGCATGATGGGAGAATTATCGTTTTTTTTAGGCTTGGAAGTGCAGCAGAAAGAAGACGGAATTCTCATCCATCAAGCAAAGTATACAATGGACATTCTGGCAAAATTCAACATGACCGACTGCAAGCCGTCCAATACTCCTTTTGCGGCTCAAACAACACTTGTACCAGATCTTCAGGAGCCTTCAGTGAATCCTCACACATATCGATCAATGATTGGCTCCCTGATGTATCTCACAGCTAGCAGACCAGATATAATGTGGGCAGTTGGATGCTGCGCGCGTTTTCAGTCCAATCCTAAGCAATCGCATGAGACTGCAGTGAAAAGAGTCTTTCGCTACCTCAAAGGAACACCAAAACTTGGTTTATGGTATCCTAAGAGTGATAACTTTGATCTAATCGCTTACTCTGATAGTGATCATGCAGGTTGTAGGATCGACAGAAAATCTGTCTCTGGTGGTTGTCAATTTCTGGGTAACCGGCTAGTGTCTTGGCAGAGCAAGAAGCAGACCACCGTGTCCATCTCCACTGCTCAGGCCGAATACACAGCTGCTTCCAGTTGTTGCTTTTGGACTACGGTTTGAATGTCATGCATACACCTATTTTTATTGATAATGATGCATGCCGTGACATCGTGAAGAATCCAATTGATCATTCTAAAACCAAACACATTGAAATTCGGATTCACTCAATTCGCGATGCGCACGACAAAGGGTATATACAGGTGTTGCCTATTGATACTGCTGATCAAAAAGCAGATATCTTTACAAAAGCTTTCGATAAAACCCGGTTTCATCAGTTGGTTTCATGGCTTGAGATGATAAATTTTGAATAAAAAAAAATTGTGTATATTTTATAAAAAAAATCTTCTTTTCTTTTAAAACAAGATTTTTGGGGGAGAAAGTAAACCGGTCTATTCTTAATGCAAAATTAATTCAGGAAATGATAGGAACTAATCATATCTCGTCAGCATGTGAATAGGACCCAGAGGATGTTGTGGCCTCAAGCAACGATGTGTCGGTAGATTCAGCCTGGAATCAAGTAAACTGCCACTAGGTGATTAACAATATAGATCTACACGGAAAGCTGGATTCCCACTGTGCTTTAGGTCTGCACAAGCTGAGTCCGGTCATACATAGGTTGAGAAATTAAAAGACACAGAAAATTTTGTGCATAAGTAAATCAAAAGACACCTAAGAGTGCAAGCTACCAATGCGGGGCTAAGAAAAACAAAATTTTTGAAACTGAGCAGCAAAAGACACGCAATGTTAGTGACGTGCAAACATATATAGATAGCTCACCGAACGATCAGATGATCATCTTCTCTGCTTATGGTAACATAGACCTGAAGCTCTCATCATTATATTTCAATAAACCTTGAGGATCGGTAGGCCAATACCTAGCACACTGTGGGGTCCATAAAATTTTCGTCAATATTACCGAAAAACATGATAAACAGCATCGCCAAACACATGTTGAAAGAGAAAAGGCATGGATTTAAGTGGACAAGCATACCGACAATTGTTCTTAGGCTGCAGCTATTCAACGGGAAGTTGAAACGGGTTCTGGCAGGTATGGTTAGTATGATCTTGAATGCAGAAGGTAAGAATTGGTAAAACCCCACTTATCTAATGGATTTGGGCCTTAAATTCACTTATTGGGCCAAAGTTTTGGACTCTGAGTACTTATTGGGCCCTGCGCACTTAACTCAAGTGCGCAGGCCCATTAGTTGACTGTATATATATACCAGGTCAATTGTGGTCAAAAGGTTTTATCATCCTTAACATTTCTCACTAACCCTAATCACCCCAAATCACCTGTTTATCATCATCATCAACGTTCATCAGTGTTCATCATCATCATCACAACTTAATCACACACTAATCACCCAAATCATACCTCGTTTCTTTGTCTGTTGATTCGTATCTACTGATTAAGGTAGATTACATATTATTAATGGTTCTTTGATTATGATTACAGGGTATAAATGGATGTTCTTGATGCATCTGTTGGATTTCTAGCTATTATGGGTTTTTGAATTCTTGAAGATCTGCGCACATGATAAATGAACAAGTGCGCACTTGTCTCATAGAGACTGCGCACTTGTCTCATAATCATACAAGTACTCAAGAACCCTAATATGCTGCGTACTTATCTGTGTGAACTTAAATCTTGAACGAAGGTTCAAGTGTCTGCGTACTTGCCTAGTACGCAGACCTGACTGGTTATCTAAGATGTTACCATGCCCGGGTTGACTTGGACTGCGAACTTGTTTTGGGCCATTATGTGCGCACTTGACTTGGACCTGCGTACTAACCAAGTGCTCAGTCAAGAATGTGCGCACTTGACTGAGCACATGATACTGATTGACTTGTTTGGACTGCGTACTTGATATTCTTGCACACTTGGACTCTAAACAACAACATAACTTTCATCTTGACTATTAAGACACTTGAACGGACTGCGAACTTAAAACCGGACCTTAATGATCTAACAACTGAAATTCAAACGTACCATTGACACCGATGACACCGATCCATCAAATCTTAATCCAATGACTGTTAAAATTTAAAACCTAAAAAATATTAATAAAATCTAAGTCTAAGTTCGTTGTCCGTCTAAGTTTAAGTCTAAAGTCAGTTATCGGAGATCTAATTGGCTTTTCGTGCTCTTGGTTAAACAGATGGCACTTGACTGGGATCCTAGAGGCATGCACAACCAACCGATGAATCTCGATACTGAGGATGCCAAGTTTAGAGATGTAGTGACTTGGATAAGACGCAGCAAAGTCGGATTTGCTGTGCAGAACGCTGAACCAGTTTACGTCTCCCACATTGAAGATTTTTGGAGATCAGCTAGAGTCGAAACAGTATCAAGGGTCAAGCGTATCAACGCAACTGTCCGAAACAAGCTTGTGATCATTACTGAGGACACGGTTCGAAATGTGCTAAGGTTGCAAGATCAACCAGGAACTTTCAGATTCATGTCTAAAGCTGATATTCACCAACAATTCAGGATCTTCGGCTACAAGGGTGAATTTGACAAGAGAGGCGATGTAAAGAAGAGTCAACTTACAAGAGACTGGAGACTTATCAGTCATGTATTCTTAATGTCTCTATGTCACAGAAAGGGAGGATACAATGCGCTGAGTGCTGAATGGTCGACAGCTATGATAAAGATCTGCAAGGACGAAGCGTTCAATCTGTCAGGCATGATCTTTGACTATATGGTAAAGAATGCAGATGCTGGTTCAGGGAAGTGGGCTATGTATCCAAGGTTTGTCCAGATGATGATAAACACTCAACATGAGGGTCTGCCTGTCGGTGACGAATACATAATCACCAGAGGGGCACGATTCTTCACAGAGTGCAACACACCTGACTGGGAACCAATGCTGGAAAACATGTATGCGGCCCAGTGATATCCTGTTGTTATGGAACTGTACAACAAAATCAAGAAGAGAAGATCAGATGCTGCAGAACCCAGACAACAATCCAGAGCTGCCCCTGCACCTGGATCATCTGAACCCACTCCTTCAGCCCAGCCGACTGCCGAAGAGATTGCCCTAGAAAAATCAAGGGGCAAAAGAGTGGCGACTGAACCTGCTCCTTCAAAACCTAGCAAGAAGAAAAGACCAGCAGGTTTGTTGCAAGAAGGGAGAGACACTCTGACAACTGAGCAACTTGAAACTGCTGCCTGAATCTGAGATTCCTCGTGTTGAGACTCAGGAGGATATTGAGGGACAAGCGGTCTTAGAACACATGTTTGGGCCTGAACAACCGAATCAACCAGGGCCTTCCACTGCTGCTGCTCCTGCTCCCAAAGCTCCAGCCCAGAGATCAGCCGAACCATCCTCATCAGCTCCTGCTGCACCTCGTCGCAAACCGGTGCATCAGGAACTATATGAGAAGCTTGTCAAAGAGGTCGGTAAAACTGCTGCGAGAGAGATCTGCACTTTAAAGAGCGACGTGCACAACAATCAGGAGCTTAGAAAGAAAGTAAAGAAGCTCAAACACAAGAATCGGAACATGGAGAAAGTCATTAAAGATCAAAGATACATCATCAAGTTCCAGAATGAAGTTCAAATGCAGATGTTTGAGATGTTCCAAGAATTTAAGAAGGAACTAACAGGTGCTCCCAGCGTTACTTTTGATGAAACTTTCAATTTTGGAAAGTTTTTGGAGAAGGAGAAAGAAAAAGAAAGGATCGCCGAGGAAAGTGAGGTTGATGAAGTAAGCGAAGATGAGATGCCAGAGAGATTTGTGGAAATGGGAATGGACGAAGAAGTGGTTTATGAGACATCTGATGGGCACAAGTTGGATCCCGAAAGATCAACTTGGTTTCCTCGAAAGCCCATCACCATTCCAGCCCTACATCATAATATCCATCACACAAAGTCTGCTCACCAGGAGAAGATCATCTCCTGGAAATATGATGAGGAAAAGAGATTGTTTGCTGTGAAAAGGAGAGGGGGAGTGATACAATATTTCAAAGGTCAAAAGGAGCTGAAATCTCTCCCCCGATGGGATATCCGGGAGCTCAGCAGGGCCCCTTTCATCAATCACTCTCTCGACTCCCAGGCTGCCATGGTCGAGAGGTTTATCAGGAAGGAATGCGACACAGATTTCCAAATCCTAAAGCCGCAAAAACCAAGAAGGAGAATCTCGAAGAAAAGAATCGATCCAGCAACCGGTCGTGGGATGAAAACATATGTGATCGACCCTCCACAAGTCGTCACTCGAGTCCCTATTAGATCTGAGCTTCCAGTAATGCTGAGGAATTTCAAGAAATGGTTTTACGACAGCAACACTGGTGAAGCTGTCATTAAGCTGCAGGACGATTCAGAGGCGTTAAGGATTTTGGATCCAGTGGACGTGTTTGCACTCAACTTGTCAGATCTGAATATGCTGTTTGCAAATCAGATCAATGTGGGTTCCGGGAACACGTTGTTTAAAGAAGCTGTGCTGTTTAGAAGGGCTGTGGATAGAGCCATGCATCTGAAAAGAGAGCTGCTTGAGATAATCGACAGGATCAATGCAGCAGATAAAGAAAAGGAGGATAGAGAGAAAGCTGCTGCTGCTGCTAGTGCAGAAACTGCTCAACCTGAAGTCGAGACTGCTTCAGAGGCACATACTAAAGAACCTGCACCAGTAGCTGATCCTGAAGGAACTACAACAGAATCAACTCAAGCTCCTCAAGCAACTGAAGAAGATCCAGTCGCGTTATACATGCAAGACCCCCCTGAACAGGTTGAGGGGGAGGAAAGCGAAGTGGAGATAGATTGAAGATTAAAGAACTGGTAGCTGTGGTCTAGGGGGAGTATTGTTGGGTTATATTGAGACCACAGTTACCAGATTAGAGACTTTTAGTTATATATTGTATAGATTGAAGGTTAAAGGACCTAGAATGTAATTATGGCATAGTTTTGGTTACCTAACCCTAATGTGCGCACTTATGAGCACGGGCTCTACGCACTTAAGCTAAGTGCGCAGGCCCAATCAACTTCCTATATAAAGGTTATGTGTGTGCAGCATTGGGGTTAGGGTTTTGGATATTATCTTGATAGCACAAGTTTAAAGGGTGCGTACTTAATTCTGTAATCCATGGTTCTTTGATGTTTATCAGTAATGGAAAGCTTGAATCTCTTTATCTTGTGTGTCGGTTTTGCTAGCTTTATCTAGTATCTTTGTTTTTCTGGATTAATCACTTAAAACACCTAACAAATAGGTGTTTCTAAGTGATAACAATCTATTGCATTCAACAAGATCTAGTATTTGGGACTTACAGAAGATTATCCTGAATGAGTTGGATTTTATCTGTGGTTTCCTGAATCAGTTCAGGTCCAATGATCCAGGCTTCACCAACCTCAGTCCAACAGACAGGTGAACGACATTTACGACCATAGAGTGCCTCGAAAGGAGCCATGTTAATGCTGGCATGATAACTGTTGTTGTATGAAAACTCGACCAAAGGAAGATGAGAATCCCATGCGCCACCAAAATCGGTGACACATGCCCTGAGCATATCCTCAAGTGTCTGGATGGTCCTTTCAGTCTGACCATCTGTTTGAGGGTGATACGCAGTACTCAGGTTCAACTTGGTATCCAAAGCGTCTTGTAAGGAATCCCAAAAGTGAGAGGTGAAACGACCATCACAATCAGAGATAATGTCCAAAGGTATACCATGACGACATACGATTTCACTTACGTACATCTTTGCCAAGCTTTCCACAGAATACTTCTCACGAATAGGTAAGAAATGGGCTGACTTGGTCAAACGATCGACGATTACCCAAATGCTGTCAAAACCTTTGGGTGTACGAGGGAGTTTAGTGATGAAGTCCATTGCTATGCTCTCCCATTTCCATACAGGAATTTCTGGTTGTTCGAGCATACCAGATGGTCGTTGATGTTCAGCCTTGACCTTTGAACACGTGAGGCATTTTGCAACGAAAAGAGCAATATCTTTCTTCATACCAGGCCACCAAGAAGAATAACGAAGATCTTGGTACATCTTGTCAGCTCCAGGATGAATAGAATAACGAGACTTATGAGCCTCGTTCATAAGAAAGGTACGAAGATCATCACGGTCAGGGATCCAAAGTCGATTAAGAAAATAGAGTAGACCATCAGGTTTGGTTTCAAGTTGAGTCTCAGCACCACAAGACATTTCGTCGTACATGTTCCCTTGGGTGACTGAAGTATGTTGAGCCTGGAGGATGCGATCCAGAAGATCAGTACGAACTCTCGCACAATGAAGTTTGATATGCTCTTTACGACTTGGTGCGTCAGCCACAACATTCGCTTTGCCAGGATGGTAGCGAATTTCGCAATCATAGTCGTTAAGTAACTCAACCCAACGTCGTTGCCTCATGTTAAGATTTTTCTGGTCGAAGACATGTTGGAGACTTTTGTGGTCCGTGAAAACCACACATTTGGTTCCATAAAGATAGTGTCTCCAAATCTTAAGAGCAAAGACGACAACGCCCAATTCAAGATCATGGGTGGTATAATTCTTTTCGTGAGTCTTGAGTTGTCTAGACGCATAAGCAATCACCTTGCCTCGTTGCATGAGAACACAACCAAGACCTTGGTTTGATGCATCACAATAGACCACGAAGTCATCATTACCATCAGGTAGAGACAGGATAAGAGCTTCACAGAGTTTCAGCTTAAGAGTTTCAAATGCTTCCTCTTGCTTTGGTCCCCACTCATAGGGTTTACCCTTGTGAATTAAGGCAGTGAGAGGAACAGCGATCTTGGAGAAGTTGGCAATGAATCGACGATAATAACCGGCTAAACCAAGGAAAGAACGGACTTCAGTTGGAGTTTTAGGAACACTCCAATTCTTCACAACTTTGATCTTTGTAGGATCAACATGAATCCCGTTCATATCAATGACATGTCCCAAAAATTGAACTTCCTTAAGCCAAAATTCACATTTCGAGAACTTGGCATACAGTTGTTCCTTCTTTAGGAGACTCAAAATTGAGTGAAGATGTTGTTCGTGATCGGATTTTGATTTTGAGTAAATCAAAATGTCATCGATGAAGACGATCACGAATTTGTCGAGGTAGGGTCTACAAACCCGATTCATTAAATCTATAAACACTGCGGGAGCGTTGGTCAATCCAAATGGCATGACCATGAATTCATAATGACCATAACGTGTACGAAAGGTTGTCTTGGGAATATCTTCATCGTGGACTCTAAGCTGATGATAACCAGAACGAAGATCAATCTTCGAGAAGTGGGTTGCTCCTTGAAGTTGATCGAAAAGATAGTCAATCATAGGCAAGGGATAACGATTCTTGATGGTGAGTTTGTTGAGTTCGCGATAGTCGATACACATCCTGAGAGATCCATCTTTCTTCTTAACGAACAAGACAGGGGCTCCCCATGGAGAATAACTGGGGCGAATGAAACCTTTATCAGAAAGTTCCTGTAGTTGACTGGCAAGTTCTTGCATCTCAGAGGGTGCAAGACGATAAGGAGCTTTGGCGACAGGATTAGCACCAGGAACAAGATCAATCCTAAATTCCACTTGTCGAGCATGAGGCAAACCAGGTAAATCCTTTGGAAAGACTTCAGGATAGTCCCGAATGATTGGGATGTCTTGGATACTTTTGCCCTTTTCCTTTTTTTCTATCACGTTAGCTAAGAAAGCAGTATACCCCTTTCGTAAGTATTTTTGGGCAGTAGTACAAGACATGAGCTTAAGCTCGCCACAAGGCTTCTCACCATAGATCTTCAAAATATCACCAGATTCGAGAGGAATGCGAATGACTTTCTCAAAACATAGAATTTCAGCACGATGGGTTGACAACCAGTCCATGCCTACTATGACATCAAAACTTCCAAGATGCATAGGGATGAGATCGATAGAGAAAGTATGTTCGTCGAGGTTCAACACACAGTTACGAATAATAGAATCGATCGAGATAGACTTCCCATTAGCTACCTCTACCACTATAGGTTCCTCCAGGTTAGTTTGGGGTAAGTTAAGTAAGGGTTCAAACTTTAGTGATACAAATGACTTATCAGCTCCCGAATCAAATAATATGGATGCATAGTGGTTATTAACGAGAAACGTACCATTCACCACCTCGTTGTTGTCACGGGCCTGGTTAGCATTGAGATGTAGGCGCGACCTCGAGCACCTTGGTTCTGGTTGCGGTTCTGGTTTTGGTTGCGGTTTTGGTTTTGGTTCTGGTTCTGGTTTTGGTTACGATTGGGACAAGCATTGATATAGTGGTCTGGGCTGCCACACTCGTAGCACTGACCACGAGCAGGTCTGTTGTTTTGTTGGTTGGGAGCTGGGGCATTTCTGGCTGGGTTGTTTTGGGCAGTAGGGCCGTTAGCAGGAGGAGCTCGACAGATGTTCGCAAGGTGACCATACCTTTGACAATTAGTGCAAAAGCGACATGGCACCTGTGCTGGATGATGGTATTTGCAAGTGTTGCACAAGGGGTGAGGTCCGGTGTATGGCTTCTTGGCTGGGTTTTGTGCTGCAGGTGGGTTGGTAGCAACCATGTAGTTCCTAGCCTTGCGCTTCTTGTTACTTGAGGTCCGGGCTTAACCTCAATAGCGGGCTGAGGAGTGTCTTTTGCAGCAGCCTTCTTAGTGTTCTTGCGGAAGAGAGTACCGTTCTTCACATGATTATCGGTGAGAGTAGCCGCCAGACGTTTGGCTTCCTCCAAGGTAGCAGGATTCCTTCCCCATACCGTGTCCTGGATTTGCATGGGTAGACCACCGATATACTTCTCGATGGCTATAGGCAGGGGAGTGACTTTATGGGGCAACAATAAACTGAGCTCGTGAAAGCGGGTGTTGTAAGCAAGGTTTTCCCCACTATCTTGAGCAAGGGTGTGGAACTCATCTTCTAGTTTCTTAACCTCATTGCGGGGACATAATTCATCTTTCATAACCTCCTTGACTTGATCCCAGGTCATAGCTAAAGCAGCTTCGGTTCCTCGAGTGCGCTTTTCCTCATTCCACCAAGTGAGTGCTCGTTTGTGAAGAACACTCATGGCGTAACGAACCTTAAAGTTATCGGGACACTCACTGTTAATGAAGGTATTCTCCATACCCTCGAACCATTGTAGAAGTCCCGTAGCTCCCTCTTCTCCACTGAACTTAGGGGGATTACAGGAATTAAAATGCTTAAGAGTGCAAGCTGGGAGACCATTCCCATTCCCGTTGTGGTTTCCATTTCCGTTTCCGTTTCCATTACCGTTTCCGTTGCCGTTACCGTTTCCGTTCATCTGGATGACTTGAGCCAGTAAGTTAGGAACCAGAGTCGCGATTTGCTGCGCCATTTGTTGAGAAATTATCGCAGCCAGTTGGGCATCAACACCATTGTTGTTGTTGTGGTTAGCGTTGTGGTTATGGTTATGGTTATCACCACCTTCCTCGTGGTTCTCACCATTGCTATTGCGAGTGCTGCGACGTGGAGGCATGATCTGTAAGAGACACAATGAAATGAATGAGGTTATATAAGGAATGTAATCATTTATCCATTAATTAAAACGAAATAAACGAAAACGTTGACTTATCAAAGATTCTAGATTCTAATAACATAATGAAGACATGCTTTAGCCTATAAGTGAACACTCATCCCGAGAATTCCCAGGTAGGCATCCGGGTCCCTCGTCTGATTGGGATATATGCGCAATGCCAGCCTAGACAGAAGACTCAGAATACAAGCGTTCACCCTTCCAGATTGCACGTGTTCGTTATTAAAATCTAGAACTTCGACGAGATCTCAAGGTGGTTCAGGTTAAACCTAAGGATTTTTTCCTATTAATCTAATGAGTGGATCAGGATTGCAGCAGACGAAATAAGAGTAGTCATTTGTAGGCTTAGGGTTGTATAAGGTATAGGATAGGGATAAGATTAAGGAAGCAATTAGGGTTACAAGTAAGAGAAGCAAGTACTGTTTAAGTCCCTAAGGTTATAGTCTAGATTATTTTCTAATAACCTAATTCCCTATAACCAAGGCTCTGATACCAATCTGTAACACCCCAACCGATGGCGAAAACATCGGGATGTCACGTATTGATGATTGTTTCAGTAGCACATGGTTTAAATTGAAATTTTAAATAATTTATTCATAACATAAATATCCAAAATGAAATGATGTCTAGAAATCCCAAATACATGATATCAAATAAAGCAATAACTTCAAAATAAACTTCATAATATTCCTCATGCATACTCTAAGCCTCAGCTTCGTTGTTACCTGAAACATGTTAATTTTGAAAATATTTTTGGGTCAACAAAAGTTGGTGAGAATTACATAGGTTTTGATAATCGAATAAAGCTTGTACAATTCAAGTGTCATGGCAAGTCTAGTCCATATGTGAAAACATACTAGAAGTAAATCGAGGGCATAATCAACCCTTGTGACTAGAATATTGTGGTCCATCCCATACGCTCATGGTTCACACGATTATGTTATGCGATAACAATCACCCACGCTACCTATGTAGGAGGCACGTATCCGGGTGGGATTGTCAGTCCAATAGATCTATCATTGTATACCGTCGGCTGATCAATGTTAATGATTATGCTAGAATATTGTGCTTACCCTAGTCATGTTTAAGACATAATGCAACATAGAAAAACACATAGACACTTTATGACTGAATTGCATATAAAATGTTGTAACATGTTTCACCCCAAAAATAGTGAAAATAGAAAATGGGCTATGTAAAACTCACGTTAGCAAAATGTTATGTCTCGTGAAAATAGAAGATGTGTTGCCCAACAATGCCAAGTATTACCGTATAATTAAGGTAATAGATATGTCTAAGTCTTTCTAGTCTACAATTATATTCTAGGGTTTCGAATTTGGGGATAAGTGTTCGTTTGATTAATAAATAAAATGTTTGGTAAATAAGAGAAATTTGATAAATAAATAAACAAAAGTCTTTTTGTAAATTTTAAATTAAAGATGGTCACAATAATAAGTTTTAAGTATGAAAATAATTTTTATAACATTATTTTCTTAAAAATAGAATATTAAATCTATTTATTACACATTGTCAAAATATAACTTTAATATTTAAAAATATTAAAATTACAGAATTATTAAATTAAAAATTGTATTTCTGTTCCAAATAAATAGAAATAATTTATATATAATTTTGGTGCAAAAATATTGAAAAATGAATTTATTATGATTTATTTATGATTAAAACTAACAAAAATTGATTAAAAATATTAAATAAATGATTTTTCAGAAATAAAAATCATTTCAAAAAAGTTTATTGTTATATAAACTCAGAATAATTTTTGTGGAAATTTACATAATTGTTTTGATATTTTTATAGAATTTTATAAATAAAATAGAATAAACTTGAATTATTTATTATATATATTAAATAAATAAATTTTTGAAAACTAAAAATTGTATGTTAAACTTTTCCACTAGCATAACATAAAAGAATTTTTATAGAATTTATAAAAGAGTTTTAGTATTTTAAAATGAATTTTTAAAAATACAAAGGAATATATATATATATATATATACTTAAATAAAAAAAATTGTTTGTTGATGCCATGGATCGAACCCGGGCCCTTGGCCGGTTCGTGCGTTTTAAATCACAAGCCCAGACCAACTGGTCTGGACCCTGAGAACGATTAATCATAGTTTAAATTAATTATATAGTATAAGGAAATCTGATTTATATTCAATTAAAAGAAAAGTATAAAACCCGTTTGTATGGGACTCGAACCCGTGTGATTCCGTTTAACAACAATAGACACAACCACTTGATCTAGATCAGTGGTTGTGTTGGATTTGTGTTTGATTAAAATAAATAACCATATACTGAACTGTTTTCTTCCCCAAATATCACGATCGAACCCTAGAATTTACAATAGTTTGATTCACACAACAATAACCCAATTAATCAGAGGGTTATTGTTGTGTGTATGCCGATGAATAAAACCCACAAGAAAAAGGACACTTACAAACACGAATCGTGTACGAATTGCCCAAGTCAAACAGAAAGTCAAAATTCGAACAAAAGGCTCTTGAAAGCTGAATTAAACTAGAAATTGGAGATTGAGAGAGGGATTTCGGCGAGTATAGAGTGATGTGAGAGGTCCAATTTATAGGGAGAGGGTTTGGGTTGATGAATTGGGTAAGTTGACTTGCAATCATGGTGATGACGCGTAATTCATAAAAATTTGGTATGTTTGACCATCAAGACAGCGTGTAAGGGACGCGGATTCATCAAATCGTTCATCAATCATTCCTAATTTGGATATAAACGCGTTTGATTTTGGTTAATTAAGGTAGATTGGTGTCACAGTTGACTTTCCTAGTCAACTGTGAAGAACTAAACTCGTGATATAATAATTATATGTTGGGTATTATACCAAGTGTGTGTGTAGCCCAGTTGGTGATGTTGTTGTGTGTGGTTGACCCGGCTTGGGCGCGAGTTCGATTCCCGGCCCAAGCACTTTATTTTTTGACAATTTTACTATATATATATATATATATATATGTATATTATATATAAATAATATAGTATTAGGGTTCCAAATGCGTCACAATAATATTTAAAAGCGAATAATAATAATGAAACTTGACGTTTTTATTCAAAATAATAGTAACGTACAAGTATTAATGCGTAATGTTACAAACGTGATGTCGGGTATGTCTGGTGTGTCAGGTCAACGTTCAAATACATTTTCAAACATACGTGGTCATGATCTGGACAACCGGGGACTAGTTAACCTATGGGTAATTAGTCAAAACACTTATACAAAACTTTATGATAGGTCGTCGGTAATTGGGACTATCAAATCACTATTGGTTATTTTGTTTTGAGAAGACACAAACAAAGGTGGGTTTCACGGCCCCCGCTTTCACACACTTTCTCATGGGGAAAAACATGCCACACAACTTTTATTCATAAAGAATGGTTATCTTTTGTTTACTATACGACATTTCATCCTAAGCCCCGGGGGGAAACCATGAATATGCGGGGTAGCACAACGAGGAAAATGTGGATAGATCTATTGGGTGTGACCAGCCCCACCCGTCGGCCGGGAGCCGGGCGGGTGCATATTGTCTTAATACATATACCGCGGATGACGGTAGTACATTCGAGCATACATATTGTAACGCGTTAAGTAATGGTTTGCCAACCGTAGTAGAACAATACTAAACCTCTAGCTAACGTTCTTATAACATAGTAGTAACGTGATTGATATTTCAAACTTACGAAACCGTTTTTTAAAAACCTGTGAACTCACCAACATTATATGTTGACATTTTTATCATGT
Organism: Ambrosia x helenae; assembly: GCA_030844895.1. Lineage (NCBI taxonomy): Eukaryota > Viridiplantae > Streptophyta > Magnoliopsida > Asterales > Asteraceae > Ambrosia > Ambrosia x helenae. The sequence continues at coordinate 104,083,700 of CM061231.1, read as the reverse complement.
TTTCTTAGGTCACTAAGGTAACAGCTTATGGATTACGCGCACGGAGTCACACAGCGTCTAGGTTGCATTTGCATATGTTTCAAAAGTAATCAGACATTTGTTATTTTACTGTTGGGATGTAAACTTACTTAAGCTTCCGATGTGATGGTTTTTACGTTTTAAAATTTGTATTTTTTGGTTTACGTATTTTTGCATATAGTTGTCGTTTATTGTGATCGTTGACTTGGATCCTGGTGTGTCACGCGCCTTGCAGTAAAACCCCACAAGTGGAATTTGAGGGTGTGACACCGGGCCATGTCTTTCCGAACCTTCTTCATTGCCACCTTCGCCAAATGCCCCCTACAGCAATAGGTCGAATTCCATTATTAGACTTCAACAAGGGGGTAAGGGGGCCGAGTCAACAAACTCTGCGAGCACATTAGGGCAAGACCCCCAAGCTATAAGTTGACGACTTCAGTAATGGCCATGAGCCAACTCAAGGAAGTCATCGAGCCCTAAACACCAATAGCATCCAACAAGTGTTGGGCCCGTATCCCGTCCCTACCACAAGGCTGTAACCTTTCGAAATTTTTTTGTATTTATATATATATATATATATATATTTACTCTATAACTCCATAAACTCCTGAACACCCATTTTGACATTTCTTATCATAAAATTATTTTATTTTGTTACTAAAATATATTAGTTATATGTTTAAACAAATAATATTAGCAAAATTTTATAAAAATCGGGTTTAAAAAAAATATGTCTTGGACCGGATTCGAACCCGAGTCCCCAGACGGTTTGACCATAAGCAACAAACAACACAACCACTACACCACTTTAATGTTTTGTGGTTAGTTAGAAAGCAATAATATTTATCCCCTTCATTAATTTCCTAGTCAAAATCAAGTCAGTCAAAGCTGACTATTGACTTGTTTGACTCATCAATTTCTTGGTCAAAATAAAGTCAGTCAAAGCTGACTATTGACTAGTTTGACTCATTCAATTCCTGATCAAAATCAAGTCAGTCAAAGCTACCTATTGACTTTTGACTAGTTTAACTCATTCAATGGACCGGAAATTAAGCTACGCATCAACAATTACAGCACGATCCGTGCATTCCTTACTCGGTGTTGACCATCAACTTTATGACTTTCCAAATCGAAAAATCAAAACCTCACCTATAAGAACTGATCAGTTGTTCTTGTCCAGACCACACCGAAACCTCTTCTTTCACTCTCAATTATGATAAAATCATTGTTTTAATCATGCAATCATATTGTGTTGACTTTCTCTTTGACTCGGCAACTAGCTTCGATTTCTGTTTGGTAATATTTGGAATCGTTTGTGCCAAATTTAGACTATTTCAAAGGATTCAACACTTGTGCTAAGGTGAGTTTACATAGCCCCCGTTTTACTACCTTACAATTTTTGGGGTGAAACATGTTACATTTTCAAATGCAATTCAACATAAGTGTCTATGTGTTATTCTTTGTTGCATTATGTCCTGAACAATACTTTGGTAAGCACAATTAGACTAGCATAATCATTAACTCCGTACAAGCCAACGATACACAATGATAGATCTATTGGATTGACAACCTCACCCGGATACGTATACCTCCAGTATGGGTAGCGTGGGTGATTGTTATCGATCATATAACAAAAACGAGTGAACCATATGAGTATGGGATGGACCACAATAATCATATCAAAAGGTTTGATTATACAAACGATTTACCGGGTAGTGTTGTTTTCACATATGGAGTAGATTTGCCATGACACTAGAATTGTACAAGCTTTTATACTCATGATACAATATTCAAATCTATGTAATTCTCACCAACTTTTGTTGACCCAAAATATTTTGATACTTAACATGTTTCAGGTTATAGCTTTACTTGATGATTAGAGTTAATGCTTGAAGATTTATATTTAGTGTTTCTCATTTGATGTACAAAATTTTTTTAGAACAACTGTATGTAATTTAATTAATCGATTATTTAAATTTATTATTTACCATGAGCTACTGAACAATCGTCAATACGTGACATCCCAATGTTTCCGCCATCGGTTGGGGTGTTACAGATTTGTATCAGAGCCTTGGTTATAGGGAATTGGGTTATTAGAAAAATAATCTAGTCTATAACCTTAGGATTTTAACCAGTACTTTCTCCTCTTACCTGCAACTCTACTTGTTTCTATTCTCTATCTCCATCCTACTTCTTATCCCTACTTTAGCCTCTACAAGATGATTACTCTCCATCACTGGATTTACCCTTAGACTAATAGGAAAGAATTCTCAGGTCCTAATCTGAACTGCCTTGATATTCTCGTCGAAGTTCTATATTCTAATAACAAACACGTGCAATTTGGAAGGGTAAACGCCAATATTCTGAGTTTTCTGTCTAGGATTGGCATTGCGCATATATCCCAGTCAGACGAGGGACCCGGATGCCTACCTGGGAATTCTTGGGATGATTGTTCACTTATAGGCTAAAGCATGTCTTCATTATGTTATTAAAATCTGGAAGCTTTGATAAGTCAACGTTTTTGTTTATTCGTTTTAATTAATGAATAAATGATTACACTCACTTTCATTAAGACTAAGCTTTATATCTCAAAATTTTACAGTTTAAGTCAATCCCATTTCATAATCATATATGGGTTCCACAATCACACTTCATCTTACCATCTTAGCCACCTGTTTGATTATTTTCAACACCCTACCCAAATCATACTATTGAAAAAACATGTTACATATTTTTAAACTGTAACCTCATAACCTGAGTATACCCTAGCACAACACTAAAGATTTCTTAATATTGTCAAATTTTCATCACCTATAAACTATGGAAAATACATATTTTTGTCAAAAGATGTCCTCAAACTTAATTTCTAAATTCAATGTTTATTCATTAGCATAACAAAGGATATTCGATATAATGTCACCTTGATCTATAAACCTAATGTCGTATTTAAAATCTGCGACTAACTAAAATATTCTGATCTAAAGCCACTTAGTTTGTACTATTTAACAACTTTTGTTTTATGTACAAAGCCAAATTTTGAAAATAAAATCTTTCCATCCTCATGAACAAAATTTAATCTCCAATTTCTCCATTGACACCTACTTATTTTCAACTTGTCCGAACTTTTTCAATTTTGGCATTTACCACAATCATGTTTTCTCATACGCTTGATTTTAAACCTTGAATCAAACCCCACGATTCACGTTGCTAAATCATCTTCTTACTACTTGTGCCTCTTTGAAAACCTATAAAATAAACCCTTTATTAACTATCTTCACATTCACCATCTTTCATAACCTTGATGTTACTTTGAGTTCTTCATCATCCTCTCAAGAACTAAATTCATAACATCTACCTTTTTGAACATGAACTTGATCTCCATGATAATTAAACTATTGGAAACGTGATTGTTTGATGCATAAGACTTGGTTCTTAGTGATACATGAAAATTTGATTATCTACTATATTTGAAGTTTTGATTATTCATGATACTTTAAAACATGGATAACTAAATATAAACTAGTTGCTATAATCACCCCTAGACCCATTAACCTTGTCTAGAAAAATACAATTACAACTCGCATACCATATTTGATACTTGATTCTTGTTGCATTTACAAACTTGCTTGCATATATGCATTATCAAATTGCAACTTACGTGTTGAAAACAATTGTTACATTTATTCAACAACTGGCAGAGGATGAAGTACCTGCTCAACAGTTAGTAGAGTGCCTAATAACCTACTCAACGATTGGTAGAGGTCATCATGCCTGCTCAACGACTGGTAGAGGCCATCGCACCTGCTCAACAATCGGTAGAGGTTCCTACTCACTGACTGGTAGAGGTCTTTTTCCTGCTCAACAGTTGGACTCATTTTTTGGATACATTATATATCAAAAGATTCAATCACAAGGTTATTTTTGCATTGGGTGAGTGTCTAGATTCATAGAATGACACAAAACCGTAATGTAAGGTAAATTGGTGATTGCGGTCCGGAACGTAATCATGAATTTACAGGTACATTAAGAGAGAGTGAAGTTCTATTAAGGTGTTGGTATAAACCCAGTACGTTTTTGAAGTATCAGAGGTGTGGTGGGCTAGCTGCGGTACACCCTATATATAAACATTAATGATACATAAAAAAAAAAGACTGGGGCCAGACAAATAATAAACCCTAGTTATTTGATAACTCATTTAGCCTTTCTATACTCGGTCATCTCATTCTTTCCTTTTTGTTTTCCCGACAAACTTACGGTTGGTATTAAACATTTATCTCTCCTCGTTATTTTTTTAGACAAGCGTAACCCAACCCTAATGGCTTGAAAATATCAATCTCCGAACCTAAGGTCATCCGGAGCGCTTTACCCTAGTACCTCACTTCTTCCAACACACTCCCCAACATCAACTTCGGGACGAAGTTCCTAAAAGTAGGGGAGACTGTAACCTTTCGAATTTCTTTTGTATATATATATATATATATATATATATATACTTTTTATAACTCCATAAACTCCCGAACACCCATTTTGACATTTCTTATCATCAAATTATTTTATTTTGTTACTAAAATATATTAGTTATATGTTTAAACAAATAATATTAGCAAAATTCTATAAAAATTGGGTTTGAAAAAAAAATATGTCTCAAACCGGATTCGAACCCGAGTCCCCAGACGGTTCGACCATAAGCAACAAACAACACAACCACTACACAACTTTAATGTTTTGTGATTAGTTAGAAAGCAATAATATTTATCCCCTTCATTAATTTTCTAGTCAAAATCAAGTCAGTCAAAGCTGACTATTGATTAGTTTGACTCATTAATTTCCTGGTCAAAATAAAGTCGGTCAAAGCTGACTATTGACTAGTTTGACTCATTCAATTCCTGGTCAAAATCAAGTAAGTCAAAGCTAACTATTGACTTTTGACTAGTTTGACTCATTCAATGGACCGGAAATTAAGCTACGCGTCAACAATTACAGCACGATTCGTGCATTACATACTCGATGTTGACCATCAACTTTATGACTTTCCAGATCGAAAAATTAAAACCTCACCTATAAGAACTGATCAATTGTTCTTGTCCAGACCACACTGAAACCTCTTCTTTCACTCTCAATTATGATAAAATCATTGTTTTAATCATGCAATCATATTGTGTTGACTTTCTCTTTGACTCGGCAACTAGCTTTAATTTCTGTTTGGTAATATTTGGAATCGTTTGTGCCACATTTAGACTATTTCAAAGGATTCAACACTTGTGCTAAGGTGAGTTTACATAGCCCCCTTTTTACTACTTTACAATTTTTGGGGTGAAACATGTTACATTTTCAAATGCAATTCAACATAATTGTCTATGTGTTACTCTATGTTGCATTATGTCTTGAACAATACTTTAGTAAGCACAATTAGACTAGCATAATCATTAACTCCGTACAAGCCAACGATACACAATGATAGATCTATTGGATTGACAACCCCACCCGGATACGTGTACCTCAAGTATGGGTAGCGTGGGTGATTGTTATCGATCATATAACAAAAACGAGTGAACCATATGCGCATGGGATGGACCACAATAATCATGTCACAAGGTTTGATTATGCAAACAATTTACCGGGTAGTGTTGTTTTCACATATGGACTAGATTTGCCATGACACTAGAATTGTACAAGCTTTTATACTCATGATACAATATTCAAACCTATGTAATTCTCACCAACTTTTGTTGACCCAAAATATTTTGAAACTTAACATGTTTCAGGTTATAGCTTTGCTTGAAGATTAGAGTTAATGCTTGAAGATTTATATTTAGTGTTTCTTATTAGATGAATAATTTTTTTTAGAACAATTGTATGTAATTTAATTAATCGATTATTGAAATTTATTAGTTACCATGAGCTACTGAACAGTCGTCAATACGTGACATCCCGATGTTTCCGCCATCGGTTGGGGTGTTACAAAGGCATCCCTTTAGGGAAAGATCGGATACATTTCAGCACACACTCACCATCTACAGATAGAGTGGGTTGGGCAATAGGGTTAGAAGGCAGGGAAGGGGCCGGCACCACCGGGTGTTTATAAATAAGGGATTTCATGGTCTGTTCACCTAGGGGGCAGCCTCACTGGAGCATTGAACCTTAACCACAATTGTGAAATGCCCATCCCTGACTTTCCGGAGGCATTGCTTAATATTAGGGTCCCTTTTCCTTGTCTTTCTCCCTTCTGACTTCTCCCCTAGGAACCATAACCTCCCCCACGCTATCCAAGAGAGAAGAGACCAAAATCCGCAAAACCAGTCCCATCTTTCCACAGTGCAAGAGCTTGCAAGATGCTACTACACTGCAGAGATTTCCTATTTCCCAAGCTTGCAATATGTACTAAGCTTGTTTATGCATTAACGTATTTATCACGATTGGCTATACACATTAGTTGTGTCAAAGACGTATTTTTGGTCTAGTAGTATGGGGTCCCTCCTTACAAATGTAAAGTTATGGGTTTAAACCCTTGCAAGTGAAAGACGAGGTGGAATTAAGGTGGTGTAAAATTTGCCGGTCAAAAAAAGGTGAACTAAACCTTTTAGACATGTTTTTAAATGTGTCATTAACACATCACTCGTTTATAGCTTAAACTCGTGTAAATTTATATCGAGTCATGTATTATTATTAGTACGGGTTAGTACGGGTTCTACTAGAATTTACTCGAACTATAGGATGTAGGGCTGCAAAAGAACCAAATGAACACGAACGAGGCCTTGTTCGTGTTCGTTTGCTAAGAAAATTATGTGTTCACGAACAGTTCATGAACACTTACCGAACGATATTTTGTGTTCGTGTTCGTTTGTTAAGAAAACATGCGTGTTCGTGTTCGTTCGTGTTCGTTTGTTAATTTTGTTCATGAACGCACACGAACATAAACGAACACAAACAAGTGTTCATGAACACAAAAAATTGTTCATGAACGAAAACAAACACAAACAGACATATATTAATTTTGGAATAAGGTCGAATTCACATATATCAAGAAGTTAATTAGAACACCTAACATATAACCTAATTATACAAAACATACTTAGTACATAACATCATCATCATCATCATCAGTTAATCCTACTTATAGCAAAGCTAAGGTAGGGTCTGAGGAGGGTAAGATGTAGACAGCCTTACCTTTACCCCTAAGAATAGAGAGGCTGCTTCCATTGAGACCCCCGGCTCGATGTGGTTTGGTATCAAGCATTGGACATAAGGCACAGAACACTTAGCAATCGGGACAAACCGATCAGTGCTTGTACTCCTTTGTCTTTTGGCTATCCACACCACCACATGATGCACTTAGTACATAACATAATATTGGTAATTGGTAAATCATCATAAAGTAGTGTCTTAAAAAACTAAGCTCTCATCTTAAATTTGAAATCTTCATTTATTTAATCTTGAAGTCTTATATACTTACTTCACATAAATTATTTATTTATGTTAGTAAAATAAATAAAAATTCAAGAATATAAAATAAAATTATAAAAATTAAAAACTCAATTAAACTATTGAACACAAACGAACATGTTACCGAACGTTCCCAAACATAAACGAACGAACGCGGCCTCTGTTCATGTTTGCTCGTTTAACTAAACGAACAAAATTTTGTGTTCGTGTTCGTTCCTTCATTAAACGAACGAACACAAACGAACTTCCCGTCAAACGGTTCATGAACTGTTCGCTGAAAGTTCGGTTCGTTTGTAGCCCTAATAGGATGACAATCTTGTACAATTATGTCAATATTAATAAAATTTACCAAATGTAATAATATATTTGATGTTGTCTATTATTATTATTATTATTATTATTATTATTATTATTATTATTATTATTATTAATTAATTAATTAATTAACTAATTAATTAATTAATTAGTGACAAAGATTTGTGAGGTTAATTTTTGGATGGGAATATAGTTTTTGCATAGACAAGTAATTAACTTGCCCTTGCTCTCAAGTAAAGTTTGAAATTGCTCCACACCTTTTTTTTTTTCTTTTCTCCTTCTCTTTATTGAGAGAATACTTTGTTCTCTTAGTGCTGATCTAGTAACATATCGTGATATTCATTTTCAATGGTTCTTATACATTTAGAAAAAAAATATATAATAATTTGTATATTCATAATTATTACATCACTTTGTATTTTGGTTGATCTAAAGCTTATAAATGATTTGTGTAGCAAGGCTTTTAAAGTATCATCAAAATTATCAACACTGGATGGTAAAAGACCCAAACTCATCGATATAAATACACAAAACCCAACACATATGAAATGTGTAGTAAGACGGGTATCAAATATCGGATTTGAGATTCCTTTTATAGTTTTGATGGGTTTATGATGAATATGGTATTTAGATGATACCCGTCTTACTACCCGATCATGTTGTACTTCATCAAAACTGAATATATTAATATAATATATAATCTTAAACGTATTATAAGTAGTATCTTGAAGTTCTTAAAAATTGAAATTAATATAAATTTTTGAGTGTTGTTGAGTATTTGTAATTTCAAGTCGGTTTTTAGGTGAGTTTGAGATCGGTTTAAGGTAATGAACATCAGAGTGGGATGAGTGGGTAAATATTAATAACCATACAAGTCCATAGAGAAGTATAACCAATACTTGTGGGTATACCCAAAACCTGGTGATAATGGGTTAATGATACCTACCGAGTATGCGGCATTATTTTATAATAGGGTTTGAGACTGCGTTACCAATATATGTCCTTACATACTTGACCAGTTGACCTGTTTGCCATTGCTAGAAATTAGTCACATGTGAATCCTGATTATAAGGCAACCCGTGTTAAAATTTACCACAAGTCTTGAAGATAAGAACACTAGATCGACCAAGGTGGATCCAAATAAGATGATTCTAACTCATAAACACTACAACATATAGTACAAAGCGCTTAGTTAATCTTTGACCCTCACAATAGTGTTTCTCATAAATGCCTATTGACATAATGCGTAAGTTCTTAGCCGTCAAACAACACACCGGTTATGAATTATAATTGCTATAATACATCATCTAATTGCAGTCGATCGACACAATGTAGACGATCATGTCGTCATCATCATCATCATACTCAGTTAATCCCACCAATAGCAAAAGCTAAGGTAGGGTCTGAGGAGAGTAAGATGTAGACAGCCTTACCTCTACCCTGTGGGAATAGAGAGGCTGCTTCCAGTGAGACCCTCGGCTCAATAGTGATTTTGTTTTATGCCTTAGACATAAGGCACATAACACTTAGCAATCGGGACAAACTCGACTGGTGCATGTACCCTCTTATCTTTTGGCTATCAACGCCACCACCTGATGCATGATTAACCGTCCGTCATTTTTAACGTTATTTTCACGAAATTAGACGATCATGTATACCATTCAATTTATATAACATTCAATATATATATATATATTTACAACCTTCGGTTATTCTATCTTTCTCTCTTAAACAAACATATTACACTTACACCAAACTTACGTTGCTAGAAACAAATCTACCTCGACTATACTTGTGTGGTGTTCTTTGTTTACATAACATTCGGATCACAAGAACACTCAAATAGTTGTTCCAACAAAGTTTCATATATGAATGTAACTAATAAATATTGTTAGGGTATCATACACAACAAGAAATAGATTGGATATTGAAGATACCGGAAAACAAAAAGTGAATCAACTTAAAAAAAAAAAAAAAAAAAAAAAAAAAAAAAAAAAAAAACCACACACATTACTTACGATTTTGTGTCTTTTTCATGGAAAAAATATTCTAAAACGAAAGGGGTAATATGGTAATTTTAGCCAAAAAGTTTCCAATTTCCCTATATAAGTGGACACATATATGATATAAATATAAAAGGTGTAGGCGTTGAGAGTAATTGTAACTTGGCTTGTGAGACTCTTTTGCTTCATGACATAACCAACAGTCCAATAGTGACGTCTCACTCGGTTTACAAATATAAAGGGTAAGATATTATCTCCACATTAAGCATTGCTTCCATCCTATCATATACACCACTACCACTACCATCACCACGGCCAACGCTACCATGACAACCACCATCATGGCGGAAAAGACCATTGTGTCATCAGGACTTGGACACCTTTTCATGACTGTATTTGTCTTCAACTTTGCTAACTTCATGGTCGTTCCGGCCATTACCGACGTCAGCATGGCGGCACTTTGTCCTGGAGAAGATGAGTGTTCCTTGGCGATTTACCTCACAGGAGCTCAACAAGCGGTAATTAACAAGTTTTATTTGTTTGTTATAGTTTTAGTGCCGCTTTACGTTATGAAAATATAAATTAATATAAAACTTATAATATAAAAGAAAAAGGGGAGTGGATATTTCCCATGTGGGTTATCTTGCTTTTTTCGTCAAAAATATCGCATTACATCGGAATGAATTTTCTATTACTTTTTTTTTTTTTAACAAATCACCTGAATTTACATTATTACTTTTTTTTTTTTTTTTTTAACAAATCACTAATTTCTTTTCATAAAGAGAATTTACACTAGAGGATAGCAAGGACAATAAGCTACACCGTCATCTTTATCTGAATTTACATTATTACTTTTTTTTAACAAATCACTAATTTCATTTTATAAAAGAGAATTTACACTAGTGGATAGTAGAGATAATAAGCTACCCCGTTACCTTTATCCGAATTTACATTTTACTTTTTACTGCTTCATTAATTTGGATTCATATATTTCTTTTTATATAGTACAAATTTTTTAACGGCAAAAATAATACATTAACTTTTTGTTACTTATATAACATTTTTTTAATTAAAATGAATTAGTGTTTAGAAGATAATCGTGTTTATCGTTATGTAATGAGAGAGAAAAAGACTGGCATAACAATTATTTTTTGTGTCACATCTAAAAAAAATCTACGGTGTCTATTTAGCTATTGTTGTACCCTTTAAAAGAGGCGTAGCTTTTTGAGGGGATGTGCCCCGTTTTTTGGTGCAGTGGTGAAATTTTACTATTTTCGTATGTAGATTGAGTCCGTGTTGAATCCATCCACACCGATTTTTTCTTCCGGCCACTACAGATCGAAAAAAATTGAGTCCGGCCCCCACCGTTTTCAGAACCAAATTTTGCAACTGCCCTTAAAACACTTATACATAAATAATGTTGATCGTATATATAGAGAGAGAAAGAAAAGTAGGGTTATACTATGAGTTTAAGAAATTTAAAAGTATCTATATGATTTTAATATTCTTTTTAAAAAGTGATAATATATTTAACGACTACGAAAATCTAATCGGCTATCTAATGGTAAAAATAATCACCACATGAATGGTATCTAAATTTGATCATATCCTTCGTTAAGTTATTATATATATTAGACTAAGAATAAACCCACAAAATGCAATTGGTCATTTGGTCTAAGTATTACAACATATGTATGTAAAGGATAAAACGTTATTTATATACAGTTTTACAATACACATAAAAATAAAACATTATTTATAATTATGTTTTCTGTGGGAAAACAATTCTTTTATTTACTTATATGGTTCCTAGTTAGAATGCACCACTTTAATTGCCTTTTAGAAAGTTAAATATCATTTGTAGTTTGGTGGTAGTTGATTTGGGTTTTAGAAGATTCCATTGCTTTTGGCAAAGCTTCTTGTTTCTTTTCTTAAAGTGAAAGTATTTCGTTTCTAAAGACCACTTCTAAAGACCAAACATGCATAAACATGTTGCACTTCGCCCCTAAGTGAAGTGAGGTTTTATTTATCATTATACATTTATAATTGTCACATGACTTAATATTTTCATGTATATAATCATATTTCTTTATAGCACACCTTATTCGTGTGTCACAATTAGGGGTTCAAACGAGCCGAGCCGTTCGCGAGCTACTCGAACTCGGCTCGGTAAAAAGCTCGAAACGAGCCGAGCCTTATCGAGCTCGAGCCGAGCTTGAGCCTAAAACAAAGCTCGTTTATTTATCGAGCCCGAGCTCAAGCCTGACGTATGAAACTCGTTAGGCTCGTCGAGCCTTATCGAGCCTATATATAATATTAGTTTTTTTTAATATTTAATCATATTTACCCCTCGTTTAAAGTTGTTAAGTTAACGAGCCCGAGCTCGAGCTTCACTTATCGAGCTCACGAGCCTAAACGAATTATTATTTATATTTTTTTATTTAATAAATTAACTAATGGATAACAGACGAGCCGAGCCTGAGCCGAGCTCGAGCTTGAGAAATTACTAACGAGCCGAGCTCGAGCTTTGAAAACAAAGCTCGAATCGAGCCGAGCTCGAGCCCGAACTCTTATAAGCTAATCGAGCTCGAGCTCGAGCCTGGTCAAGCTCGGGCTCGGCTCGGCTCGTTTGCACCCCTAGTCACAAAAGCTATAAAGGAAATCTCATCAATCACATATCTTATTTATTGTATGATGATTATAATAAACCTAACTATCATATTCTAAATCGTACCTCCTCATAATCGGTGCGAGAGAAAATCAGACGATCAAAGTCAAATTCGAGGGAAATTCAATAAATACGTAAGTACAATAAGAACATTGACAGAAAATCCAATGGAGAAGATAAAAGACAACCAACCAAGATCTTGCGGTAAAAGCGATAGAGAAGGATAGGAAGAGAGATAACAAAATAAGACAATAATCCAAAAGCTATTATACTATATAAATAATGGAAATTTCGTCATATATTATACAATAAATCCTAACTAATACAAGTGTCAATAATATTTGGAATTATAACTAAGTTAACAATTTAAGCAATATATAAATGACAGATAACAGGGATGGGGAGCCTGGTGATGATGCCTCTCATCGGAAATTTATCAGATAATTATGGGAGGAAGGTCATGCTCACTCTTCCAATGCTCCTCACCACTTTACCTTTGGGTACGCATTCTCTTATCATTCTCTTATCATTTTATTATTATTATTATTATTATTATTATTATTATTATTATTATTATTATTATTATTATTATTATTATTATTATTATTATTATTATTATTATTATTATTAAGAAAAAAAAAATAAATGATTAATAAAATGAGTTGACAAGAGATTGAGATTGTTAATTAAATATTTATTTAATTATTGTTTTTCTAATATGATATTTCAAACCATTTAGTTTACTTATAAATAATTGGATTATGTGTTGAAAGCTTTTCAAGATACATAAATCTAATATAATGTGATAAAACATGTGTTATAATGTAACATAAAACTTAATGTACTATAATATGAAAAAACAATAACTTTAATCATGTGAATAAGAATGAAAATGTATATTAAAAAGAAGATGTATGTTTGGATGAAGAGCAGAGCTAGAAACAACCATTGCATTGCGTGATTGAAGCAGTAGTCTTGAAAGTGTGATTTTTTATTTTTTTTTTTTTTTATTTTTTTTTTGAAAATAAGTGGTTTTAACATATTCTGCTGTTGATCAAAATAGAATTCATAGTTTGAATATGATTAGTGACTTGCCTAGACATGATTAATGAATTCGCTGAGCACATTTGTATTTTTTTTCCTGTATGAACAAAAATCGACAAAAAAATCATTTTTTTCGTTTACAAAAAAATCATTTTTTTTCCCGTTTTTTGTATAGCACTATGGTTCTTGTTAGGAAGATAATAAAACGTTCGTTAATTTAATATAATTTAAAAAAAAATCGCCTATTAAAGTTATTAACGTTTTAAAATTGTCGGAGAAATATGAAAGAGAAAGAATGACCTCTTTGAATGTCATATATATTTCGTGCTTTGAAATATTAATATATGTAGATATAGATATAGATAAAGATAAAATCCGTCGTTTAAATTATACAATCTCCTTTGTATTAAATGTTATTTATTATTGATGGGCGATTAAGATTGTTAATTGAATGTAATCTTTATTTTTTTTCTTTTCTTTCTGTACGTGTCAAGTCTTTTTGGATTATATAACCATCCTAATAAATAAATTATATTATAAAAAGATTATATATTGTTGAATAAAAACTTAAATAAAACACACCCAATTCTTTTTCACATATAAAACACATAAGGTATACACTTCTATATTGTACCTTTCATTGTCTCATTGTCACTTCTCGTCGTTCACAGCCCCCCACCCACCCACCAACCAGAAAAAGAAAGTATTGAAAATAAAATAGTGCAAGTTTCTAATTGGATATTTATTTAAAAACACAGATAAAAATTTCAGGAGATTTTGGAACCAAAAGAATGAAAAAGGCTATAGATGTAATGATATGATTGGGGTTCAGCAATCAGGATAACTCGAAATGACCGGCTTTTATTAGTTTATATGATAGTGGTAACTGTTTATGATAAAAAATAAACGAATAAACTAATTTGAAAGCAAATGATACACAACAAAATAATACATGAGAATTGGATTTTAATAATTAAAATTGGATTTTAATAATTAAACTTTGACTCTTTATCTAACAATAATCTATACATATAATAAACTAAAGCCATTTTAGTGACATGACACTCAAAGAGGCATTCTCTTCTTTAAGTGTGTCATGTGTCATCCCATGTGGCATTGAGATAATTTAGGAAAAAAAGAATTTAAAAACAAAATTGGATTTTTCACTCTCATGTTTTCTCCCATAATTTTTAAACGTTAATATTTTTTATATACGAGATTTTTTAAAGAAAAAAAATTACACCAAATTAACGAGCATTTTATTATCTTTCCAATGAGTACCATAGTGCTATATAAAAAACGGAGAAAAAAACGACTATATTTTTGTGGGGTTTTGTTCATACAGGAAAAAAACACAAAGTGTTCAGGTAAATCATTAATTATGTATAGGTAAGTCACTAATTATGTTCAAATCAGTAAATATGATTTTTTTTTCAACCAGAGCCAAATAGGTTAATAGAGTTATACGTTGTTTTAAGTTAGATATCAATATTAGTATGTTAGAGTTGTACATTTGTTTAGGCTTTAGGATAGGTGTTAATATTAGAGTTAAATTGAAGTTTACATTCTTTTAGGTTAGGTGTTAGCATTGGAGTTGTACATTGTTTTAGGTTAGATATTAATATTAGAGTTATATATCAGTCTATTTCATATGTAAAATTGATGTATCATATTAAATTTCTCAACCCGGGACGCTCCCGGGGTATAATCTAGTCAGTATTTAAAAGATTACTTATAATAGTCCTAACTTTTAATGTATTTTTTTTCCAATGAACATTTATTAAGTGAAACTAACGTATTTTCAAAAGTTAAAGAGTCTGAAAATTAAAAAGATTGTTGGAGGAAAATTGTTTGAATGTTGGGACTAAATTGTGAGAAATTTTTTAAGTATATATTATTGTCGGGTAACAAGACAAAGTTTGGATTATTAAAATTCAATTCCCTAAGCAAATAACGCATTGATGCTATAAGCTGTATTGAACTAATATGTACATATTCAAAAGTTAGTTGATGAAAGCGAGAAAAATATTAATAATTTGAATGTAATTAAAATACAAAACATTAGTTGGATTTTTTAAATATTCAAATAACTTTTTATAGAAGAAGATATAGTTATGTTTATAACTTCTATTGCTTTGTCAATTGCTATTGTTGTTGCATCATCTTTGGTAAATCTTTCAATAAAGCACTTATATCCTACTTTTGTTACTTTTAGGTCCAACTTCTTAGTCTTCTTTTTTTTTTTCTTTTAGAAAAAAAAAAAAGAATCTTGATACCCTTTGTTGCTCTGTTTGCTTTACAAGTAACCTCCCTAAGTCCATTTTCTAAACATTTAGTATACTTATACATCTACTTTCTTAGTTCTATGTCATCACCACCCAATCTTAAAAGATTTTAACAAAACAAGGCCACCACTTTCTACAAGGATGTATATTTTGATACGAATTGAATATTTATTCTTACTTTGTTTATTAGTTTATAATTTTATAATCCGTACCGGCACATGCTTTACGGATTGAGTTGGTTGGTTGAATGGTTGATTGACTCACAATTAAATAATCCAAGCATGGCACGTTAGCTAGTTTCATTTGCTCCCTTCCTACAAATACTCTCTTGACTGGCCATTTACATTTTCCCACTTTAGTAGCTGTCAGTCTCACGCCAGTGTTTAGCTTTGCACATAACCAAAATGACATTTGGAAACAATGCGATCCGCAAACAACGCCGCTTATCTCACATAATTTGATATATCTATAAGAAAGATTGTGATATTTGTTTTCATGTTTGTTTTCTTAATGTTTAACCTCATTATCTTATGGATGTATCTTGTTACCCACATATCCAAATAAAATAATGTAAAGTGAATTCTTACAAAAGATTTAGAAAGTACAAATAACAAATGTCTAAGCATGATGTACATACTAGTAACTAACTCATTATTTGGTGGGTGAAACAGTAATTTTGGCATACAGCAGGGAAAGGAATTTCTTCTTTGCCTACTATGCACTCAAAACCCTCACCTCAATGATTTGTGAAGGAACTGTGCTTTGTCTTGCACATGCTTACGTGGTAAGCATGATCTTTGTCCATTCTCTTCATGTTGTACCTTCTGCATGATCTATTACTCCACTACATGTTTAAGAAAATAATTCGTTGTTTTTTACAAGAAAAAAGTTATAGCAATACATTAACTAAACATTGTACGTCTTAATGAATAGTAATGATTACCTGCAAAATCTATAAACCGTCTCTGCATAAGAAAATAGCAAGTTGATTACAAAATTTAAACTACTAATCGTAAGGATCGTATTATGTGTTTGTGCTTGGCGAATATAATGAGATTTAAAAAGAAAATGACGTAGACAAGTATGTGTTCGTTTATATAACAAAAGACAAAATGTTTATAAAATATAAATGAACGTGCCTCGATGTAAAATGTAATGTAATCATCATTTGTTGTGTGATCTATAACTACGTATTCACATTTTACTAGGCCTGACATAACATATAAGACATGATACACTAATACACAATGAGCTGAGATGCTAGAAACTAATACGACACGATAATTTATCGTATCATTTGTTTTACTAGGAAGGCAAATCTGTTTAGAAACAGGCTAACACAATAAGACCTATTTAGAGAAATGATAAATATCACATATTTAAGAATTTGTTTAGTAAAACAAAAATTGGCAAGCACTCACAAAAGTCTTAACTAATACATAAATACAAAATCTTCTAACATGTAAATTAGTAATTCTTAACATTTTCAAAACAAAAATCCATCAAAGTCATCAAGTATTCAGGCATGTTATATTTTTTATATTAAAACTTGAAACAAGTTATTAACATATTCGACATGTAAACAAGTCTTTAATCCATTTAGACACAAATTTAGACATATCATTAACATGTTGGCCTGTTAACGACACAAAACCTATTAAGGTTAAACACAAAACCTGTTAACTTCATGTCGGGTTAAGAAATTTGTGTCAATAATTACCAACCTACATTTTACTATTTTAGAATTTAGATACCTTGGTCAACTTTGACTAATAATCCAATTTGAGTATTCTGACTTTTAATAAAAAAAATATATATATTCAATTCTACTCATCATTTGAATCTGAAAATTGTCAGGCGGATAACGTGGCCCTATCTGGGCGGGCGACTGCGTTTGGAATCCTCTCTGGTATATCATCATGTTCCTTCGTCTTCGGCAATCTCTCCACTCGCTTCCTACCCTCAACCGCCTCTGTTTTTCAAGTAATCAAACATTTCTTTCATTGAAAACTTCCATAAATTTATACAGTCTGTAATTCAATAAATTGTTTGTTTTAGGTAGCTGCAGCAGTAGCAATGATTTCTGTAGTGTACATGAGGATATTCCTACCGGAATCGAGTATGGAGGCTGCGGTAATCACCGCTTCGTTGAAAGAAGACACAGTAAATGAATGTCTACTTGAAAAGAAGTGTGTGGACAATCGGAGACCGTTCCGTACTAGTCCTTCATTGAAGGATTCAATTTCTTTGTTGAGAAGCAGGTATGTTGTTCATTTTGTGTATACTATCGATTTAGATCGCTAATTGTTTGGCTATCAAAAAGAGTTTACCTGTTAGTTCATTGTAATTGTCTTACTAAATACCATATATCAAGCGGTTCTTACATGATAACGAGAACAAATATTGATATGATCAGAAGCGGAAGGCATAAATTACCATTTTATTCTAAACCTAACCTAGAAAATATTGAAACTGTAACTGTTTAACAAGTAAAGTAATTTAACATGAGATACATGTAAATTAGTACAGTTTGGCATAACATATGTTCTTATTAATAATAGGTTAGAGATATGTTTAAAAGATCGATTTAGATTGGTGAAATTTTATTTCACACAAATTGATTTGAATTTAAACTCTTTTGAAATGATATCGAAATTTTAATTGTTTAACATGAAACTATTGTAAATTAGTATATATTGGGATGTTATGTTTAAATAGATTCAGGTTCTTAATTTTGCATTTGATTTTGATTTGAAACGCTAAAAATTGGGGATAAAATGGAAGGACTGAAGTATTGTGTTCTAAATGTTATTCTCAGCTGGACATTTTCACAAGCAGCTATTGTGGCATTTTTCAGCAGTTTGGGTGAATTAGGCCTTTATTCAGCATTATTGGTACATCATATGCAATGATACTACTTTTAATATTTTTATTAAAACTTACTGGTTTCTTAAACGTTTATATTTGTATTGTGCAGTACTACTTGAAGGCCGAATTCCATTTTAATAAAGACCAGTTTGCTGACTTGATGATCATAAATGGGATTGCAGGGATCATATCACAGGTATATCTTGCAACTATAGTTTTCTTTTGTTACTGCTTTAACTTAAATATTAAAGTTATGTTGTCTTTGACTCATGCAGATGGTTCTTATGCCTCTGTTGGCTAGAGTAATTCGTGAAGAAAAAATTCTTGCAATTGGACTTGTTTTTAATTGTGTACATGTATGTATATTCTCAATCAAATATTTATTTTTAAATTTTCACAAAATTATATTAGCAAAAATTTTAACCTCCATCAAACATTTAAAACATTCTAAATTGATTACCCCATAATGTAATCATTGGTTTTAAATGCAGATTTTCCTATACAGTGTAGCTTGGTCATCCTGGGTATGTACATGCGTTCACGTATCAAGAATATGCTCTTTTTATTAAATGTGTGTGTGTGTGTGTGTGTCTGGGTTTTGGCTAATGAATTTTTCTATCCAACAGGTTATTTATTTTGCTGCCACGTTTCAAATTCTTGCTGTTTTTGCTGGGCCAAGTGTGAGTTGTTTGTTTATGATGTTTTGTCGTTCATTAGATCTAATATATTTTTTATCTTACAAGTAAATTGGCACTTTTCAGTTACGGAGCATTGTATCCAAACAAGTTGGTCCTACTGAGCAGGTAACGTTAAGTAAATTTGGCTGAACTACGCAGAATAAGCAATAGATTTATTTTTTATATACTTAAAATGCTTCTTATTTTATTCTTTGCAGGGGAAGGCTCAAGGGTGTATTACAGGCTTGTGTTCATTTGCCAGTATTGTTTCCCCAATGATTTTTAGTCCTCTAACAGGTGAAGAAAGTTTCATTGGATGCATTGTTTTTGTTGATTTTAAGTAAATATAATTTGCACTTTCAATTCTATCTTGCAGCTTTATTCTTGTCCGACGACGCTCCATTTGTGTTTCCTGGTTTTAGTCTTGTGTGTGCTGCGTTTGCTGTGGTAAGAGCTTCTACACCATGTAAATATTTTCAATTTGACTGATATATGACCGGAATCCGTTATGTATCATAATTGGGCATAAGTAAGCAATGGAGGTGGTATTTCAGCCCCTTCCTTTCGAATAGATTGATTTGCTTTATGCTTTAATATCAAATAAAAAATAGCTAAAAAGGGACAGGTCAAAGGTCAAAGGGTCTTGAGAGATTAAAGGATACCCTGGCAAAGGCATAAATTGTTTCAATTTAATGATTTAAGATATTATTGTAATATAATCCATTTTAATAATAATTAACACGCTAATTATCTGTAGATTTAGAAAAAAAGGACTAATGTTTGCAGGTAATCCTGCCCGTTTTACCAAAATTGAAATTAAAACTTTCAACTTAAACATCTTTTGACCTGCTACAAACTATATGTACACAAATTATGAGGTTGAATAATTCCTTATCATAATTAACCAAGCATTGCATCAAAATTTATGCATTTTCAGATGATTGCTTTCATCCAGAGTGTCATGATCCGGGCCCCACATGTCGATCCAGAATCTAAAGTCGATGAAAACGTCCTAGCGGAGCCTTGAATATGCATTTTTTTGTTTCTTGGATCAGTGCTATGTCTGTGTACGATACTGCTATACCCTCACTCTCTGCCTTTGGTTATGCATACTATAACACAGTTAAAGATATGTTAAATCTTCACAAGATGAATTTAGGTACAAAGTAGCAGACAAAAGTTCCATTCATTAGTGGTGTTTGTATAATGTATATGATATAAGAAAAGTAATTATTGTAGTAAGAATTGTTAGTATATATAGAAGTTATAGATCTAGTAGGATAGATATACATGTAGTTGTAACATTGTTTTTTCTATGAGGATTTTATAGATCAAGTATAAATATGTTAATTTTCTGTCACCTTCGTATTATTTCCTTTAATTATATCATACAAACTTCATCTCCTAAAGTAACTGATATTGGGATCAACATCATAACAGAAAATAACTTAAAACTTATATATATATATATATATATATATATATATATATATATATATATATATATATATATATATATAAGGTAGATTATAGAAAAGAAGGACAAACAAAATAAAGAAATTTTTTATTGGTCTGGGAATCCAATCTTGGATTCGGTATGGATAAATGACATTCGTATGTTATACTATTCAATTATTGATGACGAAATAATTTAATAGCTGATATATTGTTATTGATGATATTGATCCCACACAAGATCATCGATAGGCGGAAATGTTTCAAAAAAGGTAGGCATACAACATACAGAAGTTCACGGCCTTCTTTATCTCTAAAGATAGAATGTCCTAACCATCCAACCCCTATTCCATCCCCGTTATCCATTGAGTACCACTTGAATAATCCCCCTTTTGCCGGATTATTTCCGATGTAATCATAAAAGGCTAATTTTTTTAGGAATTTTAGATTAAATTTATGATAAACTTTGATTTTCGGGATAACCCAACACTAACTGTCATATATATATATATATATATATATATATATATATATATTGTTGGAAGTATCCCTGATCCCATTGAAAACATGTAGGCCTAAATAATTTGATGGGGGTAGTCGCTGAACCATACCACATAGTTTCAGCAACAACAAAAGCTGCAAAATAAGACAGTAGCGATTATAGGATTAAATAGGAATAAATTATCATTTCATTCCTTCACACAAAACCTTTTATTCGAAATCAAAAGATAAACATTCACTATCTTTGTTTGATAATAGGATCAAGATTAATTTATATCTATATAATATAATATTTATAATATATCTATTTAGATTTATAGCTATTAGATCACGGCTTGATGTACCAAAAATTTCCATTTCGCCATGGTTAGGTCTTCATTCTACAATGGAGCTATTAGTTCTTAAGTTAATATTCTTAGTCTTTAATTCGCTCAAAACTCTTTATTTTTTGTTCGACGAGCAGATCCATTTAATGATGAATCTGCATTGATGCTTTATTACGCAGATTTTTTCTGAGACGACTCATAGAACTCATTGGTTTTTTTAGGGTTACTATAAAAAATAGCACCATAGTAAAAAACAAATAACTATAGAAGTAATAACTACTCATCACTTCGTATGGAACTATGGAAGATCTTAGGTGGGCGTCGGTGGCATTAGAGAAAAAGGAAAATAAATTTGTGGCGGAGCAATCCCAGGTAAAGAAGGAGATTGAAATTTCTAAGAACCAGGCATTGGTCATTGAGGAGGAGGTAAAGAAGCTGAAGGCTGAGGCTGCGGCGACCCATAAATGTTAGATTGATGACTGCCAAGCTACAAACGTTAAATTGCAGAGGAGTCATGACAAGATACACAGGCTCGAAAATGACGTGTGCTGGTTACAATCTGATGCAAAATGGCATGCTAAAGCTTTAAAAGACAAGGACTCTAAGATTGCGGACGCATGATCTAAACTGCAAAACAAAGACTAGGAGATCATGGAAATGGCCTCCCGCACTACGGTCTTTAAAGTCCAAGAATGTAGCGCTGCTAAAGGAGAATGAGCAGTTGCTGGCTGAGAAACTTGTAGGTCCGTGGAATGGATCGATTACAAGATTGATCAGATTAACTAAGGTGCGAAATCAATTAATTAACGTTTATGCAATATCGAACACGAGAGATTCTATAAAACTTGTCTTCTATTGATTAAACGTATTACAATCAATTAAAGACAACACACATGAACTTGGTGGCTACTAACTCTCTAGAATGACTAACTTCAAACCCTAAACCCGTGTATTCTATTTATACATAAGCATATTGGAATATTCTATGGGCCTAAACCTTGGACTATTAGTTAAGATAGGCTATTAGAGCATTCACATTTGCCCCCCCCCCCCCCATTTTTTTGTGAGTGTATTCCCCAAATTATATGGGGTGGTTTTGAGGGGTTGTGAGTAAAGAAAAATGAGGAATCTACTGTTTATCGGTAAAATAGGGGTTATTTGGGAATCTTTTAGGGAAAACAGGAAACCGTGTTTATTTTTTTTATATTTGTTGAAAGTGGTTGTGAGTGGAGTAGAGAGAAACTATAATGATTTTTAATGTAATATGTGATTGGTTGTGAGAGGATGGGGGATGGGGATGCTGATGGGAATGCTCTTAGTGAAGATAACTATCTTCACTAATTAGCATATTCCCTGGGCTATCTTCACTGATTATCCATATTTCCCTATGACTAATTTCGCCTACCACCAAGTTCGTTAATTACAATAAAGACGATTACATGTCATACAAAATGCCTATCTACTAAGATATTCTATCTACTAAGCTGTTGTCACACAGAAATGCACCAACAAACTCCCCCTTGACAATAGCTTCTAGATGTCTTCGTCTTTATGCAACTTGATAACTCTAAGTCTTTGGATTGCTTCAGCTTCAATGTACTAACAGACTCCCCCTAAGTTGATGAATCCAATTTATCAATCTTTTAGATACTTTGAGTCATTCGATCATCAGATCTTTATCAACTTCATCTGGTGAGCAAATCTTTCATCTTTTCAACTCTGATTTGTATAAGTGAGCATTTATGTAGATGGAGATGGAGGATCTCAGCATGAAATCTTAACTTCTGCACTTCACTTTAACATCAGCATCAATTTGTGTAGTATCACAAACAACACCTCAAAAGAGACATTAGTCTAATTCACATTAAAGATAAACCAATATTTTATCCTGATATGCCAATGCATATGCAAAAACACAATTTATCAGTTCAAAATGGAAGACCTTAAAAAGATAATATTTTTGGTATTTTGGTTTTAGAATATAATAAAACAAACTAAAAATATATACAATGCATCTTTTTGTGAGAATCATGTGCAAGAAGATCATATCAGCTTTGTTAAACCGTTTCACACTTTTAGTTAATTTTCTTAATTTAATTTTGTGAATAACAGTGCAAGACGATTACTGATATTGTTTATCCACTTAAACAAGCTACACGAAAGTTTTAAAGCTTTTACCTTGTGATATGATTAAGTGCATTTTTATACCATTATACCAGTGTGTCCCACAACATGACATATCCCCACGATTAAGGTATGCACAAAGCTTCTTCGTAACGTGTGAGTATATTGTTGCCATCCGTATAAATTACAACGTACAAGTCACATCGGTGTACAGGTCAGCATATATCTGGATGCAGCAAAGTGACCGATGTGAACTTAACCAGGGTTAGGAAAAATACCATTATATTCTGGTACGCATATTGGCTTGAGGCGTTTTTGATTTTGCCATCAGCATATAAGGGTTTTGGCATTTTCTTTTTCTTTTTGCTCTTTTAAGATATCCTGGCTGTGCCTAGGTCAGCATATATCTGGATGCAGCAGAAGGACAACCAAGACATCCCTAGATGTTTCAACAATTTAAAGACCTGAAACCTCAGATTTTGGCAATCTATCAACACAGGATTTAAGATTATGAAATCATACGCCAGTGATGTGTTCCCCACTTGGTACACCGTCCTTTATGTTTATATCACTTAGTAAGCTGATTTATTCGTGTCTCCTTCCTACCGGTACATCATATGATGGAGCAGTTATCACATTTAACACATTTAAGTTTATTTTTCATTGTGACTGTCCAACAGCTGTTGTACTATCATTTCTTCTCTTTCACACCATGATTTCTCAATTTCTATTTTTTTTTAATTTTTTGTATTTTCTATCAATTATATTACTCCCCCTAAATGCACGCACACATTAAAATCTTTTTGCTCTGATACCAATTGTAGGTCCGTGGAATGGATCGATTACAAGATTGATCAAATTAACCAAGATACGAAATCCCTTGATTAACGTTTATGCAATAATCGATTATGTAACAATCAAGATCGAACACAAGATATTCTATAAAACTTGTCTTCTATTGATTATAAACGTATTACAATTAATTTAACACAACACACATGAACTTGGTGGCTACTAACTCTCTAGAATGACTAACTTCAAACCCTAATCCCATGTATTCTATTTATACATAAGCATATTAGAATATTCTCTAGGCCTGGGCCTTGGACTATTAGTGAAGATAGGCTAATTAGTGAAGATAACTATCTTCACTAATTAGATTCTCTGGGCTATCTTCACTAATTATGCATATTCCCCTATGACTAATTTCGCCTACCACCAAGCTCGTTAATTACAATAAAGACCATTACACATTATACAAAATGCCTATCTACTAAGCTATTCTATCTAGTAAGCTATTGTCACACAGAAATGCACCAACAAAAGCTTCCTTGGAGGAAGCGCGTGATAGTGCCTTAACGGAGAAGGTAAATGCCCAAGCTTTGATGGAGCAGGCTTCTACTGCGCTGAAAGGACTTTAACTGGTTGATGAGCAAGGGCGTCGCTAGGGTAAGTATTTCTCCTTTGATAAGTTTAAGCTTACTTTGTTCTTTGATTATTTGTCCACTTTCAATTTCGCGCATATTTTCAAGCGCGTTTAGAATGAGCCCAACTTGGGTGATTAGGTTGTGGCCATTGTTGCCGCTACCTAGTATGTAGTCGCTAAAGCAGGTTATGATTATTGCTTATATCATGCCAAAGTCCAAAAGATGGTGCATAAAGCTCCCTACGAAGGGGATGACTAACAAGCCGAATATACAAAGCAACTGCGCTTGCTCGAGCAAGTTGACTTTCCTGTCCTCTAGGTGATCAGTGAATGCGCCAACTGCCAGATTATGTTGCTGCGCTATGAGAATACTTTGAAGAAACTAACCGCATTAGCGCTAAAATGACGAGGAAAGTGCAAGAGGACACAACAACTGGGGTACATGGGGACCTCTGGTGCGGGGCATGAAGAAGAAGACATAGAACAAGTAGATTACGAGTAGGCTCTGTCCTGTAATGTTTTAATTTCCTTGTATTGTAATGACTAGGCCTTTAGTGCCTTTTATGAATGGAAAAAAAAACTTTTGCTATATTTTTTAAGTGTTGTACCTGCATTTTCATTTTTGTTGTGTATGATAGTCGTTTAGGGCTAGGCAGTCCCTCCTAGTCCTAAGACTTAGAAAATATTTAGGGTTAGTTTCTAGGTGTTCAATCTAGCGCAAAATGTTAAGAGAATTTGTGCCTTGAGGAATGGCGCAGAAAAAATAGACAATGAATGATAAGGTAGAAAAAGATAACTTGTTATTAAAAATACGATTGTCGGCGTTGAAGGCCAATATTATAAAGCTATCTATCTATAAATAAAGAATATGGAGTTGGGCCGCATTCTAAGAACGTGGAATGGGTGTTTCGTCTAATCCCTCGAGCGCATAGGCCCCTTTCCTAGGACCTCTTGTATTTTGTAAGTCCATTCTCAATTTGTAACCAAGTTTCATAGGCGCTTTGCGTTGGAAGCTTTTTATTGCGGAAGACATAGTCACCAACGTAGAATTATCAAAGTTTGACGCGAGTGTTGTAGTATTGTTTGAGTTGTTTCTTGTACTTGGCTTCTTTTATTGTAGCAAGCCTATGCAGCTCTTCAAGTAAATGTAGTTTGAGGCGGAACTCTGCGCCATTATCTTGTTTATCTTCCATGAGTATTCTGGTGGATGGGCACTCAATTTTAGCAGGGACAACGGCCTCTGAACCATAAATTAAGCTGAAAGGAGTCACTTGGTTGCCTGTTTTAGTAAGGGTGCGATGTACCAAGGAGTCTCCGAACCATAAACTATATGATGAAGAATGTGATCACTCCATGGGGCAAGATGGTTTCATGAATGAACCCCACGATTGGTTCGTTGACAGGTATGAGGCGGGCCTTGTCACGTAAGACCCAAAATTTTGAAAACTTTATTTTAATAATATTAATCCATTAAGAACATGCGTTAAGTTTTATTTTTACATAAATACATATATGCTAAACAACAAGACTTGTCTAGGACAAAATTGTGGTCAATTAAACATTAGTAAAAAAAACTTAAGGACTAGAGATGTCATATATGAAAACTAGGAGTGTGAATATTAGCAAAGAACAATAAGGTGTTGGTGGTCAGACAATTTAGTCGACCAAAACACCATCAACACACACTAAACACACACTCATTCTAATACATTGATTTCTTCAAATTCAAGAGGGAAAATCAAGGTGAATCTGCTGCATGTTTACATAAAATGAATCACAATCAAAATCTGAACAAGGGGTCTGTTAAATCTTTTGATTTGATGATGATTCCCAAAAGTAGGGTTCTTGATGTTAACTCTAATTAGTGGGGAAATTCTTAATTTAAGAAGTATACTAGCTTGTATGAGTATAGAGTTATCAAATACCTAATCTCAAGCATCAATTGTTAATATTGGGGGTGAAATCATAATAACTATAATGGGAAGGGGTGGGGTTTGACCCCTTGATAAAAACCCCCCCAAGGCTTTGATTAAAATTTGGTTTATAATGCTTGTTTATGAACTTATGTTGCTAAACTATGATAACAACTTGATGTTGGGTTAAATGCTTGAAAAAGGTTAGATTGTAAACTAGAAATTAGACTTATAAATTCACTAGTCAAAATACGCCCACCAAGTGTCTGATAAAATGCTTAAATGAAATACGAATTTATAAGTTGTTGAGTGAAAATCACATTCGATAACTTGGATTCTTGTATGGTACATATTGTGGAACATTAATAATAGGCTCTAACGATAATTTGGGTTGATCGGATAAGCGAATCAAGTGGAGTCAAGGAGGTTTAGAGCGAGACGGACACTCACCAAAAGGGGAAGCTTCGAGGTACGTTGTTCGTACGAGTTTATTTCTATAATTTCCTAAGTTTTTGATGATGTATTGTTGGTGTTAGGGAAGCGGTTGACCATGAATTAAGATTAGATACTATGTTAGACGTAAAGATTTATGAGAATTAGACATAGATAGATATGATGAGAAAATTGTTGTTGGTAGTCCTAGAAGCCATAAAGGAAAGGACAATGTCCGAGACAAATTAGTATGGCGAATGGCTATGGTAAGCTAGACAAAATATGACTATGGGTATAGTGGACACCATTTTGATCTTGAAATGGGTCATAATGGATGAACTCATGAATACTGAGCATTACACGTGTAAGACCAAGGCATAGATAATTGCCAAAGCGGATTGTAGAGCCCGAGGCATAGTACATGATAAAACTCCCTAGAATAAGTCTAGGACGATCCAGGCACTCAAATGAGTCGTGAACAATGGTTCAAAATTGTACAGAACCTGATCAGTCAATCCAAACAGCCATTCGCTGGGGACGAAATCCTTATGAAGCTATTGTAGTGACCGAACGACCATTTGCCTAAGGCTAACGACCGTTCACCCAAGGTGAACGCCCGTTCACTGGACACTATTGTGATTGGACTTCTTTAGTCACTCTAAAATGTGTTCTAAGCTAACTAACCTGGTGTTTTATTTGTGTAACAGGTTGTAGCATGTAGGTATAATGGGGCACACGGACGGAGGATCAAGTAAGCAAACCAAACTGAACGCGTTTGTTTTGGAAGTCTTTTGTATGAGGTCGTATAAGAACATGTTTGTGTCCAACTAATGACGTTTTCCGCTGTGTTTAATCTTTGAAACTAGGTCTGATGTTGTTTAAAAATTGAATTTCGTCTGTTTTTGGAAACATGCTTCGTGGATAACAGGTGATGTGTAAACTTAACTTAATTTCTAGAATTGAAATACATTATTACCCTCTTAATCATGTTTTAATAATGGGATTAGGGGGTAGGGCCTTACAAGTGCTATTCATAGACAAAGGCTGTGTTCGGTTTGCAAGCTTGATTAAGAAATCAGGGAAGAAATACCTAAACTTAGTACACAATAACATAAGAAAAGTTATAAGGACAAATTCAATCGGTAAGAGTAGATTGAAACTCCAACCATGAGAAATATTCTATTATGATTATATGATACATAGAGTGTTAGAATCTCATGTATCACATGACAATGAGAAATACTGAAATATAACGAATTTTAATGAATATTTCAGTTAGAAAAATGGCATGTGATGCAGGTGAAGGAAGTAACCCTCTCATTCGAGAGGAAATAAATGAAAGAATTTCAGAGGAGATTGGAAAGGCATTAGAGAAGGGGTTAAAGAAAGTGACCAAACATCCAAGGGGTTATTCTAGCCACCGTGGATGAGAAGATAAATGAACTAAAGGAGAGTCTCTCCCAAGATAGGGTGAATACCATAGCCCGAGAGCAGTGGTGAATAAAATCAAAGAGGAATTTATGAATCTGAGGCACAAAGGGAAAACTATTGTCATAATCACCGGAGTATTCCTTGACAAGTTGAAATTTTGCACCAAGTTGGTACAAACTGAAGAGCATAAAATCTATTATTACCATAATATGCTCGGTGGGGAATATCGGGAATTTTTGGAACCTTCCAAATATGTGACCTTAATTAAAATTGTGGATGCCGCCCGAAATTGGAAAATATAGCTCAATAGACAAATCGAGCGAGGTGAAAGGAGGGCCACAACTCCAAACCCGAGTCCTTCTAAGAAGCAAAAGAAGAATGAATTCCCAGCTAAGGGAGACCCGAAACAAGGACAAGGATCCCTTAGTTGCAAGATTTGCCACCGAAAGCACAAAGGGGAATGCTACCTCAAGAACAAACCATGCCCAAACTGTGGTAAGACCGGGCATATACTAAGTGACTGTGCCTCCAAAGTTAGAGTTTGCTATCATTGCTATCAACCGGGCCATGTGAAAGCCGCGTGCCCGGAACTGTTAAAGACTAAAGAAACAAATGAGATCAAAGCTCCGAAGGAAGAACCTCCGAAGGCTAGAGCTAGATCTTTTCTAGTAACAGCTGAGGAGGCTAGAGTGGAACCCGGCATGGTGGCTGGTATATTCTTAGTCAATTATACCTGCCCATGTATTGTTTGATACAAGTGCTAATAAATCATTTATTTCACATGAATTTATTAAACACCCCTCATTTCACTTGACAAAACAAACCGTGCCCATAGAGGTAGAGGTAGGTAATAATCGAAGTTTTCTTTTTTGTGACATGTGTCGAGTGTGCAACATCCTCATTGAAGGTGAAGATTTTCAAATCGATCTAATTCCAATGGCTATGAGAGAATTCCACATAGTGGTGGGAATGGATTGGCTATCGCTCTATCGTGCCAACGTGCAATGCTACCGCAAAGTTATCGAATTAACCTCACCTAGCAGAAAGCTTGTCACAATACACGGGGAACAAAAACCAAATCCCATGCTATGTTCATACCTTGAACCAACCAAGTTGATCCGACATGGGTGCAAGGCATACTCGACCCATGTAATCAATTCCACCATACAATTTCCAAAGTTTGAAGACTTACCGGTGGTGAAAGAATTCGAAGATGTGTTTCCAGAAGAGTTATCGGGATTACCACTCGAGCGGGAAGTAGAATTTCACATAGAGTTGGCACCGGGGGCTAAACCGGTTGCCAAGGCACCCTATCGGTTGGCACCGCCCAAACTCCGTGAATTGTTCTCACAGTTGCAAGACCTTATTGAGAAGGGGTTTATTCAGCCAAGTGTTTCCCCATGGGGAGCGCCGGTCCTATTCGTAAAGAAGAAGGACGGTAGCATGCGCATGTGCATTGACTACCGAGAATTGAATAGGTTGACGATAAAGACTAGATACCCTCTACCTAGGATTGATGATCTATTTGACCAATTGCAAGGCACGAGTTGGTTTTCTAAAATAGACCTGAGGTCGGGGTATCATAAACTAAAGGTACGTGAAGAAGACATACCGAAGACCGCCTTTCGGACCCGTTATGGCCAATATGAATTTCTCGTGATGTCCTTCGTACTAATAAATGCACCCACGACCTTCATGGATCTCATGAACCGAGTGTGCAAACCGATTCTTGACAAGTCGGTGATAGTGTTTATTGAAGACATTCTAGTCTACTCCAAGTGCGAGGCGGATCATGCCAAAAACTTGTGGGAAGTGCTAGAGACTTTAAGAAGAGAGAAGTTATATGCAAAATTTTCAAAATGTGCCTTCTAGATCCGGGAAGTGCAATTCCTCGGGCATGTGATAAGTTCCGAAGGGGTGAAGGTTGATCCGTCCAAAATTGAGGTGATTAATAAATGGGCCCCACCAAGGAACCCGACTGAGGTTAGAAGTTTCCTTAGGCTTGCAGGGTATTACCGAAGATTCATACAAGACTTCTCAAAGATTTCTATGCCTTTATCGAAGCTCACCCACAAGGACGAAAGGTTTATTTGGGGAGTCGATCATGAGAAAGCCTTCCAAACACTCAAAGACAAGCTTACCCAAGCACCCATCCTTACACTCCCTAACGGTTCAAACGACATGGTTGTATATTCCGATGCATCATATCAAGGTCTCGGGTGCGTGCTAATGCAAAATGAAAAAGTAATTGCATACGCCTCGCGATAATTGAAAATACATGAGACAAAATACCCGACTCATGATCTCGAGTTAGCGGCGGTGGTCTTTGCATTGAATATATGGAGGCATTATCTCTATGGGGTGAAATGCACCTTATTTACCAACCACAAGAGTTTGAAATATTTTTTGAACAAAAGGATCTCAACATGAGACAAAGGAGATGGTTAGAGACGATAAAAAAATTATTGTGAAATCCAATAAAACCCCGGGAAGGCTAATGTAGTGGTCGATGCCTTAAGCCGAAAAGGGGATTATAAGCCGAAAAGGGAATTATAAGCCTATTCGCGTGAGGTCTATGCAATTGGTGGTAACCTCGGGGCTACTTGATCAAATTTAGGCGACCCAAATGGAAGCCATCAAAGAGGTGAATAGGAAGAAGGAAGGGATTATGGGCTAGGCAAAAGATTTAGTAGATGGTAGTAAAGGGTTAAAGACCCGGTTTGGTAGAGTTTGGGTGGAAAACACATGCGGTGTTAAAGAGCTCTTACTTAATGAGGCTCACAAGTCTCACTATTCAATTCACCCGGGTGCCACAAAGATGTACCGAGATCTCAAACGAAATTATCGGTGGCCGGGAATGAAACAAGATGTGGTGAAGTATGTTGAAAAGTGCTTGACTTGTCTACAAGTTAAGGCCGAACAACAAAAACCCTACGGTAAGTTACAACTGTTGGAGATACCAACATGGAAGTGGAAAACATTATGATGGACCTGCTTACCAAACTACCAAGGACCGCACGTGGGTTTGATGCGATTTGGGTAATAGTAGATCGATTGACAAAGGGTGCCATTTTCTTCCTATTAAGGAAACTTATACGACCGAGAAAATGGCGGATGTGTACATTAACGAAATAGTCTCGCGTCATGGCGTCCCAGTCTCAATCGTGTCGGATAGGGATACCCGATTCATCTTACAATTTTGGCGGGATTTTCAAGATCAAATGGGTACTAGGTTGCTTATTAGCACCGCTTACCATCCCCAAACAGATGGACAGAGCGAAAGGACGATTCAAACCTTAACCGACATGCTCCGGGCTTGCATCAATGATTTCGGGGGTACTTGGGATACCCACCTACTGCTTGTCGAATTCTCGTACAATAACAGTTATCATGAAAGCATTGGTATGCCACCGTAAGAAATGTCGTATGGAAGGAAGTGCCAGACTCCGGTATATTGGGGCGAGGTGGGACCTCGTGAAATTGCGCCTAGGGATGTCCTTAGTGCAACAAATGAAAAGATTGATACAATTTGTGCTCATTTAAAGGCGGCCCAAGACAGGCAAAAGCATTATGCGGACAAGAAATATAGAACCATTGAATTCCAACCCGGTGACAAAGTCATGCTAAAAGTGTTGCCTTGGAAAGGGATAATTCGTTTCAAGAAAAAAGGGAAGTTAAGCCCTAGGTTCATTGGACTGTTCAAGGTCCTAGAACGAGTAGGGCAAGTAGCATACCGCTTGCAATTTCTAGACGAGTTAAGTGCCATGTCTCCCATTTACACAAGTGCTTGGCCGAGGAATCGGTGTTTCAACCGCTTAACGATCTTGAGGTGGATACAAGGCGGAATTTGGAACCTAGACCGGTGGAGGTGTTGGACCGAAAGGTTAGAAACCTTTGAACGAAAACAATAGCTCAAGTAAAAGTGAGGTGGGAGTCACGAAAAGGGTCACCCATAACTTGGGAGCACAAAGAAGAGATGAAACGGCTTTATCCATTCCTATTTGGTACGTAAATCAGTTTCGGAGACGAAACCCCTTTAAGGGGGTAGAGTTGTAACACCCGAAATTTCGAAAACTTTATTTTCATAATATTAATCCATTAAGAACATGGGTTAAGTTTTATTTTTACATAAATACAAATATGCTACACCAAGACTTGTCTAGGATAAAATGGTGGTCAACTAAACATTAGTAAAAAAACTTGAGGACTAGAGATGTCATATATACAAACTAGGAGTGTGAATAATATCAAAGAACAAGAAGGTGTTGATGGTCAGAGAATTTAGTCGACCAAAACACTATCAACACACATACTAAACACACACTCATTGTAAAACACTGATTTTTTCAAATTCAAGAAGGAAAATCAAGGTGAATCTGCTGCATGTTTACATAAAACGAATGACCATCAAAATCTGAACAAGAGGTATGTTAAATCTTTTGATTTGGTGATGATTCCCAAAAGAAGGGTTCTTGATGTTAACTCTAATTAGTGTCACACCCTCAAATTTCCACCTGCGGAGTTCTACCGCGAGGCGTGTGACATACCAGGATCCAAGTCAACGGTCACAATAAACGACGTCTATATGTAAAACATACGTAAATAAAAACCATGCATAAGTTTAAAACAAACATTCAATAGTGCGGAAGCATTTTAAAGTTTACAAAAGTCATGCATAAATAAACATAAGTTCAAAAGTTCATAATCCCAAAACGTGCAGATGAAACCCTAGACACGAGACGACTCCAGTGCGACCACGTGCGCCTATCCATATGCTGCTACCTTAGCGACCTGAGAAAACATGCTAAAAGAGTCAACATATAATGCTGGTGAGTTCACAGGTTTTAATTAAATATTTACAGTGATCCTTCAAAAACCGTTACCATCACAATTACTACTATGCTTTATAAGAACGCTAGCTAGGCGCAGAATAAGATACTCATACGGGTGAAACCATTGCTGACTAAGCCGAGTGTTACCCTTATTCCTATGGGCTACCGTCATCGCCGGTAGACCTTGTGTTGTTTAGAGACAATATGCACCCGCACGGCCTCCAGCCGTCGAGTGGGGCTTGTCAGTTCCCAATAGCGCTATCCACATTTCCCCGCCATATACCCATGTTAGTGGTTTCTAGGGATTTTCGATGAACCGTATAGTAAGATAAGTAAGCCATAGTATAACGTGATAACAAGTCATAAGTCATAAGAGTTTAACAAGTCATAAGTCATAAAAGAGTTTGTAAGCATGTTTCTCACCCCGAAAGTAAAAACTGTAAAATGTGGGGCCGTGAACTCACCTTAGGTTGCGTATTCCGTTTAAGAGTAAACTGTATGCGTGATATGAGTAAACCGTCTGTAAGATATGATAACCCCAACTATTGGAGACCTATCATAAGATATGTGTCAAGTTAGACTAATAACCCATCGGGTTCATTAGTCCCTAAGTCCAGTCCATGACCATTATGTGTCCAAAAAGTATGTTTGACCGACAACCAGACTACGCAAGACAAGACTCGACATCCCATTGGTGACCCGACATTCCACGTGTTAGATAAATACAAGTCGTCATGCCACATATGCAATTAAACACTTAATACGCGCAACAGTTCACCTAGTCTAGCATAATGTCCGATTAACGCATAAACAGGTCCGAACACGTGTTACTAAGTCATCGGGTGAATCCCGGGGTTCCTATCATGTTCCTAGGCGTCAAATCATGTTCCGGGATGTTAAACTATACATACAGCAGCATTACACGCGATTAGGAATCAAACTAGCATTTAGGATTGTAATCGCTAGTAGTATAGGGGAATAGGATTGTAATCACTAGTAGTATAGGGGAATAGGCCTCTACTCGCCTATATATAGGCGAATAGGGCTTGTACTCGCCTATACATCAGGCATTTAGGGGCCTACTCGCCTAAAGCCTCATGCGAGTAGGTTCCTACTCGCCTATACTGTTCTGTAGTGCAATTTCGCGCGCCGAACACTCCAAATCAGATCCGAAACATGTAAAAACATCCAATAATCATTCTAACACATTAACAAACATATTTCAAGCAAAACCCCTAAGTTTTCATCATTCTATCAGTCCCGAATGCGAGCGTTTTCCCAAAATGGCAACTTAGCATGTAAACATCACATCAACATGCAAGAACTTGCCCTAAATAGCAAATATCCAGATTAAATCACATAACCACGTTGTCCGATAGCATCCTACTGTTCTAGCATCATCCTATAACAAACCCTAACATCATTCAATCAACAACATACCTCCTATCATCCTTAATCATCTATAATCCTTCAAATGGGTCAAAATATCAAATATCAACAATACACAACCACAACCATTCAAACTCCTAGGATATCATCATACTAACTTATATCAGCAATAAACATCATAATAACATAAGAACAACCATGATTCAATCCTAAAAATCCTATCTTTAAACATATATAACACATAATACACATGTAAAGGTGTGGGTTTGTTTAAAAACGGTTTTAAATGGATTTTCAAAGATAAAAACATTTATAAGTCAGGTCTGGACGTTTAGGGAGCAAAACATAATCATTTAAAGGTTTGGGTTTGAAGAACACACCTTGAAATGAAGAGGTGATGATGGAATAAGCTTGAAAATGGTGGTTTTGATGCAAAAACGAGTTCCAGAGGGTGTTTGGGTGTTGGGTTATGTTATGGGACGGCTAGGGTTGCACAAATGATGTTTTGGAGGTCAAGGGTGGTATTTATAAGCGTTTTTGGTCGTCCAGCACGTATTCATGCAAGTGTGCAGACCTATACGCGAGTAGGGTGCCTACTCGCATGAATGTATAGGCGATTAGCCCTACTCGCCTGTAGGCAACCCCCTACTCGCCCCTATATCATGCGATTAGGCTATTCCCCCAAGCCTAATCGCCTATAGCCCCTATGTTGGTGTGTTTTGCGCGTTAAACCCCGTTTTAACACATGTTAGCACATATTCACATACCGACAAGTCACATAATGATTGTAAACATATAATACATGATAAATGACACGTTCCCGCCCGATCACCAATTCCCGGGACCCGAGACTTGCGTATGTTAAAACCCTAATGATGTGCGACTCGACTCGACCATGTGTAACGTATGCGCGACTCGCTAAGGTAGACTTACTAGGTTTTCAAAAGTTAGTTACCGAAAGTTGCCGGGTGTCACATCATCCCCCTGTTGAAAGAATTTTCGTCCCGAAAATTTCCCGAAGTCGAGGAGAGAAAACAAATAAGAAGAAAAATTTTCCGGGTCGTCACATCATCCCCCTGTTGAAAGGAATCTCGTCCCGAGATTCTTTCGGCTTCAACAGTAATGAGTGTCGACCTCTGCGCCAAGTAACGTATCCCCAAAATACAACAAGTGAAGGTCATGAATCAAACGTGCCAGTAATAACCGGGAAACCACTTTCCCAAATACGAGTATGAGACAAGAGACTCCCGATGAAGGCCTACTGGAGCCTACTGTGATCGGTATAACTAACCCACTGGTACCGTCCTAGTAGCATCCCCAAAGGACCCTCATCAACCCAAAGAATGAGAAACAGAGACCAAACCACAAAGAAAACACCCGAAACACGAACGCATAACAATGCGGATAAAAGTATGACCAAAGCGTAACAAGAGATAAGAGAGAATACGTACGGGTAACAGTGTCTGGGTCCGCCTGGCTCTCCCTAGCACCAATCACATAAGCATGAGCACGAGTCCACCGGCCACCGCCGTCCTTGTCCCCGTCCTTCCCCGCAGTCTCTGTGCCCCCTTGAGTCAACTTGGGACAGCTTCGCTTGAAATGCCCCGCTTCCCCACAATGGAAGCAACCCTGGTTCCCCTGTGGAGCAGGGTAGTAACAGCAGCAGTCTGAGTCGTCCCGGAGAGGTTGACCCTACAATTCTTGGCAAGATGCCCCGTCTTCTGACAACGCTCACAGCGAAAGCTCTCACAAGTACCAAAATGATGAAACCCACAACGTCCACACTTAGGGCTTTTCCCAGCATAGCCCCCCTGTTTCTGGTCCGATGCTGACCCAGAAGCCTCAGTCTTCTTCGCTGCCGGTTGTCGCTGAGTCCCCGATGAACCCTTATCCACGCTCTCCCACTTCCTCTTGTTCTCAGCCGGCGCCTTCACAGATGAGCCCCTAGGAGGCAAGACACCCTCAGCAATCTTCAAATTGGTCATCTTAGTAGCTGACCGCACAGCCTCTAACATAGTAGTAGGATCCCTAGCAGACACCAGTCCCGCAATCTCTGGCACCAAACCCGCAAGATACTGCTCTATCCTCCTATACTCCGGTGTAGACAAACCTGGACACATCACCGCTAGCTCGTTGTGCCTGATCGTGTATTCCTCAACCTCAGAACCAACCATCTTAAGATTCCCATATTCCTGTTCCAACCTCTTAATCTCCTCCCGTGGGCAATACTCCTCCTTCAACCTACGCACAAAATCCGCCCAAAGCATGGCGTTGGCCTCCCCAAGACCAAGTGTCTGTGTGACGCAGTTCCACCACGTCAAGGCGGCTCCTACAAAAGTCCCCGAAGCAAACTTCACCCAATCCGCCGCTGGAGTCTCACATAAAGCAAATACCGACTCCGTCTTCTCCAACCACCTGAGTAACTCCACAGCTCCCTCCGTACCCTGGAAGCTGAGAGGCTGACAATCCTTAAACCGCTTATAGGCAACACCTGCCTGAACTGGAGGAGCAGTAGCACCCATGAAAGTCTGCTGGGCTGCCTGAAAAGCAGCTAGCGCAACACCCAACTGTTGCTGCATCATCTCATTAAGCTCATCATACGTCATAGTGATGTTACCACCACCTCTACCCCCACCACGGCGTCCACCTCCGCCACCACGGCGTCCACCTGTACGTCCACCAGCGCGACCAGACATGTTCTGTCAAAACATGAGACGAGACACTCAGTACCAAAACAAACCAAGCTACAAGTGACCAAACGAAATCAGAATACGGTTACGGCATGACCGTTAGTCCGAACACAAAGTCCACCAAGATTTTCATGCATTTCGATTTATGATTTCGTGTGCACCCGAAATAACAAATCGCTCTACATGGTCCCCAAGGCGTGCTCCGAGCTAGAACTTCAAGTCACCCGATGACCACATCCCAGAATGATATAACTAACTCAAAAGATCGATAAATAAGTCCCCTCGGCTGTAACCCAGAAAGGAAAATAAAGTGAAGCTAAAAATAGCCAAGAATGAGATAAGTAATGTGACACTGTATGGTAAGGATACCGACACCCCGACAAGGTTAGTATGTTTACCCAAAAGACACGACTCAATGTATGTGACCGTCTAGTGTGTGTGACTCGGCTATAGTCTAGACTCTACATGCAGTCCTAGTTCACTATAACCATTGGCTCTGATACCAATCTGTCACACCCTCAAATTTCCACCTGCGGAGTTCTACCGCGAGGCGTGTGACATACCAGGATCCAAGTCAACGGTCACAATAAACGACGTCTATATGTAAAACATACGTAAATAAAAACCATGCATAAGTTTAAAACAAACATTCAATAGTGCGGAAGCATTTTAAAGTTTACAAAAGTCATGCATAAATAAACATAAGTTCAAAAGTTCATAATCCCAAAACGTGCAGATGAAACCCTAGACACGAGACGACTCCAGTGCGACCACGTGCGCCTATCCATATGCTGCTACCTTAGCGACCTGAGAAAACATGCTAAAAGAGTCAACATATAATGCTGGTGAGTTCACAGGTTTTAATTAAATATTTACAGTGATCCTTCAAAAACCGTTACCATCACAATTACTACTATGCTTTATAAGAACGCTAGCTAGGCGCAGAATAAGATACTCATACGGGTGAAACCATTGCTGACTAAGCCGAGTGTTACCCTTATTCCTATGGGCTACCGTCATCGCCGGTAGACCTTGTGTTGTTTAGAGACAATATGCACCCGCACGGCCTCCAGCCGTCGAGTGGGGCTTGTCAGTTCCCAATAGCGCTATCCACATTTCCCCGCCATATACCCATGTTAGTGGTTTCTAGGGATTTTCGATGAACCGTATAGTAAGATAAGTAAGCCATAGTATAACGTGATAACAAGTCATAAGTCATAAGAGTTTAACAAGTCATAAGTCATAAAAGAGTTTGTAAGCATGTTTCTCACCCCGAAAGTAAAAACTGTAAAATGTGGGGCCGTGAACTCACCTTAGGTTGCGTATTCCGTTTAAGAGTAAACTGTATGCGTGATATGAGTAAACCGTCTGTAAGATATGATAACCCCAACTATTGGAGACCTATCATAAGATATGTGTCAAGTTAGACTAATAACCCATCGGGTTCATTAGTCCCTAAGTCCAGTCCATGACCATTATGTGTCCAAAAAGTATGTTTGACCGACAACCAGACTACGCAAGACAAGACTCGACATCCCATTGGTGACCCGACATTCCACGTGTTAGATAAATACAAGTCGTCATGCCACATATGCAATTAAACACTTAATACGCGCAACAGTTCACCTAGTCTAGCATAATGTCCGATTAACGCATAAACAGGTCCGAACACGTGTTACTAAGTCATCGGGTGAATCCCGGGGTTCCTATCATGTTCCTAGGCGTCAAATCATGTTCCGGGATGTTAAACTATACATACAGCAGCATTACACGCGATTAGGAATCAAACTAGCATTTAGGATTGTAATCGCTAGTAGTATAGGGGAATAGGATTGTAATCACTAGTAGTATAGGGGAATAGGCCTCTACTCGCCTATATATAGGCGAATAGGGCTTGTACTCGCCTATACATCAGGCATTTAGGGGCCTACTCGCCTAAAGCCTCATGCGAGTAGGTTCCTACTCGCCTATACTGTTCTGTAGTGCAATTTCGCGCGCCGAACACTCCAAATCAGATCCGAAACATGTAAAAACATCCAATAATCATTCTAACACATTAACAAACATATTTCAAGCAAAACCCCTAAGTTTTCATCATTCTATCAGTCCCGAATGCGAGCGTTTTCCCAAAATGGCAACTTAGCATGTAAACATCACATCAACATGCAAGAACTTGCCCTAAATAGCAAATATCCAGATTAAATCACATAACCACGTTGTCCGATAGCATCCTACTGTTCTAGCATCATCCTATAACAAACCCTAACATCATTCAATCAACAACATACCTCCTATCATCCTTAATCATCTATAATCCTTCAAATGGGTCAAAATATCAAATATCAACAATACACAACCACAACCATTCAAACTCCTAGGATATCATCATACTAACTTATATCAGCAATAAACATCATAATAACATAAGAACAACCATGATTCAATCCTAAAAATCCTATCTTTAAACATATATAACACATAATACACATGTAAAGGTGTGGGTTTGTTTAAAAACGGTTTTAAATGGATTTTCAAAGATAAAAACATTTATAAGTCAGGTCTGGACGTTTAGGGAGCAAAACATAATCATTTAAAGGTTTGGGTTTGAAGAACACACCTTGAAATGAAGAGGTGATGATGGAATAAGCTTGAAAATGGTGGTTTTGATGCAAAAACGAGTTCCAGAGGGTGTTTGGGTGTTGGGTTATGTTATGGGACGGCTAGGGTTGCACAAATGATGTTTTGGAGGTCAAGGGTGGTATTTATAAGCGTTTTTGGTCGTCCAGCACGTATTCATGCGAGTGTGCAGACCTATACGCGAGTAGGGTGCCTACTCGCATGAATGTATAGGCGATTAGCCCTACTCGCCTGTAGGCAACCCCCTACTCGCCCCTATATCATGCGATTAGGCTATTCCCCCAAGCCTAATCGCCTATAGCCCCTATGTTGGTGTGTTTTGCGCGTTAAACCCCGTTTTAACACATGTTAGCACATATTCACATACCGACAAGTCACATAATGATTGTAAACATATAATACATGATAAATGACACGTTCCCGCCCGATCACCAATTCCCGGGACCCGAGACTTGCGTATGTTAAAACCCTAATGATGTGCGACTCGACTCGACCATGTGTAACGTATGCGCGACTCGCTAAGGTAGACTTACTAGGTTTTCAAAAGTTAGTTACCGAAAGTTGCCGGTGTCACAATTAGTAGGGATATCCTTAATTTATGAAGTAGACTAGCTTGTATGAGTATAGAGTTATCTAATACCTAATCTCAAGCATCAATTGTTAATATTGGGGGTGAAATCATAATAACTATAATAGGAAGGGGTGGGGTTCGACCCCTTGATAAAAATCCCCAAGGCCTTGACTAAAATTTGGTTTATAATGCATGTTTATGAACTTATGTTGCCAAACTATGATAACAACTTGATGTTGGGTTAAATGCTTGAAAACGGTTAGATTGTAAACTAGAAATTAGACTTATAAATTCACTAGTCAAAATACGCCCACCAAGTGTTTGATAAAATACTTAAATGAAATACGGATTTATAAGTTGTTGGGTGAAAATCACATTCGATAACTTGGATTATTATATGGTACATATCGTGGAACATTGATAATAGGTTCTAACGATAATTTTGTTCGCTCGAATAGGCGAATCAAGTGGAGTCAAGGAGGTTAAGAGCGAGACGGACACTCGCCAAAAGGGGAAGCTTTGAGGTACGTCGTTTGTACGAGTTTATTTATATAATTTCCTAAGTTATTGATGATGTATTGTTGATGATGTATTGTTGATGATAAGAAAGCGGTTGACCATGAATTAAGATTAGATACTATGTTAGACGTATAGATTTATGAGAATTAGACATAGATAGACATGATGAGATAATTGTTGTTGGTAGTCCTAGAAGAGATGAAGGCAAGGATAATTTCCGAGACAAGTTACTAAGATGAATGGCTATGGTAAGCTAGACAAAATATGACCTTGGGTATAGTAGACACCATTTTGGTTGAATGGCGCTGACCGTTAGTGGAGATTCCTGGTGACATGGCTTCTTGCATTCTGATTAGTCAAGTAGCGCTGACACAATAATTGTTGTCCCATCTATACACAGCATGATCGTGGGACACTAACTGTTGGAACCTAAATGAGAAAACATGAATTGTTGAAGAAAACTGAAGCTAGGAACCAAGAGCTGAACAAAGTGAAGACCATCCAGAAAAGGTTCCAGCTGAAGAGATAAAGATCAGAAAAGATTCAAGAACAAGATCTCTTTGAAGATATAGACAATTGAAGACAAATACAACTCCTATCTGATGAAATGTGGGAAAGAAGACTGAAATCTTGGACGAAGGAACCAGGTTTCTGGGACAAACTATGATATTGACTAAGTGCACCAATCCCATATAAAGACTTCATATTTCTGGGAAGAAATCTAGAATCTTGACAAGTAGGAAAGTTAAAAGCATGCAACTTGACCCTAATCATTCATGCAAGACTTTCTTTTCCTTTTCAACTTGCAAAACTACAAGTTAATGATAAACCAATTGTTTATTCATCAACTTGGGTCAACTTTTCTCTATTAATAGAAGACATCATATGTCGAAAAAGAGTGCCAAGTGTGAATGTGAAAGTGTGTGATATACAAAGCAAACATAGTCGAGTCTTAGATATATCTTTTACACATACTCCACACCACATTCACAACAGCCATAAGAATTCTTTTGAGTCAATCATTTGTAAAGTTAAAGGCGATCCTTGTTAAAAGCTGGTCACTACATAGACTCAAAACTTCTTAAGAACCCGTGTGTTCTATTGTTTTTTAAAGTTTGATTTCTTGTTCCACACATTGTTTATATATTGTTGAAATCGCATTGCCATTTGATTCAATGTGAGGTTGATACTTCTGGGACCAACACTTGGTATTAGAGCAACTTGAATAAGTTATTTTCAAAAAGATCCTAGTATTTATTTAAGCTCAAATCTTAAACGTTTTAACCAAGTATCTTAAATACCACTTTTTACAAATGGTAAACTTTCAATCATGGAATTTTGATT
The DNA here is from genome assembly GCA_030844895.1 of Ambrosia x helenae. Taxonomy (NCBI): domain Eukaryota; kingdom Viridiplantae; phylum Streptophyta; class Magnoliopsida; order Asterales; family Asteraceae; genus Ambrosia; species Ambrosia x helenae. The sequence continues at coordinate 104,040,789 of CM061231.1, read as the reverse complement.
TTCTGATGGGTTCAATTACTAAGCCTTCCACTCTTGTAAGAGAGGAATACCCCTAGTGGAAGGCCAGGATGATCAATTTCTTAAATGGACATGATTATCATCTGTACCAATCCATTGTGAGCAGACCATACATTCCCATGACTAAAATACCAGAAGTTCCAACAACTGATAGAACACCAGTAATTCCTGCCACTCAGGTCCCTAAGGATAAAAAGTTCTGGGGAGAAGAGGACAATGAAGCAATGGCCTATGATGAAAGAGCTAAATCTTTAATGATCATGGCTCTTTTAAACGACATATTTTCTCATGTAGATGTTTGTTCATCTGTAAAGGAAATATGAGATCAGTTGAAAAATTTGTGTGAAGGAGGAGAAAAAAAATGAGAAGAAACAAAAGAACTAATTGTGTTTCAAGCTATGAATATTTTAAAAGTCTTCCAAATGAAACATTATCAGAAACTTATAATAGATTTTCTAAAATCTTAAATGAGTTAAAGAAATATGGGATAACAAAATCGAATGATGAAAAGAATGTTAAGTTCTTAGGAGCTTTACCTTGAGAGTGGAGAACACTTACTATGATCCTAGCCTCAACCTTAGAGCTAGAAAAAATGAACCTCCATGATCTCTATAGCATTCTCATCCCAGGGAAGATGAAATATTTAAAAATTATGGGCATAAGCGTGGTCAAATAGCATTATATTCCCCATCCCCGAAACTAGAATCTAGCACCTCACAAATAATTCCAACACCATGTGAAATAGAAGCATTTGATCCCAGGTCAGACTATCTGGCCTTTAAAGAAGCCATTGCATTTCTTACCAAAACCTTTGAACAAAGAATGTTAGGAAACCATGCATTCAAGGGTAAGGTAGATAGATCCAAGGATATAAAGGTAGAAAAGGCTGAAGTGACCTATTTTAGATGCAAAAAAAGGCCACTACTCAAATGAGTGGAAGAACAAACAGGTGAAAGATGTTGCCTATTATGAAAGAAACCTTGAAGAAGCAACAGAAGGGATTGGTTGGTGAAGATACATGGCTATCAGATGATTCATCAAATGATGAAGAAGAAATGGCCAACTTCTGTGTCATGGCAGCTGAAGATGAATATGAGGAAGAAACTCTAGATTCACAGGTAATATCCCCTAGTCGTAACTTTGAAATTGAAAACTTAACACTTGAGCATAAACAATTGCAAGATAAGCTTCAAAGAGAATCTGACAAGTTTAAAAGCACAATCTGTGAGCTTACCAGAATTCAGGATCAAAAACCTGAAAAATTTAAAAAGGAAAAAATTCTGTAAAAAGAAAACATTTCACTAAAAGCAAAAATCATTTTTTTTATGAAACTGAAAGGCAGAAATTGTACAAAAATATGCAAGATAATTCTATAAATGTCAGAAGTTTTCAAAAGCAAAAGAATTTATTGACTACATTGAGGCTAAGCCTAGAAATTATAGACAATGCCTAGGATATGTAATAACGTAAAAGGGACATGCTCAAACACAAAAACTATTTTCATAAAAGGCAGAGAAGATACATCTGGAGCAGAAAAGAAAAAACTAAATGAACCAGTTAAATCAATGAAAACAGAAATAAGCCTTGATTTACCACAAATGGATTAAGAAATTCTAGAAATCTAGAATACAATATCAGATAGCATATCTGATATCAATTGTTGCATGTGTAGTCCAAGCACACATCACCAGGAAAACAGAAAAGGACTCTCATATTCCTGCAGCTGAAAGCTGCAAGGATATGAAGAACAAAGTTAATGTTGAGAAACTGTATTTTAAATCAGTTCCCAGCAAGATATAGGTACCAAAAATTTCACAACATTGCAGGACCTTCATGTGCCCTAGATTTGGTATAATGATTCTGGAAGCTACAAGCACATGACAGGAAACAAGAGCTTATTGAGTAGTTATGTAGCCAGAGTTGGTCAATTGGTCAACTTTGGGAATGGAATAAAAGGTAGAACCTTAGGTTATGGAAATAATATTATAGGGCCTCTAACCATAGAAAAAGTCTGTATGCGTGTAGGATCGGCTGATCAACAAAGATAATGATCAAACAAGTTCAATTCAGGTGCGGAATCCCTGAATTGATCACAAAATGATAATAAAACTAGCAAAACACAGAAATCATCATAAACATATTCTTTTCATTCAATAAGATAATCAATTACACTTCAAAATGTTGTTTATAATGATTAAACTTGGTTACAGACTCAATAAAAACCCTAGGGAGAAACATACACTGGGAGGGAAAACAAATGACCAAAAGTTAAACATTCAAAAATGAGATTGCCTTATATAGACCTGCACATTCGCCCAAATAGCTTGGTCGAATGTGCAGATTCGACCGTTCATATAGGGCGAATCTGGACATATCTATATACAAAACTACTTTCGACCTCCTAGTGCACCTTTGACCGTCTGTTCTACCTTTGACCATCTTGAAACCCACATTCGACCAGTCGACAAAAAACAAAACATCTTAGTATTTGCAATTCAATAGCATTAGTCGCAATATGTGCATCTACAATCTCCCCCTCGACTATTTCTTGAATTGCTTCAGTCTTCGCTCTTCGTCCATCGTCTTGTTCATCAGTTTGATACGCAATAACGCCTTTTGTTCTTTTGTCATCACTGGTTCATGAGTTTGTTTAGACCTCTTCTTTTCAACATTTTGAATCTTTACAAACTTCCCCAGTTTCTTGTCGAAGTCACACCCAGCATTAACATCCCATGCAAAGCATAAGAATACCACACGTTGGTATTTGCTTGCCTGTTCACTGTCTTTTGCTTCACAATAGATTGGATTATAATAAAGCATGATGATATCTTCGTGCGAACAATTGATCAGCAACATAGGGTCAAAGATGTGAATCTTCTTAAAATCCTTCAAACCATCCTTCAGAACGATAATAGCTTCTGCCGTCTTCCAATCATAGTACCACCACATAAAATCCTTTGAAAATTGTTGTGGAATCTGCATCAAAGGAATATGCTTCAACACTTTTGGTGGTTTATACTTCAAAGTCACCTTGGGCATCCCCGTAATATCATCCTTCTCCTTCTTATGGACAATCCTCTTAGGATATTGTGGGGTAAACACGTCCCCTTTCGTCCTACTCTCTCTAGCCATTCTATCTGCAAAGTAACCAACAAGATGGTTATTTACTGTAGCACCCGACATTTATGTCTGCAGATATCACGAACAGCCCAGTACGGTAGTGTCTTAATGTCGTGGAATCTGTCGAAGTACAGAATTCCTTTCTCCCATTTCACTGCGACACATTTAAGCTGTCTTAGATACTTTCAACAAAGAGCTTTCCCTTTAAACAGTTCATTGTGGAACTTGTAAAAGCTACCTTGAACTTCAGTCTTTTGACGGTTAGCTTCTTTTTCTTTAAGCTTCCTCAATAATTCTTTCAAAGCATCAGATTGTTCAGTATTTGGCTTTTGACAATCTTGAAACACTTCTTCAACAAACTTCTTACTCTTCTCACGAGCAAGTTTCTCAACCTGGCTCAACAGTTCATCAGAGTGATTACCTGCTTCTTTCTCAGGTATATTCGGTATCTGATTCTCACTCATCAACTCCTCCAGAGATTTACCAACCTGTTTCGCCAGTGCCTCCAATATCTCTTTTGACATGGCTGCAGAAACTTCTCTGTCTTCCAGATCAGGATCATTATACTCCAACTCAAAACGCATATCACTAGACTCAAATATGTCTGGAAATCTACCAGTCATCTCGATCATCCAGACTCTGTCAGTCAACATCTGGCGATATAATTTCTTGTCGTCTTCAGATAAAGATCTGATCTTCTCATTCCAGAAGATATTATCATCGTCAGTAGTGCCACCAGGAGCTTTCGAACTTGATTCTCCTGTGTCCTTTCCCGATCCTCTCTTCTCACACTTATACTTGTCAGTATCATCATCATCACTATCAGAACTAGCAGAGCTATTACCTTCACCTGAATCATCTCTTGAACCATCATCATCACCATTATCTTTCTTCTTCTTTTTAGGAGCATCACATTCAACTCATCATCTTCTTTTTCTTCATCGGATGGTTCAAAATCAACTTCCTCCTCATCACGTTCTTTATCTTCTTCACCAGCTTGTAGTTGTGGAGCTTTAGAGTACAAATCCTTTATCAGATTATTCATACTCTTGTTGTCTGCTTTCAACTTCTTGTTCTCCTCTTTCATAGTGATGTACCTGCTGGTGTTTCTCTGTTCATGCTTTAACAACTTTTTGTTCTCTTTCTGAAGTTGCTTAATCTTTGCTTCCAGATCTTCTTGATTTTCATGTGAAGATTCGACAACATCTAACATCTTCCTGTCATTATTTCTCAACTGTTCGATCTCTGCTTGTTGCTGATTGATAATCTTCATCATATCTGCAAGCTTCTGGTTAACTGCAGTCATCACATCACTATCTACAGTAACCTTAGGTGTTGAAGCTTCAGCAACTGGAATCTTTCCTTTCTTTAGCTTTTTCAGAACTCTATCTAAAGCATCATTGAATGCATCAATTGGCAGATCAATATGCTCAGCAGCAGATGATGTCTTCTGTTTCTTTGCTGCTGGGGATGTAATGGGTGATTTAGAACTAGATGCTGCAGGCAATTTCTTTCCAGCAATCAGATTCTCAATGTCTCTAGCTCTTTTCTCCATCGGCTTCACAACCTTTTCTTTCTTCTTGTATAATGGTTTCTTCTGTTTCTCTCCTGTCTTTGGCGATCCTCCAAAATCTTCGGATCCCAATCCCAATCCTTCATCAATCTCATCCAATGCAATCGGACTTTTTGTCCTTTGCTCTTCTACAGACTTGTTAAAACTTTCAGACTCACCAGCCACATTGGCCTTGGGCGTGGTGCTCTTAACAGTCTCATTCTCTGAATCCCATCTTTCATCTTCCTGTGTCTCTTCAGAATCAATAGACACTTCATCAACCAAATGTAAACCCTTTTTGGCTACACTTTTCTTTCTTCTAGATACCTTCTTCTGTGGTGGTTCTACATCATCATGTTTTTCTTTCCCTTTCCCAGTCTTTGCACCGGCATTTACTACTTGCCGCTTTCTCTTAACATCAGGATCAACAGGACATAAAGGATTATCTTCATAAGAATCACTGTTATCATGTCTAGCTTTATCCTTTCCTGGATCTTCATATCCTGGATTAATCAGATGACCAAACAGATTCTTGTGTGGTGGTCTTTCATTCATCGGCACGCCTTTATAACCTTTCATTCTAACAAGCGTGTTTAGATTCATGTGATTCTGTACAACTATCTGTGTAGGATCTCTTCTCAAGTTCTTATACTTTTCATCAAATATCATATGCAGGAATCTTGGATATAGCAAAAACTTCTTGTTCTTCAAACCTCTGAGTGGTTCCAACATATGTTCAAGTATCATTCCAGATACATTGAACGGCTTGTTCAAGATTAGGGCAACCATCAAAGAGCTAATACTCTTTCTCATAACATCATAACCTCCACTCACTGATCCAAACACATGTAACATAACGTGAGCGAGATACTTGAACTGCAGGCAAAGCTTTCCTTTGTGTAATGAACCATCAGTAATCGGTCCCTTGTACTTAATACGCAGGAAACACTTTCTCTGCTCAATCCATGATAGAACTCTTGGATCTGTCTTCTTATCCTGCAGCTTCAGTGCCTCTCTAATGTCATCTTCAGAAATAATCACAAACTCCCCTTGAATCGTACTTACGACAACAGATTTATTGTTCCAATAATCCGTTCTGGCATTCTTCCAGAATTCTTGTTGATAATCTTTGTATATAATGGCGGAAGTACCAAGGGCAACAATCACACGGCTTCTCTTCAAGAAATCTATAATGCCGGTGAATTCTGTATGTTTCTTCAGATCTCCCATAAACGCACAGCAATTGTGTGCTGCTTCAAATGGTAAATCTTCAACTTGTTCTTTTCCAGCTGCCTTTTCTGAAGATCCGGTGGGAACAGCAGTACTTTCTTGTTCAGACATGATTAGACTGCAAAACAAATCAAGAAAACACGTTAAAAACGGACAAAATAACCAAAACTTGAAATTTTTGATTTTAAAATTCTACATTCGACCATTCGAAGGTACGAATGTGAAAATAGAGGTTCGAATTTGGAATCAAAGGTTCGAATGTGAAAATCAGTGTTTAAAAATTGTACATTCGATCATTTATTCCTCTTTCGACCATTTGAACATCTACATTCGACCAAAAGTCCACGTTTCGACCGTTTAAATTTGGGCGAAAGAAGACTGTTCATCTTCTCAAATTGCAGATTTTGATTTGGATGGTTTTAACATGCCATTTTGATTTGAATACCATCTAATATGGCTGATAAACAATTTCCAAACATCAATTTTATCTATTATCCAGTGTTTATGTGTTTTCTCTTAAAAACTAGGGTTCGAAGTAATTAATCAATCAATTGATCAATCTATATTGTTTAAACCATGGAATTTTGTTTATTCTCCCCTAAAACACTTAAACACTAAATCCTTAACAAAAAATTTAACAATTAACGGTTAATAATCATGTTTTGATCTCAGTTAGGGTTCGGTCACAAATTCAGTGATTGTTACTATGTTTGTGGATGGATACCTGCAAATGATGATTCAAAATGATCAGTAAGACACATCGAACACAATGATATGATTTTTAAATTACGAGCAACAAGATCACTTTATCACAGAAATTTAAAAAATTTTGAATATGGGGTCGAATGTGCAGATCAGGCAAATATAGGCTCCACATTCGACCAAACGACTAGGGCTAATGTGAAAATTTGTCCACCTTCGACCCTATTTAAAGGTTCGAATGTAGACAAATGGTTCGAATGTGAAAATAACACATGAACACTCACATTCGACCGTTTGAAAGGTTCGAATGAGCAGGAAAAATTCCACCTTCAACCCAACAAAGGGACGAATGAAAACTAGAATTTTTGAAATTTTTACCAAATCTCAAAATCGAGTCCCGTTTAAAATTCTTCTCTACTTTTAAGCATCCGACATTCATTATTTCACATTTTAAGATGACAAAACTCAAATGGTCCATCAAGTTTTTAGAAAATCACCATCAACCACCATCAGTTATCAAAAATAAGATAGAAATGTAAAATCTTTTGGATTTTCTAAACTTTTTGTTAAAACACACTTTTTGAGTTTTGTATTTTTGACGAGAAATGTAAAATGCATAAATGTAAAGATAAAGCAGTAAATGTTTTGTGATTTCCGGTAAAGGGATCATATCAGTTATTGAGAAATCTGGACACACCGTTGATCTTTTGATTTATTATCATTAAAGACAATGTGTGATCTGGCAATTGTTGATATTGTGATCCACATAAACTCACATGCAGACTGTTGTGCAGTGCTTTATACTGATACTATTATTTATAGTATAAACTCAATTGTCTGTGGTTCCCACGCACACGACATACTCCTGTATCAAGAAGTAAATGCACAAAGATTCATTGTAATGCGTGATTATGCTTTCGTCATCTGTAATTTACAAGATATGAGGCACAAAGGTATACAGGTCAGCAAATCAATGCAACAAAGTAACTTGTGCACTCTACCAGGTTGAGGGCTGATATCAATCATGATTTGCATCAATGATTGGATACGATGTAAGAGATAATCTTTGATTATCGTCATACATTGAAAGTTTCTCAATTCGGTAACTTTAGGATTTGGCTTTACAACTCTTTTATAAAGATACCCTGTCTGATCTAGGTCCGTAATGACTTACAGCAGAAGATCAGAGAGGCTATCCCCAGATAACTAATAACATAACGACCCGAAACCTCCGAATTTTGTACAAATACCCTATCAAACGAAATTACGGTACTAAGACCATATGCCCATGAGGAGTTCATCAACACAACAATTCGTTTGATATGTATGTATCAGGCACGCAGTAATAGGTCTATGAAGCCTATCAATACATCACACGGACTCAGACACACGCCTTATATTGCATTACACTTCTTTAGCATGTGTCAGATCCCCACTGATGTACTATCATTTCCCCTTTTTCTCCTGGAAAACATATAGGGTTTTCTAATTTTTATGGGTTTTTGAATTTTTCAATGTTTTTGGTTTTTCTGAAAATAAACTTTACCTAAAAATGTAAAACATATTTTTGGATTTTTGTATTTTTCTAAAAACAATAAAATCTAAAACTAAAAAGTGATAAGCTAAGGTGGTGATCAGTCTTGTTTTTCTTTAATACCGTTAGCTTTTAAAAGATATTCAAATCTTGATTTATCAAAAGCTTTGGTAAAAAGATCTGCACGTTGATAGTCAGTGTGGATTTTGACCATATCGATCAACTCTTTTGCGTAACAATCACGGATAAAATGATATTTGATCCGGATATGTTTAGCTTTCGAGTGATTTACTAAATCTTTTGCTAATGCAATTGCGGCCTCATTATCACAGTTAATAAGGGTTTTAAGAAATTGCAAACCGTAGTCCACCATCTGTTGTTGTATCCAGAGAACTTGTGAGCAGCAGCTTGATGCTTAGACGTATTCTGCTTCACATGTGGATAAGGCGACTGCAGTTTGTTTCTTGCATTGCCAGGTCACAAGCCTGCTCCCCATAAACTGGCATCCAGCCATTGTGGATTTGCTGTCTTTGTCACAGCCTCCCCAATCTGCATCACTAAAAGCGATTAGGTCAAAATTATCATCATTAGGGTACCATAGTCCTCTCGACGGACAACCCTTCAGATATCTAAGGATACGTTTGACAACTGCAAGATGACTCTGTTTCGGCTTCGACTGATAACGTGCACAGAGACATGTGACAAACATTATATCTGGTCTGGAGGCGGTGAGGTACATCAGAGATCTGACGATTGCTCTGTATGTAAAAGGATCAGTTAGCTCCCCCTTAGCGTCAACACCAATCCCGTGATTAGGTTGTATCGGGGTATCCTCGGCTTTGAATCATCCATCTGGAATCAGCTCAAGACTTCAGAAACATATTTTGTCTGGTGAATAAAGATCCTCGTTGGTCTTTGTTCCACCTGCAAGCCTAGGAAAAACTGCATCTCTCCCATCGCACTCATTTCGAACTTTTCCTGCATAACACGTTCAAATTCTCTACACAGAAGTTCGTTAGTAGAACCAAAAATAATGTCATCAACATAAATCTGCACTAGAAGCAAGTCATCTCCTGTTCGTTTTGTGAACAGTGTGCAATCTACCAAACCTCGCCTAAATCCTTTGGTTAGAAGATACGTGCTCAGCTCCTCATACCATTGCCTTGGAGCCTGGTGCAACCCATAGAGAGCTTTGTTTAGAACGTAGACCTTATCCCAGTGAATAGGATCCTCAAAGCCTGGTGGTTGACCTACGTAAACTTCCTCCTTGACCACACCATAAAGAAACGCACTTTTAACGTCCATTTGATACACCTTGAATTTCTTATAAGATGCAAATGCCAGAAACATGCGGATAGCTTCTAAGCGTGCAACCAGTGCATAAATCTCGTTATAATCGATTCCTTCAACTTGATGAAAGTCTTGTACGACCAATCAAATTTTGTTCCTAACGATCACTCCTCTGTCATCTTTCTTACACTTGAACACCCATTTTGTTCCTATCTTTTTCCGTCCTTGAGGTAAATCTGTCAGTGTCCACACTCCAAGTTTCTGTAACTGTAATAACTCCTCCTGCATAGCCTCTACCCAAGCGTCATCCAAAAGAGTGTCCTTGTATGTCCGTGGCTCGACCTGCGAAACATAACAAGCAAAAGACCAGTCATTTTGAAAACCTGATTTTTGAATTTTGGCATATAAAGCAAGAGCGCCAAGGTTTTCTGGTGACTTTGCATTCCTCAGTTGACCTCTTGTCATCACACTGCTACCAGGATCACCAATAACGTGCTCGAGCGGGTGAATCCAATGTATCCGAGATTCCGGATAATCAGGTACTTGCACTCCCGTCTGAATAGTTAAATTCTCTGTTGAATCCAGATCATTACCCAAGTTTGATGATGAAGCACCATTTGGATTTGGGTTCACTGGAGGTGTCTCTGTAGCAACATCTAGAACAGCTTCACTTGCAACAGCATTGTCATCTTCAGATTCCGATGAATTAAGAGTTGTGGAACCTTCCTGAAATACCTCTTCCTCAGCTGTAGGAGCGTTGGTATCATTAGAAGCTGTTTGGGGGTTTACAGTGATCGGACGCACCAACGGTGATTTCACTGCGTTTTTGACCTCGTAATATAATCGTAGTACAGCCTCTTCAACCAAGCTATCTAGATTGAATTATTCAAAGAAATCCTTGTAATCAAACATCCAGTCTGGACCACTACCCTGTACATTCTGTGTATACCTCTGAACTTCAACGTTAGCCCACTCCTCGACCTGACGAGTTCGTTTGTTGAAAACCCGTTTGAGCGGGGTTGCATATCCAACAAAGAATCCTTCTTCAGCCTTTGGTGCGAACTTCTCAGATGGATTAAGCATTGTACATGGTGCTCCAAACGGTTCTAGATACTCTAAGTTCAACTTTCGTCGATTCAACAGCTCATAAGAAGTTTTGCCAAACTTCTTTACCGTTAAAACACGATTGAGAGTATAACAAGCTGCGTAAATGGCTTCGTTCCAGAAATTACTGGAAGATTGGAATCCGCAAACATTGTTCTTGCCGCTTCAATTAGAGTCCTATTTTTGCGTTCTGCGACTCCGTTCTGTTGAGGGGTATATGGAGCACTGTATTCATGATGAATTCCTTTGTTTTCACAAAGAGCTTCCATCTGTGCATTCTTAAACTCCGTCCCATTATCACTCCTAATTCTCTTGATCTTGAGACCATAGACATTTTCCAATCGAGTGAACAGAACTTTCAAATTATCAAACATGTCGCTCTTATGATGCAAGCACATAACCCATGAAAATCTGGAATAGTCATCTGTAACCACAAGACAGTACAATTCACCAGCATGATTTTTACGCTTGACTGATCCAAACAGATCCATGTGCAAACATTCAAGTGGTAGTTAAACTAAATTGACTTTCTTTGGTTTATGGGATTGCTTGTGTTGCTTTCCTTTCTTGCAACTCACACACTTGTCATTTAAATGAAAATGTTTAACATTTACGCCTGTGACAAGTTCATTCTTCACCAAATGATTCATCTTTCGAAGGTGAATGTGTCCCATCCTCCTATGCCACATGATTGATTCTTTTTCAGTAGCCTTGGAGAGGAAACACGTGACTTGGCCTTGTGTGGTCATAGCTTTTGACATGTCGAGAATGTATAGATTGTTCACTCTCGGTGCTTTTAGCATAACTCACTCTTTTGGTAAAACGAATCCCGGCTTGAGTATATTGCAAGATTTGTCATCAAAGAATACCGAAAACTGCTTATCACATATCTGACTGACACTAAGCAGATTATAATCGATTTGCTTCACGTACGAAATCTTCTCAAAACTCACTATCCCATCACTTACACTACCTTCCATAGTAATGTATCCACCTTTATTCCCGTTAAACGCTACGTATCCTCCATTGATATTTCTGATGTCAAACAGTAGCGATAAATCCTATGTCATGTGACCAGAAGCTCCACTGTCAACAATCCAAAGACTGCTCACAGGGCCAGCTGAAGCTCCCTGCACATATCAAGTAAAAGATTAGATTTTTCGAGGGACCTAAGCCTTCTTGGTCTTGGGTCTTTGAACTTTGAGTTTCAAAGATTCTTTCTCACATACAGATTGATTTGAATTGATCTTTTTCTGATCAATTAAATCTTTTTCAGTTTCAGCTTTCACATTCTCATTTACTTGTGAAGATGAAGCACCTTGAGAACCCTTTGGTGACCAATACTGTTCCGAATGTTTCAAGATCCGGATTTGAGATTTTGGGGTCTCAACCGGTTTCTTTACTTCGTCCTTATAGGAAACTTTCTTGGTTACCTTCTCTGATTTAACAGAGACAGGTCCAACTGTTGGTTTGACTGCTGGTTTTACAGGAACCTTTTTCTTGTCAACAGTTGTGTTCACCATAGGTTTCTTAAGCGGTTTTTCAATGGCTATCCTGTTATGACGGTCATATGTCATCGGACGATTATCCCTCCTTTGAAAAAAAAACGTTTTTGATTGTAAACAGATGCTTGTTGAGGGACAAAACGTCGTTGTGGATAACATTGATTATCGACTAGACGTTGATGATTTTGCTTCACTCCCACCTCATGCCTTTTGTGCCTAACATACGGGCAGTGAGCAAGTAAATGCCCTCTCTCCCCGCATTTAAAACACGCACGGTATTCCTCAAAATTGTTCTTGGCGTTCGACTAAGCATATGTAGTGATAGGATATTGATCCTCCACACACTTCCTTCTAAGACTCTCAGGAGCTGGGTCCTTGGAGTAAGTCGGCTCAAGAAAACTGTTAGCCTTCTCTTTTGGCTTGATAAATTCTGTGACATGAACCTTTGGTTCTTTTGAAATATCCAAATAAATTCTCTCTAAAACCTCTGGAGGTACATCATTTGTTCGCTCATGCTTTGGGAACCAAATGGTACTCTCCTGCCAAATTTTCTCAATCTTGGAGTAGTTGGCAAATTTGATTGGATATTCCTCGTCAGAAATTATCTTATTTGATCCAATCATCCGATAGAAAATTTTGACGGGTTTGTCACAGTGATCATTCTTCTCAACAGGCTTAACCGATTAATTCGCTCGATGAGCGTTAGCCATGGGATGCACAATCTGAGATGGTGACACTGGTTCATTTGTAATTATGTGATTTTCAGCTGGAATATTACACACCTTCTCAGATTTATCATCCTCAGAGTCGGAATCATCAGTTACAGCAACCACACCTTCATTATTTAGTCCCAAAATTGGTCGAACATCAGAATTTGGGTCTCCCACACTAGAGGTGTTAGACTCATCATCCGATGTCGAGTCAGATTTAACTGAGCTCTCCGGTGTTATTGAATGCAAAGTATGATTTTTGAATAACACTGGAGATGGGACAGCCTTATAGTTTGCACTACTAGACTGTGAAGGCTCCTCAATGATATGATCAACAACATATGCAATGTGCTTATAACTTTCAAGTTTCTTGTTGACCTTTTCTGCAAAGCACTTGATGGTAGCCATTTCAAGTTTTGTATTTTCCAAATCATTGATATAGTTGTTAATGGCTAATTGTTTCAAAGATAAAGTCTTTTTAAGTTCTGAAATGTCTTTCTTGTAACCATCAAGCACTCTATTAAATTCTCATGCTTCTTTCTGATACGATTGACAGTTGATCTTAGCACTCTCAAGCTGAACCCTGAGTTGCTTATTATCCTCTGTCAATCTATCGCATGCACCACAATACTTCTCACTATTCATATCAAGATTAGATTCAGAACTTACCTGCTTTGGAGGCTCTGTCATCGCCATTAGTGTAAAGTGTGCTTCCTTTCTAGCAAAAAAATTAGAATAATCGATCCTGGTAAAAGCATCATCCACCATGCACGATTTGCGTGTCATCAGAAAATCAGCTTCAGCAAGCAGTTGATCGATATCATCATCTAGTGAATTAACACTAGCTTCAGAATCAGAATCGCTCTCCATATCAGAATAAGCTGAATCATACTGCTCTGGCACATCAGTAACAGAGTCAAGAATCAAACCCGACTTCTTCTCAACACAAACATCACTTTCATCACTCAACTCCTCAATTTTGACCTCAGACATCTTCTCAGTCACCAATTCCTCTTCAACATTCACCGACTTATCCAAATCCATTTGATGTGCAACACATGCCACATTACCAGTGGTAATCTCCTCAACACCCAACTACATACCCATCCAATCAAATCCCTCATCTTTCTGTATCACCAAGGCCTGGTTATGGTTATCTGATTGGGTTTGAGTGTTTGGTGTAGAAATAGGAATGATTGTTTGGTTTGGATTTTGTGGTGTTTGGTTTTGGTTCTGGTTTTGTGTAGTGGTTTGTCTAACAGTATTGTTTTGTGAGGTATTTTGGCGGTTTTGGTAGGTATTTTGTGGTTGAAAGCTTGAAATGTTTGGGCTTTGATAAGATACCTGATTTTGGGTTTGACGGTTCTGGTAGTTGGTGTTGAAAGGATTCTTGTTCCCCTGCTGTGCTGGCTATGTACATTCTCTCTTGAAATGACCTTTCCAACCACAATTAAAACATGTCACTTTGGCTTTATTAAAGCCATATGTGGTTTTTGGAGAAGTAGAAAGATCAGTTCTGCCCGTCTTCTCAATGAATTCTGTCGCTCTCCTCATAACGCTAGCAAATGCCCACTGGATATCAATGAGCTCCATCTCTTCTTTGTCAATTTGTGCGTAGTCTTCACTTGTAAGACCCTACCCATTATACAGGTATTTAAGCGATAATTTACATGTAATTTACTTGGTTTGGAAATCCTAATTCAAAACCTTTCCATAGTTTACATAATACACCAACATTTAGTTCATACGCATCATGTTCCAAAACATTCGTAGAGTAGAGTTAGTGTTAAACATGATAACAAAACGCTTTCCAAAACCAAGTTTTTTAAAAGATTAATTTAAACGTTGCGGAAGCAGACGAGTCTTGTGCGTTCGGTTCTTGTTCCATGACGTGATCATCATCCGTTATCCGCAATACCGACTACCTACTTCAAACCCATAAAAACATCATTAGAAATCAAGTTTTGGGCTTAAATGTAAGAAAAACAAATTTTCCTTGACCTGGCACCCCCTCGCGCATGATACGCGGGTGAAAATCTTAGTTGTTTCGTTTTTAAGATTGCATTTTTATGCAATCTTATGGTTTTGGACACACTACTTTGATAAAGTTTGCATTTTACAGGTTTGACGAAGTTAAAGGTGTTTTCTAGCACTTAACGAGGCTTTGGGATGGAGCCCGGTAGATGCAGAATTGGAAAAGGAGAAAAATGGATAACTTGAAATTTTGGGTCCCGTCGGCCACGAGGTGTCAGGCCGTCGCCGACGCCTTAGGACCCCGTAGGCTGCTCCGTAGACAGCAGAAACTCCCGTCTGCTACATTAAGGCGTCGCCGACGGCAGAGAATCCCGTCGGCGACGAGGGTCCCTGACAAAGCCTTCCTATTTTGACCAAAATTTATGAGATTTGAAGGCTTTTTAATTGTGAATTACACTTAACTAGTCAAGCCTCAACTTGACAAAGTGATTTCCGCCCAAGCCATTTTTACCGTGGTACCGATGCCTCGTGTCCGTGGCCACATCTGCCATTTCTCTTGGTCTTACTCACGCGGCCTATATGACTCGCGGCGTGTTTTTTTTTATACAAGATTTTTATGCTTCTTGGAATTACAATAGTGTCTAATTTTACGTGACATCTTCATAGTTATACCCTCCTAAGTATGCATATATAGATATTTTTAAAGTCGTAGTTATGACTTACCTTGGCTCGCGCCCTTTTGCTTATAGACTAGCTTGAGGAAGATAACATTGAGTCCATGAATACACTCAAGCGACTAGCAAGATTTCATTACCGGCTTAATGTTGACTCTTGGTCTAGAATATTGTCTATCTAGCATTTTACCCAATTGACCCGATAGTCTACTTGGGATATTAACAACCTTCATCTAAGGCCATCTTCTACGAATCATGTATCTTATTTATGCTTATTTGTGGGATTTTAATGTCTAGTGCCCAAATACACATACAAAGGTATAACTAAGCATATAAACATACTAGAAACATATTAGGAATTAAGTCATCGAGTGACTTACCTTATACGTGCTTCCTCTTTACCTCATTCTGAGATTCCTTGGCTATCCAAAGTTTCTTGTATTCGCACCTATGAGGTGAACGCCTACTTAGGTTGTTAGAACCTAGTCTTTACATGTCTATAAGCATTATTGGTCATGTTTTACCAACATACATGTTTTCACCAAATTGTCTATGCCCAAGTGAAATCGAGTTTCATTAAGGCATTTTATCAAACACTTGGTAGGCGTGATTTTCCTAACCTTAATTTTAGGACTTAAGAACCTCATTGATCCATCCTTGACTAAGATTATTATTACTAGCATTCCAATAAACATCCGAATCATAGTTTATCTTTGATAAGTATTAACTAAAGCTAGTAATTCATGGTTTAAAGGTGGTTCCTACCAATCCACCAAAAAACCCAATTCATTTCATAACATGAACTACAATGATATAACCTTCTCACAAGGATTTTGCTTAACACACACAAATTAACATGTATTATGGTTTCCTCAAACTAGGGTAACCATTACACATCCTTAATTCACGTTTTTAGAGCAACCCTATTTTTCACCCATCTCAAATATTGATAAAATCACCAAATCAAACCAAATAA
Organism: Ambrosia x helenae; assembly: GCA_030844895.1. Taxonomy (NCBI): domain Eukaryota; kingdom Viridiplantae; phylum Streptophyta; class Magnoliopsida; order Asterales; family Asteraceae; genus Ambrosia; species Ambrosia x helenae. The sequence continues at coordinate 104,024,400 of CM061231.1, read as the reverse complement.
AAGTTACCTTGGTGTGTATCATGCTTGGATGATCCATTTTAGGGCTAATGCACTCAAAAAACCCTTTGATTCCATCTTGATTTAGGCTTGTTTATGAGTTTTAGGGTTTGGTTGTAGGAGGGTATTTGGGATCGTGAGTTTTGAGCAAGGGAAGATGCATTTCCTGCATCTTTTCCATGTTATAAAGCCAAGGTTCATCACTTGGCAGGTTTAGTCCCTCCATGTATGGATTTTGGTTAACTTCTGCTAACCCGGTTAGTTTTTATAAAGCGTTATATATTGTTATTCACCAAACGTGACTAACGAGGTTAGTTCACAACTATTGTTACTCCGAGATTATCTAGTACTATAAATTGGGATTTTAAGCCAGTTATTACCCTTATTAGCATAAACACTAATTATCAAATTTTGGGGTGTTACATCACTGGTTAGATTGTTGTTACCAATTTGACTAGCAACCAACCCGTTATAAGAAGCGACCATAGCAGAAACCAATGCTACATGTTGTTGTGCAATCTCAACAGTAACATTGTTCAAGTTCGAAGTCTCCAACACAATTGAGCTCTAATTAGGTTGACTTTGGTTCATTTGGGTTTGATTTATTTGAGGAATATAGGATTGTTGTTGAGGTTGGTTTAGACTTGCAGAATAACAAGCAGCTTGTTGCATTGGTGAATATGGTGTGATGTAAGGAGTAGTAGGGTATGATGGTGGGGTATAAGATGAAGTTTGAGCAAGGTAATTTATGGGGGCTTTGGGTGGTTCAACAATGCTTGATACGCACGCAATGTGTGGAGCAACATTAGAACTAGAACTTGAACTAGCTTGAGATGAAGATGTACCGCCATGATATAGCTCTGGGTTCTAAGGAACTTGAGCTCTCTTCGCCTTCCTATTTTCTTCCATCTCTTTGTTTTCTAGCTTCTAGATAAACTTATTAATGGTCCAGTATTGGTACGCATCCTTTTCCTTGAGTACCTCGATGTGTTGATTCCAGTATGGTGGCAACGCATCAGCAAACTTGTCCACCAACTCAGACATCGGTATGTTAATCTCATAGCTTGAGAGTTCAGTCAATAAGTGACAGTACCTCGGAATCAACTCTTTCAGCGTCTCATTTCCCATGTAGCTGAAGTTCTCAAACTCTTTTCTTAATTCCTCCATTCTCAACTTCCTCGTCTTTTCATTCCCATCGTGACGATTCCTTAACATGTCCCACAATTGTTTAGAAGTGGTGCAAGACCCAAACTGATGTAAGAGATCAGTGTTAATGGCCTGGGGCAGTTGGGAAAACGCCTTCTTTTCCACTGCGAACTTCTTTTTCTCGTCCTCAGCAAGACTCTCTAATGGAATCGGCTCACCTGTGTTCTCCAAAATCGGAGCAACATAACCCTTAGCAATCATTTTCCAGGCTTCTGTTCCTTCTAATCCCATTCCCTCAAGATGAATCTTGAACTTGGTCTTCCATGTGTTATAGTCTACCATTTCCATCAACTTTGGTGGACGGTTCCCACTACCCGAAGATAAGTCATGAATAAGTGTCGAAATCGCATTGGTAGTCTTGAGAGTGAACCGCCGCTGCTGCTACTCCCCAGTAATCAGCCATCAGTTGTGGTTGTGGTTGTGCAACTTGTTGGGCATAGAACTAGTCATCACCATATAGTTAATCGGTTGGGATGGTTGACTAGACTTCTGAGCGGCTACCGACCAAGTATCCATGGTTGTCTGCTGTTGTGGTGTTGTATTAGGTCGTGGTGTTGTAGGAAAGTTCCACATGCCGCTCTAAAAATGATAAAACACGAAACGATTAGAAAAATTTCACAACAGTTTCTACGTTCGACCCTTTTAAATAATCGCATGGTCGAATGTACAAATTAGTCCAGGTTCGACCTTTTGACAAGGTTCGAATGTTGAAAATAACAGACTCAGTTCACTTTCGACCATTTAAACCCATGTTCAACCACCCGATTGGTCGAATGTACCAATTAAGGTCGAATGAACAACAACACACTAAAACTTTCTAGGTTCGACCAAAAATAACTCCACATTCGACCAAATAATCCCTGGTTTGACCTAAAAGTTCCACTCTCGACCAAATCTCCCTAGGTTCGACCCTTTCATTTTGAAAAACGGTTATACTTTGAAAATCAGTTATTTTGATAAAAAAATTCAAATGTTGATGAAATTTGATGATCTTATGCAGGTTTTGCTTCGGATTGGATTTGGAACAAGGTTGTCAAAGAGAATTTTGAATTTTATCCATGAAAACAAGTTCAAATCAATCAATTTACCACCAAATTCATTTATTCAATGAAAAACAGAAAGATTTGATCAAAATTGGGTCCAGATCAGCTGTAATATTATCAATTTGTGGTTGTTTGATCCAAATGGCTCTGATACCACTTTGTATACGCGTAGGATCGGCTAATCAACAAAGATAATGATCAAACAAGTTCAATTCAGGTGCGGAATCCCTGAATTGATCACAAAATGATAATAAAACTAGCAAAACACAGAAATCATCATAAACATATTCATTTCATTCAATAAGATAATCAATTACACTTCAAAATGTTGTTTATAATGATTAAACTTGGTTACAGACTCAATAAAAACCCTAGGGAGAAACACACACTGGGAGGGAAAACAAATGACCAAAAGGTAAACATTAAAAATGAGATTGCCTTATATAGACCTTCACATTCGCCCAAATAGCTTGGTCGAATGTGCAGGTTCGACCGTTCATATAGGGCGAATTTGGACATATCTATATACAAAACTACTTTCGACCTCCCAGTGCATCTTCGACCGTCTGTTCTACCTTCGACCATCTTGAAACCCACATTCGACCAGTCGACAAAAAACAAAACATCTTAGTATTTGCAGTTCAATAGCATTAGTCGCAATATGTGCATCTACAAAGTCTCATATGTTGAAGGGTTCAAATATAATGTGTTAAGTTGTGGACAATTCTGTGATAAGGGCTTTAAGGTAATTTTCTAGCTTGATAAATGTGAAGTGATAGGAATTTTATATAATGTGGTATATCTGACAGGTGAAAGAATTAGAAAATCCATTTATTACTCTGATTTTAATGAAAAATTGAGAAGAGAACCATTGTGTTTATTTTCTCAAACTTCAAGTGATAACTGGATATGGCATAGGAAACTTGCACATTTAAATTTCAAAACATTAAACATCCTTTCTAATAAAAAGCTTGTAAAAGGCCTCCCTGTCATAAAATTCAAAAACGAAAATATATGTGAAGCATGTCAAATGAGAAAATAAAAAAGAAGCTCACATAAATCATTGCCTGGTTTCTCAAAAACACAACCTTTGGACCTACTTCATATGAATACGTGTGGACAAATCAACAAGGAAAACTTGATAGGTAAGAAACACATACTTGTCATTGTTTATGATTTTTCAAGGTACACATGGGTTGACTTTTTGAGAAACAAAAACAAAACTCTTGAATTAATAATCAATTTTATTAGAAAAATCCAAAATCATTTGAAACTAAAAGTAAGAAAAATTAGAAATGATAATGGAACTGAATTTAAAAATTTCAAATTAGAAAGTTTTCTGAAAAGAAAGGGAATTTCACATGAGTTCTCAGCTCCTAGAACTCCTTAACAAAATGGAGTTGTAGAGAGAAGGAACAGAACACTTATTGAAGCTGCAAGAACTATGCTGGCTTTTTCAAATATGCCAACATACTTCTAAATAGAGGCAATTGCCAATGCCTGCTTCACTCAGAAAAGGACTCTAATCAACAAAAGGCTTCATAAAATACCTCATCAAATACTTTACAAAAGACTTCCAAGTGTCAAATTTTTACATATCTTTGGATGTATATGCTACATCTTTAATGATTTTGAAAGTTTAGAGAAATTTGACAGCAAAGCTGAAAAAGGAGTATTTTTGGGATACTCCCTGGCATCAAAAACATATAGAGTTTATATTTTAAGCTCTAATATAGTCATAGAAAGTATCTATGTGTCTTTCAATGATTCATCATTAAGACTCAGTCCAGAAAACTCAAAATATGAAAAAAGAACACTTTTCAAAGTTTCAGATAATACTGAACAAATGTTAAATGAACTATGTAAAGAGTTTCTAGGAGGTCAATGGGAAAGTAAATTCAAGAGTTTGAATGAGTTAAACATAAATAATAAAACAATCTGAGTACTAATGAGATTAGTGAAACATCTGGAATTAATGCTGAACATCTGAATCTAGACACAATGATTCCAGATAATGCACAATCTCAGGGGGAACATCAGAATGAAGTCACATAAATTAATAATATCAGCCATTTTCATAATATGAGGTGGACCAAAGATCATTTTACTGAAAATATATTAGGTGATCCACAAAAGGGGGAACAAACAAGGGTTGCAAGTGCTAATGAATGTCTGTGTGCAGGATTTCTAAGTTTAACAGAACCAAAGTCAACATCTAAAGTTTTGCAGGATCCAAACTGGATATATGCTATGCAGGAAGAACTAGATCAGTTTGAGAAAAGCAAAGTCTAGACATTAGTTCCAAAACTAAATGATAAATCAGTCATTGGAACTAAATGGGTCTTCAGGAACAAATCAGATAAACAAGGTGTTATAACAAGAAATAAAGCCAAATTGATGGTCAAATGTTACAGTCAAAGAGAAGGAATTGTCTTCGATGAAACCTTTGCTCCTATGGCCATATTAGAGGCTGTAAGAATCTTTCTTGCTTATGGTGCTCACAAAGACTTCAAAGTTTACCAAATAGATGTGAAGTCAGCATTTCTAAATGGCAAGATTTAGCAAGAAGTGTATGTTCAACAGCCACAAGGGTTTGTAGATCCCAACTTTCCAAAACATGTCTAAAAATTGAACAAAGCCTTGTATGGCTTGAAACAAGCTCCTGGAGCTTGGTATGAAACCTTGTCCAAATTTCTGTTGGAATCGGGTTTCATCAAGGGAACTATTGATACAAAACTTTTCATGAAAACATATAAAGGTCACATAACTTTGTTACAAATCAATGTAGATAACATAATTTTTGGGTCAACTAATCCAGATTTTTGCAAGAAATTTGAAAAACTGAAGACCAGCCATTTTGAAATGAGCATGATGGTTGTATTAACCCTTGGGCTTACAAGTCAAACAATCTCCAGAAGGAATATTTCTTTGTCAAATCTAAATATGTCAAAACTATTTTAAAGAAATACCTTCTAGAAAAATGAGTTCATCCAGAACACCGATGGCAACTGGTTCTACACTGGGATCTGATCCAGATGGAATTTCAGTGGGTATTCAGAAATATAAAGGGATGATTGGATCTCATCTATATCTAACTGCAAGCAGACCAGATAATATGTTTGCAATCTGTTTTCTTGCAAGAAACAGAATTGTGTATCAACATCCACAGTAGAAGCAGAGTATATAGCAGCAGCAAGATGTTGTTCATAAGTGATATGGATGCAGATTCAACTAAAAGACTATGGATTGAACATAGCAAAAACACCAATTCTATGTGATTCAAAAAGTTCTATAGCCATAACATCAAATCCAGATAAACACTCAAAGACCATGCACATAAATGTCATGTATCATTTCATTAAGGACCATGTTGAAAAAAGTGATATTGAAATGTATTTTGTTCGTACAGCTGAACAACTTGCTGATATTTTCACCAAACCATTGGATGAAAAACATCACAGCTATATCATAAGCAAGTTGGGTATGCCAAACATGGATTTAAGTCAAGAATCTAGTATGCAAATAACAGAATCTGGTCTTGAAACCAATGAGTCAATTTTAGATGACACACACATTGAAAAATCTGGAGAACAAATCTCTTGTGATCATTTGAAAACTCAGACAATTGTCTTAAATGATAAGCCAGAATCTGGAACAAAAATCTCAGATAATGAGATTTCTGGTGAACTTTTGGAAAATCCTAGAAATCTGGAATGGAAACATCTGAACCATCCCAGATTCTCAAGAAAGAGAAAAAGTCACTCATAATCCATGCATGCATGCACGTATATATCTATAGTTATATATATAAGTTTCCTTTTTTATTACTTATTTTTGTTCATGTCTATCTTTGAAACTAATATATTTTTATTATATTTTAACATTTTAAGAGATAATGATTAGTTTTATGCTATTTGCTTTATATGTATACACTAAGTCAAGTCTAGAAAATGAGTAGCTTTGCCATCTGAGGGATAAGTAAATGAGGAGCAGTAAGTAATTAATGCAGGGTCTCTCACAAATATTTCCATATACTAAAGAGTATCCTGACATAACTGCTTTAGTTCAGAGATCAACTCAAGTAAGGGGTGCAAGTGGATTTTCCATATCTAATCATTTATGGGACAAATGGTATTGTCCGTAAATAAACCCACACTTGAGATCATTTTTCATTGCATAGTTTCTGTACTTCTTCTTCTTCTCCAGAACAAAAACCCTAACTTTTGTTTACTAAAAATGGCACTTGAAATGGCTACTACTCATAACCTAAGAGTGAGAACCAGCTTGGACAAGGAGTTCCATCTTGTTGCATCTATGTTGGCCTTTCTTTTTAAAAGCCCCATTGGCTTTGCCATCACTGTGCACATTGATGTGTTTGAGGAGATCTTTCAGTAGTTATGGAACACAACCGTGGTGATTAGTGATAACCTTCGTTGAACTGTGATTAAGGCTACTGTCCTGAAAGTCAGGATAGTAGTGAATGAGTAGACCATCAGAACTGCTCTTCACCTCAATGACAACTGGACCACTCTGAGAGTTAACCGAGACAATGTTGCCAACACCTTTAAGCTTATGGGATACAGTGGTGTCCAAAAATCTCAATAGGTGGAGAAGACTGCTCTGGCCTTGCCTTGGAAGTTTTTGATGACTTAGGTGGGTGTCTGCTTTAGTAGGAAGACATCCAACTTCAACCTGATCTCTCTAATAGTTCAGGAAGTCATTCACACTTTAGTATGGGGAGAACAACTACTCATACTATTTGTTGAAGGACATGAAGGAAAACATCTACAAAAGGACCAAGTTCTTGATGTATCCTAGATTTGTGACCAAGATCATCACAAGTCAACTGAACTTTGGAGGTATACCAAGAGGATTTACCAGAATCCAAATGGTAAGTCAAGCCAATATCCAATCTGGACATTGATGTTGAGGTTGACTCACAAAGGCAAAGAGAGCCTCATGTATGACATGCTTATTGTGGAGGATGAAGACTATGTAGTTGTGTATGTTTGTAGTTTGTTTTCTTTTGTCTTTCTTAATCTTATACTATATTTTGTTTAATATATATATATATATATATATATGTTTAAAAAAAGGGGGAAAAGGAAAACAATGGATGAGAAAGAATACTTAAAGTTAGTAAAGCTAACTTTGAGGGGGAACAAACAACTGGTCACAAAAATATGTAAACTAAGGATAAATCCCACAAGAGTTGGAAAATTTTGACTAAGTAGAGTCAAAATCTGGAAACATATGGGAAAATCTAGAACCAAAAAGGCAATAAAAGAATTTCTGTCTGGTTCATGGACAATCTTTGACTTTTGGAGTCAATTTGACTTTTTAGGGGTCAACTCTGGAAAACAATGTCATTCAGACAATGACATTATGACCAAAGAAGGTCATTTTCTTTCAAAAAAAAATGTTTTATGTTAATTGAAAAAAACAATTCAAAAAACAATTCAAAATGTTCATTACAATTGACAAATAAAAATCTAAACAAGAAGCTTTGCCACACCCTCAAATTCCACTTGCGGAGTTTTACCGCGAGGCGAGTGACATACCAGGATCCAAGTCAACGGTCACAATAAACAACGACTATATGTAAATAAAATACGTAAACCAAAACATGCATCATATAGAATTTGATCCAAAACATAGCGGAAGCATTTCAATGTTTACAAGTTTCTCAAAACCAAGACCAACAAAAGTTTAAATGTTGAGCAACCCAAAAGATCAACCTAGACTCGTGTGCGACTCCGTGCGCCTATCTGATTACTGCCACTTTAATGACCTGAGAAAACATGCTAAAAACGTCAGTACAAAATACTGGTGAGTTCACAGGTTTTTAAGTAAAATGTTTCACGAACTTTTGAAAGACTATCATGTTACTACTAACTGATGAAAACACTCGTTAAAAGTTTGAACTCCAGGACGAACCTCCCAACGAACTATCGCCCACCACGATTAACGAACTACCAACCCATGGTCAACGGACTATTATATCATAGCCAACGAACTACCGCATCACGGTTAACGAACTACCGCATCACGGCTAACGAACTACCGCATCATGGTTAACGAACTGCCACAACATAGGCCATATAATACAGAACATAAATGAATCGTACAACCAACCCCAGAATAACATGATCTTTTCCAAAACCGAAGTACTAAGCATGTTTCTCCCCCGAAAATGAAAACAGTAAAGTGTGGGGCCGTGAAACTCACCTTAGGTTGCGTCTTCAAACAAAAGAGTAATATGACACGTGTTCGATAGCCCCAACTAGTGGCGACCTATCAATAAGTTTGCCTAAGTGTTTTGACTACTAACCCGAAGGTTAACTAGTCCCCGATTGTCCAGATCTTGACTATGTGTGTTTAAAAGTGCGTTTGAACGTTAACCAGGCATACCAGACAGACCTGACATCCCATTGGTGACCCATTATATCAATTAGTCAAGTACATAAGGTTAACACATAAGTTTCAAGCATAAAACACTTAGTTTGCATCAAAAATCGCATATACGAAGTCGTAAGGTCGAACCGGAAGATTTCTGGATTTAGTTCGACCCCAAGGACTTCTGGTTCGACCCATGGTCCCTTGGTTCGACCCTCATGATGTTCATTCAACCTATTCACAAGTTCATTCGACCTAACACATGTTTATTTGACCCTAACACATGTTTATTCGACCCTAACGTATGTTAATTTGACCCTAACACGTGTTAATTCGACCCCAGGCATGCACATTATACCCCATGCATGCACATTCGACCCCAGGCATGCACATTCGACCTATTTGAGCTTCATTCGACCCCACGAAGGGTCAAATGAGTTTCACGTTCGACCCTTTTGCTGCAAAACTTCATAAAACGCACCAAAACACATCTAAACAGTCTAAAAACATCACGAAACATCACCAATAACAGTAGTCATCTATCATTAACATATTCCCACAAAACCCTACAAATTTTATCCCGAAATCCGTCCGTTTTACAAGTTGCCCAAAATGGCAAATTATGGAAATGTCACATCATACGCATGCAATCATTACCCGATATGGAAACTTATCGAAATTATCTATCAATTAGCTCAATATGCTCAGATTATCATGTGCAATAAAGCCCCCAATCATATCATTATCAATAACATCATGAACAAGCCCTAGATCTAACCTAAAATCCCCAAAATGAGCAAAACATCATCAATAACCAATTGTAACCTATCTCAATCATAAATCATCATCAAAAACAGTCCTAGATCATTGTTATAACATCTAAACAGCAATTGATCATCCAACAATACATAACACAACATAAAACACCATTAACACATGTTAATTTGTATGAAAACTCATTGTTTATGAAAAAGGTTTTGTTTAGGAAGATGTTAGAAAGGTTTTTATCCATGAAAACATGTTTGAATCAGATCTGGACCCTTGGGGTTTAATGAAAATGAATCAAAATGCTTTAAAAAGGATTTAGGATAAAGAACACACCTTAGATCTTTGTTTAGAAGATTTTTGTAGTTTAGATTATGAAAAACAAGAGCAAAAACTCCTTCCCTAGTGATTAAAGTTGCTAGATAGTGTTTAGAGGCGTTTAGGGTTTGTGAAATGATGAAAAATGACAAAGTGTGGTATTTATACATAGGGTCACCCCTTGCCTAGGTCGAATGAGAGTTTTCTGGTCGAATGAGATCCTCAAGGCAACACATCATCTGGTTTGACCCCTTACTAAGGTCGAATGAGGTTTTATAAGTTGTTCCTCCTCTGGTTCGACCCCCTTAAGGTCGAACTAGACTTTGCATTTTCCAGATTTTCCAGTTTTGTCGTTTTAACGCATTTTAACACATCCTAACACATGAATATGCAATACTAACCTATGTTAAGCATATATAATCATGGATAATTATCTAAACACCGTTTAAACATGTATTTGCATATCATATAACATATATAGATTAATTCATTTTTGTTACTTAATCTAATTCATGTAATTCACCAACAACGGGACTCATGACTCGTGTGTGTGTGTGTGTGTGTGATTAACCCAATGATCCTCCGAATCATTGAACCCTGTACAATACGGAATGTGATCTGACTCAACTAACCCAATTAAGTATGTTTGGTAAATATTTTTCGCTAAGGTAGACTTATGTGTTTATAAAATGTTGACCTAAACATGCCGGGTGTCACAAGCTTAAACCAAGAACAAATTTCTTTTTAGATTTAATTCTCAAGAATTCTTAACATACACCATCAAAGGCTGAGAATTGAAAGGATTTTTTAACATATTTACAAAATGTATAAATGTTACAAATTAGAAAATATTTTTCAAAAGATTGGATTGTCAAAAGGTATGTGATCGTGTCTCTCTCTCTCTCTTTCTCTCTCTCGCTCTCTCTCTCTCTCTAAAAAAAAATGGTTAATGTATTGGGATGAAACTCAAAAATGATAATGGATGTAAAAAGGTTAATCCATCTTCGGAGTAGGAATCAAACCTTGACATAATCATTTATCATTTGGTGTCACATTAATTTTCATGGCCACTTTTATGAAAGGCCACTTCGAGTTTCATTCTCATCCATTAATATATACATCCATTAATATATACATATACTCAGAAGAATGGATGAGGAAGAAATCCCAGAAATCTGGTGAACACTTAGAAAATTCTAAACAAAATCCCAGAAATCTAGAACTTTTGTTCTAATAACTGAAGTCTCAGATTTCATTCCAGAAATTTGGACTTATGGTTTACTCCATTACAAGTTGAAAAGAGTAGTGGCATAAAAGGTGGGACCAGTTTATCCACATGTCAAGACAGGATTGATCCAAGATTAAAAAGTCCCTTTTTATCCTTGAAATGGGCAGCTCCTGGACATCATGGGACACGATGGATAATACAGTAAAAACGGCAAAATAAAAAGTAACCGTTACACCATAAAGTGGGCTATATCAATCGAAGGTGGCATTAACATCCAATTAAAACTCAGGTATTTGAAAAGTTTCCATCTTCAACAAACCTCAGATATATAAACACCCATCTGATAATTACCAACAGTCTGTAACACCAGAAACCAAAATCAGCCAAATATCTCTCAACTTTCTCAAAATCCTACAACTCTTTAACATGTCTACCTCAAACACAAATACTGAATCTTCAACCTTTGTTCCACCCCAGATTTTACCAAGAAACAGATGGATAGCCTACTGTGATGAGAAAGCAAACAACATAATTGTTGACCTTGATCACACCAAATATAATGAAAGGCATCATATCATCATTGAGTATTTGAAACCTGCCCTCTTGCGGGAGCTCTAACAAACTGTAAGTCAGTACCAGTAAAAGTATTGCAGCAAGTATGGGAGACAATAAAGGTAGAAGAAGCAGAGAATGGCATAGAGGAGGTCCTAGTTGCTCATGTCTGGGATAATCAGACACTGAAGATTGATTTGCAAGACATAAAAGATCAACTGGAGTTACCAACTGAAACAAAGTATAATGGGTTACCAGATGTTTACCAGATGGGTCAAACTCTAAGGAATATAGGTCAGAAAGCCAACTTCAATAAGTTAGGAGATTTCAAGATAGGGAATCTATCTCTCTTCTAGAGTCTATTGTTTACGATCATAAACAAATGCTTAACTTCAAGGACAGGAGGAATGGACCAGGAAGCTAATATTCTTTGAATATTATGTATGGCTTGGTCACTGGGGCTAAACTAGATTATGCTGACTTGATCTAGAACCAGATCAAGATGAGGAACCTGGACTCAAAGACACCACAGAAGGGAGATAAAGAAACAGAGAAACATCTTCACTATCCCAGATTCTTAGGACTTCTCATTGCAAAAAAGATAAAAGAAGCAAAGATGTAGTTTGGAGACAATGAGCTCATGTCCAAGTCCACCACCATGCCAGCCTGGGAGGCAAAGATTGCAAAGTAGAATGAAGAAGACCAACTGCCACATTTAACCAAAGGTATGATCTCTCTTATACCTAAAAATTCCACAATCTTGACGAATCACTTGAACTTATGAACAAACAAGATAGCAACAGAACCACCAGCAGGATGAGGAATTCTGAGTAATCCCCATCCGGAGCAGCACCTATCCCCCACCCTGACCCACACATCACACCACTACTTGTTTCATTTGACTTACCAGTAATTGAAGGCACCATCAATTTCAGTCCTGAATCTGATTCAGAGGAGGGAACTAAAATCACAATAGGAAGGTACCATGCAAGTGGTGCTATTAGCCTGGTTTATGGAAGAAGGCATTTGTTGCCTACTACAACAATTCATGGAGGACAAGCCTCTGGGACTGTCCAAGGATGTGAGGAAAATCCAGCTTTGCATAGGTTGCAAAACTCTGTTGATGGAAGAAGGCATCTGTTGCCTACTACAACAATTCTAGATTTTTTTGAAACTATTCAGGCTTCTCTCAAGAGCTTGCAGGAAGCTTTAGAGAGAAAAGAAGCAGAAAAGGAGAAAGAACTGGAAGAAAAGCTGGAAACCATATTGAAGAACCAGGAGTCACAGAATTCTAACATTCAAAAATTGTCAGATTCTGTGAACCAAAATACCAGCAGACTAGAAGAACTTGAGAAGCACACTGATGTGCAACTAAAAGACATTCTCAAGTTAGTACAAGAGCAAACAGAGGAACAAAAAAGAAACAACAAAACAAGAACCAATAGATTCAAGAGAGCATCAACAACTTGTCTGGGAAATTGAAGAAAACAGCAACAGAAAATGAACTGGTCAAGAATCTGATCAATCAGCAAGTAGCAAAGTGGGAAAGAACAGCTAAAGAAATAAGCAGAAATCTGGAATAGGTGAACAAAAGGGGGATGCAACCATTGATCAAACAAAGAAGACATTGAACATGGTGCAAGGGGTAGTAAAAAAATTCACTGAACCAATCAGAAAGCCCTCTCCCACTGCTGGACAACAAGAGAAGACACAAGCAGCTGAATTTGCCTCACCTGACATCTAAACTGAAGCTGAAAGGATTGCTGAGACTATACAAGAACCACAAACCATAGTCTCACCACAACCTAATGAATGTAACATTCTGGCACTATATGAACCTAACAAGGAATTTACAAAGAAGAGAACTGTCACAGAAATAATGATGGATACCACAAAGGTTGATGTAGCAGAGGTGGCCAAAAAGAAAATGAAGGCCATAGTATTCGATGCCATGATGGGAAATGGAGAAATCTACATAGAAGAAAATGAGCCAATAGGAGACCTAAGCCCACATGCCAAATTTAATCTCACCAGAAGAACAGAAGAAGATCCAACTGCATCACTTGTGGAACAACTAGAGATGCCAATCAGAAGAATTCTAAACATCAAAAATAAAGAGATAGTCTCTAGGGCAACCACATACATGTTTAATGAATATAAGATTGAAAGAGGAGAAAATTTGTACATAAAGATCCCTGATGGAGATTTGGAAGACTTACATCTAAAAGATCTGATAATGATGAGAAAAAATTCATGGATAAGTAGTCTACAAACATCCAAGTCAATAGAGCACTGGATGCAATTTCCAATACAGCCAGAAAACAGTTTATGAGAAATGCTCAAAATGACTTTGATCTTGCCTTAACCCATCCCCACATGCTGCAAACGATCAATATAACTGAACCCATTCAAGACATCCTAAAAGAAGTACACAAGCCCAAATCTAGTATGATAGCACTGATACCAAAAAAAGGAATCATTTTTAGGGATGACCTCTAGATCAAGAGAATGTTAAGAGTAAATGAAATCAGCAAATACTCAAATCCGACTCTGAGATACTTGAAGACTTGCATGGAAGCAGTTCAAGAAAAACCGAAGTTGATGGGAATTTAGAAAGGAAGAAGAAATTGGATGAGCTAATTGATAACTGGATAGAATCAAGGGGCTTACTTAAGTCAATGTTGTTTACCTGCACAAGAACTATCCCACAAAAGAAGAAGCTCAAGCCTCTTGACAAGAGGATTCTTTGAAGTTGTTGAAATTTTCTTTTGATTGTAATCTGTTAAAAAACTTTTAATTTTGTTATGTTCTAAATGTAATTGTCATTACAGTTTTCTTTCAGTACTTTAGATTTTTGTTTTTTTCTTTAAAATTTAATTGTCTAAGTACGCATCATTTTACTTACAACACTTAGGGGGAATTGTTAGAACCTAAATGAGAAAACATGAAGTGTTGAAGGAAATTGAAGCTATGAACCAAGAGCTGAACAAAGTGAAGAACATCTAGAAAATGTTCCAGCTAAAGACATAAAGATCAAAAAAGATTCAAGAACAAGATCTCTTTGAAGATATAGACAATAGAAGACAAATACAACTCCTATCTGATGAAATATGGAAAGAAGACAGAAATCTGGGACAAAGGAACAAGATTTATGGGACAGACTCTGATATTGACTAAGTGAACCAATCCCAGACAAAGAAAAAACCGTCAATCTATCTGAATAAACTGAATTTATTAACCGAAAACCAATCGGTTAATAAAACAAGTTAATTTAGAGTCTGTTTGGTACCGGGTAATGGAATGAACGAGTGAATGGAATGGACGAAGGAATGAAATGGATGATTACCATTCCATGGTCTTGTTTGGTTAAATGTAAAAATGGAATGAATCGCTACTTTGTACTGTTTGGTATGTAGGAAAAGACAAAGTAATAAAATCGGCAGCAGTGAGTGGCGGCATTGGCTGTTGGCGGCAGGTGTCGTGACAGTGGTTGGTGCCGGCAGAGGTGGTGGTGGACGGTGGGTGGTGGCAACAGCGGTGACGATGGTGGTGGTAGTGGTGATCAATGGCGGCAACGACAATGGGTGGTGGTGTTGGTGGGCGGCGACAGGGAGTGACGACAACAGTGAGTAGTGGTGGCAACAACAGTTGACGGTGATAGTGGTCGGTGGCTCGCGACGGTCAGAGACGGAGAGTGTCGGTGGTGGCAGTTGGTGCTTGGAGGTAGGTAGTGGAGATGGAGGTAGCGGTTGTTGGTGGGTGGTGGTGGTGGGCGGTGGGTGGCGATGGTGGTGGTCGGCGACAGAGCGTGGCAGTGGTGGTCGGTGTGTGGCGGTTATCGATGGTCGGCATAGCGGTGGCCAGTGGTGGCATCAGGTGGTGGTGATGGCGATGGGTGGTAGTGGTAGAGGTGATTGGTGGTGGTTAGTGGTTAGTGGTGATGAAGGGTGACAGAGGGAATGGAAAAAAATAGGGGCGTTGGTTGGAATAAATTTTGGGGTTTTTAGAGGGAATGGAATGAAGGAGGTAATGTATGATTCCATTACCTTGACCAACCAAACACCTTTTTTTTCAATCCATCGTAATGTTCCATTCCATTCTCCCTCTCATTCATGCGTACCAAACGTTATCTTATAACTTCAGTTTCAGTTGAAAATAGTAACCGAACCGACTGAACCACACACACCATACACTGTGAAAGTATCTAT
Organism: Ambrosia x helenae; assembly: GCA_030844895.1. Taxonomy (NCBI): domain Eukaryota; kingdom Viridiplantae; phylum Streptophyta; class Magnoliopsida; order Asterales; family Asteraceae; genus Ambrosia; species Ambrosia x helenae. The sequence continues at coordinate 104,008,687 of CM061231.1, read as the reverse complement.
ATTTCTAGCCGCATTATCGGGCATAATTTGTATCATTAAGAGTTAATTACCAAAACCGACTATATGGTTTCGGCCAATATGCCAGTCCAGCCCAAAACTTTAAAAATTGCTTGAACAGTCCCTAACTTTTGACGAAATAGGCCAAAATAGTCCATTTCGTTAACTAGGTTAAGTTAATGTCGTCAAGTCAGGGGTATAATGGTCAACTACCTATAAAATTTTAAGCAGACATTTGGTTATCCCCTTTTAACCCTAATTATTCACTGTTCTCGTCATTTACCTCCCTCTGCTTTCATCTTCTCTCTCTAACTCTGCTTTGCTCTGCTAATCTTCTTCTCCCCTGCTCTGATTCTCTTCTTCCCGACATTGATCATCGACGAGGGATGGCGTGTGAGGAACGATGGACAGAATTTGATCCTAACTTAGAATATGGTCAGTAGTTCTCTTTCATGTTTGTGTTAATAACTCAAACTATTGTCATTAAATTTCATGTTTACCTCTGTTTGTATGATTCTGCAGGTTCAAGCAAAGAGGAGTTTTCGATTAAGCTTTATCATGCTGGTGAGTTTAGTAACCCTGAAGTAGCTATGATGTATCTAGATGCCAAGGTGAACTACATTGATCATGTGAACTCTGATTGGTTTGCTGTGGTAACTTTGTATGACATTTTGTTTGAACTAGGATACTTAGAGAGTGATGAAGTTAGGTATTTTTATAGGCTGCCAGGACAAAGCCTAGATACAGGATTAAGACTAATCTTATTTGATGCACAAGTGCTAGAAGTAAACAAACTAGTTGAGAGTGAGAAGCTAATTGTGATATATGTTGAACATATTGACCCAAACTATGAAACTTTAAAACACACAAAGCTAGGTGAAGATGTTAAGGGTAATAAGTTTGATGAGGATGACTTCTCATATTAGACAGATTTGGATATGTGGGAATGTAGTGATAATCAATATAGTACTTATAAGCTTGATAAGGATGAGGATATTCAATCATGTGGTAGTGAGGATAGAGATGATGCAAACACTAGCAACAAAAAGAAAAACAGGGAAACTGTAGGGGATAATGATGATGATGATGACTTCATTGGTGGAAGCAAAAACCATGGAGACTTGGAGTTGGTTCTTGGTGAACCTGGGAGATGATTTGGATATTGGGCCCAATGATGATTTCACTTTTATGAGTGACAGGCAGAAGGTAAGTTTCTTTGTTGTTTCTTTTTTATGTTGTTTATGCTAAGTTCTTCTATGAAATGATCAGTAATTACATTTAGTTGCCATATGTTGTTATGCAGGGTATCATACCATCCATTTCTAGGCAATACCTAAAGGCAGAACATAGGTTATGTCTAAGGCATATCTATGAGAACATGAAATCCAAATGGAGGGGACAAGCGTACAAGGAGTTGCTATGTAGTTGTTCAAGTGTGACCACATAAATAGGATGGGAGAAGGCTATGAATGCAGTAGCCAAAGCAGATAAACTTTGCATTGTTGGCTGAAAGAGATTCCACCAAAACATTGGTCAAGATCTTACTTTACTAGTATGACTCATCTTATGTTTAATGTGTTTAGAATGTATGTTAGGAAAACTGAACTGTAGTATGTTCTTGAATAATAATGCATGCAGGAAGGCCAAAGTGTAATATGGTCTTGAATAATATCTGTGAAGTTTTCAACAGGCAGCTAGTTGGTGGTAGGGACAAACCTATCATCACTTACCTTGAGTACACAAGGGAGTACCTTATAAAGAAGATTGTGGTTGTTAAGAAGTTGATTGTAAAGACTGATGGGCCTTTAACACCTGCCGCAACCAAGGCTTTTGACAAGATAAAAACGAGGCATCACAATACATTGTGATTTGGACATGTATTTTTCCTATACTCATTTGGTATGATGTTTAATGTTGTTGGAAAACATTTTGACTGTCCATGTTTAATACATGTGGATCCAGGTACCAAGTATCATGTTTTGCTACACAAGACTAGAGAGTTGTTAACCTTAAAAAAAAAAGACATGCACTTGTAGGAAATGAGACTTGATTGCTATGTTATACATGCATCCAGTGGCTGCCATATGGTGATGGCAAACCTGAGAGGTGGGTTGATTAGGTTTATTGGTTGGAAACTTGGAAGAAAGTGTATGAATGTACCATTTCTCTAATCAATGCTATGGATTTGTTGCCAGAATCAAGATGCCCAACCGTCCTACCCCCCCCCCCCCCCAAAAAAAAGAAAAACATCAAAAGCAACCAGTAAGGCCAAAAAAGTTGAGAAAGAGGTCTGCAGAAGAAATGGCAGAGACGAGTCAAGTAAGCCAGGTTGATCATGCTTCCCAGTGTACAGAGCTAATCATTCCAAACAGGGGTAAGCTGCCAATAAAAGGGAATATAGTGACTTGTGTTCTATGCAAGCAGAAGGGACATAATAAGATATCATGCAAGCTGAAGAAGACTACCTAGGTTGGCAGTGGCAGTGCAGTTGTGATGGTGGTAAGCAATGGCACTCAGGATGGTGGATTACAAGTGGTTGATTAGTAGGGTCTGTTGGTTGTGTCTTGACTTTTGAACAATATTATGTTTTTTATGTATTTGGTTGTGTGTTGACTTTGCTTATGTGTTGACTTTTGAATCTTATGGGTCTTTGTTGACTTATTTATGACCATTATGGTTATATTATGACTAACTAAGAATGTCTTATGTTGTTTTATATACGTCTATGTTGTTAAGTAGATTTTGAGCATAATATGTTGACTTTTGTAGCTGGCCCATGACCCATTTTCAAAACTACTGCATATTTGGGTTTGATCAATATTGCATATGACCCATTTAAGTTGGTCAATATTACAAATGCATGACCCATTTGTGCACAACTACATAGGCTGCTGCATTGTGCATGACCCATTTGCAGGCTTATGCATGACCCATTTGGATTCATCAATATTGCATATGTTTGCAAACCTGCATATTGCATGACCCATTTGAACAATACTACCAAACTGCATGACCCATTTGTTCAACTTCATAGGCTGCAGCATCAACCATTTCTCATAGTTCGAACACATTTCCATAACAATAACCTAAAAACAAATCACCCATTTCCATAACAATTAGCTAAAAACAACAATCATTGATTCATTAATACATTCATGAAACTGATACATGAGAAATTCAAAAGAAATACAAGCAAAACTACATACTATTTGACCCACGTGAATTTTCTGACCCAAATAACACACAATACAATATGATTAACACCTAGGTTCCACCCAAATATATCTTCAATCTTCTATTGCCCTGTGTCAATCTTGCATTTTCAGTAGACAAGTTTGAAAGGGTCACCTCATGCACACAGTGATGATCCACCCAAGCAACAAAGCCACAACCACCTACCTATCAGCACACATTGGTTAGAAATTAAAAAATTAACACCTTTAAGTTTTCAATTGGAAAACTTACTTTTTGATTACAACAATAGAACTGACAGCCAGGGTTTATTGATGTCCAGGAAGTCTTGATTATAGTGCCAGCACCACATGAGTAAACAACCATCTTGATTAAAGATCGAATTGAGTCATTGGGTTTGAATTTAGGGTTTATTGTGGATTGGGGGAAATGACAGGTTTATAAAGGGGAGATCCAAATGTCTATTTAAATTTTGTAGATGAGTTGACCATTATACCCCTGACTTAACGACACTGACTTAATCTAATTAACGAAATGGACTGTTTTGACTTATTTCGTCAAAAGTCAGAGACTGTTCAAATAATTTTTAAAGTTTTGAACTTGACCGACATATTAGCCCAAACCACATGAACGATTCTGACATTAAAATCCAATAACAATTTGCTTAAAACATAAATACATCACCTACCTTAAACCCTTGTACTCCACCATCGTACAACCAAAACCCTGATCTCAAATCTCAACAAAAAAAAAAATGGCAGCAGCTACAACAAAATTCTTCTCTCTCCTCGAAACCAACTCGTTCCGTACAATTCGGTTCCAAACCCTACTCCTCCGCCGCTACTCATCTTCCTCCGCCGATGTCGCCGGTGAACCAACCACCGGAGATACACAACAACAGCATCCGTGGCCTGAGTGGTTGACTTTCGTTGACCGTTGAAGGCCAAGGGTTATATTAATCAGGAAGGGGGAAATGATGTTGGTTTGTATAAAGATATGAGTGTTTTGAAGGAGGCTTGCCTCAGTTTTGGCCGTGATCGGTTTGATTTGTTCAAGTAAGTAATTGTTTTACTAATTGATGAATTTAATTTGTTAGATATTGATTTACTAGGTTAGATAACGAAGGTAGGACTCGAAATGTTTTATGAACTGTTTGACGGAAAATTTGTTGATGAACACATGTTTCGTTCGTTGATTTAAGTTCGTGAACGTTATTTAATGTTTGTTTAAATATTAATACAAAAGCGACAATGTCTAAAACTGAGGAGCGAATAATTATATAACTTTTATATATTTCCTATAGGTTTCTAACATCATTTACCCAATATTACAAGACAAGTAAGCTTTATATATGTTTTGGTATGAAATCGCATACATGTACAACATGAAAATCATGTTGTACAACAAGCTAATGCACAATAGTCAATTTTTTGCCAAGAAATCGCGCCACTCGTGGGATTTTTAAAAAAAGCGCACCTTAAGCGACCAAAAGTGCAAGGGATTGAGCCTTGTTGAGCTTTGAGCCTAAGCGTGTTTTTTAAACCAAGCATATATGTTTATGATTTATATTTTGTAATATGAAAGGACACAAACATGCCCCTGTTCATGCTCGTTTGGTCTGTGTTTACATGCCTAAATACACGTGTGTTGAATGGAAGAAATATTAAATAGTTAGTAATGAAGATTTAGAAATTATAAAACGATACGAAGGGGTGAAATAATGGAACCAAGAAAAAGAATATTGGGCTCACAGAAGTGTGACACGTGAGTCGTGACGCAACAAGTAACTTTTTTATTAGGTATAGATTAACTGTGTGATTAAGAATGCTGAACCTGCAATTAATGAGTTCAATTGCATTGTAGTTCGTTATCTATGCAAGATATTCAAACCCTTGTAGAGAAGGGTTGCCCTAATATTAACCGAAAGACGGTTAACTCCGGGAAACGGCTAAGAGCACATCTACAACTTGACGAAGGAGATGTAAGTTCAATTTTCATATTAATTAGGTTATACATTTAAAACGTTCAAACAGATTTTTGTGACTGATTTTGGTATGTTTATGTTTTGATTATAGGCATGTGGTGTTTGTGTCCTTCGAGGCTCGTGTGACAGGGCGTATGTGGTACTAAAAGACATTGAATCGGATGCCCGGACTGTGGATGTTGTGAGGATATTATTGAATTATGCACTTGATCCGGTAGTTGGTTTGAGTAAGAAGCCTTTAGGGGCGGATGTTGTTGAAGCATCTGCCAAGAAGTTGCTTTTGGAGTTGACCGAACTTAGTGATACGAAAGTTGACCCTGAGTTGCAAAGACCAGCGGCACCTGTTGCTCGAAAGACACCATCATTTGACTTTAAGGAACGTGATTCATCACGGAATGTTGAAATGAAAAGAGGAGATTGGATGTGTCCCAAGTGAGTATATGCTTTAGTCATTCTTAATGTTGCTTTACGTTTAAGTTACACATGTTGGTCAATTGTAAGGAATTTAGCTCACAGATTGCCTGTGCATTGAGATGAATTCTTTAATAGTTGGCTTACCGTTCTTTTGTTCATACTTGTACTAATTAATGAGTATTTCCATGGATCTTTTGCAGGTGTAATTTCTTGAATTTTGCCAGGAATAAACAATGCCGTGAATGCAATGAAGATGGTCCTCAAAAAGCTAGTAATGAGATGTTGAAATGAAAAAAGGCGATTGGATCTGTCCTCAGTAAGTTTGTAAATGAGGCGTTCGTTATAAAGCTTTAAAATTTGATCTCATCACCTCCTTCATTTATTTATTTTTCATTACGTGATAAATGATAGCTAAATTTAAGAGAAAAACATATCTGATATAATATTTTATTACATATTTTGTGATATTAATAATTATTTTAAATAGTTAAGTTTCAAGTTAGCATGCTAAGTTTGTCCATCTGTCTTGATACATCAGATTTCTGTAATCCTGATATTTTATTAGGTGATAATAAGAAAAAAAGTTGTAAAATTGGCTAAACCATAACTCCATACGAGTTTGGATTTTGCATCATGTAATGATTAAAACGCATGTAAAAGTGTAAAACAATTTTTGGTACGTGAATTTGAATCGGTTATTGACGATTGACTAATCAATACAGATATGAAAGTTGGAAATTTGATTTTTTTATTTTTGTACATTTGCTAACTCACTTGATGCACCTCAGTTTATTATGTATAGTTATCTTAATGGCTACATTGTTCTTCACTTATATTGCAGGTGCAATTTTATGATTTTTCTAGAAATATTCGATGCTTGAAATGCAAAACGGAGGGGCCCAAGAGGGTTCCAATAGATGATGTTGAAATGAAGAAAGGAGACTGGAACTGCCCACAGTAAGTAATTAATGTCGCGTGCTCCTTTGGTCACTTGAAATTGCAATGTTTGACATTACTTATGACTGTAGATTAAGGACCAATTAGTTCTTCACTATTTGAGTAGGATAGTGATTCAAATTGTCATGTGACATTTATATTGATTACTTTTTAGACCTATGATTTATGTTATATTGTCAACAGGTGTCGATTTATGAATTTCGCAAGCAACACAAAGTGTTTACGTTGCCGAGAGCACCGTCCCAAGAGACAACTGAATGCTGGAGAGTGGGAGTGCCCCTCGTAAGTCTCGCAGGAATGCTTTATCGTTTTAAAATCCTTTTATTATTGATTTATTAAATAAGAAGAAATTATAAACGGGTTATAGTAATTTCAATGTAACTGTTAAAAGTTTAAACACATCCAAACACGGTCTTCTAGTTTGATTTTAATTGTATAAAATCACATAACCCGTTTTATGACACTTACAAACACCTGGTATATATTTTAGGTGTGATTTTGTCAACTTTGCTGGGAATGTTGCTTGTCGGAAGTGTAATGGTGAACGACCCAGTGACGCGGAATCTAAATACCAAGAACAGATGTGGAGGAAACCTTCTTAAGTAACTTCTCTGTTTTGGTATGTAACTTAACTAAAAAACAGTATTAGTCAAACCCATGGTTTTTCTGACCCATATATATGTTTTCCTGCCACAGGGATACAATCGATACATAATTCCATTAGGGCGTTTATCGTTAGCATGTGCACGAAATTTTGAACTTTTGTGAATCACCAGCAAGTCGTTTTTAAAGATGCAAACATGTGGCCGTCCTTTGCGTCTGGCATGAGGAAGTTTTTTTTTTTTTTTTTTTTTGGGTTCGGCCTTAAAATACGATTGTACGATCATTATACATTGTGGTTGAGGTTCTATACCTTGTGTTATAAATCATACTCAATGCGCATACAAGTAAGTTAACAAGTGTTTCAAAATGTTAAAAACACACATCCACACACGATTAGATAGCCATATTTCTTCAGGAATAAGTAAGAATTCGAAAATGGAAGTGTCAAAAATAGTATTAAAATGCTTGAAATTCAACCATTTCTTGATGTCTCAACACAAATGTAGTTTTCTTAAATCATTTTGAAGTCGTAACATTTGAACATTTGGCGTCTTATTAGCTTCGAGATAGTGTGCTGGTACTCGCTTTGCTATAATCTGTGGAGCATAGCTATGGTTATATGAACAAACATTTTACTACTCTCTGTGGCATTGTTTGCAAATATTATTTCGTCAAAACATAATGTAGAAATACTTGGCGCCTACTATTATGTCAAACTAGGTTTAGTTTGAACATGATTGTTGCTACTCTTGCGTTCTTATGTGCGCGTGCTTCTCAGTTTGTAAAATTTGCCCGTTGTCGCTTGTACTATTGATGTTTTGACGTAGCATTTTGTTGGCAAGTTAGGTGGTAAAACAGTGTGTTCTTCCAAGCTTCTCATCAGATAACTTGCTACACAGTTGGAATTTTTCCATCAGCATTATATATACGAAGCATCCAACATTTTGATTAATTACACCTTTGAATTGAGATAAGCTCTCTAATTCAACGACATTTAAAAGTTAATGACACGTTAATAAGTTTGTTGTCAAAATAGATGTGTTGGTAAATACGAAAGTAAGTTTTGTTTTAAAGCGCGACAAACCTGATCTGATCATGGTGCGGTGTGACGCAGTTATTTTTAAAAGACTCTGGGGTATGGTGGTTATAAATGTTAAAAGTGATTGTAAATGTTAAGGGTGGAATTAGTATGTGATGCTCTATAAAACTAATTGAAAAGAGTTGTTACGGAAATGTTTCAAATCTCAAATATAGTTTGGTCAAGGTTATCATACAAATGAATGAAATTTATTACATTTTGAGGTTATGATAACAGTCTAGTTTTATAATTTTCGTCATAACTTTAAAATAAAGTTATTATGAAACAAAAAATTTAACACAAAAAACATAATTAAGGATCAGCAGTTCATTCCCGTCTGTTGAGACCATGAAAAAAGCGATGCTTTCTTCTTCGTGAATGCTGCTTTGAAGCTCTTGACATTACATACGGAATAAAATGCACCTAAGCAACAAGAATCCCGATTAGTCAATCAAAGATCATCATATAGAATGATGGGTTGAGTTATTCTACAAAGACTACAAAAAACGAGAAGAATACAAAAAGCGCAATAGATCATGAAATATGACACAATGAGCCACAAAATATAACACAGTACCAAAAAATATAACACAATGCTGAAGAAAAAAGACAATGAATTGAAAAAATAACACAATGATGAAAATAAGAAAAAGACACAATGGTACATAAAAGACACAATGATATAATGCATATTCTAAAATCTACAAGCTAAAACCCCAAAAAAGGAAGACCTAAAAACTAACGTCGTAGGGTTCGATAAGACGATTCCAATGCCGCTTAAATGGGTTCAATCGGAGTTCGTTTGATACCCTTCCTACGACTTCCTATTTTTCTTTCACTATGTATTTGATCCTAACCCATAGAATGATTTAGCGATGAAAGTATGCAACGGGGGGGGGGGGGGGGGGGGGGGGGGGTTTAATCGATGTGATACCTGAGAGTGATTGCGTACATCATGATCTTGAAGGTTTGCATCATCATTAAGAAGCTTTTCATTGTGGTGTGACAGACAGAAATTTCTCCACACATGCTTCCTGGAAACACAAGCAACAAATGAAAGCTCAACAACCACAAAATGAATTTTTTTATTCATAGGAAAAATGTATTATTTTTATCTTTTTAATGCAAATAATAGAGTAACACAGATACAAACTTTTTAAAACAAGATGAGAATATACAAGTAGGTCTATATGCTCATGCTTGAACCTAAATATATAAATAAAGGTGGTAATTTTAAACTATTTATATGGAAACGGGTCGGCTCATGTTGGATTTGATTGATAAGGGATCAAATGGATATATATAAAGATCAGGTAAAAATGAAATGGGTCGAACGTGTTAAACAAGTGACCTGTTTTGACCTTCTACCTGAGTCCCGACCCACCCTTTTTTACCACCAGTAAGTTGCATAAAGAAAACGATCAATGATGAAGTTAAGGGAAAAACCAAGAAATGTGACGATGACCCATCTTCGACTGCTCCATTTCATTGACTTTTTTCTTGACAGCAAGTTTCAAATCCTTAACTGTTGCATTATTCATCACTGCAACATCTGCGTCCAAAACAAATAACCAACAATGAATGGTGATATTCTAAGCTGAAAATACAAAGCAACGCAAGCATAACCACATACCAAAAGATGTGTTGTCTAATTTAAGTACGGTAACACGCATAGCACTCCCTAGTTCCAAGCTGATTAGCGTGTCAACATCTGACAGAGTCGGCTTTTTGGGTACATCTGCAAGTACAGGATCATCAAGGAGAGCAGCGAGTGTTGAATTTAGCTTCGCTTTCTTGACATTGTTTGTGTTGTACTCTAGAGCCACATTTTCATCCTCTTTGACACCACTCGACTTTGGTTCGCTCATCTACTTCATACGCAATGGATAAACGAAATGGCAGTCAAAAATTAAAAAATAATTCAATAAATAAATAAAGAAAATATAAAAAAGATCCCAAGGTAACCTCTACTTAAACATATTTCTTGTAATGCAATTTCAATTGTTAGTATTTATCATCTACATTCTACCATAAACCAATTCATGGCACCTTCTTAGCCACACTTTTTCTTATTTGAAACTTCACTGTACATGTAAAAAAAGGTTTTTGAAGCCAGGAGTCTTAGGAGTAGCATCTCTATTCCATAGTTGTCAATAGCGAATAGCGGACGATAGCAACAAGCTACGTATACGCTACGTAGCGATAGGGATGAAATAGCTGGCACTATTTCATGTTTAACGATATTTGTAAATATTTTTTACCCAAAAAAAGAAAAAAAAAAACAAGAAAAACTACAAATTCTCGCTATTTCCGGCTATTTGTCACTACCAACTATATAGCAACACATGAGCGCTTGGCTACGCTATTTGCTATAGCGGGCGCTGTGGTCGCTATTAACAACTATGCTCTGTCCCCTATGATAAAGGAACGGTTTGCACTATCCCACCATCCATAAATCCTACACCAATACGAGTGGGCTTTTACTGCGTACATTCGTTCGTTTTGTTTTTACATGATTAGTTGAGGATTCCAAAACTGTTACATATATTTTCTAAGGCAATGAAACAAAATTGATGTGTTACCAATTATGAATAGATAAAAATAACAACACAGCAGCAATTTGTTCCAAACATATCAAAGATTATTAAATGAACCAAATTAAAGTGTTGGGCATCGGGGATTGGGTTGGGGCAGTGTTTATTTCTAAATGGTGTTCAATAATAATAATAATAAAAAAAAACCTCAGTGGAGCAATACATCGAACACCTTATGTACAATCAATTGTCTTAACATAGAGTAAAATCCCTTCATACCCAGTTCGAGTAACATACCTTTAATCCCTTGGATTTGTTCCTATATTACAGAAATCACTCTTGTTGCATAAAATCCAACTTCCCTGAGAATTTAGGGGATTTTCGACCTCTATAAGACCGGTTTGTTGACCCATTTTAAGTTTCTGGAATATTTTGGTAAATTACGTACACACCCCTATGTTATGCCTCTTGTTACAAACTAGTTTTTTACCGCGTCGCGCGTTGCCGCGACAGCGTAGCGTTTGTGACTTCATTTCAAGCGTTACGATAATGACACAAACACGTTGCGGCGCGCGATGGGTCACAACATGCAACATCTATTCTGTACATGCTGGCCACAACACGTGACGGGGATTCTACGTATTGCACGAATGATACCTATTGGATATAAGTAATACATATTGGCCCTGCGCTTCTCGGCGTGAGTATGTTCGCTTTTTCCCGTGTAATGAAGCAAGAGTTTGGTCATTATCAGTTTTTTGGCTTGTCGAAAACTACAAAAGCAAACACCTATGCAATTTTCGATAATGACAAAACATCAGCACTCGTAAGTAATAAGTTGATGCCACGATGGCACAACGATAACATCAATCGCTATATCCTACTATTATATTAATTCCTTCGAATGCTACATCGCTTCTAAAAAATCTTGAACAAAGAGTTCAAAGTTCGTTATTTTGGCACAAAAGTTAGAGACCAAAATTCATTATTAAATTAGTCAATATTTTTTAGCCTCAGACTGTAAAACATGTCAAGCCAAAATATAAAATTTAAAACCGACCTAAAACCAAACCAGTACTCACAACCGAAAGAGCCCAAAACGTACACATGCACACCCGACCCGACACCCGTGCTCGAAGCTATTAAAAGAGTCTATAGGAGCAACGAAACACATTTTTTCACAACCTAAAGGGTTGTAATCGTCTACCTAATGTGGATGAAATGCAAACTTTCAGTGGACAGGGAGCATAGCATCAGTCCAGCAACGTTCGCTCAAGTTAAATGACTCCACATCGAAAAGTAATCAAACCACATAATGCCGTTCAAAAAAAAAAAAAATCAAACTACATAATGACAAACTCTCTGTCATCTCTCTACCTACTTCATAACTTCAACAAAACCACATCGAAAAGTAATCAAACCACCCCCACCGAGGTCGATCATCACCGCCACCATCCGCCACATCCCTTGTCTACCTCCCTCTCCTACTCTCTTAAAGGACAGGTGTAAGCAGATCTATGATGGGGGACGATAGCGTCCACCAACGAAGTAAAAGGTGGAGCTCCCGAAGGAGCAACGGCAGAGCACCGCCACAGACGGTGGCGCGTCTCCTCCGGCCGGCGACTGGTTAAGCTGAAGACAGAAAGTGAGGCCGTCTTTCTGAGTGTTTTGGGATGATCTCTGGGCGTTTTGGCTGATTGATCATGGCCGTTGATGTCGAAGCAGGTTGCCACGTGGAAGAACGCCGGCCGTAAGAGGGGTAATGATTGTCACCGTCGATGTCAGAGCAGGTAGCCACGTGGATTAACGTCGGCTGTGAGATAGCTACAGTAAACGCCTCTCACAGCCGACGTTACCAATTGTAGTTATATATAATTGATGGTTAGTTAGGCATGCGGTTTTCTAGAATTACAAAGTTGTAGAAAGTGTACCAAATAGACTCTGAGTGAACACATTCTAATAGCATTGGGATCGTCTTGTCAAATTCTACGATCTTATATTTTAGGTTTTGCTTTTGGACTTTTAGCTTGTAGATTTTAGATTTTTTTTTTCAAGATTATTGTGTCTATATATTTATCATTGTGTTTTGTATTTTGTATTTTGTATTTTCATCATTGTGTCACTTTTGCGATTCAATGTGTCTTTTTATCTCATCGGGATTGTGTTATATTGCTCGGTATTGTGTTACATTTTGTGATCTATTGTCACTTTGTACACTTTTTAGATTTCAGAGCCTGTGTAGGATAACTCCTCCCATTTTTGTAACTGGAATTACATTGTTCTTGTTGGGAGTTGGAGACTCTCAAAATAATTTCTTCTTAATATCTATAATCTATAATACATTATAAAGGAGGAGTTATGTACAACAAGGTAATTTGCATTTCCGTACAACTTAACAAGCAACATGTACAACATATTTAAGCAAGAAATTTAAGGGTATTATGGGCATAATTGGGACAATTAAGACACTTAAGAGGGTAATATAGACATTTCATCCACCTCCTCCTTTACAATATCAAAAGACTTTTACAATACTACCCTCCTTCTTCCATCCATACCCTTCAATCCTTTGCCTTCTTCCTTCATCAATATAGATCATTAACCTCTTGTCCCTTCAAGTTCCGTAACCTTAAGGATCAAATTGAATGAGATTGATTGTGAAATTCAAGTCCCCCTCTTATAACATTCAATTGAAGGCCACATGAACTATCTTGCCTAAAAAAATGCTTTTGTAAGAACTATTACTTATTTTACTATTTGCATTTTCTTTGTTTGTTGCACAAAGTTTGCAATGTTTTATATTCTTTTTTTTTATTTACGCACCTAGATTTGGACAAGCACATTGCAACGAACAATTTTGACTGCAAATCAAATTGCTGGATTCCCCAAGGTTAGTTTTACATGTCACATAAATTGCTTCTTTGATCATTTATCATTTGTAAAATTTGTGTACTTTCTTTACGTTATAGATACAATGGCATGCACTTGATGAGATAAATGCTGGTGTATGTGACGGTATGACGTATGAAGAACTAAAGAAGAACATGCCTGAAGAATACGAGTATGTTAAATATGAAATATTCGATTTTTTTTATTTTTTTATTTTTGTAATTTTATACCTTTCCATTCAATGGTCTTTTTTTTTTTTAAAGGTCAAGGAAGAAAGACAAACTTAGGTATCGATATCCTCGTGGAGAGTCGTATCTCGATGTGATACAAAGGTATTGAATTCAAATACAAGGAAAAAATCTCTGTTGAAAATACAGAAAGTAAATAATTAAAGTTTTGGTATTTTAAGCAACGTCAAAAGTTTGCAGTTGTGCATATAACAGGTTGGAGCAGGTTATTATTGAGTTAGAACGACAACGCGCGCTTGTTGTAGTCGTATCTCACCAGGTAAGACAAGGCAACCACAAAATTTTACCTCCACAAATGGGTAAAAAAAACTAAAAATAAAACGGGTTAAACGTGTTTGTAAAGTGTATTTTAATACATGTGTATGTATCAATATAGCTTTTGAATAATATTTAGGGCATTAGTTTTTTATTAACATTTTAAAATCAAATGAATATTATTTTTGGTGGGCGTGGCCCAAACCGTATGTAAATTACTTGTTACCCAACTCATCCATTGAAAGATTTGTGCAATGCAAACATGAGTTTAATGAATTTGTGCATTGCAGGTTGTTATAAGAGCTTTATATGCCTATTTTGCTGATATGTCATTGAAAGAAATTTCACACATAGAGGTAAACAACAAAACATTAGATCAATCTTTTCGGTCTTTTAATCTTTGAAAACACGTTAACACGTTTGAATATCGGGAATTTCAGATGCCGCTTCATAGGAAGTTCTGGTACCAAAAAAAGATACTGACTATATTTTCCTCGCGTAACGAACCCGCTGCAACGCGCGGGCATTACCACTAGTATAGTTATAATATCTAAGTGTATGTTTGGTTCAATAAGAGTATGTTGTTAGAAGAGGGGGGGGGGGGTGTTGTTTGTGGAGGCAATAATATTATTATTAGTTTTTGTGTGTATAACTTAAAAAAAGAGCCAATCACATTCAACAACCACATACCCATGCCGGTGAAACCCCCAAGCCCAAGGGGCCACACCCTTTTCATGCCAAAGGGGGGGGGGGGGGGGTAGAGCGGGTGTAGCTTGCTTTCACGCCATATGGCCCCCCACTTCCCACACTCTTATAATTACTGATAGATGTTTGCGTTTAAGAATGTATCATGGAAAATGTGAATATACAAATTACACAAAGCCAAAACTGAGTCAAATCCAACATAATTTATTCATGGGAAGTTGTATCGTTTTTCTTAGCTGTTGTTTGTTTTTCTAAAGAGGTTTGCGCCGCACAGACCAAGCACAGACATTGTCATCTGTAGACTGTTTGTGTTTTCGAAGACGTTGCATTAAAAAACGTATGCGTGAGCTCTTTTTGTTGTAGACTTGGCCCAACCACTTCTAAGATCTTCTAAGGACTGCGGAGCGTTAAACACCACCACCCACTATACATCACCACCACCATCGTTCACCCACCACCACCACCGTTCACCCACCACCACCACCGTCCATCCCACCATCACCATCCGCCCACCACCATCACCATCCGCCACCGCCACCACCACCGCCACCATCCACCTCCACCACCACCATCACCGTTCACCTCCACCATCACCACCACTACCGTCCAACTCCACCACCACCGTCCGTATACTACCACTAGTTTATTTTTGTAGTCTACAGACGTTTAAAAACAAACAGTCTTCTTCTTGAAGAGTCGAAGGTTTGGTCTGCCTATTTTTCTATAGATGTCGGCAGATGTGGTTCACATACTACATACATTTTACCTCTTAAAAAACAAACAACATCTTAATGAAGAGAAGGGTATTCCAGGAATTTATGAAAATAGTTCGAATGTAGACTAGGGATGAAAATCAAACCCGAACCCGATGGGTAAACCCGAAACCCGACACATTTGGGACGGGTTTGGGGTCGGGTAATCAGGTATGGGTCCGGATATGGGATTAGTTTTTATTTTTTTCACGGGTTTGGGACGGGTTTGGGATTTGATGATATACCAATTTACCCTACCCGATTACCTGATTAGATACCCGATGTAATTTCCTATATATCTTTTAAAATATGTATTCATGGAATGGGTTCATATGAGAACCCCTTAAGTTACAAGAACTTGAGAACTCATCTCAGCCAATCACCAAGTGACACGTAGGCTTGTGGTGTATATTATATTAATGGGCATTTTTGTCCAATCAATATTATTATCTCTCCTTAATCATCATCAAGCTTTTCTTTAATATTATTTTAGCTGAATTATTGTCAGCTATCATCCCTGTCCCAAGACAATCACATATAATAATAATAATAATATCCTTTCTCTTTCTCTCTCTTATTTCAAACAAACAAACCAGAAACATTCAATCCATTTCTCTTTCTATACTACACTTCTTTCTCTCTCCCATCATCTATCTGATGAAGACGAAGAAGACGATGGTTTTAAAGACAATAAAGGCGGGGGTAGTTATGGTGGTTGTCTGGGTGAAGGAGGCGACGGTTATGGTGGTGATTGTGGGTGTGGTGAAGGAACATCGGGGTTTTGGTATCCCCCAAATTGTGAAGATCAATCTGACATCTAATGGGGTATGGTGGTGGTGGTGGTGGTGGTGAAGCCGGCGGGTATGGTGATGGGTTTTGGTGGTGGTTCATGGTTGTGGAGGTCAGGGTGGTGGCTATGGCTGCAATCGTCCCTGTGAAGATGATGACGGTATTATTATTATTATTATTATTATTTTCAGTGTTAGGGCAAGAAGCCACATGTGAAATTGAAGAGAGTAATGAAAGGGAGAGGTGCAGTGCGTCTTACGTCTGTTGATGGTCGTCATTTTTGCAAGAATTGGATGGAGGTGGTGGGTTTTTTGTTGGTGGGTTTTTACATAGATGTAAAACAGGTATTTTGGTGAAGGCGATGGTGAAGAAGAATGAAGATGAAGGTAGGTTTTGGTATTTTACATAGATGTAAAACAGGTTAAGGACTAGTTTAGGCTGTTTTACACAATTTCAAAAGCCCTGACCAAACATTTCAAATCTATAAAACCTACACATCAACTGTTATATGTCAACACCTTTCAAAAAAAAAAAAAACTGTTATATGTCAAAATATTTCGGTGGATTGATGAAGTTAAACATGATTTTCAGGTGAAATGGCCTAGAGGAAAGAGATTTAAAGATGTTTTGTGGATAAAGGTTCATATTTATTAAAGGAATGGCTAGTACAACCATGTTTCATACAGTCATTCAAACGCCTATTGATCTTGTGACAAGAGCACGCTCATGATCTACAGGTACATCAGTCACAGTTTGACTTTGAGGTCAAACATTTTACTTCCAAAAGTATAAATTTATGTGGATTTTGTTATTTTTTCCTCACAAAAAGATTTTTCCCAGTTGTATTATGTTAAAGTTCATTATGATCATAGACATGTGTTTAAAAATATTAACATCTACCAAGTGTTTAAAAATATACACTAATGTAATTACATTTATGTAAAAGACATTATTTTCAATACATCGTTATATCTGTTTAGACGCAAAAAATTGATACAAATGAAACCCAATGTTGTTATCCTCTCCTTTTACACTAGTGTAAATTACGCCAAAAAAAATGACAGTGGATTTACAATGTTGTCTAAATGTCTTTTATGTTTCTGTAAGTGTAATGATGTCTCATTTGTGTGCTATGCAGGAATGTCATTCATATTTAGCCATGAGCGTCTTACGCTGCTAATTATGACAGTGTACTCTTTATATTCTACATGGACTTTGGTTGGCTTGCTTGGTCTTTATCTTTGCTTTGAATTTATCATTTTTCTCAAGTGACGCTCTTGTATACTTCTTTGAGGAATAACGTGAATGAGCATAGAAGAGCCAACATTGTCCCGGAACAAACAACTGGAATGCAAAGTGGACCAGGTTTCTTCAATGGCGAGGAATAGCACGCTGATGGTGGGTCTTATGCACCAGCTGACGTGGATCTGGGGTACCATCAACCAGTGGGTCAGATTCTGAAGATGAAGTTGTTGGATTGTTAAACTCAGCAGATCACTATTCAGCATTGGGTTTGTCTAGATTCCAAGAAATAGATGTCACTTTTGTCGAGAAAGGATACAGAAAAAAGGTTCAAACAAAATCATTTGGCATAACTGATTTTACTTTCATTTCAGGGAAGGGTGAATAGTGTTTACGACTCTTTGATTATTCTTTGATTTACACCAACGTAAGTACGCATGTATAGATGTATGATTACGACTCTTTGATTATGTCACTGACGATGCAAATAGTGTTTACGACTCTTTGATTATTCTTTGATTTACACCAATGTAAATAGTGTTTATATACTCTAACTAGTAAGTTTAGCCGCGCTTCGCTGTGGATTTTCGGGAAAGGGTAAACATAGTTTTGGTAGGTGTAGGATTTAGATTTACATGTTGCTGACAAACTTGTCCTCTGATAGTTACAAAACAACCAACTTTGTCACATGGTTCCTTCATCTACTGTTGTTCTTAAGTGATTCCTTGATCTAAGCTTACAAAAGATAATTATGCCTTAGTTTAGACTCACACTTCTAGATTTTCTTTTTCATGAGATTCATGCTTAGTATTTTTTTACACCACCACCTTTGCACCGTTGTTTTGGGAAACCCATCTATGAAAATTATTTACGCCAGTGTAAAAACCCAAAAGATATTTATAATTTGAGATTAATATTAAAAAACAAAAGGAAATACTCCGTTATTAATTGCATATGCACAAACGAAATACCATTGATTGCATCCTATTGCGGAAAAAAAAAACACTCTATAAACACCATTGTCCGCTACCATACACAAATTTACGGTGGTGTTAACACAACAGAAACGTTTGTAAAAAACAAAAATTAGTGTAACCTCATGCTTCATTATGCACACATGAACAAAAGCCTTATAGGGTATAAAAAAACTTGAACACGCGAACTTTTGCACCCCAAAATGTTGATCATTATTCGCCTCTCTTCGTTATCCAACCTAACAAATTTAATAAACCACAAAAATTAAAAACCTGTTTTACGTCGGTGTAACCCCAAATATTTATTAGAATACTAAAAAAAACTATTTACGTTGGTGTAACCCATTAGTGATTGAACAACAAAAAAGATGCACACCTTTTCTGAACCTAAAAATCATTAGACATGAACCCAATACATATATAATATTCAATCGTCAGTGACATATCATCAAAGACTCCAAAACAAATACTCGCCGGCATCAGCTTTGACGAATTACCACAGGCCCCTTCTGGTACATCTTTCTGCATTGAAAAATTCTAATAAGCTGTAAAAGAAAAAAACAATAAATAGGTATTATGACAATAAAACGCCATTAAGTTAGTGTGCACCAAAAGAAAAAAAAACATAGGCTAATCCTATTTACATTACTCTAAAACACAAAAGTCACTTTGCATGAACGGCTAACAAACTATTTACATAATTTCTACATAAATTACGGTGGTGTAAACACCACACAAATGTTGTAAAAAAACAAAAATTAGTGTAACCTCATGCTTCACTATGCACATATGAATAAAACGCAATTACGTTAGTGAGCACCAAAAAGAAAAAAAAAAATAGACTACTATTTTACATTACTGTAAAACACAAAAAGTCACTGTGCAGGAATGACTAACAACCTATTTACATAAACCGAACCAAAAACCATACAACCCCTTGAAAATGCAATTGTTACAATAGCCCTGCAGGAACAAGTACCATATCTTCGTAACCTTTAGCCCTGCACAAATAAGGAAAAAAAAAGAATCACAAATAAAACCAAAGAGAAATGTAAACCTTTCACACGAGCGTGCTTATCCTTCAAAATTAGTTTATTTTCCTTTGTAGATATTTTTATAGATATCCAATTTTATGTTTTATCAGATCCATAAGTTTCCTTCATTCTAAAACATCCACCAGATGGATTTTAACTTTCAAATAGTTTCAAACTTCAAATGGTATTATATGATTCGGCACTAACAAAATCCCATAAAAAATTAAAACTAACAACCAAATGTATTAAGGATTCGTCGAGCAAGCATTTAAATCAGAAACATACCTATTCAATAATCTTAGTCGATCAGATCCTTTCTTTTTGCACGGGGGTTTATATTCGATGTTCGCCGATGGGGGTTTCTTTTCTTGATGAAACGAGAGTTTTTTCTTTTGATAAAAATGAAACAATGAGTGAATAAATTTTTCAAAATTTTCTTTTAATCTGAGTGAAGTGAAATGGTGTCAGCAGGAGGGAAACGAGGGAGAGAGGTTCTGCCATTTGTTTGATACAAAAGGTCCAAAACACCCTGCAATGATTTTTTGTAATAAAAAATTACATGTTGCAACTTGTGGGTTGATAAAAGACAAAATACAAAAACTTTTGATCTCAACCATTGATTGCAAAAGATCAATGGCATATAATGGTTCTCATGGTTCTCTCAACTCACACTAGTTCTCAAAATAACCCAACCCTATTACCCATGTATTCATAATCTATACTACTATATAGTGTATTCTGGACGGGCAAAATCGTCATTTCATATTCAATTACATGGACAAATATGTAATTTCATTAGCTTGACAAGACAAACTTAATACACAATTTAATACAAGTCAATTTATTTATAATAATAATAAAAGGTTGTTATTAAATATTACTAATGTGATAATTAAATATCTAATAAAACTAGAAGAACTACCAAAAGTTATAATGAAGATCAAGAGTTTTGCATGATGCTTCTCTATTTCTTTACCATATAAATTTAATCAAAAAGAATGAAAGAAGATATAAATTTAGAGTTCATAATATTAATATGAAATTGAATTAATTAAATGGCATCTCATTTTTTTCTACTCTCTTTCTGTCAGTTTGGGCAATTCCTATTAAGATAACTTGTTTGTCAAAACCTTTGAAGCCCTCAAATCCAATGCCGCTTTCCCTCGTGTTTGCCGTATTTTTTTTGAAGCCGATGACAATCAAGGCCATCAACTGTCGTTGTCGGTTTGTCACCCTCGTACAACACCATCACCACCCCTAGCAACCACCGAAACCATAACCACCACTATCGTCGTTGTCGCCAAAATCGTCATTTCATATTCAATTACATGGACAAATATGTAATTTCATTAGATTGACAAGACAAACTTAATACACAATTTAATACAAGTCAATTTATTTATAATAATAATAGAAGGTTGTTATTAAATATTACTAAATGTGATAATTAAATATCTAATAAAACTAGAAGAATTACCAAAAGTTATAATGAAGATCAAGAGTTTTGCATGATGCTTCTCTATTTCTTTACCATATAAATTTAATTAAAACAATGAAAGAAGATATAAATTTTAGAGTTTATAATATTAATATGAAATTGAATTAATTAAATGGCATCTCATTTTCTTCTACTCTCTTTCTGTCAGTTTGGGCAATTCCTATTAAGATAACTTGTTTGTCAAAACCTTTGAAGCCCTCATATCCATTGCCGCTTTCCCTCGTGTTTGTCGTATTTTTTGAAGCCGATGACAATCAAGGCCACCAACTGTCGTTGTCAGTTTGTCACCCTCGTACAACACCATCACCACCCCTAGCAACCACTGAAACCATAACCACCACTATCGTCGTTGTCGCCAACCACCACAATTTGTTCACCGTGGTGTTTCTTATTTACCGTCGTCATGAGAGTATTCGTAGGAGTCATGACCATCGCAGTTATTACTAGATATTCATATTGGTTCAAGTTTGTTATCAATATCCATGCTTAAGAATACATGTAATTGTTGAGACTAAATGGATATTGAGATAATGTGTTAAGAAACTTATTTTTCAACTTCTTTGGCGACAAAATAAAAAAAATGTTCCGAAAAGTGTCCCCTACATTAAATGAGCATATAGATAACTCGCCTTTTTTTTCTCAAACCATTTCGGGTTGAAAACGAGAATCGGGTTCTTTTAATAAGGATTAGAACCGGTTTTAGCCAAATCGGCATAGGCTGGAAACCAGGATAGGCAAAAAAAATAAACCAAACCTAGCAGATTGGGGTTGAGGAAATTACGACTTTTTTTTCTTTTTATTTTTTTATTTTTGCGACATTTGAGTTTTAGCTTTTTATTATTAATGTTATTATTACTATTTCGTCTACATTTACATTTAAAATCGGTGTGTCCCGCAGCAAAGCGCGAGGTTGCTTCTAGTATATCTAATTGTCCATCTAGATTGTCATCTTCTTAAAATAAACACCAATTATTTATATATAATATCTGTTATCTATGTCTTTTAGTGTTCTTATATGATTTAACTATTTTATATTTATGCATTGTAATCATTTACATACATATTTGATAATGCTAAATGTATTGGTTAGTAGTCACGCGATAGATACCCGACAAGTTTTTAGTTAGATATACCCAAAGGATAAGTTTTTAAAATTAACGGGTTTACCCGAAAACCACGGGTATACCCGATACCCGACGGGTAATTACCCGATACAAACCCGACGAGTTTTGGGACGGGTTTGGGATAAGCATACCTAATCAGATATGGAGTTGGGATTACCTAAACCCGTCCCAAACCCGACCCATTGCCATCCCTAATGAAGACAACATGTTTTATATAAAGCACTTGAAAAATAAAAAGACTTCTTGTTTTTATATTAATAATTACTTCTTGTTTTTAGATTAATAATTCTATTTAGGGCTGTAAACGAACTAAACGGACACAAAAAAGGCCTTATTCGTTTTCCTTTGTTAAGTAAGAGAAGGTTGGGACAGGGATAAAAATCACTCGTTAGCATAAACAAAACAATTTATAATTAAACCGTGAATTGGACCTAGCCTGGCCAACTGCCGTCGCCAACCGACCCTTTTTTATTGACACTAGAGTCAGCGCTTCACTAGCCTACAGGTTATTATGTGGCATCTATTGTTTAACCGCATTCACCTTGAACGTTGTAGACGATACAATTGCAGGTCGAAGAACACCCCACGCTGCAGTTTTAGAGGATTTTTGGATTAAGTTTTAAAATGCAAAAGTGCTTTTGGTCAGAAGTGTTTATTAGCTTATGACTTTTTGAAAATGAGTTTTAAAAACAAGTGTTTGGATTAGCTTTTGAGATAAGAAACATCAAAAAGTCAATAGATTGTTTTTTAGTGTTTCGTTTAACTTATTGTGAATATTGGTTGTATGGGTGGTAGATTTGTATTTTTTTTTTCCAAAAGCCAGGAGTCAAAACCGAAAGTGCTTTTGGGTTACACAAACAACTTATTGACCAAGAAGCCAATAAGTCAATAAGTTGTTTTGAAACTCAATCCCAAACACCCTCTTAGAGTCACTTCCAGGTAGTCTAACTATTAGGGTTTCTAATATTCCCACCATGTTTAATAATTTATTTCTTAGGATGGGTTGAATTGAAACTGTAATGATGAAGATGAGGCTTCTTTATTATCATTATTATTGTATGAAGCCCCAAGGAATTATTTAGAAGCAAAGGAAAGTAAGTTCTGAGCAAACGCGATGGATGTGAAAATAGAGTCTATAAAAACTAACTATACTTGGACTTACGTTATGTTCTCGAGTTTACTAAAGAGAAGAAAAGAAAAAGAAAAAGAATTTAGGAGAGAAAAGAAAGAGAGGCAAAGGAAATATATAACTTCATTTTATGTTTCTAAGTTCGAAGGAAAGGAAAAGAAGGTAAATATTTTATGAGTACCCGAGTTGAAAGGGAGAGAAAAGAAATGTTTAATTTTACAGTTATACCCCCATTGTATATTATAGTAGTTTAAGTATGAGGGTAAAATAGTAAATGAAAGGTCTTTTATTTAATTTTACAGTTATACCCCTATTGTGTATTAATCGTCGTTAAAAATAAATATTTTATGTTATTGGTTCGGACCTAAGGGCATTTTTTCGACTCGTACAAGACACTTGAATTATCAGAACCAACTTGCTCTCAAACCTCAATAACTTTACTAAAATCTAAAAGTCCAACCCAAATTTCAATAAACTAATAAACTCTAACTCTCTAAGTCCAAATTCCTATATACAATAAAAGCCCAAAGCCCCAACCCAATAATACAACCCAAGCCACAAGCCTAACTCCCACCCTGAAGTCCATAACTCATTAACCCATCGATTAGGCTCGAGTTATAACTTATGAAAGCTTGAGCTCAAGCTTGGCTTGATTCGAGCTTTGTTCCTAAAGCTCGAGTTCAGCTCGTAGGTAGCCTTTTCAAGTTCGGGTTCCTGATCGTTTATTTTTTATTAATTAAATTGTATTACTTATAATTAATATATTAAATAAAATTTAGTTTTTTCCATTATTTTATAAATATTATTTAAATTATTTAAATCTATATTTAAGATATAAATTAAAAATTATAAAAACAGTGGGCTCGTTTAGACTCTCGAGCCGGCTCGAGCTTGATAACCAAAGCTTGGGCTTGAGCCCGTTTAAGCTCAGCTCATTTTGAGCTAGCTCGAGTAACTCATGAGTAGTTTGGGTTGTTTGCACCCCTAGACAAAAAAAAAAAAAAAAAAAAAAAAAAACAAACAAACGAAAGAAGCAACTTCGAACGTAACAGTCGACATGAAGCATTAGATTACCCTGCCCTGCAGCTACAACCACTACGAGCTGGCCAGCCGCCACAACTTCCTTGCTAGGCGCTCGTGTCTCCACCTTCTCTGCCCTACAACAGTGCGACCCTACTCGGGTAACTTTATTTATTATTAGTGTGTGTATTTTTGTTTCGTTTAGATTATATGAAAGTGCGGTAAAAAATATTTAAACGTTACCCCTAAATTTTTTGTCTAGATCCGCCATTGTTTGGACTCTAATGAATCTACCAATCGAACAAAACCCAGCGGACTTAAGTGGGTTTATAAAAAGATACGAGATGCAATGAGTTACTGTAGAATATAAAGCTAGACTTGAAAAGGTTTAAGCTCAACAATACAGAGTTGAATATGATGAGGTATCTGCTCTAGTGGCTCAACTAGAAACAGTTCGTACGGACGAGTGATGGAAAGTACATCATCTTTTATTTCAAATTGGTGTCCTTACATGGTGATTACAAAGAATCGTATTCGTCTCACAGCCTAATGGTTACGTGAAGACAAAGTTTACGTCTGTCGAAGGCTTTTCGAGCTTGGAATCTCAAGCAAGATGGTACACGGAAGGGGCTCAAGTGTCAAAATAGTCAGCACAGATTGACTTTATTATTAAGAATAGTCAAGAACAAAATCTGATTCAACAATTACAAACAAAACCTCACTACAAATCAAGAACTCTCAACACTCAGAAGTGATTATACACAATAATCACTCTATAAAACACACCAGAGTAACACTAGTTCAAGATCAAGATGATCTTGAACGAAACCCTAATACTTGTGCAGGAGAGAGAACTGAACGCGTGTGAGAGAGAATAACAATGATCGTAAACTGCACAAAGGGAGACATAGAAGTCCTTTTATAGGACAATCACCAAGGCTCAAAGAAACACAAATCAGACGGCTGAAATGGATTTGTGTTCCTTTTATAGGACAATCACCAAGGCCCAGCCTTCACCAGGAGCCCATCAAACCTTTAAGATATTAGCCCACCAAGCATCTCATAAGACACAAAGCCCAGCAACAACCAAGACTATACTTGTAACACAATGCCAAAGTTGAGTAAACTTACAAGAGACTTATGCAAAATATTATATAACCTTTCAAATAATAAAAATGAATATAAAGATATATATGTATATATTTCAATACCCCCCCCCCTCAGTTTTATTATTTGAAACAGTTTAACATTTTTATCAATTGACACATTTTCTCATGTTATGAGGAAGACAATCCTTTTGGAAAAAAGGTCAGCAGGCTGATCGCTTGAACAACCTTAATGGTTTTGATAATCCCTTTAGAGATTAAATCTTTGAGGAAGAAAAGATCCAACTCAAAGTGTTTAGTTTTATCATAAAACATAGGATTAGCAGCAATAGACATTGCAGCAGAACTGTCACACTAAAGAACAACAGGTAGTTTTACCTGAATGTTTAGTTTAGATAAAAGATATTTTATCCACATAATCTCACAGGCTGTATAACACATTGCCTGGTATTCAGCTTCTACCGAAGACTGGGATATAGTAGCCTGTATTTTACTTTTCCAGGATACCAAGCAATTGCCCAACATGACACAAAACCCAGTCACTGATTTCCTTGTTTCAGTGCATTTGGCCCGATCAGAGTCTGAATGAGCAACAAGGTCAAAACAATCACTTTTAGAAAAGTGAATGCCAAACCCAGGAGCACTTTTCAAGTATCTAAGAAGTTTTAGAGCAATTTTAAGATGCCCCTCAGTGGGTTTATGCATATATTGACTCAAGTAGTGCACTGAGTAAGAAATATCAGGCCGAGTGTGGGAAAGATAGATTAGCTTTCTCACAAGTTGTTTGTATCCAACTAGGTTAGACAAAACTTGATCATGCCTTTTGACTATATTGGTCAAAGCATGATTCTGCTCAATTGGACATGAAACTGGCTTGCAACCTAACATGCCATATTTAACTAGAAGTTCAATGTAGTACTTTCTTTGGGTTAGGCAGAAACCAGTGTCATTCCTAACCACTTCAATACCCAAAAAATAATTCAACTCTCCTAAGTATTTAATCAAGAATTTTGACTTAAAATAATTTTTGACATTCTCAATTTCAGACTTAGAGTTACTAGTAACAATGGTATCATCAACATATACCAGGAGAACAAGAAAGATATCATCAGCATGTTTAATAAACATAGAATATTCACACATGCTTTGCACAAAGCCAAATTCACTTAATGAATCAACAAGTTTCTTTTTCCACATCCTAGGGGCTTGTTTAGCCCATACAAAGACTTTTCAAGTTTGCAAACGTTATTAGAATCAAAATTCAAGCCATCAGGCATAGACGTATAGACCTCTTCAAATAGATCACAATCTAAAAAAGCGTTGTTAACATCTAATTGATAGATTTGCCAGTTATTTTGAACCGTAATAACACATCTAACAGTAACCATCTTGACAACAAGAGAAAAGGTTTCCACATAGTCAAACCCCTTCTTTATTACTAAAACCCTTAGCCACTAACCTAGCCTTATATCTATCTACCTCACCAGATGACTTGTATTTTATCTTATAAATCCATTTACACCCAATCTTATGTCTGCCTGACGTGTGCGGATATATACATAATTTTACAATGAAATAACACACGTTTTGCTTTAATATTTATAAAAATGGTTTAGACCTTAATATTAAAACACACACAATAGGGCAAGTGTACCTGTCATATATGTAGTAACGTACAGATAAGAACCAGATATCGATCCATGGACGCGCGCGGAGCAATAGTACTAAAACTCTGTCCCCGATTTACCAGTAGGAAAAGATAAGTTGAGTTTGTTTATAGCTAAATTAATTCTAACACATGTAAATAACTTAACTACGACTCCAAATAGAAAATATAACTATATAAACTATAATACGCCAATCCTAGCATGTCATCTATATAAGAAATAAAGGCGTGATCAACATTCCCATTTTCCGACAGTTAGTGTCCCTTTCGGGCATCCTAACATGACAACTATACGGAAAGCTAACACGAATACACACGTTAACCACCTCAAGTCGTTTATTAGCGCGCAGCTGATATGATCTCATGAGAATCTTTAAAGATAGGTTAGTATCACCTTTCGGGAGTCCTCAACCGCACTAGTTAAGGAAAGCAATATCGAATACACAATACGACCACCTAGACTAGCATAAAGTAGAGCATTTCACAACCTATTCCATTTTACTAACTTTGAACACAAATCTACTAAGATCGCCATTTTCACTAAAATAACTAACAAAGATCATTAACCGTGTCAAAGATTAGTAACAACACCATTAAGCCTTTTAAACTCTTTTACGTGCCGGTAAACATTTATAATCATTATCCGAGTGACTTTAACCAAACCAATACCCGGTTACAGTTTCATGGTGTAAACTTTATTAACAAGTTAACTAGTTTACTACCGGACGATTAAACGGACGGTTTCTTCAACAAGTAATCCGCCTAACTCATTCTATAATCATCAAAGTCATCCGAACACAACTACAAATCTATCAACAATGAAACAAGGTTGCATTATGATCATCAAGATTCAAACATGAAAAACGCCAAATTTATACAAAACTTGATTTCACACAAACGATTGTTTTAACTACTAACTAATACTAATGTTCTTGCCCGTAGGCGTACGATTAACTAAAATAACATCAAAATAGCAAACAAAATCAGATTTGGATCTAAGAAATCTTAAAGGATCAAACCATAAGATTGCTAAAGAGATGGATTGGATGATGAAGGGTGGATCGGATGGATTACCGAGCTTGTTAAACGGCCTTCCAGCAGCTCCTTTGGTCCAGAAATCGCTCCTCTCCAAAACCCAATACTTCGAACAGAGGCTGAATGGGAGTTTTATAGCTGAACAGGCCCTGTGAGCAGCCGTTCGGGAGGCTTGGAGCGGCCGCTCACTTTACAGACAAGTGGGCAAAGCTGATGTAGGGCTTCCAGAAGCTTCTAGAGGTGTTCAGGATGGGCGAGCGGCCGCTCACTCACAGAGAACAGCACGATAGCACGATCTTTAAAATTGCATATAAAATTGTAGAAAAATCGTTAGGATGTGTTCTTTATATGCCTGGAAAGCTCTCGGAGCGTAGAACAATTCTTATTTGAAAGTCGAAGTCGGATTTTGGGTTTTAGAAGGGGTAAAAACGATCCGAACAGCTGCTGCGCAAAAGTTCTCCTGATAAAGGGCCAAAATCCTTGTTTTTCTTCGGGTTTGCTTCCGGGGCATCGTTTAAGACCTGTAATCATAAAGATACCAAATAAGTACCAATTCATCATGTATAAGGCCAAAAACATATATAAATGGGAGTTAAATTGGGACTTTTATATGTGTAATTTAACGTATATCAAACATCCCCACACATAAACATTGCTTGTCCCTAAGCAATAGAACAACAACACTCCCAATGGCAACACGAGTAGTAAACCAGAAAGTTAATAAATCAGATGGCTAGCTGGTTTGTCAAAAGACATCCTCAAAGATCTCAAACCGACAAGCACTTGAAAATATAGAAATCAAAAGCAATGGTTAACATCAAATCGACTAAGCATGCATATCTTTACACCACTCACAATGTTCACACACACTCGGCTTATTTGTGGATCATACATATGAAATGTGTATGTGTAAACTCTCAATGCCTAGACAATGACTTGTGCGATATCATATGCTTGTTAAAAGATCTAATCTCTACCAATTCACATATAGAAATGCATAAATCAAGAGGACTTGTTGGTTGTAATGATAGGCAAAGGTAAAGGGTATGGAATGGATATTTAAAGTGACAAAACGGCTAAAACTCGGTGGTTATGTCTAACTAATAGATACAAACGTAAACTATACAAACCACACGCGAATATAAGTGATTTTTATTTACCTTGAGCTAACCACAGAATTCTATCTTTAAAGTACTGAAAACTGCTCAAACTCGTCTAAATCACCCTATTTTAGGGTATACTATTTTTTTTGCATATTTTTTCTTTCTTTTCTTTTCTTTTCTTTCTTTCTTTTTTTCTTTTTTTTACTTACAATAATGAATACAACTGATAACTATAACATGAATATACACAAAACACGGGGTCTAAATGCCCGAACATGAACTATATACAACAAAAAACGAGTCAAACGATAACCTAAACCGAGTTTCAACACAAAGGGTTTAAAGTAAAAAGGCTAAATTTGGTTAAGTGGTGAAATGGTAGGTTAAGTAAGAAAAACACGGAATATAGGCTCAACATGGCTAACTAATGGATAACATTTGGGTGCGGGAAACAAATAAAACGAAAAGAAAAGGTTTAAATCAAAAGGGTATCCTAAATGCCTCAATCACTTTCATGCAATTCTACACATATATGATCTCGAAAAGTATGCTAATAACAAGTTCTAAATCACATAAGCCATTCGGCGCACTCATATTTCGCATATAGCGAGCAAGTATCGAAAAAGCAATAAAAGGCTCAAAAAGAATGCTCACGTAACGGAAGGAATGGGTACAAGTGTAAAAATTAACATGCCAGTCTCTCTTTTGTTTACCACGCTTATCAAACTCTATTGTTTTTCATTTGGCTTGTCCGCTTTTATCAAATCTAATGCTTCCTAAAACACAACCAACCGTACTAATTTACAAAAATTATGAAGAATTCGCGGCTTTTTGCTCAAGTGTTATGCCACAAAAATTAAAAACTGGGAGTTTTTTTTTCACAACTTGGGACAAGAAAAGCTAATATTGTTAACAACCTCCCCACACTTGAATATCATATTGTCCTCAATGTGACTCAAAAAATAGTAAAGCATTATGAAGAGCTAGACTATAGTGTAAGCTAAGTAAGATTAACATAGTTACCCTCCCCACACTTGAATATCACATTGTTCTCAATGTGACTCAAAAAATAGTAAAGCATTATGAAGAGCTAAACTATAGTGCAAAGAAGAGGAACTAAAAACTCCCCTGGTTTCGAAGCAAACTGAAGGTTATCCAAGGACGCTGTCGTGTCTGCTAAGCCCTCAGTGCTCGTGTGTATCCTGAATTCCTTTTCCTCTGCAAAAGTGCTAAACAAGTAGCGAAAGCTATAAAGGCAAAAGGATGTTGCAAAACACACAACTCATTAACATCAAACTCCTAGAATTTATTATTACTGAATTTAAAACAAAGACATAAAAGTAAATTGTCTAAACTGAATACATAAACGGGGGGGGGGGGGGGGGGGGTTTAAAAGAAACCCAAAACGAAACCCCCGAGCTACAATAGTGCATAAAATATAGTAGAGATACCACCGCCGCCTTCACACGGTCTGACTAGCCACCTAATCCTCCTCGTCTGCATTAAAACACTCTTAAATATGTTAGACATAATCGAAGGCATAGGACCCGGACCCAAAAGACGCCAAAAAAAACGACCAACAAACAAACAGACTATTTGAGCGGCCGCGCGGGGGCAGTGAGCGGCCGCTCACTGCACCCTGCGCACCAAATTTCTGCTGCAGCCTCATTTTTTTTCGATCCCGTGCACTGCTTTCGTCCGTTTTGCAGTGTTTTAGCCAAATGCACTCTAAAACCGGCCATTCAAGCACTTGGTTTTTGAAAATTTATGTAACTTTGGTGATCGAATGGCCGAGCTTTGCACCTTTATGAAGTATTTAAACCAATTCGGAATTTGAACACCTATGCACTACGATTTTGCAAAATCATTTCAAATTCAAGTCATTTTACAAAAGGCGTTTAAAAACCGAATATTTATGAAGTGTTATAGAACTTGGGGCTCGTTTGTTCAATTATGAAGAGTGCCCCAAAGTTTCATGAACTAACCTAATTACAACTAAGATTAGTTTAGGATATTATGAAGTAACAAAGGACGTGAATGCCCCTGCTAAGCTACATTTTTGCACGAGTCGATAGCTTGACTCGATTTCCACGCTCGTTTTAGGCGTGCGGTTGTGGAATTCAAGTATTTCCACATCCGGGTCATACGGGCTTTAATTTTTGTATTTTAATTGCTGCCCGTTGACTGCAAACTCAGTCCAACTTGGACTTTGACTTATTGGAATGACCGTTTACATTAAAGAATTTCTTTAAGATCGCTCTCGCCCGAATGGAGATTGAGTACGGGCGAAAAGATCGATCAAGCAATGAAAAGAACATTGATCATCCCATGATTAGACTGACACAATGTACAAAGATAAATACAGACTCAATCTATGAAAAATAAAAGAAATATACAAAATCAAAATACTAAAAACTATACACTAAACTTAAAAAAAATATGAAGATATACATTATGAAAATATACAAAAAATTCAATGGAATCATAATCACTCGCGCATCGCGAAGAAGTATAGACCGCTTCTCGCGTGGCGCAAGTAGATACAATGACTCAAGGTGCTCGCGCGTCGCAACAAGATAAAGACCGTCTCTTTGCTTTGCGCGAAAACAACCCTTTTTCACCGGAAAAATAATATAACGGAAGATAGTAAATGAAAATGATGATGGATGCCAATGAATGGAGTTAAAAAAGGAAGATAGCGGCTATTCACATCACGCGAAGGACTCTGGTGATCCTGACCGTGTATCGTGAACAATAAAAGATAAAATCCGGGGTAATTAGGAACTCGCTTAAAGCGAAACCATAAGCCCAGCTTCTTTGCAAATCGTAGGGAAGCATTTTTCACAGAAAATTATTTTTATTAAAACCACTTTTATATTAAATAAATTTCACAAGTTTTCTTAACCCAAACCTTTTATTAAAAGCATCGAATCAACAAATTTAAACGTAACATACCCAGACTTCCATTGTATATTTAAGTAAAATAAAAAAAAACTATATAAACATAAAAATGAGAATATAATAAAATAAAATCAACCCAATATATCAACATCCTGATAAATCAAATAAAAAATCAATGAATCATATATCCAATTAAATTAATGAAATAATGAATCAACGAAGTATAAACAAGTATTCACAAGCATGTACACTGGTAAAAAGTTCCCTCGGTCCGTTCCTAAAGCTCGTCGCGTCCCCGGCAACGGCGCCAAAAACTTGACGTGTGCGGATATATACATAATTTTACAATGAAATAACACACGTTTTGCTTTAATATTTATAAAAATGGTTTAGACCTTAATATTAAAAACACACACAATAGGGCAAGTGTACCTGTCATATATGTAGTAACGTACAGATAAGAACCAGATATCGATCCATGGACGCGCGCGGAGCAATAGTACTAAAACTCTGTCCCCGATTTACCAGTAGGAAAAGATAAGTTGAGTTTGTTTATAGCTAAATTAATTCTAACACATGTAAATAACTTAACTATGACTCCAAATAGAAAATATAACTATATAAACTATAATACGCCAATCCTAGCATGTCATCTATATAAGAAATAAAGGCGTGATCAACATTCCCATTTTCCGACAGTTAGTGTCCCTTTCGGGCATCCTAACATGACAACTATACGGAAAGCTAACACGAATACACACGTTAACCACCTCAAGTCGTTTATTAGCGCGCAGCTGATATGATCTCATGAGAATCTTTAAAGATAGGTTAGTATCACCTTTCGGGAGTCCTCAACCGCACTAGTTAAGGAAAGCAATATCGAATACACAATACGACCACCTAGACTAGCATAAAGTAGAGCATTTCACAACCTATTCCATTTTACTAACTTTGAACACAAATCTACTAAGATCGCCATTTTCACTAAAATAACTAACAAAGATCATTAACCGTGTCAAAGATTAGTAACAACACCATTAAGCTTTTTAAACTCTTTTACGTGCCGGTAAACATTTATAATCATTATCCGAGTGACTTTAACCAAACCAATACCCGGTTACAGTTTCATGGTGTAAACTTTATTAACAAATTAACTAGTTTACTACCGGACGATTAAACGGACGGTTTCTTCAACAAGTAATCCGCCTAACACATTCTATAATCATCAAAGTCGTCTGAACACAACTACAAATCTATCAACAATGAAACAAGGTTGCATTATGATCATCAAGATTCAAACATGAAAAACGCCAAATTTATACAAAACTTGATTTCACACAAACGATTGTTTTAACTACTAACTAATACTAATGTTCTTGCCCGTAGGCGTACGATTAACTAAAATAACATCAAAATAGCAAACAAAATCAGATTTGGATCTAAGAAAGCTTAAAGGATCAAACCATAAGATTGCTAAAGAGATGGATTGGATGATGAAGGGTGGATCGGATGGATTCCCAAGCTTGTTAAACGGCCTTCCAGCATCTCCTTTGGTCCAGAAATCGCCTAAAATCGCCTCTCCAAAACCCAATACTTCGAACAGAGGCTGAATGGGAGTTTTATAGCTGAACAGGCCCTGTGAGCAGCCGTTCGGAGGCTTGGAGCGGCCGCTCACTTTACAGACAAGTGGGCAAAGCTGACGTAGGGCTTCCAGAAGCTTCTAGAGGTGTTCAGGATGGCCGAGCGGCCGCTCACAGCGAGTGAGCGGCCGCTCACAGAGAACAGCACAATAGCACGATCTTTAAAATTGCATATAAAATTGTAGAAAAATCGTTAGGAGGTGTTCTTTATATGCATGGAAAGCTCTCGGAGCGTAGAACAATTCTTATTTGAAAGTCGAAGTCGGATTTTGGGTTTTAGAAGGTTTAAAAACGATCCGAACAGCTGCTGCGCAAAAGTTCTCCTGATAAAGGGCCAAAATCCTTGTTTTTCTTCGGGTTTGCTTCCGGGACATCGTTTAAGACCTGTAATCATAAAGATACCAAATAAGTACCAATTCATCATGTATAAGACCAAAAACATATATAAATGGGAGTTAAATTGGGACTTTTATATGTGTAATTTAACGTATATCACTGCCCTTAGGTAGATCAACAACTTTCCAAGTACTATTTCTATAGAGAGCTTCTAACTCGTAATTCATGGCCTTAATCCAATTAAGATCTTTGACAACCTCTGAATAGGTTTTGGGCTCTCTATGCTTGTCCAAAGAAGACATAAAACACTTGACATAAAAAGACACATTTGAAAATTAACAACCCTTTTCGATACCATACTTGACTTTCCCCTCTATTATAAAATCATTTAGATTTTAGACTTCTAGGAACTTTTGTGGTTCTACTAGACCTTCTAAGACTACTTTGAGGTTCAACATATGTGTCATCCTCAGATTTGTCTTTTTGATAATCTTTAGTAGGCACATCCTCAGCCATACCAAGATCCTTATTCAGACCACTAGACTGCTGGTCACCAGCCTTGTCAGTAGGGTTAGAACTAGAACCTAGTTGCTGAGACCCATGTGTTCCTAAATCCCTATTACCATTACCCTTTCCCTCATCATTGGAATCCTCCACATCTATATTCTGTTGAACCTCTGTGTTTTCAAAATATCAAAAAAAAAAAAAAAAAAAAATTTAGAGAGTTGACCTGTGTTTCACAATTAGTGTCATATTTTTCAAAATGTTTTTCTCTTTAAAAGGAAATCAGGATTCAAAAAACTTAACATCTCTAGAGTAAAGAACAGTTTTACTATCAAGAATATAAGTTTTATAGCCCTTTTTCTCATGAGAATACCCAATGAAAACTGTTGATGCACTATTATGTGGACGTCACTGTCGAATAGACTAGGGTTGAGTCGTGTATTGTATTACATGAGATTGTGGTGATCCATAAGGGCATTTTATGGATCTGATGCTTTTGTAAATATAGACCAAAACCTAAAGACTTGGTTCGACCTTCTACAAGGGGCGAACCTGCAGAATCTGCAGGTTCGACCTCTATAAGGGGGCGAATGTGGCTTTTTGGTTTGGACTATAAATAGCAATCTCATGTGTTGGTTTTTATTAGAAGATTTGAGTTTGTGCTGTGAATGCTCTCAAAGGGGAGGTCATGCCCGACCTCTCCGCCTCGAGATAGATGTTTATCCTACTGATGACAGTGTCTGTAATCGTTTCTGATGTAATACGAATCTGTGATGACTTTGTTATCGTATATTTCTGTCTCGTCTTGAATCATCCGTCTGAAACCAAGTTGTTTTTGCGTAATCGATCCATGGATTCGGTTATTAACGGATTCACAAAAACACATTTCTTAGCACGACTTTCTAACTTGTTAGATTCATTTAAAACAGTACAAAAACACAAACATCCAAAGATTTTTACATGATTAAGAAAGGGTTTAAAGCCATGAATCATTTCATAAGGGGTTTGGCATTCAGCATAGAAGAAGGAGTCCTATTTGTGACAACAGTCAACCGTACGCTTTTCATTTACTATCTTCATTATATGTGCATAATTACACCTTTTGCCTACACAATACCCCCTACCCAAGTCTAGTGAAGCAAGAGATAATCAGAAAACTCAACGTGAAGCACTTGTTTAGTCATACAACACCCGGACAACTCACCAAACAAGCCTTTAGCAGGATTGCCCCACCCTAACACATGGTAATCCCTCTCTAACACATATATTATCATATATAACTCGTGTTCATAACCCGTAAGAAAAATACATGTTGATGTCGTCGACACACGACTCATGATCACCTACTTAGATGTTCCTGCATCTAAAATAACTAGGGCATGATCGGACACAAGCACCAACTCGACCCCGCAACCAATTCCACCAACACCATGATTAGAAAGGAGGTTGTATAACCTGATAATCGCATGAAATTATCTTGGAAATAAACACTTGACTATGTACACACGTGCATATATATACGCACACATATATCTACGCATACACATGCACATAAATTGGTTACATATATAAATACACCTACATGAAAAATACATGTTCTTGGACTAGTCACTATCACATTTACAACTAAAAACATTTCGGCCAATCCCACCCAAGATCATATGACAATGATTAATCATCAAGTCCAAACTTACACATAGTATACACTCATTTAGGCAAGAAACCAAGATATCCCACCCTCCTATACAAGTCAACTTTCCTCACTAGTGGACTCTTAACCATAATCGGCCAAGGAGAAGGGAAGGCATGCCATAAACTTACACCAAACTAGACATAAGACAAGAGTGCAACACCAACTCCCATGCATGATCAACATCCCTTCTGGGACTCTTGTAACGGCCAAAGCACAAAGCAAGCACAAGGAAGGAGCCAAGACAAGTCCCTTTCATAAAAAAAATGCCTCATTTGTTAATAACATGAAAAGAATCACCTTCCACAAGTCTACCTTTTGCACTTATGGTTTGAGACAAACCCATCTTCCTTTCTTTCACATGTAGCAGCCGAAACCACCATCGACATCACAAATCATTCAACTTCATTAATTACTCTTGGCATTATATAGCATGCATGACAATAAGAAGACAAAACTCCCACCTTGCACCATTCTAGGATCCTACCACTCCAACACATTTCCTTCTAGGCCTAAATCTTACCAAAGATGGAAGATCTCATGCTAGTTTCCTTTCGACCAAACCCAAATGAAAGCCACACTTTACCTTGACAAGATAATACATTAATAAGGCATGTGTATTAATCAATGGTTACAAGAAATCAAGTGAGAGACTTGCCATATTATCCACTATATAAGGAGGTTCCTACATAGAGCTAACTCACATAAAAACAAAACACTCTTGCTTTCTTTCTTGTCCATCTACGGCCGAGAGACCACACCCAAGAAGCCAAGCCATTTGCTTAGCATTAGAAGCTCAAGTCGACTAGGAAGCTCAAAGGCTCGACCAAACATCCAAACAAGGTAAGTAACCAAACCCGAACACCTATTGTATACCTACTATGATCGGTCCTAGAACCCTTCACCCGAACCTCAATATAATCGACCTTAATGAACACCACGCATGTCAATCTTATAGTCATGATTTGAATCCTGATATGCATTCACATCACATATATATATCCATGGTTTCATGAGAACACATGTCTAGTTATCACTATCTTAAATGATCAACAATCGGCCCTAGTGCTACCATAGTAACCGGGAGCATGTTTTACAATCTAATCAAGTGTGAATGATCATCTATTAGATTGGGTTTTTATGAAATAAACTCACTTGATTCATGTTCAAAGGTTAGAGTTATAAAGAGTTATATCCCACGATGTGCAGCTGGTAGCATTGGGAGACCACATCCAGGAGCTTGGGAGTCAGCTATCCGAGGCCGAGCAGGGGAGACTGTCTACTGTGATGGAGAGGGCTGAGATGGGGAGACGTGTGGAGATGTTAGAGAGGAGGATGGCAGAGACTGACCAATACATGAGGGAGGCGATCATTACTCTTGCTGCTGCATTTCCACCACCACCTTCTTAGATGTTATGATTATGCTTGTGTTGTTTTATGGTATTATGTTGTGATGTTTAGAATATCATGTTTAACTAAACTAATTGCGGTTGGAACCCAATCTTTTGTACTAAAACTTGATTATTTTGGATTCATGTAGGGATTATGATATCATGACATGTTAATTAACCTTTTGGCTTATGGATGTGATTTTATTGCTATGCATGATTGTGTTGATTATTATGTGATTACATATATATACATCTCTTATGTTTGTTGTGTTCTTTTCTCTTAGTTATGCGAACCTGACAGTCAGCACGAACAACCGATGGCGAACCACTACCAGCCACTCCCGCCGAGTTAGCTAGGGTGATTGCTGAGCCAATTGCTCAACACGATTTTGCTCGAGTTGACTCCAATGGAGGTTCAGGAGGTATCGGTCGCCTGGGAGGAAGTGAAACAGATCACGAGGTTGAAAACCCTATTCATGTCTGTTTGTACAAAACCTTCATGGCATGCAAACCATGGAATTTTCGTGGTACGGAAGGTGCTGTAGGAATTTTCCGTTAGATTGAGAAGACCGAATCAGTCCTAGAAATAAGTGGTTGCTCCGAGGATCAAAAGGTGAAGTACTCCACTTGTACCTTTCAGAATGAAGCCCTTACCTGGTGGAATCTGCAAGTGCAAACCCTGGGCAGAGATGCGGCATACGCCCTTGCTTGGGCCGATCTCAAAACTCTGCTCATGAAAAGTATTACCCGAGGAGTGAACTACAAAAGCTGGAGGCAATATTCTGGAATCTTGCCATGGTGGATGCCAACGTGACTGCATATACCACTCGTTTTCATGAACTCTCTCGACTGGTCCCACACATGGTCACGCCCGAATACAAAAGAGTCGGGCGGTATATCTGGGGTCTATCTCCAAAGATCCGTAGTATGGTCATTGCATCGGCACCCTCCACCATCCAAGCTGTTGTTACTCTAGCCCACAGTCTGACCGACGACGCTGTTCGCATGGGTTCGCTGAACCAAAAGGTTGCAGTTACCAGTGAGATTTCAGGGAACAAGCGCAAACGTTCCGACAACCAGAAAGGTAAGAACTCCTCTCACAAGCGACAAGATGCCGTGAAAGTCTTTGCTGCCACAGCTACTGAGGAGCCCAAACGCAAATACAACGGGCCACACCCTCACTACAGCAAATGCAACTACCATCACGTGGGTACCTGCGAAAGCATCTTGTGCAAGAACTGTAACCGTCGTGGTCATTCAACCGCTAACTGCAAGGCCAAAACCACGAACACTCCTCCTACCAAAAACGAGTGTTTCGAATGTGGTGCGACTGGACACTTCTGAAAGGACTGTCCCAAGGCCAAGGATCAAGCCCATGGTAGAGCGTTCGTGCTGGGAGCCAATGAAGCACGTGAGGATCCTAACGTAGTTATGGGTACGTTTCTCCTTAACAACCATTTTGCATCGGTACTATTTGACTCAGGCGCTGATTTTAGCTTTGTGTCCACCGACTTTAAGAAATCCCTTGGATTAGAATCTAGTAAGTTGGAAACACGTTGCACCATAGAATTGGCCAATGGTAAGTTAATCTCGTCTGAGGAAGTTGTTAGGGACTGTGTTCTGATACTTGACGGCCATGATTTCCATATCGATTTACTGCCTATTCGACTGGGTAGTTTCGATGTCGTCATTGGTATGGATTGGTTATCCAAACATCGTGCAGAAATCATCTGTCATGATAAGTTGGTTGGAATCCCCTTGTCAAATAGTGAAACCCTTTTGATTCGAGGAAACCAGGGTGTACCCACTCTTCGAGTCATATCCTGCATCAAGGCATATAAATGTTTAAGGAAAGGTTGTGTCGCATTCTTGGCACATGTCGTTGAACAGAAGGCCAAAGACTGGAACTCGTGGACATACCGGTAGTGCGAGACTATCCCGAAGTCTTTCCAAAAGACTTGCCCGGACTTCCACAGCCACTACAAGTTGAGTTTCGCATTAATCTTGTTCCGGGAGTTGCTCCAGTAGCCTGCACTCCGTATCGTCTGGCACCGTCCAAAATGCAGGAACTGTCTAACCAACTTCAGGAGTTGTTGGATAAAGGTTTCATTCATCCGAGCTTTTCTCCGTGGGGAGCACCTGTCTCATTCGTGAAGAAGAAAGACAGAAGTTTCCGCATGTGCATTGACTACCGGGAATTGCACAAGCTGACCATCAAGAAGAAGTATCTGTTGCCAAGAATCGATGATCTGTTTGACCAGTTACAGGGTTCCAGCTACTACTCGAAGATCGATCTTCGATCGGGTTATCATCAGTTGCGGATTCAGGAAGACGACATTCCAAAGATTGCATTCCGAACTCGTTATGGGCACTACGAATTCCTAGTCATGCCATTTGGGTTAACGAATGCTCCTACTATTTTCATGGATCTCATGAATCGAGTCTGCAAGCCCTACCTAAACAAGTTTGTAATTGTCTTCATCGATGACATCTTGATCTACTCGCGAACCCAATAAGAGCACAAACATCATCTTCGATTGATTTTGGAGTTGCTCAAGAACGAGAAACTGTTTGCGAAATTCTCAAAATGCGAGTTCTAGATTTGAGAAGTCCATTTCCTCGGTCATGTTGTGAACGAGAAGGGTATACAAGTTGATCCTACAAAGATTGAAGCAATTAAGGATCGGGCTGCGCCCTAGACACCAAATGAAGTGCAACAATTTCTGGGATTAGCAGGTTACTATCGACGGTTCATCAAAAATTTCTCCAAGATTGCCCAGCGATTGGCTGTCTTAACACAAAAAGACAAGAAATTCGGTTGGGGAATCAAACAGGAGGATGCGTTCCAGGTTTTGAAGGACCGTTTATGCAGTGCTCCAATTCTTTCTCTTCCTGAAGGTACCGATGATTTCGTTGTTTACTGCGATGCCTCTCATCAAGGTCTTGGATGTGTGCTCATGCAAAGGAATAAGGTCATTGCCTATGCATCCCGACAACTCAAAATTCATTAGAAGAATTACCCCACTCATGACCTAGAGTTAGGAGCAGTGACCTTTGCCCTCAAGATTTGGAGGCACTACCTTTATGGCACTAAGTGCACCATTTTCACTGATCATAAGAGCTTGCAACATATCTTCAATCAGAAGGAACTGAACATGCGACAACGTAGATGGTTGAATAGCTGAATGACTACGACTGTGAGATTAATTACCATCCAGGAAAAGCCAACGTTGTGGCTGACGCACTGAGCTGGAAGGAACGAGTTAAGACTCTGCGTGTGCGTACGCTAGGTTTTGACAATCCATACAAATCTCACTACCCGTATCCGTGACGCTCAGCAAGAAGCTCTGCAAAGTGAAAATCTGAAGAATGAGTTGTTATTCAAGATGGTTAATCTGTTGGAACCAAGGTCTGACGACACAGTTTATTTTGCCAATCGGATCTGGGTGCCACGTTTTGGTGACTTACGTGATTTAATTCTTGAAGAAGCCCACAAGTCTAAGTACTCGGTCCATCCTGGAGCTGACAAGATGTACAAGGACGTGAAGGAACTTTACTCGTGGTCCAACCATAGAGGTGAAATCGCTACATACGTCAGCCGATGCCTTACCTGTTCAAAGGTCAAAGCCGAGTATCAGAAGTTGTCCGGTCTACTTCAGCAACCAGAGATTCCTGTTTGGAAATGGGAACAGATCTCCATGGATTTCATCACCAAACTACCTGAAACGTCCAGTGGTCACGACACGATTTGGGTAACTGTTGATAGGTTGACTAAATCCGAGCATTTCTTGCCGATCATGGAAACCGACAAATTAGAGAAACTCGCCAAGCTGTATATCAAAGATGTTGTAACTAGGCATGGTGTTCCTGTTTCAATCATTTCCGACCAAGACAGTCGATTTACTTCCCGATTCTGGAAAACGTTGATGGGCGCATTAGGCTCTCG
The DNA here is from genome assembly GCA_030844895.1 of Ambrosia x helenae. Lineage (NCBI taxonomy): Eukaryota > Viridiplantae > Streptophyta > Magnoliopsida > Asterales > Asteraceae > Ambrosia > Ambrosia x helenae. Next base: position 103,966,951 of record CM061231.1, on the reverse strand, counting down.
CTTAGACATGAGCACAACTTACCATCCATAAACAGATGGCCAGAGCGAACGTACAATTCAAACACTGGAAGACATGCTTCGGACATGTGTAATCGATTTCGGTGGAAACTGGGATTCTCATTTACCATTGGTTGAGTTCTCTTACAATAACAGTTACCACACTAGCATCAAGGCTGCCCCCGTTTAAAGCCATGTATGGACGTAAGTGTAGATCCCCTTTGTATTGGGCAGAAGTTGGAGACAAATATTTGACTGTCCCCGAGCTCATTCAAGAGACCACTGATATGATCTTTCAGATCCGTGATCACTTGAAAGCTGCTCGAGATCGTCAAAAGAGTTACGATGATCGTCGTCGCAAACCACTTGAATTTAAGGTTGGTGATAAGGTACTCTTGAAAGTCTCACCTGGAAGGGTGTGCCATGGTTTGGCAAGCGTGAAAAACTTAATCCACGATACATAGGTCGATTAGAAATACATTCTAGGGTTGGTCCCGTGGCATACAAGCTCAAGTTACCAGAAGAGCTAAGTGGTGTTCATGACACTTTCCACGTATCCAATCTAAAGAAGTGTTTGTCCGACGAATCTTTGATCATTCCTCCCGAAGAAATTCACATCGATGATCAACTCCACTTCATTGAGGAGCCAATCGAGGTGACTGATTGGAAAGTCCAGAAATTGAGAAGGAGCCACACTAAACTTGTGAAAGTCAGATGGAATGCAATGCGTGGTCCCGAATTTACATAGGAACGCGAAGACCAAATGAAACGCAAGTATCCAGCTCTTTTTCCTAAGACCACTGAAACTAGTAGGAAAACTCGATTTCGCGGACGAAATTCCAAAACAAGGGGAGAATGTGACAACAGTCAACGATCCAGGTCAACATCCGTACGCTTTTCATTTACTATCTTCATTATATGTGCATAATTACACCTTTTTCCTGCACAATACCCCTAGTCTAGTGAAGCAAGAGTTAATTAGAAAACTCAACATGAAACACTTGTTTGTCATACAACACCCGGACAACTCACCAAACAAGCCTTTAGCAGGGTTGCCCCACCCTAACACATGGTAATCCCTTTCTAACACATATATTATCATATATAACTCGTGTTCATAGCCCATAAGCAAAATACATGTTGATGTCATCAACACACGACTCATGATCACCTACTTAGATGTTCCTACATCTAAAATAACTAGGGCATGATCGGACACAAGCACCAACTCAACGCCGCAACCAATTCCACCAACACCATGATTAGAAAGGAGGTTGTATAACCTGATAATCACATGAAATTATCTTGGGAATAAACACTTGACAATGTACACACGTGCATATATATACGCACACATATACCTACGCATACACATGCACATAAATCGGTTACATATATAAATACACCCACATGACAAATACATGTTCTTGGACTAGTCACCATCACCTTCACAACTATAAACATTTAGGCCAATCCCACCCATGATCACATGTCAATGATTGATCATCAAGTCTACACTTACACATAGTTTACACTCATTTAGGCAAGAAACCAAGATATCCCACCATCCTATACAAGTCAACTTTCCTCACTAGTGGACTCTTAACCATAATCGGTCAAGGAGAAGGGAAGGCATGCCACAAACTTACACCAAACTAGACATAAGACAAGAGTGCAACACCAATTCCCATGCATGATCAACATCCCTTTTGAGACTCTTGTAATCGGCCGAAGCACAAGGAAGGAGCCAAGACAAGTCCCTTTCATAAAAAAACATGCCTCATTTGTTAATAACATGAAAAGCATCACCTTCCACAAGTCTACCTTTTCCACTTATGGTTTGAGACAACCCCATCTTCCTTTCTTTCACATGTAGCGGCCAAAACCACCATCAATATCACAAATCTTACAACTTCATTAATTACTCTTGGCATTATATAGCATGCATGACAATAAGAAGACAAAACTCCCACCTTGCACCATTCTAGGATCCTACCACTCCAACACATTTCCTTCTAGGCCTAAACCTTACCAGAGATGGAAGATCTCATGCTAGTTTCCTTTCGGCCAAACCCAAACAAAAGCCACACTTCACCTTGACAAGATAATACATTAATAAGGCATGTGTACTAATCAATGGTTACAAGAAATCAAGTGAGACTTGCCACATTATCCACTATATAAGGAGGTTCCTACATAGAGCTAACTCACATCAAAACAAAACACTCTTGCTTTCTTTCTTGTCCACCTATGGCCGAGAGACCACACCCAAGAAGCCAAGCCATTTGCTTAACATTAGAAGCTCAAGTCGACGAGGAAGCTCAAAGGCTCGGCCAAACATCCAAACAAGGTACGTAACCACACCCGAACGCCTATTGTATACCTACTATGATCGGTCCTAAACCCCTTCACCCAAACCTCAATATAATTGGCTTAAATGCACACCCACACATGTCAATCTTATACTCATGATTTGATTCCTGATATGCATTTACATCACATATATATATTTAAATATATATATATATATATATATCCATGATTTCATGAGAACACATGTCTAGTTATCACTATCTTAAATGGTCAACAATCGGCCTTAGTGCTACCATAGTAACTGGGAGCATGTCCTACAATCTAATCAAGTGTGAATGATCATCTATTAGATCGGGTTTTTTTATGAAATAAACTCACTTGATTCATGTTCAAAGGTTAGAGTTATAAAGAATGTTTTTATAATCGTTTTCATCATCAAAGCATTCATAACACATTGCAAACCCACGGCCATGGCTTGCCGAACCCATTTAATCCTTATAACATTCGGAATTGATGCGCACATAAGACATTACTTCAGCTATGAGCACCTAACATGTGTCAACATAGGCCAAAACACGTGTTAATGCATAATAAGCTTGCAAGGGCTATAAAACGTATGAATGCACTATGTTTTCATAAAGGATCGACCACACATAAGAAATGGGTAACAACTTAGAACCCATGATAACAGTCAAGAGGTTTGGTTATGGGACTCATGGTTTGCACAGTGATCATTTGCTTAGCTAGCTCATGATTGGTCATACACGAATTACACAGTATTTCATTTTGTACACTTAAACCTGTGGACTCACCGACATTATTGTTGATAAATCTTTGTGCATGTTTTTCAGGTAACTAGATGACAAGCTATGGAGATTTGGGAGAGGGGTTTGAGCAAACACTTGGTGGTACCTCATTAGCATGGGTTTTGTCAGTCCCGTAATGTTTAAGTTCCATTTTAATTAACACTATTTTGTTTTAAGACAATGTCATGTTGAATAATTTACGACAATATCAATCCTATGATGGTACTATTTTAATAAATATGTGTGTTGCTTGAACCGTGTGCTTGAAAACCTTCGATAGTCGCATCCCCGTGTTTCTGCCTTGGTGGGGTGTGACACTATTGATCAGATAAGATGCAGTTAGAACACAATCAGACCAAAACTTAACGAGAATATTACTTTGAAACAATAGTGCTCTAGAAACATTCAACAAGTGTCGGTGTTTACTCTCTACTACCCCATTTTGTTGGGGAGTATATGCACATGTAGTTTAATGCACAATGCCCTTATCTCTACAAAAATGTTTCATTTGATGGTTAACAAATTCTAGTTCATTATCACTTCTTAAACCCTTTTACTAAACTATGTAAAGATAATATTAACAAAATCCTTTATATGTTCAAATACTTCAGATTTATGATGCATCAAACACACCCAAACAGCACAAGATAAATCTTCAACAATGGTCAGAAAATATTTATGTCCTTCACTATCAGCCACCCTATATGGACCCCATACATCTATATGCACAAGTTGTCCTAGCTCAAATGTCTTATGATCACTAAGAGGGAAAGGTTCTCTATGTTTCTTAGCCCTTTGACAGACTTAACAAGGACCATGGTTGTTATCAGGTTTAAGTTTTAACAACGTGAATAACCTAATCAGAAGGCTGGCCAAACCTAGCATGCCAAATGTCAAACAAATTTACACTGTTGAAACACACCTTAGCATTCAAAGTAGCATTAGCACACATGTAAAGCCCATCAATCTGTTTACCAGTCATCAGGACTTTCCTTGTTATTAAGTCCTGAACATAACAAGTATTTTCATCAAAACCTATGCACAACTTGTTGTCTCTAGCATGCTGTTGGATAGACAAAAGATTCACATTGTATTTGGGTACTACCAGAACATCTTGTAAAATAATATTGTCGGCCAATTTTAATTTACCAATCTTAGTTACCAAGGCAAAGGTACCATTTGAATGTTTAACTTTAACATTAAAACCAGAAACATCTATACAATCAAATACATCCTTATCATCCTTAATCATATGCTCATTAGCACCTGAATCAACAATCCACCCAATGCCCAACATCTTACCATTAAGACTAGTAAAACAGTAAACATGATTACTAAAAGTAGTGGCACAAAAGAACTTACCAGCCAGATTACAATTCACAGAAGAATCAGAAGTCTTATCATGCAAGAGATTTAACAACTTATTAACCTGATAGAAAAGAGTGAGTCACAGAATTAGATAAATCAGAATAAGCATTATTACTAATAGCAGCCTTCTTGCCCTGGTTAAATCTAGACTTAGCCCAAGGAGGATACCCATTCAATTCAAAAACATTTGTCAACAGTGTGTCCAATTTTGTTACAATGAGAACATTTTAAAGACTGATTAGGGCCTCTAGAAAATCTTTTATTATTATTATTGTTACTATTGTTAGCCACTTCATTATTTTGAACAAACTTGGAAGCAAAATTCACAGTAGTGGTGACCTTAGACCCATTGATAGAGGCCCTATGAGACTCCTCCCTAGATACAATAGAAAAGGCTTCTTTAACAGTAGGAAGTTCAGACCTTATTAACAAAGAAGTCCTAACGTTTTGATAGACAAGAGAAAGTCCCATTAAAAATTGCATTAGTTTGATCATATGATTATACTCATTAAACTCCTTAGAGGCATCACAAGTGCAAGAAGGTAAATGTAAGATCTGATCTTATTGTAACCACATAACATTCAGTTTGTGATGATAATCAGCCACAGTCATACCATTCTGACAAAAAAAAATTGATTTTCTAATAAAGGTCAAATAACACAGAACCATCAACCTTATTGTAGGTTTCTTTCAAGTCTTTCCAAACTTCTGAGGCAAGTATGGAATAAACTTGTCCCATATAAAGTTCACCAGACACAAGGTTCAAAATCCAAGTTAAAACAATTGAATTACATCTATCCCACTGTCTAGCCAACACAGGATCATCAGTAGGCTTGACACAATCCCCATTTATAAAACCAAGTTTATTTTTAACCTGAAGACCAAGTGTCATTGCATTTGCCCACACAGTATAATTTTCATTTCCCTTTAGTTTTAGATTTATAATTGTATAATTTGTGGAATCACTAGCATGTAAATATAGGGGATCTCTTGCATCAAGCTTACTTACTTGAGTCACAGGATTAACTAGAGGACCAAGACCAGATCCTTGTCATCCAGAAGTAGTATGTTCATTACCCATAGATCACACACAAAATATAACCACACAATTAAACAAAAACGGTAAAGAGAACCACAAACACCATATACTCACAAGAACAGAAAGAACACGGATATGACCAAGAGAGCAAACAAAAACAATCAATCAAGACCAGAAAATGGCAAAGCCCTGTGGGTGATCCAGATAGTCGATTCGTCACTCAACAGGTGTCGACCCAGGTCCTCACAGGGGAGCCACCTAGATAACCTAGACAAGTCTTAAAGCTAAATCACAAGACTCAAGCCCTGAACACAGACACCTTAGGACAAACCCTAACAAGAAACAAGAGGATCAGAAAGATCTCACCAAGCAGACCCAAGTTAGGGTTTTGCCACAACCCGTAGTTCGTAACCTTCACTTAGGGTTACAAACCAGAGAGCAAAGAGAATATGCTTATCCAATCCAATCAAGAACACCAACAATTCTGACAAGATGAAGACCTCAAGGAATCAAACCCTAGATCAATCAGCAGCAGAGATAACCAGAATCAAGAGCCTAGGGCTCTGATACCATGTCAAAATAGTCGACACAGATTGACTTTATTATTAAGAATATTCAAGAACAAAATTTGATTCAACAATTACAAACAAAACCTCACTACAAATCAAGAACTATCAACACTCAAAAGTGATTATACAAATTAATCACTCTATAAAACACACCATAGCAACACTAGTTCAAGATCAAGATTGTCTTGAACGAAACCCTGATACTTGTGCAGGATAGAGAACTGAACAAATGTGAGAAAGAATAACAATGATCTTAAACTGCACACAGGAAGAGAGGGAAGTCCTTTTATAGGACAATCACCAAGACTCAAAGAAACACAAATCAGACGGCTTAAATGGATTTGTGTTTCTTTGTTGTGTGGCCAGGATGCACTCTCACAAAACACACGGATTGCTGACATGGCACCAGCTATCGATCTGGGCCGGAGATCACCAAGGCCCAACCTTCACCAGGATCCCATCAAACCTTTAAGATATTAGTCCACCAAGACTATACTTGTAACACAATGCCAAAGTAGAGTGCACCTACAAGAGACTTACGCAAGATATTATATAACCTTTCAAATAATAAAAATGAATATAAAGATATATATGTATATATTTCAACATCAAGTATAACTTGTCTACATGAAATACATTGATAACAATTTATGATAAACAATGTTTATGTTGAAAATTTAATTGTAACAAGATCAAATATAAGGAAAATCACTCGGTGCATGAAACAAATAGAGCAATAATTTGAGGCTAGTGATTTAGATATTATATCGTATTATCTATGCATTGAGGTTTCATAAGAAAGTAATGAGATACAAATCAAGTAGAATGGAAGATTGTAATCTGGAGTATGTTCCTATAGATCTAAATTTGAAGATGTCGAAATCCAAAGAGGAAGAAGATGTTGATCCAACTAAATACCAAAAGACTAACGAGTGCTTACGTTATTTGCTTCAATGGTGCACTGATTTAGCATACTCAGTTGAAGTAGCAAGCCTGTACATATAAAATCCACAGGTGTCCCACTACGGGTCACCTATTTTATTACAGTTCCTCTCCTATTACTCGGTGTTCTCATATTCAAGGTAATATTTTGTTATCTTCTTACAAATGGCGGAAAGCTAGGCCGCATGCCAGCCATTTGGTTATGGGGACTGATTCGTAACATTACGATTAAAAATTATAAAAAGGTTGTTTTGAAGATTAACAATACTTTTGCAAAAGTTCTCATTAAGAATCTTGTGTTAGATGGGCAAACAAAACACACAAGACTCGATACCACTATACTCGCCTCGGCAGCCAGTCTAGCCTGGGTGGGCTTGAAGTCGAGCTCAAAATTAAACAAGGAAACTCGGCTCGAACTCGAAAATAAACGAGCCATGAGCCGAACTTTTCTCAAGCTTGACTTGGTTATAAAATGAGCCGATTCGGCTCAAGTCGTTTTATAACGAATTTTCACAAACTTTTTTCTGGCGAGCTATGAGCCGAATTTTGATCTATGAACTTTTTTAATAACCCTTAACTTGGGAATGCTTTAAACAAGATGAGATTGCTATCTACAATAATAGTAGAAAGTAGTAACTTGTCGAGATTAAAACTAAAGTGCCCCCGAGATTTGGTTTCCAAGAAATGTGATACCTGCTTGGTATCACATTCATATTCGGATTCTATCGTTCGAAGCCTTTCGTGGCATAAGTGTAAACCTCCGTTTAGTTAAGCGGAGGAAGGCATGTAACCAGGTCTGAATTATTCTTGAAACGACCAATAAATCTATCAAATCTAGAATCGTTTGGAAATGAATCGAGACTGATCGAGAAGTTATGCGAATAAGGCACTCGTCTTTGGAACTTCAAGTCGATCATATATTGTCACTAATGGTATCTCCTTGGTAAGGTTTTGTTAGGTCTGGAAATCACGTTAGACTTAGTGCTTGGTATTCCATTTGTTGGAGTTATCGATTAAGATTGGTCTTGTAAGCTATAAGCTCAGGCTGTTGTAAAAGGTTAGTGGGATTCTTAATGTATCCCACAAGTCAAACTCGGGTTTTTGCTGTTGTGGAGTCGTTGATTTCTCGACCGATGAGATCCATGTTAACACTAAGCTTCACTGTCTTGAGAAATCGATGGATATGATGGACCAGGAAGTCCAAAAGCTTAATTGTTGCTGGATCAAGGTTGTTGTTTGTATGGAAGCGTGGGCCTGAGTTCACACAGTTAAGAGGTGATCAAGTGAAGTAGTGATATCCCACCTTCAAGCAAAATTTCGCGAATGAAATTTCCTTAACGGGGGGGGGGGGGGGGGGGGGGGAGAGAATGTGACATCCGACAAAAATTGGGAATTTCTGTACGTAATTAGTATATATAATTAACTGGTCTTTTTAGTGCAAGTTTGTGACCGTTGCTATGAAATTCAGTATATAGCGAACATAGAAAAGTATAGAACAAAATTGGCACTAGGCAAACTTGTGGTTACCCAGGCGAAGATGTGCAACTTCGCCTGAGCCTGAGCCTAGTGAGAATATTCCATCATAGCCTATATATATGTGTGTTAGACTTAGGGTTTCTGTAGAGATAGCTGCACAAGTTCTTAGGAGAAGACTATTGTGTATGGTCTAGTTCAGGTTGGCCTGGGGTTGAGCTCACCTCAGGCCGGCGTACCTTCAACAACGTATGTATGTGTGTATATATGAAGAATCTGTGCTGGTTCGTTTTATCAATCAATAAAGAAAGATTCAGTTATTAAATGCATGCTGTTAATGTTCAACGTCTCGTATATAATCAAGAATTATCATTTGTAATAGGTCTTACACGATTTAACAGTCGTATCAGAGCATGGTTAAGAGTCGGAAGGTCAAACCGCCTCGCGATTCTCGATTGCTCTTGATTTTGGGTTTTAATTCCGCTAAAACTCATTGGGGACGTTAAAAACCATTGGATCTGATGCAGTTTATGTTTGATCAGAAGTTCCTATAGCCTTCTACGTGATTTTCGACCAGATCTAAAGATTTCTAAAGTGTTTGGGTGAAATTTTTTTATCAGGGTTCGTAACAGACATAAAAACAAAGTTAATCAGAAAAACGAAGTTAAGTTATTAACGAAGATGGGTATCTTCGTTATTTTCATTGGGTATCTTTGCTGATGGGTATCTTCATTTTTGGGTATCTTCGCTTGTGGGTATCTTTGCTGATGGGTATCTTCGCTTGTGGGTATCTTCGTTATTGGGCATCTTCGTTTATTAGGTATCTTCGCTTATTAAGCATCTTCGCCCAGTAAACCTGTTTTGGATCGTAGAAGATTATTGAAGGTGAATTGGTCAGATTGGTCTGCACAGGTGAGTTTGTCTAAACTCCAAGGACAAAAAAAAGAAGAAGTCTGGAATCTGAAAAAAAATTATTGCACGAAAGTTTTTCTGGATGATTAGAATAAGGAGATGTTCTTGGAGGAAAAGTTTGGTGATAACAATTTTTCTTATCATGATAGAAGAGTTGTTTTGGCAAGGAGTTCCAGCTTTATCTCCAGTCCTTATGTGTGAACAACTGTGGCTTAGGTATTCCAGTGTGTTTTACAGACCCGTTTGGATGAGTAACTAAAGTTGTGAATGGCAGAAACTAAAAGTGAACACATTTTAAATCTTTGGGTGATACTTTAGGATTGAAGTTGAGCGTTGTTGCACAGGGCTTTAATTGGAAGTATTAGGTGCTACTAGAAGATTACGGTGAATTTTTTCAGAGAAAAAGGGAGAGATAAAGATAACTCTCTATTGTTCTCTGAAAAATTTGCTAATGCTCTAGTAAAGAGGATCATGATGATTAGTTTGGCATGATTTTGTTCTTATGTTTTCTATTCAAAATTTCGAGTGACAAATGGTCTACCTAGTTCTAGTCATGGCGGGTGATTGTGGATTGGGCATTTCGGATCAAGATTGAAGACTGGGATTGAAGATTACTGAGGATGTGTGTGAGATTTTGTCAAAGTGTCTTTTTAATGAAGCTGATCATTCATTGCTTATTAGTTAAAGATTGAACCTTATCATATGTCAGTTAATTTGGAGATTATTAATCAGGCGTAAATCTTTATAGGAGGGAAGTTGCAGATTATGGTGGATCTAGAAGTAATTTGGATAGATTTACATTGAGGGGGAGATTGGATATGAAAGACTTCAGGTTTTCGATTGATTTGTGAAGATATCAGACAGAGTCAGACATAGCTAGTTGAAGACAAGGATCAATAAAATAGATTATGGTATTGTTCGTGGAAGTGTAAGTCTAGGAGCGAGTCTTGTTCGTGGATCGCCAGAGGTTGATGCTGTGAAGGTTGAAAGTTAAAGTGCAATGCTAGAAGATCAAGTCTTACCAGAGAAGAACTGAAATCATCAGTCAAGTGGGAGTTTGTTAGTGCATTATTTGTGACTGATGATTATCAGTATTTGTCAAAATTGATAGCAAAGGTTAAGGGGGAGTTTGTTAGTGCAAGTTTGTGACCGTTGCTATGCAATTCAGTATATAGGCGAACATAGAAAAGTATAGAACGAAATTGTCACTAGGAAAACTTGTGGTGACCCAGGCAAAGATGTGCAACTTCGAAGACTTAGGGTTTCTATAGAGATAGCTGCAGCAGTTCTTAGGAGAAGACTATTGTGTATGGTCTAGTCAGGTTGGCCTGGGGTTGAGCTCACCTTAGGCCAGCGTACCATTCAACAACATATGTATGTGTGTATGTATGTATGTATGTATGAAGAATATGTACCGGCTCGTTTTATCAGTCAATAAAGAAAGATTCGATTATTACATGCATGATGTTAATGTTCAATGTCTCGTATATAATCTGGAGTTATCTTTCTTAATCGGTCCTACACGATTGAACATGTATCTTAGTGAATTCCCCCACCATATTCATTTCTCCTCCAAATTGAGTGATTATAAACCCTTGTTCATCACCAAATTGCCAAGTCACAACACCACGAAACGATCCAAAGCTAAACTGTGGATTGATTAAATTTTTTTTTGTATTAGTTTTGTGACCTTGTTTGTGATCATGGAGTGCATTATGTAGAGTTTTATTTTCAAATCACCATTGTTATCGTTTCTTGAAGCTCGATTGTAGGCGAAACTTAACAAGGCCATTCTAGGTATGTTGTTTTCTCAGTATAACTCGAAGACGGGTAAGGATTTCGGCTCGCTTCCATGCACATGGTGAACCTGTGACTGTCGTTTGCGGTTATGTAGGATGCTTTGTCGAGACCGAAACGTAACCGGGTTTTAACATGTCATATGTGCTTGATTAGTTTGTCGATGGTACTGTGGTGGTCTCAATCTTCTGAGGTAAGCTAACAACCGATGGTTCAATGGTTTTAGTTGCCCTAGTTTGACGATTATGATGTTCTATAATAAAAACAATGATGGTGGCTTTATAGTACTTAAATGAAGACGATGATATGGTATTGTGATTCATTAGAGGTTTAGTTGTCAGCAATTGTTAATGTTTTTAAATGGGATTATGTGGGAATGGCATGAGTGGGGGTTTAGGTTTTCATCCAGACATGGGAATAGTAGTGATGATCTAATGTGATGATCTAATCTTCATTTGTGTCCATGGTGATGAACTAAGGTTTATAATTAGTCAATTTGGGGGAGAAATGAAGAGGGTAGGGGAATTTACTAAAATACCTTTCTGTGCAAGTCACATCACACATTTTCATGAAAAAAATAAACTGATCTAAGCTTAAAGGACATAACGTGCATGGTTTTGAAAGATAAAGTACAAAACCAATCAGTTTGAAACGTAAAGGGCAGGCGTTGTAATCGGGTATAAACATAAAGGACAAAACTTGCAATGCAGTCTAATCCATATTAACATGTGACAATTATTCATACACAATATCTAGGAGACAAGGTGCCATCCAAATACATGGGGAATAGGACTGGCTCCATGTGCATGTGTAAGAAGTGGTTATTGTCCAATGAACAATGCCACAATATATCTAACTAGGTATTTCCGGTATCGCGTGTTGTTTCTGGTTTTATAGGTCTTTTAACGTGAACATTTGGGAAGCTAAAGGAGCCATATTAAACCTCCAAATAATATTAAATTAAGTGTTGATAAATATTTTTGGCTCTCGTTGATTAAATTTTCAAGTTGTACGCGTATCAAACGCGATACGCAAACTTTATAAGTTACCGGGAGATTTAAGTTTCGAACATCCAGTTATGGTTTTGAGACCCAAAAACACTTATTATGGATGGAAAATATTAAAATTTTAATATTTTTGACTTCCGCGATTATTTTGGTTTTTAAATATTTACCGGGCATCACCTTATCTACGGTACAGGGCTAGTTATTCAACTCTCACTTTAACTACTTTTCTAATCAAACCGATGCAATATTTTGCACCATGTGGGGACTTTCCTATTCTCTAATGACTACTTTACTCCAAACAAATTAATTTGTATTAATAAAACTGTTAAATCGTGTAGGACCGATTACAAACAATAATTCTTGATTATATACGTGACGTTGAACATTAACATCATTCATGTAATAACTGAATCTTTCTTTATTGATTGATAAAACGAACCGGCACGGATTCTTCATACATACACACATACATACGTTGTTTAATGGTATGCCGGTCTGAGGTGAGCTCAACCTCAGGCCAACCTGGACTAGACCATACACAATAGTCTTTTCCTAAGAACTGTTGCAGCTATCTCTTCAGAAACCCTAAGTCTAACACACATATATATAGGCTATGATGGAATATTATCACTAGGCTAGGCCTTAGGAGAAGTTGCACATCTTCACCTGTGTCACTACAAGGTCGCCTAGTGCCAAATTCATCTATACTTTTCTATGTTCTCCTATATATTAAATTGCATAGCAACGGTCACAAACTTGCACTAACAAAATCCCCCTTGACCTTTGCTATTAATTCTGACATATACTGATAATCATTAGTCACAAATAATGCACTAACAATACCCACATGTGCAGGTCACGTGACACATTTTAACGAAAAAAATAATCCGAGTTAGCCTTAAAGGACATTATGTGCATGGTTTTGAAAGATGAAGTACGAAACCAATACGTTTTAAAAGTAAAGGTCATGCATTGTAATCGGGTATAAACATAAAGAACAAAACTTGTAATTCAATCTATGGATTATATATACATACATAGTCAAACTTAATCAAAAAACACAAAATCCCCTTTCCTTTTCTTCCTCTCGACCGTGAGGACCACCACCCCATCATCATCATTATCTCATTTTGATCTTATAAAGAACTCCATTTCCAAGTGTTAATCATAAAGGCTTGGGTGTTGAAGCTTAAACAAGGAACTTGCACTTTCAATATCATCATTTTATGATCTTGATTTGCATATTTTTATGGGTGTAAGTTGTTTTGGTAAAAAGTTATGTTCAAATGTTAAATATAAGGTTTAAATGCTTTAATCTTAAAAACAAAATGGTGCTTATGTAGGTGTGCTAAGAGTCGCAGGTTATGGTGATGGTGACGTTCATGTTATGGTTTTGTTAAAAAGTTGATAAAAATGTGATCTAAGTATGTTATGAGCTTGGATGTTTAATAACAAGGGTTTACATGACCAAAATTAAACATTGAAGGATGTGTTTTTGAAAACAAAATGTGTATGTATGTATGTATGTATGTATGTATGTATGTATGTATGTATGTATGTATGTATGTATGTATGTATGTATGTATGTATGTATGTATGTATTTATGGTCGTAGGTGAAGGGGGGTGGGCGTATCATGTTGTTAAAGTTATTTTGATAAGTTAACGAGTTATCAAAGCTTTATGTGAATAATCAAACTCAAAACAAAGTTGGAAACACAAAATGCTGTTTCTTAAAAACAAAGTATGATGATAATGAGTTTGATAAGATGAATGTTTTATTAAAACATCTATACTATATTATAAAGCATGAGGCAAAGATACCAACCAAATTTAAGTAATTACTATACTTTATGCTTATGGTACAACACCTTAATGAAGTTAGTAAGAGGTTAAAATAGTCTTTCTACAATATTATTAAATTATATTAATTAAAACCTATCTAGCATTGCGTATAAATATTGATAATATAAAAAGATAGTAAAAAGAGTTGTGATATAATTAAAATTTCTTTGTTATAAACATATACATTATGGCGACTATACATATTCTAACTCTCATATACCATTAAGTTTGTATTAATGTTTTCTTTGTCATAAACATATATATTATGGTGACTATACATATTCTAACTCACATATGCCATTAAGTTTGTATTAATGTTATGTCCCTATAATTAGAGGCTTATTATACTTGGTATAACTCATTGATAAAGAGCCCTCTCATTTTCCATCCGATCTTTCTCTCTATAATCTTTGTTCTTATGTTTACATACGTTATATAGTGGTTCCTAAGAATGACCATTGAGAATATGGGAAATGGTAGCATCTTGCGATAAACTTTAACAACTCATGTTCCTGATTGAGATATAGCTCAAAAGAGAAACAAGCAAGTTGTGAAGCGAAATGTATTACGAGGGAAATTGTCGACAATGTTGAAAAATTCGTGCATTATAACATATGTCAGTGATGTAACACAAATAAAAACACTCCCATTTTGTAATATGATTAAGCTCATTGTTGGTTTGATTTCGCATGTATGTTGGTGATGATGGAACTCTAGCATCTAGGACGATTTGTGGTAGTTTGATGTTGTTATTTGAATCTCTAATCTAATTCACATCCATTCGAATTAGAACGTACCAACATGGATAGCTTCCATGTTATTGTTACAAAACCAAATATATTAACTTTCCTTGTATTTGTTACATTTATTACGAGTAAAAGTTACAATAATTCCCTATATACGTTGTCCTCATCATGTCATGTACAAAGAACAAAAGAAAAGAAAGACTGGTATTGAAGTGAAGAGGTTAACAAAACAACAATAATAAATACACGACAAGAATAAATGTATGTAAAGCTATATACATTGCTTATCTAGGTTTAGATTATCAAATAAAATTCATATTTTAATTATATAAAGAAATGTTAAGAATGTTCACAAGTTTTACTGTATCTAATATTGGTATATCTTATTAACGTAGTTTAAGGAAACTATAACCCTTATTACTATTAATTTTTTTATAAATTGTTAACTCCTACAACTTATAATTGTTTTATAATCTTCATCCTTTTTTGAAACTTATAAACTATAATAATTGGTTAGATATATTATGGTAAACATAGGTAGTGGTTGCATTGCAGGTGATGGCGCAATAGGTAACCGAGCCCACGTTAGGTCAAAATATGACATGGGTGGGATAGTTTGTACATCGGCCTAGATCTCACGCAAACATAAACAGACATTCAACCAAATTGGCTCGGCTTCTTCTTCGTTAAACAAAAATGCAAATGTCGAAGTTCATTATTTGCTTTTGACGTAATTATCAACTTATGTTTGAAGCAAAACATTAATAGAGATTACCTATGTAATAGTCCGTTAGAATATATAAGCGCTTACAAGAGTTAATAAATTGTGTAATTTGCATACTTAGTCATTTGGCTAATTAGGAAAGTTTTATTTTTAGAATTTTGGCAAGAATAATTTATATGTTTAACCCTCATGGTAAATAAGTTGTAAAGTCTAATCAAATCAAGTTAAGCAAACCAACTTGATTTTTGATCAAGCCGAGCTTGAGTTTAAGATTCCATCTTTGTTTTAAATTAGAATCAACCCAAACCAACTCGGTATGAAGTGCAAGTCAAACTCGAGCTAGCCCTAGCTCGACTCAACCTTAAAGTGTTGTGTTCCCCGCCGCATCACGCGGGCATCCCACTAGTTATGTTAACATGACAAAGATGATGATCAAAAACTAGATTTTAAAATAAAAGATATATTTACAAGTCTTGACATGAACTTGATTAGTAAACTTGGTTTATTTAAAACAAAGTAAAAGTTTACATGAAACCTTATGTCATTTCAAAGTTTGGACATAAAATGTAAAGTTTTGAGTATTTTGAGAATGTTTTACAAACTTTAAGAACTTGAACTTTTGAAAAATTAAAGGTGAAAAATGACTTTGTACAAAAGTAGCGTATCAAGTGTCAAGGTTGTGAGTTTAAGGGTTCTTTTTGTAAATAAACGAAGGTATTAAGTTAACTATATTTTTTAGTATGAAGTTGTGTTGGAAATAATATATTTAACTAATTGGGCCAATGCACGAATAACCGGGACAACACTAAAAATGTTGATATAAAGTTTGTGTTGAGAGGTGAGATGTGAATAATAAAGTAATTATTCTAAAAGTATATAAATATATTTTTCGAAAGAATAATTACGAGAATTTTAAGGAAAATATATTTTTATAAGTTGTCGAGTTGTTGAGAAAGTTATTAAAAAAATAATACTTAGACATGGGATTATGAGTTAAATATTTATTCTTGTTAGTAAATAACGATCACGACATGAGATAGGAAATCGGATGGTGATCGGGGCTTGCTTCGGCAAAACCAACTAACTTAAGGATACTATTTAAGGTTATAAAAACTAAGTTATTAATAACTTAACATTGGGAATCCATCACCAATGGGCTTAGGCCATTTTTTTAATCAAACGGGACTTGAGCATTATAGTAGTGTTGGGAGTTGGGTAGAAGCAACTTGCCGAATAAACACACACTACAAAATAATGTCTTATGTAAATAAAACACTTTAGGTTGTTAAGTTGAGTCACTTGCTATTCTCTAGTTGTGTTGGACTGCGTGCTGTGTTGATGCTGTGCTGACGTAAGTTTCATGACCCCGCTTTAAACATTTTTAAACTCGAGGGAAATATATGTTTAAAATTGTGTTGTGATGTAAAGGAAGATTTTTAAGTAATATGGGTACTTAAGTAACGGTAGCCGCATGGTGGCAAACCCTGTCGTGGACTATAACCAATTATCCCGAAAGATGGTGGTTAGGGACAATACGTGTAATGTAGCCATAGGGTGTGATGAATAGTAGTATTGTTGCTTGATAAGGCCCACCCCGGGATCGATAGCATTGGTCCATATGGGGTGCATTATACGCCGAATCAGTTGTTGAACCATGAAACAACATGACGAGGATAGTCTTGGTTTGGTTATAGGCTTAAGGGACGCCATAGACTGAGGGGATGTAGCTATCCCGAGATGTCAATGCTTGAATACTTCTGTTACATGCATTGTTTTTGACGAGATGAGTTGAGATGTAAACTAAAACCTGTGAACTCACGAATATTTTTATATTGACGTTTTTCAAACATATATTTTAGGTCATTGAAATGGATTACGTTCGAGCATGGCTAGGGTGGGGGATGCTTTATGAAGTCGGAATTTTGTCGGGATTTAATTATGGGACATGTAACTCTGAGAAAAAATAGACAATTTCGACGTTTAATGAAATGACTTTTCTAGAAAAATGTGTTTGTTCTAATCTTAGCTGTGAGACCTTTCTTTTCGCCACACCTTGTGTTTTCGCCTCTGACGTGGTGTGACAGCCTGTTTCCACCCAGCGTCTCCTCAAGTTGATTCTGACGGAGGTGAGAGAGCAGGGTCGGTGGATCAACCGGGTGAAGGAGGGTGTTTGCTGGGTGATGGCGGGGAGCGATATTGAGAGGCATGTGGCGGCCGGTATGCCACCGCGAAGTAACCCACTGCGACTAGGCCGGGATGCCCCATCTGACACACAGGCCGGGCCCTCTCCCACGCAGGCCATGCCATCATATACGACACGCAGTGACACGGAGGAGGAGTATAACTTTTATTGTTCAGTTTGTTTGTTTGCATATTATATCGTATTATAAGTTGATTATTTATATTGACTGGCTTTGTTTATATAAATGTTTGTGTTTATGCTTATATGTTTATCGAGATGATAATGGTAGAAAAATACAACATTTTATAATAAAAATCTTAAATTCATAATAACAACATTTTATAATAATATTTAGTAAAAAACAACATTTTATAATTATAGTTATTATATAAAACAACATTTTACCCATCCTATCCATCCTTCTTCACCTCTCCAACTCATCCCACACCACACCACACCTTTGAAGCTGAAATATATACTAAGGTCCTCGACAGGTCGTAAAGCCCTCTACGTAAATGGTTATGATTGGGGATGCAATTAATGCACCATATACAAAACGTAGAGGGCTCTACGTGTCGTAGAGAACCCTACGACACATAGAGCCTTCTACATGTTGAGGTTCTAGAGGTATAGATATCCAAGGTATCATGGTAATGTCGAAGTTATAACCGCACCCTTCTTAATTATATATCTATACCTATCTATACCCCTCTCTCTTCCTCATCTTACATAAATAGACCCCATTTGCCCTCCATTCCCCAAACATCTTCTCTACATGTGTTCACCATAGTGTCTGTGCGAGTGTGCTTTATTGGCTTTTGGGTTTCTTTCATGGTGGTTTAATAAAGGGTTTCCTGCAGATTTCTTTGGCATTCTGTCCACCTCCCTATTCAATGATCAAATCGCGCCACACAAAAAATAAAATGAAAAAAAGAAAAGAAGCTGTTGTGTTTGTAACTAGGGTTTCTTAGTTTGAAAAGAACCACAAAAAAAAAAGAAAAAAAAAGAAAAGAAAATCTAATGCAAGATTATGTGTGCAATTACTGATCAGTGTGTGGAGGTGGGCTCACTGTCAATGGAGCTCTGTTGGTATCTCTTTGTAAAACCATCTTGAATCTCATATCATAATGTTCACTATAACCATCAGTAAGTATGTGTGTTTCTATGTTTTTGTCTTTTGACATATGGGACAGAAGTTGAAAAAGCATTATGTTCTTCCAGTGCTAGTGTGATGATTCATTTTGAAAAGCAGTTTTCTTGTTGTAGATGATCATCATCAAAGCTTACCTTTTTGTAAGTCCTTAATTCCCTTTGACCCTTCCATTTTTTTAGAATAGAACCCTAGTTTTATATATTATTATACACACACTAAGTTATGTGTTATATTTTGGCATATTTGTCTACCTTGATCAGGTACCAAATCGTCTAAAAAAACCCAAAAAGAAGTATATATAATTTCATTTGTGACTGTTTTTGTGTAGGTTGTGTTTTAGATATTTGAATGATCTGAAATCATGTTTCAAGCCATTGAAATACTCTCACCTGCTTGCTACAAAATACAAATATGAGCAAGTAATTTTTGAATGATTTGCTTTAGTGGACCTTATCTTTGTTATCTCAGCTGTTCGCTCAATAGTCTAACATGTTAACCGTTTGTCCGGTTGATTGATATGAGATGTTAAAGAAAATGGAGAGTGGTTGTTGAATACATTACTACATTATAAATTTATAATTAATGTAGAATACTTTTAGTTAGAAACATTGAATTTTAAAATTAATCCAATATATAACCCATTTTATTTTTATCTTAATAATCCGTATTGTCAATGTGAAAAATCCTAACTTACACTTTCATTACAAAGGGCAATCTCATTTTTAAAGAAAAGAGACTCGCTTTGTGTAAGTTTCAGATACTTCGTTTTATGTACAACAATTTATATATTCTGACATGGATAAAAATCACTAAGGGGGACGGGGCGTCTACCGAATTGTCCACGGGTACCAACTACCAGCACGGTAACACCGCCGCCACCCACGCCGGTAGTACTCCCGTGGACTGTTTTGCTGGTTCTGTTTACTGTGCTGGTACCGGTTGTTTTCTTCTTCTTTTTTTTTACTTTTATATATACCTTTTTTTGTGTATTTAACCGTTTTTTTTTTTTTATTATTTTCATCGTTTGTTTTATAAATATTTTTACCTTATTTTAACCGTTTGTTTAAAATTTACTTAAATAATAAGAACATTAAAGATAAATAAACATAAAAAACTAAAAATAAAATACATTAAAAGAAATAAAAAAACCTAGGGTTGGCGCAACAGTTGCCATGCCTTGACATGGTCAAAGCTGTTGTCATATCAAGCCGCATAGTCCACATGCGTGAGCTCGATAGCCAACTCCGGGTCAATGCCCGGTCCCTCCCTCAACGTGTTCTGGTACATGCTGGTCTACCGATCACACTTATTGGTGAGATCGGTCCACTTCCGCTGCAGGTTGACGGTTGTCCGGTCATTGATGCCAACGTGGCGGTTGAAATCGGCCAGTACACGTTCCCAAAAAACATGCAAACGACATTGTTGAAGTGTCGGGTCGTTCGAGGCGTCTTGGTAGCATATCACCAATGCAATCTCTTCTTCGGGGGTCCAACGAGTCATCTTCGTGTGTGTTTCTTTGTATCTACGGTGGCAAAAGTGTGTTTTAACCCCACGGTGTGCTATGTTTATATATAAAATCTTCAAACGGTTTGGTGGAACGATATCAATGCCATTGAATTCGATTGAACGGTTTCCATACTGAATTCCATCCGTGAGGTTGTTGGACGGTTGAAATAGTTTTGGTAATTAATTTTAGTCTTTAAACCGTGTGAAATAATAATAATAATAATAATAATAATAATAATAATAAAAAGGTTTAATGAAATTATAAAAAATAAATAAAAGAATCAGTGAAGTGCTGCCTACAAAAATATATTTTAATGAAGTACATCAGTAAAATGATGTGGTAAAGCATAATTAGTTAGAATCAGTAAAAGAAAATATTTTTTCTACAAGGGCTTGAGGCCTAATTTGATTTTTCGTTAAGGGCATATGAAGTTATATATATATATATATATATATATATATATATATATATTTTGTTAAATTGGTAGTATGAATTGTTTTTAACCAGTGGATAAAAATTTGATTAGCCTTTATTATATATTAAAAAATGTGTTATTTTATATTTTTCTTGTTATTTGATTGAAAAACATGTAATTTTATTTTTATTCTATAACATTTGTCTTTGGGAGGTAGTTTTTTGTATAATTTCTCTTATTCATAAGTTATCAAGATTGTGTTAAAAGAACTCCCAGATTTGTTCACACAAGTGAGTTACAATTTTAAGATAATTTAGCTACTAGTACTCTTATTTATTTATTTTTGAACGACAAACTTTGTTACATCTTAATTCCACCTCATCTAGCACTTGCAAGGATTTGAACCCACAACCTCACATTTGTAACGAAGGACACCATGTCATTAGACCAAAAAGTCTTTAGACCAAAAGGTCTTGGGTAGCTAGATAGTACTCTGGTTTGGTTGAATTGAATGGAGATATATTGTTGACCAGGGATTGAGGTTTGAAAGCTGGATGTTGTACTGCATACAATGAGTTGTAACCCTATAATGATTGGTAGAAAGTTAAAAGATGTTGAATACAATTTAACCTTTCCAAAAGAAAAACCATAACTCCATGAGCATGCATTAATGAAGATGGTAGGGCAAAAGGGATGATGATGAGGGTTTTAGGTACCACCAATTTTGTCAGGCAATTCATGATCTTGCAGAACTATTTCCAGTCATATTCTTTTTGCTACTAGCTACCCCAACTCATCATTAATGAAGGTGTATACAAAACAGCTTGCATCTTTTCAAAAGGTGTCTAGAAATTGTCTTAGTTAAACCTCTTAAAAAGATATCGTATTCACCAAAGGATTAACAATTAATGACCATTTTCATGTCAAACTATAGAATAATGATAAATCGGTAATATGATATTGTGTATTGTTGATTATCTAATTAAAGGAGTATATTGATAATAATTACAAGGAAACCACAATCAAATTATAATGGGGAATTGGATTTTAATAACCCAAACTATTTGAAATTGGTCATTGGCACCCTCAACTAAAAAATTGGCCTTATATAACCTGAACTATTGACTTATTGGAATCTAGCACCCAACTAACTAACGCCGTTAGTTGGGTTGCTGACGTGGCACAAGTTGCTGACGTGGCACGCTGATGTGGCACAAGTTGCTGACGTGGCATGCTGATGTGTGCACACGTGGATTGACACGTCATCATGCCACGTCAGCAAATCTTGCCACGTCAGCGAACCCACAAACGGTGTTAGTGATTTAACCGTTAGTGGGTGTTAGATTCCAATAAGTCAATAGTTTAGGTTATATATGGCCAATTTTTTAGTTGGGGATGCCAGTGGCCAATTTGAAATAGTTCAGGTTATTAAAATCCAATTCCCCAATTATAATTTATGTACCAAAAATAATTACATTACATACTAACTAATCAGTTATTAGGATTGATCACCATAACCATAAGGCCATAAGTTACACTTTTACTATCTTTAACTCCACATATATGTCACATCCTTCCATTTTTTTCCTTTCACTCTACCTCAATTCAAAGAAATGGTTTTATTTTTTTATTTATTTATTTTTTTTTTGAAAAGAAAGCTTCATAAAAAACAACCCAAAGCGGTCCTTAAAGCAAGAACCCCCGAGCACCAAACGAAATTACATCAAATCGAGGGGATATTTACGCCTATTACTCCAAACTACATCTTTCCATCTAGATCTATTCCGAAACCAAAAGTACGTCATCGACTTAACACATTCCACCACTTCAAACGGACACCGGGATTTTTTTATTGAAAATGCGAGCATTACGTTCGTTCCACAAGGCCCACATAGTAGTGTACACGATACCTGTAATCACGTATCTATCATCCTTCACATTTGTATGATTCTCCGCAATTTGTAAGAGATCCGAAACATCAAAAAGAACCATAGGTAGCAAACGACACATTCAAAGAAATGGTTTAACGCCTCTCAACTCTACCTTATCCCCTTAATTTTATCTCTTTTGATTCTTGTTAACATGTTAACTTAAGGTCAATTTAACACTCTTTTACACATTAATAACACATGAAGGGAGTGGGTTGCATTTCTCCCATAGCGCTCATCTCGAACTTTTCCGGCATAACTCACTCAAATTCCCTGCATAAAAGCTCATTAGTAGAACCAAATATAATGTCATCAACATATATTTGCACAAGAAGCAAGTCACCCTCTGTTCGTTTTGTGAACAAGGTATAGTCTACCAAACCGCGTTTGAACCCTTTGGAGAGAATATATATGCTAAGCTCCTCATACCATTGTCTTGGAGCTTGGTGCAAACCATATAAAGCTTTGTTTAGCTTGTAGACCGTATCCCGGTGGATAGGATCCTCAAAACTTGGTGGTTGCCCAACATATACTTCTTCCTTGACCACACCATACAGAAAAGCACTCTTTACATCCATCTGATACACCTTAAATTTCTTGTAAGATGCATACGCAAGAAACATTTGGATTGCTTCAATGTGCGCAACCGGTGCATAGACTTCATTGTCATAAATCCCTTCTGTTTGACGAAACCCTTGAACGACCAATCAAGCTTTGTTTCTGACAATTACGCCTCGATCATCTTTCTTGCACTTAATACCCATTTTGTGACAATTTTCTTCCTGACTGGTGGTAAATCTGTCAGCGTCCAGACTCCGAGTTTCTGAAAATGTTGTAATTCTTGCTGCATCGCATCCACCCATGATTCGTCTTGTAAAGCATCCTTGTACGTCCGTGGCTCCACCTGTGAAACATAACAAGCAAAAGACCAATCATTTTGACAACCTGATTTCTGCATCTTATCATACAGGGCAAGGGCTCCAATGTTATCATGTGAAGTTGCACGTCTGAGTTGACCTCTTGTCATCACACTGCTACCCGGATCACCTATAACATATTCAAGCGGATGAATCTGATGAATCCGAGATTCTGGATGATCAGGAACTGGAATCACTGCTTGAACATTTAGATTCTCTGCCGGCTCTAGATCATTACCCGTATTAGATGAAGAAGCAACATCTGGATTAGGGTTCACTGGAGGTGATACCGTAGCATGATCTAAAATAGCTTCACTGAAAACTTCATCATTGTCTTCCGACTCAGATGAGTCAAGAGTTGTTGAAGCTTCTTGGAAAACCTCTTCTTCATTGACAGGAGCATTAGTATTATTAGAAGCTGCTGTTGGAGGAGTTACAGTGATCAGACGTACTAACGGTGAAGTTATTGCATTCTCACACTCGTAATATAATCGTAAAACAGCTTCTTCAACCATACTTTCTAGATTGAATGACTCGAATAATTCCTTGTAGTCAAACATCCAATCGGTCCCACTTCCTTGGACATTCTGAGTGTAGCGTTGAACATCAACATTCGCCCACTCTTCAACCTGTTTAGTTCTTTTTTAAAACACGCGTTTTAGTGGTGTCGCGTATCCAACAAAATAACCTTCTTCAGCTTTTGGTCCAAATTTCTCATTAGGATTTAACATCGTGCATGGCGCCCCGAATGGTTCTAGAAACTCTAAATTCGGCTTTCGTCTGTTAAGCAGTTCATAAGAAGTTTTGCCAAACTTCTTCACCGTCAACACACGATTCAAAGTGTAACATGCTGCATGAATGGCTTCATTCCAGAACATGACCGGAAGATTAGAATCTGCAAGCATAGTTCGTGCCGCTTCAATTAGATTCATGTCCTTTCTTTCTAGGACACCGTTCTGTTATGGAGTATATAGAGCACTATACTCATGATGAATACCCTTTGTTTCACATAATGCATCCATCTGAGAATTCTTGAACTCCGTCTCATTGTCACTTCGAATTCGTTTGATCTTTAAACCATATATGTTCTCCAACCGGGTAAACAGAACTTTCAGATTATTAAACGTTTTGCTCTAGTGAAGCATGCACATCACCCACGAAAATCTTGAGTAGTCATCAGTAACCACAAGACAGTAAAGATCTCCATTGATACTCTTACGCTTAACAGGTCCAAAAAGGTCCATGTGTAAACGTTCAAGTGGAAATTCAACCGAGTTTACTTTCTTGGGTTTGTGGGACTGTTTGTGCTGTTTTCCTTTCTTGCAACTCACACATTTTCCGTTCAAATGAAAATGCTTCACATTTACACCTTCAACAAGTCCGTTCTTCACCAAATTGTTCATTTTTCTTAGGTGAATATTCCCCATCCTTCTATGCCACATGATAGATTCTTTTTCAGTAGCTTTGGACATAAAACACGTGACTTGGCTCTGAGTTGTGGTTGCCTTGCTCATGTCAAGAATGTACAGATTGTTCACTCTTGGAGCTTTTAGCATGATCCACTCTTTTGGAATAATGAAACCAGGCTTTCTTTTGTAGCAAGATTTGTCATCAAAGTGTACAGAAAACTTCTTATCACATATTTGACTCACACTCAGCCAATTATAATCAATCTACTTCACATACGATATCTGTTCAAAACTCACGATTCCATTACTAACACTGCCTTCCAGCGTTATATACCCTGCTTTGTTACCAGCAAACGCTACATAACCTCCATTAATATTCTTGATATCAAAAAGTAGCGTCAAATCACCGGTCATTTGCCTAGAAGCTCCACTGTCGACAATCCAGAGACTGCTAACCTGGCCAGCTGGAACTCCCTGCACAATTCAAAAACAAGATTAGTTTTTAACAAGGACCCAAGCCTGTTTGGTCTTGGGTCTTTAAATGTTAGCTTTCAAAGAATCTTTCTCACAAACTTTTGATTTTGAATCAACCTTTTTCTGGTCATTCAAAACATTCTCATTCTTAACTTGAACATTAGCAGATGATGTTGAAGCACCTGGAGAACCCTTTGGTGTCCAAGTCTATTCTGAACGTTTAAGAATCCTTATTTGAGGTTGTTTAACCTCAATAGGTTTCTTTGTGTCGTTCGAGAAAGAAACTTTCTTGGATACCTTACCTGATTTAGTCGATACAGGTCCAACTGATGATTTCACAGCAGGTTTTGGGTAAACCTTTTATTTATCATGAGTCGTGTTCACCACAGTTTTCTTCTCCATGGCTATGCGGTTTCTGTTATCATAGACAACGGGATAGTTTTCCCTCTTTTTATAAAAACGATTTTGATTATAAAACTGTTCTCTTTGAAGGTAAAACTGTCTCTGTGAAAAAGGTTGTCTATGATAATCAGCATCAACCGAATCTCTCTGATTCTCCTTTCTCTCAACCCCGTGCCTCTTGTGTCTCACATATGGGAAGTGAGCAAGTAAATGCCCTCTCTCCCCACATTTAAAACATGCACGGTATTCCTCAAAAGTATTTTTTGCATTAGGTTTAGCAAATGATTTAACCGGGTGTTGGTCATCAGCACACTTTAGCCTTAAACTCTCAGGAGCGAGCTCCATTGAGTAAGACGGTTCATAAAATCCGTTAACCTTTTCTATTGGCTTCACAAATTCAGTGACATGAACCTTAGGTTGAATAGAATTATCACCATATAGTCGCTTAATAAGTTCGGGAGGAATGTCATTTATCCTTTCGTGTTTAGGAAACCAAATGGTACTCTCTTGCCATATTTTCTCAACTTTAGAATAATTGGCAAACTGTATGGGATATTCATCATCTGAGATTATCTTATCGGATCCTTCCATCTGATAGAAAACCTTCACGGCTTTGTCAACTGAATCGTCCTTTTTCTACTTTCTTAACTGACTGATTCATTTTATTGTTATTCTCCTGAGGATGCGGAACTTGAGAAGGTGAAACTATCTCATTTGTTCGAATGTGATTTTTCAATGGAATATCAACATTCTTCTTAGGTTCCTCATCTTCAGTATCTGAATCTTCAGTTACTGCGACAACTCCCTCATCATTCAATCGAAGAATCGGTCTCACATCGGAGTTTGGATCACTAACACTTGAAGTGTTTGATTCGTTATCCGATGAGGAATCCGATTTTACTGAACTCTCCGGTGTTACTAAATTTAGATTATGATTTTCAAATAACACTGGAGCAGGAACAGCTTTGTAATTTGCACTACTGGATTGTGATGGTTCCTCAACAATGTAGTCCAAAACATACGCCACATGTTTGTAACTCTCTAGCTTTTTGTTGATTTTCTCAGCAAAACACTTGACTTTATCCATTTCTAGTTTAGTTTCTTCAATTTCATTAATATAGTTATTAATGGCTATTTGTTTCAAAGAAAGAGTTTTTGCCAATTCAGACACATCCTTTTTATAACCCTCAAGTGTTTTGTTGAAATCATGCTCGTCCTTGCGATAAGATTGAATGACGATTTTAGCACTCTCAAGCTGAAGCTTAAGTTGCTTAACCTCATCATTTAATCTATCACAAGTACCACAATATTTATCGCTAGAAGTAGAGTTAGAACTTACCGGTTTAGGCGGATCTGTCATGGCCATCAATGCAAAGTGAGCCTCCTTTCCTGCAAAGAACTTGGAATAATCAATCTTCGTGAAAGCATCATCCACCTGGCATGACTTTTTCGTCATCAGCAAATCTGCTTCAGCTAGCAATTGATCAATGTCGTCATAAAGAGAATTAACGTTAGCTTCCGAATCAGATTCACTTTCTGAATCAGAATAGGCAGATTCTGGTTCATCAGAGACATCATCAACGGAATCAATAATTGTACCTGAAACCGTTTTAGTAACCGGTTCCTCAACTTTCTCAGCAACACTTTCTGGAACCTCTTCAACGATCTCCTCAATCACCACTTCAGAAACCTTCTCAGAAGTCAAATCATCACCAACTATCACCTGCTCCTCTGTTACCATCTCTTGCGCAAAACATGCCACATTACCACCGGTAACCTCTTCAACACCCAATTGCATGGTATTCCAATCAAAACCCTCATCTTTCTGTATCACCAATGCCTGATTCTCATTTTGAGAGGTGTTCTGTCGGTTTTGGTAATTGTTTTATTGTTGATAGTTGTTATTGTTGTTTTGGCTTTGGTAAGTAACATGGTTTTGTGATTGACAGTTTTAGTAATTGGAGTTAAAGGGGTTTCGGTTACCTTGTTGCATTGGTTGGGTACATTTTCTCTTAAAATGACCTCGAGTTCCAAAATTAAAACAAGTCACCTTGGCTTTATTGAAACCATAGGTAGTGTTTGATAAGGTAGCGAGATCAATTCTGCCAGTCTTTTCTATGAACTCAGTAGCTCTTTTCATCACACTTGCAAATGCCCACTGAATGTCGATCAGTTCCATCTCTTCCTTGTCGATCTATGCATAATCCTCATTTGTCAGATTGTTGTTTCCTATCTGACTTGCCACTAGCCCGTTGTACGAAGCGACCATTGCTGAAACTAGAGCAATATGTTGTTGTGCCACTTCTACAGTCACATTAATCATGTTGGAGGTTTCCAACACAATTGGACTTTGGCCTGAGGATTCTTGTGTCATCATTGGAGCAACATATTGTTGTTGATTTTGAGGTGTGCTCACAGATGATGTATAACAAGCTGCAAACATTTGAGGTTGAGTTGGTATGAAAGATGTTGATGTATAAGAAGTTGGTATATAAGTTGGTCCTGGAGCAAAATAATTGATTGGATTTCTTTTTGGTTCAACAACATTCAAAATACAAGAAATGTGAGGTGCAACACTAGCTCCTCCTGATGGATTAGACATAGAGGAAGATGATGTAGCACGATACAGCTCCGGATTCTATGGGAACTGTGCTCTTTTGGCTTTCCTTTTTTCCTCCATCTCTTTGTTCTCCAACTTTTGTATGAATTCATTAATAGTCCAGTACTGATATGCATCTTTTTCCTTTAGTACTTCAACATGTTGTCCCCAATATGGAGGTAACGAGTCAGCAAACTTGTCCACTAATTCTGTCATAGGAAGGTTAATATCATAGTTTGACAGTTCTGACAACAAATGATAATAACTGGGAACAAGTTCCTTCAATGTTTCATTTCCCACATAACTAAAATTCTCAAACTCCTTTCTCAATTCTTCCATGCGAAGTCTTCTCATCTTTTCATTACCAGCATGCCTATTCTTCAAACAATCCCATAATTGTTTCGAAGTAGTACATGATCCAAACTGGTGCAACAAATTTGTGGTTAAGGCTTGAGACAATTGAGAAAACTCTTTCTTCTCAACAGCAAACTTCCTATTCTCATCATCTTTTAAGTCTTCAAGAGAAATGGATACTGAAGAAACAACGAGTATAAGAAGTGGTAAATGGCAGGGTAGTATGTGGGGTAACGACTCGTGTTCGCAGCAGGGTATAATCCTTAGCTCACAACGATGGTTGGTCTATGGTTGTGTACACAAATGGCCAGCAATCGTATGCAATAGACAAGGGTATAAGTGGTTCGATCTTGTAAGATCTACGTCCACTGTAAAAGGTGATCTTTATTGAAGAATAATATAAATAACAATACAAGTGGAGATACAAGTGTGTTAGTTCTTCTTGGCTGGTTTTCAACGTCCATAGAAAGGAGGTCAAGTCCTCTTTTTATAGGGGATGTATGGGCCAAGGGTCGTCCAGCCCATTCATCGTTGATGGGCCGGGCTTTGAGGATCGGGCCGGCCGGTTAGTAGGCCCACCTAGTTGGATTCTAACCTTTAGTTAGATAAAGTGATCCAAGTTGAGGAGGGTTTCTTTCGATTGGACCACGTGTCGCCTCGTGGTTGGCTGGCCGGGAGGTGCTTTGTCCTCCATACACGTGGCGTGCTGTGGATGGTCGGCAGGGGTGTCAGTTGTCAGGCGGCTGACCACTTGGCAGCTGACATCTGACGAGAGGAAGCCAGTTGGGTTCCAAGGGGGATGTTTCTCGGGTGCCGCCTGCTGGTGGCTCCGCGCCTTTGGCGCTGCTGTGTTTTTGGAGTAATATTCCTGGCGGGGAGGAGGGTGCGCCTAAAAGCGGTACCCTACCCCTTCAAGTCCCCCAAGTCCAGGGTGTCTCCTGGTCTTGCTTAGAGAGCTGGTGGGGCGCTGGACTAAAAATGTGTTCTTTGTTTGAAACTTTTATTTTGAGCGAAAGAGTGCGCGTTGCAACTCTTGTGACATGTGGAAAGATATTGGCGTCCCATTATCTTTGTACACGGCTCTTTTTGATAAAAGTGCTGCCAAGAGTTTTGGCAAAAGTGAATTTTTTGTAAAGTACGTTTTCAACGCTTTGTGTTGACCCAGCGCCAAGTGATGACGTGGCGGTCCGGGTGTTGAAAAGTAAATTCCGGCGGAGAACGTCTTTTGGAATTCACGTTAACCCAGCGCCAAGCGATGACGTGGCAGTCTGGGTGTTGGAAAGTAAATTCCGGCGGAGAACGTCTTTTGGAATTCACGTTAACCCAGCGCCAAGTGATGACGTGGCAGTCTGGGTGTTGGAAAGTAAATTCCGGCGGAGAACGTCTTTTGGAATTCACGTTAACCCAGCGCCAAGTGATGACGTGGCAGTCTGGGTGTTGGAATCTGAATTCCGACGGAGAACGTCTTTTGGAATTAACGTTAACCCAGCGCCAAGTGATGACGTGGCAGTCTGGGTGTTGGAATCTGAAATCCGGCGGAGATCGTCTTTTGGAGTTGACGTTAACCCAACGCCAAGTGATGACGTGGCCGGCATATTGATTGTGTATTAAATATGTTCCCCTTGTATTTAATTCATGGAATTTTGAAAGGTTTCCTTAATATTTAGGAAACGTGCTTCGGAAGATGAGACGGTTTGGTGGACGTGTCAGAGTGCAGAAAGGATGTCTGCACAGTTGGCCGTCACGTCAGTGTGTGGGTGGGGGGTTATCCACCATGTGTCAGGCGAGTGGCCGCCCACTCGCGCGAGTGGTGCAGTTGTCAGTCTGATTGCTGACGTTGGGCAGGTGAGGGATCGTCCTTTTGGCAGACGCGTGGCATCGTGTGCTGGTGAGTAACTGCTCATCCAGCTGTTTGCGCCACGTGTAGCATCCAGATGTGTTTTTGAAAGTTTTGGGGATCTTTCAGCCGGTACGGATGGCGCCAATGAAGAAACAACGAGTATAAGAAGTGGTAAATGGCAGGGTAGTATGTGGGGTAACGACTCGTGTTCGCCGCAGGGTATAATCCTTAGCTCACAACGATGGTTGGTCTATGGTTGTGTACACAAATGGCCAGCAATCGTATGCAATAGACAAGGGTATAAGTGGTTCGATCTTGTAAGATCTACGTCCACTGTAAAAGGTGATCTTTATTGAAGAATAATACAAATAACAATACAAGTGGAGATACAAGTGTGTTAGTTCTTCTTGGCTGGTTTTCAACGTCCATAGAAAGGAGGTCAAGTCCTCTTTTTATAGGGGATGTATGGGCCAAGGGTCGTCCAGCCCATTCATCGTTGATGGGCCGGGCTTTGAGGATCGGGCCGGCCGGTTAGTAGGCCCACCTAGTTGGATTCTAACCTTTAGTTAGATAAAGTGATCCAAGTTGAGGAGGGTTTCTTTCGATTGGACCACGTGTCGCCTCGTGGTTGGCTGGCCGGGAGGTGCTTTGTCCTCCATACACGTGGCGTGCTGTGGATGGTCGGCAGGGGTGTCAGTTGTCAGGCGGCTGACCACTTGGCAGCTGACATCTGACGAGAGGAAGCCAGTTGGGTTCCAAGGGGGATGTTTCTCGGGTGCCGCCTGCTGGTGGCTCCGCGCCTTTGGCGCTGCTGTGTTTTTGGAGTGATATTCCTAGCGGGGAGGAGGGTGCGCCTAAAAGCGGTACCCTACCCCTTCAAGTCCCCCAAGTCCAGGGTGTCTCCTGGTCTTGCTTAGAGAGCTGGTGGGGCGCTGGACTAAAAATGTGTTCTTTGTTTGAAACTTTTATTTTGAGCGAAAGAGTGCGCGTTGCAACTCTTGTGACATGTGGAAAGATATTGGCGTCCCATTATCTTTGTACACGGCTCTTTTTGATAAAAGTGCTGCCAAGAGTTTTGGCAAAAGTGAATTTTTTGTAAAGTACGTTTTCAACGCTTTGTGTTGACCCAGCGCCAAGTGATGACGTGGCGGTCCGGGTGTTGAAAAGTAAATTCCGGCGGAGAACGTCTTTTGGAATTCACGTTAACCCAGCGCCAAGCGATGACGTGGCAGTCTGGGTGTTGGAAAGTAAATTCCGGCGGAGAACGTCTTTTGGAATTCACGTTAACCCAGCGCCAAGTGATGACGTGGCAGTCTGGGTGTTGGAAAGTAAATTCCGGCGGAGAACGTCTTTTGGAATTCACGTTAACCCAGCGCCAAGTGATGACGTGGCAGTCTGGGTGTTGGAATCTGAATTCCGACGGAGAACGTCTTTTGGAATTGACGTTAACCCAGCGCCAAGTGATGACGTGGCAGTCTGGGTGTTGGAATCTGAAATCCGGCGGAGAACGTCTTTTGGAGTTGACGTTAACCCAACGCCAAGTGATGACGTGGCCGGCATATTGATTGTGTATTAAATATGTTCCCCTTGTATTTAATTCATGGAATTTTGAAAGGTTTCCTTAATATTTAGGAAACGTGCTTCGGAAGATGAGACGGTTTGGTGGACGTGTCAGAGTGCAGAAAGGATGTCTGCACAGTTGGCCGTCACGTCAGTGTGTGGGTGGGGAGTTATCCACCATGTGTCAGGCGAGTGGCCGCCCACTCGCGCGAGTGGTGCAGTTGTCAGTCTGATTGCTGACGTTGGGCAGGTGAGGGATCGTCCTTTTGGCAGACGCGTGGCATCGTGTGCTGGTGAGTAACTGCTCATCCAGCTGTTTGTGCCACGTGTAGCGTCCAGATGTGTTTTTGAAAGTTTTGGGGATCTTTCAGCCGGTACGGATGGCGCCAATGAAGAAACAACGAGTATAAGAAGTGGTAAATGGCAGGGTAGTATGTGGGGTAACGACTCGTGTTCGCAGCAGGGTATAATCCTTAGCTCACAACGATGGTTGGTCTATGGTTGTGTACACAAATGGCCAGCAATCGTATGCAATAGACAAGGGTATAAGTGGTTCGATCTTGTAAGATCTACGTCCACTGTAAAAGGTGATCTTTATTGAAGAATAATACAAATAACAATACAAGTGGAGATACAAGTGTGTTAGTTCTTCTTGGCTGGTTTTCAACGTCCATAGAAAGGAGGTCAAGTCCTCTTTTTATAGGGGATGTATGGGCCAAGGGTCGTCCAGCCCATTCGTCGTTGATGGGCCGGGCTTTGAGGATCGGGCCGGCCGGTTAGTAGGCCCACCTAGTTGGATTCTAACCTTTAGTTAGATAAAGTGATCCAAGTTGAGGAGGGTTTCTTTCGATTGGACCACGTGTCGCCTCGTGGTTGGCTGGCCGGGAGGTGCTTTGTCCTCCATACACGTGGCGTGCTGTGGATGGTCGGCAGGGGTGTCAGTTGTCAGGCGGCTGACCACTTGGCAGCTGACATCTGACGAGAGGAAGCCAGTTGGGTTCCAAGGGGGATGTTTCTCGGGTGCCGCCTGCTGGTTGCTCCGCGCCTTTGGCGCTGCTGTGTTTTTGGAGTAATATTCCTGGCGGGGAGGAGGGTGCGCCTAAAAGCGGTACCCTACCCCTTCATGTCCCCCAAGTCCAGGGTGTCTCCTGGTCTTGCTTAGAGAGCTGGTGGGGCGCTGGACTAAAATTGTGTTCTTTGTTTGAAACTTTTATTTTGAGCGAAAGAGTGCGCGTTGCAACTCTTGTGACATGTGGAAAGATATTGGCGTCCCATTATCTTTGTACACGGCTCTTTTTGATAAAAGTGCTGCCAAGAGTTTTGGCAAAAGTGAATTTTTTGTAAAGTACGTTTTCAACGCTTTGTGTTGACCCAGCGCCAAGTGATGACGTGGCGGTCCGGGTGTTGAAAAGTAAATTCCGGCGGAGAACGTCTTTTGGAATTCACGTTAACCCAGCGCCAAGCAATGACGTGGCAGTCTGGGTGTTGGAAAGTAAATTCCGGCGGAGAACGTCTTTTGGAATTCACGTTAACCCAGCGCCAAGTGATGACGTGGCAGTCTGGGTGTTGGAAAGTAAATTCCGGCGGAGAACGTCTTTTGGAATTCACGTTAACCCAGCGCCAAGTGATGACGTGGCAGTCTGGGTGTTGGAATCTGAATTCCGACGGAGAACGCCTTCTGGAATTGACGTCAACCCAGCGCCAAGTGATGACGTGGCAGTCTGGGTGTTGGAATCTGAAATCCGGCGGAGAACGTCTTTTGGAGTTGACGTTAACCCAACGCCAAGTGATGACGTGGCCGGCATATTGATTGTGTATTAAATATGTTCCCCTTGTATTTAATTCATGGAATTTTGAAAGGTTTCCTTAATATTTAGGAAACGTGCTTCGGAAGATGAGACGGTTTGGTGGACGTGTCAGAGTGCAGAAAGGATGTCTGCACAGTTGGCCGTCACGTCAGTGTGTGGGTGGGGAGTTATCCACCATGTGTCAGGCGAGTGGCCGCCCACTCGCGCGAGTGGTGCAGTTGTCAGTCTGATTGCTGACGTTGGGCAGGTGAGGGATCGTCCTTTTGGCAGACGCGTGGCATCGTGTGCTGGTGAGTAACTGCTCATCCAGCTGTTTGTGCCACGTGTAGCGTCCAGATGTGTTTTTGAAAGTTTTGGGGATCTTTCAGCCGGTACGGATGGCGCCAATGAAGAAACAACGAGTATAAGAAGTGGTAAATGGCAGGGTAGTATGTGGGGTAACGACTCGTGTTCGCAGCAGGGTATAATCCTTAGCTCACAACGATGGTTGGTCTATGGTTGTGTACACAAATGGCCAGCAATCGTATGCAATAGACAAGGGTATAAGTGGTTCGATCTTGTAAGATCTACGTCCACTGTAAAAGGTGATCTTTATTGAAGAATAATACAAATAACAATACAAGTGGAGATACAAGTGTGTTAGTTCTTCTTGGCTGGTTTTCAACGTCCATAGAAAGGGGGTCAAGTCCTCTTTTTATAGGGGATGTATGGGCCAAGGGTCGTCCAGCCCATTCATCGTTGATGGGCCGGGCTTTGAGGATCGGGCTGGCCGGTTAGTAGGCCCACCTAGTTGGATTCTAACCTTTAGTTAGATAAAGTGATCCAAGTTGAGGAGGGTTTCTTTCGATTGGACCACGTGTCGCCTCGTGGTTGGCTGGCCGGGAGGTGCTTTGTCCTCCATACACGTGGCGTGCTGTGGATGGTCGGCAGGGGTGTCAGTTGTCAGGCGGCTGACCACTTGGCAGCTGACATCTGACGAGAGGAAGCCAGTTGGGTTCCAAGGGGGATGTTTCTCGGGTGCCGCCTGCTGGTGGCTCCGCGCCTTTGGCGCTGCTGTGTTTTTGGAGTAATATTCCTGGCGGGGAGGAGGGTGCGCCTAAAAGCGGTACCCTACCCCTTCAAGTCCCCCAAGTCCAGGGTGTCTCCTGGTCTTGCTTAGAGAGCTGGTGGGGCGCTGGACTAAAAATGTGTTCTTTGTTTGAAACTTTTATTTTGAGCGAAAGAGTGCGCGTTGCAACTCTTGTGACATGTGGAAAGATATTGGCGTCCCATTATCTTTGTACACGGCTCTTTTTGATAAAAGTGCTGCCAAGAGTTTTGGCAAAAGTGAATTTTTTGTAAAGTACGTTTTCAACGCTTTGTGTTGACCCAGCGCCAAGTGATGACGTGGCGGTCCGGGTGTTGAAAAGTAAATTCCGGCGGAGAACGTCTTTTGGAATTCACGTTAACCCAGCGCCAAGCGATGACGTGGCAGTCTGGGTGTTGGAAAGTAAATTCCGGCGGAGAACGTCTTTTGGAATTCACGTTAACCCAGCGCCAAGTGATGACGTGGCAGTCTGGGTGTTGGAAAGTAAATTCCGGCGGAGAACGTCTTTTGGAATTCACGTTAACCCAGCGCCAAGTGATGACGTGGCAGTCTGGGTGTTGGAATCTGAATTCCGACGGAGAACGTCTTTTGGAATTGACGTTAACCCAGCGCCAAGTGATGACGTGGCAGTCTGGGTGTTGGAATCTGAAATCCGGCGGAGAACGTCTTTTGGAGTTGACGTTAACCCAACGCCAAGTGATGACGTGGCCGGCATATTGATTGTGTATTAAATATGTTCCCCTTGTATTTAATTCATGGAATTTTGAAAGGTTTCCTTAATATTTAGGAAACGTGCTTCGGAAGATGAGACGGTTTGGTGGACGTGTCAGAGTGCAGAAAGGATGTCTGCACAGTTGGCCGTCACGTCAGTGTGTGGGTGGGGAGTTATCCACCATGTGTCAGGCGAGTGGCCGCCCACTCGCGCGAGTGGTGCAGTTGTCAGTCTGATTGCTGACGTTGGGCAGGTGAGGGATCGTCCTTTTGGCAGACGCGTGGCATCGTGTGCTGGTGAGTAACTGCTCATCCAGCTGTTTGTGCCACGTGTAGCGTCCAGATGTGTTTTTGAAAGTTTTGGCGATCTTTCAGCCGGTACGGATGGCGCCAATGAAGAAACAACGAGTATAAGAAGTGGTAAATGGCAGGGTAGTATGTGGGGTAACGACTCGTGTTCGCAGCAGGGTATAATCCTTAGCTCACAACGATGGTTGGTCTATGGTTGTGTACACAAATGGCCAGCAATCGTATGCAATAGACAAGGGTATAAGTGGTTCGATCTTGTAAGATCTACGTCCACTGTAAAAGGTGATCTTTATTGAAGAATAATACAAATAACAATACAAGTGGAGATACAAGTGTGTTAGTTCTTCTTGGCTGGTTTTCAACGTCCATAGAAAGGAGGTCAAGTCCTCTTTTTATAGGGGATGTATGGGCCAAGGGTCGTCCAGCCCATTCATCGTTGATGGGCCGGGCTTTGAGGATCGGGCCGGCCGGTTAGTAGGCCCACCTAGTTGGATTCTAACCTTTAGTTAGATAAAGTGATCCAAGTTGAGGAGGGTTTCTTTCGATTGGACCACGTGTCGCCTCGTGGTTGGCTGGCCGGGAGGTGCTTTGTCCTCCATACACGTGGCGTGCTGTGGATGGTCGGAAGGGGTGTCAGTTGTCAGGCGGCTGACCACTTGGCAGCTGACATCTGACGAGAGGAAGCCAGTTGGGTTCCAAGGGGGATGTTTCTCGGGTGCCGCCTGCTGGTGGCTCCGCGCCTTTGGCGCTGCTGTGTTTTTGGAGTAATATTCCTGGCGGGGAGGAGGGTGCGCCTAAAAGCGGTACCCTACCCCTTCAGATACATTTGTGTTCTCAACCATTAGCGGACTATATCCCTTCATGATCATTTGCCAAGCCTCTCCTCCTTCCAATCCCATACCTTCCAGATGAATCTTGAACTTCTTCTACCATTGATAATATTCAGACATGTCCAAAAACTTTGGAGGACGATTACCACTACCGGATGATAAGTTATTAATAAAGGTAATAATCGCATTAGAAGTCTGATTCTGCACTGCTGCTGCTGCAACTCCCCAATAATCAGGCACTTGTTGTGGAGATTGAGTAACAGTTGGTGGTGCTAAACTTTTCATGGCAATGTAATTGATTGGCTGTGTCGGTTGTGTGTTTGTCTTTTGTGATGCAACTGCCCAAGGATTCATAGGAACATGTTGTTGTGTTGTAGCAGATTTAGGAGTCATCAGAAATCCCCAAATGTTATCCATAATGCTCGAAATATCAACACCTAGAAAATCTTGGAAACAGGATCTGGTTCGACCTAGAATGAGTAATCGAGGGTTCGAATGAAGAAATCTGATCGATTCGACCCCAAGAATTGACTCGATTGAAGAACTATGACACAAAGACTTTGGTTCGACCCTGATAATACCCTGGTTTGACCTCCCGTAAGGTCGAATGAGAAACAAAGGTTCGAATGAAAACACAACACACTCAGAATGAAGAACAAACACTTGGTTTGAACAAAAGTCCCACTGGTACGACCTAAAAACCACCGATTCGACCCAAATCTCTCACTGGTTCGACCTAAAACCATCTTATTCAACCTGACCCATTTGAAAAACGGTTTTTCTTCAAAAATCAGTTATTTTGATCTGATTTTTTCAAAAGTTGATGAATTTCAATGATGTTAATCAGTTTTTGCATCGGATTTGATGGAGATCAAGTTTTGTGAAAGAAATTTTGATTTTATCCGTAAAAACATGTCTAAATTAATCAATCTCCATCCTCATGCAATGTTCATGCAAAAAATAAAAATTTTAGGTGTTTTTGATGAAAAAAAATTTCTATAACTATCAATTTGCAATTGTATGATTGAGCAAAGCTCTGATACCACTTTGTAGAGGATCGGATTGTAAGAAATCAACTATGTAATCATACAAGTAGAGCAATTTAGGGGTGGAATCCCTAAATCACGTGCAAAATGATAGTAGACAAATAAGAACATGTTTAGATCCATTTCATTGATAAAACAATCAATTACAATCAATAAAGCTTAGGTTTATCAACAAATTAACACACGTTCAGAAGGTCCTAGACACACCTTAGAAAACACACACAAACTCTAGACCAGATGACCAACTGTTCTCCTGCAAAATAAAACTCAAACTATATATAGACTGTCTCATTCGACCTTTGCAGAGGTCGAATGGACTCCTTCGACCCAATACATAGTTCGAATCAAACAAACTATCATACAAAATCTTCATTCGACCTAACAAAACTCCCTTCGACCCCACGTATGGTCGAATGGATCTTCAGAACATCAAAATCTTCATTATAAACGCCATTTCATGTAAATCTAAAGCGATAGTCACATATATGCACCTATAGGATCCTGGTTTAGAACAAAAGTTGTCTGAGGTTTAGATCCTGCTACGCTCAAGTCCTGAGGAGTTGTCCCATAGTAGATGCTCGGATTCTGAGGTATGAACGCTTTGTTCGCCCTCCTGATCTCATCAATCTTCTTGCTTTCTAGCCTGGCCACAAAGTCATTGATGGAGATTGTCTGATAAACCATTATTAGCCTTCTGGATGTCAAACCACTTATGCTAGTGTGGAGGAAGAGCATCCGCAAACGGTT
This sequence comes from Ambrosia x helenae, assembly GCA_030844895.1. Lineage (NCBI taxonomy): Eukaryota > Viridiplantae > Streptophyta > Magnoliopsida > Asterales > Asteraceae > Ambrosia > Ambrosia x helenae. Next base: position 103,928,137 of record CM061231.1, on the reverse strand, counting down.
CCACAAGTTCTGCTGATGTGTAGACTACCCCATACTGATACGTCTCTGACATCAAATGATAGTATCGCGCTGTCAGATCCCGCAATGACTCATTTCCTATGGCAGAGAAATTTTCGAACTCCTTTCTGAGCTGATCCATCTTGATCTTTCTTGTCTTCTAATTTCCTTCATTTCGTTCAGCTAACGCAACCCACAGCATCTGCGAAGTCATGCACTAAGCAAACTGGTGCATGATGTCATTTGGAAGGGCTTATGTTAATGTTGCTATCGCCTTCTTCTCGTAGTTGTACTTTCTGCATTGTTCATCTGTCATTGCATCTAAGGAGATGGGAATGTCGGAGTTCTCAATCATCAGTCTGGTATACCTGTTTTCTATCGATGCCCATACTAACCCATCAATACCCTCTATGTGTGTCTTGAACCTTCCCTTCCAGGAATGGTAGTCGGCCATGAATTGAAGTTTGGGTTCCCTACTGGAACTACCGATTTCTAAGTCACGGGAGAGTACCGAAGATATATGTTGTGTCTATTGAGTTGCAGTGGCTGCGAGTGCCCATGGGTTACCGTTCATCATTTGTTGTTATTGTTGGGCACGCTGTTGAGCCGCAAGCGCCCACGGTTTGGTTCCGGAAACATTAACTTGGTGTTGCTATTTTTGCACCCGTTGCGCGTTATGCTCGGCCGGGAACTGCCAAGGATTCGTGGGTACATTCATTTGATTGTTTACAGGTTGCTTATATCGTTGTCTAGGTTGGTTCAAATGTCCCCACGGATTCGCCATGTGTTATAGCTCAATAAAGGATCGATATTTAGGCGATTTTTGAAAAATAGAACAATACACGCGAGTAGCGGTTAACACACGAGTAAAACACACGATTAGAGAGCTAATCGTGTGATTTATAGGCGATTACAAAGCTACACACGTGAACAATAGAGTGATTAGGAGTTTTCACGTGATTAGGGTTACCCAGGCTATTAGAGTTCTAATCGTGTGTTTTAGGCACGAGTAGCACCCTAATCGTGTGAAAATGAGAACGAGTACCAAACCTAATCGCTTAAAAACTTCCTATCGCGTGTTGCGGGTCTGAGAAGTTGTTTTGCAAAAAAAAAAAAAAAAACATCATTTTTGCATCAAAATCTATCAGAAAAACAGTGTTTGATCCCCAAATGATTAGGAAAGTTGTAAAAACACTTTTAGAACAAACCCTAATCAAAAACTCTTGTTTTTATCCGTTAAAACACCCTTAGATTTTGAAAAACGATGTTTTTATCAAAACCACAAAGTTTCAAACTTTCAAAATAGGTTTTTGCATAAAAATGACAACTTTTAATCTGAAAACCCACTGTTTTGAATTCGTTTTGCTATCAAAACACTCGTGATAAGAGCCAAAGCTCTGATGCCACTTGTAGGATCGATTTCGGACAACCCGACAATCACGAGCTTCAACGTTTAGCGTGCGGAATCCACTAAACGTTGTTCGGACAACAAAATGAGGTGAAACTATGATAAACGAAGAATAAACGCACACAAAAGTAAAGTTAAAAGTTTGTATTGATTGATAAAACAGAGCACAGGTGTTTACAAAACAATCTTAGACTTTTAACCTAGGGCAGGGTGCTTGGGGAATGTGTGATGTGATTGCTTAATCATTAGGGCAATGATTGGAGGCTTTTATACCTGTCCTACTCGTCCAGGGCCATTGGGGCGAGTAGCAACCTAACATGCGAGTAGGAGGGCGAGTAGCAAGCCTCTCGTCTTGTTTCCCAGGCGATTACTAATCGCCCCTACATAGTCCTACTCGCCTGTTTGCTAATAAATCCCATAAACGACTTAAAACACACACCCAAACACCCGTAATACAATCCAAACATCACCTATACTAGGATAGGGATATCGTGTACTAACATAGACCAAATGTACTTTTTACTTTCTTGGCTTATTTGCTTGACATTCTTTCATCTTGCGTTATTTTCTTTGGCTTTTTCTTCCGTGTCTTCTTTTCCTTCTTTCTTGTTAATCAGAAAGGTGGTTTCTAATTTTTTTTACTCGTACCATACATGTTTTTCTTCTTGCTTACACCACACAGGTTTTCATCTTGCTTACTTTGATCGGCCCACACAGGTTTTATCGTACCACAAGGTCTTTCTTGTTTTTTTTTTCAACATAGGTCTTATTTTCAACACATGTCTTGTCACCATGAAGGCTTTTAGGACCTCTTACTATACAAACAACACATGTTTGGATTTTCTTGCCTTTTGTTTTCTTCTTTATTTATGTTGTAATCTATTAATTTTATGATTCTTTATTTTGGAAGAAATGTAAATGATCAAGGAATACAATACTATAGTTTTATTTTCAAAACTACAAATAAAAATTTACGTTTGGAATGAATAAGCATGGAGGACCGGAGTCTCTTCTAACACGCGTACAAGAATTATGATTACTAGTGTGTACACGTATGATGGCGGGCACAACACACGGTGTTTGGTAGTCGTTTATGATTAAGAACAATAATGACTAACACACGATATATTCCTGAGACGATTTCCGCAGGGCTTCACCATGAGTACAGAGTTAGAGCCAAACTTAGGAGAATGAGAGGCTAAGGCACCTATTTATAGGACAACTCTCATTTACCTCTAAGCACCAAGTGGGGACTCATTCGCCTGCTGGGCCATTCGCCTAGAGTCATTCTGTAAGTCCCGAAAAGTATAAATCTGATATCAAGTAACTATCAATCGATGGCGGAATCAAAGATGATAGTGATTCGAGAAACAAATATTATATGATTGAATGATAATACTCAACTAGCATACGATCTCTAAAGGATTCGTCTGATACTAGAGAGTGTTTTATTAGAAAATGTAAACCGCTAACCTGACAAATGACAAGAATAAAACATTATATAGGTCCTATGCTAGGTTTGGCCCACATGGCTTAGCCCAAGCCCAACTGAGAACTAACTAGTTCTCGGTCCAAACACCTTAAATAACCGAGAACCCAAGTGTTCTCGGTCCTAAATAGTAAAACACCAATATGGATCACCAATATTTATTTGATAGCGTCAGTCTCACTATTATAGACCCAACAATCTCCCCCTAGACTGATGCTATCAAATGATCTTCATAATTGAATGTAGCATTGTTATCTCCCACTAGATTGTTGCTGGGTTGTTGGTGTTGTTTTGTTGAAAGTCTTATTTTCTGTACTCTCAAACTAGGGCCTTTTTTTTCTTGTATGGGAGTAAGATCCACACTTGAATCATCATCAGCATTCGCTTGATATCTCTTTTCTTTTTCAATCTTTGTCTTTCAAGCAGGATCACAGGTACTTCTTCATGTGTACTTTCATTGTCAAAGGATTGCATCATATCAAGTTCTTCTGACTCAGGTACATCTTCTTATCACGATGCTTCATGCTTGTCAGCAACTGGAAATCATTTTTCATCAACACCTGTTTTCTTTTTCAAATCGAATTCTGTACATTCTCAGAATTTTGTAAGCAAACATTTAAATATAACAGAGAATCCAATATACGCATGAACACCTAGTACTTCTGAGTACTTTCACACAAATTCAAAAATTCTTATTTCTTTCACTGTGGATGATCGGTCAAATCTTCAAGAATGGTTGATTTTATAAAACTAAAACTAAAATAAAAATAAACTCAAAAGCAAAACAATAAGAATCAAAATAAATGAAAAAGAAATTGAAATAAAAATAAAAATAACTATTTTTTTTCGGGGGATTAAATCACTGTGATTTAGACTCAGGGACACTTATCAACACGGATCTACTCCAGTCGGTCCGAGCAATTGCCAGTATATTTGTCCACTTAAACTTATTGCCTTAGACCTTCTTATTTGACTGATCGTGATTAATTTATCATGTTTTGGTGAATTGATTATGAACACTCAAGTAAGTCACAAACAAATCCTAGAATTATATGCGGTACACTCTATCATGCAAGCAGTTTCCCTACCACATATTTTCACGGTGTCTGTTCTAGAATTCTGAAACCTTAATTGGGACTTGGTTAAGAAGAGAAAAGAATAGATCATTAAGAAATAGAGTGGTATAATATACAAATCAATTTGATTTCTCAAAATGATATAGGTTTTGGTGTTTTGGGATCTAGAGGGCCTCTTTTGTTGTGCACATTGGCATCTTTTTGGGCTCATTGGCCTCTTTTGGCGTTTTTGATCTACAGCGCGACAATGTACAGCTAGGTCAACATATATCTGGATGTAGCAGAAGCTGACATTGCCTAGCATCCCCAGGTCTTTGCTTACACAAAACAAAGGAGATACACGAGTTTTTCAGGAAAAAAATTCATACCTAGAACACAGTGTGTATCGGGACATCACACAAGCATTCAAATAAAAAAAATGTACCAATTCCAAGTGACATTTCTTCCTGAGGCCATATGATATCTTTAAGTGTGTCACTAGATCAACCAATTTTCCAGTCGTCAGGACCAAGCCTACCGACACATCACCCTAGAGCCTAACCATTTCAATACTGGTCTTACGTGTGTTAGCCTTTTTCACAAGTGATACAACAAAAACTATTTTTGTAGTTTTCTCTTTTTCACATGTTTTTTTTCATTTTTCTCATTTTCTCTCCTATCTCCCCCTAAATTTTGTACATAAATAATGGGAAAAGACAAATTTATGTATAAAATTTACCTAAAAATAAGAAAATCTTTTTGTTCTTTTCTATAACCATTCTCAAATAATGACTAATCAATCTTTTTCAAAGTTTGTGCATCAAATTTTAAATGTACCTGCCATGCTGACCTTACCTCCCTTATTTCCTTTGAAGGAAACATTCTCTGTGTTCAAAGATGTAGAGGTATGTAACAGAGAGATGTCACCTAACAAATGCTTGGAACAACCACTACCAACACACCAGTTGTTATTGATAATCCTCCTTGGTTGTCCCTGCATGAATAAGGAGATTAGTTAAACATTGGTACCCAGGCCATCGCGGTCCTGGGCACTCCTGAAGCATCTATGTAAGACACTTCCCTCAAGCACATGTCCTTATTCTCATTTGGATCAGTTGTTACTGCCGCCTTTGCTTTTCAAACTTGCTTAGGTTTAAGAATCAGTTTTGCTACTTTTGGAGTAGCAGCTTTGGGTTTCTCAAGTTGTTTAGAATTCTGAGGTTGAACAACCTTCCGTTTTCTCTTGGCAGCATTCCAGTCTCCATCAGACGGTTTGACTTTGGGATTCGCATTCTTCCTTGCCTTAGGTTTTTCAACCTTCATTGGCTTGGAGTAGAAGTTTTCCCTAGGCATAACCTTCTGATATTGTCTGTAATAGGGCACATAAGGACAATGTGCACAGTTTCTTGCAATGTGACCGGGTCTTCCACAGTTATAGCATGTCTGCTTCTTTGCATAAGGAGCAAGTCCTGGTCTGTTAGATCCCACTGAAGAATGTGAGTTATGAGATCCGTTTGATGATTTGTTTGCAGGCTTCTTACTTTTTCTGCTCTGCTTAGAAGATCTTGAACACCCGTGTGAACAAGATTGACACCCATGAGAGTTAGCACAGGTAGTTTTTCTATGTGGTGGCATGTATTTATCAGTCATGCCATTAACAGATAGCTCAGAAACATTCTTTTTCACATATGGTTCAACATCTGCAGATAAATTAGATTGTTTCACACAAACATCTGCATTATTAGTGCAAACAACATCATCCCCCTCAACCTTAACCTCTACCTTAACTTCATCTGCACATGAGGTAGAAGCATCAGTAACATTCACACATTTAAAATCAGGGACTGTTGGCTTTATCACACCTGTGCCAACAGTCTTTGAATCAACAACATTTTCTGAGTCAGATTCATCTGAAGTTTCTGACTTACTAGAGGATCTTGAGCAACTGTCATAATTGATAGATTTTGAAATACTTTTAAACAACATCAATTCAATTGATCCCATTGAAAAATAAGATTTTATTGAAGATCTGTCATCATTTACATTGTCAGAGTTGTTATTTTCAGATTTAACGAACTTAGCAATAGGAACATCACTAAGTGGAGCAACATACTTAGATTGTTTTATGTGCCCTTCTGGTTCAGCAATCTTAATTGGCACGGACTTAACCGGCTCTATGACTAACCCCTTTGGTTCTGTTATCTTTATGGGAACACTCTTTACGGGTTCAACCACCAACCCCTTCCCATATTCCATATTTTTCTCATTTTCTATTTCTTTATCCGAAAGAGGCAATCCGGTGTAGTTGTGATTGTAGGGAGGTGCAATTTCTACAAAACCTATACCAGCTCCTTGTTTTTCCCTAAACATGAGTTTTGAACTTATCATTTTCTCAACACGCTCACTAGAACAATCAAATTTTCTAAAATGGAAATCGGCATTTTCAAATTTTGATTTTAAAGAATCTAGCTCAACACTAAGTTCATTCATCAATAACTTTCTTCTGATGCATGACAAGACAAGTTTTATTACTTAAATCATTATTGTATTGAACGACATCCTTTTCTAAGGCTTCTACTCTAAATTTGTAAGATGAAGTTCGGCTATTAAGACAAGAAATCTTTCCTTTTAGCTCATCGTTTTCTCTTACTAACTCAGAGTTATATCCTACATAATATTTAGCCTTTTCAGCACAAGCATTAGAACATAGATCAGAAAATACCTCATGTGAAGCATGTTTGATATATCGTACCAGCACAGGAACCTGATACTCAACAGGTATTGGAACAGAAGGGGCAGGTGCAGAAACTGTAGCAGGTGTGCAGCATGGTTGAGCAGCATTATGATTTTGCTTGTCGTCTGAATCACAAGCTTTGATGATGGAGATGAGTCCTGACAGAGACAAATAAGCAAGATCCTCCGTCTTCTTGATCACGGCAACATTCATATCCCAGCTCTTTGGAAGAGCATTTAACAGCTTCTTATTTATCTCAGAATTGGTCAAATTTATGTTTGCGGTCTTCATTTCAGTTACTAGAGATACGAATCTTGCAATTTGATTTTCAAGGGTTTCACCAAGAATGAAACTGAACTGATTAAACTTACGCCGCAACATGTCCCTTTGACTTTGCTTCATGTCATCATTGCCTTCATAAAATTCAATTAGAGAATCCCACAATGCTTTGGCAGATTTAGACTCTCCATATTTTGAGACGATCTCTGGTGCTAAACCCATAATCAGTGTGTTAAGAGCCTTTTCATCAAGCTTGACTTGGTCTCTTCATCTGTATATTCGGATTCAGGTTTAAGTAGTGTAATACCCTTCTCTACGTAAGTAATTGGGGTAGGACCTCTGCAAATAGCTCTCCAAACTTTAGCATCCTTTTCTTTAGCAGCTTGAATGAACCTAAATTTCCATTCAGCAAAAGACTCTCCCAACATCAACATGGGAACCCATGTGCTTATTGCATGCATGACTAGGATCAAAATCGAGAACTATCTTCAAGTTCAAGAACTAAAAGATAAATCGAGAACCAAGAAACTCCCGAGAACAAACTTCTAATTGAGAGTCAATGAAAATACAAGAAACAGTAAGTAGTCCGAGAACTGTGTGAAATCCCAACAAAATTTCGAGAACGGAAACAGATCTCCGAGAACCAAACTAAATCTGTGAATCGAAGCAGACACCCGGGAACCACTATCCGTGAACCCGCTCGAGGACCAAGAAATCCGAGAACTAATCTTGAAAAACTGAGAACTATCAATATAGAGCTAAACTTTGGAAACCTCAAATTCGAAAACTAAACTGAATGATCGAGAACATATTTAGCACTCTATCCAAGACTAAGCAGTCCGAGAACCACGATTCCGAGATCTTATTCATGAACCAAAAATCGAGAACACTACACTTTCGAGAACCACAATCCGAAAACTGAAATGTCGAGAACCCAAACCCCAAATCAGCAAACTAAATAACAAAACTTCAATCCAGAAACTAATGCTTAAACTCGGAAATTAGTATAAGCCTTATGAAAACTGAGAAATCTAAATATTTGAAAAGAACACTAAAATCCTTAAAGATTAACCAAATCCTAAAAACATAGGAGATAAATATTTTTGATAATTTTCTAAAAGATATGACGAATATTACGAGAACAAAAAGTCCTACAAACACTCTAGAATATTTGTAACTACAAAATTTTGATCAAACACCCAAAACAAAATTAATTTGTTTGAATTCTAGAAAAAAAACAAACGATTTTTTTTTATTGAATCAACCCATGAGTCTAACATATATATGTTTCGGAAGGTTTTTTTTTTAATGAAATAATAAATTCATCAACTAATATATTCAGCCAAATAATAACAAAATGAAAAAGAACCATATGAATAAAACGACTTTTACTAAATCCGAAATCCAATTTTTGACTTAAAAAAAAAAAACTAAACCATAAACGAATTTTTTTTTTAAATCACGAATTAAAAATAATTCTTCAAACAAACAATGAAAAATTTCTTTCAATCAAAACACCCTCTTGAATCCCTTGATATCAAAACCGAGCCTTGAACAACCTTCAATGGCTCTGATACCAATTGTAAGTCCCGAAAAGTATAAATCTGATATCAAGTAACTATCAATCGATGGCGGAATTAAAGATGATAGTGATTCAAGAAACAAATATTATATGATTGAATGATAATACTTAACTAGCATACGATCTCTAAAGGATTCGTTTGATACTAGAGAGTGTTTTATTAGAAAATGTAAACCGCTAACCTGACAAATGACAAGAATAAAACATTATATAGGTCCTATGCTAGGTTTGGCTCACATGGCCTAGCCCAAGCCCAACTGAGAACTAACTAGTTCTCGGCCCAAACACCTTAAATAACCGAGAACCCAAGTGTTCTCGGTCCTAAATAGTAAAACACCAATATGGATCACCAATATTTATTTGATAGCGTCAGTCTCACTATTATAGACCCAACACATTCTACTGCACAAATTATATTAACAATCATGACTTTAACTCTGCATTATTACATGTTAAACAAAGCAAATGACTAATACGACCTATCAAAGGAAACAATCTTCCGATAGAACTTGGTGACCTTTTTCGGGATCACGTGACACATATCTTCTTTTAGTTGTTGCGGTATCTTGATGTTTAACTAGTTTGACGAGATCCATGAAAAATTCCAAACTACTATAAATAGAGAATATATCATCGAAATCAAACGATGGACTGTATACTCCAAGATCGTCATCAATCTTTGTAGTACATACAAGAGAAATAGAGATAGAATTGTGTAAAAAAAATATGTTATATAAAGGAGAAGCGAAAATATAATTCTGTGAAATAATGTGGTGTGTATATTTATAGTTTTAATTTTGAAGAAAATATTTTTTTTTTAAATGTCAGCGGCTATAAGGCCGTTATACACACACATGTAAGCCAAGTCAGTAAACATCATCCAAAACTACAACCCATGTAGCATTACCTGATTACACCACCCGACTACATCCCTACCTTAGCGCAAAAAAAATCTTCACCCTCCCTCTTCCACTTCACAACATCTCTCATTCATCACACTTTCTCTCTCCTAAGAAACAAAAATAAATGCCCATTGATTATGGGTGGACTTATAACACTTTATTTGCAAAATTGCATTTTACATCCTTTAAGTTTTAATGAATTTCTAGCGTTGTCCTTTTAATAACAAAATTACACTTTGTCCTTGATGTTACTATTTTCAATCAGATGGTGTCCTTTACCCTTGTCCCGGTAAATTTTAATGTTAAATCTGACCATATACCTCTCATGTTAGGGCATTTTGGTCTTTTAACCGTTTTTCTTTATAAAATCTTTTTCTATTTAAAAAATCTTCCTGAATTAACAAAATAGAAAACAAATAAATAAAACACCACCACCGCTACTTCCACTCCCACCACCCACAGCCACCTCACATCCCACCACCTCCACTACTCCTACTTCCACCACCCACAACAACATCTCATCCCAACACCTCCATTTGCAATAACAAACTCAACATCGTCTATAACCAAAACCCTCCTCTGTTTCCATGGATCCACATTCATACCCACAATTCAATCTTGAATTTAGTCACAGCCTTTGGTCACCATCACAAACATGATCGAAGCTGGTAAAAGTTGCAAGAAACACAAAGTTATCATCTACAAATCACTCTTAGCTTAGCCATAAAACCCTATAAAACCTCCTCGATTTGCTTCCATGAACTCATATTCATAATAAATTTCAACACTAAATTCAATTAAACCCTCCTTTGTTTCTTACAAATCAGACTTATAACTAGTAGCTTGAAAAAACGATGGGTCTTTCGGGTAGATTTGCGAAATCGGTAAGTTAAAGGCAACAATAGTGTGGGTTTGGCTTTATATATATATATAGGGTTTCGCTAAAATAAAAACCCACTTAAGTTGTGCAAACCCTAGAAACTCATTTGTGACCATTGATCTACTCTAATCAATGGCTAAGATTGATCTCATATTTTATATTAATAAAAAAGTTGTCCTTTTTATTTAAAGTATCTTTGAAGGGCATTATTGTCATGAAGGACATTAAAATTTGAAAAAAAAGTGCATGCATATTTGTCCTTTTGTCAATCTCTTATCTCTCCTGAATCTCTCTCCTCTCTCCTCTTTTTTTTTCGCTTTTCAATTTTTTCATTTTTTCAAAGTGCATGCATATTTTGTCCTTTTTACTAACATATAATGCGTTACAACTTTTGTTCGCAAGTTACAATTTTTATTATTGTGTTACAACATGTACTTTGTCATGTTACAGTTTTTGATATTATGTTACATCTTGTAGTATCTACAAAAAAAATGTTACAACTTATATATTGTATAAATGTTACAGTACATACAAAAATTATATATGTAGCTACCAAATGTAACATTTGTAAAAATTAATGTAACCATTTTGTAACTATTTTAAATTATTGTCTCCTTGTATATACCAATCTCAAATCTTACCCTTAAATTAATATTGTCTCCGTTAATATCTCCAAAATACAAAAAGAGGGTCATATATAATCGAACATGTGTTAACTTAAATAAAAAATATATGATTTACAACTTCATGTTACAAGAAAAAAAATCCAAACCAAACTCTTTTTTCTCATCTTCATCAAACCAGCTGCCTTCATTTGAAAAAATATATATATATATATATATATATATATATATATATATATTAGTTAAACAATTTTTAAATTACATTTGTAAGTAAAAACATTACATCTATACAAGAATAATATATAAATCAACTTTAAAAACCATAAAAATTGTATCATAACATAAATCCATGACATGATGAAAAAAAAGTCAACACATCAATTAAATTTAACCCAATATTGATGAATAAAAATTGTATCAGAACATAAATCCATTCCTTTGTAGTTTTACACAAATACAATCTACATTTCTTCATGAAACCAAATTAGCAATATCATTTACACCAGTTAATTTAGGTACAACTTTCCAAAAACACATGTGCAAGCTTCCTGCAAAAAACTAAGTTACAACTTTCCAAAACATCAACAATGCAGACATCGTTTAAACTTTGGATTTACTAATCGTTTTGAAAATTAACAGTTAAACAAAATAAAACCCAAAATGGCGATCTGATTAAAGAACAAAGAAAGCACTAATCTTTATTAAAGAACTAGAAGCATTTATATCCAGATCTATGACAAACGATTAACAGATCTGAACATTAACAGATCTGAACATTAACAGATCTATTAAAACGAAAAAACTTATGATTCACTAACTTGAACCACTTGAACGAAGAACATTAACAGATTTGAACACGTGTTGCCGCATATCTGAAGAAAGACTAAGAGGTTAGGTACAGATCTGGACAAAAGACCGCCGTTGTTGTTCTCCATCACCATCGTTTCAGGTCTTCTACCGTACACTGCTGATTACTTCTTCAAAACACCACTAAAGATAGAGATAATAGTGTTGGATGCTCATCAGGGTAGATGTTGAGAGGATTTGGAGCAAGGTTTGTTTCTTTTGATGTGGAAGAGAGAGAAATGAAAGGGTACAAATTGTTAAGTGTTATTTTCAATCAGTCTGACAAAAGTAGAACAAAACACGGAAGATAGTAAAAGTCAAAAATACCCTTAAGACTTCAACTTAAAACGTATACGTGGCTCAATAAGGATCATGTAATGGGTTTTTAGAGTTTACACAACTCACCATGGTTTTCACTAGATACTTACCCTATATATATATATATATATATATATATAGGATTGGGTAAAAATGAGAACTCAAGTGAGTTGTGAGAACTAGAGAACCCTTATGGACCATTGATCTTGATGATCCAATGGTTGAGATTAAAAGTTATGTGTTTTGTCTTTACTTGATTAAGGAGTATTTTTTTTTAATATGTTAAAGTACAATTAAGGGTATTTAGGTAAAACCTCATGAGAGAGAAGATTTAATATAATATTATGTTATTTTTTATTTCATTATTAAAAACAATCTTATTTATTAAACTTTATTTCATTATTTTAATTAAAATAATTTACTGTTTTTTTTAAATATTTTAAAAACAAAAAAAAACTTCAAGTTTTTGTCATCTATCCCCCATTTTTACACTAGTGTAATTTTTTATACCACTGTAAATCTGCCATACACAAACATTTACTAACAATTACACCCGTGTAAAATCAAACAAAAACATATAATGAGGAGGTTGATTTACACCAATGTAAATAAGCCATACACAACTTTTACAAAAACAAAATAAAAACACTAGTGTAAAAAACCAAAACTAGATAGTGTGCTTTACATTTATATTTACACTGGTGTAACTGATGTTTTACACCAATGTTTTTCTTACATCAACAATGACTATGCATTATACATTCATATTTACGCTGGTGTAAACTGATGTTTACACCAGTGTTTTCTTACAAAACATACTACACCATTCATCGTCGTCTTCACAGCATCGCCTCTTCGTCGCAGCAACATCTCCTGACAAAAAAACCCCAAAAAATTCAAAATACTTACAAAAAACCATAAATCTATCCTAACAAAATTAATAAAACCACGAAATCAAAAACGTGTTTTACATTGGTGTAACCCCCCAAATGTTTATTAGAATGCTAAGCAAAAGGCACAAAAAAAACCCTATTTACGTTGGTGTAACCCATTAGTGATTGAACAACCAAAAAACCTGTTTACGTTGGTGTAACCCATTTGTGATTGAACAACCAAAAAGGATGCACACCTTTTTCTGAATCTAAAAATCATTAGACATATCATCAAAGAGTCCAAAAACAAAAACTTACCGGCATCAGCTTTGACGAATAACCACAGGCCCTTCGGCTACATCTTTCTGCGTTGAAAAATCCTAAATAAGCTGTAAAAAAGAAAAAAAACAATAAATAGGTGTTATGACAATAAAACGCCAATAAGTTAATGTGCACCAAAGTTCAAAACATTCGCCTCAATTTGTATGTAAAAATATTATTATTTTTTAATCTACGTAGTCAAAGCATGCCTATGCGAGGTGAGGCAAGCTGCCTTGAATGCAACAAGGCGCAAAAAGCGCCCTAAACCCGAAAAAAAACTTGCATGAACCGGCCAAAACTAGCTTCAAACGGTCTGAACCAGTCTAAAACCAGCAAAAAAACAAGTCTAAAAACAGCCAAAAAAATGGCATGCACGGACGTGCACCTTGCTTGTCCAAGGCGCGCGCCTTTTTGTGCGCCTTACACCTAGGTGGCAGGCTCATCCTTTGGCCATTAGCCTTTAACAACCTATATAATAACATAAACTAATATTCAAAATGAAAACTTTGGAGCCACCAGACAAAGCAACTTACAATATTCAAAATGAAAACTTTGACATAAAAACACATGGTCAAACATAAATTTTCTACCTCATCAAGCTAATGATGGAGCCACCAGACAAAGCAATGGCGAAAAATCTATGTTCTTTAACCAATGCCTCCGATAATTCTGCTATATAAAATGCCAAATCCGTACTGAATTCATCCAAACATCATCAAACGCATCATCTTCATGTTGTCCACCAAAGATTATTATCAATCACATGACCTTTCATTCTTTTATGCTTCTTGGAAGCAATTGCTTTTGGTGTACAACCTGAAAAATTAGCATCCTTATCCTTTACATTGGTGTAAAATCAAAGAACAAGACATATGTTCAAAAATTAGATGAAACATACAATGACCAAAACATGAAAATCTATTACACGCTGATCTAACCAAGCATTGATACAATGTATATTTAAGAAGGACCCTATGTAAGCATTATGCTTGCAAAAACCCATCGACCACCATGTATAATAATAATAATAATAATACCTGCAAAAACCCATCGACAACCATCGGCCACCATAGCCACCATCGACCACCACAAACACCATCGACCACCAGCGACCACCATCGAAACCAATCCACTACCTGAATAAACCACCCCCGAATCAGCTCCATCTTCATCGAACCACCCCCAAACTGAATCAAACCCCACCCAACAAACCATCGTGCACCATCGAACCACCTACCTCCACAGCCACGAACCACCACCCAAGACCACCACCATTCAGATCCCCAAACACCACCCTCAACCACCCATTCGAACCGCGCCAACAACCCACCGAAACACCACAGATCCGTCAAAAAAACCACCTTCAAACCGTCGACCACCACCCCGTCTACCTTCATCGTTCTTCCTTTTTTCAGATGAGAGAGAGAGAGAGCGAGAGAGAGAAGGCCAGAGAGAGAGAGAATTGTTTGTGTTTGAGAGAGAGAGAGAGAGAGAGTTGAAGAGAGAGAGAGAGGGGGGGTTTGAATCTGATTATAGAGAGAGAATGAGTGTGTGTGTGTTAATCTATTATTATTATTATTATTATTATTATTATTATTATTATTATTATTATTATTATTATTATTATGGAGTAATCATTACATGTGTAAAATTACCAAAAACCCCATATCTGATTGTGTGTAAAAGTCTTTATTGCCCCTAATTAAAAAAATACAAAAAATTATAAAGGTGTTCTCTAGTTATCACAACTCAGTGGAGTTCTCATTTGAACCCAATCCTATATATATATATAGATAGAGAGAGAGAGAGAGATGTGTAATTGTGAGCAATGTTTTAAAAACCAGTTTTTAAATCATACCGGATTTGACTTAAAAATGGTTCAACCGGTTGAACCGGATTGTATCGGGTGATTCAACCGGATTGACTTGTTAACTCAACAAATCCATAAATTACAACATGAACTCAAAATATAATCTAAAAGTGAATGATTGCATATTAAAAGATAATTCAAAAGTTATTTCATATAAAAAAATCATCCAAAAGTATTCAATTTTTTAGCAATGTTCTTTTAAATGAAAGCGTAGGCGATGTATAAGCCATTGGAGTATTGAATACATCAAGTTCACAATTGCTTAAAAGATGAAATTCACTACCATCGCTTTCCTCAAAATCTAGAGCATAACTATTTGCATCTCCTACATTATTACATAAAAAGTTTTAGTAGAAATAACAATCATAATATACTTAAATTACCAAAGATAAGTAACATATATAACAAGTAACAGTGTGTTTGAGGAGCCGGTTCATGCTCTTGCTCACCAAACATGTTCTCTATATCATTATTATGAAGTTCTCCTTCTCGCTTTTCTTTTACCACAAAAAAATCAATAGTTCAAAACCCAAAATTTACCTTGTGCCGGTACCGGTATAAAGGTTCAAACCGGTATACCGTATTTTACCGGCGGTACGAACTTGATACCGTTTCGCCTTTATACCAGGGTGTTTCGTACCGGGCTACCCTCTGAAAAACGATATTACCAGTATAACCGGCCGGTACATACCGGTTTTTAAAACATTGATTGTGAGGTGAACTAGAGGGATTGAGAGGTTTGGGTGGTGGTATCAGGGTATGGTGGTATGGTGAGGTAGAGATGTATCTGTCACAACACATGCGTCACCTTCACCGCTAGAGCTGCAAACAAAGTGAACTTTCAGCGAACCGTTTGACGGGAAGTTCGTTTGTGTCCGTTCGTTTAATAAACGAACGGACATGAACAAAATTCACGTTCGCTTGTATATGTTCTTGAATGTTCAGTAACGTGTTCGTTTATGTTCATTTGTGTTTGATAGTTTATTAAGGTTTTGAATTTTATTACTTTTTTATATTCTTTTATTTTTATTTATTATACCCAATAAATATTATATATGAGGTAAATATATGACTATATGAGATCAATAAACCAACTTTTTGTATCCAAGGTCATTATATGTTTCCATGTTCCAGCGCTGATGCCCTCCACCCTCAACGCCCTTCTCTAGTACTAAGTATGTTTGGATAATTATGTTATATTTTGGGTGGATCTAGTTAATGTCTTAATGTATGTGAATTCGATGTTATTCAAACGTTAATATATGTCCATTTGTGTTTGTTTCCGTTCATAAACACTTGTTTGTGTTCATTAATGTCTGTTTGTGTTCGTGTGCGTTCATGAACAAAATTAACAAACGAACACCAACATGAGTGTTTTCTTAACAAACGAACACAAACAGAAAATCTTGGTTGGTAAGTGTTCATGAACTGTTCGTTAACATATAATTTTCATAACAAATAACCACGAACAAGGCCTTGTTCGTGTTTGTTCGGTTCGTTTACAACCCTATTCACCGTACCACCATTAGGCTATGGGGTGTGGTCACCCTTCCCCATTGTCCATGTAAGCGCCACGTCATTTCCCCCTTCCCCTCCCCCAAACAAGGGAAATGGTTCCCCCTTCCCCCTTCCCTTTTTTATTAATTTCATTTTTATTTATTTTATAAATTAGATTTTCATTAAAATATTTTTTCATTAAACATAAAATAAATTACATAGAAATTTTAAAAAAAAACCGAAAATACAATAAAAACCCGGAAATAAATAAAAAACAACTATCAATTAAACGCTCCTCCAAGCCATTTTTTGGCGATTTTGTCTTTTATTTTCGCCGCCACCACACGTTCCGTCTCATCAAGGCTATCGAGAGGTTCTCTCATCAAGGCGAATTCGGTTGTTTCCTGTCTCGACATTTCCATTTTGAGGCGGTCACTTTCCAACTCTATCCTCGCCAAGTCTCTCGCCGCGGCGTCTTCTTTCTCCTTCCTTTCCATCTCTAGCCTCGCCAAATCCCTCGCCTCCGCTTCTTCCTTCTCCTTCTTTCTTTCCAAGTACCTCTCCGTTTGCTCTTGTTTAAATTCGTTAAAGTTTTTTAGCAACTCTTCAATTTTTTCCACCGCCTTGTCTCTCGATTCGTGGCCGGTATCAACACCCTTGCCTTTTGAGGCCGCCGCTTTCTTGGCGCGGTCCCTACCAATCGGACTCTCACTCTCACTTGGTGGAGCCTCGTCTTCAAACTCCGGGTCTTCGTTTATGTTGATTGTACAACGAGCATCCGACCCACCACCACTATAACTCCCTGTTGCGCTCGTTTTAGACCTCTTCGCTTGTTCCACCTCATTAGGGACCGGTTTGAACTTTTCAAACTTCGCCAAAATCTCATACGCTTTCATGTACCCAAACGCCCCGTGATTTTTGGTGTATGCGTCAAGAGCAACCTTCAACACATTCTCATCGCTTTGCCCGGACGTACGATTATTCCAAGCTCTTTGATAAAAACCCCCAAAAGCTTGACATTTTGTCATCAAGTCCCGACACTTCGTACTCACGGAGTGAACCCGACGGTATTCTTCACGTTGTAACAACTTGAAAAATTCCTTAACAACTTGGTTCCAAAACCCGTCTCTTTTTCGATTTGTTGCTACAATTATATAAAAAAAAAGTTAGTTTTGTGTAAAATATTAAAACCGAAATTTAAAAAAAATATATACATATATATATATATATACGAATCGTAAAAAATTTTTTTACCTAGTATTGGGTCCGTAGAAGCGATAACCCAAGCTTGTGCTAGCGCCTCCAACTCGATGGGATTCCAAGGAATGGAATCGGCCTTGGTACTAGGACCGTCATCTTTGGCCCGTTTTTTCCCCTTTTTGACGGTTTTTTTGCTTGGGGCCGGTTGGGTTTCGGGTTGAGTTTCGGGTATGTGATCATCGTGCGAGGCCAAAGAAACAAAATCGTGCTCGTGTTGTGTTTGTGTTTCGGGTATTGGTTGCCATTGAGGTGGATGCATTTGCCATGGTTGTTGTTGAAATTGCCATGGATTCAAAGGGGCGTTAAACGCGCCAAAAGATAGTGGTTGAGTCGCGAGAGTACCGGGTGTGTTAGGAAATCCGAACGGGGGTTGGTTTGAGGGGTTACCGGGTGTGTTAGGGAAGAAAGGACGCCTTGGATCCATGAAGATTTTTATAAAATCTTTTATAAAAGAGTAGACGTGTATAAAAATGGTGGAGTAGTGTATAAAAATTGTGGGGTAGTGTGGGGTAAAATGTGAGGTTTAAAAGGTATTTAAATAGGAGTTAAAAATAATTTTTTTTTATAAACATCAAACGGTCAAATAGGTGGGGCAACGGTACAATTTTTAAATGTGGCATTGGAATTCGGGACGACACAATCGGTGAAATCTTGTCGTTTTTGCCGAAGCCTCATCGGGGGGGGGGGGGGGGGCGGTGTTCCCCATCGGCAAAGAGAGCCAGGTCACCCACCGATCCCCTTCCCCGTTCCCACACCCCAAAGCCTTATAACAACCCCTATTAGATCTCCTCCATAGCTACAAACCCTAAATCCATCATCAACCACCCTAACCCCCCTTCACTGTCGCCCTCCACCTAATTCTGAAAATGCTAACCCTCCGATTAACCCCAACCGCTATGATACACCACCATTCAGCATCACTGCCTTGGTGTCGACGGCAGTTGCTGATAGTGCACATAGAAAGAAGGAAGGAAAGAAGGAATGTTAGGTTTTTATTTAATAATTTTCTATTTTTTTTAATTTAATAAGGATTTTTTTTAAAAAAAATGGTAGAAATACCAATATGCCCTCATTTGATGGGTACATGGTTAGAATTAACACTAAAATTTAACCTGGTTAGTGCTAAAGAACAACACATGACATGCAGTGGTGGACCCAGAAAGTTTTTTCATGCGGTGCGAAATTTGTAAGTGATTTGTTTATCGATATATAATGATTTTTTAAGTCCGGTTTGGGTCAGGTCGAAACAGATCGGGTCGGGTCGGATCGGATCATACAAAAAAAATAACCATTCTAAATTTTATATAATCGATAAAAATACGTCAACCATCATTATATATGTAAAACAAACATACTATATATCTAAGTTCTTCGGTTTTTCATTTTTTAAAATCTAGCCCTAACATAGGTTTATAAACTAGTATATGATAATAAAATCAATAATCAATAAAACTAGTGGGATGCACGGTCGCGCGTTGCGCGACTTTCAACTTGTGTGTTTCTAAAATGTTTAAAGCCTAAATTAATTAGCAAGCAACAAATGATAATTAAGTTGTAACAATAGCATTATGTGCACTATAGCTAAAAACCATAGGTACATGCGTCCATTGATTGATAATTTTAAAGCCTATTATAAAAAAAAAATAGAGTTCAGACATTACACCGCGTGCTGTAAGCCTTGTGATAAGAAAAGTAAGGTTACATCAAGACCAAACCTCAATTAATACCACATGCAACTTAATATTCCATTTCATTTAACCACTTATGTTCAGACACACACACATTGAACTTTAGTTGTTTTTCCTTTTCAATTATAGACAATCAACCTTCACGGACCTGGGTGCCGTCAAAGAAAGTAAAAAAAAAAATCCAACTCTAACCTGCCACCATAAACAAATTATTTAGGATCATATAACCAAGTGTAAATTACAAAGGTAAATCCAAAATAATTAGTATTATAACCATCCAAAATTTGCAAAGTCTATAAATGATCAGAACTTGTAAAGAACACCATCCAAAATGTGTGTGAACCATAATATGTAGTTCAACGGCTTAATTATGCTATTTGATGTTGTTATTGGCCATGTAAAAGGAAAAAAAAGAACACAGTAGGATGATAAATTAGACAACAGAAAGTGCTAGAAGAATATCATGAGACTCAGACATATAAACCGACCAAACCAATAGAGAAAAAAATATACACACTTGTGAAAAAGTTATGCATGTTTTTAACCCTAATTCAAAGCTCAACATAACTGCAATTTACAGCAGATAACAAATTGTAAACAAACTAAAGATACTATTAAGGTACATAAAAACCGCATTAGAAACATACAAGGACGATTGAAAAAGAAAGACGAAATTAAATTAAACCAGAAGTAACGGGTCAAACGGGGCAAATAAGATTTCAGTAAATGTACAAAATGATCAAATAATCATGAGTCATTACCATACGTTATAATTGTAAACAATTAAATTATATTTTGCAAAATTCAATTTCCAAACACAAACATATTTTATATGAAGAAGACATAGCAGTTAGTGTTTGGATTTATTGTACCTTGTTTCAGTTTATGCGGGTCAATTTGTCCAAAATACTAATTCATATAAACAGCAACATACTAATACTTCATTTTGCAGCCTCGCGACATCTGTAACAAACACAAACATTTTTAGTCCTAGGAATAGTACTCCCATAGTCCCATCCTTTATGCTAATTAACTCAAATAAAATTGTCAATAGTTCACTATGACCAATTGGAACACACTCGCTTTCTTCATCTACATCATGAAAGTAAAATGCGAAACAACATAGATATGATACGAAGCAAGCGATAGTGTTAATACTATAAGAAAAATATTAGAATCCAGCAACCAAACAGTTTTATAATATACCACAACCACTTAATATTTGAACCTCTCTTTAAGCAACAAATTTAAAGAACCAAATGAAATCTACAGACCGCAATAATAGCAGCACATATAAATAATAGGCAACTACTTTATGATATATTCGAAGTGTAGCAACTTTGTAACACTTGATAGAGAAAGATACCTAGTATACAAAGAAGTGATTGGTTTATATGTTTTTAAGTACTGTATTGCTGTCAACTTTGACCTCTTTAATAGGTCAAAGGGTTGACTTTTTTAATGGTGATTGTGTGTAGTTTTTAGTGGTGAATGAAGTATGGATTAATAGTGGTGATTTGATTTTGGGCAATCAAGAATATGACTTCAGCATTTTGTTTATCATACTGCATATGATTTTAGACTATGTGCATTTTTTTACTGCAACCTTTACCGGAATTGATTACACTATAAAGCATTTCATCAAACAATTCGAGTGCATGACTCTTTTGTCCATCTTTCTAAACTCCAGCAAATAGTTAAACCACAGACATCATACATCATTATCTTCAAATACATTGCGACAACCACCACAACCCAATCAAAAGCACTATCGAGAAAAGATAAAAAAATTGCGAACAATAATTGAACAAACGAAGCTACAATGCAGAGAATTTAGACAACCGAACCTATAATGCAAGCGGGTTTCTTGTTGGAAGCAACATGCAAGGGAAGAGCAAAGTTCGTGACCTTCAACGAAACCACAAACAAATGAAAGATTAGTTGGTCACCTAAAATCGACAAACAAATAACCCTGAAATCAGAAAACAAAGAACCCTAGAGCCGGAAAACAAAGGACTTAAAACCATCTACAAAAGTTAAAATGGTTAAAACTGAATCGACATGTATCATTAAGTGGTCGCACTCACCCTAAATTATGCTCTCCTAATACCTCTTGGGGAACACCTACAAGATTATATAGTACTTAAAGCCTGGCCGAAAAAAAAAGTAATGTTCTTGTGCGACTAATATAAAAAATAGTTGCACCAAAGAACAAACAAATCAAAAACATGTCTCAGTATCTAACCAGTCAAAAAGAAAAGCTTCACGCTCATTACAACCAGTCTAAAAGTTAAACAAATTAATTTTTCAAGTAGGTTTATAAAAAAAAATAAAAATAAACTTAAAATTAGTGCTGAACAACATGGAGCCATTAGAAGAAAACCCAAAACCTCACTTTATCAACACTCCACAACCATAGCACCAACTATCAAGTTTGCGTTGACTAAAAGTGCACAGAGATAATAATTGGTTCCCATTTCTTATTTAAAAACAACTCAAGGTATACAAATCAAGATGGTATATGATTTATGAAGCAACAAATAAATAATGAATTTTGCAGGCTACAGAGATAATAATTTGTCAATTTTGCAACTGAATTTCCAATAAATTATCCAATGAATTTCAAATAAATTATCCAGTATTATTCATTCTTATAAACTACGCTGCATATCAGTAAACTAATGACATTCAAATGTTGTTCAACATATTTAAAATTGACAAATGAACTGCACCTTTCATTTGCATTTGAATTTCCTATAAGTCATACAAAGTTGTTCAAAACATCAACCAATGAAACAATGATTTCTAAATTTGATACTATAACACAAATCTCACAACAGAAAAGTATAAATACCGTTTTACACTTTTATATCAAACTTACCGCGGAAGAACGCATATGAAAACCATTGACGCCATTGCGTGAAGATGCGGAGGCTGTAAATCATCAAAAAAAAAAAAAAAATCATCGTCGGCAAATAGAAAACAGAGAAACTCACAACTACGAACATTATCCAGACCGAATTCTTAATTTAATAAGGTAATTTCTTAACTTAGGTTAAATCAAACAACGATCAACCAAAAACAACAATCAATTCGATTCAATGGTGTACCTATTCATCGGACCAGTGTTGAGGCTTAACACTTTGAACAGTTTGGGAACATGCAGACCCTTGAAGTTTCCGGAAACCTTGTCAGACAACCGATCCATGTCAGAACCCTATATCAGCTGGTCGGTGTTCATCTCAGCTGTAAACCATCACTCAAATCCATCTACTGGCAAGTGGGTCACCATTGGGTAGAAGAGAAAGAACATTGTGGGAGTTTAAAACGCGGCACAGGGACGGGAAACACCTGCCACAACGCACCACCAAGCACCCACGACCGGAACCATCGAAGAGGACGCTACGGCGGACGATAATGGCTGTGTTCGACAAGCACAAGCCCAAGTCGTTTTCAGAAAGGGAAAAATATTTAAATATTTATCTAAAGATTAATTATTTTCTTTTCTACAAGTATATAAAAAATATAAAATACTTAAATCATATAAAAACAATCAAAGACATAGATAACAAATAGTATACACTAATTTTTGGTAACTTTAGCACAAGATGACAATGTAGATGGACAATTAGATATATTATGCATACATATTTAAAAAGATATATTAGAAATTATATTGGGTATCTAATCGGGTAAACGGGTATACTTTGAAAAGATATATTAGAAATTATATTGGTTTCACTTTGATTGATGATGAGTTATTGTTTTGATCATTTATGGCTACGCACTGAACAAATGGATGTAGTGTCTCATAGGTTATTGTTTTGATCGTTTATAGCATCTCATATTTGAGGGGGTTTCTCTTTGATTGATGATGGGTTACACTGTAGCAATAAGATTTGGGTGACATTAAACCCGTACAGATGAAGGGGGAAATATTATAACAACATGAATTAAAGTCGCTAATGTAAGTTTTTTTCTAGGTTTTTTCTATGTTATTTTTTTTACAAAACCTTGTTTAGTTTGTGTTTTTTTACATTTGATGTGTTCTGCATGGTCGGTGGACCATGCATTTTAATTCACACCCCCATAACTTTTATAAATTGACAATTCTTACCCTTAAATTTCCAACTTAATAAAAACTAAGTTTTTAACTTCATAAAAATTACACTTTACTTTCTAATTTGACAAAAAGTTCCTACACTTTATAACTTCAAACTTTTGATATGTAAAACATTCTACCCTAAACTTTACTATAATATCAAAGGTAACCCTCTAACTTCGTAAATGTCACTTTGACCCCTTTAGGTTTCTAAGGTTTCGATCTTATCGTAGAACTATTTTCTTATGTTTTTATTTTTTTGGACGTGTCGGTATAAATCCGATTTCGTCTACGCTTTAACTTTTTTTTTTTAAACGAGCTAGGTCAATTATAAAATGTTACGTTTTGATGTAAATTTTGTTTGGAAACAAATCAAATGAAACGTAGAGTCAACTCAAATATAAAACGTTTTCATTTGACAGTGTAAATTCGTGTTACCTAAGTTTCTGACATAAACTGTGTGGAAATGAGTCAGCTAAAATATAAAACGGTTTTTTGATGATATAGATTCGAGTTACATACGTCTTTGACTTAAACTGTGTTCGGAAACATAACGGCTCAAATATAAATGTTTTCATTCGACAATATAACTTAATATGCATGGTCGGTGGCACATGCCACCCACAAAAAGACAAAAAATAACTAAACTTCTAGAAATGACAACAATAGCCCTTATACTTTTAAAGTTTACATTTACATTTCTTCATTTTTTTAAAAAACTTTAAATAAATGTTATTTTCACCCCCTCCAGTTTCAACTTTTCAAACTTACACCCCGTACTTATATTCTTTAGCTTTAAAGAAAAAAAATATTTTCTCACTTAGTTATTTTTATCTATGTGTCGATAAAAGTTCAGGCTTCGACGTAAATTTCGTCAGAAGTGAATGGGGCCAAATATAATGTGTTTCAATGCTTATTTTTATGTACGTTTTTAGTTGGTCTACATTTTACCATTTTAACTTATGTGTCGGTATAAATTCACGTTTCGATAAATTCTTTTTCATAAACGAGTCTGGTCAAATAAAATTGTTTTCTGTTTGTCTACGTTTTAATTTAAACAGTGTTTGGAAACAAGTCTGGTCAAATATAATACGTTTTCATTCGATGGCATAAATTCGAGTTATTGTACATTTTGATGCCGCTAAGTTTTGATGCAAAGGTACGGGTGGTGTAGTGTTAGATGGACCCATCACTAATCGGACCAACCCGAGTTTGATTCCATTTCTTCGGTAACCGCAATGCTTTAAATCAGATACGTCAAAACACGTGTTTTCGTATGGTTAACGTATCACATAACGTGACACTGTTTAAAGTGTCGCCGCCGCAACGCGCGGCCTACGGTATAATCTAGTTAATCATAAAAATAAATGAGAGTAGAGAATTTATTATAGTTAAAAATTATTTTAAAATCTTTTATACTAAAATAAATTAATAAGTAATAGGCAAATAAATGTAAACATACAAAATTAATTTTTTACCATTCGAGAATTTTAGTTTGGTAATTTCGTTTTTTTTGCTTTCACATGGAAAACTTAAATAGGACAAATAGACTAGATTCAGCCATTAAGGTTTATATTGGGCTATTATTGTAAAAAAGAAGGCCCACTTAATCATCATATAATTACACTTTAGGTTAAGCCCACGTTTTTGCTTCTTCTTCCTGGCCAGAGCCGCCGAAAGCCACACCTGCCATGTCGACCATACCGAATCCAAACATTCCATCTTAATACTCTTCTATCTTCTTTTTTTAAATGGTCAGTTTCGCAAGTTTAAGGGGTGCGATTGCAAAATTTCATGGGGAGCGATCGGGATTTTAGAGCTTATGTAACACTAATTATTTTTTTCTTAAGGTGGGCGGCCGCCCCCCTTGGGTTAGCCGTAGGTCTGCCCCTGATGACATGTATAAAATTTAAAACATAAAAGACGTTCAATGTAATTTACATACTTAAATAACAATGTCTACAACTTTGTTAAAAACTTAAAGGACGTAAAATGTAATTTTGTCCCTGTATATAAGCCGGGATATATAGAGGGTAGACGAAACTAAAATATGCACATCGTAAATAATTGAGAGAAGAGAGGGTGAAAGCGACTGAAGATACGGGGGCAAGATCGTCCATAGATGTTTCTGTTCGGGATATACCCCAGTATGCTCTAGAAAAACGAATATGAATATGAAGTCACAATAAAACAAAATGTCAACATATTTACGTTTTCTAGGAAGAATAATAATTCTAAATTTTGTAATAACAACATTAACCACACACAACAAAACCATGATGTTCTCATCTGTACACATCTTGGATTCCTTGTTAGAATCATCCATTAAAATAATTAAGGAGAGAAACCATTTATATATATTACAAGATATCCAAGTCAAGTTCTTAAAAACACGAACACCTCAAAGCCAATCTTTCTTTTTGAGTGTCGGGTATGGGCTCCGAATGTATCGTCTTTGAGCCACTACGATATCCAGTGGCGCGTCGAGACGATTATGTGGTTGATAACTACCATGGTGTTGCTATTTCTGATCCCTATCGATGGTAACTTAATTACTTCTTATTTAATCTTTCTATTTTGTACATTTTAAAATTTTGAACTTTAACTTATTTAATTAATTATTAGAACATACAAGTAGGAGATGATAAGCATATTTTTTGATTGTGTTATATTATTTTTTTAAAAGACACTTAAACAAGGACGTACAAAAATACTTGTCATAAATCCTTCAGATTTTAAAACGATAAGGTTTTTCTATGACACGCGCTTTTACATATTATTGTTCATATGTCACTAAAGACCTTTTTTTCTAATAGTGTCTAGACCATACCATATCATCCTAAAAAAGTAAGAGTTTTCAAGTTTCTTTAAGACTACATTCATTCATTCAAAATTAGAGTATCTACACCCACGTTTGGTTATTCGTACGTAATAGCCATTATCAATAAAAACATGTGTGGAAACTCACTGACAGATCACCGGTGAATATTTTATTGACAAATTTGCAACCATCCATTGGTGAAAATCATTTTTCTAGTAGTGAATTAAGATGAAATGACACTATTAAAAAGTAAATTTATGCGCCTAATGTAGCAAGAATATAAAATCGGAACCTTTTTCATAAGAAAAACAAATTAAAGTTACAGTGAATTTTAGTGTGACTAAAACTCTTCTAAATATACTAATCTTTAATAAATATTCTTATCAAAACATGAGAACGTACTAAACCAAGTTGAACCACAAATCACTTATTCACATCCAACTTGTGAAAAAAAAAATATACACTAAGTTTCCTTAAATATGGATCCTAGGCACTAGCTTAATTTTATTATACAATCAAACCACTCTGGATGGTTTGATGCATATTTTAAATATTGTGATTGTTAAAACTTTTGTTGGAATTATAGGCTCGAAGATCCTGATTCCGAAGAGGTAAAAGAGTTTGTTAAGCAACAAATGAAAGTAACAGAATCGGTGCTTATGGATTGCGATTATAGGGAGAAGCTTCATGCGAGCATGACTGAGTCATTTGATTACCCCCGCTATGGGTGTCCTTTCCGAAGAGGGAATAAGTATTTCTATTTCCATAATCCAGGCCTCTCCCCGCATCGAATTCTCTACATGCAGGTTAATTTCCATACTAACCTATACCTAATAAATAAGTAACTGGTTACGCAACGGATAACAATTATACTAGCCTGTTATTAACAACATGAATTTTACAATTCTATGAGCCTATTAACAACTTAATATATTTTACAATAAAGTTACTATTTATTATCAATGGTCTGGATCACAAGTAGACGTGGCTACCATCTCAAAACAGGCTAATCAGATCATACCAGCATCACCAATCACTATTGATAAACTTCTAATAGTGATAAAGTTACTATTTTCAAGTATAGTAATTTATAATAAAGTTACTATTTATTGTCAATGCAAGTATACTAATTCTATGAGCCTATTAATGGGACGGTACGTCACCCGAATTGGTCACGGGTACCCACTACCAGGACGGTAACATCGTCGTCACCTACGTTGGTAGTGGTCCCGTAGACCGTTTTGCTAGTTATATCTAACAGGCTGGTACCAAGTTTTTAATTTTTTTTGAATTAAATTAAATCACTTTTTATACTATAACCGTGTGTATTCCTTTTGTTTAGTTTTTGTATTTTATAACCGTGTGTGTTAAAAATTAACAAAAATAAACTAAAACACCATTAAATAACAAAAAAAAAAACATAAACATAATTCATTAAATATTTAAACATTAATTAAAAACATAAAATAACACTTAAAGCTCGCGCAGGAGGTGCCACGCCTGGATATGGTCAAACGTGCCGCGGTAATGACCCGCATAGGTTGCATGGGTCATCTGCACAGCAATCTCCTCCCCAATGCCCGGGTGGCGGCTCATTGTGCGCTCGTACAATGTCGAACACCGATCACACTTTACGTTTAGGTCGGCCCATTTTCTTTGTAGACTCTCGATTGTGCGACCACTTGAGCCGACCTGTTGATTAAATTCACCCAATACACGGTCCCAGAACCGTGTGTCCCTGGAACCCAACCATGGGCGGCGTTGGCGCTGCAAGGATGGGTCGTTTTGTGTGGCTATGACGCACACAACCAATGTGATTTCTTCGTTCTCTGTCCAACGGGTCATGCTTATGTTGTGTGGGGGGGATGTTATTGATATTGTGTTGATTTGAGTTGAGTTTTCACCATCGTCACATGGTGGTTTTATAGTAAAAAAATCCAACCGTTTTGAATGTATAATTAATTATAATCTGACGGTTAAATTACAACGATATTAATGGAAATAAATATATTTGACCGTGTTGGATGAAGACAGTTGAAATTAACTCGTTCTGGCGGTTTGGTGTTAAAACTGTGTGAATTTTTTTTTTTTTCAAAAGTTATATTTGTCTTTAAATTAAAAAAATAAAAATAAAAAGAATCAGTTGAGTACTGCCTGCAAAAAAGTGTTTCAATGAAAGAAATCAGTGAAATAATATGGCATTGCATAATTTGTTAAAATTGGTAAAGTAAAAATAACTTACTATGAGTGCCCCTTCCCCTAATAACTTCATATAGTTTATAATAAAATTACTATTTATTGTCAATGTATATTAACAAGTACAAGTATATAGTAATATATATTAATATTATTTACAAATTGTAAAATTCTTATAGTTAATAATATATGATTAATAGCATTTCATCAATATTATCTTTTCCTTTTTTTTTTCTTTTCTATCTTTTTAAAAAAATGTGTATTTAGAAAACCATTTGTGATTCACGGTTTCATGGGCTACAAACAAAATTGGCTGGTTGAATGACATATCTGCTTTCCTGCATCCAACCCACCTTTAGCCCAAAATCGAAGTTCGGAAGGGTAACTCACTTTTCCTGGGCTCAATTTACGGACCTTATTCAAATGGTTCAAATAGTTTTGAAGATTCACTGATGTTCTAAATCTTTCTCTTGACTTGGATTAACACTTTTTATATTTATTCGAGTTATAATTATATGAGCAATATCATTGATATCATTGAGAGTATATTTATTTATTAGTTTTTATAAATATTTAATTGGAGCAGAAAAGATATGAAGTTACTAAGGGTGTAAGGGGTGCTCATAGTGTTTGAACTTAACTTAAATGATTTTAATCAATCCTGCTTTGCCACAACACTTTACTGAATTACTTCACTGAAACACGTTTTTGTAGGTAGCACTCCACTTATTCTTTTATTTATTTTCATTTACATACCCAAACTTTTTTTCCTTTTTTTACACGGTTTTAACATTTAATTACTATTTCAACCGTTCCACCAAACGGTAAGCCAAATTTAAGTTTTTATCTTGGAAATCGTCGAGTAAATTGAATTAACTCACCTAAACGGTCAGCGAATTAATTCTTAACAGTGCTACCGTCGTTGTATATAAAGTGATCAAACCGTGGGGTTAAAAGCCACAATTTACCACGGTTTAAAAAACCAAACACACACAAAAATGAACCCGTGGACCGAAGAAGAAGAAATGGCCCTTCTGGTTTGCCACAAGGATGCGTCGAACGACCCCGAAATTCAACTCCTCCCACCCCCCTCCCCGGGACGATGGGTCGGCCTTCCCCCCCCCCCCCCCGAGGGGTTTTGGGCTCGAGTGTTTAGCGACTTCGTTGAACACGTTGGCAACAACACAACCAAGACTGTCCGCGACCTCCAGTTTAAGTGGGGCGACCTCAACATCAAATTTGAGAGGTGACCACCCTATACGAGGAACAAGTGACAGACGATCCGGAGCTTGACGAGGAGTTGGCTATCGAATTCGCTCAATATGAGTATGAGGTTCGATACGGTAACGCTTTCGACCATGTCGAGGCATGGCGAATGTTGCGCAAACTTTAAGTGTTTTTCTTTGTTTTTAATGTATGTTTTTAGTATTTATTAATGCAAGGTTTTTTTTTTATTTACTTTACATTCTAATAAACATACGGTTAATACAAAACCCTAAATAATTAAACGTTATACATATAAAACAAATGGTAAAAATAAAGAACACAAAACACACGGGGGTTAAACTGAAAATTTTGCATTTTATAAAAACCAACAAACCAACCGGTACCAGCACGGTAAACGTAACCAGCAAAACGGTCCACGGGACCACTACCAGCGTGGGTAGAGGGGTGTTACCGTGCTGGTAGCTGTAACCCGTGGACAATTCGGTATGCGCCCCGTCCCCCCTAAGGCATGTTATAAGTCAGAAATGGTTTATAAATAGCAAATCTTAATGAAAGTTATTGTACAAATGGTTCTTATCTTACAAATAGTTATTAACGTGAGAAATGAATGAGAGTATATTTTTTTAATTTTTTTTTTTTTTTGAAATCTTTTTTACATATTTTTAAACATGTACTTTAGTATTAAAATATAAAAAAAACAAATTAGTGCAGAGTAATTACGTAATTACTGTTGCAGAGTAATTACGTAATTACTCTAGTGTAAACTATTGTAATTACTCTAATGACATAATTACGCTATTTTTTTTAATATTTTATATTTTTCATTTAGAAAACATGATTAAGCAAATGGGGAAAAAATTCTAAAAAAAAAAAAAAAAAAATCCCCCTTCACTTTTCATGTTTAATAGGTTAAACCCATTTATATTTGATCTTTACTCTTGATAGATAAAACGTCAAATAATATGTTTATATCGCATCTTCTGTTATTCAGGACAGTTTAGATAAAGAAGGAAAGGTTTTGATCGATCCGAATCAACTAAGCAAGGATGGGACTGTGGCGCTACGAGTTTATGAGATTAGCCATGATGCAAAATACTTGGCTTATGGTCTAAGCTTGAGTGGTAGCGATTGGTTAACCCTACAAGTTATGCGCATTGATGACAAGACCATCGAGCCAGACAAACTTTCTTGGGTAAGGCCTGCCTAAAAGAGACATATTTCCTAGTTTTAATAGATAAAAGAGAGAATTATTTGCAAATAATATTCGAATTACTAGCTTATTCATCGAAAATTAATTAACAAATTGTGATTGGTCCATCGAACAATTTGTATAATTAATAATTCATAAACACGCCAAGCTTGAAAAACTACTGAGCTTAAGCTTGTCAAGGTATGTTTACAACTATGTGATGTTGGTCCTAATGATGTAGATTCAAGTCCCAATCGATAATATCACATAGACAATTAAGGAATTTGCTCTCCTTTTATTCAGAAAATTACTCAAAATTGAATCTCACTCATAACCACAAAGCCCTATGAAGGATTGGTTATATAGTGGAAGAATTCTATTTGAAACATAATACCTATTCTAATCAAATACATATTCCTTTCATTATCTAACTAGAATAGATAACTTCAGATAATTATCTCTAACTCTTATAACTATCCTCAATTAGATTCTATTACTAAATTACATAAATACCCCTGCTCCTTTAGAGATATTATCGACCCAACCCATCTGCTCGGGTTCAGGTATTAGACGATCCGGACCAATAACATTCACCCTCCTAATGCCCGAACCGGGCTAGGGTAATCTTCGACTCCAAGCAACTTACTCATTTCACCAAACTTGACCCTTGCGAGTGCTTTAGTTAGTATATCGGCCTTTTGCTCTTCTCCACGTACATACTCGACTTCCACCAATTCATCTTCAACACACTCTCGAATGAAATGGTATCGTATAGCAATGTGTTTACTTCTACCATGAAAAACAAGATTCTTCATTAATGCTATAGCCAACTTATTATCAACCCGAATGGTTATCTTTTGCTCTTTCTCACCTACGATCTCCGCATACAAGCTTTGAAGCTAGATTGCTTGACAAGCTGCCGAAGTTGCCGCCATAAACTCTGCTTCACAAGACGACAAAGCCACCGTATTTTGTTTTTGCGAACACCATGACACGGGTGTTTCACCGAAGTAAAATACGTGCCCTGTAGTGCTTCTTTCATCATCAAGACTTGTATTATGACTACTATCACTATATCCCGTAATCTTGTGACTTCCTCCTCGCTTATACCATAACCCATAACTCATAGTACCGGCACTATAACGAAGAATTTGTTTTATTGCAACTAGGTGAGATACTTTAGGAGTTTGCATATACCTGCTCGCAATCCCCACTGCATAAGATAAATCTGGTCTCGTATGTAACAAGTAGCGGAGACATCCGACCAACCTTCGATAACTTGTTGGATCCACCGACTCGCCTTTTTCATCCTTTGTTACCTTTAAAACTGGATCCATAGGACATTTTGCTGAATTGCACTTTGACAAACCTGTCTCCTTTAAAATCTTCTTTGCGTAACCTTCTTGCTTGATCGCGATTCCTTTCTCGGTTTGCTGCACCTCAATTCCAAAGATAATATGAAAGTAATCCAAGATCACTCATCTCAAATTTTTCTTCCATTTGTTTCTTGAACTCCTCGATCTTCTTAGTACTCGAACTCGTAACAATCAAATCATCTACATAAACACCAATAATAATTGAATCACCCCTTTACGCTTAGTGTAGATAGCTTGTTCCCTCGAGCACCGCTTAAATACGAGATTCTTTAGTGTACCATCAAGCTTGAGATTCCAAGCTTGTGGCGCTTGACGAAGTCCATATAATGCCTTAGTTAACCGATAGACCTTATTATGTTGTCCTTTCTTTACGAAACCTTCCGGTTGACTAACATAGACTTCTTCCTTTAAATCGCCATTCAGAAACGTTGATTTGACGTCTAGATGATGCACTTGCCATCCTTTGCAAGCCGCGTGTGCAAGTAGTAAACGAACCGACTCCATTCGTGCCACTGGTGCGAATACTTCATCAAAATCAATTCCAAATTGTTGAACATACCCCTTTGCAACAAGCCGTGCCTTGTACTTAACGCTCTTCCCAGATGCATCACGCTTTACTTTGTAGACCCACTTCAATCCGATGGGTTTAGCCTCGTTCGGGAGATTCGTTAAAGTCCATGTTTTATTTTTTTCAATGGACTCTAACTCTACCTGCATTGCTCTTTCCCAAAACGCGTTCCCTTTGGCTTGGGAATAACTACTCGGCTCATCTTCTGCTGCAAGTAGCAATTGTTCTGGTCCCTCTCGATTAACACCATCTTGTACTACGAAATCATTAAACTTGACCGGTAAGCGTTTCTGTCTCGACGAACGCCTTAAAGGAGTTTCTGTTTCAGCATTTTCGTCTGATGCAGCGTCCGAACCTGATTCATTTTCTGCTGCAGCCGACGCTGCTGTGTGCGCAGAATTTTCTGCACTTGATTCTGAACCCGAAGATGAGTCTGCCGAAGCTGCAGTATCTTCTCCTTCAGTCTGTTGTTGGTCAGCTTCATTCTCTGTACCTGTCTCGGACGAACCATCTTGACCAGAGTGGAAAGCAACAGTGAAATACTTGGGTTCATTCAGCTCTCTTTTCCATATCCAACCTCGTTTCTCATCACACTTAACCGTCCTCCGAACACATATTTTGTTCTCAACCGGGTCATACATTCGGAAAGACTCTGACCCTGATTCTGAACCAAAATATACCATCGGCATTCCTCTATCGTCCAGCTTGTGCAGGTTAACCTTTGGTTCAGTCGCAAAACCCACACAACCGAACACCCTCAAGTATTCCAAATCTGGTTTACTCTTTAGTAATGCTTCGTATGGTGTCTTCGAATCAACCGATCTAGTTGGGCTTTGATTTAAGACATACACCGCATGCTTTGCAGCCTCGCCCCAAAACCTTTGTGGAACATTTGTTTGCTTCAGCATACACCTTACCATACCTATTACAGTTCGGTTTCTTCGCTCAACGACCCCGTTTTGTTGTGGTGAGTATGGAGCCGTGAGATGTCTTCGAATAGCATGAACTTCACACCAATTATTGAACTTCGTCGATGTGAATTCGCCTCCTCGATCTGTTCGGAAAGTGCCAATCTTTGTTTTCAAATCCTTCTCTACCAAGGCTTTAAACCTCTTGAATACTACAAACGCTTGATCCTTGGACTTCAAAAGATAACACCACATATAACATGAGAAATCATCAACAATTAAAAACATATACCTGCATCCTCCTGGTGTGGCAGGAGTAATCGGCCCACATAGGTCCCCATGTAGTAGTTCGAGCGGTCTCGTTGCTCTAAACATAGCTTTCTTCGGGAACGGCTTCTCAGTTTGCTTTCCAATCAAACAACAGTCACAAATCTTTGACTGATGATTTATCACGGGCATTCCTCGAACCATATTCGATGAACTTAGACGTTTCAAAGAGTCAAAATTCAAATGCCCTAGACGAGCATGCCAAAGCCAAGAATCTTCATCAATCTTAGAAAGTAAGCATACCGGAGTACCCACTGCCAGCTTTACCTTGTACAACCGATTAATGCTTCGAAACACCTTCATCATTAGTTTCCTTCCTTGATTAAACATTAGCAAGAGATTGTCTTCCATCACAATTTTGCAGCCCGTCTCAGTGAGTTGACCCAAACTAATAATATTGGAACGAAGGCTGGGTATGTAATACACTTCCATCAGCACGATGTGTTCACAGGTTTTGCCTATGAACACAATCGATCCTTTACCTGCAATTTCAACACAAGAGTTATCTCCAAAGCGTACCTTATCAGTTACTCGTTCATCAAGCTCCGAAAAAAGTGATTTGTCCCCCGTCATGTGATTAGAAGCTCCATTATCTAAGAACCATGAATTCTCCTCCACTCGCTTGGATTCGAACTTCTTAGGGATTACACCCTCTTCGTTTAAGTACACCGTCTTGCTCGTACACTCCATCATGAACAAACTCTGGTCTAGTTTCTCAGTTTCGGCTAAGTTGGCTTGTTCATTCTTTCTCCGTTCTGGATAACTAGAAGCAAAGTGGCCCATCTCATCACACCTAAAACATTGGATTTCAGACTTGTCCTTCTTTGGTCTCTGTCGATTCCCATTGCCTCTTCGCCCCAGTCTTTTGCCCACGGGTTTGACCATTATCTCGGTACTGTACCCCGTCTCGTCCTTGACTTGAACCACGCCCTCGTCCCCGACCTTTATTTCTTGAACCACCCCGTGCACGCCCCCAAGAATTGTCACTGGGTTTGTGTTTAGAAGACGATTCTGCAAACATTAACTGACTTTGAGTTTCAGTCGAAGAGTCGATACCTTTGATTCTGTCTTCAAAAGTTTTTAGGCGACTGATAGCTTCTTGAAAGGTCATTGTTTTTAAGTCTGCAAACTGCTCGATTGATGCTACTATTGGAATAAACTTTCCTAGGACAGACCCGAGCAACTTTCTTGTTAGTTTCTTGTCTTCATAAGTGGTTCCGAGACTCGATGCTTTCATAACCAACTGACTAATTCTATCCGCGAATGAATCAATTGTCTTTGAATCCTTCATCCTTAGAGCTTCGAACTCGATCTCCAACTGTTCAATCTTCGCTTCTCTAACTCGTTCCACTCCAACATACCGGGTTTTAAGGGCCTCCCATATTTCTATTGCCGTTTCGTACTGGGCTACTTGAAACACCAAGTCTTCGGGTATAGCTTAAAGCAATAACGCGATTGCCATGTTATCCTTCCTTTCTTCTACATCCTTTCCTCCTGGTTCTATCGCTTGCAATATTCCATGAACTCGGAACACTGTTTTAATCCGAACAACCCATATGTTGTAGTTGGTCGCAGTTAATATAGGACATTGTAAGCTCGTCCCATGTTGTTCTTTCGAAACGATAGGTGCCTGTCTTGCTACTTCAACTGCCGCTTCTTCGCTTGCCATCTTCAATCGATCAGTTTATCCTTTTGTCAATCCTTTGACTCGAGAACAAACAGAGACACGGCTGGGAGTTTGAATGGCTCTGATACCAATTCAAGTCCCAATCGATAATATCACACAGACAATTAAGGAATTTGCTCTCCTTTTATTCAGAAAATTACTCAAAACTGAATCTCACTCATAACCACAAAGCCCTATGAAGGATTGGTTATATAGTGGAAGAATCCTAATTGAAACATAATACCTATTCTAATCAAATACATATTCCTTTCATTATCTAACTAGAATAGATAACTTTAGATAATTATCTCTAACTCTTATAATTATCCTCAATTAGATTCTATTACTAAATTACATAAATACCCCTGCTCCTTTAGAGATATTATCGACCCAGCCCATTTGCTCGGGTTCGGGTATTAGACGATCTGGACCAACATAGATAAGGTCCATTAGATCATGACTTGTTTATTTTATGTTGTTTATTTTATGTATTTGTAATAATTAAATATAATATGATATACATTACTCATTACTTTTATCTTGAAATTATGTATAACAATGTATATACTATATCTTACATATATTATAGGAAGCTAGGGCGCAAGCTCATTTGATAAATGAGCTTCAACATGAAGACTATAGCTGATCGGGCTTGAGTTTGTTTATGTTTTGCCCAATTAAATTTTTTTATCGAGCCAATCCTGAATACCTCACAAGAGCTTTGACTCGTTAACGATACGTATAGACATTCATCATTTGACCTTACACACATCATATTCTTTATATATTTTGCAGGTGAAGTTTACATCAATCAGTTGGACTCATGACACAAAGGGATTTTTCTACTGTCGTTTTCCTGCTCCTAAGTAATATATTTCATTTATAATTTTAGAAGTTTATTTCATTACCATGGGTTTTTAATTGTAGGTTAACTAGTATAAATTATTTTTCTGGATCATAGTTTAAAATATAATGATACAATTGTTGTGACACATTTCTTCATTTGTTTGATTCAGGGATAGCCAACACATGGATGCTGGCACAAAAGTGAAGGTTAACCACAATCATCAACTCTACTATCATTTCTTAGGGACTAAACAATCCGAAGATATATTATGTTGGGACAATCTCCAAAACCCAACACATATTCTTGAAACGAGACTCTCGGATGACGGAAAGGTGCTCATGAATAATATTTTCTCTATATTATAAAACTAAATATAATAATATGCGGAGCACAATAATACTCCAGTGCTCCGTGAATGATTCCAATTAATTGTTAAAAAACATTTCTAGTAACAAGACCTTATGTTTGACTTTATCATCGATTTTACAAGAAAATTTTACCAAAATAAACATAAAAGTCTTTGAGTTTTCAAAATAAACATTTTTTGTCTCTTCGGAAATAGTCAAACTGGTTGTCCGCTAATGGACATTCTGATTGGTCTAAACACTTTAGAAATTTGAAAAAAAAAATGTTTATTTTGGAAAAGTCAAAGTAAAAAATGCTTATTTTGGTAGTTTTCCATTTTACAAACCAAACAAGACTTATTTTCGCATACCTGGACAGTATCTTCTTATGAACATATGTCAAGGCGCGGTACCACTCAACAAATTTTACTGTTGTAATCTATCTACGTTACCAAACGGCCTCGAAGGACACAATCGAGAAGACATTCTCCCTTTCGTGAAGGTCATCGACGATTTTGGGGCC
The DNA here is from genome assembly GCA_030844895.1 of Ambrosia x helenae. NCBI lineage: Eukaryota > Viridiplantae > Streptophyta > Magnoliopsida > Asterales > Asteraceae > Ambrosia > Ambrosia x helenae. The sequence continues at coordinate 103,890,422 of CM061231.1, read as the reverse complement.
CGTTATGATGTTGTGGCGAATGATGATACAATGTTTACTTTCTTGACCAACAAGGAAGCTCCGAGGTACAAGGTAGTTAGAGTAGATCTCAAGAAACCAGATGCCTGGATTGAAGTGCTACAAGAATCTAAAAAAGATGTCATTGAGTCGGTTCTACCCATTAATAGAAACCAAATGATTGTGACATGTTTGAGTGATTGCAAACATGTTGTGCACATAAGAGATTTTGAGAGTGGGGACTTGTTGCATATGTTACCTATTGACATAGGTAGCATTGACTACATTAGTGCTAGGCGTGAAGATAATATGTTTTTTGTAAAGTTTAGTAGTTTCATCAACCCTGGTGTTGTTTATCGGTACGATTTGAGACCAACGGGCCCGGATTCGAAAGTTTTACGCGAGATTAATGTGGTTCCAGGATTTGATCAAGCTGGGTACCATGTTAATCAGGTGTTTGTGCATAGTAAGGATGGGACACGAGTCCCGGCTTTTATAGTGGCTCCGAAGGATATAGAGTTGGACGGATCGCACTCGTGTTTATTGTATGGGTATGGTGGATATGGCATTAGTTTGACGCCGTCTTTCGACAATACTCGTGTTGTTTTGACACGACATCTAGGTGTTGTGTTTTGTGTTGCGAATATTCGCGGTGGTGGAGAGTATGGCGAAGAATGGCACCAAGCCGGGTCGCTTGCAAATAAGCAAAACAGCTTTGATGACTTCGTCTTGGTAGCTGAGTACCTTGTTTCGAATGGCTACACAAATCCTAGCAAGTTATGTATTGAAGGTGGAAGTAATGGAGGTATACTCATTGGTGCTTGCATAAATCAGGTATCATATCTTTCTCTCGCTCTTGGAATTTTTGTCTGTTTGGGAGCAAGACTGATACTTTTAGGTGTTTTTGTAGCATTTCGGTAACTATGTAAGCGAATCTATGAGTTTGCATACATGAGTAGCGAACTGCCTAAAAGTACAAGAATATTTAAAGCACACCCAAAGTTGTTTGTAAAACAAATTACTTTTTCTTCTTGACCATAATTTGTAATCATTTGACTACAAGATTGAATCTTGGATTATGGTTGTGACAGAGGCCCGATTTGTTTGGTTGTGCTCTAGCTCATGCCGGGGTCATGGACATGCTACGGTACCATATGTTTACAATTGGTAAGTATACGCACTACAGTATAATAAACGAGCTATGTATATGCAATTGTTTTGGCATTATTCATGCGATTATTATATACTATCGTGCTTTAGGTCACGCATGGGTTCATGAGTTTGGTTGCTCAGATAATGAAGATGATTTCCGCTACCTAATTAAGTGAGTTGTTCAGTATATCTCAACCTATATTTGTAGGAACTATTTCGATCTCAGTTTTGATAGAATTCTGATGGGCGGTTATAGATAATAACTAACTTGATAATAAAGTGCAGAATGTTTGAGAGTGTTTAGAAAAATAATACAGAAATCGATAATTATCATTAGAATCCTAGACAACCTATAAATACATAATGAAAAGGTGTGAGTATGAAACATCACAACCCTTGACCGATAACTGACTTGTAACTACTACCCTAATCGGTGGGAACAGAACCGAATATAACTACAGCCTATTTGACCCATGTGACTTATTTAGACTATACAATTGTCACTATAATAATAAACATAATAATAAACTAAATACTAGACTTAGGATATGATGATATTCAAAGATTATATTCCAACAATCACTCCCCTGATCTTTGATCATAGCCTGAGTCTTCCTGCTTATTCTTCACTGCTAGAAGTCTTCGATTTCTTCCTTGGAGGGAGGTCACCATCTTGAGTTTCTTTGTAGCCCACCTTGAAATCTGTTTTGTCTTCATTGCATTCCACACATAGTTCCCTTCCTTTGAACTTCAAATGGTACCAATTTAGGAGCTTTAAATATTGCACATAAGTGACCCATATATCCTCCACTATGCCATCATGCTTCATTTCTCTTGGTAATCCATAACCATATCCCATTCGGATGGCTACTTGTACCCACAAATCATACTTGTTGACTGCATTGAAACCACAAATTTTTCTACTGTTATATATAGATCAAACAGATCTATCTTCTTCCCCGTGTGGTCTCTTGGTGGGATAGGTATGGCTGAATTGATTTCAAGAGAATCATTCAGAAACCATGATAATATTCTTTCAAATTCTACCTTGAATTTGATCCTGTGCACTTCCAATTGGGTTGCTATATGGATCATATCCATAAGGATGATACAATCTTCTAAAATTGAATCTTTTGGATAAAGGATTAACCCTTCTTGTTTGCTTAAACCCAGTGCATTTCTGTCCATTCCTTTGTTTGATTGTTCACAATGATTCTTCAAAGATTTCTTCACATAATCTTTGTCTGACATGAGATACTCTTCCACTTTATCCTTGCCTTTTGCCTTCCTTTTCTTTTCCCTTTCATAATCTTCCACATTAGGACATGAGTAAGGCTTGTGGAATTCATTACAATTCCAACAATGGATATCCGGTTGAATAGAGGAAGGTTTCTTATGTTCTTTTCTGATGAAACACACATCACCTTCATACTTAATCATGTAACCGTCCAAGATTAGTTTTTCCACACATAGAACATTCCTTCTTAGAGTTGGAATGTAATAAACTTTCTCAATCGTGTGGATCTGCCCTAGCTATAGATCTCTACACACCCCTTTCCTTTGTAGAGATCCCTTTTGAAACCTTCTGGATTGCCCTCTATACTGAATGTTTTCTGCAAATTATTAAACAAATGCTTGTATCCAGTCAGACGTTGTGTCCTATTAACACTTGCATACCAAATATCGTTCCAGGTTTTTCCATCTGTCCCTTTTATCATAAACTCTATTTTCCCAATTCTTTCTGGACAATTTTTCCTATAGTGGGATGGTTGGTTGCAATATGAACAACACATGCCTTTAGGATATTGCCAATCGATCTCCTTTTCCCCTAACTTTTATAAACATAACCGCCATACAATTGATGCTCCCCCCTCTTTCTGCAGTAAATATTCCGTGGATGAATCCATGAAAGGAGAGAGATATTGGTTACCTTTCTTGCCAAACTTCCACCGATGATCCTCCCGATCATACGCCTTCTCCTTGCCTTAACGCCTTTGAGAAGAGCCTTGGTATTCGGGTGTGAGACTGCACCCTTTGGCCTTGTAACCATCACAGATATCATCATCCCTTTTGACTGCAAACGGATTCTTCTTTAACCAAATCACTCGGTTGTTTCTTTCTTCACAGGTCTTCGGATCTTGAGGCTCTGATGCCATGATAGAATTATGATGGGCGGTTATAGATAATAACTAACTTGATAATAAAGTGCAGAATGTTTTAGAGTGTATAGAAAGATAATACAGAAATCGATAATTATCATTAGAAGCCTAGACAACCTATAAATACATAATGAAAAGGTGTGAGTATGAAACATCACAACCCTTGACCCAAAACTGACTTGTAACTGCTATCCTAATCGGTGGGAACAGAACCGAATATAACTGCAGCGTATTTGACCCATGTGTCTTATTTAGACTATACAATTGTCACAATAATAATAAACATAATAATAAACTAAATACTAGACTTAGGATATGATGATATTCAAAGATTATATTCCAACAAGTTTTAATTTATGGTGGTTTGAAGAAAGATCGATTTAAGTGTTTCGAGGATTTTTTTTAAACTAGTACAAATAGGTAATTCGCTACCGTGGGTAACAAACTAACGCAAAAGCTAACTAGTAACTTTTTAGTTTGCTTGTTATACGAGTGAACTAACCTTGCCTTTTCAAGATTCGCTCACAGAACTTTTGAGTTTGCGCGCTCGACAAGCGAATTTGCTGACTTTGCTTGTCACACTAGCGAACTCCAATTCTAACGTCAGATATTTTTGAATGAGTTTGGTACCTTGCCTTTTTGTACAAACATGTTAGAAAATGCGTAGAAACACTCGGTCATTCTCCAACCCAACTAGAAATCCAAAACTTCATGTTCGCTTCAACTCCGTATAAACTTATAATTATTTTATCAGATACTCACCATTGCACAATGTTAAACGACCATGGGAGGATACATCCACCAAGGCTACACAATATCCGTCTTGTATGCTACTAACCGCTGATCATGATGACCGCGTTGTGCCATTACACACATTGAAGCTATTAGCGGTACGCATTTTACTCCATGACAAAATACGTTTTTCAAATCTGCAACTATATATAAGTTGTGTTTTTAGGTAATAAAGCATACTTTATTGCAACTCACATAGTTACTTGATTGTCTAATTTGTGTTCTAGACTATGCAACATGAGTTATGTACAAGTGTGAAGAACAGCCCACAAGTTAACCCAATCATTGGACGAATTAGTAGAAAATCCGGGCATGGCTGTGGGAGCTCGATACAAATAATGGTATGCGAACTCGACTAACTATAACTTCTTTTATCTAGTTTATAGCATGTTTTTCAGACATAGCGCCAAAGGTGACAAGAATTTGAATTTTGAAACTTGAATTGCAGATTGATAAATCGGTAGATTGTTATAGCTTCATGGCAAAAGCTTTGGGTGCATCCTGGATAGATTAAGGTTGCTGTGGAATAATAAATTAAGTTGAAATGTGTACTAAAAAAAATTAACACGGATATATGCTTTTGGGACTAAAGCCATATCAAAATGCTTAACTATTTTTGTATCTATGTTACAAAGTGTATGAAATGCAAGCACGTGCAATAGAAATGTGTTTATGGTATCTATATTAGAAAAGCAAAATAGGAACCACACAACTAAGCTTCATATGACCAACCGTTTCACAAGGGTCTAGTGGTGTTCACGGCTCACTATAGAACCGTGAAACTACCCAAACCGCTAATTGGTTTGATTTAACGGTCATTTTTTTCAAGTTTTTGTCGGTTGGTTTCAAAATTTTCAAATTGTATGAACGGAATCTATTGATGAGCAGTTTATGTTGAAAACTAGACGAGTAAAATAAAACGGTGCAATATGTTAAAAAGTACAATATAAATCTAAAACACTAATCATCAACCCCTGAATCATCGGTGTTGGAATCGTGATGCGCAACTGGTTGCCAACGGAGATGTTGTTTTAGTAATTAGTAGGACTACATGTGCATAAATACTCTATCGTAGGGCATTTGATACTCGCAAAGGGCCTCTCAATATATCGCCTACGCCTCCTTTATCCGTCCCCATGATCCATCACCAAGTTGAACACATGGTTAAATTTAGCAACCTTTATTTTCAATTTCCTCCGCTTCAAATAAATTTGGTCTTGGGAGCGACCGGTTTCACCTAAACCTTGACATAATGCGTCAAATAGTGCACTACAAAATGATGCAACTCCATGTAGTATGCCATCAGCCACATTCATTCAAGCCGTAGCCAAGGCTATTTCATGATCTTGAGACTGAGCACTTCTTGCCATTGAAATTTAAGAATGTTGTTGAATATGAGGAGTTGTGCTTGAAAAACGTTCAAAGGTTTGGTTTATAGTGGGAAAATGTTGTTTTTATTTTCAAATCTCAACGGTTATATTCTTCATCACTCATTGCAACCAACAACTCGAAAATCCATCACACCACAGTGACCACCTAATTGCAGCAGTGTACACGGGTGGCGGTGTGTATAACAAACCGTAGTCACAGGACATCAATGCTTTTCTAGCCGTATATGGACATGTATGCATGGGTTCTTCTAGTGACATCATTAATTTTTGGACAGTGACTACATTAGTTATTAACTACAAATCTAAAAAAAAAAACATTTATACAAACTTCCGATGCTTGCATGTTATAATTCTCTAGATTCCTTCTTAGTTCACCCACAGTACCCCAAATTTTTTAAAATTAAACCCAACCCAATTCAAGTTATATGAGCCCCATGTAATTTAAAATACTCTAATTAGCAAACATTTCATGATGTAGAGATTGTACTTTATGCATGGGGTATTATTAAAAAAAATTGATTTTTACTTTTAACCCTAAACTCTTCAATTGATTTTCTTACTTTTAACCCTAAACTCTTCATTTTTCGCAACGTAACCTAAAGTTTTTTATCTTTTACAATCTAGCCCCATTCTGTTTTACTTTCAACTATGGTACCCCATAGTTTTCATCTTGGGCGAGTTTTTTGTTTTATGATTCGAGTTAACATGTTGCAACGTGCGTGTGTGGTTCAACGTTTTTACATAGACTTTTCGTCTCTCGCAAGTTTTTCGTTTTACTTATCATTCTGTGAGTTAACACGTCGCAACGTGCGTGTACGGTTCAACATTTTACGTATACTTTTTCGATTTGGAAGGCCCCTCACAATATGTCTATTTTTATTCGTGTCAAAGATCGACTAAATTTTTTCTTTTTTATGTTTTACATTATTAGCATGCGTGCGGGGTTCTACGATTTTACGGCAGCTTTTCGTTTGGTTTTACTTCTCCTTTTTTATGAGCTTTTCCGGTGTTGGTGGTTATGAAGGTGGTCTGGCATTGGTGCTAATTGACACGGTTTTATGCTCCCGCCGCGCGAGAAGGGGGGGTTAATACTAGTTAGATATAAAAAGAAACATTTACAAGCAAACTCCAAATATTGAGCTCATTTTCAATTAAATTACCTAAATACAACCAGCGTTGAAAAAAATTGGTGTCAGGTTCAAGAATTGTTATCGACGCGTGGCCAAATTGATTGCATCAATCCACACTATTCACAACAATACGATTTAATACAGGATTCATGTTGTCACGCGCATATAAGTTAGGGATGAATTTGATTTTCAAATTCTAATTAAAGTCAACTGAAAGATGGCTAATCGGGGAGGTTAGTTTTATACTTTTATAGTATCTTGTTTATTGAATAAGAATTGGTGCTTGTTTGATTAGTCTAGGAATCTAATGAGGATGTTTTTAATTATTGTATTGTATATTGTTAAAAATATAATTTGAAATATGTAATTCATATTTTATAATTTGGTTTGGGTTATTGATATTGTTTGCATCTCGGCTTATCTTGTTGTTATAATAATATCGGCCTAATATTAATTAGGCTTGTCTTTGTGGGCTAAAGAGTTTTAAGTCCAAATGTTGGACTTTGATATTAATATCCAAGATATTATTGTCGAGATCATATTGAACAGTTGAGATTGCTTGAGCTAAAGGTTGTTGGGCAGAAGGTTCGAGAGCTGGATATAAATAGATTATTTCTCTCTTATTCATCTGTACTCCGTTTCATTCCCTTTGGTCTAATAGGCGATTAGGGTTTTCTTCCCTATTTCGTGTGTTGTACCTTATCTTTTGAGTTCTGTAAGTCCTTGTATTATTTCACTGAGGCTTAACTAATTATGATGATCAGTAGAGATGTCTGAACATTGTATTTTGTTCATTAGAGTTCATCTATTGGTGAATCCTATTTAGGTATTGGGGGTAAAGATTTGGGCTGGTTAATAATAGATTTTGTCACCGTTTTGTCACCTATTTCTATTGTTGTTCTTTTTATGTTTGAGTCTAAGTTTATGTTGGCTCAGATTTGATTGTTTTGTGGTTTGGATCATAAGTTTTTACATGGTATCAAAGCCTTAGGCTCTCTTATCATTGTTTTCCTAAATAAAATTTTGGTTCTATATGTTGCATGTATCAGGTCTAAGTCTGTTTACTTAGATCCATTGTGTTTGGTCAGAGATATGGTATTATATATCTCAGATCTGTTGTATTCTCATTATTTCTGTGTTGTCTTGAAAGGCTTTGGTTTGTATCTTGTATATGGAGTCAAACGGATTGTTGGCAACTGTTGGAGGTTTTCTATTATTGGTTGGTAGGAAGTTGTGCAACCAGTAAGTGATTTTGTACCTATTCTTTGTATTTTCTATTTGCTTTTGCTGCTTGGAGTACTCTATAAGTATTCCTGACTTTGTTTCTTGTGTCTAGGCGTCTGTGGCCGGGTTAGGGGGATCGGCGTCGATCTTATCTTGTCTTTGTGTATTGATTGTGTTGGTTGTCTTGTGTGTATTGCTTGTTGAAGAAACAATGAGTATAACTTGGGGTATAGCCCGGGGGTCGCTACTCGTGTTCACTACAGGATATAATTCTTTGCTCACACTGAGACTAGATTTGTGGCCCGTAAGATAAAAAGAGGGTAAAGGGATGATACACAAATACACAATATATAAGTGGTTCGGTCTCGTTGACCTACGTCCACTGAAAAAGGTAGTCTTTATTTCTTTGCACGATTACAAATATAAATATGAGATACAAGTGTATTACAAGTGTGTGTTTAAGTGGTAGATTGATCGACCCCTAAAAATGTAGTGAAGTCTCCCTTTTATAGAGGATGCGTGGGCCGGGTGCTGTGGCCGAAAACAGGCGTGATGGGCTTGGGCCTGCCTTCGAGAATCCCATCCAGTTGGATTTGGACCAAAGGTTTGCATAAAGCAAACCAGGTGAAAACAACGCCCTGCCATTAGTCCATGTGGCGCTCTGTGGTTGGTCGTCAAGGGCAGCGCCTTGCCACTGGTACACGTGGCTCCTTGTGGTTGTCTGCAGGGACCTGTTTTTCTTTTTGCTGGCAAAGGGTTTCAGGCGGCTAACTTCGTCTAGAAGATTGACCGAAGTGACGTCTGACACATAGGAGGTAGTGCAGCAAGTGGGGCTCAAGGGGAGCTGCATCTTGTCGCCGCGAGCTGTTATATTCCGCAGGTGACCATCGCCAGGACTGGTGCATGGTTTCACGCGGACGGATTACACTCCGCACATAATGCTAATGAAAGCTGAACCCCGCGGAGGTGTGCTATGATCTTGAAGTTATCATTTCGAATGGCAAACTCTCCGCAGGTGTATTATAATAGCAATGTTGTGGGGTAGGGTGCTCCTGCGCGCCAGATTTGGTACCCTATCTCTTCAAGTCCCCCAGTCCAGTGTCTCTCCTGGCCTTGCTGAGAGGTCTGGTGTGGCGCTAGACTATGATGTTGCATTGGGTGGGTGAAAGCTCATCCACATTTTGTGTTTTTAAAGAGTGCACGTTGCATCTCTTTAACATATATCAAGATAGAAAGAGTGCTTATTGCAGCTTTTTAACATATATCAAGATAAAAGTGGACCCTTTATCTTTCTAGGAAAAAAAAACCCATTTTTTGTAGGCTCCTTTAGCTTCAGGAAGAGGGAGGAGACCATTACCTCTGCTCTTTGCATGTAGATTATGTAAATAATGACAAAGGAGTGAATCCTTTTCATTTTCTGCACATGTAGATCATGTAAATAATGACAAAGGAGTGAATACTTTTCATTTCTACAATAATGCGTGTTTATTGTACTTCGTTTGGCGGGATGATGACGTGGCCGGCCTAAGCCTGCAGAGGTATCAGGCGGAGAACGTTTTTTAGATTTACGTCAAACCAACGCCAGGTGATGGCGTGGCATGCATGGTTGTGAAAATGTAAATCCAGCGGAGAACGTCCTTCTGGATTTACGTCAAACTAGCGCCAGGTGATGATGTAGCATGCATGGTTGTGAAAGTGTGAATTCGGCGTAGAAGGTCCTTTGGATTTACGTCAAACCAGCGCCAGGTGATATGGCACACCTGGTTTTAGAAGTGTAAATTCGGCGGAGAACGTCTTTTGGATTTACGTCAAACCAGTGCCAGGTGATGACGTGGCATGCATGGTTGTGAAAGTGTAAATCCGGCATAGAACGTCCTTTGGATTTACGTCAAACCAGCGCTAGGTGATGATGTGGCACGCCTGGTTTCGGAAGTGTAAATCCGGCAGAGAACATCTTTTGATTTATGTCAAAGCAGCGCCAGGTGATGATGTGTCATGCCTGACTGTGAAATTGTAAATCATGTGGATGACGTGTCTCGCCTTTTAGTGAATTTAATGCAGTCCATACTTGTATTAAATATGGGAATGATTGGGAGTTAATGCGTTGAGAATTTGAAAAGTTGTTATAAATTTGGGGCGAACCAAGGAGGCGTGTTGAGAAAGTCGAGGAGATTGGAGGACGTGTCAGTTGACAGAAGGCATGTCTGTCATGATGACAGTCACGTCAGTACGTGGCAGATGAAAAATTTGTCTGTGTCAGGCGCGTGTTGCATCACGCGCGTAAGTGGGATAGATGGAGAGCTATGATGTTGCCACATGGTGATTACCACATGGGTGTCAGGAGCGTGTGTGACGATGCGTTGGGAAGCCGTTGGCATACTACAAATGCTCGAAACGTGTCACGTCCAGGTTGATCGTGTCAGGCGCGTAGGCGGCCACGCGCGCGAGTGTAACTCCATTTTGGCGAGTGAGACACGTGTCGTGATCTTGAGCGTGCAGATGAGATGAGAGATGGCTTGTTTCTCCTGTGGGACCCATCGCCATTAATGCGATTGGTATAAATAGCTGGATCTCTCTCTCTTTTTTCACTTTTCGAAATTTTCCAACCATTTTTTCCTCTGAATTCTCTCTTGTTTTTTGAGTTTTCCGACCAAATATTTGAAGTTTCCGGCGAACCTTTATATTTTTCGGCGAGTCTTCAAGTTTTCTGGCGGACCGTTGAGTTTTCCGACCGGATTTTCCAGATTTCACCCAAGATTTATCTTTTCTTTTTTGCTTTCATTCCATCTTCTTATGTCAGAGGCTTCCGTTTCTATTAGCGCACTACAAGAATTCGAAGCATTAGCGGCGACATTTGTCGTCGCTAATAACGTCAAAAATGGTCGCTAATAGTATTAGCGACGACATGTCGTCGCTAATGTGTCGTCGCTATTAGTTAGTCGCTATTACCCACTTTTTCGTCGCCATTGCTTTTGTCGTCGCTAGAGCAATATCGTCGCTAATAGTATTAGCGACGATGTGTTCTGTCGCTATTGACCACCTTTTCGTATTTGTGTAATTCACCTTTAGCGACGACATGTCGTCGCTAAAGCCTTGATTTATTTTTTCAGTTTTTCGGCTTTTTTCTGCCCAGTTTTTTTGCAGTTTCGCACTTGCGCATTCCTGTTTTAAACCTGCTCATTTCTAGTTTCACGACACAATGAAACAAACATAATGTTAAATATTTTACGTCACAATCCAAACGAACATAAACATAAATAGTTAACATCCTAATAAGTCACAATCCATATCGTTTCAACCACAAATTGTTGTTTTACATCAACTCTGCATCATCGCCGCTTTCATCATTGGCGTCTTCATCATCGGCATCTTCATTTGGAACCTTGGTGGAGTCTAAACTTGGGTTCGAAGCCAAATACCTAGCAAGTTCCTCGCGAAACTCCGCATTTTCAAAGAAACTTTTAAAATAACCCTATTAAAATATCAAAATAAACCAAATTAACATAATACCAACATTAGCCCAATGCCAACTATCAACATAATAAAACTAAATTTATAACATTTATATGGCAAACCATATACAACCAACATTTACCAAACTACCAAATAATCAACATTAACCAAATCCGCAAACGACCAACATAATAAACTAAATTTTCAACATTTATATACCAAACATATACGACCAACATTTACCAAACTACCAAAGCATCAAACATTAATCTAATCCACAAACTACAAACATAATGAACTAAATTTACAACATTCATATACCAAACATATACAACCAACATTTACCAAACTACCGAAGCATCAAATATTAATCTAATCTTCAAACTACCAACATATTAAAAGTAAACTTACCATATTTATATTGCAAACATTTTTTTTTTTTTTTTTGAAAAGTGAACTTCATTAAACACCAACATCGGTTATCTCCAAGGAAGAGATAACCGCAAACCAATACATCAAGTTATATCAAAGTTACACCAATTTTTCCAAGAAATTCTATCCCTCTTCGACCTACTGTTAAACCATAAGAAACTTAAGGATTTAACATCCGTCACAATCCTAGCCACATTAGCGGACGCCTGCGAGAACACCACCTCGTTCCTGGTAGCCCATATCTTCCAACAAACAAGAACCATAATACCAGAAATCAAATCCTTCTTCTTGTCCTCAACGTGCAAGTGCTCCGCTAACTGTAAGATATCTTCCACCGTGAACACAAAAACCGGAGGAATTTTTATCCACGACGCGATACCATTCCAAACGCCATTAGCTATAATACAAGCCGTGAAAATATGTTCCGTCGTCTCCTCAACCTCGCCACAAAAGTAACAAGCACTTTCCCCTACATTAATATTTCTTCGAATAAGAGCCGAAGTTGTAGGGATCCTATCCATACTCGCCCTCCACATAAAGATGTTACATTTACTTGGAAGCCATTTACACCACTTATATATAAAACCATCGCCATTAGACCCTGAGCTACTGAGCCATTTTCGCGCCTCTTTAACCGTGTACGAAACACTAGAACCCACATTCCACCTCCAAGAATCCTCCCTAACCCCAAGACAGATAGCCGCCACCATCCTATGACATTCGACAAGTTCATCAATCTCAATAGTCGAAGAAGGGTACCTTTTCCAATCCCATTGGATGACACTATTGCTTCCCACTCTATCAGCCACTTTACACCATTTATTATTCTCAAGCCGGAAAATATTAGGAAATAGATCTTTCAAAGGCATGTCATTAATCCAAGAATCAACCCAAAACCGGATGGCCATACCATTACCAATAACACCACGGATCATGTTAATGAACGCTACACCTTGAACCGTAGTCCTATACCCTGCCTTCACGATGTTACTCCAAGTCCCGGACGCTTGTTTATTCCAAGGAAAAACATCCCACCTCCTATTAGACACATGTAACGCCATAACAACTCTCTTCCAAAGAGCCCCATCTTCCATTTTGAATCTCCACAACCATTTGAGAAGCATAGATAAATTACAATCGGTCAGTTTATTTAAACCCAAACCGCCATCTTTTTTATGTTTGGCAACCTTGTCCCATGCCACCCAATGAACTTTACCTATCTCGTCAGTCCCACCCCATAAAAACCTCTTGATAATACTTTCAAGCTTGTTGATAACTGCAACCGGGGCCTTGTATAGAGAAAAGTAGTACGTTGGAATACTTTCCAAGACCGACTTAGCCAAAACCAACCTGCCGCCCATAGACAACGTACGAGCCTTCCATGTAGACAATCGATTTTTAAAAACCTGAACCACCAGGTCCCAGCTGTTAATACGATTCATATTTCCACCCACCTTTATACCCAAGTAGTTGAAAGGAGTCACCCCGACCTGCACGTCAGTCTACTCGCTTGCACATGGACCGCTTCCTCCTCAACCCCCACTCCAAATAACGTGGATGTTTTTATATTGATTCTCAATCCTGAACATAAGTGAAAAATACGTAGAATCCGACGTTAAGCAACGAAATTAAAGTCCGACCACTCACCCATGACCATAGCATCGTCTGCATAAAGTAAGTGAGATATCACCGGGCCTTCATTAGGAAGCCTCACTCCATCAAAGAAACCAGAATCACACGCTCTCCGGATCAAGCTAGAAAAAGCTTCCATAACCAAAATAAATAAGAAAGGAGATATAGGATCTCCCTGTCGAATACCTTTACTGCATCGAAACTCATATGTAGGGGAACCATTAACTAACACAGATGAGGCGGCAGAAGATAATACACCATCAATCCAATCGCACCACACCGTCGGGAACCGCATCTGCCTCATAATAGACCGCAAAAACCCCTAGTTAACGTTATCATAGGCTTTCTCAAAATCTATTTTGAACAAAAATAACTTTTTCCCCGTCCTCTTAGCCCACGACATAACCTCACTAATAATCAACGGCCCATCTAAAATATATCTCCCTGCAATAAACGCAGACTGCGTCTCGTGAGCGACCGAATCCACCACTGCCTTCAATCTATTGGCTAAAACCTTAGATATCACCTTGCTCACCACTCCAATCAGGTTAATAGGCCGATACTCCCCCAACCTCACCGGGTCGCTAACCTTAGGCACCAACGTGATGAAGGAAGACCCAACCCCCCGATTGATTATACCCGTCTCATAAAATTGTTGGAGAATCTTCTTAAAATCATCTTCAAACAAATTCCAGAACTTTTTGATAAAACAGAAGTTGAAACCGTCTGGTCCGGGGGCTTTATCACTACCACACTCAAAAACCGCATCTTTAATCTCCTTATCTGTAAACGGAATGACCAAAGACTCAGCTTCAATATCCGATAAAGTCTTCAGATTACTGCATTCCAATTGAGGCCGTTCCACCATGTCTTCAATAAACTTATTCCTGTAAAAAGAAAAAATTTCACGTTTAACAATAGAAGGTTTAGAGCACCAAACCCCATCCACCACCACCCCCGGAATGAATTCGCCACCCTTCTTTTATTCACCACTCCATGAAAAAAGCTAGAGTTCTCATCCCCATGAGTCGCCCATCTAACCCTGGCCTTTTGTCTCAAATCTTTATATTTATAATCCTCCAACTCTTTACTTCGCATCTTGCATTCAGAGTACACCCACTGTTCCTCCTCCACAAGGTCGCGGCTCTCCACCATAATATCCAAAACCTCCAAGTCTTTCATTAATTCTCGCTGTTCCTCCTCCTCGTCACATTTATTATTATTTTTCCACTCCAATATGCAACTCCTCAAATGTTTAAATTTACACATTAATGCTACATCAGGAGGCGCATCCGCACGAAAAGACTCCACGGCTCCTTTAACCACCCCATCAAAATCCGGCCGTTCAAGTCAAGAATTAAAAAGCCGGAACGGTTTGGGGCCAAAATTACGATACTCAACCCTCAACACCACCGGACTATGATCCGATTTATCTCTAGCTAACGCCCTATACTCCGCCATCGGCCAATCATTCAGAAAATTCAAGGATACAAAGATCCTATCAATCCTACTACATTTATTACCCAAGACCCGCGTAAATTTACGACCTTTTAACCCAAACTCATGCAAGTCCACCCCATCCAAAAAGTCATTAAAATCATTAGTAGAAGCCGCATTAAACTTAGTATTTCTCCGCTCGCTACGATCACGCACACAGTTGAAATCACCCCCCACAACCCAATATCCCACATCCTGCTGAAGGAGTCTCTCCAATTCCCTCCAAACCATACGCTTGTCTACATTCTTCTGGGGAGCATAAACGTTAACCACACCCATTCTAATCCCACTACCTTTAATAATACCAAACTCCGCAAGGAAATATCTATGTTTTTGGACTGAATACCTCTGAAAAATCTTTTGATCCCATAAAGACACCAGCCCCCTGACCTCCCTGTAGCTTCAACATAATCAAATTCACAAGTCCCTCTACCCCAGAACCTAGCAACATCCACACCTTGAAAAGACTCAAGCTGCGTTTCTTGCAACATAACAAACGCAACTTCATTGCTAACTCTAATACCCGCAATCCAATCCCCTTTATCCACCCTGCCCATACCTCTAATATTGGTAGACATTACATTCATTGGTCCACCATTTGAATACCTTCATCATCCACAACCTGCATCATCTCGTTCTCAAATTTCTCCATGTTGACAACTCCTAAATGCTTAGCAAAGTCAACTGTATCTGCCACCTCTCGTCTAATCCTTTCCTCAATGATCCCCACATTCGCCGTATTCCTTTCTTCCGAAACACTAATAGCCGGGTCACCCACAATCTCCATACAACCTTCATCCGAAACAAGAGTATCAGAATTACCCCCTGTGACAAAGGTCTCCGCATTCAAATCGGGGGTTACGAACTCCTCCTCGTCATTGTTTTGTTGTGCTCCTGACGTCTCCCTACCTGCATCATTAGGATTACAGAAAATGAACCGGTCAATGTCAAAAACGTCATTATCTTCACGACTCCTCTTCTTTGGCCTATCTTTATCCAACGGTGACATAGACCTCCTCGACATCCCTTTCTTTTTATAATATTTCCCACCCTTCCTTTTGCTATTCTTCACAAGCTTTGCCTCTTGAACATTATCGGCATTACATCCACTATGATACGGAACATCAAGAGGATCCTGTTGCCGCTCATTAACCTGTTGTGTAACACTTTCTTCCTGTACTACCACATTACACACCTCTTCATCATACCCATCAAAAATACAATCCGGAATCCAATCGACCATATCCTCCTCCACCAACACATTATAACTAGTATCCTTCCACACCACCTTGCAACAGTTACTAATACGATCAATAGAGCTAGGAACAATACCCACACTAGCACAAGACCAATCTCCATCCTCCGTGAACTGCGCGGACTGAACAACCTCCCCGAACCTACCAGCTATCGCATCGAATACCTTCAACTCGGCAATATGCAAAGGAACACCAATAATCTTAACCCAAGCAACTCGGCCCACCTCCAAGTGCTGACCTGACCATGTTTCCACGGACGAAAACCAATCCTTCCATAGTTCTCTATCCCCCAAAAACGCTTCCTTCTCATTACAATTATCAAAATTCAGCAATACAAACATCCCACCCAGATACTTAAAGTCACAATGGACCGTAACACTCTCCTTGAAAATAGTCCGTAAAGACGACAACACCCCAAAGTTACTTACCTTAACCACCAGACCAGATTCGTAGCACTCCCCTAACACTTTACCTTCAGATTCAACCGTCACTACAGAAACAGGAGCCACCACCGGTATATTGAGAAGAGTGTCCCTGAATGACCGTTGATCAGCCAAAGAATCCTGAACACTGTCCACCTGCATCTGATCTGGATCCTTCTCGGTACCTGTCTTAACCACATTAGCGTTCTCCTCAACCGGTTTCCAAACCTTCTCCCCATGCTCACTCCTATCAATCTCTTTCCCTTTATTGTTCATACCGCTCAAATCATGTTCCTTACCCTTCTTCGAACTATACGGACTTCCAACAAATCTTGCCGGTACAATGAAAAGTTTATAACTCCCTATCCATACGTCTTTAAGGCTTTCCTCCAGATCAGTACGATTACGATGTATTTTGAACGTAACAAACCCGAATCTTTTCCCCAATCGATCATATTTTCTCGCGATGTACACACCCTGAACATCCCCATAATACTTCAATAGTTCCCACAGATCCGAAGACGAACACTTCTCCGGAAGGTTTGAAACAAAGAATTTAACCCCATCTACCTGTCCCTTCGATTGTTGGTTGCTGTTGTTGTTCCTGCCATTCTTGATCGGAACGTCGTACCACGTATTAACCTTGAATCTATCCCTTGCCGCCATGCAGACGTAGTCGAAACCCTAAATCGCCCTATTCGCCTCCTATTTTTCCGGGTGACTTGAAGATATTTATATTGCAAACATATACAACCAATATTTACCAAACTATCAAACATTAACCTATTCACAAAGTACCAACATTAAAAATCTAAATTTACTAAACTACCAACCTAACGTGCATTCGTCGATCCTTATATAAGTTCTTAAACTAAAATAAGCTACTTTACCTTCGGATATTGTCGAGTTTGCGACTCCTCACTAAAGACACATGGCGCTTTACTAGAAGAAGGTTTAGGCCCAAGACCCTTAATGTGTCCGCGTCTTTTTCCCATCAAATTCTCGAAGATCGCAACATCATTCGGTCGTGAGGAACTACTACTACCTTCTTCACCAAAACCTTCTTCATCAAAGTCTTCAATTGAAGCCGCATACTCTGCCACCAATGCGTTCTGTATTTATAAAGATTATTTATTAGATTTATATATATTTGGTAACTACACATTAAACAAATACTTACATATTCTTTTTTGGCTTGCGGGCTATCAAAGTTTCCAGCTTTATCGGTGTGGGTTTTATAAAAAGTTTCTAGCCAGGTCATATCCTGAAAACATTAAAACTTAAATTAGACACTAAATGAACACCACTATATATATATATATATATATACACATATATATCGATATATAAAACATAACCTCTTTGAAAGCTCGGCTAGCGTAGGAGCTCGTTCCACCTCGGTAATTGTATTTCAGTTTCTCGCGACATTTTGCGTTGGTTAAGGACCGTTTGATATGTCCCGGACTCAAGAAATGGCTTACAGTTTTCTGCCAGTTCTCATCAGGCATGTCAGCAGGGACGGTGGCCCTTGCTCTATCAACATCTTCGTATCCTCCCGCTTTTTTAAACATGGTCTTAGCTTTGTTCTTACGATCGCTGAAACGCCTTTGTAGCAGCTGTTGTATTCCACCCTTAATATCCTCAGCGTGAGCATCCTTTTCAACTTGTGCAAAATCGAACTTATCCTACATATATACACAAATAAATAATACATTTGTAGTTAACAAAAAGTGAATCAATAAAAAACATATAAAATATACTTATAAATATATAATTTACCTTCAAGTTTTCCTCCAAGCCATTCTTATAAGCCTTGTCAACATTTCTCCAACCTTCTCTATCAAACGGTATGTTTCGCCACATATAAATACCCACCTCACGGGTAAATAAGTCGCATTTTTTACCAACTGGATGAAATGTAACTTCTTTGTCAAAGTCAATGGGCTTCCCCTTTCTTCTCTTCAACTCTCTATCAAGTTGATAGTTTTTAGCCTTTCCTCTAGTCTTCTTCCGAGGAACAACTGCAATTATATTTAAAAACTGTTAGTCACAATATTTTATAATAAATGAAAACATAATAGTAAAAATCTAATTTTAATAAAACTTACGATCTTGCCGATGGTTCCCATTCCAGTTGAAACCACCCCCACCAGGTGATTCATCCCCAGCCCCATCCCCTCCTTGTCCCATGCCCATCACGTCAGCCATAACATAAACAACTACAAACCATAAAGAAAACATGTCCTAAAAAGTTACAAATTAATATAAATAACACGTGTATCTCATTGATAAACAAGCACAACCCATAAAGAAAACATGTCCTGTAAAGTTACAAATACAAATAATAATTAGAACAAACAATGCCTTTCAAATACAGATTAATAAATATTACAATACTTTTTCTTTTAATCAAACTCCCCATCAGATACTCCAGTTCGCCTCTCGGACGGGTCCGTGTCATAATCAGGATTGTTCTCATCATAATCGGTCTCCTAATCAGACTCTTCATTGTCACTAAGCGTTGGCGGGTCGACTTCAATTGCAGTTGCACCAACAGTAACATGAGAATGAATGTTTTGAAAATATTGGCAGAAGTCAATGACAAGTGGACTATTTGTTGAAGAGTTGTTGTGAACGAAGTCAATAATAATAATAATAATAATAATAATAATAATAATAATAATAATAATAACAATAACAATAACAATAACAATAACAATAACAATAACAATAACAATAACAATAACAATAACAATAACAATAACAATAACAATAACAATAACAATAACAATAACAATAACAATAACAATAACAATAACAATAACAATAACAATAACAATAACAATAACAATAACAATAACAATAACAATAACAATAACAATAACAATAACAATAACAATAACAATAACAATAACAATAACAATAACAATAACAATAACAATAACAATAACAATAACAATAACAATAACAATAACAATAACAATAACAATAACAATAACAATAACAATAACAATAACAATAACAATAACAATAACAATAACAATAACAATAACAATAACAATAACAATAACAATAACAATAACAATAACAATAACAATAACAATAACAATAACAATAACAATAACAATAACAATAACAATAACAATAACAATAACAATAACAATAACAATAACAATAACAATAACAATAACAATAACAATAACAATAACAATAACAATAACAATAACAATAACAATAACAATAACAATAACAATAACAATAACAATAACAATAACAATAACAATAACAATAACAATAACAATAACAATAACAATAACAATAACAATAACAATAACAATAACAATAACAATAACAATAACAATAACAATAACAATAACAATAACAATAATAATAATAATAATTCTTTCTTCTATTCAACAAAATCCAAACAAAACAGATCTTTGTAATCCACCCCCACCTAATAAAACTAACCACAAACAGCTTAATCTAACAATAATCTTGTTTTTTAGCTACAACAACTAGTTCAGATCTTAACCACATAATAAAGCCCTAATCTTGAAAGCTTTTATAATCTTGAAACATAAACAAACATAATCTTAAAAAAACTAACCTATTTTTTGTGGTCTCTGTTTTTTTTTTGGTAGGTGATGCCGCTCCGATACGACAATAGATCTTTAAAACACACAAATAAGAAGAAAAAAAACAATGGTTAGACCTGTACAACAATAGATCTGCTCCGGTACAACAATAGCTCTGTTCTTACCTTGTTTTCAGATTGTTGGTTGTGGGTGGAGGAGGGATGTTTGGCTGGTGGTGTTATCGGAAAATGTGGTGGCTCGGTTGAAGGTGGGAGTCGACTGGGAGAAGAAGTGAGAGCAGGAAACTAGTTAGGGGGGAAATGAAGAAGAACCGGGAAAGAGAAAAGTATATCCCCGCCTATTTTTTTGTACTATTATCTCCTCAACCGTCCGATCTGTGACTAATCAATGGCCATAAACGATAGTTTAAAAAGGTTTTGGATTCAGAGCATTAGCGACGACGTCGTCGCTAAAGCTAATATTTCTTGTAGTGGCGGTGCGTATTTCACTTCACAACAAAAAATACAACGTTTTTTTGAATATTTAACTATATATAACTTTTGTTTTTAAGGAATAAAGCATAATTTATTGGAATTCATTTCTTGATTGTCTAATTTGTGTGCTAGACTATGCAACATGAGTTATGTACAAGTGTGGAGAATAGCCCACAGGTTAACCCAATTATTGGACGAATCAGTAGAAAATCCGGGTGTAACATTTCGCATTTAAACTTGTACGTTACACAACTATAATTAATAAAACGTCAAGTTTCGTTATTCTCGTATGCAATAATTATTTTTGTCGCATTTTTGGAACCTTAATACTATGTGTATATGTATATATATGTGGATGTGTGAGAATTTTATCAAAAAAAAAAATAAACTGCTTGGGCCGGGAATCGAACCCGCGCCCAAGCCGGCCCAAATCACACCAACATGTGTTACCAACTGGGCTAGCCATCAACCTTGGATAAATCCAGGCGCGAATTAAATTTATACTTGATTTTTAAACCTCACAGTTGACTAAGGAAAGTCAACTGTGGACGCGTTTGTATAATAAATCAGAATCAACTCGTGATTGATCTAAATTTGGAATCCATGCTCGATTACCGGCCATCAACGACTAGATTACACGCTAATAATCAATCATCATTGACCAATTGAACTCGATTACGCGTTTGACATTAAATCGTGGGTCAACCTTGCCGAATTGATCAACGAAGCATCCACACTATAAATTGATCTTCTGCGATGCTTAACAACTCGCCAATACACTCTTCTCAACCCCCAATTTTCTTCAAATCACTCTGATTATTATTATTTTGATCGCTATTTGACTTTTATCATTGACCGGGCAATCAAACACGAATCAACACTGTAAGTTTAAAGTTTTACGTGGGTTATGTTCATCGGCAATCACACATCAATAGCCCTATGATTAATTAGGCTATTGATGTGTGAATTGATCAATTTCAGAAACTAGGGTTCGTGCATATTGATTTGGGGATAAACTGAATTTGTCATCGCGTACTTATTTATTTTTAAACGGAGTTAATCACAACCACTGGCCTAGGCCAAGTGGTTGTGACTGAGGCTTACAACCCCAGCCACCCGGGTTCGAGTCCCGGCTGTGGCCTTCTTTTCCTTCCTTTTTCATTTTTTTAAACAACAAACCAAATTAATTATATATTATATATCAAATCTTATAAATTCGTTTTTAAATATTAAAACTTTTTTATAAATTCTAAAAAAAATTATATTTATCAAATCTGAGGTAAAAGTGTTATTTACAATTTTTAGTTTTCTGAAATTAATTGATTTAATATTTATAATAATTAAATCAATTTTATACTTTTATATTTATAAAAATCCATTAAAATATCAAAACAATTTTATTAATTTCCACAAAAATTATCCTGAGTTTGTATAAAGTTAAACTTTACTGAAATGATTTTTAATTCTGAAAAATCATTTATTTTATATTTTTAATCAATTTTTGTTAGTTTTAATCATAATTAAATCATAATAAATTCAATTTTTATTATTTTTGCACCAAAATTTTATACAATTTATTTCTAAACATTTAGAACAGAAATATGATTTTTAAAATAATAATTCTTTAATTTTAATATTTTTAAATATTAAAGTTAAATATTGGCAACTTTTAATAAATAGATTTAATAATCTATTTTAAAGAAAATAATTTTATAAAAATTATTTTTATACTTCAAAAACATTATTGTGAATATCCCAAATTAAAACTTTATAAAAAGATTTTCATTTATTTAAATTATCAAATTTCCCTTTATTTACTTAGACATTTATTATAAAATTCAACAGTTGTGTATCCCCAAATTCGAAGCCCTAGAATGCATACATTTGTAGACTCGATAGACTTATTTATTACCTTATTATAGGGTGATATTTGGCATTGTTTGGGCAACACTATTATTTCATCTTTTCAAGAAGTATAACATTTGCTAAGGTGAGTTTTACATAGCCCCTTTTTATTTATCACCATTTTTGGGGTGAAACATGTTATAACATCATTTATGCAATTCAATCATCAATGTGTCTATGTGTTTTCTATGTTGCATTATGTCTTGAGCATGATTAGAGTAAGCACCATTCTAGCATAATCATTAACTCCGTACAAGCCGACGGTATACATTGATAGATCTATTGGACTGACAATCCCACCCGGATACGTGCCTCTTACAAAGGTAGCGTGGGTGTTTGTTATCGTATAACA
Organism: Ambrosia x helenae; assembly: GCA_030844895.1. NCBI lineage: Eukaryota > Viridiplantae > Streptophyta > Magnoliopsida > Asterales > Asteraceae > Ambrosia > Ambrosia x helenae. Next base: position 103,867,556 of record CM061231.1, on the reverse strand, counting down.
TATTCAAGTGAACCATGAGCGTATGGGATGTATCATATTATAACAGTCACCAGGGTTGGTTATGCACTCGATTTATTTCTAGTATGTTCTCACATATGGACTAGATTGACATGACACATGAATTTCACAACATTTTTATTCAATTATCAAAAACCTATGTAATTCTCACCAACTTTTGTTGACCCAAAAATATTTTCAAAATTAACATGTTTCAGGTAACAATGAAGCTGAGGCTTGAGTATGCATGAGGATTTAACATGAAGCTTTTGTTTGAAGCTATTTGAAGTTGTTGCTTTATTTTGTTATCATGTATTTGAATTTCTAGACAATCACTTTATTTTGGATATTTATGTTATGAATAAATTATTTAAAATTTAAATTATACCATGTGCTACTGAAACAATCATCAATACGTGGCACCCCGATGTTTCCGCCATCGGTTGGGGTGTTACAGATTGGTATCAGAGCCTTGGTTATAGGGAATTAGGTTATTAGAAAATAATCTAGACTATAACCTTAGGGACTTAAACAGTACTTGCTTCTCTTACTTGTAACCCTAATTGCTTCCCTAATCCTATCCTTATCCTATACCTTATAACCCTAAACCTACATGTGACTACTCTTATTCGTCTGCTGCAATTCTGATCCACCATTAGATTAATAGGACAAAATCCTCAGGTTTAACCTGAACCCCCTTGAGATCTCGTCGAAGTTCTAGATTTTAATAACGAACACGTGCAATCTGGAAGGGTGAACGCCTGTATTCTGAGTCTTCTGTCTAGGCTGGCATTGCGCATATATCCCAATCAGACGAGGGACCCGGATGCCTACCTGGGAATTCTCGGGATGAGTGTTCACTTATAGGCTAAAGCGTGTCTTCATATGTTATTAGAATTTAGAATCTTTGATAAGTCAACGTTTTCGTTTATTCGTTTTAATTAATGAATAAATGATTACATTCCTTATATAATCTCATTCATTTCATTGTGTCTATTACAGATCATGCCTCCACGTCGCAGCACTCGCAACAGCAATGGTGAGAACCACGAAGAAGGTGGTGACAACCATAACCATGACCAAGTTCCTAACCACAACAACAATGGTATCGATGCCCAACTGGCTGCGATCATTTCTCAACAAATGGTGCAACAAATCGCAACTCTGGTTCCCAATTTACTCGCTCAGGTCATCCAAATGAACGGCAACGGGAATGGTCACGGCAACGGGAACGGGAACGGGAACGGCAATGGCAATGGAAATGGACCCCCAGCTTGCACCCTTAAGCATTTCAACTCTTGTAACCCTCCAAAGTTTAGTGGTGAAGAAGGAGCTACAGGACTCCTCCAATGGTTCGAGGGTATTGAGAATACCTTCATCAACAGTGAGTGCCCCGACAACTTCAAGGTTCGTTACGCCATGAGTGTTCTCCATAAACGAGCACTCACTTGGTGGAATGAAGAAAAGCGTACTCGTGGGGCCGAAGTTGCTCTTGCTATGACATGGGACCAAGTCAAGGAGGTCATGAAGGAAGAGTTTTGTCCTCGCAATGAAGTTAAGAAGCTTGAGGATGAGTTCCACACCTTAGCTCAAGATAGTGGGGAAAACCTTGCCTACAACACCCGCTTTCATGAGCTTAGCTTATTGTTGCCTCACAAAGTTACTCCTCTGCCGGTAGCCATCGAGAAGTACATCGGTGGTCTGCCCATGCAAATCCAGGACACCGTTTGGGGTAGGAATCCTGCAACTTTGGAAGAGGCCAAACGTCTAGCGGCCACCCTTACTGATAATCACGTGAAGAACGGTACTCTCTTCCGCAAGGGCACTAAGAAGACGGTTGCCAAAGACACTCCACAGCCTGCAATTGAAGTCAAGCCTGAGACCTCAAGAAACAAAAAGCGCAAGGCTAGAAACTATATGGTTGCTGCTACTCCACCTGCTGCCCAGAACCCAGCCAAGAAACCATACACCGGACCTCACCCTTTGTGCAACACTTGCAAGTACCATCATCCAGCACAGGTGCCATGTCGTTTTTGTACTAAGTGTCAAAGATATGGTCACCTGGTGAACGTCTGTCGAGCCCCTCCTACTGCCCAAAACAACAATACCCCAGCTCCCAACCAACAAAACAACAGGCCTACTCGTGGTCAATGCTACGAGTGTGGCAGCCCTAATCACTACATCAACAATTGCCCTAATCGTAACCAAAACCAAAACCAAAACCGAAACCAAAACCAAAACCAGAACCGCAACCAGAACCAAGGTGCTCGAGTTCGCGCCTACAATCTCTACGCTAACCAGGCTCGTGACAACAACGAGGTGGTGAATGGTACGTTCCTCATTAATAACCACTATGCATCCATATTATTTGATTCGGGAGCTGATAAGTCATTTGTGTCACTGAAGTTTGAACCTTTACTTAACTTACCCCACACAAATCTAGAGGAACCTTTAGTGGTAGAGGTAGCTAACGGGAAGTCTATTTCGATCGACTCTATTATTCGTAACTGCTTGTTGAACCTCGACGATCATACCTTCTCTATCGATCTCATCCCCATGCATCTTGGAAGTTTTGATGTTATAGTAGGCATGGACTGGTTGTCAACTCATCGTGCCGAAATTCTGTGCTTCGAGAAAGTCATACGCATTCCTCTCGAATCTGGTGAGATTTTGAAGATCTATGGTGAGAAACCCTGTGGCGAGCTTAAGCTTATGTCTTGTACTACTGCCCAAAAGTACTTACGAAAGGGGTATACAGCCTTCTTAGCTAACGTGATAGAGAAGAAGGACAAAGGCAAAAGTATCCAAGACATTCCTATTATTCGAGACTATCCTGAAGTCTTTCCAGAGGATTTACCTGGTTTGCCTCCTGCTCGACAAGTGGAATTGTGAGCGTAAGATTTTAGCTAAAACAGGATTATACGATCATACAAGTCACAAAACCAGGTGCGGAAACCCTAGTTCTGAACAAATTGATAAAATACAAGTCAAAACGCAATCAAGATCATTTTCAACATCATTTCATAGATTAACTTCTTTCAAATAAGCTTTTACAATCAGTTTATGTTAATCTAGAACACACACACAATATCTCAAAAACAACCTCTGAACCTGAACTGAACACTGACACAACTGACAACTCAATTACATAATCAAAATCACAAAATCTATTTATAGACACTGCACGTTTGCCCATTGCTTCTGGTCGAATGTGGACATTTTCCACATTCGCCCACATCCACTGGTCGAATGTGTCTGCTTGTTAGTTCCAATCTACCTTCGTCCGTAATCCATCTACCTTCGCCCCTTCTTTCTTACATTCGCCCACTACTATTTACCTTCGGCCAAACACTAACACATGTTAATAAAGTTTATCCAATCTTTAGTCGCAAAACGCATCAACAAACTCCCCCTCGACTATTGATTGGATAGTTTTCTCTGTTGGTCCATTGTCTTGTTCATCAACTTGATTCTGAGCTGTTTCTTCTGCTCAGTAGTCATTGGAGGCTCAAATGTTTTCTTCACAGGCTTAGATACGTTTGCTATCTTCACTGTCTTACCAAGCTTACCCTCCAAGTTGCTTCCTGCATTGATGTCATACGCAAAACAAACTCCAACCACTTGAGTGTATTTTCTTGCTTGAGCAAAGTCGTTTGGTTCAAAGTAGATTGGATTGAAGAAAAGCATGATGATGTCTTCAAACGTGCAATTAATCAACCACATAGGATCAAATACATGAACATGCTTGTATTTATCCTTTCCATCTCTCAACACGATCACCGCTTCTGCCTTTCTCCAATCATAATACCAAAAGATGAAATCAACACTGAAATGCTGTGGCATCGGCATCAACGGTATCTTCCTCATCACATTAGGTGCTTTGTAGATCAAAGTAACACGCTTCAGATTGGTTTGTGGATCAATATCCCTATGCACTTTTCTTCTGGGATATTGAGGCTTGAATCTGTTCCATCTCGTACGACTTTCCCAAACAAATTTATCAGCGCACCAACCGACATGTGATCCATTTACTTCGGCACCTGACATTGGGAATCTGCATAAGTCTCTAACCGCCCAGTATGGTAGAGTAAGCAAGTCACAGAATCTGTTGAAGTACAGAATTCCGGTTTCCCATTTTGCAGCAATACATTTCAGCCTGCCTAAGTAAGTCCACCCGAGAGCTCTGCCTTTGAATTTGTCATTATGAAATCTGTAAAAATTACCTTGAGCTTCAGGCTTTGGTCGGTTCTCCTCCATTTCCTTCAACTTCTTCATATAATTCTTCAACTCATCAGACTGGTTAGAAGAATCTTTCTTATCAGTACCAAATACCTTCTCCACAAACTCTTCACTCCTTTTCTTAGCTTTCTGTTTTGCTGACTTATTTGGTATCTCAGTGAAGTCAGGAAATACTTCATTTTCATCATCTTGTCTGAAGTACTGGGGAAACTCTTCATGAGTTATATCTTCCACTTCCACTTCATTGTTCTCAGGAGTCTGCACATCATCTGAATGACTTCCAATATCCTTTTCAGGAATATCTGGAATCAATTCATCCATCATAAACTCCTCAAAAGTTTTCCCTACCCTCTGTGCAAGACCATCTAGTATTTCTTTTGCCACAGATGCAGGTAATTCCCCTTCTTCAAGATCTGGATCTTCATATTCCAACTCATATCTTAAGTCATCAGTTTGGAATATTTCAGCGAAGCATCCTGTGAACTCAATTGTCCACTCTCTCTTTTCCAACATATCCTTATACAACTGTTTAGCATCATCAGACAGAGATCTCACCTTCTCATTCCAGAAAATACTTTCATCTGAATCAACGTTCTCACCTTTCTTCTTGGAACTTGATTCTCCAGTATCTTTCTTCTTTGGTGTTCTCTTCTCATAAGTGAATCTGGAAGTATCATCTCCTCCATCATGATCACTTCCACTGCTAAACTCATCACCTTGCTTTTTCCCAGCACCTTCAGCATCATCATCATCATCATTATTGTCATCATCATCATCATCACTTTTCTCTGATCCATCATCATCCTCATCATCATCCTGTTCTTTCTCAGATTCAGAATCTTCATAATCGACTTTCTGTTCTTCTTCTTCTTCATCTTCTTCACCCTCTTTCAACTGGGGTGCCCTGCTATAAAGCTCTTCAATCAAATTACTAAGGCGTTTGTTTTCATTCCTTAGTTCTTTGTTATCTGCCTTAATCAGTTTGATCCTGCCCTTGTTTCTTTCACACTTTCTTTCAAGCTTCTCATTCTTTGCTTCAATCATCTTAATCTTATCATTTATCTCATCCTGATTAGATTTCGAAGCAACCACGATCTGAAGCATTTTCTCCTCATTTTGCTTAAACTTAGCAATCTCAGCCTGTTGAGCAACTAACATCTTCATCATATCTTCCATTTTCTTATTCACTTGCTTCATGACATCGTCATCCACAGTCACTTTCTTTGACTTTGATTTAGATGGCTCAACTTCAACTACTTTCTCCTTCTGAGGCTTTCTGAACATATCGAGCACTTTATCCAAATCGACATTGAATTGATCGATTGGTAAAGTCTCTGCCTCTTTCGTTTTATTCTGCTTCTTGGCAACAGGTGAAGATAGCTTAGATGGTGTACCAGCATCAGGTAATCTTTTACCCTTCAATAACTGAGCTAACTCTTTCTCCCTCAGCTCTTTTATACTCGACTTCTTGGCCATGGTCTTTTGCTTCTTTGTCTTTCTAGGCAAATTAACTACCACAGTCTCTCCAACACTCAGCTCTGCTAGGTCAACACCTAGACTCTCATCCTCAACAGTTTTCTTCCTTCTCTCAGCTTCTTCAATCGACTTATTCAAGGATTCAGACTCACCAACCATAGTGGCCTTACGTTTGGTGGTCCTCACATTTTCATCATCAGAATCCCACTGCTCATCAACCTCAGTCTCCTCTGAATCTACCGACTCTTCGTCCACCAAACCTGATCCTTTCTTTGCTGTCGATTTCTTTCTAACCACTTGTTGCTTAGAGCTTCCCTGATCCACAGTCTTTCCCTTGCCCTTCCCTTTGGCTCCAGGATTAACTACTTGCCGTTTCCTCTTAGTGCTTGAATCAACATACACTAAGGGATCATCGTTGTCCGAGTCACTATTATCATGTCTTGCTTTGTTCTTGCCAGGATCAGTGTAATCCGGACGAGCCAAAGCACCAAATAATCTCCTGTTAGGTGGCTTCTCACTATCAGGCACACCTTTGTAACCCTTCATTCTCATCAATGTTCTAATGTTCATATGATCTTGACCTAGGATCATAGTCGGATCCTTTTTCAACATAGGATACTTATAGTCAAAGATCATCATCAGAAATCTCGGATATAACATGAACTTCTTGTTCTTCATTCCTTTCAGCATCTCCAGCATATGATCAAGAATCATCCCAGATACATTAAATGGTTTGTTGAGTGTCAACGCAACCATTAATGAACTTAAACTCCTTCTCATGACATCGTATCCACCACTCACACACCCAAATACGTGGATAAGAACATGTGCAAAATACTTATACTGCACTCCCAGCTTCCCCTTATACATAGATCCGTCAGTGATTGGACCTTTGTATTTCATTCGTAAGAAACACGCTTTCTGCTCTGTCCATGACAACTCCCTGGGATCTTCACTATCTTCAAACTTTATCTGTAACGCTTCCCGAATATCAGCTTCAGTCAAGAACATCTCCATATCCTGAATCTTGCTCTTGATGATCGTCTGATTCTCCCAGTAGTCATACTTCGCATTTTGGTAGAAATCTTCAATGATGTCTTTGTATATGATAGTTGGTGTGGCTAATGCATGAACTATCCTGCTCCTCTTCAGAAACTCTATGATCCCGGTGAACTCCGTATTTTTCTCTACATCACCGAGATATGCGCAACAGTTATGCGACCTTTCAAATGGCCAACTGCTTGGAACAGACGTTTCTGCTTCTGGCACTGGATCTGGAACTGTAATCTCTGCTGGAGTTTCAACATTGATTGCTGGTGCTTCAACATTCTCAGATTGATCAGCCATCTGCACATAAAAATCAAACAAACACGTCAAAATACAAAAACGACAAAAATATCAAAATTTCAAGATTTGAAAATCTGCACATTCGCCAGTTTTCAAACTGGTCGAATGTGAGATAATTTGGTCGAATGTGGAAATTTTGGTCGAATGTGAAAAGGATCTTGAGTAAAAATCACATTCGTCCAGATAAATGTACATTCGCCCAAATCACTTCCACCTTCGCCCGTTTATTTCAACCGAAGGTGAAAAAGGTTTATCCCAAAATTTGAAATTCTGCCAAAGTTGGTTTTAACATTTCATTTTGATTTATATGTATCCTAATAAGGCCGATTAACACTCGTGTATTACCAATTGTCCTCATATATCAATTTACATCAGTTTTAAAAGACGTATTAGGTTAAAACAGTCTATATGATCGATTAAACGACCAAATGGTGTTGAAAACCTAATTCAATTCACATTCGTCCAGATAAATGTACATTCGCCCAAATCACTTCCACCTTCGCCCGTTTATTTCAACCGAAGGTGAAAAAGGTTTATCCCGAAATTTGAAATTCTGCCAAAGTTGGTTTTAACATTTCATTTTTGAAAAACGGTTATTGTTTGAAAAACGGTTATTCTGATCTCAGATTTTCAAAAGTTCATGGAATTGAATGATCTCAATCAGGTTATGTTTCGGAATTGATTTGGAGCAACTTTAAGTCTTGGAAAACTTGAATTCGACCACAAATTCTTCTTTAAATCGATCAAAAACACTTAAAAACAATGTTTATGTAAAAACAGATGTATTTAGGTCAAAAACATGTCCAAATCAGCTCTGATTTTATCAAATTTGTTGTTGTATGATCCTCTATGCTCTGATACCACTTTGTGAGCGTAAGATTTTAGCTAAAACAGGATTATACGATCATACAAGTCACAAAACCAGGTGCGGAAACCCTAGTTCTGAACAAATTGATAAAATACAAGTCAAAACGCAATCAAGATCATTTTCAACATCATTTCATAGATTAACTTCTTTCAAATAAGCTTTTACAATCAGTTTATGTTAATCTAGAACACACACACAATATCTCAAAAACAACCTCTGAACCTGAACTGAACACTGACACAACTGACAACTCAATTACATAATCAAAATCACAAAATCTATTTATAGACACTGCACGTTCGCCCATTGCTTCTGGTCGAATGTGGACATTTTCCACATTCGCCCACATCCACTGGTCGAATGTGTCTGCTTGTTAGTTCCAATCTACCTTCGTCCGTAATCCATCTACCTTCGCCCCTTCTTTCTTACATTCGCCCACTACTATTTACCTTCGGCCAAACACTAACACATGTTAATAAAGTTTATCCAATCTTTAGTCGCAAAACGCATCAACAGGAATTTCGAATTGATCTTGTTCCTGGTGCTAATCCTGTCGCTAAAGCTCCTTATCGTCTTGCACCCTCTGAGATGCAAGAACTTGCCAGTCAATTGCAGGAACTTTCTGATAAAGGGTTCATTCGCCCTAGTTCTTCTCCATGGGGAGCCCCTGTCTTGTTCGTTAAAAAGAAGGATGGTTCTCTTAGAATGTGTATTGACTACCGTGAACTCAACAAACTCACCATCAAGAATCGTTATCCACTTCCTAGGATTGACGATCTCTTCGATCAACTTCAAGGAGCAACCCACTTCTCGAAGATTGATCTCCGTTCTGGTTATCATCAGCTTAGAGTCCACGATGAAGATATTCCCAAGACAGCTTTTCGCACACGCTATGGTCACTATGAATTCATGGTTATGCCTTTTGGGTTGACCAATTCTCCCGCAGTATTTATGGATTTGATGAATCGGGTTTGTAGACCCTATCTCGACAAATTCGTGATCGTCTTCATTGATGATATTTTGATTTACTCTAAATCAAAATCCGATCACGAGCAACATCTTCACTCTATCTTGGGTCTCCTAAAGAAAGAACAACTGTATGCCAAGTTCTCAAAATGTGAATTTTGGCTTAAGGAAGTTCAATTTTTGGGACATGTCATTGATATGAACGGGATTCATCTTGATCCCGCAAAAATCGAAGCTGTGAAAAATTGGAGTGTTCCTCAAACTCCAACTGAAGTCCGTTCTTTCCTTGGTTTGGCTGGTTATTATCGTCGATTCATCGCCAATTTCTCCAAGATCGCTGTTCCTCTCACTACCTTAACTCACAAGGGTAAACCCTATAAGTGGGGACCTAAGCAAGAGGAAGCATTCGAAACTCTTAAGATGAAACTTTGTGAAGCTCCTATTTTGTCTCTACCTGATGGTAATGATGATTTCGTGGTCTACTATGATGCATCGAACCAGGGTCTTGGTTGTGTTCTCATGCAACGAGGAAAGGTTATTGCTTATGCGTCTCGACAACTCAAGACTCATGAAAAGAATTATACCACCCATGATCTTGAATTGGGCGCTGTTGTCTTTGCACTCAAGATTTGGAGACATTACCTTTATGGGACCAAATGTGTGGTGTTCACAGACCACAAAAGTCTCCAACATGTCTTCGACCAAAAGAATCTTAACATGAGGCAACGACGTTGGGTTGAATTACTTAACGACTATGATTGCGAAATTCGCTACCATCCTGGCAAGGCAAATGTTGTTGCTGACGCACTTAGTCGTAAAGAGCGTATCAAACTCCAATGTGCGAGAGTTCGTACTGATCTTCAAGATCGCATTCTCCAGGCTCAACACACATCAGTCACCCAAGGTAACATGTACGATGAAATGTCTTGTGGTGCAGAAACTCAACTTGAAACCAAACCCGATGGTCTCCTTTATTTCCTTATTCGACTGTGGATTCCCGACCGTGATGATCTTCGTACTTTCCTCATGAACGAGGCTCATAAGTCTCGTTATTCTATTCATCCTGGAGCTGACAAGATGTACCAAGATCTCCGTTATTCTTATTGGTGGCCTGGTATGAAGAAAGACATTGCTCTTTTCGTTGCAAAATGCCTCACTTGTTCCAAGGTCAAGGCTGAACATCAACGACCATCAGGTATGCTTGAACAACCAGAGATTCCTGTATGGAAATGGGAGAGCATAGCTATGGATTTCATCACCAAACTCCCTCGTACACCCAAAGGTTTTGACAGTATTTGGGTAATCGTCGATCGTTTGACCAAGTCAGCTCACTTCCTACCTATTCGTGAGAAGTATTCTGTGGAAAGGTTGGCAAAGATGTACGTAAGTGAAATCGTATGTCGTCATGGTATACCCTTGGATATTATTTCTGATCGCGATGGTCGTTTCACCTCTCACTTTTGGGAGTCTCTACAAGATGCTTTGGGTACCAAGTTGAACCTGAGTACTGCTTATCACCCTCAAACTGATGGTCAGACTGAACGAACCATTCAGACACTTGAGGATATGCTCAGGGCATGTATCATCGATTTTGGTGGCGCATGGGATTCTCATCTTCCTTTGGTTGAGTTTTCATACAACAACAATTATCACGCCAGCATTAACATGGCTCCTTTCGAGGCACTCTATGGTCGGAAATGTCGTTCACCTGTCTGTTGGACTGAGGTTGGTGAAGCTCGTATTACTGGACCCGAACTAATCCAGGAAACCACAGACAAAATTCAACTCATTCAGGATAATCTTCTCAAGGCTAGAAGTCGCCAGAAGAGTTATGCTGATAGACGTCGTAAACCCTTGGAATTTCAAGTTGGGGACCTTGTACTACTTAAGGTATCCCCTTGGAAAGGAGTAATTCGTTTCGGTAGAAAGGGAAAACTAGCTCCTCGATACGTAGGCCCCTTCAAAATTCTTGACAGAGTTGGTAAGGTGGCTTACAAACTTGATCTTCCACCTGAGCTAAGCAATGTTCACCCGACCTTCCATGTTTCGAATCTCAAGAAATGCTTAGCGGATGAGAACCTTCATGTTCCTCTTAAGGATGTGCAAATTGATGAAAGCATGCACATTATCGAGAAACCCGTCGAGATTGTTGATACTGGAGTCAAGAAACTCAAGCGCAGCCGCATTCCGATCGTTAAGGTTCGTTGGGAATCCAAACGAGGCCCAGAGTTCACTTGGGAACGTAAAGACCAGATGAAGTCGAAGTATCCACATCTTTTTCCACCAGACTCTCCAACTCCAACTTCGGGACGAAGTTCCTAAAAGTAGGGGAGACTGTAACATTTCGCATTTAAACTTGTACGTTACACAACTATAATTAATAAAACGTCAAGTTTCGTTATTCTCGTATGCAATAATTATTTTTGTCGCATTTTTTGAACCTTAATACTATGTGTATATGTATATATATGTGGATGTGTGAGAATTTTATCAAAAAAAAAATAAATTGCTTGGGCCGGGAATCGAACCCGCGCCCAAGCCGGCCCAAATCACACCAACATGTGTTACTAACTAGGCTAGCCATCAACCTTGGATAAATCCAGGCGCGAAGTAAATTTATACTTGATTTTTAAACCTCACAGTTGACTAAGGAAAGTCAACTGTGGACGCGTTTGTATAATCAATCAGAATCAACTCGTGATTGATCTAAATTTGGAATCCATGCTCGATTACCGGCCATCAACGACTAGATTACACGCTAATAATCAATCATCATTGACCAATTGAACTCGATTACGCGTTTGACATTAAATCGTGGGTTAACCTTGCCGAATTGATCAACGAAGCATCCACACTATAAATTGATCTTCTGCGATGCTTAACAACTCGCCAATACACTCTTCTCAACCCCCAATTTTCTTCAAATCACTCTGATTATTATTATTTTGATCGCTGTTTGACTTTTATCATTGACCGGGCAATCAAACACGAATCAACACTGTATGTGACAACCGGCAAATTTCGTACAACGATTAACGTGATGCTAATCATGTTTTAGAAATAATTAACATGGTTTAAGGTTAATTATGGTTAGTTGAGCTGATATGAGTCCTACGATGTCCTTTTGAAAGTTCGTTGAAGTCTTGATGCCTTTAAAGAAAGACTTCGCGTGTTTAACGTAACGAACTGACATCAGCAAAAATTTGTCAAATTGGAATAACATAAGCTTATTCTATGAAAATACGACACGTATTTACTATCGATGCGAACGGATGTGAAATCGGCGTGGTAAACGGCCAAAAACGCAGCGTTTTGGAGAACGCGGAGAGGAACTGACGTGGGATTCGAACGTCGAAACGCGTGGTTTTAACCGTTATCGAACTTTCGGAATCATTATCTATTATAAATAATTTCAATTATTTAGTTTCGAAAGTGAACAGGTCGCCTAAATGAAGTATAGCTCGACCGGATCGATTAACGCGATTTTAACGCGTGTTCCGTTTTCACGCGTCGAGTTACGAGAATAATAACTAAATTGCTCGGTTTAGTTGTGTTTTTAATTTCGAACAAAACCGAATGATTTTTATAACTTATCTTCTAGCCTAATAACAAACCGAAGCGTTTTCGTTTAAAACGGGTTCGATTCGCGGTACAAGTCACCTACCCCAAACCCTAAGTATAAAAGGCTTGAGATGGTCTTCTCCTTCACTTGAACCAGCCGCATACCCTCTGCCTCTCTCTCTACTCTCTCTCTAAAACTCTCTCCCTCTCTCTCTTCGCGCGTCCCTCTCTCTCCTCCTCCCTTACAGAAACCGGCCGACCACCACCCCTCCGGTGGTGGCGGCGTAAGGTTTTTAAGCCAGAAACGGGCAGAAACAGTAGCACGGTGGTGGTTGCTTAGGGGCTGACGGCGGGGTGGTTTTGGTTACGAGGTGGAGATGGTTTGGTAGTCAGGTTAGGGTGGCGATGTGCAGGAGAATGATGACCGGTGGCGCGAGTTTGGTCTTGGTCAGGTCTGCAGGTGGTCATGATGGTGGTTCGGAGGTAGGTGATAGCCGCAAGGGGGTCGCTCGGGCCGGGTCTGGGTATGGGTCAGCCAAACAAGATCTGGTCAGATCGGGTTAGGGCTCTGGTGCGGGTTCGCGCTAATGGTCCGAGTTTAGTTCGGGTCTCGGGTCCTCGCTTGATGTCCGGGTCAGATTTGATCTGGGTCTGGTTCACTCTTGGGTCACAGGTTAGGTCTCGGGCCAAGATGTTTCAGTTAGATCTGGTCAACGCAACCAGATCTGGTCAATCGGGTCAGCTTGGGTTTCGTTTTGAGGCGTTCGGGACCAGGACAAAGCTGGTCAAACTCGGTCAGCTGCGGTCAACGGTCAGATTCGGTACCGACCAGCTAGTAGATTGATACGCGCGCATAACTACGGTATAATAAACTCGCATTTGATATTGTAGTATTATGTATATCTATGAATATATATAAATACAAAAATACTAAATAGTGTTAACTCGCCCACAAACCGAATAAATCAGATAAACCGGGTTTGTATAATGAGCGCGACGTGTCTTGTCGATTGTTGGACTATATCATATATATATATATATATATATATAAAGCTATATCTATATAAATAAGTGTAATTTATATAAAGTTATCAAAATGTATAAAAATATTGTTTGATGAAATTGCGGATAAATGAATTGATTGTCTTGTTTTGGTGTCGATTTTGGGAAAATTGTAGACGACTTGTGTTGTCTGGTTTGTACAAAAACAGAGGAAACTCTGCCGAAATTTTTATAAAATTCGAAGCGCAAAGGCATTATTGTGATGCGTCCTTATCAACTATTTTCAAGTGTTTGACAAGACTAATTTGATACAAAATCGTGATATTTTAACGAAGAGTATTGGAAAACAATAATGGTCGATCACGAACAATATTCGCAAAACAAATATATATAGTTTGTCGAGCGTCAATTGTGTCAACTTCAATGGTTTTTGGTAACCAAAACATTGTTAAATGTACGGATTTGAAATACGCAGACACTTAACTTATTGGGGAAAAATTATTGGAAAATAATGTTTTGAAAGCACTTAAAACACTCGGATTTGGTGAAAAGAAATAACAAATGTTATTAAAAGGATTTTAATAACTATATTATATTTCCGCAAGGTATATTATCCAAAAATAATTATACAAGACAATCATATTATCCGATTTACGAGTCGAGCTACTACTCGGATGAGTTGTGCGTTACATGGTAGTAGTCCAACATGGTTTACACACGAATAGTAACAGGTGCGCGACTTGGGTACTATGTCGTATGTGAACGCATGAATTATGATAAGTCACGATCGGTTCGTCGAGTTAAAACACTTAAGGACTCGGGTTAGTACACACGAGTCAAGATAGTTGAGTAAACTATCTTTTAACCGGAAAAATAAGCTAGGTTTATATATGATAGACTTTAAGGTGTCCTTATTGGTACTTAGGGCACGAGGAAGTCGGTCAAAGCTTTGGATTTTATTTACTAGCTAAGCATGGAAATTAAGGTGAGTTTCACGGCCCCATTTTACTGTTTTAACTGGGGGAAAGATATGTTTGTCAAAAGTTATCACATATTGAAATGTTTTCAAAGGTTAAAATGTGGTAAGTGGCATGATGAGTACTTGAGTTTTTGGTCGCCACTCGGGGTTGGGTCCTCGCTACTGTAACCATTAATTCAGGTAAAATGAAACCAAAGGAATATTTGGATAGTACTATCGGTGCCTGACGAGGCCCACCTCTGGTTGATAGCGTCAACCCGGTAAAGACAAGAGGTGCACGTATTCTGAACTTAAGTCGTTGGTTTCCGAGAAACGACTTGGAGCGGGGCATATTTATTAGTCTTGGTTTGGTTATGGGACTCAGGGGATTGCTTATCATCATAATTTGTAGGAGCTAGCTACTCCATACAAAGGCCACAAAATGTGCTGGATTTGCACAGGATGTAAAAATGTGCTGGATTGCACAGGATGTAAAAATGTGCTGGATTTGCACAGGACGTAAAAATGTGCTGGATTTGCACAGGATGTAAAAATGTCGTATTTACGAAACTAAAACCTGTGAACTCACCAATATTTTATATATTGACGTCTTTTTAAACATATCTTTCAGGTAACTAAGTGCTGAATAGGTATGCGGCTAGTACGGTGGAATTTGGGATGTCGGACACTGGTTGGGGGTTTCATCTATTGTTACCATCGGGTTGGGACATAAACGGAAACACCCCACTTTGAAACTTAATGTTTGTGGTTTTATGTAATGTTTGAAACCAGGTACTCCTTCCCGACATCTTAATATAATGATCTTTTCTAATTAAATATAGTTTGTGTTAATCTTGACTTTGATATGCTTTCGAGCGTCGCGCCACGTGTTTCCGCCATTGGCGTGGTGTGACAGAAGTGGTATCAGAGCCAAGGTTATAGCGAACTGGTATTTTTGAAAAATCTAGACTATAACCGGTTTTGGCTCGAAAACGAAGTTTTCAAAAATAAAACACAACGAAATATTTTAGAAAAGAAAGAAAATTGTACATGGAGTGTACAAGGGGAAATTCCGACTGACTAGCCATGTGTGTCAATATATAAAATGTTAGAAAATATGGATATGAAGGTTTAAATTGTGTAGAGATCCGATTTTCTAACTAGTGCTAGTTGATGCATATAAGTAGTACAGGTAGCTTGCCTGTAAGGATATCGTCTCACACTTCACTTTAGTCCGCACTTTTGCATCGGTTACCGACATCGACAAGCGGGAAGGACAAGCGGTGGTCTACGACGAACTCACCCGCTTACCTGCGGACGGGATGATCGGAAGGGCTAACCTTTATCGTGCTAGTGGACGTTGTCGTGTTGCTGATGATGGGAAGGCAAAGCTAGTCTAGGTCCTTTATTGTGTGAAATCTTTGTTTTGGATCAGGAAGCTCGGAACTAGCGGGCACCAAAATTACCTGGCAACACCGATTATCATTGCGGGTGCACACGTAATAATAACTTGTGGTGCACGGTAACCTAGGTGGGCGCTAGGGCTGGGGTTGGTGATCACTCCTTGCCTTGTCTATTCTTGTACTGTAGGGTCAGTCTTAGCTTTTGATTGGCCAACGGGCTAAAAGGGAAGTCTTGTTGATATCCCTTGATTTTGATCCTCGCAAACTGAATGAGCTTTCTTCAGCATTACCTCTAAGGTACGAACACGGAAGAGCTCGGACGTCTACTTCATATGAGTAATATGACGTAAACCCTCGCATCGGATAAGGACAGGAGACGAAAACTTCCTTGTATAGGAGTTTAATGCCTCCGCACGAAGTTCTTCGATGGAGCGGACATACGAGGATGCACTGCCTACCGAAGAGATGAATGCATGGTACGATGCGTGGAATGCTAAGCTTGGAAAGCAGTGAAGACCAAGGGTGCGTCCTTGCGAAACCAGCGCGTTTTGAGCACGGGACCCTGTGTGGATCAGTATTGAGACTAGTGGCCCGTGTGCTGCTGTAGGATTACTGGGAGTAAGTCATTCTTGATCTAGCACATGCCCAAGTTGTCTTCGAGGGTCAGGCGTTCCTTCCCCCATTGGAGGGCAGAATCGTCCTTGCTGAGTTAATAGGCTTGATCATCTTATCTAGAAGGCATGATAGCCCCCAGCTAAATCAACAATGTCGAATCGGCAAGATCCTAGTATATTTATTTAATGGGAAAATAAATATATGGTAAAGTGAGCCGAGTCGGGTGTTGAAAATGAATTATCGATCGGCAAGATCCTAGTATATTTATTTAATGGGAAAATAAATATATGGTAAAGTGAGCCGAGTCGGGTGTTGAAAACGAAATGTCGAATCGACAAGACCCTAGTATAATTATTTAATGGGAAAATAATTATACGGTAAAGTGAGTCGAGTCGATGGTCGTAAAATACAATGTCGAATCGACAAGATCCTAGTATAATTATTTAATGGGAAAATAATTATACGGTAAAGTGAGTCGAGTCGATGATTGTAAAATGTAATGTCGAATCGACAAGATCCTAGTATAATTATTTAATGGGAAAATAATTATACGGTAAAGTGAGTCGAGTCGATGATTGTAAAATGTAATGTCGAATCGACAAGATCCTAGTATAATTTTTTAATGGGAAAATAATTATACGGTAAAGTGAGTCGAGTCGATGATTGTAAAGTGTAATGTCGAATCGACAAGATCCTAGTATAATTATTTAATGGGAAAATAATTATACGGTAAAGTGAGTCGAGTCGATGGTGGTAAAACGAAATGTCAAATCGACAAGATCCTAGTATAATTATTTAATGGGAAAATAATTATACGGTAAGGTGAGTCGAGTTGATGGCTGAGAAATGTAATATCGAGTCGACAAGGTCATAGTATATTTATTTAATGGGAAAATAAATATATGGAAAGGTGAGTCGAGTCGATTACGGGAAAAATGAAATCTCGACTGACAAGATCCTAGTATGACTACTTAATGGGAAAGTAGTTATATGGTAAAGTGAGTCGAGTCGGAGATAATTTTACCCAAGTCAGTTAATATATATGGAGACATACATATATATTGAATATAGGATCACGACGTGCGTTTTGCGTCTGAATCCGTCATAATACTCGGGGAGTGAAACCACATTTCGGGAGCCGAAATCGTAAAGCGTGTGACTCGTAATTGTCAAGTGTCACGGAACGCTCTGGCAGACATCGAAATTCCCCTCGAAAATCAAATAACGGACTACTGGAAGTGGTCGCGTTATTCTGTCAACTAAACTTACCCATGGGACAGCAATTCCATTGCTCATGTTGCAATATTGAACGTCTACTACCCTCGTCAGGACAACGAGACTGGTTGTCTATTTGGGGTGGCAGTTGATGCGAAGTGTATTCCATCAATCCCCATAGATATTGAGACGTTGCGTCCCTGTGTCACGGTGTTGTATAAACCAAGGTTGCGAGATCCATTCGTCATGGACAATGTGACTTGTCTGATCTCTTGTCATATTTCGAAACTCTCACTGCGTAGCCTATCAGGAAGAAAGTTCACTGGCCTTGCTTAGGTGGCGGAGAGGCATTTCAGTTGATGACTGTCGGTGCTAGGACCAAAATAACATGCAAGAGGACCCTAATGAGAAGGATGACTCGGTTGAATTGCCAGAGTCTGTATCGTTTTATTTTATCGTGGTGTCTCGATAAATCATGGTCCTCCTACCTCTACTTTTCTTGTTGTGACCAATATTCTGATATTGGAAAAGATGTAGGTTGGTTACTAGGTCCTATGGATGCTATTTATTACAAATCTAATGGCTACGACGGGTCTAAGGCTTCTGCTGAGCCTGCTGTTGTTGCTGCTATCATTGTCCTATGGCCCAAGCGAATCATGTCATCGTTGCTGAGAGTGTAGCTCATACTGAGCGTGTTAAGGATGTTTCTATGGCTGTTGTCAAGTTTGATGTTGCTGTTGTTTCGAAGGCTCCTGCCAAGATCATTGCCATTGA
Organism: Ambrosia x helenae; assembly: GCA_030844895.1. Classification (NCBI taxonomy): domain Eukaryota; kingdom Viridiplantae; phylum Streptophyta; class Magnoliopsida; order Asterales; family Asteraceae; genus Ambrosia; species Ambrosia x helenae. The sequence continues at coordinate 103,849,135 of CM061231.1, read as the reverse complement.
CATAGATATCTCTAAGACCCTTGCCAAGCCGCTATGATCATGTTTGTGTCACGAAGGAGTTCGTTGCCATTAACTCCATTTTCTTTGAGGTTTTCGTTAAACCGCTCGTTATCATTCCCTGGCTCCTGCCAAGCCTAATGTTGGCGATGGCTCTCAGGTATGGTTGAGCCTGTCAATGCTACAGTTGCTATTATTCGAGTGACTTATATCGAGTATACGGTCATTCTCCCTAGGAACGATATCGGCCTAATAAGTCTGCTAAATTATGTGGAACCCATCGTTCCCATTGCTCTTATGATGACGAATGCCCTTAATAACCCAATTGTTCCCACCGATGAGCCTATGGAGTATAGGTTGCTGCTGGGGTTACGAATAAGGATTCCGTCGCCATAAGTGAGCTGAAGCGCACCGGGATGCGTGCTCACCGGAATGGAGCTTCTTGTAGTTATGTATAGTGGACTCGCTAGGTTGTGTGTCGTCCTGCTGTCGTGAATTCATGTTGTGGTGTTACCCCTAACGATTGTGCATTCTTGTAGTTGCACAGTTTTGCCGACTGCATATCCGTGCGGTTGCGTTTCACTGTCGGCGGTGCAGTCCTGTTGTTGTGCTGCTCCTGCAGTGGTGTTGCCTTGTTGTCATGCTTCTTTGTCGTCGTGTTGTTCCTGTGCGGTGTTCCCTTGTTGATGTGTTCGTGGATGTGTTGTTGTCATGTCATGTTATTTCTACTATCGTATTGCACCGTGAACGTATTGCTACAATTGTTGGATTGACTTGATGATGTGATAACTTGTCGCTTGATTCGCTCTTGGTTCCCTTGGAATAAAGACATTACCCCAAACCCACGTAACCGTTGTTATATTGTTGAATGATTGTGTAGTGTCGCCATTGATTATGTAGGATTTCGGGTGTCCAACGGACTTTCGGGAAGTCATAATAAGACACTCTAATCCTAAGTATTAGCACATGTACCTCTCTAAAGCTCGAATCTCGTAAGTTGAGTAATTGACCGAATCACGTGTCGACCTCTTTATATGCTCGCACGTTTCGTGAGCATTACCTCTTCAAGATCTAAGGCATCAGTGACGCCATGTCCAGCCTTGACCTTTACGCGCATTTTGGTCGACTAACCACTCTCGAATCATGTCGGAAGGAAATCCCATGATCCACACACGACGGGGGAGGCTCGTCTTCGTGATAAGGGATTTCGAATACATCTCGAACTTGAAGGTATCGAGTGAATGTGAGCGATATTATGACCCATACCTTTGGGCTAGTAAGAGTTGAAAGACTCAGTTTATTATTGCTCACCCCAGTGGATTCGTTTGATATCATACCCGCCAACGTGTCATGCCGATGACTGCGGGAATAACAGTGTGGACCCACCCACAGCGTGTGCATTGGTGGAGTCCCCGGGACATGATTCGGAGGTCTTATGAAACCCTGAACCTAGAAGGGCGTGTAGCATTGTCTACTCTATAACGGTACTACCCTACCGTGTTGAGATGGATGATCGATTCAACCGTTCGGGAAATGTGGCTATTCTTCTGATAGTAGGTCTATCTTGTCTTGGTGTCGTGCGTAGATTCTTGGGATAGTGGAACCCTTTCGACCTTGGGTCGATACGGGTGTTCCCAGTTATTTTTCAGTAGCATTGCTCGCGATAGAGCAAAATCCCCTGTCATTGACAGGCACTGTTGGAGACACCAAAGTAATATGAGCTGCCAGGTCAGTGCGTTAGTACCTGACTAATCAAGATGAGATCGAAAGCTTACATGTTGCACCCATGCGTGTGACTACCTGAGTCGTTGAATGGGATGCCTTATTGGAAGGCTCAAGACTACTTCTTGTAGGGCGATCTCGGTCGTTTGTTGTTTTAAGTAGCGATTTTGGCGCATGAAGCCGCCAAGCCCAAACGTGAGATCTAGGCCAGATGCATTCATTATGACTCGATTTCACCTCTTAACTTGAAGGATCCGAAAGATGGAACCTTCGGCGAGTGAGGGATTCCAGTTTTAGGACTCCTTTCACTCAGATCACTGCATAGGATCGGATAGTCAATTCGAGGGAAAGTGTCCTGTGTTGTTCAGAATTGACTTACTAGGTTGCTAATAACGATAGGACACCAGTGCTCGTGAGGCACATATAGCAGGACAAGCACTGGGTACCCTTGTTTTGGGTAGTTACCAATGCTCTGCTTACCGTCTCGAGGAAAGCCAACGTGTTGAGATGTTGTCGAGACCCTATCCTCTGTTTGTTACGGCAACCATATTATAATGATTCATATACATCATCCTTATGTGACCAATGTGATGAGATGATGCTAGCCTCTAGACATTTGTGTTTTAGTCGGCTTAAATTCTCGTGTATTGTGGAATTGTACGACCGTATGTTGAATATACACCGTCTACTGTCTGGGGAACTGAGGGGTGAAAGTGACGCAAAAACTTTTGACCACCATCAGTCCATATTAGGCGTCCTAGTACCACTAACCATAATCGCTCATACGAAAAGGTTGTAAGTGGATGCATAGTGGATTTCGGTCCATGTGAGGACACAGGATTACCATCCGCAACTATAAACAACCTGGAGCGTCCTCGGGAACGTCGACTGCTTTGTGATCTGGTAAGATCACCCGATTAGTGAAATTCAACGAGCGAACCTAATGGTCCTGTCGCCTGAGGTGTTCGGTGGCTGTGATGGGACACAGGTAATGATCAATTGCTGTTTGGAACCTTCTCATCCCCTACTCGTTGTAGTTATAATATGAGGCATACGGATAGCCACCAATACTCTCGGAGAGTCGTGGCTAGACACTAGGTGTCAACTTTCACAATATCGGATTTTAGTAGTTATCCTGCCCCAGGGTGTGCCAAACCTTGAACGCAAGTCTGGGATACTCAGTTTGAGATGAGTATGGATTACCATTCTCGAGACGAATGAATTATTGTCCTGGACGGAAGTGTCATGTGTGATACGAATAGTGTCGGTGGCAAATCAAATCCGTGTACTTCATCGCCAGAATTTCCTATGTGATAGGAATTATCACCCTAGTATTCGGGGCGTACTGCTCGAAGTCCTCTGGAGTGCATACGTGTACGTCTCTAGTACATCGAATGACAGATAGAGACATACACATGAACTGGCTTGAGTTCAAGAGATGACCAACGAAACTGGTAGATTCAAATCTTCGTGAATAACTGGCCAAACCGATCGGGAAGTTGTGTTAACAAGGCGTTGGCCTTAGGAACTTCGAATTGGTATAGGACTTTGCTGAGTGTTATACTCTGAAAGGGTGTTGTTAAGCACGAAAACGGTAATGGAGTGACTTCGCTTAGTACTCCAGTGACTCGGATATGTCAGTAAAATTGGCCTTGCAACGAACAAGCTCGAACTATCGCAAGAGCTTAGTGGGACTCTCGACGAATCCCGCAGGTCTGGCTTGAGGAAGCATTGTCAATTCCTCAACCGACAGGATTCAGGTTGACACAAAGCTCTACTATTTCGGGAAAACCGATATTTGTGCCGGATTGCGATACCCCAGAGCTCGGCCGTAGCCGACTCATGACATTGTGTTCGTTAGGACGCTAAGCGTGAACTGGAGTTCACGAAGAAAAGGGGTAATCGTGTGGGTTGCAAACATCCCGCCCTGTTCAAGGATGCTAATGTATCGGATGACTTGAACTGAATTCCGGGACGGAATTCTCTTAACGGGGGGAGAATGTGACAACCGGCAAATTTCGTACAACGATTAACGTGATGCTAATCATGTTTTAGAAATAATTAACATGGTTTAAGGTTAATTATGGTTAGTTGAGCTGATATGAGTCCTACGATGTCCTTTTGAAAGTTCGTTGAAGTCTTGATGCCTTTAAAGAAAGACTTCGCGTGTTTAACGTAACGAACTGACATCAGCAAAAATTTGTCAAATTGGAATAACATAAGCTTATTCTATGAAAATACGACACGTATTTACTATCGATGCGAACGGATGTGAAATCGGCGTGGTAAACGGCCAAAAACGCAACGTTTTGGAGAACGCGGAGAGGAACTGACGTGGGATTCGAACGTCGAAACGCGTGGTTTTAACCGTTATCAAACTTTCGGAATCATTATCTATTATAAATAATTTCAATTATTTAGTTTCGAAAGTGAACAGGTCGCCTAAATGAAGTATAGCTCGACCGGATCGATTAACGCGATTTTAACGCGTGTTCCGTTTTCACGCGTCGAGTTACGAGAATAATAACTAAATTGCTCGGTTTAGTTTTGTTTTTAATTTCGAACAAAACCGAATGATTTTTATAACTTATCTTCTAGCCTAATAACAAACCGAAGCGTTTTCGTTTAAAACGGGTTCGATTCGCGGTACAAGTCACCTACCCCAAACCCTAAGTATAAAAGGCTTGAGATGGTCTTCTCCTTCACTTGAACCAGCCGCATACCCTCTGCCTCTCTCTCTACTCTCTCTAAAACTCTCTCCCTCTCTCTCTTCGCGCGTCCCTCTCTCTCCTCCTCCCTTACAGAAACCGGCCGACCACCACCCCTCCGGTGGTGGCGGCGTAAGGTTTTTAAGCCAGAAACGGGCAGAAACAGTAGCACGGTGGTGGTTGCTTAGGGGCTGACGGCGGGGTGGTTTTGGTTACGAGGTGGAGATGGTTTGGTAGTCAGGTTAGGGTGGCGATGTGCAGGAGAATGATGACCGGTGGCGCGAGTTTGGTCTTGGTCAGGTCTGCAGGTGGTCATGATGGTGGTTCGGAGGTAGGTGATAGCCGCAGGGGGGTCGCTCGGGCCGGGTCTGGGTATGGGTCAGCCAAACAAGATCTGGTCAGATCGGGTTAGGGGCTCTGGTGCGGGTTCGCGCTAATGGTCCGAGTTTAGTTCGGGTCTCGGGTCCTCGCTTGATGTCCGGGTCAGATTTGATCTGGGTCTGGTTCACTCTTGGGTCACAGGTTAGGTCTCGGGCCAAGATGTTTCAGTTAGATCTGGTCAACGCAACCAGATCTGGTCAATCGGGTCAGCTTGCGTTTCGTTTTGAGGCGTTCGGGACCAGGACAAAGCTGGTCAAACTCGGTCAGCTGCGGTCAACGGTCAGATTCGGTACCGACCAGCTAGTAGATTGATACGCGCGCATAACTACGGTATAATAAACTCGCATTTGATATTGTAGTATTATGTATATCTATGAATATATATAAATACAAAAATACTAAATAGTGTTAACTCGCCCACAAACCGAATAAATCAGATAAACCGGGTTTGTATAATGAGCGCGACGTGTCTTGTCGATTGTTGGACTATATCATATATATATATATATAAAGCTATATCTATATAAATAAGTGTAATTTATATAAAGTTATCAAAATGTATAAAAATATTGTTTGATGAAATTGCGGATAAATGAATTGATTGTCTTGTTTTGGTGTCGATTTTGGGAAAATTGTAGACGACTTGTGTTGTCTGGTTTGTACAAAAACAGAGGAAACTCTGCCGAAATTTTTATAAAATTCGAAGCGCAAAGGCATTATTGTGATGCGTCCTTATCAACTATTTTCAAGTGTTTGACAAGACTAATTTGATACAAAATCGTGATATTTTAACGAAGAGTATTGGAAAACAATAATGGTCGATCACGAACAATATTCGCAAAACAAATATATATAGTTTGTCGAGCGTCAATTGTGTCAACTTCAATGGTTTTTGGTAACCAAAACATTGTTAAATGTACGGATTTGAAATACGCAGACACTTAACTTATTGGGGAAAAATTATTGGAAAATAATGTTTTGAAAGCACTTAAAACACTCGGATTTGGTGAAAAGAAATAACAAATGTTATTAAAAGGATTTTAATAACTATATTATATTTCCGCAAGGTATATTATCCAAAACTAATTATACAAGACAATCATATTATCCGATTTACGAGACGAGCTACTACTCGGGATGAGTTGTGCGTTACATGGTAGTAGTCCAACATGGTTTACACACGAATAGTAACAGGTGCGCGACTTGGGTACTATGTCGTATGTGAACGCATGAATTATGATAAGTCACGATCGGTTCGTCGAGTTAAAACACTTAAGGACTCGGGTTAGTACACACGAGTCAAGATAGTTGAGTAAACTATCTTTTAACCGGAAAAATAAGCTAGGTTTATATATGATAGACTTTAAGGTGTCCTTATTGGTACTTAGGGCACGAGGAAGTCGGTCAAAGCTTTGGATTTTATTTGCTAGCTAAGCATGGAAATTAAGGTGAGTTTCACGGCCCCATTTTACTGTTTTAACTGGGGGAAAGATATGTTTGTCAAAAGTTATCACATATTGAAATGTTTTCAAAGGTTAAAATGTGGTAAGTGGCATGATGAGTACTTGAGTTTTTGGTCGCCACTCGGGGTTGGGTCCTCGCTACTGTAACCATTAATTCAGGTAAAATGAAACCAAAGGAATATTTGGATAGTACTATCGGTGCCTGACGAGGCCCACCTCTGGTTGATAGCGTCAACCCGGTAAAGACAAGAGGTGCACGTATTCTGAACTTAAGTCGTTGGTTTCCGAGAAACGACTTGGAGCGGGGCATATTTATTAGTCTTGGTTTGGTTATGGGACTCAGGGGATTGCTTATCATCATAATTTGTAGGAGCTAGCTACTCCATACAAAGGCCACAAAATGTGCTGGATTTGCACAGGATGTAAAAATGTGCTGGATTGCACAGGATGTAAAAATGTGCTGGATTTGCACAGGACGTAAAAATGTGCTGGATTTGCACAGGATGTAAAAATGTCGTATTTACGAAACTAAAACCTGTGAACTCACCAATATTTTATATATTGACGTCTTTTTAAACATATCTTTCAGGTAACTAAGTGCTGAATAGGTATGCGGCTAGTACGGTGGAATTTGGGATGTCGGACACTGGTTGGGGGTTTCATCTATTGTTACCATCGGGTTGGGACATAAACGGAAACACCCCACTTTGAAACTTAATGTTTGTGGTTTTATGTAATGTTTGAAACCAGGTACTCCTTCCCGACATCTTAATATAATGATCTTTTCTAATTAAATATAGTTTGTGTTAATCTTGACTTTGATATGCTTTCAAGCGTCGCGCCACGTGTTTCCGCCATTGGCGTGGTGTGACACTGTAAGTTTAAAGTTTTACGTGGGTTATGTTCATCGGCAATCACACATCAATAGCCCTATGATTAATTAGGCTATTGATGTGTGAATTGATCAATTTCAGAAACTAGGGTTCGTGCATATTGATTTGGGGATAAACTGAATTTGTCATCGCGTACTTATTTATTTTTAAACGGAGTTAATCACAACCACTGGCCTAGGCCAAGTGGTTGTGACTGAGGCTTACAACCCCAGCCACCCGGGTTCGAGTCCCGGCTGTGGCCTTCTTTTCCTTCCTTTTTCATTTTTTTTAAACAACAAACCAAATTAATTATATATTATATATCAAATCTTATAAATTCGTTTTTAAATATTAAAACTTTTTTATAAATTCTAAAAAAAATTATATTTATCAAATCTGAGGTAAAAGTGTTATTTACAATTTTTAGTTTTCTGAAATTAATTGATTTAATATTTATAATAATTAAATCAATTTTATACTTTTATATTTATAAAAATCCATTAAAATATCAAAACAATTTTATTAATTTCCAAAAAAATTATCCTGAGTTTGTATAAAGTTAAACTTTACTGAAATGATTTTTAATTCTGAAAAATCATTTATTTTATATTTTTAATCAATTTTTGTTAGTTTTAATCATAATTAAATCATAATAAATTCAATTTTTATTATTTTTGCACCAAAATTTTATACAATTTATTTCTAAACATTTAGAACAGAAATATGATTTTTAAAATAATAATTCTTTAATTTTAATATTTTTAAATATTAAAGTTAAATATTGGCAACTTTTAATAAATAGATTTAATAATCTATTTTAAAGAAAATAATTTTATAAAAATTATTTTTATACTTCAAAAACATTATTGTGAATATCCCAAATTAAAACTTTATAAAAAGATTTTCATTTATTTAAATTATCAAATTTCCCTTTATTTACTTAGACATTTATTATAAAATTCAACAGTTGGGTATCCCCAAATTCGAAGCCCTAGAATGCATACATTTGTAGACTAGATTGACTTATTTATTACCTTATTATAGGGTGATATTTGGCATTGTTTGGGCAACACTATTATTTCATCTTTTCAAGAAGTATAACATTTGCTAAGGTGAGTTTTACATAGCCCCTTTTTATTTATCACCATTTTTGGGGTGAAACATGTTATAACATCATTTATGCAATTCAATCATCAATGTGTCTATGTGTTTTCTATGTTGCATTATGTCTTGAGCATGATTAGAGTAAGCACCATTCTAGCATAATCATTAACTCCGTACAAGCCGACGGTATACATTGATAGATCTATTGGACTGACAATCCCACCCGGATACGTGCCTCCTACAAAGGTAGCGTGGGTGTTTGTTATCGTATAACATATTCAAGTGAACCATGAGCGTATGGGATGTATCATATTATAACAGTCACCAGGGTTGGTTATGCACTCGATTTATTTCTAGTATGTTCTCACATATGGACTAGATTGACATGACACATGAATTTCACAACATTTTTATTCAATTATCAAAAACCTATGTAATTCTCACCAACTTTTGTTGACCCAAAAATATTTTCAAAATTAACATGTTTCAGGTAACAATGAAGCTGAGGCTTGAGTATGCATGAGGATTTAACATGAAGCTTTTGTTTGAAGCTATTTGAAGTTGTTGCTTTATTTTGATATCATGTATTTGAATTTCTAGACAATCACTTTATTTTGGATATTTATGTTATGAATAAATTATTTAAAATTTAAATTATACCATGTGCTACTGAAACAATCATCAATACGTGGCACCCCGATGTTTCCGCCATCGGTTGGGGTGTTACACCGGGCATGGCTGTGGGAGTTCGACACAGATAATGGTACGCGAACGCGACTAACTTTAGCATCTTTTATCTAGTTTATAGCATTTTTCCGAACATAGCTAGAGACACCAAACATGACAAGTAATAGAGGATATGTCTAGAATGTTTTCAATGTATTTTTAGTAGATTATGTAATTATGTTAAGGTTTATCTATTCCCTAAATTAAGGGATTATAGCTTGTATATATATTGATTATTATTCAATCAGAAAGGTCAAGATTATAACCATATCATTCTTCATGGTATCAAAGCCTTACCCTATTTTTTCTTTTCATATTCTGTCGTCCCATTTATCCCTTCTTCATAGAATTTTTTTTTAGTAGAGCATATGTCTAGAATGTTCTCAATGTATTTTTAGTAGATTATGTAATTATGTTAAGGTTTATCTCTTCCCTAAATTAAGGGATTATAACTTGTATATATATTGATTATTATTCAATGAGAAAGGTCAAGATTTGAACCATATCATTCTTCAACAAGAATGTGAATTCTGAAACCTGAATTGCAGATTGATAAATCGGTAGATTGTTAAAGCTTCATAGCAAAAGCGTTGGGTGCATCCTCGATAGATTAAGGTTGGCGTGGAATAATAAATTAAGTTGAAATGTGTACTAGAAAAATTAACATGGTTACATGGATATATGCTTTTGAGACTACAAAGTGTATGAAATGTAGCACGTGCAATAGAAAGGTATGTATATTAGAAAAGTAAAATAGGAACCAGACACCGTAAACTTCATGTGACTCAACCGTTTCACAAGGGTATAGATTTGTTCATGGCTCGCATTAACACCGTGAAACTACCCAAACCGTTAATTGGTTTGGTTTAACGGTCATTTTTTCAAATTTTTTTGTTGGTCGGTTTTAAAATTTTCAAATTGTAGTGGACGGAATGGATTGATTAGCGGTTTATATTGAAAACCAGAAGAACAAAATAACATGGTGCAATTATATTAAAAAGTACATAAATCTAAAACACTAACCATCAGCCCTTGAATCATCGGTGTCGAAATCGTGGTACAACTGGTTGCCAACGGAGATGTTGTTTTAGTAATTGGTAGAGCGACATGTGCGTAACGTTTGATACTCATGAAGGGTCTCTCAATATATCGCTTACACCTCCATTCCCCGTCATCATGGTCCATCACAAAGTTGAAGATATGGTTAAATTTGGCAACTTTATTTTCAATTTCCTCCTGTTGAAATACATTTGGCCTCGGGAGTGATCTGTTTCACCTAACATTGACATAAAGTGTCAAATACCGCATGACAAAACGATACAGTTTCATGTGGTATATGCCATCAACGACATTCATGTAAGCCGTAGCCAAGGCTATTTCTTCATCTTGAGACTGAGCACTTCTTGCCATTGAGATTTAAGAATGTTGTTGAATATGAGCAGTGGTGCTTGAAAAATGTTTTAATGTTTGGTTTATAGTAGGAAAATGTTGTTTTATTTTAAATCTCAACGATTATATTCTTCATCACTCACTGCAACCAACATCTCGAAAATCCATCACAACACTATGACTGCCAAATTGCAATGATGTATATGGGCGGAGATGTGTAAAACAAACCGTAGTCACGGGACATCATTACTTTTCTGGCCGTATATAGACATGTATGCATGGGCTTTTTCAAGTGACATCAATAAGTTATGGACCGTGACTTCATTAGTTATTAACTACAAATCTAAAAAAAAATTTTAAACAAACTTTTGATGTTTACTTGTTATAATTCTCTAGAAACCCTCTTAGTTCACCCGCATTACCCCAAATAATTTAAAATTAAACCCAACCCAATTCTAGTTAAATGAGCTCCGTGTAATTTAAAATAATCAAATCAGCAAATATTTCATGATGTAGAAGTTGTACCTTATGCACGAGGTGTTATTAAAAAAATGAATTTTACTTTTTATCCCGATGTTCTCGTTTTTTGCAATGTAACCCAAAGGTTTTTATCTTTTACAATCTAGCCCCACACTTTTTTACTTTCAACTATGGTCCCTCGTACTTTTCATCTTACGCAAGTTTTTTTGTTTTGTGTTTCGAGTTAACATGTCGCAATGTGCGCGTGTGGTTCAAAGTTTTTACGTATGCTTTGTGTCTTTCGCAAGTTTTTCGTTTGTACGGTTCAACGTTTTACGTAAAGTTTTTTGGTTTGGCAGGCCTGTCACAATACGTCTATTTTTAATCGGGTCAAAGATCAACTTAATTATTCATTTTTATGTTTTACATTATTAGCATGCGTGCCGGGTTCTACGATTTTACGACAACTTTTCGTTAGGTGTTATTTCTCCTTTTTTATTTATTTTTATGAGCTTTTTCGATGTTGTTGGTGGTTGATGACGGTGGTGTGGCATTGGTTCTACTTGACACAATTTTACACTCCCGCCACAAGAGGGGGGGGGGGTAATGCTAGTTAGATATAAAAAAGAAACCTTTACAAGCAAATTCCCAATATTGAGCTCATTTTCAACTAAATTACATAAATACAACAAGTGTTAACAAAAATTGGAGCCAGGTTCAAGAATTGTGATTGACGCATGGCCGAATTGATTGCATCAGCCCACACGATTCAACAACAATGCGATTTACTGTAGGCTTCATGTTGTCACGCGCAAATAAGTTAGGGACGAATTTGATTTTCGAAATCTAATTAAAGTCAAGTGAAAGATGGCTAATCAGAGAGGTTAGTTTTATACTTTTATAGTTTCTTGTTTATTGAATAAGAATTGGTGCTTGTTTTATTAGTCTATGTATAAGGAAACAACATAATTCTTGGAGTCAAAGCCTTGAGTCAAAGAATTATGTGTAATTATTGAGTCAAAGTATATTATTGACTATTGAGTCAAAGTCTATTTATGTTTAGAGGAGCATTTATCTCCATCATTGTTTTCTTTGTATTTGTATATATAGTGTTGTACAGAAATGAAACAACCAAGTTGAACCATTACAAGTTTATTGGTATCCTTTCTTTCTAGAGTTTTCCCTTCTTTCTTCCTGTTCTTCATTTCCAGTCGCCTTCTTCCTTGTTCCCATGGCTGCCGACCCACAATCCCTCCCTCTCCATTCCCTTAGTCACCTTATCAACATCAAATTAACCTCAACAACTATCTCCCACGGGAGAAACAAATTACTCCGGTCCTTTTGTACCTCAAACTTTCCGACCATGTTACCGGTGATAACTCTCCTCCACCCGAAACCATCATTTCTGATAACAAAACTGTCCCCAATCCTGACTTCATTGCTTGGAAACTTGCACATCAAAAAGTCTTTCTTCTCATAAACTCTACCCTAACCAAAGAAGCCATGGTGGAAACTATTGGTCATACCACGGCCAAAGCCGTTTGAAAAGCACTAGCCGATGCATATAGTGACTCCTCTATTGAACGAATGCACAACCTCAAAGACTCCCTTCGAACCCTTCAAAAAGGGACATCTTCGGTTTCGGAATTTGGCCAAAAATTTAAAGCTTTAGCCGATCAACTTTCGGCTATCGGACATCCCAAAAGTGACGAAGACAAACGTCATTGGTTCCTTTGTGGACTTAGCCCCTCCTTTAAATACTTTTCAACTTCTCAACGAACCATTCGTCCGGCCCCGTCATTTCATGATCTCTTGGCAAACTCCGAGAATCAAGAAATGTTTATCTAACAATTACATGGTTCTCAAACACCTCAAGCCGCCTTCTATGCCCACCCAAACAAAAATTCTCACAACCAATCTTCTTCCTCTCGTGGAAGAGGCTGCGCCTCTTCCTCACGAGGCCGTACCTCTTCCTACACCAAACGTCCTCCTCATTACCAACTTTATCGCCAAACCGGCCATTATACGAGTACTTGTCCTCAACTCGCCACCTTCGCCCAAAAATCGGTTCCTCTTGATGTTAATCTCACCAAGGCTTTTCATGCCCAATTCAACATAGCATCCGACTCTCCCGATTGGACCGCTGATTCAGGTGCTACAACACATATGTTGCCCTCCATTAATGATTAAATTAATTCAAAATCTCACAATGGTGACCTTCATGTTACTTTTGAAAACAGAAAATCATCACCGTTACTCATATTGGGAACACTAATTAAATAAATCTATAACTTTACAAAATGTCTTAGTAGTTCCTAATTTAACAAAAAAAAAATATACTCTCAATTAGTAGGTTAACAAATGATTCTCGGTTGATGTTTTGTTTTCTAATGATTTTTTTTCAAATTCATGACCGAAAAACAGCGGAGGTACTAGCTAAAGGCACGTGTGAAAATGGTCTCTATGTTCTCACCCAAGGTCACAAGTCTCTCATTGCTGCACTTTCTGCATCCCACTTGCGTGCATCATTCAATAAATGACATAGTCGACTAGGACATGTCTCTTTTGATACAATTACTACTTTAAATAAACTTGGTCGTATTTTTGTTACCTCTATATTACTCAAACCAGGATTGTGTGAATCTTGTGAATTATCAAAAGCAAAACAACTACCATTTATTGAAAATCCAAAACGCACACAACATGTTCTAGACTTAATTCATTGTGACCTTTGGGGACCCGCACCCGTGCCCTCCAAGGATGGTTATCGTTATTGTGTTATTTTTATCGATGACTATTCCGGTTTCACTTGGTTTTACCCATTAAAAGCAAAATCCGAATTTTTTTTGCAATTCTCTCAACTTTCTTAATCTTTGTTCAAACCAATTTTCAACAAATGTTAAAGTATTTCAAAGTGATGGTGGCACCGAATTCACCAATCATCAAGTTCAAACCTGTTTTCAACAACAAGGCATACATCATAGATTGTCATGACCTCACACACCCGAACAAAATGGTAGGGCCAAATGGAAGCACCGCCACATCACCGAAACCGGTCTTGCCATGATGTTCAATGCCAATGCCCCACCACTCTTTGGTTCAATGCCTTCACCTCTCCTACCTACATTATCAATCACCTACCCACAAAACTTCTAGACGACAAATCACCGTTTGAAGTTTTGTTCAACCAACCACCCACTTACTCAAACATGTGTATTTTCGGTTGTCGAGTTTTTCCCTACCTTAGAGACTATACAAAAAATAAACTTTAACCAATAAGTGCTCCTTGCATATTCATTGGTTATAGTCCTAAGTATAAAGGTTTTTGATGTCTTGAACCATCATCGGGTCGTGTCTACACAACTCGCCATGCCAAATTTAATGAAGACATTCTACCTTTTCACAACAACTCCACATCCACTAATACTACTGATTTACCTATCACAAATTTTGAGGAACAAATACCTACTCCCACCGCTACTAAAATTCCCTCACCAACCACCACACCATCATACACTCATCCCACTTCGTGTCTCCCCTTCTGTGATGTTCCTCTCTACCCAACATCCCAAACATTACCTTTTGATCCTACCAGCCCAATCCAAAGCCCACCTCCTTCACCCGCAACCGGCCCATACACCTCCACCCCTTCCAGCCCACAAACAGCTCACCCCCCTTCGGCCCAAACCCCTTCTGCATCCACCGACGCATCTACCAACCGAATGCCCCCTCAATCGTCCTAAACCCATTAACAGACTCCCATATCTCATCTACTTCAAAACCAACTCATGAATAACCTCCTCAAAATTCAACAACCGCACCTACCTAAACCACAAACTCTCATCCCATGACCACAACATTTTCCACACCTTGCTCAACTCACCACTCATCCTCTACATCACTCTTTATTTTCTTCTCACATCCCTAAAGGCATCAAAACCGCTCTAAGAAATCCTAAATGGATCCAAGCAATGCATGACGAACTCAAAGCCCTTCATGCAAATCAAACGTAGACTGTTGTTCCTCGTCCCACTAGCACCACCATCATTGGCTCAAAATGGATTTATAGAATCAAATATAAATCCAATGGATCTATTGACCGCTACAAAGCACGACTTGTAGCTCAAGGATTCACGCAAATACTGAGGCTAGATTTCTCTCACACCTTTAACCCCGTTGTCAAATCATCCACCATCCGGGTGGTTCTTAGTCTCGCCACCATCAACAATTGGAATCTTCGTCAATTAGACGTCAACAATGTGTTTCTAAATGTTCACCTCACCAAAACCATTTTCATGGAACAACCTCCGGGTTTTGAAGATTCTCACCGACCCAACCATGTGTGTAAACTAAACCGTGCTCTATATGGTTTAAAACAAGCACCCCCGTGCATGGTTTCAATGATTAAGCTCCATCCTTCTTAATCGTGGATTTCAAAACAGTCGAGCTGATGCATCTTTGTTCATTTAAAATCACCAAGGTATCTTAATTTATCTTCTTGTTTATGCTGACGACATCATTATCACCGGGAATAATGAAAATTTCATCAACAACTTCACATCTTGTCTTAACAAGGAATTCAAAATAAAGGACCTTGGCTCTCTAAATTTTTTTCTCGGCCTAGAAGTTCATCACACAAAATCAAGTCTTTTTCTAAATCAATCCAAATATGCCCATGATATTCTCACCCCATCCAGTTTACTTGACTCTAAACCTGTTGCCACTCCTTTAACAACCAAAGATATTTTCACCTCCGAATGCCAACCATTTCATAACCCCACTCTTTATCGCTCCTTGTAGGTGCTCTTCAATATCTCATAATCACCCGTCCTGGTCTCTCTTATGCCGTAAATCAAGCTAGCAATTCCTCCAAACTCCCACAACTACTCATTTCCAGCTAGTTAAAAGGATTCTTCGTTATGTTAATGGCACTTTAGCACATGGTTTAACTTTTGATCGTCCACCTAACACTACTTTATTAGGTTTTTCAGATGCAGATTGGGCTCGTTGTATCGACACACGAAGATCCACATATGGCTATTGTATCTACTTAGGAAGAAACTTGGTCTCTTGGAGCGCAAAGAAGCAACCAACAATGTCAAGATCCAAATGCGAATCCGAATATAGAGCAATGGCAAATACGGCAGCTGAAATTATTTGGTTAACTAATCTTCTTCGGGAACTTCATGCTCTACCACCGGGTTGCCTGAGACTCTTATGTGACAACAAAAGTGCTTTGTTCTTAAGTCAAAATCCTATCTCACATAAACGAGCAAAGCATATTGACATCGACTATCATTTTGTCCGTGAATTGGTAACCGCCGGAAAACTACACACCAAATTCATCTCAACCAACAAACAAGTAGCCGATATATTCACCAAGAGTTTACCAAAACCGTTATTTGAAAGATTTCAAACAATACTTCGTCTTGGACCTCCACCGACTTGCATTGACGCGCGGCAGGGTGGGTATAAGGAAACAGCATAATTCTTGGAGTCAAAGTCTTAAAAACTTAATTCTTGTAGTCAAAGTCTTAGAAACATAATTCTTGGTGTCAAAGTTTTGAGTCAAAGAATTATGTGCATTTATAGAGTCAAAGTATAATTATTGAGTCAAAGTCTATTAATGTTTAAAGGAGCATTTATCTCCCTCATTGTTGTCTTTGTATCTATACATTATAATAAAACAAAATAAATTTGTCCACATGGCATGCTCCTAAGGCCACTAGCATTGCAAATTCCCTCCTAAAATTTTTAACACCATTAATATTAATTAATTGAATATTTATCTATTAATAATTACTATAAATAAATACAATTATTTACTTTCTATCCTCAAACCTACTTCTATTTATTTATGAAAAAACTGATATATATATATTTTTATCTCATTGTCACCATCAAATTATTGTTCATTTTAGTGTTATTTTTTTGTTGTTGATAACTCGATCTTCGCATCATTTGTTTTGATAGTTGATCTGCATTTTGAAATTGAAACGTTATATGAAGAAGAATTTTAAATACTTTTATATTCTTGAGTTTGTGTATAACCAATAAAGTAGAATCTTAAAAGAGTGATGTTGGATCAGTATGCTCTTTTAAGTAAGAACTTGCTATCTTTGACACTTAAGTGTTTAGCAAGCTCTTGTATATCAGATTGTAAGCACAGCGGAATGTATAAGTTAAAGCAACACTTTTTATACTTAAGAGGAGTTATTACTCCCTCTTGATGATTGAAACTAATAATGACAAGTATTTATTATGAATCTAAGCAGTAAATGAGAATTAGATACTTAGGCAGATTCACAATAAATACTGAAATGGAATAGAACAGTGAAAGTGTTTGAAGGATTTTTCTATTAAAATCAATGTCTAAAATAGAAGGTTGAAGCCTCCTATTTATAGACGTTTACATACATGTATCTTGCCAATAAAGCAAGTATACAAATATCAGAAACAAGTTGCACAAGTTGCAACATTGAAACAAACAATTACAGCTAAAAGTAATAATAAACAATAAACTACTGATACAAAAGGCGGTGGAAAATATCTGATGCTAAGTGCTGATGAATGACAAACTACTGATGAGTAGTTTGTCTTCAGTACTTCTGAAGTGAACTTGTCTGGTTTGGACTTCAGAACTTCTGATGAAGTTTCTTCTTCAGCACTTGTCATATCTTCTCTTCAGCAGTTTCTTGTCTTCTCTTCAGTACTTCTATACTTAGCCAAAATTGACAGAAGTGAATTAGACTAAGGTTTCCAAAAGTGGTTTCACCAATCCTCTTTGTCCTAATAATCTCCCCCTGGATTGATGAACCCAAAACCTTACTAATTCCTTATGATCTTCTTCTGTCTTGAAAAATCTTCCATATTTCTTTATACATGGTGTTCTTTAGCTAGTTTAACTGTCCATCAGCTAGAGATCCTTTCTGTGGTTCCAGATGTTGTATTATGAGCAGGTCTTGTGTTGACAGTTTCTTTAGATCACTGATCTTCTTGTAAGCTCTGCTTGAAAGGTCTCTTCTTGTCAATAATACTGAGTTGTTAGTAGTAAGTGACCATCTGATGATAGGTACCTTTGACTTGTCAAAGTCAGAGGTATAGGGAACCAGACTTGTCCCTTGGGTTGATGATCCTGAGTGTTGGATGCTTTCTATTTCAGTAAGCCTCGGGTGGGAGTCTCTTCCTTGTTGTTGTTGTTGTTGTTGCATATCAGGCATCTGAATAGTTGGGAGATGGTGTTCAGTCACTACCTTGGTATGCATCTTTTCTTTGATAGTCTTTTGAATTTGGTAGGCAAAGGTGGAAGGATCCCTGAATTGTGTTATCAGAGGTTTCTCCTCAATGTCAAAATCTGAGTGAACTACTGAACTTCCTTCAAGTAGTACCATTTTGAAATCAGTTTTGACATTGTCCTCTGATTTCTTCCTTTGAGTAGCAGGCCTTCTTGTTAAAACACCAGAAGTTCTAACTACTGATCTTGAAGGATCAGCAGTTTGAAACTTCTCTGGATTTGCAGCCTTGGCAGCCTTATATTTTCGATAAGTATCCACCAGTCTTTCTTCTTTCCATCTGGATACTGAGGCTTTTGAACCATAGCCATCTGCTACTAATTCATTTATCATCTGGGCTCTCTTGGCCTTTCCTTCTTTACTTGTGGCCAGTTTGTCTGCAATTAGTTGTGCCCTTCTTGTCAGCTCTTGCATAGAGAGTCCCTTGAGTGTGTAGGCTTTAGTCTTGCTGTTCTTTGTGATGTAAGACACCAGTTGTTGTCTTTTGTCTTCTTCAGCAACATGATCAATTTCAGCCTGTCTTTCCAGTTCAGCTTGATAAGCCTGGAGCTTTTCTTCAAACTCTAAGTCATCCCTTTGTTCCAGATTTTTCCAAATCTGGTCTTCCTTGGCTTTTTGTTGAACTGCCTTTAACCTCTGCTCAAGAAGTTCAGTAGATTGAGAGATTGGAGCAGGGGTTAGGACAGTCATAGTAGTGGTTGTTGTAGGACTTGGAGGAGCAGAAGTTGGTTTGATTTGTTCAGTGGATCTGGAAGGTTTAGTTTGTTGAGATTTGGAAGTGTTAACCTCTGCTGGGTTGACAACTGCTGATGGTTTGTCAACTACTGAAGGATTGTCTTCAGTATCTTCTGCGTCATCAGTACTTTGACCATCAGAGGTTCTTTATTATGCCTTAGGGATTTTTCAGAGGTTTGGGTCTCATCTTCTTTTTCTGTGGCTTCAATATCTTCTACTAAGACACCAAACTGTTTGGCCATTGCTTCTTTTCTGGCCTGGTTTTTCTGATCTCTCTTTAGGATAGCAAGTCTTGCCTTTCTTCTGGCTTCAACTGTATCCATTGGTTCCTTCATCTTCTCCCTCTTTTTGGATTCATCAATAGTCTTCAGAGGTTTGATCTGATCTGTCAGATTGGCAATTTGTTTGCTGTTGAAGTCAATCTTGGTCTGCAGATCATTCATTTTCGTCTGAATCACCCCAAATTGGTTCTTGATGGACAGCTCCAAGTTAGCTGTATAGGTTTGGAGGTGATTCTTGATGAGGGCATTCATCATATGATAAAGGTCACCACCTGGGCTGCATAGTTGGTTCATGTCTATGCTTGAGGGCCCAGGGAATTGGGTAGGCATTTGATGTGAAGGGTGTGTTTTTAGGAGATCCTCATGTTGTACAGAGGATGCCACTCTAGGGGTTTTAGGGATTGAGTGGACTTTAACCTGTTCAGGGGTGACTAGCTTCTTGAGCTTAGATACCCCTGAAGCAGGACCTTCATAAAGTGTCGTCAATTCAGTAGTTTTGGTTGTTGAATCATCATCCAAATTAATGGAATCATCTGAATCCCTGATGTTGTCCTCTATGAGGACTGTCTCAGTTAAATCATGAGCTGAGCCCAACTCAGTTCTCTCATGAACCTCTTGTTCTTGGTTCTGAGGATTTCCTACTTCAGGCATTAAGCCTTCATCAGTAGTTGCCACATCTGAGGTCTTAGCTGTTTTACTTCTATCCTCAGATCCACCACTGGGTGGTAACTGAGTAGTAGCAGCCTCAGATGCCCCAAGAGTCTCTAAGATTGGACTTAAAGACTCTGGTCCACCCTCATCTCTTGGGTTAGGGCTAGTGATGTCCACATCCATGTCTGATTCTGTGGTTATGTCCCCTGTTTGTTGTGGTTGTAGGGGACTGACATTATCAGGTGGGACTATCTCTTTTAGCCCAGAGAGAAGTTTGGCAATCTCTATTGCCTCTGGTTCAGAAATTTGAGGGGTTGGTTCAGAAGTTTGGGCAATAGGTTCAATAGGTTGGTCAGTAGTTTCAAAAGAAGTGTCAGTTACAACAGTTTTTCTAAGTCTTTTTCTTTTGAATAAGATTTTTATGGGTGCTCTTGGTGGGGTTTGATATGGATGAGACTGAGAGGGTGTTTCAGTCTCACCTATTTGAAGAGCAGATTGCTCATGAGCATGTTCAGGCATCTCAACCTCCTGAACAGCTTTTCTTTTGGGTTGGTGGGTTATTGTCTTTGTTGGCTTGGGCTTTTTGGCTTTTGATGGTGTGAGTTTGGAAGATGTGGGTTTCAGGGGGACTTTTTGTTGTTCTCCCTGATCATCTTCTGGCCAGGTAGCCGGTTTGTTATGCCTAGAGTATGCTTGTGAGGTTAATGGATTTAAAGTAGAAACTTTTCCCACAAGCACCTCATTACCCAGTTCCCCTATTATGCATTGCATAATGAACCTTGGGTATAACAAAAACTTTTTCTTGGTATTATTATGATGTAACACCAACTCATTGAAAAATAATTTTGATGCCCTGAATTTGGTTTCATTCACTATGGAATGAAATATTGGTTGAAAAGTAGAGGGCATCTGGTCATAAGACCCTGTCTTTGGACTCAAACACATAATAATATAATGAAACAAAAGCTTGTATTTTGGTTCAAAATATTTTTTTTGAAGATAGTAGCATGGGAGAGAGTACCTTGATAACCACACTCTGTCATGGTTAAGTGAATGTCAGAGTTAGCAACATGATCAGGGGCAGCTACATCATTCAGGCCCAGTCTTGTTGCTAGTGTGGCCGGTGTGATGGTCAGTGGTTTCCCTTTTATTCTTGAGTTGAGGGAGATGATTTCACCATCAGCCGTCACCGTCTCAGCATTAGCCTAGAACTCATTGAGAGTTTCAGTATGAATTGGTGGGTCAATTGTGAGAGCAGTAAAATATTGGGATTTTATGACAAGATCAATGATCTCATCGTATTGAGACCAGCCTTCTTGTTTTTCAAGAAAGGACCTTTGATTTTGTCCCTGTTTTAGAACGAGAGCCATGTGGTTTGGGTTTTTGTTGATCGAACAGTTGATTTGCAGGTTTAGAGAGTTTTTGAGAGAGAAGGAGGGAATTTTTTGAGTTTGAAAGGATAAGTGTTGAAAAAAGATATTTATCAGAAGTTTTTAACCGCTTGGATCTTCTTTATTAGAAGTTTTTAAACCGCCTAGGTTAAAAATCTCTTTATCAGAAGTTTTAAACCGACTAGGTCAAAACTTCTGATGATGGGAAAAGTCAGATTTGCCCTTTTTGACTAAACTGCTGATGAAGGATTATCTTCATCAGTAGTTCCCATTTCCTCTTCAGTAGTTTTAACAGCTGATGAGAAATGTTTTATAAATACTTTTATTCATAACTTCTGAAGGTTATTTTATCAGAAGTTATACACTTTTTCAGAAATTATTCCCATACTGATGTTTTGTTCATCAGTAGTTTCTCTCTTTTCAGAAGTTTTGTTTCAGACTTTTTGTCTTTTTGTAAGTGGAAAATGAAAAAAATATGTGCAGAACAATAAAATAAACACTTACAAATTTAGCATCCCAAGCATGGATACTAACTTCTGAAATGTTGATGTGTCAAGGGGTTTTGTGAAGATGTCAGCTATTTGATTAGCTGTTGCTACATGCTTTACTTCAATCTTGCCTTTTTCATAGCAATCTCTTATGAAATGGTACCTGATCTCAATATGTTTAGTTTTTGAGAACTGTACCGGATTTTGAATGATGCTAATGGCAGATTTGCTGTCTACAAACAAAGGTGTCTTGGTTTCTTTGATTCCATAATCAAGAAGTTGATATTGGAGCCATTGTATCTGTGATGTACAACTTGCAGCTGCAATGTATTCAGCTTCAGCAGTTGAAGTTGCAACAGATGTTTGCTTCTTTGATTGCCATGACACTAGACAGTTACCCAAGAATTGACAACCACCAGATGTTGACTTTCTTGTCATCTTACACCCTGCATAGTCACTATCTGAAAAAGCTGATAACTTGGTATTGCTTGAAGCAGGATACCAAATTCCAAGTGTTGGAGTTCCTTTCAGATATCTGAAAATTCTTTTGACTGCTATAAGGTGTGATTCCCTTGGTGCTGATTGATATCTAGCACAGACACAAGTTGAAAACATACTATCTGGTCTAGAAGCAGTTAGATATAAAAGGGAACCTATCATGCATCTGTACATGGTTTGATCAACATGTTTTCCTTGATCATCAGGTTCAACTTGTGTGATTGGTGTCATGGGAGTGGAACATGATTTACAGTCTTGTAAAGAAAATTTGTTTAATAATTCTTTAACATATTTTGATTGATGTATAAAAGTTCCATTTGTTTGTTGCTTGATCTGCAGTCCCAGAAAGTACTGCAGTTCTCCCATGGTACTCATCTCAAATTTTGATTGCATGAGTTTCTTAAAATCATCACACAGTTTTGTGTTTGTTGAACCAAAAATGATATCATCAACATAAATTTGAACAAGTAGGACATGATTTCCAACATGTTTAATGAAAAGAATTTTATCAATGGCACCTCTTGTAAAGTTATTTTTGAGTAAAAAGGTGGAGAGTGTATCATACCAGGCTCTTGGAGCCTGTTTGAGCCCATAAAGAGCTTTGTCCAGTCTGTACACCCACTCAGGATGAGAAGGATCCTCAAACGCAGGTGGCTGACAGACATACACCTCCTCTTTTATCTTTCCATACAAAAATGCACTCTTTACATCCATTTGATAAACTTTAATTTTGTTGGAAATGGCATAGGCCAGAAATAACCTGATGGCCTCAAGCCTTGCAACTGGAGCAAAGGTTTCATCATAGTCAATTCCCTCTTCTTGAGAGTACCCTTGAACTACCAGTCGTGCCTTGTTCTTGATTATCATACCAGCTTCATCTTGTTTGTTCCTGAAAACCCATCTTGTGCCAATTGGTTGCTTGTTTGGAGGTAAGGGACAGATTTCCCAGACCTGTTGCTTGTTGAACTGAAGCAGTTCATCTTGCATAGCTTGCACCCAATTATTGTCTTTGAGGGCTTCCTGGTACTTCTTTGGTTCCAACTGTGAGATAAAGGCTGAAAATAGGCAAAAGTTGGAGAGCTGGTTTCTGGTAAGAACACCTGAAGCTATATCACCCATGATTTGATCAAGTGGATGATCTCTGTGTTCAATCAGTTGTTGTAAACCACTGACAGGTGTAGGTGGCTCATGTTCTTCAAACAAACTACTGAGGTCTATAATATCTGGTTCAGATGTTCCTTGATCTTCAGTAGTTGGATCTACTGAACCAGAAGTTTGAGTTTGTTCCTCAGTACTTGTTTGATCAGAAGTTTGTGGAACTTCTGATGATTTTGAAGTTGACTTGATAACTGTTTGAGGAGTCCATGGTGTGGGATCCTCATCATCAAACCTTTTGTCACCATAATAAGTAGGTTTTGATGAAGTAACAGCCTTCTCAGGTCCAAAATGGAAGTTGTCAAGGTCAAAAAGTTCAGCAGGATGTGCTGGAATAAGAGTGTGTTTTGACTCATTGAACTTGACATTCAATGTTTCTTCTACTATCCTGGTGTGAGAATTAAAAACCTTGTAGGCTTTTCTAGTTGAAGAGTAACCAAGAATGTAACCTGAGTCAACTTTGGCAGCAAACTTTGAAATAGATTCCTTGATGTTCAAGATGAAACATTGACACCCAAAAGCCCTGAAAAAGGAGATAAGGGGCTTCATGCCATGAAGAACTTCATAGGCAGTCTTGGAATGTCTCTTGACCACAAGAACTCTATTCTGAATATAACATGACGTGTTAACTGCTTCTGCCCAAAAGTACAAGGGTAGCCCAGAATCAGCTAACATTGTTCTTGCTCCCTCTATTAAGGTTCTGTTCTTCCTTTCTACTACACCATTTTGTTCAGGAGTTCTGGGAACACTGTATTGTCTAATAATCCCTTTATACAAACAGAATTCATCCAGAGTTTTGTTCCTGAACTTTGTCCCATTATCACTTCTAATGGTTTTGACAGGTAGAGAATATTGTTTCTCCACTTGTAGAATGAAGAACTTGATGATTTCAGCAGCCTCATCCTTGGAGAATAAGAAGAATACCCATGTGAATCTTGAGTAGTCATCAATGATGACTAAGCAGTACTTCTTCTTACCAATGCTCATAATCTTGACAGGTCCAAATAAGTCCATATGGAGTAGTTGAAGACATGCAGTTGTTTTTAATTCTTCAATAGACTTATAGGAGGACTTATGTTGTTTTCCCTTTAAACAGGATACACAGTGTTCTTGACACTGGTATACTTTCAAAGGTAGACCTCTGACCAAGCCCATTTTTGTGACTTTATTTATGGTTTTAAAGTTCACATAGCCAAGTCTCCTGTGCCAGAGATCAGTTTCTGAAGTTGATGCCCTTGAGAAGAAACAGGCAGTGTTGTTCAATACCTTGTCTTTCTCAATGTCCACTGCATAGACATTGCCACATCTTTTGGCAATCAGCAAAGTATAGTCTTTTGGTTCTTTTGGGACCTCAACTTTAGTTTCAAGATTAATGTTTACTGGTTTGTGAGGACCATATATCACAGATCTCCAACAACCTGTGTTGGTCTGTGACAAGGTATGTGCCATTCTCTTTTGCCATATGTTATATTCATTTCTTACAAGCATGGCAGGTTTAGTAGCAGAACCAGTATTATGTGGATCCATTTTAAAGAGTATTGATTTGTCAGATGACTCTTTTAAGTGATGGATGTTGATAAAAAGTGAACTTTTGATCTTTTATTGAGTATCAATAAGAGCTTTGTGTCTGATTCTCAATTTGTTAGATTGATATGTGATCAGATAAACCAATGCTCTGATACCAATTGTTGGATCAGTATGCTCTTTTAAGTAAGAACTTGCTATCTTTGACACTTAAGTGTTTAGCAAGCTCTTGTATATTAGATTGTAAGCACAGCGGAATGTATAAGTTAAAGCAACACTTTTTATACTTAAGAGGAGTTATTACTCCCTCTTGATGATTGAAACTAATAATGACAAGTATTTATTATGAATCTAAGCAGTAAATGAGAATTAGATACTTAGGCAGATTCACAATAAATACTGAAATGGAATAGAACAGTGAAAGTGTTTGAAGGATTTTTCTATTAAAATCAATGTCTAAAATAGAAGGTTGAAGCCTCCTATTTATAGACGTTTACATACATGTATCTTGCCAATAAAGCAAGTATACAAATATCAGAAACAAGTTGCACAAGTTGCAACATTGAAACAAACAATTACAGCTAAAAGTAATAATAAACAATAAACTACTGATACAAAAGGCGGTGGAAAATATCTGATGCTAAGTGCTGATTAATGACAAACTACTGATGAGTAGTTTGTCTTCAGTACTTCTGAAGTGAACTTGTCTGGTTTGGACTTCAGAACTTCTGATGAAGTTTCTTCTTCAGCACTTGTCATATCTTCTCTTCAGCAGTTTCTTGTCTTCTCTTCAGTACTTCTATACTTAGCCAAAATTGACAGAAGTGAATTAGACTAAGGTTTCCAAAAGTGGTTTCACCAATCCTCTTTGTCCTAACAAGTGAATTATTAGAGGATGAGTTACATGATAGTTATGTGTTTAGTGAATCAGAAAGTGAAAGGAAGCAAAACAGTTAACCAAAGATGTTACAACTAAAAACAAACTTACAAGTGAGAAATAGACCATGGTAAATTGGTTTTAAGAAGTGGGTTAAATCACAAACCAAAATGGGTTAGGGCTTTTTTGTTCATCATTAGTATAATGTTCATTTCATTATTATAATGTTTGTTATGATTTGAATTGTTGGCTTGGTATTGATTCATGATTGATTGTTTTCGTTTCACTTTTAGTTTCTTCATGAACGGGTCTAATAGGTCATCATGTTTAGGCAGAGGGTTGCTAGGGTTGTATTGAAGCAATGGTTTTTTGTTATCTATTTAACTTGGGTATGAGTAAAACAGATCTCGAAATTCATATATTTCCGATCTAATCAAGGAGTTGTTCTCAGTTGAACTAAGAATGTTTCTTTTATTGATTGAACCAGGGATGAGGCGATCTGGGACAAGGTTCTTTGAACGATTGAACCAGGGATGAGTCGATCAGCCCTTAAAGTTCATATTTCCATTTTACTCTTCATTTATGTGGCATTCAAGCTCGTAATAGAAACCATCCATTAATGGGGGGCGGGGGTGGGGGGTTTGATGTACTGAACTCTTTTTTTAACAAATGTATTAGTGTGTGAGAAACAAAGAGTTATCTGGTAGTTAGGGGTGTGCTCGGTCCAGTTTGATTCGGTTTTTTGGTAAAACCATAACTGTAACCAACGTGTTCGGTTTTTGTTTTTTGAAAACCGTCCGGTTTTAGGTTTTTGGTTTTAGTAACGGTTCAGTTCGGTTTTTGGTCTTTTCGGTTATTGAAACATAATTTCATAAAAATTAAAAATAGAACTTATAATCCAAGGTTTAAGAACCTTTCTTATATGTTTATATTTATATTAATATACTTAACCTTTTAAATTAATATTGTTCACATAAATCGAACATTCTAAATGATTTCCATACATAAACCGAACATTCTAAACAATTTCGAGATCTGTAAATCGAACAGTCTAAACGAATTCTATGTTTTTCCTAAGTTTTTATTAAGACATTTCTTTTCTAATACTTTGAAAAGTTATTATTTTTAAGAATAAAACTAATAATTACTAAATCAATGTATAAGGTATATTAAAAAATGAATTTTTTGGGTTATTCGGTTCGGTTTGATTTTTTTTTCGGTTTTTTTTTGGGTTCGGTTTTCCTGTTTTTTTGTGCGGTTTGGTTATTTTTCGTTTCGGTTAAATCAATTTTTTTTTTTTTGGTTTCGGTTCGGTTTTATTTGTTTTCTGCTCACCCCTACCGGTAATCTATTAACATTCCAACGGAATGTTATGAAATACATCACTAAATTGTTCCGTAAGTTATTAACATGTACTAAAACGTGTCTTCATTTGTACTTGATTATTTCAAACTATGAGATCCTTTTATAGGAACTTTAAATTTTAATGGTTTAATTTGATTTACGCACACAATTGTAAGAGATAGCTTGATTTTATTGATGCTAACAAGTGAAGAAGGATGTTAGATTATAGAAAGAAATGGAGATGAAATAATACAAAGATCACACAATATTAAATATTCCTCTCATTCTTGAAGCCACGGAGACGAAAATCTTAGAGGTTATTGGGTATGTGTTGTATACAGTTCGTATATCTGTTTACTTGTATCGAACCATATATATTAAAATACTATGTAAGGACCAAATAATGCAAAAGGTTAGAATAGAACACTAAATTTTGTGTACAATGAAATATTTGGACGTCATATAAACAATTAGTGTAATTTTTTATTTCTCTT
Organism: Ambrosia x helenae; assembly: GCA_030844895.1. Taxonomy (NCBI): domain Eukaryota; kingdom Viridiplantae; phylum Streptophyta; class Magnoliopsida; order Asterales; family Asteraceae; genus Ambrosia; species Ambrosia x helenae. The sequence continues at coordinate 103,821,584 of CM061231.1, read as the reverse complement.
TATTATGTATAATAACGTAGTGTAATATGCATTTCTATTTATTATAAAGAGTCACAGACGAATGAATTATGTGGTATTTTTGTTTATCTAATTTTCTTTGATAATTATCATTTATTTTGTTAACACAAATCAATTTAATGGTTCTTGACATTTGGTTCGTGTGTTGTTTTCATGTACTACTTAGTACATATAGTTATTTCATTTTATGTATATATTCTCTCACTTTTCATTTTATCTTTTGTTTGACCCGTGAACATATAAATAAACATCGGTTTCAAGAAAAGTTATACTCACCTGACATTCTCAATGGCCTTAAAATATCTGGATTGCACAATCACAAGTTAACATTAAAAGTTAGGGTGCCAGTAATGCTACTACAAAACATTGACTGGCAGAATGGATTGTGTAATGGCACTAGGCTTCAAGTCAAATCACTTGGCAAGCGTGTCATAAAAGACGAAATAATATCTGGGAGTAATATTGGGACTCGAAAGTTTATTCCTAGAATCAATATGATACCTTCTGATAACAACATTCCTTTCAAGTTCCAGATAAGACAATTTCCATTGTCTGTTTGTTTCGCGATGACAATTAACAAAAGCCAAGGACAGTCGCTAGCAAGAGTTGGCTTGTACTTGAAAGAACTGGTTTTTAGTCATGACCAGTTGTATGTTGCACTATCAAGAGTAAAATGCAAGGATGGAGTGAAACTATTAATTTTAGATAAAGAGGGAAACCCTACAAATAAAACAACAAATGTGGTGAACAAGGGAATCTTTAGAGAGTTATGATTTTTCTTATATGTTTTGAAATTAGCAATTTCAATTTTACATATTTAATGCAACATTTTTTTCCATTTAGAAAAATTCTTACAATTTAGTGTTCATATATTATAGATTGTTCACATACTATTTACATCTTCTCATTGACACATTTAACGTTATCCAACCCGTGTAACACACGGGGTACTTAAACTAGTTTGTATATATAGTGTTTTACAAAATGAAACAATCAAGTTGAACCATTACAAGTTTATACTAAGAATCTAATGAGGATGTTTTTAGTTATTGTATTGTATTGTATATTTATTATATGATAGGAACTTGACCTGGATCGTTGAAGCAAACCGGAAATTATTTCTAGTTGTATGAAATTGAAACCTTTAAAATAAGTGACATCATTGAAAGATTTTCCTATCCACCCTAATAAAGTGTAAATTTCTCATACACATGGCACATTTGGTTGGTTCCGGGAAAAATATTTGGTGGTCTTTTAATATTAGTAGTTTGGACTGGAGGCGTGTGTGTAAACTTTTGTTTTCAACGAAATTCTTTCATTCACTGATTCACTCATTAAATTGGTTAAACTACTTCAGAATTTTCAATTGGATATTTTTCATGAATACTAGCGGGAAGGCCCGCGCGTTGCTGCGGGTACTTTTTTTTTTTTGCCACACGTTGTGTGAAACATTTCACTTAATTTATTTTTTTAAAAACCAATTTGTTAATACAAAGAATATATCAAATGCATACATGGATCATACAAACAAGGCTGATGATTATAGTTGATTTCAAAACTTCATGAACGATTTTATGATATTAAAAATAATTGGATTTTGTGGCATTTGTTTTGGATATTTTCAAATGATGTTTGATTTCATGATACAGGATATATCAAGTGTGTGATATAGCTTGTTGAATTCAAAGCAGTTAAGTAATTATACATATCATCATTAGAAGACAAAATCAAATCTCCATCACAATCAGTTATGATATTCCAATCCATATTCTTACATGATCATTTTATAAATCAAAGTATATATACATCATGACAAAATCTTGGCTGACCACTCAAAACTTCTAAAACAAGCTGATGCATTGTACCATCTACAGTTAACTCATGAACAAGACCATTGATCTCAATCCAATTACGGTCGGGTTTTTTTATAAGATTTCGATTTTTCATTAGCTGCCTCTTCGTTAACGAATCTTCCCACTTGTTAGTCAATAGATACATGTTCCAAAGAAGCATGTAGACACCATCATCATACGGTCCTAACTTGAGCACCGTCTTTGCTGCTGCTTCAACTAATTGCAGGTCTTGTTTTATTAAACAAGCATTCAAAACCGACCTTCAAATAACCACATCCAGTTCCATAGGCATGTTCTTGATCTACTCCATTGCTTTAATAATATGCCCTACACAACAAAAAAACGATCTAGGTTTTTTCAGGTTTTGACCTATTTGAACAAGGCATAACAGGTTGAAAACGGTTTCAAATCATAGTGTATGGAACCAATCTATAACCAGTGGGTATGGTCGGGTATGGAATAGAGTACATGATACCCAATTTCAGCTTTTCGGACCGATCATACCTTGTTTTTTTTGTGCACCTCTACACAAGAGGCCCATCTTTGCTAAACAAGGTTAACTATTAATACTTAAAGCTACAAATGAGTCAAGTTGTAACAAAGTTATTTGGGCTCAAGCTCATATTCGAATCATTCAAGTCAAGCTTTAATTCAACAAGCTGGAAACATAAAAGCTCAAGCGCCTAATTCTTATTCTTATCAAACTATTCAAGTTGTATGAACCAAGTCGTAAGCACTTAAGCAAATGATACAACAAAACAATGCCAAATTTTAAGTTGGATCAAATGGTGCAAGCTTCATCATGTGCTCTTATCATTATTTAAAAAAAATAACAAAAAATCAACAGCTATTACTGCACATCATAATTTTTGTAAGCTTGTGCTTCATTCGGTTAATCACTTTCGGATCAAGTTACATATCAAGTTAAATATATCGGTTCATGTCTTGAGGTCGCATTATTACTATTATCGAGGGATTATAATTTACTTTCCAAATTGGGAGTTTCTTCATGTCTGTATGTGTTGAATAATCCATTCTATATCCAATCTGTTCACAGCAGTAACAAGTCATTAGTAAACATGAACATTATTATCAATTAACAAGAAAAATAAAGGATGAAAATTTATATGTGCGAGCTACCGTCAACTTGAATGTTTATAGTAGTAATTCAAGCTGATTTACCAGCAAGCTTTTACTAAGCTAGTTGAGACTGAGTGACAGTAGTATATATGAAAGCTATAGTCAGCTCAGTTCTTTATAAACCTGTATAACTTGTTAATGAAGACATTATATCAAATCATTTTAATGTTTGACAGCAACTTATGAGAAATTACAAAATAACACAATTTTTTTCAATGATGAAATACATAAGATTTATAATCCCATGAAGCATAAACAAGTAAACAATATAAACATGTATGACCACATAGTTATAAAATATTGCATAAAAGAACACGCGATCAAATTGCAAGATTTAAACTTTTATCAGATTTAGATACCTTCAAATGAGAAGCAATTTTGTCCTTATCAGTAAAAACTCCAATGGACTCAACGACATACTCGGCTCCAGTTTGGGCCCATGGGATCTCTTCCGAGTTCCTATAATTATTTGAAAACAAAACCATTCAACAATTTGGTAAAAAGACATACTAAATTATATCAACTTTACTAAAATTGGACATGTGAAGAGTTAACCTTGAATCGAAAACAATCACGGGTTTCTCACCGAAAAGAAGCATTTTCTCATCCTTAACTTTAAGCTCATGGTGCTTCCACGCACCATGAACACTGTCATACTTAAACATTTAAGTCTACACACAATACACAAATAAATAAATAATCAATAATAAAACTCACTGATTTAATATTAATACAATCAAATTACATATAAAAATGCAAACCATGAACTCCATAGAGATAAAGGGATCATTTACAGCAACAAGTTCAACATCCTCTCTGTAAAGCTACTCTGGCAACCAATTGACCGATTCTACCGAACCCTACACATGCTAATCAAAAGTAAACAACCTCATATCGCTTACAACAACAACAATGGAAGTTAAAGAGTATAAGATTATCACCGTTGATTCCAATCTTGATCTTGCCTACACAATAAAAAAACAAAAGAGTTAAAGTTGAGAAACAGAAGCATGTTAGATCATTATAATTGAAACAAATTTATGAAAATTAGTAGAATTAGTGTACCCATGATGATGATTGTAGAAGCTAAAAAGTGTAATGGAAAATATGGATGTCGACGAGGAGAACAATGGTGAAGTGTTGAGGCTTGCGTTTGGTTTAATAATATAGGGGAGAGGCTGGTGACCGTGACTGAAGTGCAGATTACGAAACAACATATTTACACCTGACCATTCAATGGTGATGAATTAACCGTTCAATTGGAGATGATAGTGAAGAGACAACATGGAATACCTTCGGGTTCAATCATCATTCACATTAAATTTGCTTGGGGGTTATGAAGTATCAATCATTGGGCAAGAACAAGCTACTCTGGAATGTGAAGGGTGGAGGGTATTAAGGGTATCACATTTTACATGTTAACTAAAAATAAAATATAAAATTACACTAATAACCTTGTAAGTGTCTTAATGTACACTTAAGTGACAAATTTACCCCTATCAAATAAGCTTTATTAAATTGTATATGTAGCTTTAAAATTAGTACCCATGACAAAATTACAATATGATACATCACTCCTCCTTTATCTATAATCTATATTATCTTATTAAGGAGGAGTGACGGCTAGGATGGTAATTTTCAGTTCCGTACAACTTAAGAAGCAACATGCACAGGTGATTTATGCTTACATAATGAGGGTATAATTGGAACTTTGTGGAACATTAAGACACTTAGAAGGGTATATTAGTAAATTTGTATTCACAATTTAGTTAAAAGTATAAAATTGTTCCCCTTAATGCCCCCACTCTCTTCCTAACCCCTGCCAATTAAACCTAGCTAATTATGATTTGTGTACGTTGAGAAGCCAAGAGGCCAGACATGGGCTGATTGCTCTTTGATGCACTCATTAATTCACTCAATTAAACCTAGCTATTATGATATGTATACGTTAAGAAGCCAAGAAGCCAAACATGTGCTGATAAGAATGAGAAACAAACCTTAGAAATTGACTCCTGGACAAGCTATAGAAACCTAAATCTGGAGTTAGAAGAAAGAATATGTCAAGTGCTTTGGTATATGTGGCTTTGAATCAAAGATTTTAAGGCGATTGTCCTGAATGTTGATACCCCGAGACTTGGCCGAAGGGAAGCTGATATCAAGAACAGGTATATCACACTTCATTTCATTATGAAAATCGCTCGACTCGTATAAATAAGTAACTTTGTTAGCGATATAAATCACCCGATTTTTTTATTTTTTTTTGTAATTGCTTGATTGAGAATCAATCCTTGTCATGATTATTTTGTGGTAATTAAATGCACACAACCTTTTATTCATGGTCAATTGTTTAAACAAACAGAGAGAACTTCCCTTCGGACGTTTAGCTGAATGCTCAGTTTGTTTACGACCCTATACACAATTGCATAAAGTTAATAGGAAGTTTTAGGATGATTTTACAGTTTGGTGACTTGCGTTAAATTTTCTTGTAGGAGTTATGCCCAAATATTTTAGCTCCGTGTGGTCATTGGCTCAGTTTCGTTTCGTTGAAGGTTGTCGTTATATTGCTGCTTTTGGCCATCAAAAGAATTCAGTGGTTATTCTCGGCTTGGATGGGAGGTGAGTTATCTTTAAGTTGATAAGCGTCTTGACAAATCTATTGTATTTTCTTTTTATATAATATAAGTGTGTGAGAATGAAATTACCACCAGACCAGTTTTTATTTTTACTCTGATTCACCATTTTAACTTATTCACTTACATTAATTAATTCATTATATCGTTAAATAGTTAAATTTCACTTTATTTTTGTTTATAAATAGGCGATTATATTTGTGACTGTATGGTCATTCTTCAAGAGTTTGTTTCGAAGGATTAACAGAATGGTAGCTGAGCTCTTATGGCTTGAACTTGTTTGGATCGTTGATTGGTGGGCTGGTGTTAAGGTATTGTTTATTTACAAATAATAATCAGTTGTGTTATTGTAACTAATTAATTAGGGTTTTGTTATATTTACTAGATTAAAACATGGACTGTGTGATTGTGTGATTATGTTTTAGCACGATTCTCAATTTGTTTACATTATGTTGTTTTTGAACTTTCTAAATGGTGTGATTTCTTATTGTTGACAGGGTGCTGTTGATTTTTAAGCAACTGATATTTTGAATCTGATCTAACATCTGGAACCCTTGTAGCAATTGCATTGAAAAGCGTTCGTACTATCCCTAATCAGTTTCAAACGGAGGACGTTTTCCACGACTGAGGCGACGTGTAACGCTTTAAGGTATTTGGATATATTTTAAATCTGAGCTGTGTTCATGCCGTTTCCATTCGATATGCATTTGACACGTTAGAGATAAAAGCATAATTTGAATCAAAATGGGTCAAAACTGCCACCTTTAATTTTGTTGTTCACTTTTATTATGTTCTACGACTAGACGAAAGGCGACCTAAGCACTTTTTTTATTATTAATTATGTTGATTTTTTTACTTGCTAACTGATGCCATATTTGCTTATATTTTAGGGTGATGAAGATAGATTTTCAATACATATTCATCTGAGTTGTGTTTGATATGCATTTGACCCGGTTTTTAAACGGGTCATGATAGTTGACCCAAACTTGTATTTTTCCGTGTCGGGTTTAGGTTGGGTTTGGGTTTGGTTTGGTTTCAGGTCGTGTCAAGAATTGCCGCCCTAATATAAAGTAATTGTTTTGACCCGAACCGGTTTTGACTTGTTACTGAATTCGCTTATTTTGAAACTTTATGTTATATCCCTGTGCTATTGATCATTGACCTTAGATAGAACTTTACTTTACGTTTGTAAGGGTCCCGGTTCTTGTTCTTCCATCAATCCCAAAAGATCCTTTGGACAACCTGATGGAATGGTATGATGAATCACAGAGTGTTTTTGACTCATTGAAAGGGATAATGCTATCATCATATGAAAAACAAATGACCCTTTACTCAACACAAACTTGTACCACAAGAAAAGGTCATGGTTATCGATTCTCGGTGCGGGGAAAACTTTGCAGTCCATAAGGTTTTCTTCTAACCTGTTGTGTTTTCCATAAATCTTTTTGTTCTTAATTTGTAATAGATTTGGCGGTTTTAGCCCATTTATATTGGTGGGTTATGTTTTTTATATTTGTATTCAATACATTAGTTATTCCTGAAATCTGGTTTACAGGTGAAGAAGGATGATGAGTGTATGACTCAAATGTTTGATGGTTGTGCAAGCTGGTGGACTCAGGGCCCTAATGCTGCTTTACAGGTCATTCTGATTTTGTGTATTGTTGATTTTTTCTTCATTGATCATTGGTAGAGAATTCTCATCATTAAAGGAGCTATTTTATAAAAAGTAAAATATATGTATATTTTAAATCTTTTTGTAAACATGCTAAAATTATTTCAATAGCTTGTTATATGTATGTTCATGCTTATACATATGTGTATTAATATATCTGTTCATAGTTTTATTCTAAAATACATGGATTTCTTAGTTTAGCACTTTAGCAGTAATTTCTTTTTTCTAATTTCTATCTAAGTAAATGTAGTTGGTCTGGGCAAATCTGTAAGTTGTTCTTAATGGTGCTTACTTGTTTAGGCGGGTTCATATTAAGCTGGCATGGGAAATGGGTTATACTACTGCTAGATATGGGCATGTAATGTTTCCTGAGAATGTTTATGAGCCAGCACTCCAATGTGCTGAGCTTTTGCTTCAAGGTGTAGGAAAAGGTTAGTTTTTAAACAAACAAAATAGCTATGTTATTAACTTATTACTAGAGGTGGGCCAGGTGGCAAAATGGGTGGTTCAGGTATAACTGGGTCGTATTTAGTAAATGTTGAAAATGGGTTAGGTTGACCCCGAAACTCTATCTGTCCAAAGCATTTTATTTGTTATGAAGATTTAGTGTGTCAAATTCGATTAAAAAGTCATATAATTTAATAGTAATGTTTGTTATTTACTTGGAGATTTTACATATTGTTTTTGCAGGATGGGCTTCTCGAGTATTTTTTTTCAGACAACGGATCAACAGCAATTGAAATCGCTCTAAAGATGGCATTTAGGAAATTCTTGGCTGACAATAATTTGCTTTTGGATCTTCCTCAGTATAACACTGATGAAAGCAATATCGAGCTTAAGGTGTCTCTTTTTATCTAAGTTCATTTGATTATTAGTATGCAGTATTACATACACTTTCAATAACACTCATATGCCTCTTCCATCTTCTTTTTATTATAACTTAAAAGACAATGATTAATTCATCAATGACTAAAAGAAAATCTATTTATATGTGTAGGTTAAAATATTATAAAAATGGATCATAAAACTCCCTCATCAGCAGAGCTCATTTTTAGCACTTGTTTTTGTTAAGTAACTAAAATGTATGGCTAATTAATAAAACACTTTGACTATCCTTTAGGTTAGCACTTAAAGGATCTTATCATGGAGACACATTGGGTGCTATGGATGCACATGCCCCATCACCGTACACTGGTTTTCTTCAGCAACCATGGTTAACAAATTATCTTTTTAATGCTTTCACTTACGCAACCGCAGCAACGCGCGGGTCACCTTACTAGTACATTATAAAGGAGGAGTTATGTACAACAAGGTAATTTGCATTTCCGTACAACTTAACAAGCAACATGTACAACATATTTAAGCAAGAAATTTAAGGGTATTATGGGCATAATTGGGACAATTAAGACACTTAAGAGGGTAATATAGACATTTCATCCACCTCCTCCTTTACAATATCAAAAGACTTTTACAATACTACCCTCCTTCTTCCATCCATACCCTTCAATCCTTTGCCTTCTTTCTTCATCAATATAGATCATTAACCTCTTGTCCCTTCAAGTTCCGTAACCTTAAGGATCAAATTGAATGAGATTGATTGTGAAATTCAAGTCCTCCTTTTATAACATTCAATTGAAGGCCTACATAAACTATCTTGCCTAAAAAAAATGCTTTTGTAAGAACTATTACTTATTTTACTATTTGCATTTTCTTTGTTTGTTGCACAAAGTTTGCAATGTTTTATATTTTTTTTTTTATTTATGCACCTAGATTTGGACAAGCACATTGCAACGAACAATTTTGATTGCAAATCAAATTGCTGGATTTCCCAAGGTTAGTTTTACATGTCACATAAATTGCTTCTTTGATCATTTATCATTTGTAAAATTTGTGTAAATTATTCAACATTTCATGTTCTCATGATTCTAGGTAGTGATCAGTGATCACCTCTTTGACTTTTGCTAATCGGTTAGTGATCGTGACTTACAAGTTATATGTTACTTTGGTTATGAATGTTTTTTAAGAGGAACACACAAACTCTTTTTATTTCTTTAGCCTTTTTTTATTGTGATTTACTTCTTTGATCCTCCATGTTGATGAGATAATTAAATGGAAGATCACTTAATATGTTATGACGATATGTATTATGACGATATGTATTTTGGATCATTGTTTTTTTATTTATAAATGTTGGGTGCAAATGCTTTCTAAAAAAAAAAAAAAAGTTGTCACCGGAGAAGAAGGCGGTGACGTTGCCGGAGAAGGTGGAGGCCGCCGGAGACTCGCCGGAAAAGATGGAGGCCCATCATCCACACCCCAGGCCCGGCAAGGGAGGCCCGTCGTTGATATGACCGTTGACGTGGCGGCCGGTCGGCCTTGCCGGGGCTAAACCACACCCAAAGGTCTTAATAACTAATCATGTACTCATTGAAAGGCTACAATGCTACTTGACAAGTTGACATTTAATATATAAACCATTTTGTTGGGCACTAATGTTATCCCACTGCACTTGATGAGATAAATGTTGATGTATGTGACGGTATGACGTATGAAGAAATAAAGAAGAACATAAAAAAAATGCTTTTGTAAGAACTATTACTTATTTTACTATTTGCATTTTCTTTGTTTGTTGCACAAAGTTTGCAATGTTTTATATTGTTTTTTTTATTTATGCACCTAGATTTGGACAAGCACGTTGCAACGAACAATTTTGACTGCAAATCAAATTGTTGGATTCCCCAAGGTTAGTTTTACATGTCACATAAATTGCTTCTTTGATCATTTATCATTTGTAAAATTTGTGTACTTTCTTTACGTTATAGATACAATGGCGTGCACTTGATGAGATAAATGCTGGTGTATGTGACGGTATGACGTATGAAGAAATAAAGAACATGCCTGAAGAATACGAGTATGTTAAATATGAAATATTCGATTTTTTTTTCTTTTTTGTAATTTTATACCTTTCCATTCAATGGTCTTTTTTTTAAAGGTCAAGGAAGAAAGACAAACTCAGGTATCGATATCCTCGTGGAGAGTCGTATCTCGATGTGATACAAAGGTATTGAATTCAAATACAAGGAAAAATCTCTGTTGAAAATATAGAAAGTAAATAATTAAAGTTTTGGTATTTTAAGCAACGTCAAAAGTTTGCAGTTGTGCATATAACAGGTTGGAGCTGGTTATTATTGAGTTAGAACGACAACGCGCGCTTGTTGTAGTCGTATCTCACCAGGTAAGACAAGGCAACCACAAAATTTTACCTCCACAAATGGGTAAAAAAAACGGGTTAAACGTGTTTGTAAAGTGTATTTTAATACATGTGTATGTATCAATATAGCTTTTGAATAATATTTAGGGCATTAGCTTTTTATTAACATTTTAAAAACAAATGAACATTATTTTTGGTGGGCATGGCCCAAACCATATGTAAATTACCTATTACCCAACTCATCCATTTAAAGATTTGTGCAATGCAAACATGGGTTTAATGAATTTGTGCATTGCAGGCTGTTATAAGAGCTTTATATGCCTATTTTGCTGATATGTCATTGAAAGAAATTTCACACATAGAGGTAAACAACAAAATATTAGATCAATCTTTTTGGTCTTTTAATCTTTGAAAACACGTTAACACGTTTGAATATCGGGAATTTCAGATGCCGCTTCATAGGAAGTTTTGGTACCGAAAAAAGATACTGACTATATTTTCCTCGCGTAACGAACCCGCTGCAACGCGCGGGCATTACCACTAGTAATGTATTATAGATTAGTGGAAAACAATCCAATAAAAAAGGAAACTACTAACAAACAAGTGGCTTATTACAATAACAACGAATTTTTTAAATCCAACAAAAACTTACAAAAATAACTAAAATAGATTTCCCCACTTAAGTGGAAAAATCATAAAATAAAAACAATGTGACCTCGAGATTAAGGTCATAAACACTTATAGTAGTGAATAGTGATATAATCCGATGCAGTGCTTATGTAGCACCACAACTCTAAGTTACTTATCTTATCAGAGCTAAACTTGACTTCATTATACAGCTTCGTGACATATTAGAGCGGTCGCGTGTGGCGGCCGGCAGCTCTTCCACAAAGACGAGCGTTTTTCGGTATTGGAAATTCATCTCTAATTGACCCCGAGTTTGTGTAAACACGTAAATAAAACTGTTGGCCGAGGTATTGTCGGGCCCAAAACTCGGTCCTTACATTCCACATACCAACATTATCTAGCGGTACGTAAAGAGCCGACCACGACTTTGGATACACTTGAATGGTGCTACGTGCAACACCATCGCGAAGATTGTAACCTTTTCGACTAGACTCGCTCCATATGCCTCCATCCATTCTGTCAACATATAACAATGTTACTATTACATTTAATTTTTGTGTCAAACTTAAGAATTGGTATGGGCCTTGTGGGCTGGGCCCAATTGGTCCATAACAGAAAATGCTAAATTTGAAGTTTTTTTTGGTACTTACCCAACAACAAAGAATTGGTAGCCATCAAGGTGATAACTCTGGACAATATCCTCAGGATTTTGGAAGACAATTTCAACGAAAGTTCGGTAATCGGCCCCCATAACAGCGGTATCAAGATGCAATCTCCGTCCTTGGGGCCGATCGGAAATGCTTCCAACTTTAAAAACACCTCCAATGTTGAAATAATCAGCAAGCTTCAAGGGAGTGTCAGCGGGCTTAAACGAGACACCATTGAGCCCATATCTTTGCTTGCCATCAACTCTTCCAGCCGAGCTTTGGATGATGATGGTTCGGCTAGTGTTAATCATACCATAATGGTATGAGCCTTGTGGGTTGGGCCTAGGCCCACTTGCTGTAAGATTGGACCTAATGGATCGGGCCTGGTTAAGGGACCAGTCAACTTGGATTGTTGGGCCACCAGGGATTGGGCCAGAGACTTTGCCTGCAGAGTTGGAGTAATGAAGAACTCCAGTGGTGGTCAAGATTGGGGTAGTGAACCGGGACGAGACAACAATGTAGTAGTCTTGGCCCGGTTGGTCAGCTGTGATCAACACAGAGTAGGATTGACCGCAATGAATGTCGAGAGAAGAGTACATTTGTTGCATCGTGTGTGTCCCTTCGACTTCCACAAGTTTCATCCTGTGGTTTTGAATGCGGAAATTGAGCGAGTTTTGTAATCCAACGTTTGATATTCTCAATCGGTATGTTTTTCCTGTTTTTCATATACGGAATGTAAGCATGTTTATAATCAACTAATATCAATTACATAGTCTGGTTTTTAGCCGATAATTTCTCAAATATTTTGTTTTTTGGTACAAAACTAGTAGGTTATAGTCCCTTTTCGTAACCTACTAGAATTGTACCAAAACCCATAAGCCCGACGTAAAAGAATTAGTGTCTTTTATGTTGGGTTCTTGTTAGAGCAAAAGAGATAATTAATTAACCCTAGAAAAATGACCTTGTTGAACTGTGATCGTAGAACCATTTGGGCCATGTCCATTAATAAGAATTCCATCAGGATTTGGAAGCTTATGTCCTCGATCTAGGATTGCCTTTAAGGCCTGAGAAAAAAACAAACATGTACCTTTGACATTAGCTATTGGAAATCAAAGGCGCGTTTAGCAAGTAGTCATAAAATAACATAATAAACTTTCCAAAAATATACATTGTTATGAAAATTCCCAAAAACATAAATTATTAAATTATTATAAATACACGGGTTAAATAAAATGTTGGGGTAGGTTCACGTACAAACAGTTTTTTCGTACGAACTGTACGAATCAAAGGAAAAAACACGCGGGGCCGTGTATAACTAGAGTAATTATATAATTACTCTAGTTATACACGGCCCGCGTGTTTTTTTCTTTGATTCGTACAGTTCGTACGAAAAAGTTGTTTGTATTTGAAATTTTGTCAATAAATGTAAATGTATAAACTTAGTAATAAAAAAATTATATCTTTAAGAATTCGTGTGTTTGCACAGGATAAAAAAAATATAACGTGATCTCATAACACGTACAATTGTCAAGATATGTTTGAAAAAAAAAAATAAACTTTGATATTACAGTTGTATAATTTGTTAACGAATATAATATTGAATTTAGTGATATTTTGAGATTTAAATAGAAGCTCGTAAATAGAAAAAATAATTTTATTTGGGAATTCTTAATTAGTTTTATATTAAATATATTTGTTTAATGATATAATAACTATTAATAATTAAATAATAAGTATCTATAAATAAATAAAAAAGATAGAAGAGAAAATAAAATAAAAAAATATGATGACCTCGTTGACATGTATAAAAGATATGTTCTTTGCTAAGTAGTTAACTCGAACGATATATCGGTGATATATCATCGATATCTCGGTTATCGGTCATCAACCGATATATTGGTACCGATATTTTGACCGATATTTTATACCAATATTATTGGTGATGTTGGCCGATATTTGACCGATTTTTACTGATATTTGACCGATATATCACCGATATTCCAGATATTGGTGTTTTTCTTCTTAGTTCTTTCATTTTTCTTACTTCTTATAGTTGTTAGTATTGTTTTAAGTCTTAATTGTTAATAATTAGTGTTGAATATTAGTGTTTTAAGTCTTAACAAGTTCCCACTTGCTACAATTGTTAGAGTTTTGCAAGTTGTAAAAGGTTAATTTGTTAATGGTGAGAGAGTATATTGAATTGTTAGTGTTAAATTGCTATATGTATGGATTTTGCATGATATAAAAATTGCCGATATCCACCGATATCTCACCACGATAACCTATATCTCAAATATCAGTTCTTCACCGATATTCGATATTTTACCGCATTAACTGCTTAGGTTCTTTGGAAATTCATAATTAATTTTAAATGTTAAATTTATTTGGTTAAGAATGTATATAATAACTATTGACAAATAAAGAATAAATATTTATAATTAAATATGAGAGAGCGACGGTAAACAAAAAACAAAATGGTCCATATGTTAACATGTGTCCCCGTAGTTTTTTTTTCTTCTTATTTTCCTATGGTATATTTGACAGAGAAGATATTTTTTCTTCTTTGAGATTTCATTATGGTTTAAAGTCATAGAACCTAATTAAACAACAATTAACCAATACAATCAAGTAAAATTAGTTTGCATTTAAAGGACCAAAGACAACTATATGTTCAAACAAAAGACATTTTGAAGAACAGTTGTCTTAAATTTATTATTTTATTATATTTTCATACGTATAAATAGACTAAAAAATAAGTCTGACTAGTGACCCACTTGAAAGTAGTTAGTCAATTATAGACACAAATTCCTTGCTTCAAAAGTAAACAAAGTATGTATCACTCCTTCCGCAATTGATGCAAACATTAGTTAGTTGGGCCACTTTAAATCATTGGCGCCAAATTTAGAATAGAACATTCAAAAGACAATATCATAAACATTAAAGAAAAGCTTAAAAATTTTTGTAATAATTCTAACTTCTAAGTAACTATTATATAAAACTATATAGAACTATAATAAAAGATATATATTAGAACTTTATATAAACCCAAAATGTGTAACAAATCATAGATTAAACATAAATCAAGAGAAACAAAGATGAGGCTAGAATATTTACCGTGTGGTTAGACTTGTACCAATCTCCTATTAGAACAGTAAAATCATCCGTAGGTTCATCAAATGGGACAGGGATTCTTGGACGACTAAGAATCCTGATACCCCCAAAGCCGCCAGCAGCTTTGTGGAACCCTAGAGAAGGAAAGTAGTAAAAGCTTCCAATTTGATCCTTAACCTGCATGATGTATGTGAAGTTTTTACCCGGTGGGATCGGGCATGTTGTTCCATACACCCCATCTTCGAACGAATTTCTTCTTTGTTGAATCCCATTCCTACAAAAGCATGTTTTCGTGATCAATGCATTTGAAAAATTGTAATAAGCAAGGGTTTTTATCGGGGAAATAACCGAAATGGTTTTTTAACAAAGTGATTATACCATTTTAAGCGCCAATTTTTAACAAAATGACCACCAACTTCACTACATGGTGTCATGAGTTACACATGTAGCCTACGACGTAACTTCTTTTTTTAAATCCTTTTACTAGATATGTGTTCTTGGGCGTAGAACAAATTCTCACTATGAACACCATCAAACATACCATGAAATTTGATCTGATTGACCACTAAGGTGCCACTTTTTAACCCTTGTTCCAATTTACCATCAAGACGGTGTTTTTGCAGTCTAGAATTTCATGGTGGGTTCATTGGTGTTGATGGTGTGACTTAGTTCAACATGACAACAGATTGCTCCCAAGAATGTTATGGTTGTTAGAGGTACGTATAGTTTGCCTACATGATCTCACCCTCCTCATACCCTACTTTTAGCTTTGCTATTTGTGAGATTTAGTCGGTATAATGATTGTTGTTGTATAGTGACTTTATGGCTTCTTTTGAAGTCAAACGCAATTGAATAGAAAGAACAAGACACGAGAGATGGTGGAGGAGATTCAACCAAACACTTTCTTTTGCCTAAAACATAGGGCCAAAATACATAATTTATATTGGCATGTTTGGCTCAGATTAAATTTTTTTTTGCCTGCGTTATGTATTCTTTATCTAGCGTCCTACAAGTTCGTAATATAAAAGCCATGTTCAAATATATATTTGATAAGTAGAGAAAGGTTCTTGTACAAATGTTTATTATCCTAGAAATAGCCTTTACCTGTTAAAGTTTAACATTAGAAGTGAATGAGAGTATTTTTTGAATTTTTTTTGCCATATGGTTAAATATATATTTTCATACTGAAATCTAAAAAAAAAATTATTGTAGAGTAATTACTGTAATGACGTAATTACGCTAGAAATATTTTTTTTATTTTTTTTATATCATTCATCTATAAAGCATGTCTAAGTATATTGGAAAAAAATTTCACAAAAAAAAAAACCCCTTCACATCTCTTGCTTAGTAAGTTAAGCCTATTTGATCTTTGCTCTAGATAAGTTTATAACTTTTTTTTTATAACTTTGTTACAAACCAGTTTATAAATCATGCTTATGAACAAACTACAAAACACGATCTGTGTTCTAACGCAATAAATACTTAATGGAAGTAGCTAGTTTCCCGTTAAAAATTGAATAAACTAAAAGACAATTGCCTTTTAGCGCCTGTCACCTTTGTATCTAAAAAACACATGTAAAGTATTATTTACGTAACTTTGAGATATTCGATATTTATGTAATATAAACATTTTTAAAAACTTGTGTTATTTCATATGTCACGAGCTTTATGTCTGAATATTTACAACTTCAAGAAATACCAGAATTTAGTACAAGATATATTTAAATAAGGGGTAGGCTAAAGTGCTAAACCATCCGCCTCTTACCCTCTTGAAAACGTCTAAATAAAAGGAGTCATTTTGGTTTATTTAGTATGAAAAGGAAAAAGAGGAAGGGATATAAATAAAAGTGGCTGGGTAGGATAAGTTTACCAATACCTTTAATATATACTTTAGCAATATATTTATATATAAAACTAAATATATTATTTATTTTATTTATGTGTACAAGCATAAATATGTGAGTATAACTATAACTATATATAAAAATAAAGATGAATACGTATAAATAAAATAATTAAATATATATGTACATGACGTACCTAAGCAAAGCTCGAGTTTTAGTTAAACTGGCTCATCTAGTATATAGAGCAAAAATAGAGAATATCTCGATATATAGTTGGTTCAAAAATGGTTCAAATGTAATAGTTAAGTAATGTCTTGGGTGCCATGTATTTTCGCTTTCTAACTTACGGCTGGATAGCTTTTTGTCGTTTAAACTAAACTTTCTTCATTATTATTCATTATTATTGTTATTATAAAAATATTATTATTTGTTATTATTATAAAAGAATATTATATATATACTTGATTCATATCCACCATGCTTTGAAAATTTTGATATATGAAAACTTGTTATCTTCATCGGTTAGAGTACCTATTGACTTCGTGACATTCTTTACTGCAATTTAATATGTTTTGGATACCCCAAAACAGATCTACGTTATGTCGCCATCTTTTACCGGTATTTGGATCATCAATAAACTCACCAATTCAGATATACACTCCTCCTCATCTTCTTCTATAAATTATCGTGTTATTTATTGTTGCAAAATCTTTTACATTTTCAATACCAAAAGATAAATAAATAGAATCATAACTAATAACTTTGTAATAATAATGGGTAAGATTAGAAACAGGGAATTACCAGGAGATTAGAAAAGGTTCATCTAAGCTGTTAATGACGTTGATAATGAGATTATCATTTGTAACAGAATGAATAGTAGGCCCAGGAAACTGCCCATTAATCAAAATCCCCTACAATTCAAACACTCATTGTTACTAAATCAAAAAAAAATAAAATAATAATAATAAAAAAATAAAAATAAAATAATAATAATAATAATAATAATAATAATAATAATAATAATAATAATAATAATAATAATAATAATTAAAGTAGATTCGAATGGTAGTAGAGATAATACATAATTTACCCATATTTTACAAGAACATATTCAACAAATAAATCAACACTACAATAGCGGCGACCTATGTGGCCGCTATTGCTCTAATTTGTTGTAGTGCAATCATTTTTTTGTCAACTGTAAGAAATTGTTAAAATGCACATTCGAAAAAAAGAAGTGTGAAAATATTATGTATATGCATAGAACCTTTCATAGGTGTGACCATAGGCGAAGCTTAACGAGGGCCAGAGGCACCCACCGAGTTTTTACTCAGTAGTGTAAATATCCCGGGATTTATTAAAAAAAATTGTATTTTTTGAGTCTGACCCGCCACCAATTTAAAACAAAAATTAGGTCTCGTGACTTTCGGCCTCACCATCCAAATATTTAAGCTTCGCTACTAGGTGTAACTTATGTGTAGCAGTGTAGGTAGTATTAGAGGTGTACACAAGTGTAAGTCATGTGTAACCAAAGTATCGCCTACACGTAATCTACACATGATGTGTATGTAAATACTTGAAAAACTTAAAAAAACATATGATGGAACTAATAAATCTTATTTATGGTAACATATACATTTGTATAATAGAAGTACATTTTAAAAATGTGAATCACTCGTCTAAAGTTAAATAATTTAGGTTTCTTCTTTTTGTTCTCGTAAAACTCTAGTGTTATATAATATATAACAGCTAATAAAGTAAGCTTAATGACTCAAACCCAAAACAAGTTGAAGTTGATTAGACTAGAGTTACACGAACCTGTTGACGAACACCAAGCGGATAGATATCGCCATAGGTGACATTCCAGTCAAAGAATCGGTACGGGTCTTCGGCGCCGACATTGGCAATGAGCACCGCACAGATGGCGAAGCAAAGGGCTAAGTTTATCGGCATTGGGGTTTTAGTTGCACCGACGGAAAGAGGAAGAAACAAATGAGAAAAGTGATAGTGGTACGAGTTGGTATAGTGGGAGGATGGGATTGAAAGAAATAGGTGAAGATTCGAGAGGGAAATAAATTAGAAAGCATGTTTGGTTATACTACTTTTTATTATTTTTGAATATTTTAGTAGATTATTATATCTCATAAAAATGAAAGTAAAATTGTTTATTGACAGGCAATTCACAATTGTACTCGCGTTAGATCAAGGTTGTTATCAAGTTGTGATGCGAATCATACAACCGTGTCAAGATATTAATGTCATATTACCACCAGCAAACATTAACACTTGAGAAAAGTTGTAAAATAAAAATTGCAAAATTGAAAAAAAAAAGGTAGACGTGAAAATATTGAACCATGAATACCCACGTAAAAATTAGATCGAACGTAGAACATAGAAAATAATAATTAAGTCAATTTAGGATCCGCGTGTTGCAAGGGGACCGTTTAATAGAAAAATCAGACGTAAAATGTTGAATCACACACGCATGTTTGCGGCTTGCAAAATTGGAACCGAAATGTAAATTGAAAAAATTGTAAAAGATGAAAAGCATAAGGGACTAAAGTTGAAAGTGAAAAGTGTTAGGGTGAAATTGTTAAAGATGAAAAGAATTGGGGTTAAAGAAAGAAACAAAGCACAAATTTATACAAGAAATCATGCCTATGGTGTAACGAACATTGCATATGCAAGTTGGTAATTAATATATACTAGTATTAAGCCCTCCCCCCCCCTGTTGGGATAGAGGATGTTAAACTGTGCCAAGTAGCAGCAATGTCACACCACGGCTAGTGACCACCAACAGCGACAAAGTTCGTATAAAAAAGAAAAAAAATATTAATGATCGGATATTAGCCGTTTTGGATTTCTAATCATTTGTTCTTTTCAGGTTCAGCAGAGTCCAAGATCATCACACTTTAAAATTCTACCTGCGGGGTTTTACCGCAAGGCGCGTGATATACCAAGATCCAAGTCAATGGTCACAATAGACGACAACTATATAATATGAAAACGACGTAAGAAATCATCACACAGTTTAAAGCCTAACCAAAACGATACAGTGGAGGCAATTTAAAAGTTTTCAAAACCATGAAACCAACTATAAGTACTTCAAAAAGTTTGAAACCAAAGTTTGACAACTTGAAAGACAATATGAGACTCCGTGCGACTCCAATGCGCCTAGTCTTGCTGCTACCTTAGCGAGCTGAGAAAACATGCTATGTTAGTCAACACATGAAATGTTGGTGAGTTCACAGAATTTTGAGTTTGCAAAGTAAGTAAATGTTCAAAAACCCGAGCCAACAATCCCTACATCTGTACCTGATGCTAGCTAGACATCTTACATGATTCTAAAGTGTTATGAACCATTGCTGTACGTTTGTAAGTTGCCTTTAGTGCCCGCCACCGGTCATCACTCGGCTTCGTAAGTTAGATAGGATAAATATGCACTCGTCCGACCTCCAGTCGACCCGAGTGGGACTTGCCAGACCCAATAGATCTATTCACACTTTCCCCGTTATGTATCCACATATTAATGGTTCACAAGTTAGAAATGACTTAAGATGAAAAGTCGCCTAGTACCCATGTATAATGTAATGCCGTGGTCTAAAAAGTTAGAGTTTATCCCACATGTTTCTCCCCTGAAAATGAAAACAGAAACAGTGGTGCTGTGAAACTCACCTTAGGTTGCGTCTCCTAGTAAGTAAATATAAGGCGTGTTATGCTAGTCCCGACTACTGGAAACCTACCATAAATAGCCTATAAGTGTTTAACCGATGATACGTTTGTCTAATAACCTTTAGTTATCCAAGACCTTGAATTGGTATCTTTGCGAAAGTATTTGACGTTTGACACGAACACACAAGACTCAACATTCCGTTGGTGACCCGTTATTTCAGTTTAACAAGCATATATAGTTCTCACACAAGTATTGCACATAAAACACTTGATTTATTTCAAAGATTCACAAAATTTCACATGGGTGCGAATGAGTGGCCTTTCCTCTCATTTGCACCCTCCAGCCATGCGAATGAGAAGATTTCCCTACCATATTCACACCTTCGACCGTGCGAATCAGAGCCCATTCGTACCGTTGAGCTGAAAAACTATTTTGACGATCAAAAACCCTTCAAATCCGATTGAAAACCCAACAAATCATAACCAAACTCTGTAGTAACATCTATCTAACCTAATAGCATGTTATCACACCTGATTCAGTCATCAATTTGTTCATTTTGCATATGAAATCACATATTTCTCAAAATGGCAAATTATGGAGATGCCACATCAATTGCATGAAAACTTTACCCAAAAAGGACAGTACTGAAATCAACTTATAAACATCATTTTCTAGATTATCCAACTTAGATTCAATAATCCTAATATGTTTCTAACATGTTATTATCCTTATGTTCCCATTATAAGCCCTAGATCTATAACATAAATCTCCAAAATGGGTCAATGTTCACAAAACATCAATCAATCATTCACACATCATCTAATCATGTTCCTAAACAATCCCAAATCATTTAAACATCAATCTATTATCATTCTATCAACACAAAACATAAAAATCCCAATTATATGGTGGTGTGCGTGGGTTTTAACAAAACTTAAACTTCTGTTATTTAAAAATGGCAAATTCCCACAGGAGATGCCAAAAACTATAGTGAAAAGGGGATTAAGTCGGAAAATAGTAAAACACTTTCAAGTTTTAAATTTATAATCTAAAACGATAGTTGCTAAAAGTTCTAGACCCCACACAACAAACAAATGTATCTATCGTGAGTAGTATAGAAAAGTGCAAGTACGGAGTATCGAATCCAAGGACACGATTTTTACTACTCAGCTTTCCTAAAAATTACTAAGAGACTTTTAGAATGCAAGAAGAAAAGTAGAAAAGAGATGTAAAAGAAATCAATAAGAAAACTAAGGTGTTGCTTTGGGATCAGATGTTGCCTGGTATGAAATAATAGTAGACTTTTATTAAGTGGTGTGCTTAAGTTGCGCACTTGTGCTTTACTTAGAGTTACATAACTACATTCTCTAGAGGTGACTGTTTTTGTAACACCCCAACCGATGGCGGAAACATCGGGATGTCACGTATTGATGATTGTTCAGTAGCTCATGGTAAATAATAAGTTTCAATAAATGATTTAAATAAATTACATACAATTGTTCTAAGAATTTGTACATCAAAATAACAAATACTAGCTACGCATCTTCAAGCATTTACTCTAATCTTCGAGCAAGCTATAACCTGAAACATGTTAAGTTTGAAAATATTTTGGGTCAACAAAAGTTGGTGAGAATTACATAGGTTTTTGATAATTGAATAAAAATGTTGTGCAATTCATGTGTCATGTTAATCTAGCCCATATGTGAGAACATATTAGAAATAAATCGAGTGCATAATCAACCCTGCTGACTGTTATAAAATGATACATACCATACACTTATGGTCCAAATGAATATGTTATGCGATAACAAACACCCACGTAACCTTTGTAGGAGGCACGTATCCGGGTGGGATTGTCAGTCCAATAGATCTATCAATGTATACCGTCGGCTGATCAATGTTAATGATTATGCTAGAATGGTGCTTACTCTAATCATGCTCAAGACATAATGCAACATAGAAAACACATAGACACATTGATGATTGAATTGCAATGAATATGTTATAACATGTTTCACCCCAAAAACGGTGATAAATAAAAGGGGCTATGTAAAACTCACCTGAAATTCGCTGTGTAAATACTAGCAATTAGCAATAAGTCTGAACTTGGATTAATTGAACTCTTGTGTCCTATAACAAGTAAAGGACGTCTTAAATTCTAATGCAAGTAAGCTTGTTTCGTTTCTTAGTTGTAAAGATAGTTTATTAAACTACCTAGACTCGCATTGAACGAATGCGCGTCTTAAAGTGTGCATGACTTAACGAACCGATAGTAACTTCGTTTGTTTTTCTTGAAAATATATGCGTATGTATAGTTATTGGAAATAAATAAGTTATTGAAGTTATTGGTAAAGACACATTTTGTATAACGAAGTAATATTTACGTAGCTTGACTCAAATGTTAATTCGTCTCATAACTTGGATAGTATATACATGTACTTATTAATAAATATAAATATTTCTATTTATGACGACGTAAGATTTGAAAGTTAGAATTTATTTGTAAAAACATAATCTCGTTTACACATAATCATAAACTTGAAATGCTGATTTGTTTCTTATATTTTATAAAAATTTGGGCAGAGTCTCCTCTGTTTTTGTAAGAAACCAGACGACGCAAGTCGTCCATTTTATCTCAATACTCAATAGTCAAATTTCGCAACACAAATCAAAATCTAACTAAACTTTTACACGTGACAAGTGATTAACTTTCTAAAGCTAAAAAAAATGAAAGTAAAACATACGCTTTGACAAATAATACATATATTTATATAGTGCGCCATTTAGATAATTCTTGTAAAAAAAAATATATATATATATATTGTCGTAGGTTAGTCATTACTCAACTCGATCAAACTTAACAATAATAATATTTATTTCCGTTATAAGCCGACTCAGTTCGCTTAAGTTAACAATAAAAAAAATAACTTTTGTTATGGTTCGGTTCGTTTATACTTTTACATACATACATATATACATGTAAACGAAAATAAGAATAGTAACTAAAGACGCGACGTGTTATACCTTCCGTGAATCCTCGCGTGCTCGCCTCGTAACCCGCGCTGACCAGCTTTGACCGGAACGATTGTTGACCAGCGTTTGACCAGATCTGGGCGTTTGACCACAGTTGACCGGAACAGAAAGACGGACCAGACCCGAGACTTGCCGCTGCTGCTCTGCTTATTCACGGCCAGCCAAACGTCACCATAAACTAAACATCACCATTGTCGTTGTCGTGTAAAAGACGCGAGATGAAAATCGAGCCATACCCAGACCAGAACCCACTGTCAAAACGAGACCCTTTCAAACCCGTGACCCGATTATCCAGATCTGAACCAAATAACCCGATGTAATAACTCTTCGTGTACCCTGACCCGGCGATGCAGACCCGACGCCATAACCACCATCAAACCAGACCACCATTGATGTTATGTTGTCCCTCCATTCCTCTCCTCTGGTAATCAACTTCCATGCCCATTTCGGGTATAGATCCTTGCGCCGCCACCACCAAGCAAGGTGGTGGTCGGCCTTCTACTTAAATGGAGGAGGAGAGAGACTGATAAGAGAGAGAGAGCATGGGGAAATATGAACGAGGTAGCCTCCGCGAACAACCATGGGGCGGCGGTCGCTGATGTTTGTGAGAGGGAGAAGAGGAAAGGTTTAGTGGTGGTACCTGTTGGCGGCGGATTTATGGTGGTTGGGTGGAGCCGGAGCTCGGGTGGTTGGCGGCGACGCCGCGTGAGAGAGAAGAGAGGGAGTGATAGCCATTCAATCTGCTGCTGCTGTTGTTATTTGGAAAAGGGAGGAGCTCGAGTGTGATTCTTGTGGGTGAAGGGTGGGGTGCAGAGAAAAGAAAGGGGTGGTGTGCGGTGGTTCTGTGGTGGTTATTGGTGGCGGCAGCCACCTATATAGGGAGGAAGAGGAAGAGGCTTTTAGTGGTTAGGGTTTTGAGGAGGAAGAAAGTGGTGTGGTGAAGGATAAGATGTGTTTAAATAATTAGAGTATTAGGTTAAGTGGGAGGATACCGCGTAAACGAACCTGTCAAATGTCTCGACACTCGCTAATTACGTAACTTGATTAACTATTAAGATAGTAAATTTTTTTCTTTTGATAAAATTCATATATGTATAGACTGATTTAAACGAGCATTTGGAATGTATCTATCTATACGATATATTTATGTTTATTAGATTTACAAGGGTCGACTAGTCGTTTAATATCCGTTGTATTCTCACCGCGTCACTATATGACGAAATTAAGTAATTTAAATTTGTCGGTGAGTAATAATAAGATAAAAATAAATTATTTCTTGTTAATTATGTAATATCGTGAAAGAAAATTTAACAGTTGTGCGAACATAATATAAATATTTATTATTATTATATATATTTATATATTTTCTAATAAAATAGCGGAGCGTTACAGTCTCCCCTACTTTTAGGAACTTCGTCCCGAAGTTATTAAAAACACAGGGTTGAGTGTGATTGGGTAGAAATTAAGACAACTATGGTTTGGAAAAATTTGGGTTAAGGCACAACGTGAATTTATAAGTAATAGAATAATACGTTTTGAATAATTTGGGTAAGAGTTTTGATATGTGTGGGTTTTAAGGATTGGATTAGGTTCGTCTGAAATAGCAAGGAGAATAAGAATCTAACAAGACACTAAACTTAAGTTTTAGGAATTCTAAAAGAGATGTGTGAGTCGATTGACTATAGAAAGTCTAAATGAATTACAGGTAACTAGAGTTTATAATTGGTTATTTACTGAAACCTTGATAGAATTTCACACTACCTTAACGTACCTGTAAATTCGTGATTACGTTCCGGACCGCAATCACCAATTTACCTTACATTAAGGTTTTGTGTCCTTCTATAACTCTAAACACACATGTAAAGATGCAATTAACCTTGTTATTGAGTCATATACATTGTAATTGTATCCAAAAATGAGTCCAACTGTTGAGCAGGAAAAAGACTTCTACCAGTCAGTGAGTAAGAACCTCTACCGATTGTTGAGCAGGTGCGATAGCCTCTACCAGTCGTTGAGCAGGTTATTAGAACCTCTACCGACTGTTGAGCAGGCATGATGACCTCTACCAATCGTTGAGCAGGTTGTTAGATACTCTACTAACTGTTGAGCAAGCACTTCATCCTCTACCAGTTGTTTGATTAAGTGTAACAATTGTTTTTGATTTAGCACGTAAGTTGCAAGTTGTTAATATATACATGTAGCAAGTTTGTAAATGCATCAAGTATCAAGTATAGCATGCGAGTTGTAATAGAGTTGCCCTTTACAAGGCTAATGACTCTAGATGTGTTTATAGCAAATAGTTTATATTCCGTGCTTTCATGTATCATGAATAATCAATTGTTCAGGTAGATAACCAAATCCTCATGTTTAACTAATATTCAAGTTTTGATGCAACGAACAATTAAGTTTTCAATAGTGTGGTTATCGTGGAGATCAAGTTCATGTTCGAGGAGGTAAAGGATGTGAATTTGGATTTTGAGAGATGGTGAAAACTCAAAGTAAAATCAAAGTTGTGAAAAATGGTGAACGTGTAAATGGTTGATAAAGGGTTTAATTTATAGGGTTTCAAAAAGACGCAAATAGTAAGGTGATCATGCAGACTAATCGTGGGGTTTGAATAAATGGTTAGATACAAGTGTATGAGAAAACATGCTTGTGGTATTTGCCAAAAATTTATAATAGTTCGAACAAGTTTAAAATAAGTAGGTGTCAATGGAAAAATTGTAGAGTAAATTTTATTCCTGTGGATGGAAAGATTTTATTTTCAAAATTTGGTTTTGTATGTAAAGCAAAAGTCATTAAATAGTACAACTAAATTGATTTAGATCAAAATATTTCGATGAGTCGTAGGTTTTAAACACAATGTCGGATTTCAAAAATCAAGAATTTGTTCAGACGTTTTGTATAATAGGCTTCGAGTAGTACATAAAAGAAGTCATTCTTAATAGATTAAAACATTTTTTATCGTAAATCATTTGTTACACCAATAAATTGTTCAATAAAAATTTGAAATTTAGCAAATAAGTTTGTGGAAATAAAAGACTCCTTGTTACGCCAGTAAATTGTTACAGAAACATTTGATATTTAGAAAATATGTGTGTGGAATATAAGGCTTTTTTTTTTTTTTTTTTTTGACAAAAATATTTATCTGCTATGCTTTGTCAAATTCTCAGGTGATGACTTTTTGACAAAATTTAGTACTCTTCAGTGTTGGTGTTAGAATATCTCTTATAAACAGGTTATGAGGTTATAGTTTGAACAAGGATTTCAAAAAATGTAAGGGGGAGGTTTAAAATAAAATTGAACCGAATGTAATATGATTTAAGAAATAAAATATGTAATATGTTGTAAAGAGAAATATACGGTTTGAATTGGATGTTGAAAATAATTAAACAAGCGGGTAATATTACAAGTTTGTAAAATGAAATATGATTTTGAGATCTACAAATGATTCATGGAATTTAGGCTAACGAGGGGATTATATGAGGAAGAAAATAGATTTGGATTGCAAAAATTTTGAGATTTAAATCTTATAATTTAAATTAGAGGGAGATGATATAAATGGAAATGAAACACAAAGATTGTAAATATTTAGCCACGAATAAACGAAAATGTTGGCTTATCAAAACAGGTCAGATCTAAGCCCAACGAATTTGCCTTAATAATCTAGAAGTACGTTAGGATTGTAGCAAGTAAGTGAAAGAGGGTAGGCAAGACCAAGTTAGGCTAAGAATAAGGATGACGATAGGGATAGAGATAAGGATAAGGTAGAGCTACAAGTAATTGAAGCAAGTACTGGTTAAAGTCCTAAGGTTATAGACTAGATTATTTTTCTAATAACCTAATTCCCTATAACCATGGCTCTGATACCAATCTGTAACACCCCAACCGATGGCGGAAACATCGGGATGTCACGTATTGATGATTGTTCAGTAGCTCATGGTAAATAATAAGTTTCAATAAATGATTTAAATAAATTACATACAATTGTTCTAAGAATTTGTACATCAAAATAACAAATACTAGCTACGCATCTTCAAGCATTTACTCTAATCTTCGAGCAAGCTATAACCTGAAACATGTTAAGTTTGAAAATATTTTGGGTCAACAAAAGTTGGTGAGAATTACATAGGTTTTTGATAATTGAATAAAAATGTTGTGCAATTCATGTGTCATGTTAATCTAGCCCATATGTGAGAACATATTAGAAATAAATCGAGTGCATAATCAACCCTGCTGACTGTTATAAAATGATACATACCATACACTTATGGTCCAAATGAATATGTTATGCGATAACAAACACCCACGTAACCTTTGTAGGAGGCACGTATCCGGGTGGGATTGTCAGTCCAATAGATCTATCAATGTATACCGTCGGCTGATCAATGTTAATGATTATGCTAGAATGGTGCTTACTCTAATCATGCTCAAGACATAATGCAACATAGAAAACACATAGACACATTGATGATTGAATTGCAATGAATATGTTTATAACATGTTTCACCCCAAAAACGGTGATAAATAAAAGGGGCTATGTAAAACTCACCTGAAATTCGCTGTGTAAATACTAGCAATTAGCAATAAGTCTGAACTTGGATTAATTGAACTCTTGTGTCCTATAACAAGTAAAGGACGTCTTAAATTCTAATGCAAGTAAGCTTGTTTCGTTTCTTAGTTGTAAAGATAGTTTATTAAACTACCTAGACTCGCATTGAACGAATGCGCGTCTTAAAGTGTGCATGACTTAACGAACCGATAGTAACTTCGTTTGTTTTTCTTGAAAATATATGCGTATGTATAGTTATTGGAAATAAATAAGTTATTGAAGTTATTGGTAAAGACACATTTTGTATAACGAAGTAATATTTACGTAGCTTGACTCAAATGTTAATTCGTCTCATAACTTGGATAGTATATACATGTACTTATTAATAAATATAAATATTTCTATTTATGACGACGTAAGATTTGAAAGTTAGAATTTATTTGTAAAAACATAATCTCGTTTACACATAATCATAAACTTGAAATGCTGATTTGTTTCTTATATTTTATAAAAATTTGGGCAGAGTCTCCTCTGTTTTTGTAAGAAACCAGACGACGCAAGTCGTCCATTTTATCTCAATACTCAATAGTCAAATTTCGCAACACAAATCAAAATCTAACTAAACTTTTACACGTGACAAGTGATTAACTTTCTAAAGCTAAAAAAAATGAAAGTAAAACATACGCTTTGACAAATAATACATATATTTATATAGTGCGCCATTTAGATAATTCTTGTAAAAAAAAAAAATATATATATATATTGTCGTAGGTTAGTCATTACTCAACTCGATCAAACTTAACAATAATAATATTTATTTCCGTTATAAGCCGACTCAGTTCGCTTAAGTTAACAATAAAAAAAATAACTTTTGTTATGGTTCGGTTCGTTTATACTTTTACATACATACATATATACATGTAAACGAAAATAAGAATAGTAACTAAAGACGCGACGTGTTATACCTTCCGTGAATCCTCGCGTGCTCGCCTCGTAACCCGCGCTGACCAGCTTTGACCGGAACGATTGTTGACCAGCGTTTGACCAGATCTGGGCGTTTGACCACAGTTGACCGGAACAGAAAGACGGACCAGACCCGAGACTTGCCGCTGCTGCTCTGCTTATTCACGGCCAGCCAAACGTCACCATAAACTAAACATCACCATTGTCGTTGTCGTGTAAAAGACGCGAGATGAAAATCGAGCCATACCCAGACCAGAACCCACTGTCAAAACGAGACCCTTTCAAACCCGTGACCCGATTATCCAGATCTGAACCAAATAACCCGATGTAATAACTCTTCGTGTACCCTGACCCGGCGATGCAGACCCGACGCCATAACCACCATCAAACCAGACCACCATTGATGTTATGTTGTCCCTCCATTCCTCTCCTCTGGTAATCAACTTCCATGCCCATTTCGGGTATAGATCCTTGCGCCGCCACCACCAAGCAAGGTGGTGGTCGGCCTTCTACTTAAATGGAGGAGGAGAGAGACTGATAAGAGAGAGAGAGCATGGGGAAATATGAACGAGGTAGCCTCCGCGAACAACCATGGGGCGGCGGTCGCTGATGTTTGTGAGAGGGAGAAGAGGAAAGGTTTAGTGGTGGTACCTGTTGGCGGCGGATTTATGGTGGTTGGGTGGAGCCGGAGCTCGGGTGGTTGGCGGCGACGCCGCGTGAGAGAGAAGAGAGGGAGTGATAGCCATTCAATCTGCTGCTGCTGTTGTTATTTGGAAAAGGGAGGAGCTCGAGTGTGATTCTTGTGGGTGAAGGGTGGGGTGCAGAGAAAAGAAAGGGGTGGTGTGCGGTGGTTCTGTGGTGGTTATTGGTGGCGGCAGCCACCTATATAGGGAGGAAGAGGAAGAGGCTTTTAGTGGTTAGGGTTTTGAGGAGGAAGAAAGTGGTGTGGTGAAGGATAAGATGTGTTTAAATAATTAGAGTATTAGGTTAAGTGGGAGGATACCGCGTAAACGAACCTGTCAAATGTCTCGACACTCGCTAATTACGTAACTTGATTAACTATTAAGATAGTAAATTTTTTTCTTTTGATAAAATTCATATATGTATAGACTGATTTAAACGAGCATTTGGAATGTATCTATCTATACGATATATTTATGTTTATTAGATTTACAAGGGTCGACTAGTCGTTTAATATCCGTTGTATTCTCACCGCGTCACTATATGACGAAATTAAGTAAATTAAATTTGTCGGTGAGTAATAATAAGATAAAAATAAATTATTTCTTGTTAATTATGTAATATCGTGAAAGAAAATTTAACAGTTGTGCGAACATAATATAAATATTTATTATTATTATATATATTTATATATTTTCTAATAAAATAGCGGAGCGTTACAGTTTTCGCATAACTGTATAATCAATTTGTGTTCTTAAGATTTGTATGAGGGTCTCCCAAAACCAGGCAGCTCACCTCTCAAAAATGAAAAGAAAATGACTTGGGACTATGTCGACCCAACCACGATGTACCCGCTTCCCAATGTTGCGATATAGAAATCTAACAACTCTAGACTTTTATGAATAACTTGTCGGTGTCCGGAGCATGACCGAACAAGCTACCACTTAATATCATAGAGGAGTCATGACTAACCATAACACGTGCATCCCCTACTTGATTTAATTAATTTTTCAAAAAGTGAGTGGTCTATTACTAATTGTGTGGCAATATAGTAATGAAAGAAAATAAAGAACGTTTCCTTTCAACATGGGTTCACCAGTTGTTAACTTGCGCCAAAGCTTTCACATAGACAATGAAGCTAAGGCGGATAATTAAGTCTTGGTTTATCACTAGGACCAAGTATAAAGACCGTACCGACCTTAAGTGAGATTTCAATAGTAGAGGATTAAGCCACAAAGTGTTTATATTTCTATCCACAAATGGGCTAATCACTACTCGCGGGATTAGGTTTGCTTACAAGTTCATGGGTTGTTACACACCATGGGTACACCTATAAGTCCCCCACTTCCTATTAAAACATCCACAAGACCAAAGACTAAATGACTAATTAGATAGAAGGGAGA
Source organism: Ambrosia x helenae (assembly GCA_030844895.1). Classification (NCBI taxonomy): domain Eukaryota; kingdom Viridiplantae; phylum Streptophyta; class Magnoliopsida; order Asterales; family Asteraceae; genus Ambrosia; species Ambrosia x helenae. The sequence goes on along the minus strand of CM061231.1, from coordinate 103,790,526 downwards.
CGTTCAAATCTTGAATAGATCTTAGGATAATGCCGAAGCCGCTCCAATGTACGCCACCTCCATGCTAGATAAAAAAGGTAACAACTCCGTCTTCAGACCAGAAGAATGACACAAGAGATAGATAATACAAAAATAGATAGAATGGATGATGCAACATGTATGCGATGATGTTATCGACACTCTTGTAACGTTAGTCAAATTCCTACTTTTTACGACTCATAAGTGTGTGACCGTCTAGTGTGTGAGACTCGGCTATAGGCCATACTCTACATGCAGTCTTAGTTCACTACAAGTAGAGGGAGCAATCCTGACCCAAAGGCATTAGTATGGGTCATTTTGGGTTTTTTTTATACTACAATGGGTGGATTTGGGTAAAGGAATACAAATCCAAGGGTCAATCCGGGTTAATTTGAAAATAGAGGATATTAATCCAGGGTCAAAATGGGTTGGAAATACAAAAAACAACGGGTCAATCCGGGTCTAAGATTACACGAATGGGTCATCATCATCTAGGTTTTACATCATCTTCATTCTTCATCATCGTCATCTACTCATCTACTACAAGTACATCATTCTTCGTCTACTACCAACAGGTTATATCATCCTCCTTCATACATATTATTAATAATATCAATAATAATAACTTGTATACTGTATGCTTCTACTTATTCAATAAAGTTTCCTGCTTTTCTTGTTCTTTTATCATATCATGATTTGGGTAGCCCACAAATTTGACATGGCTAAAAAAAGCATATTTGTTGTTTGTGGTATTAGTTTAATTTTTTTGAATTAATTAACGTAATGTTTTCATGAATTAAGGTAATGTTTTGTTTGATGCACACCAAGTGCTCGATGAAATGCATAAATGAAAATATTATTTTAAATGCTATATTTTTTAAAGCTGAATTTTGTGTCAAACTAAATAGAGGTGGTAGTATTAAAGCACTACTGCTAAATGAAACTTTATCAATTTGAACTGATGATAGTCTTGAAGTAACATCTGTGACCTCATCACTACTACTTTCCTAGACATTACATATGCATTTAGAATATTTGGTGATCAGAATAAAATAATGCATGTAATGTAAAAAAAACAACTATCATGTGAGCTGTTAAATACATGCACTTTTTGTGGCTTGTTTCTTTCTATGAATTGATATAACCTCTGTAGATCGACAGACCTCTTTCTTACTTTTAATTGTTGTGATTTTTGGTTCAATTTTTGTATTTTTGTATAGATTTTTGGTTCAATTTTTGTCCACATATCAACACACTGTTATAAGTTATAATTGATATGATTCATTGGTGACATGTGAAATTGTTAGCCATATAACTTGTTATGAAATGTGTACTTTGGCTTCTAATTATCGAGTTGTTTCTCTGTTATCGTTACCAATTCAAGCATTAAGCGGTTTGTTATGGCATAGATAGGTTTTCTCTCAATTGTAGGATCTTAGATAACAAAGTATAAAGCTTTTTTTGAACCCAACCCGGCTCGACCCGTTTTGACCCATTTAGAACAAAGTATAAATTTGAGGGTTTTTTTTTTTCTTTTTACATGTAAATACTAAAAAACAAGCCTTTTTAAACCCAACCCGACCCGAAACCCGTCTTGACCCGGGCCCAAACCCGTTTTGACCCGAAACGTTTTGACCCGCGACCCAACCTGACAGACCCGACCCGTTTGCCAGTTATATTATTACTACAACCATTGGCTCTGATACCAATCTGTCACAACCTCAAATTCCACTCCAGGGTTTTATCATGAGGCGCGTGACATACCATGATCCAAGTTAACGGTCACAATAAACGACAACTATATGATATGAAAACGACGTAATAAATCATCACACAATTTAAAGTCTAACAAAAAAGATATAGTGCAAGCAATTTAAAAGTTTACAAAACCATGAAACCGAATGTAAGTAATTCAATTAGTTTAAAACCAATATTTGACAACATGAAAGACAATATGAGACTCTGTGCGACTCTAGTGCGCCTAGACTCGCTGCTAACTTAGTGACCTGAAAAAAACATGCTAGGTTAGTCAACACATGAAGTGCTGGTGAGTTCACAGAGTTTTAAGTTTGCAAAGTAAGTAAACATTCGAAAATTAGACCCAACAATCCTTACATCTATACCTGATGCTAGTTAGACATCGCTACATGACACAAAAGCATTATGAACCATTGCTGAATGTTTGTAAGTTGCCTTTAATACCCGTCACCGGTTATCATTCGGTGTTGTAAGTTAGATAGGACAAACATGCCCCCGTCCGACCTCCAATTGATCTAAGTGGGGCTTGTCGGGCCCAATAGATCTATTCACACATTCCTCATTATGTATCCACATATTCATGGTCACAAGTTAGAAAGAACTTAAGATGAATAGTCGCCTAGTACCCCTGTGATATAATGTAATACCGTGGTCTAAAAAGTTAGAGTTTATCCCACATGTTTCTCCCCCAAAAATGAAAACAGTAATGGTGGGGCTGTGAAACTCACCATAAGTTGCGTCTTCTAGTAAGTAAATAACCAGGCGTGCTATGGTAGTCCCTACTACTGGAAACCTACCATAGATGCCTATAAGTGCTTAACCGATGATACGTTTGTCTAATAACCCTTAGTTGTCCAAGACCTTGACTTTGTATGTTTGTGAAAGTATTTGACGTTTGACACAACCACACAAGACTCGACATCCCGTTGGTGACTCGTGTTAGGATCTGAGTTTGATTGTTTTGATTTGTCTAAGTAAAATGAAAAATGAATGAAGTGAATATATATGGAAAGTGCAGCGGAATAATAGACTATAATCAAAACAAAAGGAATAAATGTTTTCTTAATCGAATGCTTTCATTATATTGAAAGATTACAATCAATTACAAGTACTCCCCCTCAGCCTGATCACTCTGTGATTGTTTGTCTGAGAGAATGTTGTGAGTGACTAATAGAACAGTACAAGCACTGTTCTACTTATAGACAAATCTAAACCACTGATGATCTAAGCTGACGTCACCTAAGACAGTGACCTCTAACAGAATAACAACATAAAACATCTGCCCTATACAAACTACTGTTGGAGCCTAAGTGCTGTTGGCTCCAACAGACCTTTTGTATAGATTTTTGGTTCAATTTTTGTCCACATATCAACACACTGTTATAAGTTATAATTGATATGATTCATTGGTGACATGTGAAATTGTTAGCCATATAACTTGTTATGAAATGTGTACTTTGGCTTCTAATTATCGAGTTGTTTCTCTGTTATCGTTACCAATTCAAGCATTAAGCGGTTTGTTATGGCATAGATAGGTTTTCTCTCAATTGTAGGATCTTAGATAACAAAGTATAAAGCTTTTTTTGAACCCAACCCGGCTCGACCCGTTTTGACCCATTTAGAACAAAGTATAAATTTGAGGGTTTTTTTTTTCTTTTTACATGTAAATACTAAAAAACAAGCCTTTTTAAACCCAACCCGACCCGAAACCCGTCTTGACCCGGGCCCAAACCCGTTTTGACCCGAAACGTTTTGACCCGCGACCCAACCCGACAGACCCGACCCGTTTGCCAGTTATATTATTACTACAACCATTGGCTCTGATACCAATCTGTCACAACCTCAAATTCCACTCCAGGGTTTTATCATGAGGCGCGTGACATACCATGATCCAAGTTAACGGTCACAATAAACGACAACTATATGATATGAAAACGACGTAATAAATCATCACACAATTTAAAGTCTAACAAAAAAGATATAGTGGAAGCAATTTAAAAGTTTACAAAACCATGAAACCGAATGTAAGTAATTCAATTAGTTTAAAACCAATATTTGACAACATGAAAGACAATATGAGACTCTGTGCGACTCTAGTGCGCCTAGACTCGCTGCTAACTTAGTGACCTGAAAAAACATGCTAGGTTAGTCAACACATGAAGTGCTGGTGAGTTCACAGAGTTTTAAGTTTGCAAAGTAAGTAAACATTCGAAAATTAGACCCAACAATCCTTACATCTATACCTGATGCTAGTTAGACATCGCTACATGACACAAAAGCATTATGAACCATTGCTGAATGTTTGTAAGTTGCCTTTAATACCCGTCACCGGTTATCATTCGGTGTTGTAAGTTAGATAGGACAAACATGCCCCCGTCCGACCTCCAATTGATCTAAGTGGGGCTTGTCGGGCCCAATAGATCTATTCACACATTCCTCATTATGTATCCACATATTCATGGTCACAAGTTAGAAAGAACTTAAGATGAATAGTCGCCTAGTACCCCTGTGATATAATGTAATACCGTGGTCTAAAAAGTTAGAGTTTATCCCACATGTTTCTCCCCCAAAAATGAAAACAGTAATGGTGGGGCTGTGAAACTCACCATAAGTTGCGTCTTCTAGTAAGTAAATAACCAGGCGTGCTATGGTAGTCCCTACTACTGGAAACCTACCATAGATGCCTATAAGTGCTTAACCGATGATACGTTTGTCTAATAACCCTTAGTTGTCCAAGACCTTGACTTTGTATGTTTGTGAAAGTATTTGACGTTTGACACAACCACACAAGACTCGACATCCCGTTGGTGACTCGTGTTAGGATCTGAGTTTGATTGTTTTGATTTGTCTAAGTAAAATGAAAAATGAATGAAGTGAATATATATGGAAAGTGCAGCGGAATAATAGACTATAATCAAAACAAAAGGAATAAATGTTTTCTTAATCGAATGCTTTCATTATATTGAAAGATTACAATCAATTACAAGTACTCCCCCTCAGCCTGATCACTCTGTGATTGTTTGTCTGAGAAAATGTTGTGAGTGACTAATAGAACAGTACAAGCACTGTTCTACTTATAGACAAATCTAAACCACTGATGATCTAAGCTGACGTCACCTAAGACACTGACCTCTAACAGAATAACAACATAAAACATCTGCCCTATACAAACTACTGTTGGAGCCTAAGTGCTGTTGGCTCCAACAGACCTTTAGTCTTCAGCACTTGATCAGCGGTTGTTCTCTATCAGACCTTTAGTCATCAGTTGTTCTCTATCAGTTGTTATCCAGCAGTCCTTTGTAGCAGCAGTTGTCATAACAATTGTTTGGGTGGAACAGTTGTTAGGGTCAACAGTCTTTTGGGAGGAGTATGTTGTAAATGCTGTTTATTTATATGGATCAACTGTTAGTATATTTTGGCTTTTCAATCATCTGTTCTTCTTCAGGTCAGCAGACCCAACAATCTCCCCCTAGAACAAATGATGCCAAAACTAGACTTTATTATTGATCTTTATTCCTCATCAGACTTTCTCTGATTTGACCTTTGAATTGTAACTCAAAGTTCAAAGAGTAGAGGTCTTCTGCATCTCTTTCAAGCTCAAGGTTCAACAGTGTTTGGAGGTCATCTGCACACAGGCTATATGCATCATCCATGCTTAGCTTTTGAGCTTCTCCATCTGATCCGAGCAAAGTCAATTCATGGGTGTCTTTGTTGACCTTCCATTTTAGAATTTTTGAATCAGAGGATTTGCTGAGATGCATTTTTTATTCTGGATGAGTTTGGTGATGGGGGTCTCCCAATGAGTTCTCTAAGTCTTTCAGTAGTGGGATTTGAGAAAAAGTGTACTTGATTGTAGAGGCCCTCCTTTATAAAAGTATCAGCAAACTTCTTCTGATCCTCCTCAGACATTTCTTTCTTCTTCTTGAATTGTCTTCTTGCAGCAGCTGATAGATCAGAAGTATCAAGTAGGCTATCTAATGTAAAAGCCTGTTGGGGTCTGTTCATCAAGGGTTCATCAGAGTAGACAGGTTTTCTAGGCAAGTTAGGGTCTTTCTTCCTGTTTTCTTCCAGTTTCTTGTAGGTTTCAACCAACCTCAGCTCTGACCACCTTGCAACAGACTTCATCTCCCCATAGTCAGCAGCCACAATTTCTTGTCTCATTCTTTTGAATTTCAAGGCTCTGGCTGGATCTCTGCCTTTACTGAAATCAGGGGCAGAGACCTTAGCTGGGGGATTCTTGGCCATCTCCTCAATTCTTAAGAGTTCTTCTCTGAGAGCATGAGTGGTCCAGCCTGCAAACTGTTTCTTGTTTGCTTTATAAGGCCTAGTTGTAACGCCCCAACCGATGGCGGAAACATCGAGGTGCCACGTAGTGATGATTGTTCAATAGCTCATGGTACTAAATGAAAGTTGAATAATATTAAACAATTTACAATTCATCTTATAATTAAAGATTACAAAAGTTGATTATTATAAACTATGTCCAAAGCTCCTATGTGTTCCAAGACTTGTACAACTTCCAATAGCAAATAAACCTGAAACATGTTAAGTTGGAAAGATGGGGGGTCAACTATAAATAGTTGGTGAGAATACATAGGTTTTGCATATAGTTGAAAACAATATGTTGTATAGCAATCATAGTTGAAGTATAATAATGAGTAATGATAGAATATGAGTCCGACATGTAACAATGCGTCTTTTATACAATCAAACCTTGTGTCGACTGAGACCTAACTCGCAAGTTAGTAAAAGTGTAACTGTTATCGATCATCCCTGAATTTATGCGGGGGGATGGGTTTGTCATACCTATAGCGCTATAATCTAAACAGGCGGCTTGATCAATGTTAATGATTGTACTGTGTCTTTTTGTTACAGTCAAATGATAGAATGAGTAAATGATAGTGTAGTTGAATCACAAGTTTCAACAATGTCAGAATGAGTAAATGATAGTGTATAAAATGTTTAAACATGTTTCACCCCAAAATGTAAAACAGAAAAAGGGGCTATGTAAACTCACCTTAATGATAGTATTGAATCCCTTGGTATAGAATAAATGTGGCACAACGATTCCAAGTATACCCTAAGTTCAAGACAATAAAATAAGTCTAAGTTTTCTAGTCTAACGGTATTCTAGGGTTTCTAATTTGGGGAAAGACAATTGATTAATCTTTGATTTAGATAAATTGTTAATGAATTAATAAATAAAGAAATTTAAAGTGAATTCTATTGATAGGGTTCTGTTTTTCGGTGGTTTTAGGTCCTAGGGGAGGTTCCAATTTATACAATTACACACGATTAATCAACTTAGAAAGTTTGACCCCTCATTAATTACAGACGCGTGAATGATCTATATTGGGTATGTATTTGGTGAAATTTGGCGTGGGGAATACGCATTTGATCTGTCCATTAACGTATTACCATATCAGGGATAAAAATGCCGCTTGATTTCACTTAATTGAATGGATTGGTCATGGTTGACTTCTATTGGTTGACCATGGTGATTAAGGAAAGTGTTATATTAAAACGTGTGGGATATTATCATCAAAAGGAAATGCTAGGTTAGTGGTAAGGCATGTGGGGTTTTAGTGATGGAATCCAAGTTCAAGTCCTGGTCTAAGCGTTTTTATTTTATTTTTATTTTTTTATAAAGTAGGTTTGAGAGTGGGCCAAGTTACTGGGCTGGGTCTTGTGGGTTTCTGATTGGGCTCCGAAAATCAAATGAAATTTGGGCTTTGGTTGGGTTATGTTTGATTTTTGTAAGTTATAAGTTCAACATTATTATTATTATTATTATTATTATTATTATTATTATTATTATTATTATTATTATTATTATTATAGAAAAATATAATTGTTTTGAAATAAATGTAAATAATTAGGCAAGGTTAGTATATTTGTACAAGAGAAAGTATAATATAGGTGAAGTGGTGATTTCAAAAATTTGCGATGTTACAATGGTTGCCAAGATCTGTTCAAGAAGAGATTCCCTAACCTCCCTTTCCATGTCACTACTGAGAGGCATGGTAGACATGGAGTTGCTCAGAGTCTTAACAAAATCTTCAATCCTTCTCAGTTTGCTAAGCTCTGCTGAATGAATGCCCTAAGCAGTCCAGTCATCTTTCCCTTTGCATTTCTCTTTTATGATGGCATCTTCCTGTTCAGCCTTGTATTTTAGATATTTGTCTATGTTTAAAGGAATAGGAAAATGTGGAAGAGATGGGAAAGATCTTTCAGATGGTTGTTCAGCATTGTAGAAGGATTGCATTTCCCCCTTGAGTAGATCAAGTTCAAGGGGATACTGAACAGCCAATGGTGTGATGGTTGGTGGTGGTCTATGGGATGTAAATTGTGATGTGTGTGGTGAGAATGATGAAAGTGGAATGGCAGATATGGGTGTAGATTGTGTGGTTGAAGTAGTAAGTGGTGATGTGTGAATGTTTTCATCCTGTACAACAAAGGTAGATTTTCTCTTCCTTTTGTACAAGATTTTTGGTGATGGTGGTGTAGAGGCAGTGGTTGTGTTAACATCTGTTGGCACTTTTGTAGGACCAGCAGATGTTTGGGATTTAGGTGGTGAAGTGGTTGTAGGCTTAGTGATTGGTTTGGTGGCTGTGGTGATAGGTTTAGATGTTGGTTTGGTGGTAGTGGTGATAGGTTTAGATGTTGTGGTGGTATCAGTGGATTTGGTGGCAGCAGTGGTTTTGATAGTAGTGGTTTTAGCAGCTAGTTTAGATGGTGGTTTTCTGACATGTTTAGCAGGCATTTTCTTCCTTTTAGAGGAACCCACATCTTCAACTTCCTGCTGTTGTTCCCTTTTCTTTTGTACCAAAGCCTCTACCTTGACTTCCAAAGTGTCAGCCCTCTTTTGCTTTTCTTCAGCAGCTTTTTCAGCTTCTTCATTAGCAGAGGTGTCCACTTCTTTAGCTTTGCTGGTTTGAACATTGGATTGTTGTTGTTGTGGTGCTGTTTGGGTAGACCCTGGTTTGTTGGCAGACTTTGATTTTCCCTTTTGTGAGGGTGGACAACCAAAAGGATCTAATTTTGGCAATCTATCTCTGCCACTCTCCCCCTTTTTGGCATCATCAGCTGTAAAGTCGTCATCATCTTCATCTCTGAGAATTGTGGTAAGGGCAGAGCCAGTGGTCTTCAGCAGATGGTGTTTAATGGCTTGAATGTCAGCATGGGTATCTTTGTACCTAGCATCTACCATATTTCTGATTTCAGCCATGTAGGTTTCATGAGTCTGATCTGCTAGTTTTCTGTGAGCTATGATGATGGGAGAAACAGATTTCCATAGCTCACTAGCAATATCAGCTGTGGATGGTTGACTCTTGGTGAGAGTAGCCAATGATCCCAATATTGTCTTGATATCTGATTTGATATCAGCAACAAGGGTTTCAATGGATTGTACTCTGGCCGTCAATTCTTGGTATTTTAACCCATCACCTAAGTTAATAGGATCATCTGAATTCCTACCATTGGTAGTTATAACTGGTTCAGTCCTAAGAGGTGAGTCCAAAGGATGAGAACCAGATGCCCCTTTTTCTTGGTTCTTGGGACTTCCAACTGATTTTGGGGACACTATAGTGGCCTCATCAGTTGTTGCTTTCAAGGGAGTCTTAGTTATGTAACCATTGTCCTGTTGTGAGACAATGGTCTCTACATCAGTAGTGGCTGCTCCACTTGAAAACTCACCTAGAGTTTCATTGAACTCTAGGGGTGTAACCTCCTCTTCTGTTTGTGAGATGGCTGATTGATTTTCCTCAGTCCCAGTCACTTGTGGAGGTATACTCTCATTGATAGGTGAAGGAGAGGAACTGGGATTTTCCTGAGTTTTCTCACTAGCCTCAAACAGTGGTTGCATGATTTGAGGAACATGTTTTGGTGAAGGTGGAGGAGTGAAAAGAGAATTAGCCCTGGGAGAGGGGCTTGTGAACATATGGCCAAGTGACTCAAATGTATCATGATGTGTTTCCCCTTGGCTTACAACATGATCCTTTTGTGAGGATGCATGAGGAATTTGGTCAGGTTGAGATATATCCAACTGTTGTGAGGAACTAACAACAGTGGTTTCTAGTTGCTTTTGTGTTGCAACAGGGTTTTCTTCTGGTATCTCATCTTCCAGAAGTCCGTTGTGTGGTTTAGTGGTGGTTTTTGTGGATGGACGTTTTCTTTTGGAGGTGGCTGGTGTGGGTTTCACAGCACTGGATGTAGTGCCATGATCACCAGGAGCAGTGGGCTCAACAACAGAGGTTTGGACAACAGTTGTTGTCTTAGCCTTCTTGTAACACCCCAACCGATGGCGGAATCATCGAGGTGTCACGTAGTGATGATTGTTTAAAAGCACATGGTACTAAAATGTAAATATATTATTGAATAATAATTTAAATTGTCTTACATGGATGAAATGGGAAAAATACATAAGTCTAAACAAAACATGAAATTCGAAATAACTTATTAAAAGCAAGCACTAAAGTCCATTGCTATAGTACTAAGATCAAACTGCACCTGAAACATGTACAAAATAAGTTTTGTCAACATATGAAATGTTGGTGAGCATTCCTAGATTTAATACATATAGTAAGTTGAAAAATGTTATACAATTCAAGTGCAAAGCTACATTGCAATTATGTAAACTATGTATCATACAAATGAGCGAAATCAATCCCATGACTGTATAAATGTACTAAATGAACGGCGGTGTACTTATCCACTAAATGGATAATAACTTAACAATGACCACGGATTCTCCGATGAAAAAGGGGGAGAATCAACCTAGGCGGGTTGTCAATCCAATAGCGCTATCCATTGTTAAGATCGGCTTGTACAATGTTAATGATTTCACTAAGTACAAATGTATTCTACATGTAATGTCTAAGCATAAAGCACGTTTGTAAGCAAATGCACATAGTACTAGAATTGTATTGTAAAAATGGGAACTTGTATTTGTATAAGTGTACATGTAACACCCCAAAAATGAATAAAAGCAAAAAGGGGATAGGAAATACTCACTTTCGCCAAATAACTAGATGACTAAGCGAGCGTGAAAATGCGAGCAATCCAAAGACTCAACAATGAAACTAGTCCAATTTAGAAGAAAAGAAACCGAATAAGAAAAATATCCAGCTTCCAATTCGCCAATTACGAGAGCTTTTACTCAAAGTTTCAAATGTAGAAGTAATATACTATAGAAGAAAGGTACGAGGGAGAGTTTAATCGAATTGAAACAATCGATTTAGAGGTGCAAAGTGTAATGGGTCATAGGTGGGTTTTTATACTAGTTTTGGATTCAATTAGCCATTAAAATTGGTCAACACCATAAAGTAAGGTTTTATCATGAATTGACTATTTGACTAGGACTTTGACTTTGACTAGGACTTTTGACTAGGACTTTGACTGGAACTTTGACTGTTTGACTGTCTTAGCGGACCGCGAGGGATAAAAAAAATAATTTTTCCAATTTAATCAATTTTAAGTTATAGACTTGTTTCCTTCTGTTTCTAAGTTGTTTTAGGACCGATAATTAAGGGCTTTGAGTATCAAGGTCTGAAACATACGTGCTCGGGTGTAGATGTGAGTATAAAACGTGCATACTTTTACTTATAAAAATTATAAGTTTTATTAAATTGTGAATTCTGGTCCTATTAAAATACGAGGGTTAAAAATGAAAATTTTGAAATAGTTGAGGAACCAATTATGCACATTTATGAAAATTGAAGGTGCAGATTGTCACAGTCTCCCCTACTTTAGAAAATTTTGTCCCAAAATTACTTTCAAGTGAAGGTTTCCATGAAACAAAAGACATTTGTAAAAAGGCAAGTAGATTTTAAGAAATGCATCAGCCATGATTTGACAAAGTTTGAAGTAGTTGTTTAATACTCAAAATAAGAGTTTGAAAATCCTTAAAGTTTGACCCAAGGTTAGAGAATTAAGAGTTTATAATGAGCAAGGTTTGGAAAAAGTATGTAATTGGTTAGGGCGGGGCAGTGTTATAGTAGCTTCCTTTACTTTAGAGAAGTTTTTGACCCAACTTAATTAAGGACGTGCAACAGGATTTTGACTAACAGAGAGTGTAAGAGTATACAAAGTTTGTGTTTTCTGTGTGGATGGTCCAAAGAAAGACTCTAGGAAGTCGAATTGAAGCTCGTGTAAGAACATTCTTATCGAAAATGCTAGCTATTAGTCAACGATCTAATAAAGAGATAGTAATGGGTAGGTTCTTGGTCAGACTCCTAGTCCGCTCCCGCAGTATCGCTCGTGCTTATATATAGGGTGTACCGCAGCTAACCCACCACACTACTGATACTTTGGACTCGTACTGATTGTCTACCAATAGCCTAAGTAGAATCACACACCACCCCCATGTACCTGTAAATCCATGATTACGTTCCGGACCGTAATCATCGATTTACCTTACACTAGGGTGCTATGCTTTTCCATAACACTAACATAAGTAATACAAGAAACAATGCGTGCAACCAAAATGTGTTAAGTAGTAGATACTGCTCAAGTATAAGATGCGGTTATAGGTTCTTCCCCTTTCAGGTTCACCTTTTAACCGTAATGAGATTAATGTGTAAGTATAAGACATGATTAGGGGTTCTTCACCTTTCGGGTTCACCCTTAACCGGTAAATTTTTGTTCACATCATTGGGCTCTAAACAACCATATTGATAAACTCTGAGGATTACACCGTTCCCCTTGGGTTAGAGGAATACTCTGAACCGAGTCGTACATGGGAACTAGCTTAGATCTCATACGAGCTATCAATTAGTATGTTCGTTGGCCATAATGATGAACAAAATAATGTAAAGTATAACAGGGTTTTGCTCACAAAAAAAATATATATATATATATATGCATACCAAATATGCGTTCATGTAAGTATATAAGTATAACATAAAATTTCGATTGAAAGAATAGCATAACGTAAATTGAGTAAATCGCACAATTTGCACAAAATGAAAGTAAACGAGTTAAATTAATGCTCAAAACTAGTGTTGTAAGAATAACTACTAATAACTAGTGCGAGAATAGTTGCGAATAACGCATGAAAATAACTACCAACAAAAGAATAATACAAAAATAATAAGATAATGTACGAACGTAACTATAAATAGAATGGTGTAAAAAAATAATGAAATTTACTGTAAATGAAAGTGCGCAGAACAGAAGTATAGTCTACTGGTATGAGGATAACTTTTTTGGAAACCGAAGAATGTTTTAAGTTCAAAACAGGTTCACTTGAAAAGATTTCGTAGGTACACATTTTCATGTGTTTACGAGAAGTCGAGTTTGAAAAGTGTTATAAGGTATATTATTAGTTGCAAATTCCTCCCGAAAACATATATTGGATACGTTATATGAAAACATGCAGATTTACATTTGATTTGTAAAATATGCAATGCAAGTTTATAAAATGCAAGATGACACCATTTCACGAAGTGTGTGTAAATCTAATGTGTTTCGAAAGACGAAGATTTAAAATGATGTGAAGGTTTGTGAATGATCCCAGATGCCTTGACGAATTTTGGAAAATAAAATTTTCTGTATTTAAACATTTCTTTAACTTGTTTGTTGAAAAGTTAGAAATTTTTAATTGTTATGAAATGTTGAGAAAATCGAAGTGTTACCCGTTAAGACTGGGTAAACTTGAAACCTTTTAAATTTTCAAACTTTTACGAAATTTATACATTGAAAGATCATTTATTTGCAGGATCGTTAAGGCATCTCTTTGGGCTCATAGCAGGCTATTTGTTTCAAGGCATAAGGTGCATGAAAAGTGTGTTCTAATTTGGCGAATAGGCTTTGTGAAAAGACTTATAGAATAAGTTGTCAAATTAATCGTTTTAGAGAGTAGTGTACTAGTGCGTATCATGTAGGTAGGAATTTATGTATGAGTTTAGTCTGACTAAGAAGTTCTAACTAATGGTAGTTGGCTATGGCTTAGGAGACTGGGTGCAACAATATTAGTATTAGGTATATGAGGATATACTATGACTTCGATCAAGTAAGTTTGTAAACATGAAGGTATAAAACAGGTTGAAATAATAAGTTTGGAAAAACTATGTTCATTTGAGGTGTGGATGTCACTCCTATCTCAAAGATATATTCCTAAGATAAATAACATATAGATGAGTGAAACTAATCACCAAGGTATGGATGTCACTCCTAACTTGGTGATATCATTTCGTTTGTGAAATACGAGTATCTTCTTCTTTAAACAACACACCGAAAGAATAACGAGAAAAAAATCATAGCGAAAATATCTTGAAAGAAAATAATAGGATAAAGATAAATAAACACGAGAGGACTCGTGAATGTAAGCTTGGTTATAGACTAGGCTAAAAGGCATTCTAATAACCTAATTCCCTATAACCATGGCTCTGATACCAATCTGTAACACCCCAACCGATGGCGGAATCATCGAGGTGTCACGTAGTGATGATTGTTTAAAAGCACATGGTACTAAAAATGTAAATATATTATTGAATAATAATTTAAATTGTCTTACATGGATGAAATGGGAAAAATACATAAGTCTAAACAAAACATGAAATTCGAAATAACTTATTAAAAGCAAGCACTAAAGTCCATTGCTATAGTACTAAGATCAAACTGCACCTGAAACATGTTCAAAATAAGTTTTGTCAACATATGAAATGTTGGTGAGCATTCCTAGATTTAATACATATAGTAAGTTGAAAAATGTTATACAATTCAAGTGCAAAGCTACATTGCAATTATGTAAACTATGTATCATACAAATGAGCGAAATCAATCCCATGACTGTATAAATGTACTAAATGAACGGCGGTGTACTTATCCACTAAATGGATAATAACTTACAATGACCATGGATTCTCCGATGAAAAAGGGGGAGAATCAACCTAGGCGGGTTGTCAATCCAATAGCGCTATCCAATGTTAAGGTCGGCTTGTACAATGTTAATGATTTCACTAAGTACAAATGTATTCTACATGTAATGTCTAAGCATAAAGCAGGTTTGTAAGAAAATGCACATAGTACTAGAATTGTATTGTAAAAATGGGAACTTGTATTTGTATAAGTGTACATGTAACACCCCAAAAATGAATAAAAGCAAAAAGGGGATAGGAAATACTCACTTTCGCCAAATAACTAGATGACTAAGCGAGCGTGAAAATGCGAGCAATCCAAAGACTCAACAACAAAACTAGTCCAATTTAGAAGAAAAGAAACCGAATAAGAAAAATATCCAGCTTCCAATTCGCCAATTACGAGAGCTTTTACTCAAAGTTTCAAATGTAGAAGTAATATACTATAGAAGAAAGGTACGAGGGAGAGTTTAGTCGAATTGAAACAATCGATTTAGAGGTGCAAAGTGTAATGGGTCATAGGTGGGTTTTTATACTAGTTTTGGATTCAATTAGCCATTAAAATTGGTCAACACCATAAAGTAAGGTTTTATCATGAATTGACTATTTGACTAGGACTTTGACTAGGACTTTTGACTAGGACTTTGACTGGAACTTTGATTGTTTGACTGTCTTAGCGGACCGCGAGGGCTAAAAAAAAATAATTTTTCCAATTTAATCAATTTTAAGTTATAGACTTGTTTCCTTCTGTTTCTAAGTTGTTTTAGGACCGAAAATTAAGGGTTTTGAGTATTAAGGTCTGAAACATACGTGCTCGGGTGTAGATGTGAGTATAAAACGTGCATACTTTTACTTATAAAAATTATAAGTTTTATTAAATTGTGAATTCTGGTCCTATTAAAATACGAGGTTTAAAAATGAAAATTTTGAAATAGTTGAGGAACCAATTATGCACATATATGAAAAGTTAAGGTGCAGGTTGTCACACTTCTTTGTTTGTGTTTTGGAAACTTTTGACACTTTTAATACTTTTTCTTGGGTAGTTGAACCCAACATTCTTGTGAAAGTTTCATCAGTTAGACTCTTCATTTGAATAGACTCACCCTTTTTGAAATCTTTTTCAGGTAAAACCTTTTGAAGGATTACACTCAAAATTCTTGGGTAAATCAGAAAAGCATTATTAGACCCAGACTTTATAGCTTTCACATTTGATACTAAGTCCATAAACAGTCCCTGGGATAGATTGAAGTCAGAATCTAACAACATAGCATAGCCTAAGTACTGAATCCTCAATGAGATTTCATTAAAGGAAGTGGACTTAGTAGAGACACAGATAAGGAGGGTATGAAAGAAAAATTTCATGACTGGTGGGAAAAACTTTTTGAAAAGGGTTGACCCAGTCATTTGTGCATCATAACCTCTTTCCTGAAACTCTGTGTGAAGCTCTGCCTTAGGAAAAGAGTCTTTACCTAACAGGTCATTGAGTGAGAAGGTTGTGGATATTAGTTCAGGGGTAATGACGATACTTGTCTCTCCAATTTTTGAGATAATGGATGTAGGCTTTTTGTCTTGAAGAAGAAACTCAGCATTCAACCAAAATTTTTGGAGGGTATCAAGATAGATAGGGGCATTAGCGGTTAGGATTGTTAGGTATTTGGATTGTAAGATGATGTCGATGTTGGAATGGAATGGAGTGTTTTCATCTGTTTTTACCAGATATGGGAGATAATTGTGGGTGGCTTTTGCTTGAAGATCCATAGTAATGGATTTCGAGTGGGAGAGTAAGTGGAATTAAAGTAAGGGTTTGAGGAAGAAGAAGGCGATTTCAGTATTTTGAATACAATGAGACAGTGTAACGACTGTTGTGGTAAAACACGGTTTTTATAGGCTCTGGTGAAACCGCTGATGTGGCCAAAACTATGCTTTTGGAGCAGACGTGGCAAACATCTGATGGCTAAACATCTGGTGTTATACAGCTGTTGCCAAAGATCTGATGCAAACAGCTGTTGTTTTACCAAAGTGCTGATGCTAACAGTACTTGATATATATATATATATATATATATAGATATATAGATAATGAAACAGTTGTTTTGTCTGATCAGAGGTTTGAAACAGATTTTTCAACCAAGCAGTGGTTGTTTTATCTGATCAGATGTTTGAAATAGATTTTTCAACTTAACAGTGGATAGAATGGATGAAACAGTGGTTGTTTTATCCTTAACAGATTTTTCAACCAAAAAGCTATTTTTAAGGATGGATTTTGATTTTCTGAAACATTTTGATGTTTTTATTTAAAACATTTGTGTTGTTTAATCCATGTTTAGCATACCAATTCTAGAAATCAGATTTGTAAAGGTAGATGTATCTAAAGCTTTTGTCAAAACATCTGCCAACTGATCCTCTGTTGGAACATGGTGCAGAGAAATCAAACCTTTTTCATAGCTATCTCTGACAAAATGATGTTTGATGTCTATGTGCTTTGTGGTTGAGTGAGAAACTGGATTATTGATGATATTTTCAGCAGCTTGACTGTCCAACTTGAGTGGAGTCTTTAGTGCAGTTATCCCAAAATCCAGCAATTGACTTTGAAGCCACATGAGTTGGGCTGTACAGCTTGCAGCAGTAATGTATTTAGCCTCAGCTGTTGAAGTTGAAACAGCTGCTTGCTTTTTGCTTTTCCAAGAGACTAAGGCATTCCCTAGAAACTGGCACCCTCCTGATGTAGACTTCCTTGTGGTGTGGTAGCCAGCAAAATCACTATCTGAATAACCTAAAAGCTCAATGTTTCCATTAGCAGGATACCAAATACCAAGTGTGGGAGCACCTTTTAGGTATCTGAATATCCTTTTCACAGCAATAAGGTTTGACTTTCTGGGTGAAGCCTGGGATCTTGCATAAACACAAGTGGCAAACATAATGTCTGGCCTAGATGCAGTTAAGTACAATAAAGACCCAATCATGCATCTGTAATGTGTTTGGTCAACCGGTTCATCCTTGTCATCAATAGTGAGTAGCTTGACTGTACTCATGGGTGTACTACATGGCTTACACTCATTCATCTCAAATCTTGTTAACAAATTTTTCACATATTTGTTTTGATGAATGAATGTGCCATTTTGCTGCTGCTTCACTTGGAGACCAAGGAAACATTGAAGTTCACCACAGCACTCATTTCAAACTCTGCTGTCATGAGTTCCCTAAAATCTTCATACATTTTGTTACATGTGGATCCAAAGATTTCGACATCCACATATACTTGAACAATCACTAAATCTTTCCCTCTCCATTTCAGAAATAAGGTTTTATCAATTTTACCTCTTGTGAAGCCTATGGATAAGAGAAAGGTGGAAAGAGTTTCATACCAGGCCCTAGGTGCTTGCTTGAGTCCATACAAAACTTTGTTAAGCTTGTAGACATGATCAGGATGGAATGTGTCTTCAAAACCAGGTGGTTGACATACATATACCTCCTCCTGAATTTTGCCATATAGGAATGCACATTTGATGTCCATCTGATACACCTTGATGTTGTGGTTGATAGCAAAGGCTAGAAAGAGTCTGATAGTTTCTAACCTTGCTACAGGAGCAAAGGTTTCATCATAGTCTATTCCTTCTTCTTGTCTGAAGCCTTGAACCACAAGTCTGGCTTTATTCTTGACAACTATACCCCTTTCATCAGTTTTGTTTTTGAAGACCCACTTTGTGCCAATTGGATAAACATCCTTAGGCAGTGGTAAAAGTTCCCATACTTGTTGTCTTTTAAACTGAAGGAGTTCTTCCTGCATAGCTTCTACCCGACTGATGTCTTTTAGTGCCTCTCGGTACTTGACAGGTTGTGTGAGGGATAGAAAACCTGCAAAAAGACTGATATTTGACGATTGGCTTCTTGTTAGCATACCCTCTCTAATGTTGCCAGTGATTTGATTTGGTGGATGAGCTCTTAGGTAGATTAGATCTCCCTGATATGGTATGATGGCATTTTGAGGTGAAGGATAGAGGTTTGGTGACTCTGTTGATGTAACATCTATTTGCACTTCTGTAGTGCCAACAGATGTTTGAAATGGAAGTGGGGGAATGGGTCCAAGTGGTGTAAAGCTGGACTGACTTTTGTCAACAGATGTTTGACTTTTGTCAACAGATAATTGAGCAGTGGATGTAAAGGGTGAAGCAATGGTTTGAGAGTAAGACTGGCTAACAGTGGCTGACTCAGCTGTGACAGAGTTTTGACAGTTGTTTTGAACAGCTGCTTCCTCTAATGCAGAATAGATTTTACAGTGACTTTGGATCACAACATCTGTTCTGTAATCTTGTTGTGGAGATTTTGGAGTACCTGTATTGTTAGTTTTGACAGTAATATCTTCAAATTTGAATTTATCTAGATCAAACAACTTAGCAGGATTTGCTGGGATTTTTAGGGATGAAAGTTCATTGAACTTTACATTCAGAGTTTCTTCTATTGTCCTGGTCCTTGTGTTAAACACTTTATAGGCCTTGGCAGTAGAAGAATATCCCAAAAAATATCCACAATCTATTTTAGCTGCAAATTTTGAAATGGAATCTTTAAGATTTAGAATGAAGCATGGGCAGCCAAAGAGTTTGAAAAATGAGATTAATGGTTTGATTTTGAACAAAATTTCATAAGCAGTCTTTTGATGTCTTGGGTTGATCAAAACTATGTTTTGAACATAGCAAGCAGTGTTTACAGCTTCTGCCCAGAAGGACAGTGGCAAACCAGAATCTGCTAGCATGGTTCTTGCAGCTTCAATAAGTGTTCTATTTTTCCTCTCAACCACTCCATTTTGCTCTGGTGTTCTTGGGATGTTGTTCTGCCTCACAATCCCTTTTGGCACACAGAAGTCATCCAACTCCTTATTTTTAAACTCTGTTCCATTGTCACTTCTAAAGACTTTTACTGGCAAGTCATATTGTTTTTCAACTTTAGTGACAAAGTCCTT
Organism: Ambrosia x helenae; assembly: GCA_030844895.1. Taxonomy (NCBI): domain Eukaryota; kingdom Viridiplantae; phylum Streptophyta; class Magnoliopsida; order Asterales; family Asteraceae; genus Ambrosia; species Ambrosia x helenae. Next base: position 103,770,937 of record CM061231.1, on the reverse strand, counting down.
CAAGATACCTGCAGTCTCATCCTTAGAGTGTAAAAAGTAAGTCCATGTAAACCTAGAAAAATCATCAACTATGACAAGACAAAATCTTTTTCTTCTTAGACTCATGATTTTAACTGGGCCAAACAAGTCCATGTGCAGCAATTGTAGACATTGACTTGTTTTGGACTCATCAATGGATTTGTAAGAGCTTTTATGTTGTTTTCCTTCTAAGCAGGAAACACAATGCTCATCACATTTGAATTCTTTTGATGGTAAACCTCTGACAAGGCTTAGTTTGGAGAGTGAGTTGATAGTTTGAAGGTTGGTATGACCCAGTCTCCTATGCCACAATTTTGTCTCCTTTGTGGAGGCAGCAGAAAACAAACAAATATTTGCCATAGGATTGTCCTTTAACATATCAACTACATACACATTGCCACTCCTATGAGCAACAAGTTGTGCTTTGCTCTCAGCAATGATGGTGTCAATCTTTTTCACCACTTCTGGCCCAATAATCTTACAAGTTTTCTTAGTGAAGAATGAGCCATAACCTTTGTCACTCATTTGTGAAACACTAAGAAGATTAAATTTAAGATTATCAATAAGATTAACATTTTTAAACTTGAGTTTCCCAGCCTGAACAGTCCCTGAACCCAACACCTTACCTTTTGAATCATTACCAAAGGATATATCACCCCCTCCATGAGCTAAGAAGTCCAGAAGAAAGGCTCTACATCCTGTGATGTGCCTGGAGCCTCCACTATCTACATACCAAAGACTATCTAAACAAGCAGAAGCTCCCTGCACAGCAGTAATGAATTAGTTTTGGTGAGTGTCCAAAGCCAATTTGGCTTTGGATGGGTCCACAGACTTTTCAATCTCAAGCTTAGGAAGGTGATCAGTGGTTTGAACTAGTTTTTGAATCAAGTTCAACAACTGTTGCTGTGACATCCGTCACTTTTTATTCTATTTTTATATATAATAATAATAATAATAATAATAATAATAATAATAATAATAATAATAATAATAATAATGAAAAAAAAAATTTAGATTTTATATAGTCATTACATATGCATTTTATTTTTTTAAACCAAACTAACCCATCCCTTGAAATCCATCCCATGAGCCCAAACCCTTTCCCCTTGTGGATTCAGAAGCCCAACAATCCGGCCCATCAACAGTTCATCCCCACGTTGAAAGGGAATCTCGCCCCGAGATTCACTCTGCTTCAGCAGTAACATGCCTGGACTCGAACGCGCGCTTCGGAAAGAGATGAGGGTACTTAGCCTTCATCTGGTCCTCTCGTTCCCACGTGAACTCCGGTCCACGATCCGAGTTCCAACGAACTTTAACGATGCGGATTTTACTCCGCCGAAGGCTACGAATCTTGTAATCCAGAATCTCGACAGGTTCCTCCACAATGCGAAGACGATCATCCACCTTGATCTCTTCCAGTGGTACAATGAGAGATTCATCAGCCAAACACTTCTTCAAGTTAGACACATGGAAGACGTTGTGCACACTACCGAGCTCCGCCGGTAAGTCAAGTCTATATGCCACCGGCCCAATCCGATCCAGGATTGCGAACGGTCCGACGTAACGAGGGTTAAGCTTGCCACGCTTTCCAAAGCGTATGACGCCCTTCCATGGTGAAACTTTCAGAAGCACCTTGTCCCCAACCTGGAACTCTAGCGGTTTGCGACGGCGATCGGCATAGCTCTTCTGACGATCCCGTGCAGCAGCCAAACGTTGACGGATCTGTACGATTTTCTCAGAAGTTTCGTACACGAGTTCCGGACCAGTGAGCTGGCTCTCGCCCACCTCGGCCCAACAAAGTGGTGATCGGCATTTCCGTCCGTAAAGAGCCTCGAACGGAGCTGCCTTGATGCTAGAGTGATAGCTGTTGTTGTAGGAGAATTCCACCAACGGCAGGTGAATCTCCCAACTTTTGCCAAAATCGATGACACATGCCCGCAGCATGTCCTCCAGTGTTTGTATCGTCCGCTCACTCTGGCCGTCAGTTTGCGGATGATAAGCCGTACTCATATCCAGATGAGTACCCAAGGCCTTATGAAGAGCCTTCCAGAAACGCGAAGCAAAGCGGGAATCACGATCAGAAATGATAGAAACAGGCACCCCGTGCCGAGAGACCACCTCCTTAAGATAGAGCCGAGCCAACCGCTCGAGTCCATCCGTTTCCTTAATAGGTATGAAGTGTGCCGATTTCGTCAACCGGTCGACGATCACCTAAATCATGTCGCAACCACTTGGTGATCTCGGTAGTTTGGTGACGAAATCCATCGTGATCCGCTCCCACTTCCATTCTGGAATCTCAGGTTGCTGTAGGAGACCAGACGGCTTCTGATACTCCACCTTGACCTTAGCACAGGTCAAGCATTTGCTCACATAGGAGGCTATATCAGCCTTCATGTTCGGCCACCAATAAAGTATCTTCAGATCCTGATACATCTTATCGGAGCCTGGATGAATAGTATACCGGGATTTGTGAGCCTCGTCCAAGACAAGCTCCCGTAATCCCCCGAATAAAGGAACCCAAACACGCCCAGCGAAGTAGTGTAGGCCATCAGACCTAAGCTCAAGGTGTTTGTCCGCACTGTGCATCGTTTCGGCCTTAAGGTTTTCCTCCTTCAAGGCATCCACCTGAGCCGAACGGATCCGGTCAGGTAAGGAGGAATGAATGGTAAGCTGCAGGGCTCGGACACGCCGAGGCTTCGCCGACTCTTTCCTACTCAAGGCATCCGCCACAACGTTTGCCTTGCCAGGATGGTACTTAATCGCACAGTCGTAGTCGTTCAAGAGTTCAACCCAACGACGCTGCCGCATGTTTAACACCTTCTGGTCGAAAATATGCTGGAGACTCTTGTGATCGGTGTAAACTTCACACTTGGTACCGTACAAGTAATGTCTCCAGATTTTCAACGCAAAGACCACTGCACCCAGTTCCAAGTCATGAGTAGTGTAATTCTTCTCATGAACTTTGAGTTGACGAGAAGCATAAGCAATAACCTTCCCGCGCTGCATCAACACGCAACCAAGACCCCGAATGGAAGCATCACCGTACACAACGAAATCATCCGTACCCTCAGGAAGGGATAAGATAGGTGCAGAACAAAGTTTAAGCTTCAGCATCTGAAATGCTGATTCCTGTGGTTCGTCCCAGTCGAACTTTCGGTCCTTCTGGGTGAGAGCAGTGAGGGGTTGAGCGATCTTCGAAAATCCCTCGATAAAACGCCGATAGTAACCTGCAAGACCCAGGAATTGCCGCACCTCAGATGGCGTCTTTGGTGCTTCCCAGTCTTTAATAGCTTCGATCTTAGCCGGATCGACATGAATTCCCAGTTCATTCACCACATGCCCTAGGAATTGAACTTCACGTAACCAAAAATCGCACTTTGAGAACTTAGCGTACAGCTGCTCCCGTCTCAAAAGTTCCAAGACCAACCGCAGATGTTCCTCATGATCCGCCTTGTTCTTGGAATAAATCAGAATGTCGTCAATGAACACGATGACGAACTTATCAAGGTACGGCTTACAAACGCGGTTCATCAAATCCATGAACACCGCCGTGCGTTAGTGAGACCGAAAGGCATGACTAAGAACTCAAAATGACCATAACGAGTGCGAAAAACAGTCTTCTGGATGTCAGCTTCCCTGACGCGCAACTGGTGATAACCGGACCGCAAATCAATCTTCGAGTAGTAGCTAGAGCCCTGAAGCTGGTCAAAGAGATCATCAATGCGAGGAAGAGGATAACGATTCTTGATAGTCACTTTGTTCAGCTCACGGTAATCGATACACATACGAAGACTCCCATCCTTCTTCTTCACAAACAAAATAGGAGCTCCCCACGGGGACGAGCTCGGTCGGATGAAACCCTTTTCCAAGAGTTCCTGTAACTGGCTGGATAACTCTTGCATCTCGGGAGGTGCAAGACGATACGGAGCTCGGGCGATAGGAGCTGCGCCCGGAGCAAGATCAATACCAAACTCAACCTGACGATGGGGAGGAAGACCAGGCAAATCATCAGGAAACACATCAGAATAGTCACGAACCACCGAATGTCCTCGATCTTCTTCTCATCGTCAGTAGAAACGGTAACAAGTGCCAGAATGGCCGAACAGCCCTTTCGAAGATACTTACGGGCTTTCATGCTGGAAATGATACTCAGCGGAGCACCGCTTTTCTCGCCGTGAACCGAAAGAATCTCTCCATCGGGGAGAGGGATCCGAATAACCTTGTCAAAGCAAACAATCTCTGCGCGATACAACGATAACCAATCCATGCCCACAACGACATCGAAACTACCCAAAGGTACAGGCATAAGGTCAATGGGGAATGACAGACCCGACAGTTCCAAGTGACACTCCCTAAGGATATGAGTCGCCTCGATGTTCTTACCATTAGCCAATTCTATCAAGTACTTAGCCTCTAAAGGTGTGGGTACTATATCTAGCAACTGACTAACATCCACAGATACGAAGCTCTTATCGGCACCAGAATCAAATAAAACAGAAACATAGCGATTGTTGAGAAGGAACGTACCGGTAACTGTGTCTGGATCCTGCCTAGCCTCCGCAGACCCAATGACGAACGCACGCGCAGTCCTGCCTCCGCCGCCATTCCCGTTACCGTTTCCGCCCCTCCCATTATCACCCTGCTTCAGCTTGGGACAATCACGCTTGAAGTGTCCCGTGTCACCACAGTTGTAACACCCCTGCCTCCCCTGAGTCCCCTGAGCAGCAGGAGCAGGAGTAGCCGCAGGAGCCTGAGTTGGGGTGAGCGCCACCTTGCAATCCTTAGCATGGTGCCCCAACTGATGGCACCGATGACAACGAGCGCGATCACAATTCCCCGAATGGTGAAAGCCACACTTGTTACACTTGGGATGCTTCCCAATGTATCCACCTGTCTTCTGCGAAGAAGACGACCCAGATCCCTCAGTCTTCTTGGCCGGTTGAGACGGCGCCGGCACTGCACTCTTACTCACATTCTCCCATTTCCTCTTGTTGCCATCAGAACCCTTCACAGTCGAACCCTTGGGAGGTAATGCGCCCTCCAAAATCTTCATGTTGGTCATCTTGTGTGCAGAACGGACGACCTCAGCCAGTGTAGGAAGGTTCCCAGCAGCTACTAACCCAGCAATCTCCGGCACCAACCCAGAGATGTAGTGCTCGATCCTACGGTACTCAGGTGTGTGCATGTCAGGACACAACACCGCCAGCTCATTGCGTCGAACAGTATACTCCTCGATCTCGGACCCCCACCATCTTGCAGTTCCAGACTTCGTGTTCCAACTTCTGTACTTCCTCCCTGGGACAGTACTCGCTCTTCAATAACCGAACAAAATCCGCCCACAGCATAGCATGAGCTTCCCCCAAGCCCATGTTCTGCGTCGTAGCATTCCACCATGTCAAAGCAGGACCCTCAAATGTCGCAGTGGCATACTTGACCCGGTCCTCAACAGGACAGTTACACATCAGGAAGACAGATTCAACCTTTTCCAACCATCGGAGCAGTCCCACTGCCCCTTCAGTTCCAGCGAAGTTATGGGGCTGACAGTCCCTAAACTTCTTGTAAGAACACTGAGGTGGAGGCGGGTTGACAGCAGCACCTGAAACATGACACAAAGATAAACCACAAAGGAAACATGACACCCAAGAACGAAACAAGGCAGGTAAGAACCAACTTACCACCCATAGCATTGTGCCCGGCCTGGAAAGCAGCCAAGGCTATGTTCACTTGCTGTTGAAGCAAGTTGTTCAGCTATGCTTGGGTCATGTTGATGTTACCACGACCACCGCCACGACCACCGCCGCCACGACCACCACCTCGACGTCCACCACCACGTGCGCCCGACATGATCTGACAAATCAGAAATCGAGAGGTTCAGATTCGCTGCTAGTGTCAACCACTAGTAGCTAGAAAAGTTATGTCTAGACCCAATCCAGGAATATGCATCCAAGTTCAGAGTCCACATTGGATTCTCATGCATTTCAGTTTATGATTTCGTGTGCACCCGAAATGATAAACTGCTCTACATGGTCCTCCAAGCTTTCCCTTAGCTTGAACTCAAGTCACCGAATGTCGGCATCTAGCATCATGCCATCACAAGCATAAGTGCACAAGATAATGTGTAAGCAAGTGCGTCTATTGGGGTACGAAAGGGAGATGTCCGAATCCTGGACAGACCTCGAGAGCACGCAAGACTACCCCAATACACGACACTGCCGTGCAAAACCAACGAGTCAACTCCTTCTCCTTCAAACCCCGAAGAAGAACATAAGAGTGTATAAAGCCAAGAGTAAGATCGGATGATGTAACAGAGAAGTGTGATGATAATGTAACGACACCCCGACAAAGTTAGTACATGTTCCAAACCGACACAAGTATGTGACCGTCTAGTGTGTGCGACTCGGCTATAGACTAGACTCTAAATGCAGTCCTAGTTCACTATAACCATTGGCTCTGATACCAATCTGTCACACCCTCAAATTCCACTTGCGGGGTTTTACCGCGAGGCGCATGACAAACCAGGATTCAAGTCAACGGTCACAATAAACAACACTATATGCATAACACAAAACCCAAAAGATGTAATTATAAAAGCATAAACTGTAGCGGAAGCTTTAAATGTTTACAACCCAAAAGACATAGTTCAAATGTTTAATGAAGACCATGCTCTAAACCCTAGACGCCCGTGCCGACTCGTGCGCCTAGATCCAGTTGTTGCTACCTTAGCGACCTGAGAAAAACATGCCAAAAGACGTCAACATATAATGCTGGTGAGTTCACAGGTTTGTTCAAAAATGTTATCCAAATGTTACCATGTCCATACTATATCAATGCTACCAAGTACGCTAGCTAGGCGTATGTTTTATTACTACTACGATTGGAAACCATTACTGGACACGTTTAGCAATGTTTAGCATGTTTAGCAGCCCGTAATGTTCAGCACGATAATGTTCCTGTTCGAGACAATATGCACCCGCCCGGCCCTCCAAGCCGACGAGTGGGGCAGGTCACGCCCAATAGATCTATCCACATTTCCCCCGTTGTGCAAACCCGCACATTCATGGTTTCCCCCGGGACTTTCCAAAAGATCGTATAGCAATATAAAGTTAAAACCATAGTATGACATATGTTACCAAAACTGTTTAGCGCATGTTTTCTCCCCCAAAAGTTAAAGCATTAAAAGTGGGGCCGTGAACTCACCTTAGATTGCGTTCCTCAAATGTAAGTAAAAGATGTTTAGCCCTTGATGATCCCTCTACCGGAGATCTATCAAAATGTTCACATAAGTGTTCCGACTAATAACCATAAGGTTATCTAGTCCCCGATTGTCCAGATCATAACCAAGTATGTTTTTAAAACGTGTTTACGTGTTTAACCGACACACTAGACCGACCCGACATCCCGTTGGCGACCCATTACCCTAACTAATCAAGTACACATAGATTACACGCAAGGTTCAAGCATAAAACACTTAGTTTGTATCAAAAATCTCATTTTTGTTAACGTAGGGTCGAATGTAGTTCTGGGTGGTCGAAGGTGGCTGTAAGTGGTCGAAGGTGTCCTTGTTTGGGTCGAATGTGTCTTTGAAATTCCACATTCGCCCCTTTTCTTCCCACCTTCGCCCATTTGCAGCACCTTCGCCCCTTCAGCTTCCAGGTTCGCCCCTGGAATCCACCTTCGACCGTTCGACTGGTCGAAGGTGTTCCAGGTTCGCCCCTGATGTCAGATTTTTCCAAAAACGCGTCGAAAAACATCCGAAAACATCACGAAACATCACGAGTTACAGCAGTCAAGCATGATTAACATATTCCTACGAAACCCTACCAATTTTACCCCAAAATCTATCCGTTTTTCAAGTTTCCTAAAATAGTAAATTATGGAGATGTCACATCATCATGCATGCAATTATTACCCAATTAGGAAACTTTCTGAAATCGATCAATAATCAGTTTATCATACTCGAATCATCATGAACAAGAAACCCCTATCATAACCTTATCATAATCATTCAAAAACAAACCTAAATCTAACTAAAAACCCCTTTTAATCATCAAACACCATCAACAATCAAAGGTAACACGTTCCAATCATAACCCATCATTAATAACAGCCCTAGGTTGTTGTCATGTCATCTATACGACAAGAAATCATCAAACAATGCATAATATCATATTAACACATGTTTATTTGCATAAAAGCTCATTGTTTATGAATAGGTTTTGGTTAGGAAAGGTTTTTATTCATAAAATAGGTTGTCATCAGATCTGGACTCATTGGGGTTTAGATTAAAACAAGCCAAAATTGTTTAAAAAGGATTTGAAATGAAGAACACACCTTAGATCTTCACTTGTAATGATTTAGAGAGTTAGGTTATGAAAAACAAGCTCAAAAACTCCTTCCCCAATGTTAATAGCTGATAGAGAGTGTTTGGAGGCGTTTAGGGTTTGTGAAATGGTGAAAAATGGCTAAGGATGGTATTTATACCATCTGCACGTTCGCCCAGTTTATGTGGTCGAATGTGGAATTTTTCCACATTCGCCCTTTTTAATGGTCGAATGTGGAACTCTTCCACATTCGCCCACTTTGTTTCTACGTTCGCCCACTTTTCAGATCCCATTTCCACATTCGCCCAAAAGTTCCACATTCAGGTCATCAGCACTTTTTAACACATGTTAAAAGCACTTTTAACACATGTTAACCTTTTTCCAGTTTATCGTGTTTAACGCATTCTAACACATCCTAACACATAAACATGCATCTATAGTCCATACTTAGCATGTTTAGGCACGTATAATCATTCGTACATCATTTAAGCAAGTATAAGCATACAATCCACCACACGACCCGTAATCTACACATATACTTAATTAGTTCATGTAATGTCACCAACGACGGAACCCGGTACTAATGTATTCCCAAAACGACTCCCAATGATCCTCCAGATCATTGACCCTGGACAATCCTAATTGACCCGACTCAACTAACCCAGTTAAGTTTGTTTATAAACGTTTCTCGCTAAGGTAGACTTAGATGTTACTATTATGTTTAAGCCGAACATGCCGGGTGTCACATCATCCCCACGTTGAAAGAATTTTCGTCCCGAAAATTGCACGAAGCCCAAAAATGAAAAAGACGAAAAGGAAGAAAACGAAAAGAAAGGTTACCGGTTGTCACACCTCAAATTCCACTTGCGGGGTTTTTACCGCGAGGCGCATGACAAACCAGGATTCAAGTCAACGGTCACAATAAACAACACTATATGCATAACACAAAACCCAAAAGATGTAATTATAAAAGCATAAACTTGTAGCGGAAGCTTTAAATGTTTACAACCCAAAAGACATAGTTCAAATGTTTAATGAAGACCATGCTCTAAACCCTAGACGCCCGTGCCGACTCGTGCGCCTAGATCCAGTTGTTGCTACCTTAGCGACCTGAGAAAAACATGCCAAAAAGACGTCAACATATAATGCTGGTGAGTTCACAGGTTTGTTCAAAAATGTTATCCAAATGTTACCATGTCCATACTATATCAATGCTACCAAGTACGCTAGCTAGGCGTATGTTTTATTACTACTACGATTGGAAACCATTACTGGACACGTTTAGCAATGTTTAGCATGTTTAGCAGCCCGTAATGTTCAGCACGATAATGTTCCTGTTCGAGACAATATGCACCCGCCCGGCCCTCCAAGCCGACGAGTGGGGCAGGTCACGCCCAATAGATCTATCCACATTTCCCCCGTTGTGCAAACCCGCACATTCATGGTTTCCCCCGGGACTTTCCAAAAGATCGTATAGCAATATAAAGTTAAAACCATAGTATGACATATGTTACCAAAACTGTTTAGCGCATGTTTTCTCCCCAAAAAGTTAAAGCATTAAAAGTGGGGCCGTGAACTCACCTTAGATTGCGTTCCTCAAATGTAAGTAAAAGATGTTTAGCCCTTGATGATCCCTCTACCGGAGATCTATCAAAATGTTCACATAAGTGTTCCGACTAATAACCATAAGGTTATCTAGTCCCCGATTGTCCAGATCATAACCAAGTATGTTTTTAAAACGTGTTTACGTGTTTAACCGACACACTAGACCGACCCGACATCCCGTTGGCGACCCATTACCCTAACTAATCAAGTACACATAGATTACACGCAAGGTTCAAGCATAAAACACTTAGTTTGTATCAAAAATCTCATTTTTGTTAACGTAGGGTCGAATGTAGTTCTGGGTGGTCGAAGGTGGCTGTAAGTGGTCGAAGGTGTCCTTGTTTGGGTCGAATGTGTCTTTGAAATTCCACATTCGCCCCTTTTCTTCCCACCTTCGCCCATTTGCAGCACCTTCGCCCCTTCAGCTTCCAGGTTCGCCCCCTGGAATCCACCTTCGACCGTTCGACTGGTCGAAGGTGTTCCAGGTTCGCCCCTGATGTCAGATTTTTCCAAAAACGCGTCGAAAAACATCCGAAAACATCACGAAACATCACGAGTTACAGCAGTCAAGCATGATTAACATATTCCTACGAAACCCTACCAATTTTACCCCAAAATCTATCCGTTTTTCAAGTTTCCTAAAATAGTAAATTATGGAGATGTCACATCATCATGCATGCAATTATTACCCAATTAGGAAACTTTCTGAAATCAAACAATAATCAGTTTATCATACTCGAATCATCATGAACAAGAAACCCCTATCATAACCTTATCATAATCATTCAAAAACAAACCTAAATCTAACTAAAACCCCTTTTAATCATCAAAACACCATCAACAATCAAAGGTAACACGTTCCAATCATAACCCATCATTAATAACAGCCCTAGGTTGTTGTCATGTCATCTATACGACAAGAAATCATCAAACAATGCATAATATCATATTAACACATGTTTATTTGCATAAAAGCTCATTGTTTATGAATAGGTTTTGGTTAGGAAAGGTTTTTATTCATAAAATAGGTTGTCATCAGATCTGGACTCATTGGGGTTTAGATTAAAACAAGCCAAAATTGTTTAAAAAGGATTTGAAATGAAGAACACACCTTAGATCTTCACTTGTAATGATTTAGAGAGTTAGGTTATGAAAAACAAGCTCAAAAACTCCTTCCCCAATGTTAATAGCTGATAGAGAGTGTTTGGAGGCGTTTAGGGTTTGTGAAATGGTGAAAAATGGCTAAGGATGGTATTTATACCATCTGCACGTTCGCCCAGTTTATGTGGTCGAATGTGGAATTTTTCCACATTCGCCCCTTTTTAATGGTCGAATGTGGAACTCTTCCACATTCGCCCACTTTGTTTCTACGTTCGCCCACTTTTCAGATCCCATTTCCACATTCGCCCAAAAGTTCCACATTCAGGTCATCAGCACTTTTTAACACATGTTAAAAGCACTTTTAACACATGTTAACCTTTTTCCAGTTTATCGTGTTTAACGCATTCTAACACATCCTAACACATAAACATGCATCTATAGTCCATACTTAGCATGTTTAGGCACGTATAATCATTCGTACATCATTTAAGCAAGTATAAGCATACAATCCACCACACGACCCGTAATCTACACATATACTTAATTAGTTCATGTAATGTCACCAACGACGGAACCCGGTACTAATGTATTCCCAAAACGACTCCCAATGATCCTCCAGATCATTGACCCTGGACAATCCTAATTGACCCGACTCAACTAACCCAGTTAAGTTTGTTTATAAACGTTTCTCGCTAAGGTAGACTTAGATGTTACTATTATGTTTAAGCCGAACATGCCGGGTGTCACATCATCCCCACGTTGAAAGAATTTTCGTCCCGAAAATTGCACGAAGCCCAAAAATGAAAAAGACGAAAAGGAAGAAAACGAAAAGAAAGGTTACCGGTTGTCACAAACCCATCCCTTGAAATCCATCCCATGAGCCCAAACCCTTTCCCCTTGTGGATTCAGAAGCCCAACAATCCGGCCCATCAACAGTCCAGCCCAACATCCTCCTTCCCCTCCCTTTCTGTTTAAACAAAAAAAAAATTGCCTCTCACCGGGTTCGAACCGGTGACCAAACCCACAACAACCCACGCTGAAACCATCTGAGCTACACTTGAAGATTGATTTAATCCCAACCCTCATTATATTTAAACCCATCTAAAAGCAAACCTTCTTCTTCCTTGTTACCTACTGCTGCGACGCAGATCAACAAAAAAAAAAGGGGTAACAAGCTGAGATCGTGGGGAACGATGATCACCCTTTAATACTTCTATTGACCAACTAATTAACGCGTTATATCAGCCCCTAAGACCTGTGTTCGGCTCGATTTCAAGCATAATTCACGCGATTACATTCAAACATTGGTCAAAACTTTCTAAATCTTAAAAACGTAGGCATATTATAAATTGAACCTCATTTGACAACCTCTAGGTGCCGAACATCATATCCTCACCTCCAATTTCTGTTAACCAATCGTTCTTAATAAAAAATCAAGCCGAGTTGACTTTTCCGTTGACCAAGCATTCGAACACGATTTCATTATTGTAAGTCACGTTTCTTTGATGGGTTTTGTTCATCAGCCATCAACAAGCAATAACCCTATGATTAATTGGGTTATTGTTTGTTGGATTGGTATATTGCGATTTCTAGGGTTCTAAGGGTTATTTGGGGAAGATGATACCAGGTTACGTTTGTTTAGAAACATATCAAAACGATTTCAAACACCAAACAGATCCTTAGATCAGGTGGTTGGGTGTGTTAATGATTTGTTCATGCCGGTCACAGACCCCGGGTTCGAGTCCCACTATGCACATTATTTTTTTTCTTTTCTTTTAAAACTGACTTAAACTTAATATATATTTATTTCTAACCAAGCTTATTCGTTCTCAGGGTGTGGCTCAGTTGGTGGCCACACTTGTGATAAAGCTCGAACCGGCCAGAGGCCCGGGTTCGATTTCCATAACCAACATATATTTTTTTGCCATTTTATATATATACTTAACATATTTAATCTCTTAAAATAGTTTTTAAATACTAAAAGTGTTTTATAAATTCTACAAAAATTATCATATGATCTTCATATGATAAAGTTCATCACCCAATTTTTAGTTTTTCAAAAATAATTTATTTAATATATATTATAAATATTACAATTTTATTCACTTAAAATTATAAAATTCAATAAAAATATCTAAACGACTTTATAAAATTCCATAAAAATTATTCTAAACTTGTGTAACAATATACATTTCAGAAATAATTTTTATTTCTGAAAAACCGTTTGTTTAATATTTTTTTCATAAATAATTCATAATAAATTCATTTTACAATATTTTTGTACCAAAATTTTACATAAATTATTTCTATTCATTTGGAACAGAAATACAATTTTTAATTCAAGAATTCTTTAATTTTAATATTTTTGGATATTAAAATCATATTTTGACAATTTGAAATAATTAGATTAAATATTCTATTTTCAAGAAAATAATTTTATAAAAATTATTTTCATACTTAAAACCTTATGTTGTGACTATATTCATCTTAAAATTGTACAAAGAGACTTTTATTTATTTATTTATTTACTAAATTTCTTATATTTAATAAACAAATTGTTTATTAATCGAATAAACGTTTATCCCCAATTCGAAGCCCTAGAAATACATGTATCTTAGAGTTATTTCCCTCACACATTATCAAATACTTTAGGTTGATCATTTGGGAGTAATCTCAATTCATATCTCGTTGTCCAGTTAAATCTCAAACTACTACGTGAACTGTGAGTATTCCTACCCCTTTTTGCATTTATACATTTTTGGGGTGTTACATGTACACTATTACATTTTCAAATACAAGTTTACATTTTTACAATACAATTCTAGTACTATGTGCATTGCTTACAACGTGCTTTATGCTTAGACAATACATGTGGATTACATTTGTACTTAGTGAAATCATTAACATGGTACAAGCCGACCTTAACATTGGATAGCGCTATTTGGATTGACAACCCGCCTAGATGGATTCTCCCCCTTTTTCATCGGAGAATCCGTGGCCAGTGTTAAGCTTTTATCCATTTATTGGATAAGTACACTACAGTTCATACAGTACATTATACAGTCACAGGGTTGATTTTGCTCATTTGTATGATACATAGTTTACATATTTGCACTGTAGCTTGCACTTGAATTGTATAACTTTTTAACCTACTATATATATCAAAACTAGGAATGCTCACCAACATTTCATATGTTGACCAAATCTATTTTGTACATGTTTCAGGTGCAGTTTGATCTAGTGCTTTAAACAGAGACATTTAGTGCTTTATTTTAATTCAGTTATTTCAATATTTACATTCCATTTAGACAATGTATTTTCCATTTCCATGTAAGACAATTCTGGTTTATTCAATAATATTTACATTTTAGTACCATGTGCTTTTGAACAATCGTCACTACGTGGCACCTCGATGATTCCGCCATCGGTTGGGGTGTTACAGATTGGTATCAGAGCCATGGTTATAGGGAACTAGGTTACTAGATAAAATAGGCCTAGACTATAACCGAATTTCAACTTTCATGCATTATATTTCCTAAATTACCTTACCCCTCATTTCTCTCTACTTTCCTTCTTCTATCTTTCCCTTCTTCTCTCTCTCCATTCTTCTCATCTTTCATCATGGTGCATAGAGATGGTGTCCTACAAGGAGTGGAAAGCCTACATCATCATGGAACAGGAGCAGTACCTTTCATGAAGACACTCTTAGGCATAATGCCTACTCTTATTTTTGCTCCTTCAAAGTTGTTGAACTTTAATGAGTGTGATAAGGACACGTGCAATCTGGAAGGGTGGATGCCTGTACACTGGGTTTTCTGGCATAGGCAAGCATAGCGCATAAATCCATTGACGGACCTGTTATGCTTACCTGGGGATTCCTGGAGTGAGTGTCTACTTATAGGCTAAAGCATGTCTTCTTGATCACCATTGGGTTCAATTCCTTTGAAAAGTCAACGTTCTTGCTGGGCTTTACAGCTAGACAAGGGCACTCCAACCATTTATGCAAGTTTTCAATAATACCCTCTCGTTTCATATACAATATTCTGTATATCATGATTTGCTTACAAGTTCATACTTTCATAATCATTTGTACAGTTATACACTCACATTTTCTAAACTCATGATTATTCATTGACTACCTCATAGATGTCTGCTCGCCGCATGCTCCGTGATGTCCGCCGACGCCCTGTTCATGCTTCTGGACAACGTTCTGATCGTCGCCTCGCATCTTTAGTCTCTAAGGAAATTGCTGCAGTGATCCCAAACCTTGTCAGTGAGATAACCCAGAATAGTAACAGCGCCAACACAGGGAGTACGACTCAATTTCGGTGCACTTTCAAACACTTTAACTCCTGCAACCCCACAAAATTCACTGGTGAGGAGGGTGCTACTGGCCTCCTCCAATGGTTTGAAAGCATGGAGAGTACTTTTGTGAACAGTGAATGCCCTGATGAACTCCGCGTTCGCTATGCTACTAGTGTCCTTCAAAAGGGGGCGCTAACCTGGTGGAATGGCGAAAAGCGCAATCGAGGAGCGGATGTTGCTTTATCTTTATCTTGGGCTGAAGTTAAAGAACTCATGATCGCCAAATTCTGCCCTAGGAACGAAATCAGGAAGCTGGAGGATGAGTTTCGTGAGCTCAAACAAGACAGTGGAGAGAATCTTGCGTATAATACTCGATATCATGAACTCAGCATATTGGTCCCACACATGGTCACCCCGGTTTCTCGAGCAATCGAGAAATATATCGAGGGATTACCTGACCTGATACAAGACGTAGTCACTGGAAGCAAAGCTACTACGGTGGAAGAAGCCATCCAGCTTGCAGCCACTTTAACAGACAAACACGTGAGGAAATGAAACTTGGTTAGGAAGGGCACCAAGACGTCTGCTGAGAAAGCCACCCATGTTGTAGAATCATCTAAGACTGTTTTAGCAAAGGCCGCCACTACTGCTTCGAACTCTAAGAAACGAATGGGCGATAATCAGAACCAGGCTGTTGTGGATCCTGTGACTCAGCCTCCTAACAAGAAGACCTACATGGGAATCCATCCTCAATGCAACACTTGCAAGTATCATCACCCTGCAAATCTTCCATGTCGTCAATGCACTAGATGTGGAAGGTTGGGACACTTTGACACTACTTGTCGTGTAACAGATTGGGCGCAAGATAATCATCAAACAGCTGCCCAGAAACCACTACAGATTACTAACGGTCGGGCATGTTATCATTGTAGAGACCCTAACCACATGCTACCTCAATGTCCCAAATTGAATAATGTAAACCTGGTGGCACATGGACGAGCTTTCGATATCAATATCAACGAAACAGACGGTCAGGATGACGTTGATCCCACTGGTTAAGCCATGGAGGAAATCTTCCCAAGACTCGAGAATCCAATACTCGTGTTTTCATTTTCTTGATCCTATTATCATTTTGTACCCAATTTTGTCGCACTCATTAGCATACAACACTAGAAATTTCCTTGCATACTATTGTGTACGAACACAGATTGGAAATTTATCAAATTCGGTTACGTTTATTTTATATCGTATAAGTTTCAGACTCTATCTTACATTTTATTGAAACATTTGGTCTTGACTTCCATGGAAATCAAAATACTTATTTAATCCTACAAAGCTTTTCTAAAAACATCATTGTTTGTCATATGAAACTTGATTTTTTTTCCCTTAGTTTGACTATCCATTGAACATTTAATTATTCATGATACTCGTAAACTATTCCTATAGGCCACTAAGATAACACTTACACTTAATGGTTGTAGTACTTACAAACTTACTTGCATGTGTGTATTATCCACGCAACTCAGATAAACATTTCATTTAAAGGGCTCCTCGGACGAGTGGTAGCCCATACTTAAATACTATTATGCTTACAAGTCATTGCAAACCCATGCAATTGACCTCATTATTACCTGGCCTCATTTCATTGATAACATCTCATTGTAACTCAACGTGTTTGTTGTGACATCTCCTTGTGAAATTTATGTGCGTTAATATGTTGTTAGAATAGGATCATAGAATGACATAAAACCCTAATGTAAGGTAAATTGATGATTCCGGTCCGGAACGTAATCATGAATTTACAGGTGCGTTAGGGTAGTGTGAAATTCTATTAGAGTTTTTGGGAAGACGTCCAGTACGTTTTCAAGGTATCAAAGGTGTGGTGGGTTAGCTGCGGTACACCCTGTATACAAACACTAATGATGCATTGAAAGTGAAACAGGAAGTCGAACCAGGGACAAACTCTGTTTACTTGGTAGTTCAATAAGTCTTTCTATAGTCAGTCAACTTGTACATTCATTTTAGGATTCCTAAAACTTGAAGTTTAATGTTACTAGATTTTTATTCTCCTTATTATTCGAGACGAACCTAATCCAATCCTTAACTCACATTTCTCGAAACAATTCACTCTGTTACCTATAAATTTACGTCGTGCCTTAACTCAAATTTTCCAAACCACAGTTATCTTAATTTTACCCTAGCATCCATAACCCTATGTTACTATTAACTTCGGGACGAAGTTTCTAAAAGTAGGGGATGCTGTGACATCCGTCACTTTTTATTTTATTTTTATATATAATAATAATAATAATAATAATAATAATAATAATAATGAAAAAAAAATTCAGATTTTATATAGTCATTACATATGCATTTTATTTTTTTAAACCAAACTAACCCATCCCTTGAAATCCATCCCATGAGCCCAAACCCTTTCCCCTTGTGGATTCAGAAGCCCAACAATCCGGCCCATCAACAGTCCAGCCCAACATCCTCCTTCCCCTCCCTTTCTGTTTAAACAAAAAAAAAAAAATTGCCTCTCACCGGGTTCGAACCGGTGACCAAACCCACAACAACCCACGCTGAAACCATCTGAGCTACACTTGAAGATTGATTTAATCCCAACCCTCATTATATTTAAACCCATCTAAAAGCAAACCTTCTTCTTCCTTGTTACCTACTGCTGCGACGCAGATCAACAAAAAAAAAAGGGGTAACAAGCTGAGATCGTGGGGAACGATGATCACCCTTTAATACTTCTATTGACCAACTAATTAACGCGTTATATCAGCCCCTAAGACCTGTGTTCGGCTCGATTTCAAGCATAATTCACGCGATTACATTCAAACATTGGTCAAAACTTTCTAAATCTTAAAAACGTAGGCATATTATAAATTGAACCTCATTTGACAACCTCTAGGTGCCGAACATCATATCCTCACCTCCAATTTCTGTTAACCATTCGTTCTTAATCAAAAATCAAGCAGAGTTGACTTTTCCGTTGACCGAGCATTCGAACACGATTTCATTATTGTAAGTCACGTTTCTTTGATGGGTTTTGTTCATCAGCCATCAACAAGCAATAACCCTATGATTAATTGGGTTATTGTTTGTTGGATTGGTATATTGCGATTTCTAGGGTTCTAAGGCTTATTTGGGGAAGATGATACCAGGTTACGTTTGTTTAGAAACATATCAAAACGATTTCAAACACCAAACAGATCCTTAGATCAGGTGGTTAGGTGTGTTAATGATTTGTTCATGCCGGTCACAGACCCCGGGTTCGAGTCCCACTATGCACATTATTTTTTTTCTTTTCTTTTAAAACTGATTTAAACTTAATATATATTTATTTCTAACCAAGCTTATTCATTCTCAGGGTGTGGCTCAGTTGGTGGCCACACTTGTGATAAAGCTCGAACCGGCCAGAGGCCCGGGTTCGATTTCCATAACCAACATATATTTTTTTGCCATTTTATATATATACTTAACATATTTAATCTCTTAAAATAGTTTTTAAATACTAAAAGTGTTTTATAAATTCTACAAAAATTATCATATGATCTTCATATGATAAAGTTCATCACCCAATTTTTAGTTTTTCAAAAATAATTTATTTAATATATATTATAAATATTACAAGTTTATTCACTTAAAATTATAAAATTCAATAAAAATATCTAAACGACTTTATAAAATTCCATAAAAATTATTCTAAACTTGTGTAACAATATACATTTCAGAAATAATTTTTATTTCTGAAAAACCGTTTGTTTATTATTTTTTTCATAAATAATTCATAATAAATTCATTTTACAATATTTTTGTACCAAAATTTTACATAAATTATTTCTATTCATTTGGAACAGAAATACAATTTTTAATTCAAGAATTCTTTAATTTTAATATTTTTGGATATTAAAATCATATTTTGACAATTTGAAATAATTAGATTAAAAATTCTATTTTCAAGAAAATAATTTTATAAAAATTATTTTCATACTTAAAACCTTATGTTGTGACTATATTCATCTTAAAATTGTACAAAGAGACTTTTATTTATTTATTTATTTACTAAATTTCTTATATTTAATAAACAAATTGTTTATTAATCGAATAAACGTTTATCCCCAATTCGAAGCCCTAGAAATACATGTATCTTAGAGTTATTTCCCTCACACATTATCAAATACTTTAGGTTGATCATTTGGGAGTAATCTCAATTCATATCTCGTTGTCCAGTTAAATCTCAAACTACTACGTGAACTGTGAGTATTCCTACCCCTTTTTGCATTTATACATTTTTGGGGTGTTACATGTACACTATTACATTTTCAAATACAAGTTTACATTTTTACAATACAATTCTAGTACTATGTGCATTGCTTACAACGTGCTTTATGCTTAGACAATACATGTGGATTACATTTGTACTTAGTGAAATCATTAACATGGTACAAGCCGACCTTAACATTGGATAGCGCTATTTGGATTGACAACCCGCCTAGATGGATTCTCCCCCTTTTTCATCGGAGAATCCGTGGCCAGTGTTAAGCTTTTATCCATTTATTGGATAAGTACACTACAGTTCATACAGTACATTATACAGTCACAGGGTTGATTTTGCTCATTTGTATGATACATAGTTTACATATTTGCACTGTAGCTTGCACTTGAATTGTATAACTTTTTAACCTACTATATATATCAAAACTAGGAATGCTCACCAACATTTCATATGTTGACCAAATCTATTTTGTACATGTTTCAGGTGCAGTTTGATCTAGTGCTTTAAACAGAGACATTTAGTGCTTTATTTTAATTCAGTTATTTCAATATTTACATTCCATTTAGACAATGTATTTTCCATTTCCATGTAAGACAATTCTGGTTTATTCAATAATATTTACATTTTAGTACCATGTGCTTTTGAACAATCGTCACTACGTGGCACCTCGATGATTCCGCCATCGGTTGGGGTGTTACAGTTGCTGACCATTTGCCAGTGCTTGAATGTCAACACTTGGGGCAACAATTGTTTGATCACTTCCTGACAGATGATAATACCCATAGGGATTTCTGTTCACTCTTGGTTTAGTAGGTCTTTTTAGTTCCTCATAAACATGTGACAGACTATGACATGGTGGTTGTCCATATCCTCTTGGGTACTTGCTTGTGGGTGGAGCATCTGTTACTTGGACATCCCTGGGAGCAGATGTTTCAAGACTTTTGGTAACAGATGTTTGGATTGGTGTAATAGTCTGTTTGGGCTTTCCTTTTGAAGTACTCACCACCTGAATTGCAAGAGTTTTAGCTTTGTACACTTGTATTTTGACATCAAAATTTTTGAGATACAGACACTCTTTGGTTTTGTGATTCTTTTTACCACATATTGAGCATGTGGCTTTTAAATCACATACACTTGTTCCTTTGTTGATATCATATGCTTTTAGAAGAAAACAATTTTTAGTGACATGATTCTTCTTCTCACAAAAATCACAAAACAAGTGGACAGACTTTTCTTTCGTACCTTTGCCTGTGGTGTTGTCTTCCCCTAGGAGTTTTGAAATCAACTGGTTTGAAGTTCTCAAGAGTACCACACTCATCAGACCAAGTAGGTTTAAATTCATAATTTTCAAGTTCAGTGAATGATGAGGAACCTTCTGGTTTTTCAAGAATAATTTTCTTGCCATTGGGTTCAGTGATTTTAATCTCTTGACCCTTCAAATTAGTTGGTACTACTTCAACTAACTTTTGATCCCTTTTGTCAGTGTTTTCAAAAGCTGGAGCAGTGGTTTCAAAACCAAAACCAAACTTCACATGACTTTTGGTTTGTTTGTTGAGTAGCATCTCAAATCCTCTACATCATTCCACCCATTTCTGACATTCAACTTGGGTGGACTCAAGCTCACTTTTGCAACTCTAATATTTAGTTATCATAGTTTGGAGCTGGTCTTTGGTTATAGTTGCTTCATGTTTTAAGCTGCTTATCTTATATTCTTTTTCAGTTAAATTTGTTTTTAACTCTTTTGAAAGTTTCTCAAATTTAACTTCATTATCTAAAATTTTCTTTCTAAGGTTTTTATTCACCTCTTTGATGTTAGCAAATGCTATTACACATTTGTCAGAACACAAATCTTTAAGGATTTGAGGAGATACCTTAGCAGCAGCCATCAAATGCACAATCACACTTGCACTCACAATCATCAGATGCACCCCAGGGATCTGAGAGATTCACAACCTCTTCTTCAGGTTTTTCACCTGCAACTGCCTCATCAACAATATCATCAGTCTTAACAACAGATTCAGTTACCACTTCCTCAGAATCAACCTCTTCTACCATAGCCATGAAACAAAAATTTTCTGGTTCATTTTCAGCTTTGGCAACAAGTGCTAAATTTTCATCTCCCAACTCATCTGGTAAACTGCTCCAATCAACAAAGCCTTGTGTGAAGAAACTCTGTTGACTGGTCTCTACAGGAGTAGAGGGTGAAGCAGCAGTCATTGGCACAAGTTCCTGAGCAACAGGGGTTTGCACATAGTGGATATGAGGAACAGTGATTTGGACAAACTGGACATGAACAGTGTTTGAGGACTATGCAAAATGAGCAGTGTTTTGCACATTTGGTCTAGGGGATTATAGGAATTTTGATAAGTGTTGGTTTGTGGCCTTTGATTTGGATAGGTAATCATAGGTGTACCATGTTGACTCCTACATTCCCTAGCAAAATGACCTAGTCTATGACATTTATAACACTTTATCTTTGATTTATCCAACCCCACCTTTGACCTGCCAATTAACCCTAGAAACCTTCTCCTAGTTTTCTTGTAAAAATCGTTAGTTCTTACACTGAGAAGGGCCAATTGGTGCATAATGTCCATTTCTTCCAAATCATCAGGGTCAAAGTATTTTAGGTCATCATACTCAAAGGATATGTTATCAGATGCCTGGATATCACCACCACTTGCTGTAAAAGCATAGTTTGGTGAATAAAAATTAGAGTTAAATCCTGTGTTAAAACCTGAAGTTATGTCAATGAAATGATCATAACTCTGATCCTTATTATTTCCAGGCACCGCATCATGACCCAAAAGTGTTGTATTACCAAATACATAGTCATCAGACACTTTTCCAAAGTCCTGGAGCTTCTTTTTCTGGTTAAGCTCTCTCTCATAGGTCAAGAGCTTACCATGAAGCTGGGTCAGTGATAGGTCCTTGAATCCAATTGAGTTTCTCATAACTATAGCAATAGTGTCCCATTTATCTCGTAAAGATCTTAAAAACCTATGGTTCAAAGTTGAATGAGGGTAAGTTAGACCAACCAGTTTTAGTTCACTAATGAGACAGTTAAACCTCTCAAATTGTTGAGTTAATGACTCTCCCTTAACGTGACTGAATGTTTCATATTGTTGGTTAAGTATTTCACGTTTGTTTTCAATAACCTCTTCAGTCCCACCAAATTGTTCTTTCAGTGCATCACACAACTCCTTTGCACTGTTACAGCGTAACAGCCCAGCATATATATCATTGGTAGAGCCATGGCCACAATACTGAAGGCCTTAGCATCTAACTCAATTTTCTGAAAATCCTGGTCAAAGTAGTTTTCAAGTTTCTTAGGCTCCTGAACCTTGGGATCTTCAGTACTCGGCACCATCGGAACATGTGGTCCGAAGATAACCGACTTCCAACACCCAGTGTTCTGTTGAGCTAGAACATGGCTCATCCGACGTTGCCAGATATTGTATTCAGATCTGAGAAGAATTGGTGGCTTGTTGTTCGTGCCAGTGTTGTGCGGATCGTGATTGATTGAAGCCATTCTCTGATTTTTCAAAAAAAAGTCTGTTTACAAACGGTTGAATCGAAAATAAACTATCACTCTGTTTTCAATCCGACAAACAAATGATATCAATAATTGTGAGCTGATCTGTTTATATTAAATTGATTGATTAGATCGAATTTAATTGACCAAGCTCTGATACCAATTGTTAGGATCTGAGTTTGATTGTTTTGATTTGTCTAAGTAAAATGAGAAATGAATGAAGTGAATATATATGGAAAGTGCAGCGGAATAATAGAGTTTAATAAAAAATAAGGAATAAATGTTTTCTTAGTCGAATGCTTTCATTATATTGAAAGATTACAATCAATTACAAGTACTCCCCTTCAGCCTGATCACTATGTGATTGTTTGTCTGAGAGAATGTTGTGAGTGACTAATAGAACAGTACAAGCACTGTTCTATTTATAGACAAATCTAAACCACTGATGATCTAAGCTGACGTCACCTAAGACAGTGACCTCTAACAGAATAACAACATAAAACATCTGCCCTATACAAACTACTGTTACATTGCAAAACACTGTAAGGTAAACTACTGTTGAGGAAAACTCTGATGGTCTTGTATCATCTATTGGAGCCTAAGTGTTGTTGGTTCCAACAGACCTTTAGTCTTCAGCACTTGATCAGCAGTTGTTTTCTATCAGACCTTTAGTCAGCAGTTGTTCTCTATCAGTTGTTATCCAGCAGTCCTTTGTAGCAGCAGTTGTCATAACAGTTGTTTGGTGGAACAGTTGTTAGGGTCAACAGTCTTTTGGGAGGAGTATGTTGTAAATGCTGTTTATTTATATGGATCAACTGTTAGTATATTTTGGCTTTTCAATCATCTCTTCTTCTTCAGGTCAGCAGACCCAACAACCCGTTATTTCAGTTTAACAAGAATATATAGTTCTCACAAAAGTATTGCACATAAAACACTTGATTTATTCCAAAGATTCACAAAGTTTCACGTTGGTGCGAATGAGTGGTCTTTCTTCTCATTTGCACCCATCGGCCATGCGAATGAGAAGATTTCCCACACATTCGCACCTTCGACCATGCGAATAAGAGCCCATTTGTAACGTTTAGCTGAAACCTATTTTGATGAAAAAAAACCCTTCAAAGCTGATTGAAACCCCAACGAATCATAACAAAACCCTGCAGTTACATATATCTAACCTAATAGCATGTTGTCACACCTGATTCAGTCATCAATTTGTTCATTGTGCATATTAAATCACATATTTCCCAAAATGTAAATTATGGAGATGTCACATCAATTGCATGAAAACTTTAACCAAAAAGGAAAGTATTAAAATCAACCTATAAACATCATTTTCTTGATTATCCAACTTAGATTTAATCATCCTAATTTGTTTCTAACATGTTATTATCCTCATGTTCCCATTACAAGCCTTAGATATACAACATAAATCCCCAAAATGGGTCAAGGTTCACAAAACATGAATCAATCATTCACACATCACCTAATCATGTTCCTAAATAATCCCAAATCATTTAAACATCATCCTATTATCATTCTATCAACACACAACATAAAAACCCAATTATATGGACCCAACATCATCTAAACTTGTGTCCTTATAATAAAACTCATTATTTAGGTCTAGATCTTGTTTAGAAAGGTTTTTATTGAGGAAAACACTTTGAAATCAAATCTGGACATTTAGGGTTTGTGAAAAATACATAAAAATGTAATGAAAGGGGGTTAGATGGTTAACACACCTCGAATCTTCACTTGATATTGTTTTAAACTTGATTTAGCTTAAGGATCTAAGAAATAAGGGCAAAAACTCGTTTCTACATGTTGGGCTTTGTAAGAGAGCACTTGGGGAGAGTTAGGGTTGTGAAATGGTGAAAATTAGGCAAAGAGATGCTTATATAAGTTGCTCTCATTCGCACCTTCATTAGTGAGAATAGGAAGTATTGTCTCTCATTCGCACCTTTAAAAGTGAGAATGAGGAACTTATATTCATTTGCTCCTTTTGTTGGTGTGAATGAGAAACTATTTCTCTCATTCGCGCATTCGACCTAAAATGACACTTGAAACATAAATTATCATACCAGTTCACATATACACGTATTCACAAGTTGTTATTTGATCGTAGAACGTATTATACTTGACAAGTTATCAAAAATTATGTAAATTGACTAACCACGGGACTCAAGACTTGTGTGCATGTGTATGTTTCCTCGATGATTCCCCGAATCATCAACCCATGGACATTGTGTGTACTCCTACCCGGTGATTATCCGAATCACCAACTCTTGGACATATGTGCATAAACCGACTCCCGATGATTCCCTAAATCACCGAACCGACTCAACTAATCATGTTAAGTACATTTTATGAAGGTTTCGCTAAAGTAAACTTATATGTTGTAAAAAGAATTGACCTGAGTTTACCGGGTGTCACAAACAGGGAAATGGAATGAATGGACAGAGTGATGGAATTGACAAAGGAATGAAATGGATCATTACCATTCAATTGTCTTGTTTGGTTACCATGTGATAATTATGAAACGAATCATTACCTTGTATTGTATTGCATACATGAAAAGACGAAGGATTAAAATCGGAGGTGGTAGGAGGTGGCAATGGTGTTGGGTAGGTGGCGATAGTTGGTGCTGGCGACATTCGGTGGTGACGGTAGTGGTGACGTCGAGTGGCGACAGTGGTGGTCGGTGGAAGTAGGTGGCAGCGGTGGTCGATATGTAATAGTGGTGATGGGTGGTGGAGGTAGTTGGTGACTGGCGACAGTGGTTGGTGACAGTGATTTGTGATGACGTTGGAGGTGGCGGTGGTGGAAGGTAGCAGCGGTGGTCAGTGGGTATCAATGTTCAGTGGTGGGTTGATGGCGATCGTCTGCTGTCAACGGTGTTCAGTGGCAGTGGTCGACGGTGGTTGGTAGAGGTGAACAAATCGGTTTTCTTTTTCACGAACCGAATTTGGGTGGGAATAGGTTTTGACCTTGACCGGTTCCAAGCCAAACCAGTACGTTATTGTCCCTGTTTGGCCAGCCAAAAATTAGTTTTTTTACCCGGTTTTAGTTTAGATTCGACTTCGATTCCAGTTTCGATTTTGGCTCTATTCTGGTTCATGTACGCACTTTTTAAAATCATATAAACTACATAAAATTTCACTCTTATCAACTGTTAGGTTTGTTTAAATATGAAAACTGAATTTTAATACAGATAAAATAATTTTATTTGTGTTTATAGCCAAAATAGCTTTTTTTTCTTAAACTTGTTTTGGTTTGTTTCGATTCTAACTGGTTTTTAGCGGTATCGGTTTTGGTTATGTTTCGATTTATATACTGATTCCAGTTTGTTTATCCGGTTTAAACATCGGTTTAGCCCGGTTTTCATTTTCAGGTTGGATTTACCATTTTCAGTTCCCAAACTAGCTTTTTGTTCATCTCTAATGGTCGGTGCCGATAGTTGTTGGTGGCAACAGTGAGTGGTGGAGATAGTGACGGCAGGTGGTGTGGGTTGTTGGTGATGATGAAAGATGCCAACAAAAATGGAATGAAAAATAAAAGCAAATGATATGAGTTTTTTGGTATTTTGGGTTATTGGAAGTCTTACTACCAAACTTGTTTCTGAAAAAATTATATTTTAGGCCTTATAAAAATTTCTTACACCATGTGTGACACCCGGCATGTCTGAGTCAACACTTTATGAACACATAAGTCTACCTTAGCGAGAAACGTTTATAAACAAACTTAACTGGGTTAGTTGAGTCGGGTCAGATTAGGATTGTCCAGGGTTCAATGATCTGGAGGATCATTGGGAGTCATTTTGGGGAATACACTAGTACCGGGTTTCGTTGTTGGTGACATTACATGAACTAATTAAGTATATGTGTAGATTATGGGTCGTGTGGTGAATTGTATGCTTATACTTGCTTAAATGATGTACAAATGATTATACGTGCCTAAACATGCTAAGTATAGACTATGGATGCATGCTTATGTGTTAAGATGTGTTAGAATGCGTTAAACACGACAAACTGGAAAAAGGTTAACATGTGTTAAAAGTGCTGTTAACATGTGTTAAAAAGTGCTGATGACCTGAATGTGGAAATAATGGGCGAATGTGGAAATGGGACTTGAGAAATGGGCGAATGTGGAAAGATTCCACATTCGACCATTAAAAAGGGGCGAATGTGGAAAAGTTCCACATTCGACCACATAAACTGGGCGAACCTGGACTGGGTATAAATACCATCCTTAGCCATTTTTCACCATTTCACAAACCCTAAACGCCTCCAAACACTCTCCATCAGCTATTATCATTGGGGAAGGAGTTTTTGAGCTTGTTTTTCATAACCTAACTCTCTAAATCGTTACAAGTGAAAATCTAAGGTGTGTTCTTCATTTTAAATCCTTTTTAAACAATTTTAACTTGTTTTCATCTAAACCCCAAGGGTCCAGATCTGATATCAACATGTTTTATGGGTAAAAACCTTCCTAATATCTTTCTAAATAAAACCTATTCATAAACAATGAGTTTTCATACAATTTAACATGTGTTTATGTGGTATTAAGCATTGTTTGATGATTACTTGCTATGTAGATGACATGACTACAACCTAGGGCTGTTATTAATAGAGAGTTATGATGGAAACATGTTACAATTGATTGTTGATGGTGTTTTGTCGATTAAAGGGGTTTTTAGTTAGATTTAGGGCTTGTTTTTGGATGGTAATGATAGAGTTATGATAGGGGTTTCTTGTTCCTAATGATTTAAGTATGATGAGCTAATGATTGATTAAATTCAGAAAGTTTCCTAATTGGGTAATAATTTCATGCATGATGATGTGACATCTCCATAATTTACTATTTTAGGAAACTTGTAAAAACGGATAGATTTTGGGGTAAAATCGGTAGGGTTTCGTAGGAATATGTTAATGATGCTTGACTGCTGTAGTTCATGATGTTTCGTGATGTTTTCGGATGTTTTCGACGCGTTTTTGGGAAAATCTAACAGCAGGGGCGAACCTGGAATACCTTCGACCAGTCTAACGGTCGAAGGTGGACTTCCAAGGGTCGAACCTGGAACTAAGGGGGCGAAGGTGGAAGAAAAGGGGCGAAGGTGGAAGAAAAGGGGCGAAGGTGGGAGTTTAAAGCCACCTTCGACCACTCAAAGCCACGTTCGGCCCTACGTTAACAGAAATGAGATTTTTGATACGAACTAAGTGTTTTATGCTTGAAACTTATGTGTTAAACTTATGTGCATGACTAATTGATGTAATGGGTCACCAACGGGATGTCGGGTCGGTCTGGGATGTCCGGTTAACGTTTAAACACACTTTTTAACATACGTAGTCAAGATCTGGACAATCGGGGACTAGTTAGCCTTCGGGTTAATAGTCATCACACTTATGTAAACTCATTGATAGGTTGTCATTAGTTGGGATTATCATACACGTGTTGGAATTCTAGTTACCAGAAGACGCACTCTAAGGTGAGTTTCACGGCCCCACTCTTTTACTGGTTTTACAATTTCGGGGGAGAAAACATGCTGTGTTCTTTAAACGTGTGTCAAATGTGTTTTTCCTAAAAGGCGTGACAACTATGTTTTTGGGTACTCATGTATTCACTACGTTTTGGGAATGTTCATTTGGGTTCAAGGTATTCATTTATGTTCCGTATTATATGGCCTATGTTGTGGCAGTTCGTTAGCCGTGGTGCGGTAGTTCGTTAGCCTCTATGTGGTAGTTCGTTAGCTATGTTATAGTAGTTCGTTGGCCATGGGATGGTAGTTCGTTAGCTATGGTAAAGCAGTTCGTTGACCATGGGATGGTAGTTCGTTAACTTCGGTGGGCGATAGTTCGTTTGGGAGGTTCGTTATGAAGTTCAAACATTTAACGAGTGTTTTCATCGGTCGGTAGTATCATGTTGGTCTTTCAAAAGTTCGTGAAACGTTTTACCTAAAAACCTGTGAACTCACCGGCATTATTTGCTGACGTTTTTAGCATGTTTGTCTCAGGTCGCTAAGGTAGCAGCTGTCGATAGGCGCACGGAGTCTCACGGCGTCTAGGAATCATATGCACGTTTTGTTAAACATTTCAGACTTTATATTTCATTTTGAGTTGTAATACATATTATGCTTCCGCTGTGTTGGAACAGTTTGAACCTTAATGGTTTACTTATGTCAGTTTTACGTATCATATAGTGTTGTTTATTGTGACCGTTGACTTGGATCCTAGTGTGTCACGCGCCTCGCGCTAAAACCCCGCACGTGGAAATTTGAGGGTGTGACAGATTGGTATCAGAGCCACTCCTGTGTCGTTCGGGATGGTGGGTGCATACCTCATCAGGGACGATGAGACTCTATACCTCATCAGGGACGATGAGACTCTAACAGGGGGTGAATGTGACACCCCAGGAAAATCCCACATCGGCCGTGGCCAGGAGAGATCATTGGTTCATAAGTAATGTCTTGCCTCTTAAATCACCAACGCGTTTTGGGGCTTAATGTTAGTGGATGAGAGGAGAATTCCACAGTTAAGCGTGCTCAGGTGGGAGAAATTTCAGGATGGGTGACCTCCTAGGAAGTCTCCACTTGGGCAACCAAAAACAAATCCGTGAGCTCTGGATGGGCAAAGCGGACAATATTGGTGATGAGAGGGCGGGGTGTTACAGATCCGTGGACCGAGTTTGTTCAGATGTTGAGGGCAGAGTATTGCCCAAGAGACGAGATTATGAAGTTGGAGCATGAGTTTTGGAATCTGAAGATGGTTGGGTCGGAGATCGAGGAGTTTACTGCTAGGCACAACGAGTTAGCTGTGATGTGCCCCGGTTTGGCTACACCGGAGTACCGGAGGATTGAGCACTACGTTGCTGGGTTGGTGCCGGAGGTTGCTGGACTTGTTGCCGCTGCTGATCACACTACTATGTTGGCCACTGTTCGGGCAGCTCACAAGCTGACCAACATGAAGGTTGCTGAGGGCGTTCTACCTCCAAGGGGTGCTGCTGTGAAAGCCCCTGCGGACAACAAGCGAAAGTGGGATGGTGCTGGGAAGAGTGCAAGTGCGGGTCAACCGCAACAACAGGTAAGGAAGACTGAGGCTTTGGGATCGTCTTCGGGTCAGAGGCAAGACGGGTACACGGGGAAACTGCCGGAGTGCAATCAATGTGGGTTCCATCATTATGGCAGCTGTGAGAAGTTTCGATGCAACCGCTGTAAGCGTGTGGGCCATGTTGCTAAAAACTGTAGAGTCAATCTACAGACAGTTCCAGGCCAAGCGGTTGTCCCTGCCCCTGTCCCTCAGGGGAACCAAGGGTGTTATAACTGTGGGGAGACTGGGCACTTCAAACGTGATTGTCCTAAGCTGAATCAAGGAACTGCAGGTGGTGCAGGGAACGAAGGTGGCGGCCGAACTACTCGTGGTCATGTTTATGTCATTGGCGCTAGGGAGAACCAGGAGGATCCTGACAGTGTTACTGGTGAGTATTCTTTTCTTGATTTTCGTTATGCTAGTACTCATTCTCATTCACGTTGTTTGGCGATTCGTATTCATTGTGTGCATTCAGTCTGGTATTTGGTTATCGTTTTGCATTCATGGGTCTGACGTGGGTCCTTTGGAGATGCTACTTGGACGGTACCGGTGTGTCATTTATACCGATCACAGTAGTCTCTAGTAGGCCTTCGATCAGGAGGATTCATTGTTTTGTATTCACTTTGGGGAGGGCGGTTCCCCGGCATAGAGTATTCGTTGATATCATCTTTCGTTCGTGGTTATCATTTCGTTTGTGTTCTAGGAAACGTTACTTGGGTTAGGTCGACACTCATTACTGTCGAAGAGTGAATCTCGGGGCGAGATTCCTTTCAACAGGGGGATGATGTGACGACCGGGAAAATTTTTCTTTTTATCGCTTCGTTCTCTTTGACTTCGGGAAATTTTCGGGACGAAAATTCTTTCAACAGGGGGATGATGTGACACCCGGCATGTCTGAGTCAACACTTTATGAACACATAAGTCTACCTTAGCGAGAAACGTTTATAAACAAACTTAACTGGGTTAGTTGAGTCGGGTCAGATTAGGATTGTCCAGGGTTCAATGATCTGGAGGATCATTGGGAGTCATTTTGGGGAATACACTAGTACCGGGTTTCGTTGTTGGTGACATTACATGAACTAATTAAGTATATGTGTAGATTATGGGTCGTGTGGTGAATTGTATGCTTATACTTGCTTAAATGATGTACAAATGATTATACGTGCCTAAACATGCTAAGTATAGACTATGGATGCATGCTTATGTGTTAAGATGTGTTAGAATGCGTTAAACACGACAAACTGGAAAAAGGTTAACATGTGTTAAAAGTGCTGTTAACATGTGTTAAAAAGTGCTGATGACCTGAATGTGGAAATAATGGGCGAATGTGGAAATGGGACTTGAGAAATGGGCGAATGTGGAAAGATTCCACATTCGACCATTAAAAAGGGGCGAATGTGGAAAAGTTCCACATTCGACCACATAAACTGGGCGAACCTGGACTGGGTATAAATACCATCCTTAGCCATTTTTCACCATTTCACAAACCCTAAACGCCTCCAAACACTCTCCATCAGCTATTATCATTGGGGAAGGAGTTTTTGAGCTTGTTTTTCATAACCTAACTCTCTAAATCGTTACAAGTGAAAATCTAAGGTGTGTTCTTCATTTTAAATCCTTTTTAAACAATTTTAACTTGTTTTCATCTAAACCCCAAGGGTCCAGATCTGATATCAACATGTTTTATGGGTAAAAACCTTCCTAATATCTTTCTAAATAAAACCTATTCATAAACAATGAGTTTTCATACAATTTAACATGTGTTTATGTGGTATTAAGCATTGTTTGATGATTACTTGCTATGTAGATGACATGACTACAACCTAGGGCTGTTATTAATAGAGAGTTATGATGGAAACATGTTACAATTGATTGTTGATGGTGTTTTGTCGATTAAAGGGGTTTTTAGTTAGATTTAGGGCTTGTTTTTGGATGGTAATGATAGAGTTATGATAGGGGTTTCTTGTTCCTAATGATTTAAGTATGATGAGCTAATGATTGATTAAATTCAGAAAGTTTCCTAATTGGGTAATAATTTCATGCATGATGATGTGACATCTCCATAATTTACTATTTTAGGAAACTTGTAAAAACGGATAGATTTTGGGGTAAAATCGGTAGGGTTTCGTAGGAATATGTTAATGATGCTTGACTGCTGTAGTTCATGATGTTTCGTGATGTTTTCGGATGTTTTCGACGCGTTTTTGGGAAAATCTAACAGCAGGGGCGAACCTGGAATACCTTCGACCAGTCTAACGGTCGAAGGTGGACTTCCAAGGGTCGAACCTGGAACTAAGGGGGCGAAGGTGGAAGAAAAGGGGCGAAGGTGGAAGAAAAGGGGCGAAGGTGGGAGTTTAAAGCCACCTTCGACCACTCAAAGCCACGTTCGGCCCTACGTTAACAGAAATGAGATTTTTGATACGAACTAAGTGTTTTATGCTTGAAACTTATGTGTTAAACTTATGTGCATGACTAATTGATGTAATGGGTCACCAACGGGATGTCGGGTCGGTCTGGGATGTCCGGTTAACGTTTAAACACACTTTTTAACATACGTAGTCAAGATCTGGACAATCGGGGACTAGTTAGCCTTCGGGTTAATAGTCATCACACTTATGTAAACTCATTGATAGGTTGTCATTAGTTGGGATTATCATACACGTGTTGGAATTCTAGTTACCAGAAGACGCACTCTAAGGTGAGTTTCACGGCCCCACTCTTTTACTGGTTTTACAATTTCGGGGGAGAAAACATGCTGTGTTCTTTAAACGTGTGTCAAATGTGTTTTTCCTAAAAGGCGTGACAACTATGTTTTTGGGTACTCATGTATTCACTACGTTTTGGGAATGTTCATTTGGGTTCAAGGTATTCATTTATGTTCCGTATTATATGGCCTATGTTGTGGCAGTTCGTTAGCCGTGGTGCGGTAGTTCGTTAGCCTCTATGTGGTAGTTCGTTAGCTATGTTATAGTAGTTCGTTGGCCATGGGATGGTAGTTCGTTAGCTATGGTAAAGCAGTTCGTTGACCATGGGATGGTAGTTCGTTAACTTCGGTGGGCGATAGTTCGTTTGGGAGGTTCGTTATGAAGTTCAAACATTTAACGAGTGTTTTCATCGGTCGGTAGTATCATGTTGGTCTTTCAAAAGTTCGTGAAACGTTTTACCTAAAAACCTGTGAACTCACCGACATTATTTGCTGACGTTTTTAGCATGTTTGTCTCAGGTCGCTAAGGTAGCAGCTGTCGATAGGCGCACGGAGTCTCACGGCGTCTAGGAATCATATGCACGTTTTGTTAAACATTTCAGACTTTATATTTCATTTTGAGTTGTAATACATATTATGCTTCCGCTGTGTTGGAACAGTTTGAACCTTAATGGTTTACTTATGTCAGTTTTACGTATCATATAGTGTTGTTTATTGTGACCGTTGACTTGGATCCTGGTGTGTCACGCGCCTCGCGGTAAAACCCCGCACGTGGAAATTTGAGGGTGTGACACCATGGATTCATTTTCATATAAAACATGAACAATAAAGGGTTATAAAAACCAAACATGTATTAAAGTATGATTTAGTGGATGATGGAATTTGATGTATTGAAATCCATTACATTACATGCTCTACTAAAGAGAAGAATGATCTACACTGATTTGATCTCATTGGTCTCATGACCGGCTTCTAGTGGTCCACGTGAAAACCGTAAAATCTTTTCTTTTTAAATATGGTTTCATAGCATTGGAATCGGAATATTTAACAAAATGGGCGCTAGCCCGAGTAGCCTACACATTGTTGTGTAACCACTAAATGTGGGTTCGGATCGTGCACCCCTGCCGGTTTGTTCATGTTTGGAAACGTTAATTTTTTTTTTTGTGATTTAATGTTATTTTTAATATTGTGTCTATGTTTACATTTATGTTTTGTTTCCTATCAAGTCATTTCTGCCGCTGACAAAGAGTCTAAGCTCTTAGTATATATAAAAACTGTATATGTGTAATCTTTGAATAAAAATAAAGTAATTTTTATATTCAACAAAGTATAAAATTAAAATATGGAAGACAATATAAAGTGTTTAGATGAGATCTTAATAGTGAAAACTCTTGAAAAAATATGTCAAAATCAATTTTTATATTATTATTGTTGTTATATACCATAAAGAATTAAATTTATTTCTTAATTAATTCATCTCTCCTCTCTAAAATTATTTGTGGCAAATTTTACACGTGTAAATAATTTAAATTCACGAATAGATAGAAATTTAAACTTGTAATTTTTAGTGTTGTATTTTAATAATTATAAATTATAAAAAATTAATAAAACTTAAACTAAAAATAAATTAAATAAATGGAGCCCCCTTTTGACGTGATGCTGAAGTGACACCATTCCATACAATATAGCCTTACTAGTAGACACAAATCTATTTTGGGATTTAATCTTTGAATCTAGAAAAAAAAAGTTTATTTATTCCAATCCAAGAGTGCGAAGTGTCCAATCGAACAATCAGAAACAATCACCATCACCAACCTTGAAAAATCATATAAAACAAATACTTAAAAATATTGAATCACTATTTATCGCATTTCCTAACAAACTTTTTAGACATGTGTAAATAATTGTAATTTACGAATAGATATAAATTTAAAACTTGTAATTTGTTTTTAGTGTTGTATTTTAATAATTATAAATTTTAAAAAATTGATAAAATATAAACTAAAAATAAATTAGATAAATGATTAAGTAATGATTAAGTAGTTTTATCCTATTACTTGAGTGTTATTAGAAGGTGACAATGAGGCCCCTTTTGACGTGATGCTAAAGTGGCACCATTCATTACAATAGAGCCTTACCAATCCTTTGGGATTTAACCCTTGAATCTAGAAAATTGTTCTAATCCAGGAGTGCCAAGTGTACAATCAAACAATCAGAAATAATCACTATTCACTAACCTTGTAAAATCACATTATTCATCTATTTATATATATATTAAAATAAATTAAAACAAATACTTAAAAATTTTGAATTAGTATTCATTACCTCTTCTAATTAATATATAGATATAATTAAGTAATGATTGGTCGGCTTTATTTCATTACCTGGGTGTTATTGGAATGAGGCAATGGAGCCCCCTTTTAATGTGGTGCTAAAGTGACACCATTCCATACAATATAGCCTTGCCAGTAGACACACATCTCCTTTAAGATTTAATCCTTGTATCTAGAAAAAAAAAAGTTTATTTGTTCCAATCCAGGAATGCCAAGTGCCCAATCAAACAATAAGAAACAAACACTATTCAAAATTAAGTAATGATTGAGGGGCTTTATCCAATTACTTGGGTATTCTTGGAAGTGTAACACCCCAACTGATGGCAGAAATATCGAGGTGCCACGTAGTGATGATTGTTGAATAGATCATGGTACTAAAATCTTAATATGTTCTATTACATAAAATTTGCATAATAAATTACAACTTATAAACAAATTATACCATGTATGAATTCCCAAATAATTTGTAAGGCTTCAAGCTAGCATCCTATATGTCCAAACTCTTGAAAATTCTTCAAGTAATACTGATCTTGAAACAGGATAAGTTGGAAAGATGGGGGATCAACTATAAATAGTTGGTGAGAATACATAAGTTTTTGAAAATAATAGTAAACAATAATTTGCATAGAAATCATAGTTTAGTTATGTCAATGAGTAACTTGAGAGAATGCGTCTAACATGAAACAATGCATCTTTGTACAATCAAACCTTGTGTCGACTGAGACCTAACTTGAAAGTTAGTAAATGTTGTTACTATTTTCGATCATCCATGAAATTATGATGTGAGATGGGTTTTTCAGACTTATAACGCTATAATCTAAACAGGCGGCGTTATCAAAGTTAGTGATTGTACTACGAATTTTTGTTACAAGTTCAAAATGAGTCAACAAGTTCCAAAATACTGAGTCAAAGAAATTGCTATTGAGTCTAAAAATGTAAAACAGTAATAAGGGGCTATGTAAACTCACATTAAATAGTGGATAATAAATTAAAAAAAAAATGAAGCGCGTGATGGCAAGAAATCCAGAGGAATTATCCTAGTTAAAAATAATTGGATATCAATGATTTTGGGACTTAAACGTGTCTAGGGCATTCTATGTATAAGGCATTCTAGGATTCTAGTAGGGAAAATATTTGTTTAAAAAATAATTGAAAATTGATATCTAATATTTTATAAATATTTGACGTAGTAAAATATCATGAATGTAAATCTTAGTAGGAATGATTGTTATTAATTGGTATATTATAAAATTATTTTTAAAAATTATTTTTATATTTGTTTGAATAAAAGAATTTATTGTTCAAAGTAAATAATTACTTTAATTAAGTTAAAAATATTAATTTTTAACTTTTTTAAAAAAGTTTATACTTCTGATTTAAAATGTTAAAAATAATTTTTGTGAATTTTTTGTAAAAAATGATAAAAAGCTGATTTATAATGAATTAATTATAATTAAAACAAAACTTAATGACTTAAAAATAATTAATTAATGATTTATGAAAATTTAAATTTATATTAAAAATATTCTGAGATTTATAAGACTAAAATCTATTTTTTAGAATTTAAAAAGTAGTTTTGGTTATTTATTTTGAATTTAAAAGATAAATATATTTATATTAAAAAAGAATCAAAATATATTATATATATATATATATGAAAATAAAAACAAGAAATATAAAACTTGAAAGTTTATAAAGTTATGAGAATTTTTATAGGATTTATAATTCAAATTTGATATATATTTTTTTAGTAGTAACTTAAAATATATATAATTGTAATATAAATTTGATTTAAAAATTATAGGTGGTGGTTGAGAGGATTGAACCCGGGTATGAGACCAAGTCAATTCTAAATCACAAGTCCAGCCATCACTTGGGCTAGACCCTGAGAACATATTAAATCCGAAAAAAATTTCTTTTATACTGCTTTGGAAATATACAAGGAAAAAATTAACAAAGAAGGAAGGTTCGAACCCAGGACCCGAGCTGGTCCGAAGTACAATCACACACACTTAACCACTGGACCAGAAAACTGGTGGTGTTTCATTTCCTTTTGTTTTGTATTTATAATATAACCCTTCATCTTACTCATTTAAACCACAAGAAACCTAACCAATAATTTCTTTAATTGCTACATAAAATAACAAACTGATAAAAGGGCTATTGATCATAAACAAAATAGAAAAACGAACATGGGTTTAATTTGAATATAATGTTTGCAAGCATTCCAATTCTTAATGGTCAACCAAAAGGTCAAAACCTTTGATTTGAACATGAATGAGAGAGAGATATATAGATAAATTTTAGAGTATGGATTTGCTTTTAGGTTGATTCTAAGCTCCTAGGTGGGTTCAATTTATAATATGATCGTATGTTTGGAAGGTTTTTTTAAAGGTTGACCCAAGTTGGTCAGAAACTGGTCTAAGTGCTCAATCATGAGCTGGGAACACACAATTGATAGGCTGGTTTGACGAAGACAAAGGTATCGGTCATTATTGAGGATTTGAATTCGAGAATGTTTTGGTTTGGTTTATAAAACGTTAAACTATATCTTTTTTTTTAATCTCTTTATGAAAATAAATATTATAAACTATATTAAAATCTCAAAAGTTTGAAATGTTAATTATTATTATTATTATTATTATTATTATTATTATTATTATTATTATTATAAAAAGAAAATAAAATAAGTGAAAAGACTTTTATAAGAAATAGATACATTTTGACATGTTTATGACTTTTGAGGATATTTTGAAATAAATAAAATGTGTGAATGACAATGGCATAAAAATGAATAGAATTGGGATTTTTTTTATTAGATAAAAATTGAGGAAAATTATATAAGATTACATAAATGAGGCGATGGAGCCCCCTTTAACGTGATGCTGAAGTGACACCATTTCATACAATATAGACTTACCAATAGTCACACATCTCCATTTGGATTTAACCATCTAATCTAGAATTATTTTTAATTGCTCCAATACAGAAGTGCGAAGTGTCTAATCGAACAATCATTATTCACTAACATTGTATAATCATATTATTATATATATATATTAAAAAAATAATAAAAAATACTTAAAAATGTTAAACCACTATTCATCGCCTCTTCTAATTAATATATAGTGCCAAGTGTTCAATCAGAAACAATCACCTATTCATAATATTGTAAAAGTATATATTAAAAAATTAAAATAATGTAAAAATTTTTAATCACTATTCATCGCCTCTTCTAATTAATATATAGATAGATATAACAAAGTGATGAGTAAGAGGCTTTAGCCCATTACTTGAGTGTTATCGGAAGAAGACAATGGAGCTCACTTTTAATATGGTGCTGAGGTGACACCATTCCATACAATATAGCCGTACTAGTAGACACACATCTCCTTTGAGAATTAACCCTTAAATCTAGAAAAGAAAAGTTTAATAGTTCCAATCCAGGAGTGTCAAGTGTCCAATCGAACAATTAAAACAATCATTATTAATAATTAAGTAATGATTGAGGGGTGTTATTCCATTATTGGGCTGTTATTGAAATGAGACAATAGAGCCCCCTTTTAACGTCATGGTGAAGGCACACCATTCCATATAATATTGCCTTACTAGTAGACACACATCTCATTTGGGAATTAACCCTTGAATCTAGAAAGAAGAAGTTTAACTGTTCCAATCCCGGAGTGCCAAGTGTCCAATCAAACAATCAGAAACAATCATTATTCATATTAAAATGTTGGAAATTTTGGTGAAAATGCTATTTTCACAAAATATAGGAAAATGAGTTTTTCCAAACTTTGGACTGAAATATATATTTGAAACAGAGGTTTAATCATATATTTCTTTGTGGGTTTATGTTCTATGTTGTGAGAGCTTTGCAACGATCCAAACCAAGTCTAAAACGGAGCTAAGATGAATGAGATATCGATGCTCAAAGATTGGTGATTGAAACACTTGATGCTGAAATGAAACAAGGTGGAACTTGTCCCAC
Organism: Ambrosia x helenae; assembly: GCA_030844895.1. Classification (NCBI taxonomy): domain Eukaryota; kingdom Viridiplantae; phylum Streptophyta; class Magnoliopsida; order Asterales; family Asteraceae; genus Ambrosia; species Ambrosia x helenae. Next base: position 103,731,657 of record CM061231.1, on the reverse strand, counting down.
ATAGGAAGAGTGAAGATACCATGAGTGGTATATAAGGAGGAACACTTTTTCCTTATTGTTTCATAGGAGCTCACACTGTGGAACTCGCGAAGGGTGCGGAGCACCCCAACTCGCACTCGCACACGCGCGTGGCGTGGGCGATGGGCGCAATGTGGCGCTTTGATGGCGCACTTTGCACTTCGCATCACCGCGAGCCGCTTGAGAGCCGCCTTAGTATTTTTGAAAGCAGGTTCGAGGTACAGAGGTTGGTGATGGCACGCGAGTACGAGCACATAAACAGGTTGCGCCCTGGTCTGCGCGGCTGCTTCCGCGCAGGCGCTCAGAGTGACGAGAAGTTACGTTGTGCGCATGCGCGCAAATGGACGCGCGCGCGAGCTCCTCAGCAGATCAGTAACAGCTTAGCAGTGTAACTGTCTGGTCAAGCAGTTTCGTCTGAAACTTTAAGAACGTAATAAATGCCATTGAAGACGTTCAATGACATTTATTTTTCGTTTTTAATGCATTCCGAAACTGATTCTTGCTGGACTCCTATAAATACCAAGGAGAGCCTTGGTTCAATACACACCTTACACACTGTTCTGAACATTCACCAATTCTGTTTTCTCCAGCAATCTGTTCTTGGCTTCTTCTTGTTGTTTCAGGTACACTTCGGGTCAGAGCTAACTCCGGCAGCACTCTAGCTGTTCCGGCTGTTATACCCTGGGAAACAAAACGAGCTCTTGTTAATAGACTTGGAATTTGTTTTAAGGGCCCCGTGTTCAACACGATCCTCAGCCATCACGTTTTTCCTGCTTCTACTCCTTTCTTGTATTTATTTATTTCAGTTTTAATTGTATTGTACTTCTGCTTTCATTTTTCTTTGTAATCGTATTTTTAGTTCTGTTTTATTTAAATTTACACGAGCGGTTCCTACAATCTTAAAACAAATTTTTAAACACCGTTCGTGTATAACAAAACCATTCTAATTGTGATACAAACGAGTTTTGTTTCACATAGTTTGTGTTTTAAAAACAGATTTTTTTTGGTTTTTCGAATCATTATAATTTACTGTTCGGTCTTCAAAGTTGGACTTAGAAGCCTACGGTTTGTTATTTTGTTAGAAAACATTATCGGTTACATCTAAACCTTTGTCTAAAAAATTGAAATAATACTCTTTGTTGGCCTTCAAAGTTGGACTTAGAAGTCACAAATTGTTATTATTTTGATTTTTTTTTATAAATAGTTGACGTTTTTTTTTTATAAATAGAGTTTTATAAAACTGAAAAATTAACGTGTTTGGTTGAAATTTTTCAGAATGTCGACTAGTGATAACAACAACAACAACAACGTGAACCAAGCTGTTCTTGGTACCCCTTTGACTGCCAACACAGTGGGAGCGTCCACTGTGGCCAATCATGCTGAGAAACCTGAGAAGTTCTCGGGTTTGAACTTCAAGAGGTGGCAACAGAAGATGTTCTTCTACTTGACCACTTTGAACCTTGCGAGGTTCCTGACAGAAACCGCTCCCAACCCAAGGAAGGGGATAACGACACTCAATTTCAGAGCGCGTTAGATGCTTGAAAGCATTCGGATTTCTTGTGTCGTAACTATGTATTAAACGGCCTCGTGGATGGATTGTATAATATCTATTATACAATAAAGACTGCCAAAGAATTATGGGAGTCTTTAGATAAGAAGTATAAAAAGGAGGATGCTGGAACGAAGAAATTCGTTGTAGCCCGTTTCTTGGATTATAAGATGCTTGACTCTAAAACAGTCATGAATCAAGTCCAAGAATTACAAATTATACTTCATGAAATCTACGCGGGGGCATGATACTTAGTGAGACATTTCAGGTGGCAGCAATGATTGAAAAGTTACCTCCTTCGTGGACTGACTTTAAGAATTATCTTAAGCATAAACGAAAGGAGATGACTGTGGAGGAACTTGTTGTTCGTCTTCGGATTGAAGAGGACAACAGAATTGCCCAAAAAGGTAGCCTTGTCCAGGATTCGGCTAAGGCTAATGTTGTGGAAATTGGGCAATCCTCCAAAGGCAACAAGAATTAGGGGAAGAAGGACAAAGGGAAAGCGCAGGTGGACCTTGGACCGAAAAAAGGGGCTGTGAAAAAGAAGCCTTTCCAAGGTGTGTGTTACAACTGTCAAGAGACAGGCCACCGTGCCAACCAATGCAAGAAGCCTAAGCGTGAGCGTGCGCATATGGTGGACGAGGATGGCATGCCTCTCGTAGCAATGATAACTGAGCAAGGTGCTATGGTTGAAGATGAAGTCAACGTGGTGGGCGACAACCTACCTGGCTGGTTCGTTGACACTGGTGCAACCCGCCATGTTTGTGGTGACAAGGCTCTTTTCTCCACATTCAAGGAACTCACGGGTGAAGACAAGCTTTATATGGGGAATAAAGCTACTGCCGACATCAAGGGTGAAGGCGAGGTGATTTTGAGGATGACTTCAGGGAAGGACCTCACGTTGAGCAAGGTGCTGTATGTGCCAGAGATACGGAAGAATCTTGTATCAGGTTGGATGCTCAACAAGTTTGGATTTCGTCTAGTGTTTGAATCGGGCATGTTTGTTCTGTCTAGGCGTGGAATGTTTGTAGGAAAGGGCTATGCCCTTAATGGTATGTTCAAAATGAATGTAATGGTTGTGAACAATTCTATGAATAAAACTCCTACTACTTCTATTTACATGATTGAGTCTTTGAATGTTTGGCATGGTAGACTAGGACATGTAAATTTGAATTCAATGCGTCGTTTGTTAAATTGGATAGCATACCAACATTCCACATTGAATCCGATTCCAAATGCGAAGCATGTGTTGAATCCAAACTAACACGATCACCTTTCAAATCGGTTGAACGAATAACCGAACCCCTTGATTTAATTCACACCGATGTTTGGGATTTAAAGGCAATTCCTACAACTGGTGGGAATAAATATTTCATCACGTTTATTGATGATTGCACCAAATATTGTTACATATACTTACTCAAGAGTAAGGATGAGGCAATAGATAAGTTTACCTTATACAAGAATGAAGTTGAGAATCAACTTAAAAAGAAAATTAAGGCTGTGAGAAGCGACCGAGGTGGTGAATATGGTGCACCTTTTGCCGATTTATGCGCAAAAAGTGGCATAATACATGAATGTACACCACCTTATTCCCCACAATCAAATGGCACCGCGGAACGAAAGAACCGCACATTGAAAGAAATGATGAATGCCATGTTGATAAGTTCGGGAGTGAACCGTGAAATGTGGGGGGACGCCATTCTCTCGGCTAATTATCTTTTGAATAGGATACCTCTAAAAGTTAGGGACGAGACTCCCTACGAATTGTGGAAAGGTAGAAAACCTTCATACAAATTCTTGAAAGTGTGGGGGTGCCTAGCCAAGGTGACTGTACCACCTCCTAAGGCTCTTAGGATAGGCCCCAAAACTGTTGATTGCATATTCATTGGATATGCACATCAAAGTACTGCGCATCGTTTTCTTGTATATGAATCCAAGAATCCCGATGTACTCAAAAACACTTTCATGGAGGTAAATCCTAGTTTTGTCGAGTACTTTGAACATGTTTTTCCTATGCTAGGACAAACACTTCTTAGATCATCAATGCCAATTAACGATGACCAAGCAGGTCCATCAACATTGGTTGACGATGCAATTCAAGAGGAACGACATAAACGACCCGAGGTTGAGGAGGGTGAGCTTAGACGAAGCAAAAGGGCAAGGATTGAAAAATTCTTTGGTCCAGACTTCTTGAGCTACATGGTAGAGGGTGAGCCCAATACCTACCGCGAGACCGTCTCCTCATCAGAAGGACCTCAATGGAAAGAAGCAATTAAGAATGAGATTGATTCTATATTGCAAAATCATACTTGGGAGTTAGTAGATCTTCCACAGGGTTGTAAACCCCTTGGATATCGTTGGATATTCAAGAAGAAGATGAAAACTGATGGAAGTATTGATAAATACAAGGCTAGATTAGTGATCAAAGGATTTAGACAAAAGGAAGGTCTAGACTACTTTGATACTTACTCGCCTGTAACACGAATAACCTCTATAAGATTGGTTCTTGCAATTGCGGCCTTAAGAAATTTGGATGTTCACCAAATGGATGTAAAGACCGCATTTCTAAATGGTGATTTAGAAGAAGAAATTTACATGGAGCAACCAGAGGGTTTCTCTGCCCCAGGACAAGAGGGCAAAGTATGTAAATTAGTCAAGTCCTTATATGGTTTGAAGCAAGCTCCAAAACAATGGCATCATAAATTTGACCAAGTCATGCTTGACAATGGTTTCAAAATAAATGAGTGCGACAAATGTGTCTATTCCAAAGACACACCAGGAGGTTATGTGATCTTATGTCTATATGTGGATGATATGCTTATCGTTGGGAGTAATGATAAGATGGTTAAATCTACTAAAGACATGTTGAAAGGGAGATTTGATATGAAAGACATGGGTCTAGCAGATGTTATTCTTGGAGTAAAAATCCTTAGAACCCAACATGGTCTTGTTCTAACTCAATCTCATTATGTGGACAAAATCCTTGAAAAATTCAATTCAGGAGACAAGGCTATAGCTCGTTCTCCAATTGATACCACCCACCATCTACTTAAAAATAGAGGAAAGGGTGTTGCTCAGGTAGAGTATTCAAGGATCATTGGCAGTCTAATGTATCTAATGACATGTACTAGACCCGACTTAGCATACGCAGTGAATAAGCTAAGTAGATATACAAGTAATCCAAGTGATGAACATTGGAAAAGTATAACAAGGGTGCTTAGATACATAAGGTTCACACGGGACTATGGACTGCATTATACCCGTCATCCAGCAGTGGTTGAAGGATACACTGATGCGAACTTGATTTCGGATATAAAAGATTCCAAATCAACAAGTGGTTATGTGTTTACACTTGCGGGTGCTGCTATATCTTGGAAGTCTTCGAAGCAAACTGTTATAGCAAGATCCACGATGGAATCTGAATTTATCGCCTTAGATAAGTGTGGAGAAGAGGCGGAGTGGATACGTCAATTTGTGGAGGATATTCCAAGATGGAGTAAACCTTTACCCGCTATTTGCATACATTGTGACAGCCAGTAGGCGATTGGTAGAGCCCAAAGCACAATGTATAATGGCAAATCAAGGCACATAAGACGTAGACACAAAACAATACGACAACTACTCTCAACGGGTGTTATCACGATTGACTATGTGAAGTCAATGGATAATATTGCGGACCCGTTAACAAAAGGCTTAAGCAAAGAGATAGTATATATGTCGTCAAGAGGAATGGGACTAAAGCCCACGCAAAAAGGGAGTATGAGGGAAACCTAATCTAGTTGAATGGAGATCCCAAGATCTAGATTCAATAGGACAACTTAATCATATGACCAAAGGGAGTCACTGTGGGGGGCACCCCAAAATACTAAAGGGAGTATATACTTCCTAGTCCATTCCAATCAGTGACAGTGTGTCGAGGTTAAGCATATTCAAGTTAATGATTGTGGTAAATCAATATAACTTTTGCTTTTAATGATTCAGGGGAATCACCTATGTTAGAGAGAAGTAGGGTCGCTTCGAATGGATTTGTGGGGAGGTGCAAATCCTTGAGCTCTCGCAGAACCAGGAGTGTCCATGACCATAACGGACACGACAATGAGGGGTTGGCTAAACCAAGTGGGGCGTTGTGTGAGGTGTATTGTCGTTTACACAAACGGGGATCAGTTCAAAGACATCAAGTTCTATTGATTGCCAGTAAGCTAAGTATGCTTCACAAAGGAAGGTTCAAAGGCAAAACCTACCTATCCTGCAACGCTCTACTGTCGAATTGTATCGTTGAAACTTGTAAGAACGGATCGATCTCCATTCATGTGGGGGATTGTTGGAAATTTTGGTGAAAATGCTATTTTCACAAAATATAGGAAAATGAGTTTTTCCTAACTTTGGACTGAAATATATATTTGAAACAGAGGTTTAATCATATATTTCTTTGTGGGTTTATGTTCTATGTTGTGAGAGCTTTGCAACGAACCAAACCACGTCCAAAACGGAGCTAAGATGAATGAGATATCGATGCTCAAAGATTGGTGATTGAAACACTTGATGCTGAAATGAAACAAGGTGGAACTTGTCCCACATAGGAAGAGTGAAGATACCATAAGTGGTATATAAGGAGGAACACTCTTTCCTTATTGTTTCATAGGAGCTCACACTGTGGAACTCGCGAAGGGTGCGGAGCACCCCAACTCGCACTCGCACTCGCACACGCGCGTGGCGTGGGCGATGGGCGCAATGTGGCGCTTTGATGGCGCACTTTGCACTTCGCACACACGCATCACCGCGAGCCTCTTGAGAGCCGCCTTAGTATTTTTGAAAGCAGGGTCGAGGTACAGAGGTTGGTGATGGCGCGCGAGTACGAGCACATAACCAGGTTGCGCCCTGGTCTGCGCGGCTGCTTCCACGCAGGCGCTCAGAGTGACGAGTCGTTCCGCTGACGTAGAACGTAAAGGTCAGCGCAAATACAGATCTGGTCCGCTGACGTAGAATGAGAAGTTACGTTGTGCGCATGCGCGCAGATGGACGCGCGCGCGAGCTCCTCAGCAGATCAGTAACAGCTCAGCAGTGTAACTGTCTGGTCAAGCAGTTTCGTCTGAAACATTAAGAACGCAATAAATGCCATTGAAGACGTTCAATGACATTTATTTTTCGTTTTTAATGCATTTCGAAACTGATTCTTGCTGGACTCCTATAAATACCAAGGAGAGCCTTGGTTCAATACACACCTTACACACTGTTCTGAACATTCACCAATTCTGTTTTCTCCAGCAATCTGTTCTTGGCTTCTTCTTGCTGTTTCAGGTACACTTCGGGTCAGAGCTAACTCCGGCAGCACTCTAGCTGTTCCGGCTGTTGTACCCTGGGAAACAAAACGAGCTCTTGTTAATAGACTCGGAATTTGTTTTAAGGGCCCCGTGTTCAACACGATCCTCAGCCATCACGTTTTTCCTGCTTCTACTCCTTTCTTGTATTTATTTATTTCAGTTGTAATTGTATTGTACTTCTGCTTTCATTTTTCTTTGTAATCGTATTTTTAGTTCTGTTTTATTTAAATTTACACGAGCGGCTCCTACATAAAATAATGATTGAGGGTTTTTATCTCATTACATGAGTGTTATTGGAAGGAGGCGATAAAGCCCCTTTATAACGTGGTGTTAAAGTGACTCTATAGATACAATATAGCCTTACGAGTAGATGCATATCTCCTTTGCGATTTAACCCTTTAATCTAGAAAAAAAAAAAAAGTTTATTTTTTTCCAATGCAGGAGTGCTACGTATCCAATTGAACAATTAGAAACAATCACCATTCACTAACATTGTAAAATCATATTATTAGTTATATATAATAAAAAATGAATAATGGAAATAAATAATCCCAACTATTGACTATTGGCCAATAACAGCCCCAATTACGAAAATTACCAATAGTGGTCCCAACTTTCGACATATTGGAATAAAATGGACCCAAACTAACAGAGGTCTAACTCCGTTAGTGTGATGCTGACGTGGCATCCTAGGTGGCAAAATGATCCTACGTGGCACCCGACGTGGCATCCTACGTGGCATGCCACATCAGCACCACACTAACGTCGTTAGTTTGGGTCCATTATATTCCAATATGTCGAAAGTTGGGACCACTATTGGTAATTTTCGTAGTTAAAACTGTTATTGGCTAATAATCAATAGTTGGGATTATTTATTTCTATTATTCTAATAAAAAAATAAATAAACACTGAAACATTTTGAATCACTATTCATCGCCTCTTCTAATCTATATCTATATCTATATCTATATCTATATATATATATATATATATATATATTGCAAATGTATTAATTCTACATGTCATACTTTTATGCAATCTCTCCTTTAAGAAATGCCACATAGGATGTGATGTGGCAAGTGTAAACCAATTAAAAAAAAGGAATAAATATGATTTAACATAATCTATTATAATATTTAAGCTAATCTATTAAATACATAATCTACTAAATCTAAATATTAAAACTTTACTATTTTTTCTCTCATGTTTTCTCCCATAACTTTTAAACGTTAATATCTTTTATATACGAGATTTTTTAAAGAAAAAAATTACATCAAATTAACGAGCGTTTTTGTGACACCCGGCAACTTTCGGTAACTAACTTTTGAAAACTTAGTAAGTCTACCTTAGCGAGTCGCGCATACGTTACACATAACATGGTCGGTCGAGTCGAATCGCACATCATTAGGGTTTTAACATACGCAAGTCTCGGGTCCCGGGAATTGGTGATCGGGCGGGAACGTGTTATTTATCATGTATTATATGTTTACAATCATTATGTGACTTGTCGGTATGTGAATATGTGCTAACATGTGTTAAAACGGGGTTTAACGCGCAAAACACACCAACACAGGGGTTACAGGCGATTAGGCCCCAATCACGCTACTGTTCATGCGATTAGGAGGCTAATCACGCTACTGTTCATGCGATTAGGAGGCTAATCGCACTACTGTTCATGCGATTAGGCCCCAATCGCATGAATAGTCATGCGATTAGGCTCCCTAATCGCGTATAAGTCTGCATACTCGCGTGTAACGTGCTGGACGACCAAAAACGCCTATAAATACCACCCTTGACCTCCAAAACATCATTTGTGCAACCCTAGCCGTCCCATAACATAACCCAACACCCAAACACCCTCTGGAACTCGTTTTTGCATCAAAACCACCATTTCCAAGCTTATTCCATCATTACCTCTTGATTACAAGGTGTGTTCTTCAAACCCAAACCTTTAAATGATTATGTTTTGCTCCCTAAACGTCCAGACCTGACTTATAAATGTTTTTATCTTTGAAAATCCATTTAAAACCGTTTTTAAACAAACCCACACCTTTACATGTGTTATATGTGTTATATATGTTTAAAGATAGGATTTTTAGGATTGAATCATGGTTGTTCTTATGTTGTTTTGATGTTTATTGCTGAGATAAGTTAGTATGATGATGTCCTAGGAGTTTGGATGGTTTTGGTGGTGTATTGTTGATATTTGATATTTTGACCCATTTGAAGGATTTTAGATGATTAAGGATGATATGAGGTGTGTTGTTGATTGTGTGATGTTAGGGTTTGCTCTAGGATGATGCTAGAACAGTAGGATGCTATCGGACAACGTGATTATGTGGTTAAATCTGAATAATTGCTATTTAGGGCAAGTTCTTGCATGTTGATGTGATGTTTACATGCTAAGTTGCCATTTTGGGAAAACGCTCGCATTCGGGACTGTTAGAATGATGAAAACTTAGGGGTTTTGCTTGAAATATGTTTGTTAATGTGTTAGGATGATTATTGGATATTTTTACATGTTTCGGATCTGATTTGGAGTGTTCGGCGCGCGAAAAACCATATCAGCTGCACTATAGGCGATTAGGGATCCTAATCGCCTATGTTATAGGCGATTGGAGGCCTACTCGCCTATATGAAGGGCCTACTCGTGTATATACAGGCGATTAGACCCTGTAATCGCCTGTTGACCAGCCCTAATCACGTGTTGACTTTTCCTAATTGCTAGTTTGATTCCTAATCGCGTGTATTGCTGCTGTATGTATATTTTAACATCCCGGAACATGATTCGACGCCTAGGAACATGATAGGAACCCCGGGATTCACCCAATGACTTAGTAACACGTATTCGGACCTGTTTATGCGTTAAACAGATATTATGCTAGACTAGGTGAACTGTTGCGCGTATTAAATGTTTAATTGCATATGTGGCATGATTGTCTGTATTTATCTAACACGTGGAATGTCGGGTCACCAATGGGATGTCGAGTCTTGTCTTACGTAGTCTGGTTGTCGGTCAAACACGTTTTCGGATACTTAATGGTCATGGACTGGACTTAGGGACTAATGAACCCGACGGGTTATTAGTCTAACTTAACACATATCTTATGATAGGTCGCCACTAGTTGGGGCTATCATATCATATAAACGGTTTACTCATTTAACAAGAAGACGCAACCTAAGGTGAGTTTCACGGCCCCACTCTTTACTGTTTTCGTTTTCGGGGAGAAACATGCTTAGTACTTTGCTTTGTAAAAGATCATGTTATACTGGGTTGGTTGTACGTTTTATTTATGTTCTATGTTCATGTGGCTCACGTTGTGACAGTTCGTTAACCGTTATGGCGGTAGTTCGTTAATTGTGAATGCACAGTTCGTTGACCACGGAGTGACAGTTCGTTGGACATATTCGGATAGTTTGTTAGTCGTGGTAAACGACAGTGCGTTGGTCGCGGTAAACGACAGTTCGATGATTGGTTCGTCTTAGAATCTGAACGTCAAACGAGTATTTTCTCCAGTCAGTAGTAGCATGATAGTTCTTTCAAAAGCTCGTGAAACATTTTCCTTAAAAACCTGTGAACTCACCAGTATTTCATACTGACGTTTTTAGCATGTTTTCTCAGGTCGCTAAGGTAGCAGCGGTCATCTAGGCGCACGGAGTCACACGGGAGTCGTCTCGCGTCTAGGATCATTATGCATGTTTTCTTTGGGATGTTAAACTCTTAAATCTATGTCTCGAATTACTTTTGACTTTTGTAAACTTATACGCTTCCGCGCTTTCAAATGATGGTTTTAAATCTTATAAATGGTTTTAGCTTACTTATGTTTTTACATTTAGACGTCGTTTATTGTGACCGTTGACTTGGATCCTGGTGTGTCACACGCCCCGCGGTAGAATTCCGCAGGTGGAGATTTGGGGGTGTGACAGATTGGTATCAGAGCCAATGGTTATAGTGAACTAGGACTGCATGTAGAGTCTAGACTATAGCCGAGTCACACACACTAGACGGTCACATACATTTGAGTCGTGTCTTTTGGGCAAACATACTAACCTTGTCGGGGTGTCGGTCTCCTTACCATACAGTGTCACATTACTTATCTCATTCTTGGCTATTTTTAGCTTCATTTTATTTTCATCTCTGGGTTACAGCCGAGGGGACTTACTTATCGATCTTTTGAGTTAGTTATATCATTCTGGGATGTGGTTATCGGGTGACTTGAAGTTCTAGCTCGGAGCACGCCTAGGGGACCATGTAGAGCGATTTGTTATTTCGGGTGCACACGAAATCACAAATCGAAATGCATGAAAATCTTGGTGGACTTTGTGTTCGGACTAACGGTCATGCTGGAACCGTATTCTGAGTTCGTTGGTCACTTGTAGCTTGATTTGTTTGTGGTACTGAGTGTCTAGTCTCATGTTTTGGCAGAACATGTCTGGTCGCGCTGGTGGACGCCGTGGTGGCGGAGGTGGACGCCGTGGTGGGGGTAGAGGTGGTGGTAACATCACTATGACGTATGATGAGCTCAATGAGATGATGCAGAAACAGTTGGGCGTTGCACTAGCTGCTTTTCAGGCAGCCCAGCAGACTTTCATGGGTGCTGCTGCTCCTCCAGTTCAGGCAGGTGTTGCCTATAAGCGGTTTAAGGATTGTCAGCCTCTCAGCTTCCAGGGTACGGAGGGAGCGGTGGAGTTACTCAGGTGGTTGGAGAAGACGGAGTCGGTATTTGCTTTATGTGAGACTCCAGCGGTGGATTGGGTGAAGTTTGCTTCGGGGACTTTTGTAGGAGCCGCCTTGACGTGGTGGAACTGCGTCACACAGACACTTGGTCTTGGGGAGGCCAACGCCATGCCTTGGGCAGATTTTGTGCGTAGGTTGAAGGAGGAGTATTGCCCGCGTGAGGAGATTAAGAGGTTGGAACAAGAATATGGGAATCTTAAGATGGTTGGTTCTGAGGTTGAGGAGTACACGATCAGGCACAACGAGCTAGCAGTGATGTGTCCAGGCTTGTCTACACCGGAGTATAGGAGGATAGAGCAGTATCTTGCGGGTTTGGTGCCAGAAATTGCGGGGTTGGTGTCTGCTAGGGATCCCACTACTATGTCAGAGGCTGTGCGGTCAGCTACTAAGATGACCAACTTGAAGATTTCTGAGGGTGTCTTGCCTCCTAGGGGCTCATCTGTTAAGGCGCCGGCTGAGAACAAGAGAAAGTGGGATAGTACTGGAAAGACCACGGGTTCGGGTCAGCCACATCAGCAGGCAAGGAAGACTGATGCTTTGGGATCGTCCTCAGGTCAGAGGCAGAGTGGGTACACGGGAAAGCTACCAGAGTGCAACCAATGCGGGTACCATCATCTCGGCAACTGTGAGAAGTTTCGTTGCAACCGTTGCAAGCAGGTAGGTCATGTTGCCAAGAACTGCAGGGTCAATCTTCAAACGGCTCCGGGTCAAGCAATTGCCCCTGCTCCTGTTCCTCAGGGAAACCGTGGGTGCTATCACTGTGGAGAGCTGGGACATCTCAAGCGCAACTGCCCGAAACTAAACCAGGCTGAAGCTGGGGCCGCAGGTGGCGGTGGGAACAACGAGGGTGGTGGTCCGACCGCTCGTGTCTTTGTGATCGGTGCTAGGGAGAACCAGGTGGACCCAGACACTGTTATCCGTACGTATTCTCTCTTATCTCTTGTTACGCTTTGGTCATACTTTATCCGCATTGTTGTGCGTTCGTGTTTCGGGTGTTTTCTTTGTGGTTTGGTCGCTGTTTCTCATTCTTTGGGTTGATGAGGGTCCTTTGGGGATGCTACTTGGATGGTACCAGTGGATTAGTTATACCGATCATAGTAGGCTCCAGTAGGCTTTCATCGGGGTCTCTTGTCTCATACTCGTATTTGGGGAAGGTGATTTCCCGGTTATTACTGGCACGTTTGATTCATGACCTTCGCTTGTTGTATTTTGGGGATACGTTACTTGGGCGCAGAGGTCGACACTCATTACTGTTGAAGCCGAAAGAATCTCGGGACGAGATTCCTTTCAACAGGGGGATGATGTGACGACCCGGAAAATTTTTCTTCCTATTTGTTTTCTCTCCTCGACTTCGGGAAATTTTCGGGACGAAAATTCTTTCAACAGGGGGATGATGTGACACCCGGCAACTTTCGGTAACTAACTTTTGAAAACTTAGTAAGTCTACCTTAGCGAGTCGCGCATACGTTACACATAACATGGTCGGTCGAGTCGAATCGCACATCATTAGGGTTTTAACATACGCAAGTCTCGGGTCCCGGGAATTGGTGATCGGGCGGGAACGTGTTATTTATCATGTATTATATGTTTACAATCATTATGTGACTTGTCGGTATGTGAATATGTGCTAACATGTGTTAAAACGGGGTTTAACGCGCAAAACACACCAACACAGGGGTTACAGGCGATTAGGCCCCAATCACGCTACTGTTCATGCGATTAGGAGGCTAATCACGCTACTGTTCATGCGATTAGGAGGCTAATCGCACTACTGTTCATGCGATTAGGCCCCAATCGCATGAATAGTCATGCGATTAGGCTCCCTAATCGCGTATAAGTCTGCATACTCGCGTGTAACGTGCTGGACGACCAAAAACGCCTATAAATACCACCCTTGACCTCCAAAACATCATTTGTGCAACCCTAGCCGTCCCATAACATAACCCAACACCCAAACACCCTCTGGAACTCGTTTTTGCATCAAAACCACCATTTCCAAGCTTATTCCATCATTACCTCTTGATTACAAGGTGTGTTCTTCAAACCCAAACCTTTAAATGATTATGTTTTGCTCCCTAAACGTCCAGACCTGACTTATAAATGTTTTTATCTTTGAAAATCCATTTAAAACCGTTTTTAAACAAACCCACACCTTTACATGTGTTATATGTGTTATATATGTTTAAAGATAGGATTTTTAGGATTGAATCATGGTTGTTCTTATGTTGTTTTGATGTTTATTGCTGAGATAAGTTAGTATGATGATGTCCTAGGAGTTTGGATGGTTTTGGTGGTGTATTGTTGATATTTGATATTTTGACCCATTTGAAGGATTTTAGATGATTAAGGATGATATGAGGTGTGTTGTTGATTGTGTGATGTTAGGGTTTGCTCTAGGATGATGCTAGAACAGTAGGATGCTATCGGACAACGTGATTATGTGGTTAAATCTGAATAATTGCTATTTAGGGCAAGTTCTTGCATGTTGATGTGATGTTTACATGCTAAGTTGCCATTTTGGGAAAACGCTCGCATTCGGGACTGTTAGAATGATGAAAACTTAGGGGTTTTGCTTGAAATATGTTTGTTAATGTGTTAGGATGATTATTGGATATTTTTACATGTTTCGGATCTGATTTGGAGTGTTCGGCGCGCGAAAAACCATATCAGCTGCACTATAGGCGATTAGGGATCCTAATCGCCTATGTTATAGGCGATTGGAGGCCTACTCGCCTATATGAAGGGCCTACTCGTGTATATACAGGCGATTAGACCCTGTAATCGCCTGTTGACCAGCCCTAATCACGTGTTGACTTTTCCTAATTGCTAGTTTGATTCCTAATCGCGTGTATTGCTGCTGTATGTATATTTTAACATCCCGGAACATGATTCGACGCCTAGGAACATGATAGGAACCCCGGGATTCACCCAATGACTTAGTAACACGTATTCGGACCTGTTTATGCGTTAAACAGATATTATGCTAGACTAGGTGAACTGTTGCGCGTATTAAATGTTTAATTGCATATGTGGCATGATTGTCTGTATTTATCTAACACGTGGAATGTCGGGTCACCAATGGGATGTCGAGTCTTGTCTTACGTAGTCTGGTTGTCGGTCAAACACGTTTTCGGATACTTAATGGTCATGGACTGGACTTAGGGACTAATGAACCCGACGGGTTATTAGTCTAACTTAACACATATCTTATGATAGGTCGCCACTAGTTGGGGCTATCATATCATATAAACGGTTTACTCATTTAACAAGAAGACGCAACCTAAGGTGAGTTTCACGGCCCCACTCTTTACTGTTTTCGTTTTCGGGGGAGAAACATGCTTAGTACTTTGCTTTGTAAAAGATCATGTTATACTGGGTTGGTTGTACGTTTTATTTATGTTCTATGTTCATGTGGCTCACGTTGTGACAGTTCGTTAACCGTTATGGCGGTAGTTCGTTAATTGTGAATGCACAGTTCGTTGACCACGGAGTGACAGTTCGTTGGACATATTCGGATAGTTTGTTAGTCGTGGTAAACGACAGTGCGTTGGTCGCGGTAAACGACAGTTCGATGATTGGTTCGTCTTAGAATCTGAACGTCAAACGAGTATTTTCTCCAGTCAGTAGTAGCATGATAGTTCTTTCAAAAGCTCGTGAAACATTTTCCTTAAAAACCTGTGAACTCACCAGTATTTCATACTGACGTTTTTAGCATGTTTTCTCAGGTCGCTAAGGTAGCAGCGGTCATCTAGGCGCACGGAGTCACACGGGAGTCGTCTCGCGTCTAGGATCATTATGCATGTTTTCTTTGGGATGTTAAACTCTTAAATCTATGTCTCGAATTACTTTTGACTTTTGTAAACTTATACGCTTCCGCGCTTTCAAATGATGGTTTTAAATCTTATAAATGGTTTTAGCTTACTTATGTTTTTACATTTAGACGTCGTTTATTGTGACCGTTGACTTGGATCCTGGTGTGTCACACGCCCCGCGGTAGAATTCCGCAGGTGGAGATTTGGGGGTGTGACAGTTTTATTATCTTTCCAACGAGTACCATAGTGTTATATAAAAAACAGAGAAAAAATGATTATTTTTTGTAACCCGACAGGTATTGTGTCGGGTTTGGGATTAGTTTAAAAAAATTGTGGGTTTGGGTCGGGTCTGGGATTAGGTGATATCCGACCCGATTACCCGAAACAACATACCCAAATACCCGAACTATATACCCGATCATATACCCATGAATTTTTTAACGCATCATATAACCCTTAGACTAATGCGTTCAATATTCAATAATTAACTTTTTTTTCTTATTTCATGTTAGTTCTTTTTAGAATGATCGATTACAAACTTCCGAATTCATTTGTAATGGCACTAGATTAATACCCCGGCGCAGAGATTCGTTTTTTTTATATTTGAATATGATAACTTATGGCAGAAATTTGTTTAAAATAATAATAATAATAATAATAATATATTTTATTATGTCATATTAGATATTTCAACCCGGGAACAAGATTTGGATGAAAGTGATAATTTTTGACAAACCTCAAGGACTAAAATGACAAAAAAATAAAATCTTAGGGACTAAATTGACAAAAAAAAAAAAGATTTGGATGAAAGTAGCAATTTTTGACAAACCTCAGTGACTAAATTGGCATTTAACTCTAATACAATATAATGTTAGTATATTTTTTTAAATTAGTTTTAATTTTGCCGTGTTTTCATATTCTAAGGGTGCGTTTGGTTCGTGGAATGGTTTGGAATTGGAATTTGTGTAGGAATTGGAATTAGAAAGAATTGGATCTGAAATTTAAACATTCCACAAAGAACTGGAAATTGTTGAAATTGGAATCTCAAATCCTTTATTATTGTGTTTGGTTCGTTAATAAATTAGAATATATCACCGTTGCCCCCACGACCCGCATCGTTGTGACCCGTACCGTTTCGACCAGTATCGTTTCAACGTGCACCGTTTCGACCCGTACCGGTTCGGGTTGAAATGGTTCTGGTCGAAAACGGTACGTGTCAGAACGGTTTGGGTCAAAACGGTACCGGTCGAAACTGGTACGGTCCGATACGGTTCGGTCCGAAACGGTACCGGTCGAAACCGGTTGGGTCCGAAACGGTACCGGCCTGAAACCGGTACCGGTCAAAACTGGTTCGGTCCGAAACGGTACCGGTCGAAACTGGTACGGTCCGAAACGGTAACGGTCGAAACGGTACCGGCGAAACTGGTACGGTCTGAAACGGTACCGGTCGAAACTGGTACGATCCGAAACAGTAACGGTACCGGTCGAAACACTTCAGTCCAAAACGATACCGGTCGAAACTGGTACGGTCCGAAATGGTTCGGTCTGAAACGGTACCGGTCGAAACTGTTACGGTTCGATCCAAAATGGTACCGGTCAAAACTGGTACGGTCCGAAATGGTTCGGTCCGAAACTGGTACAGGTCAAAACCGGAACGGTTCGAAACGATTTGGGTCGAAACGGTTCGGTCAGAAACGGTTTGGGTTAAAAGCGGTACGGATCTAAACGGTTCACGTTGAAATTGTATGGTTCGGGTCAAAATGAAGTCAACCGTTTGGAGATTCCAATAAATTGACTTGAATTCCTTCTAATATTGGAAGGATTTTGAATTCCCTTAGTTAAAGGAATTTGAAGGAATTCATACCAAATTCCAATTCCAATTTATTTGTCAACCAAACACACAAGATTGGAATTGAAATTCCAATTTCAACAAATTCAATGAACCAAACACCTCAAGAGTTGGAATTCAAATTCCAATTCCATTATATTCATTATGTGAATCTCTATGTATCCATAGATGTATGTATATATGAATGTATGTAAACATGCAATATACAGCCAGTAGTACTGTGAATGTAAAGGCAGGGGTTGTATAATTCCTTTCACGTGAAGAGAGTTAGAAGGCCACAGACGATGAGCACGTGACTCTCGCCACTTTCATCGCCATAACCATTTCTGATAACTTTCCTCACGGAATTGTACCCTTTTTTTCTTCATTTGTTTCCCACTTAATTTAAATAAATAATTGTTAATTTCTTTATTTCCAAATATCTCATCCTCATGCTAACTGCTAGATGTATGATATTAGAGAGAACTACATAATTAGTCTTTGTGTGGTTTCACCTTTGGTCTTTATGGTTTACCATTTGTTACGTGAGGGCAAATTAGTTAAATATTAACCCCCGTTAGTGCTAATACCCTATTATGTTACAAAAACTAAACTTAACACCTTAACATGAAACTTTTAAACGTTAATACTCAAAGGTGAAACTAATGGTAAATCACAGGAACTAATTGTGTAGTTCTCTCATGATATTATTGATTATTGATGAGAATATTTGCAAAAGCCTAATATTGCATGTTTCACGTGTCTATCTTTGCAAAAATTTTGGTAACTTTGTGATATTTATTGAACCTTAACAAAACCTCATATTAAAAATACTGGCATGTTATTACACACTTTTTACTGATTTCATTCTAGTTAAACTCCACACACCCGAAGTACTAAAGTATACTTGGAAGTTAATATTATCACACATTAATGAAATATTGAAAGGAAAATAAAGTAATTAATTAATCCAAACACACTCAATAGAGATGGAAGAAAAAAAACTATGGAGGATTTGTTTACTTCTTTATGTGTTCTTTTATCGTGTTGAAAATGGCGTGAATTTTTATAGCATGGTCGGCCCTGAGCATGGGTCGGGTGGTCACCGCTCAGGGCCTGACCCTCAAGTAGGCCTGGATTTTTATAAAATATATATATTAAAAAAAATTAACGAGACCTATTGTGATTTCAGATTTTATATTTGTAGTTTTTAATTGGCCCAATATTCCACTAATGTTATATTTGTTCACAATTGAAATGAACTTAATATTTAGGCCCTATCCAAAATTTAAAGTTTAAACCCAATAAAAAAATGTAGGTTTAGTTAATTATATTGTGGGTTAAGGCTGATTTTTATTTTGATGAGAGCCCAAACGTATTTTAAAATTTTCGAAGACGGCCGTGTTTTATAGCTCCTCTTAATTGTTGGTTTGGGTTGGGCGTAGGGTCTAACTTAAGCCGAATAAGAATATTTCAATACTCTTTAAAATGCAAAAACATGAGAAAGAATAGTACTACTAACTTATTAAGAATGGTAATTTGTCTCTGCTGTTAAACAAGTAATAATAATCGCAATTTGTAACCGATCTGCAATATTGCATGTTCTTAGTCAAACTTAAATTAACAATATTCAAATTTTGTATGATTACATCTGCCTTAAAATTCAACTTGAAGTGAAAGTCAAGATTCAAAACTGCGAGTTGTCATTAGCTGTAGGTGTAGTAATCATGCTACTCAACTTTTTTAAACATTCGGGCCCGATTCAATCATCAGCACTCAATTACCCACACTCCGCGTATTTTGTTCTTATATTTTTTAAGCCAATGTGGGGGTAAACCATTGAGCAGAGACTTATGTCTCTTAGAGAGGAGCTTGTTCTAGGTTCAAACCCAGAGGCGGTTCCAGTTAAAGAGGAGGGGTTGCGGACGTTGCGGCTCAACTTCGCGCGCATAACGGAAAAATAGTGAAAAATTTGGTTTTTTTTCTACGAAATTTGAAAAACGTTACTACTAAAATGAAAAAAATGAAAAACGTTACTACTGAAAAATGTTTCTAGATCCGCCACTGGTAATGGTGTATTACTTGTAAATATAGGGAAAGTAAAATCTTGATAGGGGATCGAGAAGTCGAATAAGTGACTCGTTTATAGACCGGTAGGAATGCGAAAGACGAGTGAAAAAAAGGAAACAACAACAACAACATAATAATAATAATAATAATAATAATAATAATAATAATAATAATAATAATAATAATAATAAGGTTTTTTAATAAATCAAGTTTTATTTTAGAGTGATGATTTTATTATTTATTTTAATTAAATCTCGATGGTGGTTTTGTTAGACCAAAATTAATATTTTGGACATGGTGTTTTACATTTATGTCTCTAGTTAATGTTGTTGGTCTTTAACCAATTTTTATGTGTAGGTTAGCCTATAAATAGAGTCTTATTTGAAATGTTTGAAAACAACATTTGATATCATAATAAACTTTATCACATTTGGGTTTTCTCTAAACGTCGTATCTAGCATTTTATCGCTTCTATTGCGCGTCAAGTGGTATCAGACTCAGGTTAGCATTTTGATTGTATGTTTCTTTTGAGTAAATCAACCTCCTCACTCATATGACAAAGGGGTTGATGGTTTGAGGCATGCGTTGGATGATCTTTATTAAAGTCAAACAAACTTGACACAATGGTTGAAGAACTACATGTCAAGATCGTAGGTGGTGGAAATGTCCACAAAACTCATGAGGGTGATTACTATAGTGCTAGTCGCCATCCCATTATGACCAAGGGATTCGATGGCAATACTACTAGTAACTATCAACACCCCCACCACATCCCCTCTCCACCAACATCCTCACCCTCTCCCGTCGTCACTTATACCCATCGGTTGTACCGCTTGTTGTCACCCAACACCGTCATCTGAAACCTTATCCCCTGCTAATCTCATCTCCTCATCTTCCCGCCCACTCCCATTTCAAATTTTAAACCCTTTCACCCCTACTCAACCTCCATCCAAACCCATTTGCCCCAACCCATCACCATTCGCCTAAAACCCAACCAAATTCATTCGACTTGTTTTTAAATCTTCAAGCCCTCGTTCGGCCTCCTTGATAATCTCGTTCGGCCTTTCGTTCGTCCTTTTTGAAAATTTCCTTCGCCTTTTTTAACACTTCACACCTTGGTTCGACCTATCTGTTTTCCCATTCTCCTTTCTTCGACCAATCCTCATTTCAGTTTAATTAACTTTGCTAGTTTAAAAAAAACACTTGTTTTCTTTCTAATATGATATCATCATTTTAAATGACAAAAAAATATAGTTTAATCGGTTTATATAATATAATAATAATAAAAATAAAAATTATAATTTCCTTCTTATGGGTGCGCATGGGTATGGGAGAGGAACTGTTGTTGAGGAGGCGGGTCCTAGCTCAGTACCGGGGAAGTGGCCTTGCCCCTTTAGAAATTACCATTCCTGCAAAGATGGTTTGTGTAACACCCCAACCGATGGCGGAAACATCGAGGTGTCACGTAGTGACGATTGTTCAATAGCTCATGGACTAAAAGTGTAAATTTGATACATTGATTAAATAGTTTATTACATTGAAAGGAAAATTACAGCATACCATAATTCTAAAGCGTCAAGTCTAACTAAAATACAATAAAGTCAAAGCTTAAATATAAATCCAAAGCTTAAAAGAAGCGTCTCAAAACAACCTGAAACATGTACGAAAATAGTATAGGTCAATACAAAATTGTATTGGTGAGCATACCTTGTTTGAATAAATATAGTAGGAAAAGTGTTTAGCAATTCATGTGCAGTACCATTTGCAATTATGTAATAAGTAATATCCGTTCAAAATCAACCCTATGTAAAGAAATGCATATATATATATATATAGTATGCGCTAGTAGTAATGAAATACATAGCAATGACAAGGACTCTCAACAGAGTCACAAGGGTATATACCATAGTACTATTCATTGAAATGTCAGGCCCTCAAAGGTAACTAGGGTCTAAGGCATTAGGGTTTGCTATGTCGATTTGGGGAATTAGAGTTTTATTATAAATCACATTAGTGTGAAAGTTTTATGTCAAAATAATATATCAAAGTGTGTAATGTGTTTCAGATAATAATAATTATTTCCAATTGAATATATAGATAAAAATATGTTTTGGAATAATTAAAGCAAAATAATTTAGTTAATTACCTTAACTAAATTAAAATAATATAATATATAATAATCATAAATGTATAAATAATAATTAGGAGTTACATAATGATCCAACAAATGATAATAAAGACTTTCAAACGTAAGAATATTTCTATTTTATAAGAAAAGTATTTATAAAATAGATATTTATTAGTATAAATAAACAAATAATTAATTATGTCTAATTAAACATAAATAAGACTAATAATTCAAGCCATGATCCAAAATTGCTATTTTTATAGAAAATGGATACTTTCTGATGTAAAGTAATAAAGATAATTTTCCCATAATTTTTATAAACTTATTCATATTTAAAACTGATTTAACGAGATTAAATCATGTTTAAATGATTAAAAATAGGAAAATTAATAAAAATAAGTGTTTTCTGGACTAATAATTTTTATTTCAGTTCATAATGTTGAGAAATAATTTCTCAAAAAGTTTGAGATTAAAATCATTAAAAATGAATTTTTAATCAATTAAATATGATTAAAAAAATAAATTCAACAAAAATATGAAAATAGGACATTTTTCAGAAAATAAAAGTGTGGTAATTTTCTTTATGGTATCAAAATGCTACACCTAAATTTTTATAACTTTTGGACCAAAAATAAATTTATTATGATTATTTCAAGATATAAATGTATTTGTATAAAAAAATAAGAAAGGAAAACAACAAAAAAAAAAAATCCAAAATCTGAAAAAAAAAACACACTTCCGCTGCTGTAGGGATTCGAACTCGGGTTCCCATCCACACCCAACACCTCTACAACCACTACACCAAATGAGGCTTTTGTTATTTTGATTAAACATAATTGTTTTTAAACATTTAAGTAAAGCTCATCTTCTTCCCCAATTAACAAGTCAAGAACCCTAACCCTAGAAATTTCAATCACCCGATCAAGACCTGTTCAGGTAACTAAAAGATGGGGCTTTTGATCATAAAGACTCGATAAGTGAAATGGCACAAAAAAACGAACACTTACAATGTGAAATCGGACCAAAACGAAGAAGAACAGGGTCGCGCATGTATTCACAATTGTAGGGTCTTCTGGTCACGATTTGTTGGATTTACATGTGGGTTTGAACAGTTTAGGGGTGCAGAAAACGGATGGCACAATTAGTTTATATAGAGGACGAGTGGAAGTTGAGTTTTAATGTGCTTTTATGTTTCCGGCGGTTACACCCAAGAAACTCGGTTAAATTGATGATTAAACCCCGATAAATGCAAAGTTTAAACTTAGAACGGTTGATATTCTTTGGAGAAACGCTTCGGGGTAATTAAAACAAATTAAAAGTGCTTGAATCTTAATTTTTTAGTCTCGCCGGAATGGATTCCGGTGGCCGGATGCCTGACCGGAAAACTGAGGGACTGAGAGGGAAGAGAGATTGTTTAATAGTTTTGGAGTTTGGCAGGATTAGTCCCTCGACTATAACTACGTTAGTTTAATTATAATTTAGTTAGTTTTCCCTTAATAAAACTTAACCAAGTTAACTAAGTTTAACTTAAAACTTTTTATAAAACTTGAAATTTTATAATATCATTCCGGAGGACGTTCCAACATAAGCATTTGTTTAAAACGTATACCCGATCCATAATAAAAATAAATGATTAAATTTTAGTTCGTTCTAAAATTAAATTTAAAAACAATGAAACTTACAGGGACTATAATGGGAATATTTGGAGGGCTATTATTGTCAATTATATGAAAGACGAGGGTGACGGATGTCACAGTTTGCCTGGATACAAAGGTTATTCTAGGCTTCTTATGCATTTTCCAACGAGACCATTTCAATGAAAAGGAAATGAGGGAATTGCTAAACGGACAGATTGCTTCGGACTTGGACCTCTACACGGATGTTGTAAATACCCTACGCATGCTTGGGAAATGGCTATGTAGCGGGTGCATGACCCTGCATACCTTAGCCGTTATTGTCGTCATGGGGAAGTTGTACATAAATGCACACTAGGTGCAGGGAATTCCATTCATTATATTGTAGGGATCCCTCAGCTGTGCATGCCGCATGTGGAGCCTCAGAGTGTCTTGTCTATAGGGGTGGTGGCAGATGTCGTTCTCCTTGAGCGCATCCTCGCGCTCCCCCTCTCCACTGTCAAGAGTATCCCGCCTGCGTGCTGCATGGCGTTTGCGCAGGCTTTGTCAGGGGGGCTGCGTAAAGTGCGGATGCCCCAGGATCTATTGAGGCATGGGTTAAGCTTATGTTGATGCCTCGTTGCACGTTACGGGCGCTCAAACCAGCCTGTAGGCAAGAATGCAGGTCTGGGAACAGGAAATCGCTTCAATGTAACTCCATTATGCGAGCCTTAGCGGTTTGGAAAGATGGGGCCGGCTTTGAGGAGCTCATCAAGAACCTCCTTGATCTACCTGCGGAGGGACTTCCATGTAGGCCCAATGAGCAAGATAATGAGGGGGTTGGGGCAACATTAAGCAATGCCTTCGAAAAGTGGAAGATGGGCACTACACAGCTGTGGTCAAGGTTCTGTGTTCATCAGGGGTCGCGCCTCTTGGGGAGGCCACTTTGAAAGCCTTGATAGACAAGCACCCTATTGTGGACTCTCCGACCAAGCTATCCACCATGCCATCTGAGCCAGCTCTACAGGTGGACGTTGATTGTGTGTTGGCGTGCATTAAATCCTTCCCGAAAAGGACCTCTTGCGGTAGGGATGGTTTGTGAGCTCAACATATCTTAGACGCATTTTGTGGCCAGGGGTCCCCACCGCGTCTGGGGTGCTTAAGTCCATCACATATGTTGTCAACTTGTGGCTTGGGGGGCTTTGTCCTTCTGAACTGGCGGAGTTGATTGCCTCGGCTCCACTAACCCCCTGCTAAAGCCCGACAATGGAATTAGACCTATCGCAGTTGGGTCTATTTGGAGGAAATTAGTGTCGAAAGTCGTTATGCGTAAAGTGGGTAAGGAGATGGCTGCGTATATAGGGGATTTCCAATTTGGGGTTGGGGTCCCTAATGGGGCAGAAGCAATGTTGAACAGTGCCAATAGGTTTGTGAGAATGTTCCATTCTAATGGCTCCCTAGATATGCTTACTGTGGATTTCTCAAATGCTTTTAACGTAGTCGACCGTACGGAACTTCTCAGGGAAGTTAACTGTCGATGCCTATCCATTTTCCCGTGGGTGCAATTCTTGTATGCCCAGCATGCCAGGTTATACGTGGGTAATACTCACATTAGTGTTACTACTGGGGTTCAGCAAGGGGACCCCCTCAGCCCCCTCCTTTTTGCATTGGTCCTTCATCCGCTTGTTCTCCGGGTGCAGAAAACCTGCTCCCTCCCTTTCCATGCTTGGTATCTAGATGATGGCACTATTATAGGTAAAACAGAAGACGTAGCGAGTGCACTTGATATTATTCGATCTGAAGGGTCGCCTCTTGGGCTTATGCTTAATGTGCGAAAAACTGAGATTTTTTGGCCGACGTGCAATGGTTCAGCAATAACGTCTGGTTTATTTCTTGATGAGATTGGTAGGCCTGACCGAGGTGTCAAACTCCCTAGGGGAGCTGTTAGTCGGGATCCAGAGTATATACGCTCTTTGGCAACAAAAAGGGCTTTGCGCGCGGTTAAACTCATGGAACACTTGCCGAAATTAAGAGACCCCCAAAGTGAACTTCTCTTACTGCGCTCATGCATGGGGGTTGCTAAATTAGTGTTCGGGCTCCGGACATGTTAGCCAGAGCATGTCAAAGAGGCGGTGTCCATTTTTTATGCAGACCTTCGGGAGGCGGTTGAAAGCATTGTTGTCTGTGGTGGGACACATTTTGGGGACCTCCAATGGAGGCTAGCATCCTTGCCTATGCGGCATGGGGGCTTAGGGATTTTCATGGTAGGGGATGTGTCAACATACGCCTTTGTAGTGTCAAATAGCCCTATATTCGATCGCCGACATCCGCTGCCCCAGCCCTTCGATGGGCACAACAGTTAGAAAATCTAGAGCATGAGCCTCCCGAAGACATGCAAACACTGCTTTTTGTCGCAGAGTCATATAAAACTGCCCATCCATAGTCTGCACGTGCGTACCATAAAGAGCACTCGCCAAGGTTTGTTGTGGTTTCTTGAAGTCGGTCTCCTTATCAGTATAACCGCCGAGATCAATTTTCGGAAGAACTGTTTTAATATTACCAAGTGCGATGATGTAGTCAGAATCCACCCCCATCACACCGGCACTCCGCAGGATGTGGTCCTGCAATCCCCACGACTGGGCCCTCGACACTACATCATCGCACTTGGTAATATTAAAACAGTTCTTCCGAAAATTGATCTCGGCGGTTATACTGATAAGGAGACCGACTTCAAGAAACCACAACAAACCTTGGCGAGTGCTCTTTATGGTACGCACGTGCAGACTATGGATGGGCAGTTTTATATGACTCTGCGACAAAAAGCAGTGTTTGCATGTCTTCGGGAGGCTCATGCTCTAGATTTTCTAACTGTTGTGCCCATCGAAGGGCTGGGGCAGCGGATGTCGGCGATCGAATATAGGGCTATTCTCAAATACCGGCTCATGATACCTCTGTTCCCCTCGGATGAACCATGCCCCATTTTCAAAAGAACATGTCTGGATAAATTTGGCGAACTTGCAATCCACTGAAAGGAATTGTCGGGGTTCAAGTACCGCTATGATTTGGTCTGAGATGTTCTATGGGATTTGCTTCGAAGGGCGGGGGTCTCAGCCAAGAAGGAAACACCGGTCAATTTCCTAACTAATCCGCGGGAGGGGAGATCTACCTTGCATCCTGCAGATGTTTTTGTGTTTGGATGGGTTGGGACAAACATGCTTGTGTTGACCTAACAGGGGTTTCCCCTTGGTAGGTTTGCGGGAAAACAACTTTGTACCGGGGCAGACAATTTTGAGGGCAGAAGCTAAGAAGGTCACTAAGCACGAAGCAGCCTGTTTAGAGAATTAACATGTCTTCCTGCCGTTTGCCTTTGACACATTTGGATCTTTTGCCCCTAAGGCAGTACGTTTTCTAAAACGAGTGCAGAAGGTGGTCCATAGTGACTCGCAGAGCCCTAAGAAACCAAGGGTTTGTGTTTAGCATGATAGCCTTTGCGATTCAAAACAGGGATAGCGACGCGGCTTGTTGCCCGCTTACCCACTATCTAAATGTAACTTGTTTTGTTCCATTAATTGAAAATTTGAAACAATCATTAGTTTAAAGGGACTTATAATAGATTAATCATCTAGGGTCAAGTTATTCTACACAGTGTAACAAAAATGAGAAGGGTGAGAAGGATATAAAAAAACACAATAGATCATGAAATATGACACAATGAGCCACAAAATATAACACAGTGCCGAAAAATATAACACAATGTTGAAGAAAAAAGACAGAATGAAATGAGAAAATGACATAATGATAAAAATAAGAAAAAGACACAATGCTACATAAAAGATACAATGATATAACGAATATTCTAAAGACTACAAGCTAAAACCTCAAGAAACGAAGACCTAAAAACTAACATCGTAGGGTTCGATGAGACGGTTCCAATGCCACTTGAATGAGTTCAATCGGAGTCCGGTTGATACCCTTCTACGACTTTCTATTTGTCTTTCACTGTGTATTTGATCCTAACCCTAATCATATATTTACCATTAAATACAATTATTAACTAGAGCATTTCTATTAATTTAAATTTCTTTTATTTTTCCTTAGAAAACAATTTCTCTTATTTGCACCATTTAGTGTGACACACATTATCTTTAAGTAATCTCATTTTATCTATAATACATTATAAACTATAATACATTATAAAGGAAGAGTGATGTACAAGATGAAAATTTGTGTCACACCCTCAAACTTCCACTGCGGACACCCCGACAAAGCTAGTACGTATCCCACTAAGCGACTCAAAGTATGTGACCATCTGGTGTGTGCGATTCGGCTATAGACCAGACTCTACATGTAGTCCTAGTTCACTATAACCATTGGCTCTGATACCAATCTGTCACACCTCAAATTTCCACTACTGAGTTTTACCGCGAGGCGCATGACAAACCAGGATCCAAGTCAACGGTCACAATAAACAACACTATATGAAATACGTAAACTCAAAAACCAAACATAGTTTTCATAAAGTGACAATCATAGCGGAAGCATTTAAAGAATTTAATCAGCTACAAAACCATGTTCCAAAGTATTCACGACACTTATTTCAAAAACGTGCAACTAAGCCTAGACGCCAATGCAGACCCGTGCGCCTAGTCCAACCGACGCTACCTTAGCGACCTGAGAAAACATGCCAAAAGACGTCAACATATATAATGCTGGTGAGTTCACAGGTTTGTTCAATATGTTACCAAAATGTTCCCAAATGTTACCACAGTGTTACCAAAGTGTTACCATGTCCATACTATATCAATGTTACCAAGTACGCTAGTATGTTTTGTTACTACTACGATTGGAAAACCATTACTGGACACGTTTAGCAATGTTTAGCAATGTTCAGGCCAAAATGTTCAGCATGTTACCAATGTTACCAGTTAGAGACAATATGCACCTGCCGGCCCTCCAAGCCATCGAGTGGGGCAGGTCATGCCCAATAGATCTATCCACATTTCCCCGTTGTGCATCCCGCACATTCATGGTTTCCCCCGGGACTTTCAAAGATCGTATAGCAACACAAAGTTTAAACCATAGTATGACATATGTTAAAAGTGGGGCCGTGAACTCACCTTAAGTTGTGTTCTTCAGTAATACAAGAAAGCCAAGCCCTGATAATCCCACTACCAGAGATCTATCAAAATGTTCACATAAGTGTTCCGACTAATAACCATAAGGTTATCTAGTCCCCGATTGTCCAGATCGTGACCAAGTATGTTTCAAAACGTGTTTTGAATGTTCAACCGACACACTAGACCTACCCGACATCCCGTTGGTGACTCATTACCCTAACTAATCAAGTATACAAAGATTACACACAAGGTTCAAGCATAAAACACTTAGTTTGCATCAAAAATCTCATTTTTGAATGTATAGGGTCGAACCAGGGTTTTCAGTTCCACCTTCGCCCCTTTTCTTCCACGTTAGACCCTTTTAGAGTCACCTTCGACCCTTTTGAGACACATTCGACCCATTTGAAACAGATTCGACCACAATTGTCTAGGTTCGACCCTGGGGTTCCACCTTCGACCCCACGACCGGTCGAAGGTGCCCAGGTTCGACCCTGGCAGAGTGTTTTTCCAAAAAATGCTTCAAAAACATCCGAAAACATCCCGAAACATCATCAATCACAGCAGTCAAGTATGAATAACAAATCCCCACAAAACCCCACCAATTTTGCCCCAAAACCTGTTCGTTTTAGCCCTTTCCCAAATGGCAAAAATTATGGAAGTGTCACATCATGTATGAAATCTTTACCCAATTTGGAAAGTTTCTGAAATCAATCCATAATCATCTTAAAATGCTCAGTTTATTGTGTATATGAAAACCCCCAATAGTTCTATTGATAATACTAGCATGCAACAAGCCCTAGATTTATTAAAATCCCCAAATTAGACATGATATCATCATCCATCTAATTGTAACCTTAAACATCCCTAAACTAACATCAATAGCAGCCCTAGATCATGTTTCTAGCATTAGTACAATAGCAAATCATTAAACAACACATAATATCACATAACACATAATTAATATATGTTTATTGATATGAAAACTTATGTTTAATGATAAGGTTTAGGTTTAGAAAGATGTTTAAAAGGTTTTTAATCATAAAAACATCCTTAGAACAGATCTGAACATTTAGGGTTAGATGAAAACGAATCAAAATGCTTTAAAAAGGGTTTAGGATTAAGAACACACATTGGATTCTTGATTAGATGTTGTTTGTAGGTTAGATTATGAAAAAAAAAAAAGAGCAAAAACTCCTTCCTCAGTGATTAAAATCGTTTGAGAGTGTTTAGAGACGGCTAGGGTTTGTGAAATGGTGAAAAATGACAATGTGTGGTATTTATATTAACTCCACATTCTTCCCCTGCATGGGGTCGAAGGTGCCACCTTCGCCCCTTTACAAGGTCGAATGAACTTGTTTTGTGGTTTATTCTAGGTTCGCCCCTTATCCAAGGGTTGAACCAAGGCTCATTTCCAGGTTCGCCCCCACGCCATGGGTCGAACCAGGGACTTGTGTTTTCCAGTTTTTCCAGTTTTGTTGTTTTAACGTATTTAAACACATTCTAACGTATGATCATGCAATTCTAACACATGTTAAGCACATATAGGCACGTATAATCATGTTCACACCTTGTAGCACATATTATCATGTTATGTTACATGTGTGTTAATAATCTACCTGACCTACTTGATTCAGTTCATGTAATTTCACCAACAACGGGACCCGGTACTAGTGTATTCCCAAAATGACTCCCAATGATCCTCTAGATCATTGAACCCTGGACAATCCTATCATGGCCCGACTCAACTAACCTAGTTAAGTACGTTTATAAATGTTTCTCGCTATGGTAGACTTATGTTTTATCAAAATGTTTAAGCCGAACATGCCAGGTGTCAAATTTGCATTTCCGTACAACTTAAAAAGCAACATTGCAAAAAATTTAAGGGTATTATAGGGATAGTTGTGACAATTAAGACACTTAGGAGGGTAATGTAGACATTTCACCCACCCCATCCTTTACAATATCAAAACACTTTTACAATACTACCCCCTTTTTCCATCCCAACCCTTAAAAACATCATTGCTTTATGGTTTTCCTTCTTCATCATCAATGTTACCAATGAATGATTCATTCAAGAAGATGTTATAAATTACTAAAATTTAATAATATGATGAATGAAATTTAGTTGATTTTTTTGAAATTATTAAGGAGACTCTTGAGTAGAGTTCTTTATTTCACTTTATTAGAGTTTATGGCTATAATTAAGTTAGTCTCTACACTCATCCTTAGGTCTTGTATACATAGAAGGCTTTGTGCCTCATTTGAAAGACTAAAAAAAAATACAAGAAAAATAAAGAAGAGGATCCATAAAAGAATTCTTGAAGAAGAAGGAAAACTTGACCCATATGTTCATATGTTGGGAACTTGTAGAGATAAGTTTTTCTATACTTGATTCCACCACATTTCTATTATTATTTGTTCCACAAGTTTTAACACTATAATTTTATCCGTTGCAACCTTGGGTGTGCAGCCTTCTCCGCCAGTACAGACTGCTTAGGCTGTTGTACCCTGGGAAACAGACGCGCTATCTTGAGTAGAGGCACGGAATTTGTTTTAAGGGAAGCATGTTAAACATGTGCCTTAGTCACAACCGTCAACATTATTTTTTGTTAATTCTTGTAACCAAGAAGGATCATACAAAAGGACGCGGTTCAAGTCTTCGTTAAAGACGAAGAAGAAATCATATAAGAAGACGCGGTTCAAGCTCTTGATGAAATCTTTGGTTTGAATCATTTTATGTTGTATTTTATGTTATTTTTGTTTGAATTTGTACTCAGTTTGGGTACTACAATTTCTCATAGTTGTATAAAGGTATCCTTTTAATTTTTATTAATATTATTTTAATAAAATCGTGACCCATGTAACACCTACAATATTACCTCCACCATTAAACCTATCTTAATAACCAAGTTAATTAGGACATGGAGTTATATAATTGGCTCAACAATATAATCACCCTTTTCAATCATCATCTTCTTCTTTAACCCACCGCCTACGGTTAACCCAAATTCTTTCTAATTTGTTTTGTTTTCGTTGATTTTGCTTTTAACACATGGAGCAGGTACTTATTGCTCATAATCGTTGTATTTTGTTGTTTTTTTAAGAATTTTGTGACGGTGTAATAATTGATTATGATTCGTGCAGACATTTCATTCATCCAATTGTTGATTAAGATGCCGTTTTTTTTTTTTTTTTTTGCAATGCCAAGGTTTATGTATTCAAAAGTACTGCTTCTTTATTTTATGAAATATCTCTATATCTATTCAATATTCGACTTTTATATTGCACTAATGTATTGTAAGTTGCATCCACATTATCTAACTTACTATAAATTCTTGAACAATTGGATATGACCTCCTTGCATCACCAAGATGGTTGCTATTTGGAGTGAAGAAATACATAAGAATGAAGATGTGAAGAACTACATAAGAAAGCTGGGAGTTTTATGCACAGCTCTTGAAGAATTACATAACAATATCAAAGCATTTGAACTATGTCAAGTATTCCATTTTGGGTAGGTATGTATATGTATATTTTATAACTATTATGCATTTTGGGTATCTTCTTATGATTATCTGTACTTCATTATAAAGGGCATCCCAAGAATCTAAAGTGAAATCCCCAAATTTTTACACCATTTCTTCCATTTATACCCTTGTGTACCATCTTTGATAGCAATTGTACAAAATAATAATGCAAAATGGTTAAAACGGGTCAAAACGGTTTGGCCAGGATGGGTAATTTGTGAGTTAAATTCCTTTTTTCTTGAGTTTTAAAAATTCCCAAATTTTTACACCATTTCTTCCATTTATACCCTTGTGTACCATCTTTGATAGCAATTGTACAAAATAATAATGCAAAACTAATAGAATAATCCATTATATAATTTCCATATTTATTGTATCAATTATCATTATTGGTCATTAACCACTTTCCTGTAAATATGGATCTAGAATGATCCCTCAATGTATTATATATTGTATCTTAATCAATGGTATAATCAAGGTTTGACCATTATCATTATTATCTCTATCATGGTATCAAGAGATTACCTCTAACCACCCTCCCATCTTCCGCTCCCTCACAAACCCACCGCCGGCCGCCCTTCTTTCTGTTTCTGTTTTCTTTTTTGCCGGTCATAACACCACCGGCTCCATTCTCCACTTCTGTTTCAGCCTCTTTTTCACCATCCCATCATGTCTAACTCATCCCCTGAATCACCTTCACACCCCAATACCTCCTCATCTCTTTCCTCGGACTTCAAGCTTCACCGGCGGTAACCGTATCCAACATAAAGAACTTCATCCCCATTGTCTTGGACTGGGACAGCAGCCAATACGTCAATTGGTGCGAACTCTTTCGCATACATTGTCGTGCTTTTCAAGTCCTAGACCATCTATCACCTAGACCCATCTCTTCTTCTTCCCACACGGATGAACTTTGGGCCAGACTTGACGCCATTGTCTTACAATGGATATATAGTACTGTCTCCGATGACATCCGCAACACCGCTATGGTCCCTGGAAACACCGCCTACGATGCTTGGGCGACTATCCAAGACCTTTTTCAAGATAACAAAACCACTAGACCCTTCATCTCACACAACGCTTCTCCACCACTCGCCTTGCTAATTTCCCAAATATGACTTCTTACTGTCAAGCCATCAAATCCATTGCCGACCAACTCGCAAATGTCGGTGCTCCTGTCGACAATAAACGCTTGGTCCTTCAACTCTTAGCCGGCCTCACCGAATCTTACGAGGGCATCTCAACTATTCTGCAATAGATCCCACGCCATCTTTTTACTATGTCCGTTCTCAGTTATGCATGGTGGAAGACCAAAAAGCCGAACAGGCCGCTTACGCGGCTCAGCATGCTTCCCAAGCCCTTGCTGCATCCAATACAAAATCACTGGCCTCGAACCCTTCCAACCCGCCCCATCCTCCCAGAACCACTACTCCACAGAAAACTATACTCCCTCGGACCGTTCCCGCGGACGTGGCCGATCAAATCAATCCTTCCATCCCTGGCTCAACCAACTTTACCACTACCCTACCTTTTCACCATGGCCGCACCACCCCTCACCCTATCTTAACCCTCACTCCTGGCTTCAATGGTCCATTCCTCCGCCATGCCCCTACCCATCCAACCCACCCGCAAACCACCCACAACACTCACCATCAAACGGTATCCTCGGCCCCCGCCCTAACCAAAGCCACTCGGCTGCTGCAGCCTCATATACACCCACGGACATCCAACAGGCTCTCTATACCATGTCTCTCAAGCCACCTGAGTATCAAAATGGTGTAATGGACACCGGGGCTACAATAAGCATGGATCCAACGCAGGTAATTTTAGTACTATTTTTAATAATCGCTTGAATGAAAATATTATTGTTGGTAATGGTGCTGCTATACCGGTACTTGAACATGGCCCTCAAACTTTTCCCAAACCTTACCCGCCCTTTAAACTAGACCGTGTACTCTATGCCCCCAAATTAATTCACAAACTCATAACTGTTCGTCAATTTACACGTAATAATTCCGTGTCTGTTGAATTTGACCCCTTTGGTTTTCTTGTGAAGGACTACAAAAACCGGGGCCCTATGCTCTGGTGCAACAGCAGCGGTGACCTCTACACCTTCTCACAAGACCATCACTGTTTTAAAACATTCTAAGTCCATTGTTTTTAAGTCTTTGAATAAAAATGTGTGTGAACCTTGTGTGTTTGGCAAGAGTACTAAACTCCCTTTTCATTTATCTAATAACTCTTCTTTACAACCTTTTGATATTGTGCATAGTGATGTTTGGACCTCCCCAGTTTTAAGCTCGGGGATCACCGTTATTACGTATTATTTCTAGATGACTTCACCAATTTTCTTTGGACCTTCCCCATTGCAACCAAGTCCCAAGTCTACTCCATTTTTGAAACCTTCACAACCCTTGTTCACACCCAATTTCAACGCAAAATTAAAACTTTTCAGTGTGACAATGGATCTGAATACGTCAACCACCACTTTAAAAATTTCTTCACCAAACACGGTATCCTTTTCCGCCTATCTTGCCCATACACCTCCCCCAAAACGGGAAGGCGGAGCGCAAAATACGCTCCATTAATAACATCACCCGCACCATCATGGCCCAATCCTCCCTACCCGCACACTTTTGGCCACACGCCCTTGACACCGCCACCTACCTAATTAACATCACCCCATCCAAAACTCACCAATACCATACCCCCACTTTCCTACTTTACCACCGAAACCCCACCTATGACCATCTCCGTGTCTTTGGTTGCCTTTGTTACCCACTCATCCCACACACTACCATTCACAAACTCCAACACCGATCCTACCCATGTGTGTTTCTCGGGTACCCCATGTTAGGATCTGAGTTTGATTGTTTTGATATATTTAGAATAAGATGAGAAATGAATGATGTAAGTATATATGGAAAGTGCAGCGAAATGATAAACTATAATCAAAACAAAGGAATAAATGTTTTCTTCAATCGAAAGCTTTCATTAATTGAAAGATTACAATCAAATACAAGTACTCCCCCTCAGCCTGATCACACAGTGGTTGTTTGTCTGAGAGAATGTTTGTGTGTGATGTAATAGAACAGTACAAGCACTGTTCTATTTATAGACAAACCTAAACCACTGGTGACCTGTGCTGACGTCACCTAAGATAGTGACCTCTAACAGAATAACAACATAAAACATCTGCCCTATACAAACTACTGTTGTATTACAGAACACTGTCAACTAAACTACTGTTGAGGGAAAACTCTGATGGTCTTGCAACATCTGTTGGAGTCTAAGTGTTGTTGACTCCAACAGACCTTTAGTCTTCTGTACTTGATCAGCAGTTGTTTCTTCATCAGACCTTTGGTCAGCAGTTGTTCTTCATCAGTTGTTATCTAGCAGTCCTTTGTATCAGCAGTTGTCATAGCAGTTGTTTGGATGGAACATTTGTTAGGGTCAGCGGTCTTTTAGGAAGAGTATGTTGTAAAGACTGTTTATTTGTGTGAATCAACTGTTAGCATATTTTGGCTTTTCAATCATCTGTTCTTCTTCAGGTCAGCAGACCCAACAATCTCCCCTAGAACAGATGATGCCAAAACTAAGCTTTATTCTTGATCTTTATTTCTCATCAGACTTTCTCTGATTTGTCCTTTGAATTGTAGTTCAAAGTCCAAGGCAAATAGGTCTTCTACATCTCTTTCAAGCTTAAGGTTCAGTAGTGTTTGGAGGTCATTTGCACACAGGCTATATGCATCATCCATGCTTAGCTTTTGAACTTTTCCATCTGGCCTGAGAAAGTCAATTCATGGTTGTCTTTATTGACCTTCCATTTTAGAATTTTTGAGCCAGAGGATTTGCTGAGATGCACTTTTATTCTTGATGAGTTTGGTGATGGAGATCTCCCAATGAGTTCTCTGAGCTTGTCAGTAGTGGGATCTGAGAAAAAGTGTACTTGATTGAAGAGGCCCTCCTTTATGTAAGTATCAGCAAACTTCTTCTGATCTTCTTCAGACATTTCTTTCTGTTTCTTGAATTGTCTTCTAGCAGCAGCTGATAGATCAGAAGTGTCCAGTAAGCTGTCTAATGTAAAGCCTGTTGAGGTCTCTTCATCAGTGGTTCATCAGAGTAGACAGGTTTTCTGGGTAGGCTGGGATCTTTCTTCCTGTTTTCTTCTAGTCTCTAGTATGTTTCAACCAGCCTCAGCTCAGACCATCTTGCAACTGACCTCATCTCCCCATAATCAGCAGCCACAATTTCTTGTCTCATCCTCTTAAACTTCAAGGCTCTGGCTGGATCTCTGCCTTTACCAAAATCAGGGGCAGAGACTTTAGCTTGGGGATTCTTGGCCAACTCTTCAATCCTTAAAAGTTCTTCTCTGAGAGCATGAGTGGTCCAGCCTGCAAACTGTTTCTTGATTGCTTTATAAGGCATGGTTGCCAAGATCTGTTCAAGAAGGGATTCCCTAACCTCCCTTTCCATGTCACTACTGAGAGGCATGGCAGACATGGAGTTGCTCAGGGTCTTAGCAAAATCTTCAATCCTTCTCAATTTGCTAAGCTCTGCTGAATGAATGCCCTGAGCAGTCCTATCATCCTTCCCTTTGCATTTCTCTTTAATGATGGCATCTGCCTGTTCAGCCTTGTATTTTAGATATGTGTCAATGTTTAGGGGAACATGGAAATGTGGAAGAGAAGGGAAAGATCTTTCAGATGGTTGTTCAGTATTATAGAAGGATTGCATTTCCCCCTTGAGTAGATCAAGTTCAAGGGGATACTAAATAGCCAATGGTGTAATGGTTGGTGGTGGTCTATGGGATTTGAATTGTGAAGTGTGTGGTGAAAATGATGAACGTGGAATGGCTGATATAGGTGTGGATTGTGTGGTTGAAGTGGTGTGTGGTAATGTATGTATGTTTTCATCCTGTACAACAAAGGTTGATTTCCTCTTCCTTTTGTATAAGATTTTTGGTGATGGTGGAGTAGAAGCAGTGGTGGTGTTAACATCTGTTGGCACCTTAGTAGGACCAGCAGATGTTTGGGATTTAGTTGGTGATGTGGTTGTAGGTTCAGATGTAGGTTTGGTGATAGTGATGACATGCTCAGATGTTGTGGTTTTATCAGTGGTTTGGGTAGCAGCAGAGGTTTTGTCAGCAGTGGCTTTATCAGCAGTGGTTTTAACAGCAGTGGTTTTGGCAGCCAGTTTGGATGGTGGTTGTCTGACATGTTTGGCAGGCATTTTCTTCCTTTTAGAGGAACCCACATCTTCAACTTCCTGCTGTTGTTCCCTTTTCTGTTTTACCAAAAGCTCTGCTTCAACTTCCAAAGTGTCAGCCCTCTTTTGCTTATCTTCAACAGCTTTTTCAGCTTCTTCATTAGCAGAGGTGTCCACTTCTTTAGCTTTGCTGGTTTGTTGTTGTTGTTGTGGTGCTGTTTGAGTTTGTTGTTGTTGTTGTGGTGCTGTTTGAGTTTGTTGTTGTTGTTGTGGTGCTGTTTGAGTAGACCCTGGTTTGTTGGCAGACTTTGCTTTACCTTTCTGTGAAGGTGGACAGCCAAAGGGATCTAGCTTTGGCAACCTATCTCTGCTACTCTCCCCCTTTTTGGCATCATCAGCTGTGAATTCATCATCATCTTCATCCCTGAGAATGGTGGTAGGGGCAGAGCCAGTGGTCTTCAGCAAATGGTCTTTAATGGCTTGAATGTCTGCATGGGTATCTTTGTACCTAGCATCTACCATGTTTCTGATTTCTGCCATGTAGGTTTCATGAGTCTGATCTGCTAGTTTTCTGTGAGCTATGATGATGGGGGAAACAGATTTCCATAGCTCACTAGTAATTCAGCTGTGGATGGTTGACTCTTGGAGAGAGTAGCCAAGGATTCCAATATTAACTTGACATCTGATTTGATATCAGCAACAGCGGTTTCAATGGTTTGGACTCTGGCCGTCAATTCTTGGTATTTTAACCCATCACCTAAGTTAATAGGATCATCTGAATTCCTACCAGTGGTAGTTTTAACTGATTCAGTCCTAGGAGGTGAATCCAAAGGATGAGAACCAGATGCCCCTTTTTCTTGGTTCTGGGGACTTCCAACTGATTTTGGGGACACTATAGTGGCCTCATTAGTTGTTGCCTTCAAGGGAGTCTTAGTTATGTAACCACTGTCCTGGTGTGAGACAATGGTCTCTACATCAGTAGTGGCTGCTCCACTTGAAAACTCACCTAGAGTTGCATTGAACTCTACGGGTGTAACCTCCTCATCTGTTTGTGGGATGGCTGATTGAATTTCCTCAGTCCCAGTCACTTGTGGAGGTATACTCTCATTGACAGGTGAAAGAGAGGAACTGGGATTTTCCTGAGTTTTTTCAATAGCCTCAAACAGAGGTTGCATGGTCTGTTGAACATGTGATGGTGAAGGTGGAGGAGTAAAAAGAGAATTAGCCCTGGGAGAGGGGCTTGTGAACATATGGCCAAGTGACTCAAATGTATCATGATGTGTTTCCCTTGGCTTACAACATGATCCTTTTGTGAGGATGAATGAGGAGTTTGGTCAGGTTGAGATATTTCCAACTGTTGTGAGGAAGTAACAACAGTGGTTTCTAATTTCTTTTGTGTTGCAACAGAGTTATCTTCTGGTATCTCATCTTCCAGAAGTCTCTTTTGTAGTTGAGTGGTGGTTTTTGTGGATGGACGTTTTCTTTTGGAGATGGCTGGTGTGGGTTTCACAGCACTGGATGTAGTGCCATGATCACCAGGAGCAGTGGGCTCAACAACAGAGGTTTGGACAACAGTTGTTGTCTTAGTCCTCTTTGTTTGTGTTTTTGAAACCTTTGACACTTTTAATACTTTTTCTTGGGTGTTTGAACCCATCATTCCTGTGAAAGTTTCATCAGTTAGACTCTTCATTTGCATAGACTCACCCTTTTTGAAAACTTTTTCTGGTAAAACCTTTTGAAGGATTACACTTAAAATTCTTGGGTAAATTAGGAAAGCATTA
This sequence comes from Ambrosia x helenae, assembly GCA_030844895.1. Lineage (NCBI taxonomy): Eukaryota > Viridiplantae > Streptophyta > Magnoliopsida > Asterales > Asteraceae > Ambrosia > Ambrosia x helenae. The sequence goes on along the minus strand of CM061231.1, from coordinate 103,692,944 downwards.
TTAGACCTAGACTTTATGGCTTTCACATTTAACACTAAGTCCATAAACAGTCCCTGGGATAGATTGAAGTCAGAATCTGACAACATAGCATAGCCCAAGTACTGAATCCTCAATGGGATTTCATTAAAGGAAGTGGACTTAGCGGAGACACAGAGAAGGAGGGTATGGAAGAAAAATTTCAAGACTGGTGGGAAAAACTTTTTGAAAAGTGTTGACCCAATCATCTGAGCATCATACCCCCTTTCCTGAAACTCTGTGTGAAGCTCTATTTTAGGGAAAGAGTCTTTACCTAACAGGTCATTAAGTGAGAAGGTTGTGGATATCAGTTGAGGGGTAATGACGATACTTGTCTCACCAATTTTTGAGATAATGGAAGTAGGCTTTTTGTCTTGGAGTAGAAACTCAGCATTCAACCAGAATTCTTGGAGAGTATCAAGATAGATAGGGGCGTCAGCGGTTAGGATTGTCAGGTATTTGGATTTTAAGATGATGTCGATGGTGGAATGGAATGGAGTATTTTCATCTGTTTTTACCAGATATGGGAGATAATTGTGGGTGGCTTTAGCTTGAAGATCCATTGTAATGGATTCCGAAAGTGAGAGTGAGTGGAATTTGATTAAGGGTTTGAGAATGAAGAAGGCGGTTTCAGTATTTTGAATACAATGAGACAGTGTAACGACTGTTGCGATAAAACAGGGTTTTTATAGGCTCTGGTGAAACCGCTGATGTGGCCAAAGCACTGCTTGTAGGAGCAGACGTGGCAAACATCTGATGGTTAAACATCTAGTGGAGGACAGTTGTTTTGGCAAACAGCTGATGCAAACGGCTGATGCAAACAACTGTTTTTTTTATTATAGATATCTGTAAATATATATATATATATATATATATATAATAAAACAGTTGTTTTGTCTAATCAGAGGTTTGAAACAGATTTTTCAACCTAACAGTGGATAAAATGGATGAAACAGTGGTTGTTTTATCTTTAACATATTTTTCAACCAAAAAACTATTTTTAAGGATGAATTTTGATTTTCTGAAACATTTTAATGCTTTTATTAAAAACATTTGTGTTGTTTAATCCATGTTTAGCATACCAATTCTAGAAATCAGATTTGTAAAGGTAGATGTGTCTAAAGCTTTTGTCAACACATCTGCTAACTGATCCTCTGTTGGAACATGGTGCAGAGAAATCAAACCTTTTTCATAGCTATCTCTGACAAAATGATGTCTGATGTCAATGTGTTTGGTAGTGGAGTGAGAGACTAGGTTTTTGATGATATTTTCAGCAGCTTGACTATCCAACATGAGTGGAGTCTGTAATGCAGTTATCCCAAAATCCAGCAATTGATTTTGAAGCCACATGAGTTGGGCTGTACAGCTTGCAGCAGCAATGTATTCAGCCTCAGCTGTTGAGGTGGAAACAGCTGCCTGCTTTTTGCTTTGCCAAGAGACTAAGGCATTCCCTAGAAATTGGCACCCTCCTGATGTAGATTTTCTTGTGGTGTGACAGCCAGCAAAATCACTATCTGAATAACCTGAAAGCTTAATGTTTCCATTAGCAGGATACCAGATACCAAGTGTGGGAGCACCTTTTAGGTATCTGAATATCCTTTTCACAGCAATAAGGTTTGACTTTCTAGGTGAAGCCTGGGATCTTGCACAGACACAAGTGGCAAACATAATGTCTGGCCTAGATGCAGTTAAGTACAATAAAGACCCAATCATGCATCTATAATGTGTTTGATCAACCAGTTCAACCTTGTCATCAATAGTGAGTAGCTTGACTGTACTCATGGGTGTACTACATGGCTTACAGTCATTCATCTCAAATCTAGTTAACAAATTCTTTACATATTTATTTTGGTGAATGAATGTGCCATTTTGCAGTTGTTTCACTTGGAGACCAAGGAAACACTGAAGTTCACCCATAGCACTCATTTCAAACTCTGCTGTCATGAGTTTCCTAAACTCTTCACACATTTTGTTACATGTGGATCCAAAGATGATGTCATCCACATATATTTGAACAATCATTAAGTCTTTCCCTCTCCATTTCAGAAATAAGGTTTTATCAATTTTACCTCTTGTGAAACCAATGGATAAGAGAAAAGTGGAAAGAGTTTCATACCAGGCCCTTGGTGCTTGTTTGAGTCCATACAAAGCTTTATTAAGCTTGTAGACATGATCAGGATGGAATGTGTGTTCAAAACCAGGTGGTTGACATACATAGACTTCCTCCAGAATTTTGCCATATAGGAAGGCACATTTGATATCCATCTGATACACCTTGATGTTGTGGTTGACAGCAAAGGCTAGAAAGAGTCTAATGGCTTCTAACCTTGCTACAGGAGCAAAGGTTTCATCATAGTCTATTCCTTCTTCTTGTCTGAAGCCTTGAACCACAAGCCTGGCTTTATTCTTGACAACAATACCCCTTTCATCAGTTTTGTTTTTGAAGACCCACTTTGTACCTATTGGACAAACATCCTTAGGCAGTGGTACAAGTTCCCATACTTGTTGTTTTTTGAACTGAAGGAGCTCTTCTTGCATAGCTTCTACCCAACTGTTGTCTTTTAGTGCCTCTTGGTACTTGACAGGTTGTGTGAGAGATAGGAACCCTGCAAAAAGACAGATATTGGAGGATTGACTTCTTGTTAGCACACCCTCTCTGATGTTGCCAATGATCTGGTCTGGTGGATGAGCTCTTAGGTAGATTAGATCTCCCTGATATGGTATGATGGCATTTTGAGGTGAAGGACAGAGGTTTGGTGACTCTGTTGTTGTAACATCTGTTTGCACTTCTATAGTGCCATCAGATGTTTGAAATGGAAATGGGGGAATGGGTCCAAGTGGTGTAAAACTGGATTGACTTTTGTCAACAGATGTTTGAATTTTGTCAACAGATGTTTGACTTTTGTCAACAGATGATTGTAAAGTGGTTGTGAGAGGTGAAGCAGTGGTTTGAGGGTAAGACTGGCCAACAGTGGTTGACTCAGCTGTGACAGAGTTTTGACAGTTGTTTTGAAGCTGCTTCCTCTGATGCAGAAGAGATTTTATAGTAACTGGGGATCACAACATCTGTTCTGTAATCTTGTTGTGGAGACTGTAGAATACCTGCATTGTTAGTTTTAACAGTGACATCTTCAAATTTGAATTTATCTAAATCAAACAGTTCAGCAGGATTTGCTGGGATTTTTATGGATGAAAGTTCATTGAACTTTACATTCAGAGTTTCTTCTATTGTCTTGGTCTTTGTGTTAAAGACTTTATAAGCCTTGGCAGTAGAAGAATATCCCAGAAAATAACCACAGTCTACTTTGGCTGCAAATTTTGAAATGGAATCTTTGAGATTTAGGATGAAACATAGGCAGCTAAAGATTTTGAAAAATGAAATTAATGGTTTGATTTTGAACAAAATTTCATAAGCAGTTTTTTGATGTCTTGGGTTGATCAAAACTCTGTTTAGAACATAGCAAGCAGTGTTTACAGCTTCTGCCCAGAAGGACAGTGGCAAACCAGAATCTGCTAGCATGGTTCTTGCAGCTTCTATAAGAGTTCTATTTTTCCTCTCAACCACCCCATTTTGCTCTAGAGTTCTTGGGATGCTATACTGCCTCACAATCCCTTTTGACACACAGAAGTCATCCAACTCCTTATTTTTAAACTCTGTTCCATTGTCACTCCTGAAGACTTTTACTGGCAAGTCATATTGTTTTTCAACTTTGGTGACAAAGTCCTTCAAAATACCTGCAGTCTCATCCTTAGAATGTAAAAAGTAAGTCCATGTAAACCTAGAAAAATCATCAACTATGACAAGAGAAATATTTTTCTTCTTAGACTCATGATTTTAACAGGGCCAAACAAGTCCATGTGCAACAATTGTAGACATTGACTAGTTTTGGACTCATCAATGGATTTGTAAGAGCTTTTATGTTTTTTTTCCTTTTAAATAGGAAACACAATGCTCATTACATTTGAATTCTTTTGATGGTAAGCCTCTGACAAGACTTTGTTTGGAGAGTGTGTTGATAGTTTGAAGGTTGGTATGACCCAGTCTCCTATGCCACAATTCTGTCTCCTTTGTGGAGGCAGCAGAAAACAAACAGACATTTGCCATAGGATTGTCCTTTAACATATCAACAACATACACATTGCCACTTCTATGAGCAACAAGTTGTGCTTTTCTCTCAGCAATGATGGTATCAATCTTTTTCACCACTTCTGGCCCAATAATCTTACAAGTTTTCTTTATGAAGAATGAGCCATAACCTTTGTCACTCATTTGTGAAACACTCAGGAGATTAAACTTGAGATTATCAATAAGATTGACATTTTCAAACTTGAGTTTCCCAGCTTGTACAGTCCCTGAACCCAACACTTTACCTTTTGAATAATTACCAAAGGATATATCACCCCCTCCATGAGCTAAGAAGTCCAGAAGAAGGGCTCTACATCCGGTCATGTGCCTGGAGCCTCCACTATCTACATACCAAAGACTATCTAAACAAGCAGAAGCTCCCTGCACAGCAGTAATGGATTAGTTTTGGTGAGTGTCCAAAGCCAAGTTGGCTTTGGATGGGTCCTCAGACTTTTCAGACTCAAGCTTTAGAAGATGATCAGTGGTTTGAATTTATTTTTGAATTAAGTTCAACAACTGTTGCTGACCATTTGCCAGTGCTTGAATGTCAACACTTGGGGCAACAGTTGTTTGATCACTTCCAGACAGATGATAATACCCATAGGGATTTCTGTTCACTCTTGGTTTAGAGGGCCTTTTTGGCTCCTCATAAACATGTGACAGATTATGACATGGTGGTTGTCCATATCCTCTTGGGTACTTGCTTCTGGGTGGAGCATCTGTTACTTGGACATCCCTAGGAGCAGATGTTTCAAGACTTTTAGTAACAGATGTTTGGACAGGAGTGAAAGTCTGTTTGGGCTTTCCTTTTGAAGTACTCACCACCTGATTTGCAAGAGTTTTAGCTTTGTACTCTTGTATTTTTACATCAAAATTGTTGAGGTACAAGCACTCTTTGGTTTTGTGATTCTTTTTCCCACATATTGAACATGTGGCTTTGGAATCACACACACTTGTTCCTTTGTTAATATCATATGCTTTTAGAAGGAAACAATTTTTACTGACATGATTCTTCTTTTCACAGAAATCACAGAACAAGTGGACAGTCTTTTCTTTCTTCTTCCCTTTTTCAGCCTTCTTTTCAGCAATGTTTGAGCATCTGCTGGAAGGTTTTTCAAGGGAATGATTTTTGCCTGAGGTGCTGTCTTTCCTTCAGGAGTTTTAAAATCAACAGGTTTAAAATTCTCAAGAGTACCACACTCATCAGACCAAGTAGGTTTAAATTCATACTTTTCAAGTTCAGTGAATGATGAGGAACCTTCTAGTTTTTCTAGAACAATTTTCTTACCATTTGGTTCAGTGATTTTAATCTCTTGACCCTTCAAATTTGTTGGTACAATCTCAACAGACTTTTGATCCCTTTTGTCAGTGTTTTCGAAAGCTGGAGCAGTGGTTTCAAAACCAAAACCAAACTTCACATGACTTTTGGTTTGTTTGTTGAGTAGCATTTCAAATCCTCTACATGATTCCACCCATTTCTGACATTCAACTTGGGTGGACTCAAGCTCACTTTTACAACTCTGATATTTTGTTATCATTGTTTGGAGCTGGTCTTAGGTTATGGTTGCTTCATGTTTTAAGCTGCTTATTTCAGATTCCTTTTCAGTTAAAGTTGTTTTTAATTCTTTTGAAAGTTTCTCAAATTTAACTTCATCATCTAAAATTTTCTTTCTTAGGTTTTCATTCACCTCTTTGATGTTAGCAAATGCTATCACACATCTGTCAAGCAAATGCTATCACACATCTGTCAGAACATAAATCTTTAAGAATTTGAGGAGATACCTTAGCAGCAGCCATCAATGCACAATCACACTTGCACTCACAATCATCAGATGCACCCCAGAGATCTGAGAGATTCACAACCTCTTCTTCAGGTTTTTCACCTACAACTACTTCATCAACAACATCATCAGTCACAACTTTAGATTCAGTCACCACCTCCTCAGATTCAACTTCTTCTACCATAGCCATGAAACAAAAGTTTTCTGGTTCATTTTCAGCTTTAGCAACTAGTGCAAAATTTTCATCTATTAACTCATCTGGTAGACTGCTCCAATCAACAAAGCCTTGTGTGAAGAAGCTCTGTTGACTGGTCTCTGCAGGAGCAGAGGATGGAGCAACAGTCGTTTGCACAGGTGCCTGAGCAACAGATGTTTGCACATAGTGGATCTGAGGAACAGTGGTTTGGACATACTGGACAGGAATAGTGTTTGAGGACTGTGCAAAATGAGCAGTGTTTTGCACATTTGGTCCAGGGGTATTATAGGAATTTTGATAAGTGTTGGTCTGAGGTGTTTTATTTAGATAGGTGGTTATAGGTGTACCATGTTGACCCCTACATTCCCTAGCAAAATGACCAAGTCTATGACATTTATAACACTTTATCTTTGATTTATCCAACCCAACCTTTGATCTGCCAGTTAACCCTGGAAACCTTCTCCCAGTTTTCTTGTAAAAATTGTTAGTTCTTACACTAAGAAGGGCCAATTGGTGCATAATGTCCATTTCTTCCAAATCATCAGGGTCAAAGTATTTCAGATCATCATACTCAAAGGATATGTTATCAGATGCCTGGATATCACCACCACTTGCTGTGAAAGCATAGTTTGGTGAATAAGAATCAGAGTTAAAACCTGAAGTTATGTCAATGAAGTGATCATAACTCTGATCCTTAGTATATCAGGCACCTCATCATGACCCAAAAGTGTTGTATTCCCAAATACATAATCATCAGACACTTTTCCAGAGTCCTGGAGCTTCTTTTTCTGGTTAAGCTCTCTCTCATAGGTCAAGAGCTTACCATGAAGCTGGGTCAGTGATAGGTCCTTAAATCCAATTGAGTTTCTCATAACAATAGCAATAGTGTCCCATTTGTCTGGTAATGATCTTAAAAACCTATGGTTCAAAGTTGAATGAGGGTAAGTTAGACCAACCAGTTTTAGTTCACTAATGAGACAGTTAAACCTCTCAAATTGTTGAGTTAATGACTCTCCCTTAACATGACTGAATGTTTCATATTGTTGGTTAACTATTTCACGATTGTTTTCAATAACCTCTTCAGTCCCACCAAATTGTTCTTTCAGTGCATCCCACAACTCCTTTGCACTGTTACTGTGTAACAGCCCAGCATATATATCATTGGGTAGAGCCATGGCCACAATACTGAAGGCCTTAGCATCTAACTCAATTTTTTGAAAATCCTGGTCGAAGTAGTTTTCAAGTTTCTTTGGCTCCTGAACCTTGGGATCTTCGGTACTCGGCACCATCGGAACATGTGGTCCGAAGATAACCGACTTCCAACACCCAGTGTTCTGTTGAGCTAGAACATGGCTCATCCGACATTGCCAGATATTGTATTCAGATCTGACAAACATCGGTGGCTTGTTGTTCGTGCCAGTGTTATGTGGATCGTGATTGATTAAAGCCATTCTCTGATTTTTCAAAAACAAAGTCTGTTTAAAAATGGTTGAATCGAAAATAAACTATTACTTTGTTTTCAATCCGACAAACAAACGTATCAATAATTGTGAGCTGATCTGTTTATATTAAATTGATTGATTAGATCGAATTTAATTGACCAAGCTCTGATACCAATTGTTAGAATCTGAGTTTGATTGTTTTGATATATTTAGAATAAGATGAGAAATGAATGATGTAAGTATATATGGAAAGTACAGCGGAATGATAAACTATAATCAAAACAAAGGAATAAATGTTTTCTTCAATCGAAAGCTTTCATTAATTGAAAGATTACAATCAAATACAAGTACTCCCCCTCAGCCTGATCACACAGTGATTGTTTGTCTGAGAGAATGTTTGTGTGTGATGTAATAGAACAGTACAAGCACTGTTCTATTTATAGACAAACCTAAACCACTGGTGACCTGTGCTGACGTCACCTAAGATAGTGACCTCTAACAGAATAACAACATAAAGCATCTGCCCTATACAAACTACTGTTGTATTACAAAACACTGTCAACTAAACTACTGTTGAGGGAAAACTCTGATGGTCTTGCAACATCTGTTGGAGTCTAAGTGCTGTTGACTCCAACAGACCTTTAGTCTTCAGTACTTGATCAGCAGTTGTTTCTTCATCAGACCTTTGGTCAGCAGTTGTTCTTCATCAGTTGTTATCTAGCAGTCCTTTGTATCAGCAGTTGTCATAGCAGTTGTTTGGATGGAACAGTTGTTAGGGTCAGCAGTCTTTTGGGAAGAGTATGTTGTAAAGACTGTTTATTTGTATGAATCAACTGTTAGCATATTTTGGCTTTTCAATCATCTGTTCTTCTTCAGGTCAGCAGACCCAACACCCCACCACCCACCGAGGCTACAAATGTTATGACTTGAAAAACAACAACATCATCATTGCACGCCATGTACTATTTGATGAGTCCTCATTTCCCTTTGCCTCGGTCAACAAACAAAAACCCACTGACCAAACTTATAAATTCCTCACTGACACCATTTCACCCCACCTGTGGCCCGCTATAAACCCACAACCTTCAACACCTCCTATTTCCAGCCCACACACCTCACCTAATTCGGGCCCAACAACCAACTCCCCTAGTCCAATACATATCCCACCCCACACTCCCGTCCCACAGACCACCGCACCCACTTCAGCCCACTCGCACCTTCACCCATCCGGCCCGTCTAACATTCCACAGCCCAACCCCTACACTGCTGACCCGGCACCCCAGCCCGCACCCGCACACTCCATGTGTACTCGCGCAATGGACGGCATTTTTAAACCCAAACAAATCTTTAACCTTAACACCACCACCATCTCTCCTATACCTAAAAACCCCACCCTCTCCTTGTCCATACCGGAATGGCATGCTGCCATGACCAATGAGTTTCAGGCCCTTATTAAAAATGATACTTGGGAGCTTGTACCGCGCCAGCCACACATGAACATCATTCGAAGCATGTGGCTGTTTAAACATAAATTTAAGTCTGATGGCACTCTTGAACGGTACAAAGCTCGCTTGGTCTGGGATGGCCGCTCTCAGCAGGTTGGGATTGATTGCGGGGACACTTTCAGTCCAGTTGTTAAACCGGCCACTATCCGGACTGTTTTATCTATCGCATTATCCAACTCATGGCCCGTACATCAGTTGGATGTTACCAATGCGTTTCTTCATGGCACACTTAACGAGACAGTTTACATGCATCAGCCCATGGGTTTTCGCAACCAGAATTTCCCAGACCATGTGTGCCGACTGAAAAAGTCCCTCTACGGCCTTAAACAGGCTCCTTGTGCCTGGTACCAGCGATTTACAGACTATGTCCTTACATTGGGGTTTAGACAGAGTGGGTGTGATGCGTCTCTGTTTATTTATCATCATCAGGGGTCCACGGCTTATCTTCTGCTTTAGTGGATGACATTCTACTTGTAACCTCATCACAGGCTCTTCGCGAGCACTTCATGCGATTCCTCTCATCTGAATTCGCAATGAAGGATCTTGGTGCTCTCAGTTTCTTTCTTGGTATTTCGGTTACCCGCCATGGCGACTCTATGTTTTTGTCTCAACAGGGTTACGATACATATATCATTGAACGTGTGGGCATGTCGAATTGTAAACCCGCTATCACCCCTGTCGACACCAACACCAAGCTCGAGGCTAATGCTGGCACTGATTTTGACAACCCTACTCTTTACAGGAGCTTAGCTGGTGCTTTACAGTACCTTACTTTTACCTGTACAGATATTAGTTATGCGGTTCAGCAGGTATGTATGTTTATGCATGCTCCAAAGATGGATCATTGGAATGCGTTAAAACGCATCATCAGATACATACAGGGCACTACTGATTACGGTTTGCATCTCGGCTCACATCCACATCCCACGCTACTGGCTTACACAGACGCCGATTGGTCTGGCTGTCCTGACACCCGTCGTTCGACTAGCGGGTACTGTGTCTACTATGGGGATAATCTGGTGTCCTGGTCCTCCAAACGACAACCAACCATCTCTCGTTCTAGTGCCGAAGCAGAATATCGCGGGGTCGCTAATGTCGTTGCAGAGATCTGCTGGCTACGCAATCTTCTTCTCGAGCTTCACCGCCCTCCGTCTAAAGCTACTATTGTCTACTGTGATAATGTCAGTGCCATTTACCTCTCGGGCAACCCGGTCCAGCACCAACGCACGAAACACATAGAGCTGGATATTCACTTTGTCACACCCTCAAATTTCCACTGCGGGGTTTATACCGCGAGGCGCGTGACATACCATGATCACATAGCCATAAGTCATAAGAACGACTCTAAATGACCAAACCATTTAGTTCGTTATTGAAATCAAGTTTAACGTTTACCAAAATGTTTAGTTAAGTTGCGGAAGCGTAAATCAAACATAACCGTTTAAGTTCATGCGCAAAACAACGCGCCCAAAATAAAACCATTGAATGTAAAGTAAAGTATAAGTTAAATAATGTTCACAACCCATGACACAATGATGCATGTCCTATCGTGCTCCGAACCTAGATACCTGCAAAAGCATGCTATCGTGTGTCAACATAAAGTTGGTGAGTTCACAAAGTAAGGTAAGTAAAGGTGTAGGTTTCCCAAACCAAGAAACAGTAGTTAGGTTTCCCAAACCCAAACGTAGTAATCAACAACCAAAACCTAGAACCAAGTACCACTAGTTCAGCGTATGCCAAGGGTAGCTAACCCATTCATGATAACTAAACAAGGATATACCGAATTGCTATTTAAACGAAGCACTCGCCCCGCGAGCTGGTTTTTGCCTCCCAACATTGCCTATCAACAATGATAAAGTCTAAGGTCGTAGTTCATGCCCGGCTCCCAGCACGGTGTGAGGTTTGTCAAACCTAATAGCGCTATCAACTAGTAACCCGCTTGCCATAACCCGGCAACTCATTTAGTAAATAGTGAAGGACTTCCATGATAGAATGCAGTTTAGTTCATCAAGGACACAAAGTGTGAAACTAGCAAAACTTGACCCACACAAGGAGTCAAAACCCGACCCACACAATGAGTCAAAACCCGACCCACACAAGGAATCATAGCATCCCAAAACCCGGGATGTGAGAGTAGTCCTAAACTGGACTAGAAAAATTTAAGTAAGTTGTCTCAAACCCGAGACGCGTGCTTTTGAGAAAAGGGTAGTGAAACTCACCTTAGGTTGCAAGCAAATAATCCAAACTTCGCTAATAAGGACGTGCTACCGACTCCCTATTATACATACCATTAAGTGAATATATGTGCATAATCAATACACCATATAACCTGTTTGTCCAAAACGTTTTAAAATTCAAAACCGTGTGAGTGACACCTAGTGTTTCTATATGCACACGTAGACCCTACGAACCTGTTGGTGAACGTTATGATTAACATGAGTCATACACTTCATATACATCACATATAAGTGCTCATACTAGTTCATGTTAATATCAAGTCATACAAGACTCTAAATAAACACATAAGCGTACACAACATAATCTGCGTTTTTAGGACAGATTATGTGCTGTGAAAACTAATTTATTAAAAATACTTGTTCGATGAATTAGACTCCCAAAATTTTACTAACTATTCCAGGGAGTCTACCCGTCATTTCCATATTTTTATTTCGTCATAAAACCATAAACGTAAATTATGAAAAATCATACAATACAGCTAGGTCCAGAAAATACTTACAACAGACCAGATTAGTAGAAAAATTCCCAAAAATTGTGTATTCATCCAAACGGGATGAATCCACTTGAAAAAACCAAGTTTTGCCAATGTCGACCTACTTTCCAAATTTCATAACTTAAATATTTGTAAAACATAAGTTATGGTCGTTTAAAATTGACCCAAAATATTAATCCGAAAATCTGATTAGACCTTTAATCAAATAAAATTCCAAAAACATATCAATCGACGTCCAAACCACATGATTTTGCACATTCTAAAACTCTAAGACAATGTACAACATGTTCATACAAAGAAACCATCAAAACAAGTATATTAAAGCCACGTTACATACCCTACAAGTCGGCTTTAACATTCTGTCCTGATTTTAAACATGTCAAACCCTAACTATAATGAGTTTTTCTTGCATATTATCGACCAAGAACGTCCTATCAACCTCCTAAACATGTAACATGTCAAAATCATATAATATAGAAGCCCAAACATGCAAGGTTTTATCGCAAATATTATTATTTATAAACCCTACATGTTCATAAATCAAAACTATGCATTAACATGTAGTACATCACATAATATCCACAAAAACTTAATGGTTAACATATTAATCTTTTATAAAACTTATGTTTTGATTATCATAAACCCACATCAGATTTGGATAAACATGTTTTGGTGTTTTAAAACATGATTAAAAAAAAGATTAACGCATACAAGACGGATTAAAATACCTTAAACTCTTCAACCAATTGATCATATACCTTCCCAAGCTCCAAAATTAATGGTTTCTTGATTATGGTAGAGGTTAGGAGGTTAGGGGCAGATTAGGTTTGAGTTATTATGTTAGAATTGATTAAAAACGTTTTTTTTTTAAATACAATTTCTAGAAAACAACCTACTTAAAACAAAACTGGGCTTCATGAAACATCCACCAACGGCCCAAGGCTGTGTCAGTCCATCGACCAGCGCCCAGATCACATTTCCCCATTGTTGGGCCTGGTTCCCTCGTGGATCAGGTCTGTTATTATTATTATTACTAGATATTTGCCCGCGTTGACACGCAGTTTACCAACGTACGATTATTTGGAGTAGTATAGCGTATAAGAAAAATAAAGTATAAAAATTTTATTAACATTTAAAAGCAACGAATACACATTTATTCAAATATCGCTGAAAATTTCCTTATAAACCACATTTTTTGTTTTAGTCATCACTTTCCCATCAGCATCCAGTATAAGTAACTTCACGCCTGCCCTGCTTTTAACTCTTGATAATGCGACATAAAGCTGGCCATGTGAGAATACAGGGTTTCTTAAATACAATCCAACCTTCGATAAAGACTGTCCTTGGCTTTTATTGATGGTCATTGCAAAACATACGCTTATTGGGAATTGACGCCTTTGGAACTTTACTGGAATCTTGATATCAGAGGGTATCAAATTTATTCTTGGAATAAGAGTTTTGGTACCAATGTTTCCACCTGATATGATATCGGCTTCAATAACACGCTTTGCAAGTCTGGTGATTCGTAATCTCGTTCCACTGCACAAACCATTTTGTTGATCTATGTTTCTCAACAACATAACGGGTACACCAACTTTTAGTGCTAAACGATGATTAGGTAACCCGGAAATTTTTAAACCATTAAGGACATCAGGAGAGTATAAGTCTTCCTGTGAACGGTTATTACCATTCTTAATCTGACATATACTATCAGAGCTCAGATACTCGACTTCATCTCCAGGAAACAATGCAAGAAGCCTTTCATTTATATCATGTACGACTTCATTTGTAGGTGCAAGTATTGCTCGTTCTCCAAAGTAATCTTTATCTTTGTAAAGTTGAATAAGTGAAGGGTAGACGAAGTCAATTAATCTAGAAATCGGATCTGATGTACCCTTAATAAGAAGATCATCTGGAATGTCCATATCAAACTCATCATCACCAACTTTACCCTCACCTAATTCAAGAAGCCAGTTTGCAAATGCCTTTGTTTCTTCGGATTCAGACGTGTTGTTACCCAACGTTAACCTCATGTTTTTGGTTAAAGGAAGGACTTTGAACTATTCCAAATAGGAGACGAAGTTATTGATGCATTTAAAATATCTCTTCTACTCCCATTTGGAACAACAGGAAGGATCTATCTAAAATCACCACCCAAAACCATAACCTTACCACCAAAAGGCAACTCAGAATTAGCTGAAGAATTTGACTGCAAGACGTCTTTCATTGTACGATCAAAAGCCTCAAAAGCATGCTTGTGAATCATTGGAGCTTCATCCCAAATAATTAACTTAGTTTGCTTCAATAAATCAGCAATATAACTATTGGGCTTTATACCGCACAATGACTGTTCAGTAACATTCTAAGGTATACGAAACCTAGAATGCGCTGACCTTCCACCAGATAACAGGAGAGAAGCAATACCACTGGATGCAACGTTCAAAACAATTTGTCCTTTAGATCTTATGGCAGCAAACAACGTTTTCCATAAAAAGGTTTTACCAGTTCCTCTAAAACCATAAACAAAGAATAGCCCACCTTTGTTACAATCAACCGCATGAATGATTTGATCAAAAATTGAACGTTGCTCATCAGTTAAAGAACGTGAATTGGTATGAAATTCCTCAGCCAACGTACTTACTTGATAATTCAGCTCATCAAGAATCAAACGGTTATTTGCAGATGATATCGAATCATTATTCGGATAAGGCATAGAAGGAAACCTACGTAGGCTTGAGTTATTCCGAAGCAACTGTTTCTCAATTTCAAGAAACGTAAGGTTCTTTATTTGTTCATCAGGAAGAGACAAACCTAAAAACGAAAAAGTTTGTAACATTCAATTTAAAAGAAAAGGGACGTTAAAAAAAATAAATTCATTAAATTTCGAAATAAAAATTTGTTACCTTCAATTTGGAATACGTCTTCGTGTCTACGCATAATACCATCTGACAGATACTTCCATGATTTTTCCCAAACATGCTCAGGCCTAGATAAGGTATTAGACAGCAACATCATCGCAAACAAATTACGAAGAGAATATCCAGAACCTGTATAATGAGCCTCTTCAATAGCTTCTACATATTCTTTGTCATCGTCTAAGAGGCCAAGAGCATAACATGCATCACGAAATGTTGGTAAGATTTCTCCATTGACCGTTCTTATCTCCTCAAATGATCTAGGGCCTTTTACTTTATTTAGAAGAACTCTCAAAAAATACGCCTCGCCCATAGATGGATTAACCATGTGAACACGACCAATTGCCTTACCTATCTTTCGAAAGTCCCATTTTTTTTCTTCATCTTTCCAAACAAATTTACTTGGGATTTCAATGTAACTTAGTTCACGTGCCACAGCTTCGTTTTGGTTCAGTTCCATCCATTTTAGAAACATTGTTGCAGCCACCGTTGGTTTGTCGAGAACATTTTGAATATTTTCTTTTGGACCATATACAACACTTTGCTCACCGGGCAAATGAAATGGAAGCCTTATAACTGGAGGGTATCTGTAATGCACTTCATTTTTAAATATTCTCCACGAAGCTTCACATGCTGAAAGGAACCTACAATCAAAATGTTTTTTGATTTCATCTTTTTGCATCACTTCTTGACCTTCTCCATCATCTTCTACAAAAGAAACTTTAGCCATATCAGGTCCTTTATTAATGTATTTGAATAAATACTTAATTGAAGCAGCCTGGTTACACCATTCAACATTGATATGAGCTTGGTAACGCCTTAAAAGTTTTGCATTATAAGGGACCACATGTCTGTTGTCTAACGTAGCAGTTCCTTTTTCAACAAATATCCCTGACTCTCTTCTTCTATAAACCGGATATCCATTTGAATCTAACGTTGAAGCAGAAGAAAACTTCTTTGGAAATTTCTTGGAGCACTTACCGTCAAGCATGCACGGACAGTTCGGATATTCACGTCCACAGGGTCCATGAATCATAAAGTCACTCACAAGACTAAACAACTCCGGATCAACATTCTTATCAGGGATTTCAGCCGAAACAAAACGATCAACGTGTTCAATTGTGGGTAGCTTACTGGCTTCTTTAAGAAACAGACAGATATGAGCATGGGGCAGTCCACGTTTTTGGAACTCTATAGTATAGACCGCTGCAATATAAAGTAAAACAATATAGTTAGAAAGTTAATTAATAAAAACACGGTAGTATTTAGAAACAACAAATAAAAATTGTATTAGTATAAGTGAATAAAGATGATAATCTATGAATATATATTGGAAGTTTTTTTTTTCGTAATGAATTTTACCTGCTGAAGTTTTGCCCAATAGTGCTTTTTCACGTAAATCTTTCATGATTGAGTCTAGCTTAACTTTGAATAGTCTAGCTAAGATATATGGCCTGTCTTCTGGATTTGTCTTCTTGTCTTTAAGAAACCGTCTAATTTCAGGCCATTTTGGATTGCATGTGATTGTAATAAAAAAAATCAGGGTATCCATGCCTTTTACAAATAGCCATTGCATCAAGATAATTTTCCCTCATGTAGCGTGCACCACCAGTAAAAGAAGAGGGTAAAATCACAGGTGTCCCTACTTTTGCCAAGTCAGTAGGTCCATTTTGGTTCAACGTTTGAAGATTAGTATAAGTTTCACACCTAAGTTTACTTTGCTGGAAACGGACATAAAATAAGCGCTCACTCTCAATCATTGTATAAACGTCAACCAAAAACTGTTGAAGAAGCCGCCTTGCATTCAAAATCAATGAGAACTTACCAACTCTGTCCTGAATATGATATGCAAAATACTCTCTCATTGAACACTTTGAATCTACTTTCTTTTTAGATTTCCTCTCTTCCCTGTGTGGTATATCAACCCTATAACAATCTTCTCCAAATGGAATAAGCAATGGATACTGCAGGGCTAGATACGACGGATGAAGTTCAGATATACGCTGAAGTCCCTCTGATCTTGACTCCACGACAATATCTCTATTGTTAAGCTGGTCATCATTGTCTGAAAAAATAAGAGCGGCGATTTCTGATGAAGTTGGTAGGTTGTATGTTCGGACATCTTTAGTTCTCCTACCAATAAGACGCAACTTAAGGGTAACTTCCGGATTTTCATGAAATCGATCCCGTACACTCCTATAGCTTTTCACAAGCTGATTATTTGAGTCTAACATCGACTTCAGGTACTGAATGATTTCAATGTCAAGGCGGTCAGAAATATCCTTAGACTTTTCCTTTTCCTTACTGAAATGAATGTAAAAATAAATTTTAATAAATTAATATTTATATACAGGGCTAAAAAAAGTAGAATAAAATTTTTAGAATATTACCTATAAATGTTTTTTCGGTTTGAAACTTCATTTTCAGTGTCATATATATATAACTGAGAAAACTTCGGTTTCGAACCATCATAAGGAAGAAGACCACCCATCGTGTGATAATTCTCACCACTTATTCTGTATATGAAGGGAGCCTTTCCACTATTGATATTTGAATCAACCTTCCCTCCCATTGAAGTAAAACAAAACATAGAATTGAAGCGGCGAATGTGCTTTAAGAAATATTTGCTCTTTAATTCTATGTTCTTGAAAAGCTTCTGATAATCTAAATTGCTCTCTTTAAAATCTGGAAGTTGTACCTTTCCATAACCACAACATAGCATATAGCTTGTTCTTCCAACAACATTTACGCTTCTAGGAGCTTCTGATCTCCACAATTTTGCATTACACATTTGACATACAACCGTTTGATCACCATGATCCAGATAATCTTGCAAACAGAATTAATAAAATAACATTAACTTATAAAAGAAAACAAAAGGCTTTTAAATGTTTTGTAAATTTAATATTTACCTTTAGAGATACCCTTATATTGCAAGCCTTCAATTGCTTGAGGTTCCACATTTTCTTCGTCAGACAAACTAACCATTCGGACAGGCGAGATGCAACGTCGATTATTTCTTGATGTATTAATCGGTTCTCTTTGAGCAGAAGATGATGCAAGTGAGACCGTATTAACATCAGTAAGTCCACCTGTAATTAATCATAACATTTCAAGGTTAGTATTAATAAGATTCAGAAACTCATAAGATTAATCGACACAAAGCAAATTGTACCAGATGGGGTTGGATAAGTAGGAGTTCTAAGCGTGTTATTATTTGAACAATCATGTGCAACAGTGGGTTGTTTTCGAGCTCCAGTAACAGAACCAACTTTACGTCTTTTTGAATCAAGTTGTGATTTTCTAAAGTTTCGTAACTCTGCAGAATTGTGTCTTTGGACTTCAGGCACCGAAACTATGGATAAAAATAATATCAGTTTGTATATTAAATAAACGTTTAGTGATAAAATAAAAGACTAATATAAAAAAAAAACTTGTATAACATAGAACTATGATACCGTTTGTAATATTGGACAAAGGAGTGCGTTGTGTAGAACCTGATAATACATAATGAAATAATAAAACGACAGTGTTAGAGTAAAAAATTTGTCATCAATTTAAAAAGTAAAGCTTTCGAATTATTAAATGTTATACAAATTTATTACCAGAAAAGGATGCGTTAAATGGGTTGTTGAAGCTTGATCTAAAGGATGATATATCGATTGAAACTAAAGTACTTCTTGATGTTGATGAGTTTGAATTTTGACATTGTTTAGCATTGAGTCTCTTAGCATCCATTTGTAGTTTTCTGGATTTTCGACACTCCGATGCAATATTATTATTGACTTCAAGCGTAGAAACAACGTATGAAATACTATTAGTTTTTATAATGCAGTCAATAAGAAATTAGGATGTTCTTATACAGTAAAACATGTAGTTTAAATAAATAAAAATACCATTTGATAAAGTAGACAAAGGATTTTGTTGCAATTGTCCTATAAAGAATAGACGAACAAATAAAATTGACTTAAATTATAAATATGGATTGGATGTTCAGACTGTATAGAAAGATTTAAAAGTAAAAAGTGTTATTCGTTGGTTTACCGGGTGTAGAAACATTCAATGTACTTTGGAAAGTTGAGCTTTGCTGAATATAATGGTTGGAACGTTCAACGGAGTAACAATTAAATATTGTAGTTGGCGGCACATTTTGAATTCCATTATTATGATTGTTCACCTTGCATCTCTTTGCATCCAGTTGTAATTTTCTATATTTACGACACTCGGCCGCGTTCTTAACTTTTTCTTCATGGGAGACAATTGTGAAGAATTATGTATTAGTTACATAACTAAACGCTAATATAAATAAAGACATATATAACTACGAAATATGTGTACCGTTTGAGATATTAGATAACGGCGTTCGTTTGTCATCACCTTATAAAAAATCAAAAAATTAGATGACAAACCAAAAATAATACATATAGAAATACATTGTATATATATGCCAAAAAAATTACCATTCGAACTGTTAGATAGTCTTTTACGTCCCATTTCACCTAAAAGGAGGCAATTCTACATAAAATGCATCATAAGAGTGTAACAAAATATAAACAAACTTAAAACTATGGATGATAAGTTTATAGATATGTAAACATTCAACGATACATAATACTTAACTAACAATATATTATAAATCAACGTAAACTACAAATAATCAAGTATTACTAAGAAATATAGAATACAGCAAACTAAACAAAACATGTAGATAATCATGTTATGCGAAAATATGTAATATTGAAATAAAAGAATTACATACCTTAAACTTGTATGATAGAACAGTAGAGAAAGCAGAAAAAAGCAAAGATGAACTCTTGAAGATTTGAGTGTTCTGATTTGTTTGTAAGACTGAATGGATTACTTTAGGAGAAATATGTTGTTTTGCTTGAGAGTAGTATGGGTTTTATAGCATCTTGAAAATTAAATTTGTAGTTAAAAATGTTAATTAATATGCTTAATTAGTTACCATTATTAAAGAAATCTCAGTATTTGAATTTTTGGTGTAAGTATAATTCAAATTTTCCAAAAATTTGAATTTATGCAGATTTGTAGTTTTTTATTTTTAGTAAGTGTGTAATTACAATCAATTTGTAATTAAAAATGTTAATTAATATGCTTAATTACTTACCATTATTAAAGAAATGTTAGTATTTGAATTTTTGCTGTAATTATATTTTAAATTTTTCGAAATTTTGAACTTAATCATATATTTTTTTTAGTAAGTGTGTAATTACAATAAATTTGTTTAATTGAATTGTAGTATAGCAACTTTGTAATTTTAAGATAATATTTCGTTTTATTACTTACAATTTTATATTAAAGTAATTTAAAAAAAAATTTAAATAAAAAATGTATACACGGAATATAATTAAATTTTAGTAAAATTTTGTTGAATAATGTTATTGAATGTATTAGAACTTTCTGTTTGATAACTTGTTTGTAAACAATATAAATATGATCAAAAAATGTGAATTATATATTGGTGGACTTAAAAATAATGTTGTTCTTCTTATAAACAAATGAACATAAGGTATAAATCATAAAAAATTATTCAACAACGCAATAATTATTTGGCAAAGGTAAGGAAAAAAACATAAAGTTCAAACCAACAATTTATTCAAATGAAAAATAGTAGCAAACATCAAACAAACAATAATTAAAAACAAATTGTCTCACACCGTAAACAAACATCCGGAAAATTAAAAAAAATAGTAAACAAACGGATAAATGTTCTTATTTTTCAAGCTTTGGGATCAACAGGGGGATCTCAGCTGATTTGTCAGTGCAAACTTTCTTATCACCCTTACGCACTTTGGTAGTAGACTCGCTTGCATCATCTTCTAGACCCTACACTTTGTCGAGGCTACGCTTCACTTCTTGCTCGTCATGTACAAAACTAACTCTGCAAGATGATTCTGGAGTGTTGTTATCTCCAACAGAATCCTATAAAAGTAAATGAAAGGTAAAAACTTTGATAATAAAAGCAATTTAAATTTAATTGCGTGAGTGATTTAAGAGGTGAAAACAACCTTAAGAGAGACTGCATTTTGTGTAGACGATTCAACTCCATCCAAGTTTTCAAATCCAGGTTGATCCACCTAAAAACATTAAACGATTTGTATGTGTTAGATTTTAAAGTAAAACAATAATAATTATTTATAAAAACAACTTATAAAGGAATATAGGAAGGGAATGAAAACCTGAATACTCATTTGTAAGTTTACGTATACCATATCCGTCTAGGAGCTTATCAATGTTGAATTGACCAACTTTAATTTTGAACGCAAACTTTTTGTCTTCAAGAGCATGAAACTCAGTTGGAGTTGTTTTTTCTTCACCAGAAACCTTAATAACAAATGACATAGATAATATATAGTAAAATAAGTAACTTGTTTAGGACTGAATATAAACAACTTACCTGCTTAGATATTTCTAAAAGCTGCATTGCTGACATTCCCAGCAATTTCTTGGCTTCACGATCAAACAATGTAAGGGATGTTATACCAGTAAAATCCTGCACCCTTATTGGAATTCTAAACCTACATTTACAAATTACAAAATATTATTAAAAAATTTTAATATTGTTTTACTTTAAGGTCTATATATTTAAGATAAAGCCTACACTGGATCAACAGAGACGATGTGCTTTGGACATTCTTTATTGGGGCAAACCAACACCTGTTTAAACGAAGTAACATCTGTTTCTTCATTATCATCAGGTAAACTTAAAGTAGGCTCAACCTTGTGGTTACAGTGCTCACATCCCAGATAATACCACTCATCCTTATCATCGACACCCTTAATGGTTCCAACAACAATGACCTGTTTGTTAACCTACAAAATAAACAGGAATCGGTTAAAAATGTAATAAAAATAAAACTTGTATATAATGATATGATAAATCAATTCAGTCTTACCTCTGTTATCAAAGGAAGATCACGAATAGTGCTGAAAGGAGTTTTATTCAAGAATTCATCATTAATATTCATGCTACCAGACGATCCAAGAGATCGTTGTACAGAAGATGATTCCGTAGAAAAAAACAGTCGAGTTAATAACAGGATAATTTAAATATATCACCTTTTCTTAAAAGCACGAATATCCTCAATATCTTCATTGATAAACAGTCGAGTTATATTGAACCCATTTTGCACGCTTATATTACCTTTAAATATAAAAAATAAGCAAGCGTACTTTTTTTTAAAAAGTAATAAAAATGTATAATGTAATACAAACTGTAAGAAATGACAAACCTTTATAATTGGTAAAGCTACCAAATTGAACAATGAGAACAACATGGACTTCGGCTTCATTCTGCTTGATGTACTCGAACATCTGCTCACTATATTCATCCCACAAAGAACAGGACATTTTTACCCCACTACATACAATACATTTTTTATTAGATCATTCACAAATTTCAAACATGTCTTCCTAAGTATTGATCGTATAAATGACACATGAATATAACATCAAAGATTATGAAATAATAAATTATGATTCGAACAAATGAAACACATACTCTAGATCAATCAAGATAAGGTTCATTTTCATTTTCAACCCCGCTTTTCTTTCTACTGGCTCTGGTGGACTCCATTCTTCAACAAACCCAATGAAATCTAAAAGATTTAAAAGGTTATTTAAACTAATATATAAGAAGCAAAATTATAAGAATAAAGATATATAAAAGATTGAGGTTTGGAAAACTACCAATCCTCTGTTCTTGAGACAGGTTACCAGACTTAATTGACTCAAAAGAAGAGAAATTAAAACCATATTGGCTTCCATCAAATCTGTTACACTTTGTAAGATTTGTTTCAAAAGTAAACGATAATATGTCATTTTTAGAAAAATGTTTAACAGATTTGTTATCCGCCAGTTGTGGTCTATAGATATAATAAGCTTCATTTTCACGTAGAAATTTTTCATGCTTCTTCATGTATCTATTCCACACAATCGCTTGCATTTTAGAACCCTGTTTAAAAAATATATCATTAGAATACAAAGTTTGATCAGAAATAATATTAATGAAAGTCGTGTAACATATATGTGACAAAGGAAATGATGATATCAAATCTAACCTGTTCATCCATAACAACCATATCAATAGCAAGAGTTTCACCTGGTATCTTTCGATTTGCTCTCTTCCAAAGTCTAAGTACCTTAACTTTGATTGTGTACTGACTGAGCCGCCATGTTATGTCATTCAAAAATGTTACATTATTTGGATCCATAATCCTGCACGTGTGTAATATGTATCACAAATAACCGCGAATTAAACAATGTTAGTACTTTTGTGATATATAAATAAAGAATGTAAGAAGGTTAAGTAGTAGATGCTACCTGAGCAAGTGTAGAAGAAAAAGATTGAATGATTATGGATTGAATTGTACATGTATTTATAATGATGCTAGCTATCATACATAAGGAAGCAATTTTGTATTTTTAGTATAGATTATAGAATTAGGAAAAGAAATATGAAATGGCAATCTAATTGATTAAGTTTAAAGGTTTCCATAATACATTTTCAATCAACTTAAATGGTCAAAGTTTCCGAAATTATGTAAATCAAAATTATATTTAGTAAACTATACGAAAGGTGTAGGTCAAATGCTAACTATAATTGATTCTTACAGCCAAAATGAGGTATATTAAAGTTTTTTTTTTATTAAAGTTATTTACAAATAAATGTACACTTTGTTTTTAAAAAAACATGTAAAAAATAACTCCGACTACAACACTAAATGATGTAATATTTTATAGTATGAAATAAAGTAAATATTAAGTTTGCTAGTTGATTCATTTTAGTTTATGATGGAAAAGTAAAATGTTATCATACTAATAACAAATTCTAAAAAAATATATATGTTATAATTGTAGTAAATAATGTTGTTGAATTAGTAAGAAATGACATTTAGTATATAGTTTTTTAGAAAGTACATAATTACATTTAGAAAATAAACTTCAAAAAATTTATTGTAAAAAAAGTCAACGACTTATATTAGGATGTCAAACAGCTAAATTATAGCGTGATTATAACCATAAAAAGTAATCAATTAGATATCCTTAATTTATTGTCTTTCCAAAAATCTTGTTTGTCAACATAAAACGGTTTTAATTTGTAAATTATTAATTACCTTTGACTTTAAAATATTAAAAAAAATATATTTTTTTTAGATGATACATAAAAATAGGTGGAAATTTTCAAATAAATGTTAAAATTTTACATAAGCATTCATACATGGATCGTGTTTAGTTTGTTAAGCCTTTGATACCAAATGTTCTTCTACGAAATTTACCTTTTCTTAATAATGAGAATGATTAATGATAATGTCATTTAATTTACCAAATTTAAGTTGTATCAAGAGTATTAACAAAGTCAAAGGTTAACATTTAAACTTGTCTAAATTTTAATCATTCTCATTATAGCAATCACATCATATTAAGCATATTTACCTAATTCTAAAAAAACATACTTCCCAAATCATTGCTAACAACTATTAAGCCATAGAAGATCATATATCTTAAACACAAACCATATCACAAATGTATTTTTCAAAAGACATATCAACCCAAAAAACACACCAATGTATGTGACCACTAACAGTTAATCATCTTCCCAAAAACCACCATAACCAAGGTGCTAACAGTTACCCACCACGACTATATTCACCAAAAAACCACCACCAGTTAGGAGCAAAAGTATATTATTCAGATCCAAAAAACTACCACTAGTAAGATAACTAATTACCATCAACCCTAACTACTTTAGAGAGCTTGAACAGACCTCGTTTTTCAAACCAAAGGAAATGCACCTGATCACCAGCCTGCAAATCCTTATCAGCAACAAACACTGACATATCTTTGATGTAGTAACGCTTACTGGATCCCTTGTCTTCAATACCAACAGAAACACCCCAACTATTTTCCTCACCATCCTTAATTGTCAAGGCCCTAGACCTGTTCAATCCATTGGCCCTAGCCCATTCTGCCTTCATTCGCTAAAACAATAACAATAAATTGAAATTTGTTAAAAAAGGTTTATTTAGCATCAATATGATTATAATATATTGCTTTAACATATAAGACTTACAAAATGCTTGTCAACCACAAACACAACTGGAACGACCCAATCTTCTGTATCAAATACATCTTCATCCGAATAAGCTTCATCATCCTGAGCTTCCATATCATCTCCCTCTGATTCCTCTTCTCCATTATCATCGGAAACAACAATTATTTCCTCATCATTATGGTGATCATCCTCGGGCTGTTCAGCGTCCTCCCATAACTCAGGAGGCAGAGTGAGCTTGTTTTTCTCAAAGATGGACAACTCCAATGTTTTCTGTTTGTGTTTTACAAAGAAAAACATGAAAAGTGTACAAATTAATGATGTAAATTTCAAAGAAAAATAATGATAGTTATTGACATTTAGAATTGAGAAATAAACCTCATTGTAAATTTCAAAGACCATCAGATGATCTTTTGTTATCTTAAACCTTTCTTTCATGTAGGGTCATCCTTGAGTAATGAAAACATCATCACCATCGTATTGAAGCTGTATCTGGAAAACATGCCCTGCCCAAAGATGAACAAATATTAATGGTAATCATACAAATACAGATCAACGAATATATAAGATGAAATAATTATATATCAACATAAACAAAAGCTATGGCTAAATAGTAAACTGTTATCATTATGAACATCAATATGTAAAAACTGTCATTTATTGGTAAATCATTATTTGATAAATAATTATATACATCACATTACCTGGAAATGAGCTCACCATAATCGGTTCCATTGGAGGGTTTCGGTTGTACAAACCATGATGAACGAAGCAACTTATATGCTGAAAAGTTGAAAAACAATGTTGAAACATTACTACATATTACTTTATTTCATGCGTTATATCATGTAGTTAAACAGCAGTTAAAAACACATACCAGACGATTCTCATCACTGAGTGGGTCATCAAGTTTGCAGTAGAAATATTTCCCTGGTGCAGCTATGGCATCCTGATGAAAAGTGTACATCCTAAAACAGTTGAGCATTTCTTCGAACTCAAAAACAAAGTTACAACCACTTGGCTAATTTAGCGTGGTTATCATATGCTTCCAGCCGTTGTAAAAAAACCATTTGCCAGCTATATTCATGACCTTAACTTCAAATGATCTCTCATCTAAAGTGTGAATTCTGGTCATGCCAGTAGGGAAGTCATACTTCGTAATCCAGTCTTTATATTCGCCAGGCAAGGCCTACACATCATGACAAAATACAGTTGATTATAATGTATTGGTTTTTCAGTTTGGTGTGAACCATATGAGCAAATTTATGACCATACACTGAAATCCAACAAATAAGTTTGTTGAATGATTTATGATTCAGATCAATAACAGTGCACTGATCAATGAACATATATTAACATCTAACGGATTTTTTACGCATAACAAAGGTCGCTTACCATACATACACGTTCTTTGCCCTCTGATTTGACCCAAAATCCGGAGACCATTCTGAGACGACCTATGAACCACCTGTATTATCATTAAAAACAAATTAAAACATGAATTCATATAACTACAATTGAATGATTTGATGAATACATAAATGAGAAAAACCAAAAGAATGTTAGACGTTACAAATAAAGAAGCATTGAACTGAAAAATTCTGAATTAGAATACAAAAACAATACCTAATAGGGCATCAACCATAATAGCAATACATACCATCTTAAGAACAATAAACAACACCTAAAGTTTGAAGCTACTGAGAAAACATGAAGGATCATATCACAAATTTGAAAAATTTTAAAATCTCATAGGTTTTGAAAACAACAAACATATATCTAATAACTGAAAACAAATAACAATACCTAAACACTGAAACTGATCATATCACAAAATTGAAAATTATTAAAATCTCATAATTTTTGAAAACAACAAACATAATACCTAATCATTGAAAACAAATAACAATACCTAAACACTGAAACTTAAAAGTCACAATATAATCTCAAAGTAGAAAATAAGAAAGATGAAACCTAAAGCCCCAAATCTGAAAAATTATTAAAAACCATCAACAATACAAAAATAAAAGTTTAATATTAGAATCTGAATGAAATATTAGAATATAAATAGGCGACGATCACAGAAAAAAGAAAGACCTAATATCATTCATCACTTAAATCTGAAAATAATTACAAAAAACAACAATATATAAAAGGAATCGTATCAAGAAAGTAGAAACAATGATTACCTTGAATGAGAGATAGAGGAAGACGAATGATCGGCGATGGAAACATAAAAAGAAACAGAGAAACATAAAAATCGATGAAATCAGTAAATAATTATAAGAAACAACGATATTTAACAGAAATCGTATGAAAAACAATGAAGAAATAGTTACCTTGAATGATATACACGAAGAAGATGAACGATGATGATGGAAGCTTTTGATCGGATGGAGATAGAGGAATCGCCGAGAAGAAAGACTAATTGGCGTGTGAGAGAGAATGAGAGAGAATGATGAGAGAGAATGAGGGTAATTGATTGAGTAGGTTAATTAGATTAGGAAAGTAGTAAGTGATAATTGTTACCATATGTATAGATTATTACTCTATTTTTAATTTTTTTAAAAAGAACAATTTTATAAATTATGAGAGGAGGACACATGGCACAATATGGGAAGAGAGATGAATTGAGGTGCAATATGGGAGTGCCAAGTGTACTCATTGAGTTTGTTTTATTAGATGTATAGAAGATTATTTTATAATTGCACGTCAACAACCTCAAGTGCCCAAATTAGTTTCTTACTTCTTTTTTTTTTTTGTCGTTACTGGTCATAAAGAATTAGGCACCAAACTTTTTTTTTATTTTTATTTTACTAATTTATATAATACTAATAATAATCGTAACAATAATAATAATATTAATAATAATTAGTATATAAAATATTTAACCTAAATATTTTATAACTAGTTTACGACTCCCGGTCTGACTATAGTCGGCTATGGACCCAGACTTGTATACTCGCGTACAAAAATTAGTTTCGCCTAATCCTAAATAATTTCATTTAACACCTTATACATGAAATGTAATAAATCTATAAAATATTTAACCTAATATTTTATAACTTATATACGATCCTCAGTCCGTCAAGTGTCGGTTATGAGCTCGGTACTGTGTTTTCATGTAATAACATGTAACGTCACATAATTTTACAAATAAATTCACATAAGCACATAATTGCAAATAATATCAAACAAGTTATTCCACAATTATTTGTTTTGTTATTTCACCAACGTTCATGGTTTAAGGCTCGTGTATGCAGTTGTTCACATATAAATGTGTATCTTGTGACTCACTTAACTAACTCTGGTCTAGTAAAATGCTACAGATTTATGTATAAGTTAACTAGAGTTTAGTTAAAGTGTTAACCTGAAATTGCGGGGTATCACATCATCCCCAAGTTGAAAAGAATTTCGTCCCGAAATTCAGTAAGTAACTAGTAAATTTGGCGTTAAGTGAGAGAAAATTCCGAAAACAATTTCTGGGTGTCACATCATCCCCAAGTTGAAAAGAATTTCGTCCCGAAATTCAGTTCGAGTTTTCGGTTACGTGCTCTGAGTTCTCCTAAAAGAGATGTGCCAACACTGGCGTTGTTTCGATGTCGTTGGCCAGATAAGATTTCCCCCACCAGAACGAGGGATTCCAATCACTATCTCGTGCCAAGGATTTAAGTTCATGGCTGGACATCCCATCCATGCCCACGATGATGTCAGAGCTACGAAGGATAGTTGGGATGATAAGATTGATTTTTAATGGTTAGTTAAACCGTACGGGTTTCTACTTGTAATAGAGCTAGGTAACTTCGATAAGCTTACCATCAGCTAGTTCTATGGTGTGTTTGAATTCAAAGAGAGTTGAGTTTAACCCTAGAGTTGCACTAAAGTCCAAAGGCACATGCTCAATCAGCATCAGATTCAAATAGGACTTTAACAAATTACTTATTCATAAAGAACGTACCCGTCACGCATTGTTGTCATCATTGTTTCCATTGTTGTTGTCACCGTTGAGCTGGGGACAGTCCCTTTTGAAGTGGGTTTCACTCCCACACTGGAAACACCCTTTCCGGTATTTCGACGACTCTGTTGTTCCTGCTGTTGCTGCTGATTCTTTGGGAATTGAGCACGACAGTCCTTAGCTGCATGACCAGCTTTTCCGCATCGTTCACACTTTCCGTCCACACATGGACCAGAATGATGATAGTTGCACTGTTCACACTTCGGGTGCCTCCCCTTGTAAGTACCCTGGTTATTGTCAGAAGGGGTCTCTGGTTGTTGTTGTCGTTTGCACCTGACCTCTTCCGTTGTTGCTGACTGCCGCCACCACTTGAGACCTTGTCCGAGCCATCTTCCCATTTCCGCTTGTTATCTTTAGAGGTAGACGATGAGGTACCCCGTGGGGGCAAGATTCCTTCTTCCACCTTCTGATCCGTTAACTGGTGTGCCATACGAATTACTTGCTGAATATTGTTGAGGTTTGCAGCAGTGACCATCCCTTTGATCTGAGACACCAAGCCCTTGATGTACAGCTCAATCCGTTTGTAGAGCGGAGTAGAGTAATTAGGGCACATGGTCGCCAACTCATGCGACCTAGTAGTATAAGTCTCAATCTCCGACCCCACCATTTTCAGGTTAAGGTATTCAGTCTCCAACTTCTGAATCTTATCTCGAGGACAGTACTCTTCCTTCATCAGTTCCTTGAAATCCGCCCAAGGTGTAGCATTGGCCACATCCACCCCTAGCATCTGAACCTGCGCTTTCCACCAGGATAATGCCGCATTCTCAAGTGTAGCAGTGGTATATTTAACCCTGTCAGCTGGTGGACAGTTACACATAGCGAAGCATGATTCCAACTTTTCAAACCACCTAAGTAGCCCGACTGCCCCTTCAGATCCTCCAAAATTCTGAGGCTTGCAGTCGATGAATGACTTGTAGGTACAAACAGGCGGGTGATGAGCAGGTTGACCTAAGCGCATACGTAATAGAGAATACAAGTAAGATCGGTGTCCTAACAATGGGAGCTTAGAAACGAAAAGAGAGACTACTTCGAATAAGTTGTTACCAGCTTGAAACGCTGCAAGGGCTGCAACTACCCTTTCGTTAATCATTGCATTCAGTTCCGCCTGTGTCATGTTGATATTTCCCCGTCCATGTCCACGTCCAGCCATAGTGATCCTACATTCATCATAAGCTCATGAGACATAAAAATATGCAGGCCATACGATCGTTCACACGTAGTGTAGGCGAACTCGAATAAAGAACAAACTTCAAGAGAACAACTCAGTCTCGACTGGGTCTAGAATAAAAGAAAGAAAGATCAAGTGAATGAAGATAGGAATCAATCGTCTCCGTGCTCAGTTCAAATAATAGAGTCTCCATATTCAATCTCTTCGAGTTGGATGGGTTCGGGTTCCTTCTCTAATTCCTCTTCCTCCTCCTCTAGTGGTGTAAGTGTTATCTAGAGTTATTCACGTGTAGTACTAACGTCCTACTCGTTTGTAACACCCCAACCGATGGCGGAATCATCGAGGTGCCACGTAGTGACGATTGTTCAAAAGCACATGGTACTAAAATGTAAATATTATTGAATAAACCAGAAACTGTCTTACATTGAAATGGAAATACAAAGTCTTAAATGAAATGTAAATAATGAAATAACTGATTAAAATAATGCACTAAGTATCCCTTGCTAAGCACTATACCAAACTGCACCTGAAACATGTACAAAATAGATTTGGTCAACATAAGAAATGTTGGTGAGCATTCCTAGTTTTGATATATATAGTAGGTTGAAAAGTTATACAATTCAAGTGCAAGCTACAGTGCAAATATGTAAACTATGTATCATACAAATGAGCGAAATCAACCCTGTGACTGTATAATGTACTGTATGAACTGTAGTGTACTCAACCAATAAATGGATGATAACTTAACACTGGCCACGGATTCTCCGATGAAAAAGGGGAGAATCAATCTAGGCGGGTTGTCAATCCAAATAGCGCTATCCAATGTTAAGGTCGGCTTGTACCATGTTAATGATTTCACTAAGTACAAATGTAATCCACATGTATTGTCTAAGCATAAAGCACGTTGTAAGCAATGCACATAGTACTAGAATTGTATTGTAAAAAAAAATGTAAACTTGTATTTGAAATTGTAATAGTGTACATGTAACACCCCAAAAATGTATAAAGGCAAAAAGGGGTAGGAATACTCACAGTTCACGTAATAACTTGAATTTGAACTTGGACAACGAAATATGAATTGAGATTACTCCCAAATGATTAACCTAAAGTAATTGATAATGTGTAAGTGAAATAACTCTAGGATACATGTATTTCTAGGGCTTCGAATTGGGGATAAACGTTTATTTGATTAATAAACAAGTTGTTTATTAAATATAGGAAATTTAATAAATAAATAAATAAAAGTCTCTTTGTAAAATCTTAAGTTGAATATAATCATAACATAAGGTTTTGAGTATGAAAATAATTTTTATAAAATTATTTTCTTGAATATAGAATATTTAATCTAATTATTTCAAACTGTCAAAATATGACTTTAATACCTAAAAATATTAAAATCAAAGAATTGCTGAATTAAAAAATTGTATTTCAGTTCTAAATGGATAGAAATAATTTATGTAAAATTTTGGTGCAAAAATATAGTGAAATGAATTTATTATGATTTAATTATGATTAAATCTAAACATAAATTGATTAAAAATATAAAATAAATGATTTTTCTGAAATAAAAATCATTTCAGAAAAGTTTATTGTTATGAAAACTTAGAATAATTTTTGTGGAAATTAATAAGATCGTTTTGATATTTTTATAGATTTTTATAAATATAATAGTATAAAATTGATTTAATTTAAATAAATATTAAATAAATGAATTTTAGAAACATAAAAATTGTAAATAAAACTTTTAACCCAGATTTAATAAATATAATTTTTTTAGAATTTATAAAATAGTTTTAATATTTAAAAAGGAATTTACAAGATTTAAGTGTAATATATATATATATATATATATAATGGTTTGTTAAAAAGAAATGAAATTAAGTGAAAAATGGTGTCCAAGACAGGACTCGAACTCGGGTTGCCTTAGTTGTAGGCATTAGTCACAACCACTTGGCCTAGGCCTGTGGTTGTGATTTATCTCAGTTATAAAAGAATAAATACAACAAGCAGAATGAGTTTCTTCCCCAAATCAATAATTACAAGCCCTAGATTTCCAATCAGACAATTCTCACAGCATTAACCCAATTAAACATGGGGCTAATATTGTGCAATCGCCGATTAACAAAACCCACAACTAAGATTACACTTACAATCACGTATTGAGCTTGCACGATTAGTCAACGGCTTGGTCAAAGATACGAACAAAAACCAACGAACAGAGGATTTTTAAGAATAATTGGGGATTTAGAGAGATGTATTGGCGAGTTGGGATTGTTCTACAATGATCAATTTATAGTATAACGCTCTGGATCAATGGAATGGTAAGGTTGACTCGTTGTTATTGCATACGCGCAAATGGTTAAAATTTTGGTGTGAATTGATAATGTTAATACGCGTCTAAGGCCGATAATCACGATTCCAAATCAAACCACGGTTAATTACGCGTAAATCTTGCTACTTGATTGGTCAAAGGTGAAGCAAAAAAAGAAAAAAATAAAGAAAAAAAAAATATTTGCTGCTGTCTCGCGTCCACAGGGAAGAAGGAAGAAAAAAAAAGAGACGAAATGTGTGCATAAGTATAATTATTGTTAAGTTTAAATCAACACTTGGGTGTGGAGCAGTTGGTTAGTGCGTGTGTGTGTGTGTGGAGTGACTCGGGTTCGAAACCCGGGTGGAACACCTTTTTTTTAAAAAAAGCAGATAAAGGGGTGGGGCAGTTGGGCCATGTTGTTGGGCTTCTGAATCCACAAGGGGAAAGGGGTTTGGGCTCATGGGATGGATTTCAAGGGATGGGTTTAGTTTGGTTTAAAAAATAAAATGCATATGTAATGACCATATTAAAATCTGAATTTTTTTTTTATCATCATCATCATTATTATTATTATTATTATTATTATTATTATTATTATTATTATTATTATTATTATTATATATAAATAAAAGAAAAAGTGACGGATGTCACATCGTTCCTCCTAGTAGCCTTCCTCTCTCACCTGTAATGTTGCACCGTGTTCAATGGTTGGTTCTCGCACTGGTACTCGATGGCTAACTTCCCATCTGTGAAGCTGGTTAGAATTTTAGTCCCAATTGATGCGCCACATGGCCTAGTTTTCGTCCTTCAATATTGGGTTTACTGCTAAAGGATTATGTATCTCCTATAACCTGTTAAGCAAGTTTACATAGCCCGAGAGCTAGTTGTGCACTTAAGCTGTGAGTGTACTAATGCAATGCTTATGCTATGACAGTTATAGACTAGACTCACCATGCAGTCCTAGTTCTCTATAACTTGGCTCTGATACCAATCTGTCACACCCTCAAATTTCCACTGCGGGGTTTATACCGCGAGGCGCGTGACATACCAGGATCACATAGCCATAAGTCATAAGAACGACTCTAAATGCCCAAACCATTTAGTTCGTTATTGAAAATCAAGTTTAACGTTTACCAAAATGTTTAGTTATGTTGCGGAAGCGTAAATCAAACATAACCGTTTAAGTTCATGCGCAAAACAACGTGCCCAAAATAAAACCATTGAATGTAAAGTAAAGTATAAGTTAAATAATGTTCACAACCCATGACACAATGATGCATGTCCTATCGTGCTCCGAACCTAGAGACCTGCAAAAGCATGCTATCGTGTGTCAACATAAACTTGGTGAGTTCACAAAGTAAGGTAAGTAAAGGTGTAGGTTTCCCAAACCAAGAAACAGTAGTTAGGTTTCCCAAACCCAAACGTAGTAATCAACAACCAAAACCAAGAACAAAGTACCACTAGTTCAGTGTATGCCAAGGATAGCTAACCCATTCATGATAACTAAACAAGGATATACCGAATTGCTATTTGAACGAAGCACTCGCCCCGCGAGCTAGTTTTTTGCCTCCCATCATTGCCTATCAACAATGATAAAGTCTAAGGTCGTAGTTCATGTCCGGCTCCCAGCACGGTGTGAGGTTTGTCAAACCTAATAGCGCTATCAACTAGTAACCCGCTTGCCATAACCCGACAACTCATTCGGTAAATAGTGAAGGACTTCCATGATAGAATGCAGTTTAGTTCATCAAGGACACAAAGTGTGAAACTAGCAAAACTTGACCCACACAAGGAATCAAAATCCGACCCACACAAGGAGTCATAGCATCCCAAACCCCGGGATGTGAGAGTAGTCCCAAACTGGACTAGAAAAATTTAAGTAAGTTGTTTCAAACCCGAGATGCGTGCTTTTGAGAAAAGAGTAGTGAAACTCACCTTAGGTTGCAAGCAAATAATCCAAACTTCGCTAATAAGGACGTGCTACCGACTCCCTATTATACATACCATTAAGTGAGTATATGTGCATAATCAATACACCATATAACCTGTTTATCCAAAACGTTTTAAAATACAAAACCGTGTGAGTGACACCTAGTGTTTCTATATGCACACGTAGACCCTACGAACCTGTTGGTGAACGTTATGATTAACATGAGTCATACACTTCATATACATCACATATAAGTGCTCATACTAGTTCATGTTAATATCAAGTCATACAAGACTCTAAATAAATACATAAGCGTACACAACATAATCTGCGTTTTTAGGACAGATTATGTGCTGTGAAAACTAATTTATTAAAAATACTTGTTCGATGAATTAGACTCCCAAAATTTTACTAACTATTCCAGGGAGTCTACCCGTCATTTCCATATTTTTATTTCGTCATAAAACCATAAACGTAAATTATGAAAAATCATACAATACAGCTAGGTCCAGAAAATACTCACAACACACCAGATTAGTAGAAAAATTCCCAAAAATTGTGTATTCATCCAAACGGGATGAATCCACTTGGAAAAGCCAAGTTTTGCCAATGTCGACCTACTGTCCAAATTTCATAACCTAAATATTTGTAAAACTTAAGTTATGGTCGTTTAAAATTGACCCAAAATATTAATCCGAAAATCTGATTAGACATTTAATCAAATAAAATTCCAAAAACATATCAATCGACGTCCAAACCACATGATTTTGCACATTCTAAAACTCTAAGACGATGTACAACATGTTCATACAAAGAAACCATCAAAACAAGTATATTAAAGCCACGTTACATACCCTACAAGTCGGCTTTAACATTCTGTCCAGATTTTAAACATGTCAAACCCTAACTATAATGAGTTTTTCTTGCATATTATCGACCAAGAACGTCCTATCAACCTCCTAAACATGTAACATTTCAAAATCATATAATATAGCAGCCCAAACATGCAAGGTTTTATCGCAATATTATTATTTATAAACCCTACATGTTCATAAATCAAAACTATGCATTAACATGTAGTACATCACATAATATCCACAAAAACTTAATGGTTAACATATTAATCTTTTATAAAACTTATGTTTTGATTATCATAAACCCACATCAGATTTGGACAAACATGTTTTGGTGTTTTAAAACATGATTAAAAAAAAGATTAACGCATACAAGACGGATTAAAATACCTTAAACTCTTCAACCAATTGATCATATACCTTCCCAAGCTCCAAAATTAATGGTTTCTTGATTATGGTAGAGGTTAGGAGGTTAGGGGCAGATTAGGTTTGAGTTATTATGTTAGAATTGATTAAAAACATTTTTTTTAAATACAATTTCTAGAAAACAACCTACTTAAAACAAAACTGGGCTTCATGAAACATCCACCAACGGCCTAAGGCTTTGTCAGTCCATCGACCAGCGCCCAGATCACATTTCCCCACTGTTGGGCCTGGTTCCCTCGTGGATCAGATCTGTTATTATTATTATTATTATTTTATAATTGCACGTCAACAACCTCAAGTGCCCAAATTAGTTTCTTACTTTTTTTTGTCGTTACTGGTCATAAAGAATTAGGCACCAAACTTTTTTTTATTTTTATGTTACTAACTTATATAATACTAATAATAATCGTAACAATAATAATAATATTAATAATAATTAGTCTATAAAATATTTAACCTAAATATTTTATAACTAGTTTACAACTCCCGGTCTGACTATAGTCGGTTATGGACCCAGACTTGTATACTTGCGTACAAAAATTAGTTTTGCCTAATCCTAAATAATTTCATTTAACAGCTTATACATGAAATGTAATAAATCTATAAAATATTTAACCCAATATTTTATAATTTATATACGATCCTCAGTCCGTCAAGTGTCGGTTATGAGCTCGGTACTGTGTTTTCTTGTAATAGCATGTAACGTCACATAATTTTACAAAAAAATTCACATAAGCAGATAATTGCAAATAATATCAAACAAGTTATTCGACAATTATTTGTTTTGTTATTTCACCAACGTTCAGGGTTTAAGGCTCGTGTATGCAGTTGTTCACATATAACCGTGTATCATGTGACTCACTTAACTAACTCTGGTCTAGTAAAATGCTATAGATTTATGTATAAGTTAACTAGAGTTTAGTTAAAGTGTTAACCTGAAATTGCGGGGTATCACACACTTTGTACGTGAAAAGGTGCAACGAGGTCAAGTTCGGATTCTCCATATGCCTTCTCGTCATCAGATTGCAGACATATTCACCAAAGGACTTCCACGTGTACTGTTTGAAGATTTTCGCTCCAGTCTCAGCATCCGGTCACCTCCCGCTTCGACTGCGGGGGTGTGATAGAATAATCCATTATATAATTTTCCATATTTATTGTATCAATTATCATTATTGGTCATTAACCACTTTCCTGTAAATATGGATCTAGAATGATCCCTCAATGTATTATATATTGTATCTTAATCAATGGTATAATCAAGGTTTGACCATTATCATTATTATCTCTATCAAAAACGGGTCAAAACGGTTTGGTCAGGACGGGTAATTTGTAAGGAGTTAAATTCCTTTTTTCTTGAGTTTTAAAAATAATTAATGTATAAAATATCATTAAAATATAATTAGTCGAATAAAGCGATTTAAGAGATTATAAACTTCCAACACAATTTTCTTGTTAAAAAACATATTATTTCAACTCCAATCTATTCATAAAATTGTTAGACCGGTTTTTCTACACTTTGTGGTTTAGATTTATACATTAATATGTTGCGGTAAAGTTGTACGATTTATAATAAATAGTTATAATTTTGTTTTATATTTCTTAGAGAAAGTAATTGTTTAACTAACTCATGAATAACCGTTACTTATGAGTAATAAAATAACTCAAAAGATCATATTCTTTATAATACAATTCTTAAAAATTTGTGCACCTTTATACCTTTTCTTTCAGAGTTATGCATTCTTTATACCTTTTTCGTTCAGAGTTATGCATCAATTCATTATCTAAGAATTCCTCTTGGATTCCGAATGATTCTTCGTGGAAAAGATATTCAGGATTCAAATGTGATGTCTTTATTAAGTTTGTTACTTATGTATTATTTAAATTTTATAATCATCTTTTAGGTATTTTAATCAATAGATAGTTGCAGTTGTTACTATGGGATTCGTCGAGGTTGCGAAAGTTGATATCGACGTTCAAGAATACAATGTTTATCATAAAAACCGACTCATTAAGGTTTGAATGCTATTTACATGGTGATCCTTGAGACATTTTACTTGATGGGTCATTTTGGGTTATAATGTTTCCCTAAACCATTTTATTTATAAACTAAAATAGATTATTTTTGTGATAACATAATTTTTGTAATCATATTTTGACAATGACTATTTGTAAAAGTATGGGGCGAGTCGGCCGACATGAACCACTTTGCCCGCATTAAAGACAACCCGTTTTAACCCATTACCCTGTTGGATATATAGTATGTCTGATGTAATTAAAAGTCGAGGTCAACATAACCCGACCCGGTACGATCCGAAGAGTTACACGTTGGTACACGAATCAGATAAGTTCATGTGTCGGTGGATTATTATTTATGAATTAATAATATTTTAGACTTTAGGGATTTGATATTAATTATATTAATATTAAGGAATATTATGATATTATTCAAGGGGGCTTAGTGTAAGTTGTTGTTTTATAAAAGGAGGGTTAAGGTGTAAACCCTAGGTGCAACCTTTCCTAGCAAAACAATTCCCTTGCTCCCCAAGAAAAGATATTGTGGCCGTCACACAAAGAAGAAGGGCCGCCGCCCTTGTTGCTTTGTTTCGGCCAAACCACCATACCGCCGCCATCCCTTCTTGCAAAGTGTTGCTTCCCGGTTGGTTCGTGCTCGGTTGTGAACTTCCTACTTGTGACACCCGGCAAATTCTGGTTAACAACATTGTCTAGATGAAAGTCTACCTTAGCGAGTCACGCGTATATTATACGTAACGAGGGTTAGCTAGATAGCTAGAAAGGACATACGTGCATTGTCTCGGGTTTGAGACAACTTACAAAACGTTTTCTAGTCCGGTTTGGACATCTAGGACTAATTAACCTGCGGGTTATGAGATGCTTTGACTCCTTGTGTGGGTCGGGTTCTGACTCCTTGTGTGAGTTAACGTGTGATTTCATGATTAGTGAACCTCGGACGTTGGTGAATAACAAACTTATGTGAAAACCATACGTGATTATGTGAACCTAAACCGAACACGTTAATAAAAATTATAAAAAGTGGAGCGTGAGGTTGATTAGGGTCTTAACGCATGGGGTTACACTTGTTACGGTTCGAAATAACGAAAACGTCGAAGGATAACGCGTCGGGAGGCGAAACGAAACAAAAGCGCGCCACCCGGACCTGTGAGCGGCCGCTCACAGGCTCCGAGCGGCCGCTCGATGTTACCTGACGGGTTTAAACCGCCTCAAACTCATATTTAAACATCCTTAACTCCCATGCAGCCCTCATACTCAACCCTAATCGCCCCCTTACTGCCCCACACGAATATTTCACTCAAACAACCTCTGCTAAGGCTCAAGATCATCAATTGGGAGGCTCCAAGGCGCGCGATTGATCGATTGAGAGAGCTAAGGGTATATCTTACGATTTCTTATGCTTTTATCTTGTGTTTTCATTAATAAAAATCATATAATAAGTTTGTCCAGGTCTGAATGAGTTTATAAAACATTAAAGCATGAATCTTTTTGAAGATTAAATGGATTAAACATACTCATAAACGCTTAGTAACATCGTAGGATACTTGTTGCGCAAGTAATTGGTGTTTTGATTCTTAAAGCTTGGATCTTGACATGTTTAATCATAGAATCTGATAAAATAGGTATTAGGAAAGTTGTATGATGGTTATTAGGTATTATTGATTGATAATATGCAACTAGGGTTTGATATAATTGATGATATTGTACGATCAGAATCTGGACAGATTCTGAAAGTCGACTTGTAGGGTCTGTTTCGTGGCTTGAAAACAATTGATTTGATCGATTCTTTGCATGATTGTAACGTACATGGTCTTAGCTTTTCATAATGGGCAAAACCATCGAATTTGGACGTCGTTTGAGTCGTTTTTGGAATTTTAATTGATTAGGGGTCATATCAGATTTTCGGATTTGTAAATTGGGTTAACTTTAAATGGTCATAACTTGAGATTTACAAGGAATTAGATTATGAAATTTTTACAGTAGGTCAATACTGGAAAAATAGAGCTTTTCCAAGTGGATTCATCTCGTTTGGATGAATACACAATTTTTAAGAATTTTCCTACTAAACTGACCTGTTGAGGAGATTTTCTGGACCTAGCTGTGTTGTACGAATTTTCATAATTTTTGTGTTTGGAATTGAGACAAAACAAAAATAGGTATTGTCGAGTGAATCCCAAAGTAAATTCAGTAAAAATTTGGGAGGTTAACTCACTGGTTTGCTATTTTAAATAAATTAGTTTTGATGGCGCACAATCTGTCCTGAAAACACAGATTGTGTATTATGTGCTTCTGTGATTAATTGAGGTCTTAGGTGGTATGGAATTGACATGAAACTGAAGTACACTTGTCTGAGACACATACGGAATGTAGAAACTAATTGTAACCAACGTATTCACCAACGGGTTCGTAGGGTTTACTATTGCATGTAGAATCACTAGGCGTCGCATACACACTTTTGAACATTTAAAACGCCTTGGACAAACGAGTTATATGGGTAATGATATTACGCCTATACTCACTGAGCGACACTGTTATTAGGGTGTCGGTAGCATATATTGCTTGCTGTTCGGATTCTTTGCTTGCACGTTAAGGTGAGTTTACGGCCCCTCTTTTAAACTGGTTTCATACTTTCGGGGGAGAAAACATGTGTTTAAAACGATTATTTGGTAACTACTGTCATACTATGGGTTTCTATTGTGTACTACACGATCTTTGGAAGTCCCGGGGAGAACCATGAATGTGCGGGTTTGCACAACGGGGAAATGTGAATAGCGCTATTGGGAGTGACCAACCCCGCTCGTCGACTTGGAGGGTCGGCGGGTGCATATTGTCTCAAACAGGAACAACAGGAACAACAGGAACATACATCGGGCATACTTTTGGTATTCGCGTTAGTAATGGTTTTCCAATCGTGGTAGTAACAAAACGTACGCCTAGCTAGCGTATACTGGTTTTCGATTTGTTATAGTATGGACAGGTGGACTTGGTACTTGGATACAAAACCTGTAAACTCACCAGCATTTTTGTGCTGACGTAAACTTTTACATGTTTTCTCAGGTCGCTAAGGTAGCACAATGGAACTAGGGCGCACGCGTATGCACGGCGTCTAGATAGAGTCGCATGGTTTTCATACGTTGAACATTGGTTTAATATTGAATAATTGTTTTGAATAAGCTTCCGCTGTAAACGGGATTTTAAACATTGTTTTGAAATTGCATTATGTTCATGTTAGACTTGTTTATTGTGATCGTTGGTTTGGATCCTGGTTTGTCATGCGCCTCGCGGTAAAACTCCGCAAGTGGATTTTGAGGGTGTGACAGATTGGTATCAGAGCCAATGGTTATAGTGAACTAGGACTGCATGTAGGGTCTAGTCTATAGCCGAGTCGCACACACTAGACGATCACATGGTACTAAACGTTATAGTGGTTTACGTATGGTCTTGTCGGGGTGTCTCTAAATCGTTGGTCTTTCTATGTTACATCATCCGTTCTATCTTAGGTTGGGTTACTTTTTTTCTAGGCAGTGTAGTCTATTGGAGTAACTCGTGTGCTCTTGAGATTTGTCCAAGGCTCGGACATCTCCCTTTCGCACTCCAATAGAAACACTTGCCATAAACTACCGTAGCATTACGGTGTGTAGCTGAGAGTCTATGTTCGGTGATTTGAACTTTGAACTAGGAGAACACTTGGAGGACCATGTAGAGCGGTTTATCATTTTGGGTGCACACAAAATCATAAACCGAAATGCAT
Source organism: Ambrosia x helenae (assembly GCA_030844895.1). Lineage (NCBI taxonomy): Eukaryota > Viridiplantae > Streptophyta > Magnoliopsida > Asterales > Asteraceae > Ambrosia > Ambrosia x helenae. The sequence goes on along the minus strand of CM061231.1, from coordinate 103,651,672 downwards.
GAAAGCCCTAGTGAGCTCTGGGTTTGAAGGGATAGTCCTGGATTGGATCTAGCTTTGATCTTGCGAACGCTAGTGGTTACCATTAGCTGTGAAACTAATTTTTCTCGTCCTTCATATCGGAATCATGTCTGGAGTGCAAGGAGGACGTGGAGGTGGCCGCGCTGGTGGGCGTGGTGGTGGCGGTCGTGGTGGTGGTAGTCGTGGAGGTGTGGAACCTCAAGATGACTGGGTCTGAGATTGAGAAGTATACGGTAAGGCGTAATGAGTTGGCAGTGCTGTGTCCCGATCTGCACGTGCCAGAGTACCGTAGGATTGAACACTATGTCTCAGGGTTAGTACCGGAAATTGCAGGGTTAGTGGCTGCGGGAAATCATCCTACGTATGCAGAGGTAGTTCGATCGGCCCATAGGATGACCAACTTAAAGGTGAATGAGGGGATTTTGCCTGCGAAAGGTTCGACTGTTAAGGCCCCAGAGAACCACAAGCGCAAGTGGGAGAACGACGGAAAGGGATCTGGGTCTACACAGTAGGGTAAAAGGTTTGATAATGGGGGTTCATCTTCTTCGGGTAACAAGCAGGGTGGTTATGCGGGAAAACTGCCCAAATGCAACAAGTGTGGACGCCATCACCAAGGGAACTGCGATAGTAACCGTTGTCACCGCTGCCAGCGAACAGGGCATTATGCTAAGGAGTGTCGGGCTACACTTCCATCGACTCAGGCTCCGACTAACAGCTCAGCTCCGACTACTCAGGGGACTACAGGGAAACAAGGATGCTACAACTGTGGTGACACTGGGCATTACAAGAAGGATTGCCCAAAACTGAAGCAGGGTGGGAACAACGGGAATGGGAACAACGGGGGCGGCGGCAGAAATGCACGTGCCTTCGTCATTGGAGCTGCTGAGGCTAGACAGGACCCTGACACAGTCACCGGTACGTTCCTTCTCAATAATCGTTCTGTTAGTGTGTTATTTGATTCCGGTGCCGACAAGAGTTTTGTATCCATGGATGTTAGTCGACTGCTAGATGTAGTACCCGTACCCTTAGAAACCAAGTATATTATTGAGTTGGCCGACGGTAAAAAGATTGAAGCTACTAGTGTCCTTCGGGAGTGCCAATTAGAGTTGTCGGGTTTAACATTCCCCATCGACCTTATGCCGGTGCCATTGGGTAGTTTTGACGTAGTGGTAGGCATGGATTGGTTATCATTGTACCGCGCGGAGATTGTTTGTTACGATAAGGTTATTCGGATTCCTCTCCCTGATGGAGAATTCCTTTCTGTGTACGGTATCAAGGGTGGTGTTTCGCTAAACATCATATCTAGCATGAAAGCCCTTAAGTGTCTTCGAAAGGGTTATCCAGCCGTTTTGGCACTTTTATCTGTTTCCTCTGGTGATGAGAAGAAGATCGACGATATGCCGGTTGTACGCGAGTTTTCCTGATGTTTTTCCCGATGATTTATCTGGTCTTCCTCCTCATCGTCAAGTCGAGTTCGGTATTGATCTTGTACCAGGGGCTGCTCCTATTGCTCGGGCCCCTACCGTCTTGCACCTCCCGAGATGCAGGAATTGTCTAGTCAGTTACAGGAACTCTTGGACAAGGGTTTCATCCGGCCAAGTTCTTCCCCTTGGGGAGCCCCGATTTTATTCGTTAAGAAGAAGGATGGGAGTTTCCGATTGTGTGTGGACTACAGAGAACTGAACAAATTGACCGTCAAGAACCGTTATCCTCTTCCACGTAATGATGATCTATTCGACCAGCTTCAGGGTTCTAGTTATTATTCCAAGATCGACTTGAGGTCCGGTTATCACCAGCTGCGCGTCAGGGAGGCTGACGTTGCAAAGACTGCTTTTCGAACACGTTATGGCCATTTCGAATTCTTGGTCATGCCTTTCGGTCTCACGAACGCACCGGCGGTTTTCATGGACTTGATGAACCGCGTCTGTAAACCATATTTGGACAAATTCGTCATTGTGTTTATTGATGACATTCTGATCTACTCCAAGAACGAGACCGAACACGGGGAACATCTGCGGTTAGTTTTGGAACTCTTGCGACGGGAACAACTTTATGCCAAGTTCTCAAAGTGTGACTTTTGGTTACGCGAAGTTCAATTCCTAGGACATGTGGTTAATGAACTAGGGATTCATGTCGATCCAGCTAAAATCGAAGCGATCAAGGACTGGGGAGCACCAAAGACGCCAACTGAGGTGCGGCAATTCCTAGGCCTTGCGGGCTACTATCGTCGTTTCATTCAGGGGTTCTCGAAGATTGCTCAACCCCTCACCACTCTCACTCAGAAGGATAGGAAATTCGACTGGGGTGAACCACAAGAGTCAGCGTTTGAAGAACTGAAGTTCAAACTGTGTTCTGCTCCTATTTTGTCTTTACCTGAGGGTCCTGATGATTTCGTTGTCTACTGTGATGCTTCTATTCATGGTCTCGGTTGCGTGTTGATGCAACGCGAGAAAGTGATCGCGTATGCTTCTCGTCAACTCAAGGTGCACGAGAAGAACTACACCACCCATGACTTGGAGTTGGGTGCCGTGGTATTCGCGTTGAAAATTTGGAGACATTACTTGTACGGTACCAAGTGCACCATCTACACCGATCACAAGAGTCTCCAACACATTTTCGACCAACAACACTTGAACATACGGCAGCGTCGCTGGATCGAACTTTTGAACGACTATGATTGTGCTATTAAGTACCATCCTGGCAAGGCGAATGTTGTAGCAGACGCCTTGAGCAGGAAGGAATCAACTAAACCTCGTCGCGTTCGGGCGTTGCAGCTCACCATTCATTCATCCTTACCTGATCAACTTCGTTCTGCCCAGTTAGAAGCTTTGAAGGAGGAAAACCTTAAAGCTGAAACCATGCACGGTGCCGACAAGCACCTCGAGCGAAGGCCTGATGGCCTGCACTATTTCGCAGAACGTATATGGGTTCCTTTATTCGGGGGACTACGGGAGCTTGTCCTTGATGAGGCTCATAAGTCCCGGTATTCTATTCATCCTGGTTCGGATAAGATGTACCAAGATCTGAAGGTGCTTTACTGGTGGCCAAACATGAGGTCGGACATAGCCTCATACGTGAGCAAATGCTTGACCTGTGCTAAGGTCAAGGTGGAGTATCAGAAGCCATCTGGTCTCCTGCAACATCCTGAGATTCCAGAATGGAAGTGGGAGCGGATCACGATGGATTTCGTCACCAAACTACCGAGGTCACCAAGTGGTTGTCATACGATTTGGGTGATCGTCGACCGGTTGACGAAATCGGCGCACTATATACCTACTAAGGAAACGGATGGACTCAAGCGGTTGGCTCGACTCTACCTTAAGGAGGTGGTTTCTCGGCACGGGGTGCCTGTTTCTATCATTTCTGATCGTGATTCCCGCTTTGCTTCGCGTTTCTGGAAGGCTCTTCATAAAGTTTTGGGTACTCAACTGGATATGAGTACGGCTTATCATCCGCAAACTGACGGACGGAGTGAGCGGACAATTCAAACATTGGAGGACATGCTGCGGGCATGCGTTGTCGACTTTGGTAAGGGTGGGGAGGCTCACCTACCGTTGGTGGAGTCCTCCTGCAACAACAACTACCACTCCAACATCGGGACAGCTCCGTTCGAAGCTCTTTATGGACGGAAATGCCGGTCTCCCTTGTGTTGGGCCAAGGTGGGCAAGAGCCAGCCCACTGGCCCGGAACTGGTGTACGAAACCTCGGGGAAAATCGTACAGATCCGTAACCGTTGGCAGCTGCGCGGGATCGTAAGAAGAGCTAGGCAGATCGCCGTCGCAAACCGCTATTGTTCCAGGTTGGGGACAGGGTGCTTATGAAAGTTCCACCATGGAAGGGCGTCATACGCTTTGGAAAGCGTGGCAAGCTTAACCCTCGCTACGTCGGACCGTTCGCAATCCTGGAACGGATTGGACCGGTGGCGTACAGACTAGATTTACCGACGGAGCTCGGTAATGTCCGCAACGTCTTCCATGTGTCTAACTTAAGGAAGTGTTTGGCTGACGAATCTCTTATTGTTCCACTGGAAGAGATCAAGGTTGATGATCGTCTTCGGATTGTGGAGGAACCTGTTGAGATTCTTGATTACAAGATTCGTAGCCTACGTCATAGCAAGATTCGCATTGTGAAGGTTCGATGGAACTCGAACCGGGGACCTGAGTACACGTGGGAACGGGAGGATCAGATGAAGTCTAAGTATCCTCATCTCTTTCTTAAGGAAGCGTTCGAGTCTAGATATGTCTCCACTGCAGTTGAATGAATCTCGGGGCGAGATTCCTTTTTAACGTGGGGATGATGTGACAACTCGGGTGAATCTCTCTCTTGGTTTCTATCTTTTGGTACTTGTGCAATTTTCGGGACGAAAATTCTTTTAACGTGGGGATGATGTGACACCCGGCAAATTCTGGTTAACAACATTGTCTAGATGAAAGTCTACCTTAGCGAGTCACGCGTATATTATACGTAACGAGGGTTAGCTAGATAGCTAGAAAGGACATACGTGCATTGTCTCGGGTTTGAGACAACTTACAAAACGTTTTCTAGTCCGGTTTGGACATCTAGGGACTAATTAACCTGCGGGTTATGAGATGCTTTGACTCCTTGTGTGGGTCGGGTTCTGACTCCTTGTGTGAGTTAACGTGTGATTTCATGATTAGTGAACCTCGGACGTTGGTGAATAACAAACTTATGTGAAAACCATACGTGATTATGTGAACCTAAACCGAACACGTTAATAAAAATTATAAAAAGTGGAGCGTGAGGTTGATTAGGGTCTTAACGCATGGGGTTACACTTGTTACGGTTCGAAATAACGAAAACGTCGAAGGATAACGCGTCGGGAGGCGAAACGAAACAAAAGCGCGCCACCCGGACCTGTGAGCGGCCGCTCACAGGCTCCGAGCGGCCGCTCGATGTTACCTGACGGGTTTAAACCGCCTCAAACTCATATTTAAACATCCTTAACTCCCATGCAGCCCTCATACTCAACCCTAATCGCCCCCTTACTGCCCCACACGAATATTTCACTCAAACAACCTCTGCTAAGGCTCAAGATCATCAATTGGGAGGCTCCAAGGCGCGCGATTGATCGATTGAGAGAGCTAAGGGTATATCTTACGATTTCTTATGCTTTTATCTTGTGTTTTCATTAATAAAAATCATATAATAAGTTTGTCCAGGTCTGAATGAGTTTATAAAACATTAAAGCATGAATCTTTTTGAAGATTAAATGGATTAAACATACTCATAAACGCTTAGTAACATCGTAGGATACTTGTTGCGCAAGTAATTGGTGTTTTGATTCTTAAAGCTTGGATCTTGACATGTTTAATCATAGAATCTGATAAAATAGGTATTAGGAAAGTTGTATGATGATTATTAGGTATTATTGATTGATAATATGCAACTAGGGTTTGATATAATTGATGATATTGTACGATCAGAATCTGGACAGATTCTGAAAGTCGACTTGTAGGGTCTGTTTCGTGGCTTGAAAACAATTGATTTGATCGATTCTTTGCATGATTGTAACGTACATGGTCTTAGCTTTTCATAATGGGCAAAACCATCGAATTTGGACGTCGTTTGAGTCGTTTTTGGAATTTTAATTGATTAGGGGTCATATCAGATTTTCGGATTTGTAAATTGGGTTAACTTTAAATGGTCATAACTTGAGATTTACAAGGAATTAGATTATGAAATTTTTACAGTAGGTCAATACTGGAAAAATAGAGCTTTTCCAAGTGGATTCATCTCGTTTGGATGAATACACAATTTTTAAGAATTTTCCTACTAAACTGACCTGTTGAGGAGATTTTCTGGACCTAGCTGTGTTGTACGAATTTTCATAATTTTTGTGTTTGGAATTGAGACAAAACAAAAATAGGTATTGTCGAGTGAATCCCAAAGTAAATTCAGTAAAAATTTGGGAGGTTAACTCACTGGTTTGCTATTTTAAATAAATTAGTTTTGATGGCGCACAATCTGTCCTGAAAACACAGATTGTGTATTATGTGCTTCTGTGATTAATTGAGGTCTTAGGTGGTATGGAATTGACATGAAACTGAAGTACACTTGTCTGAGACACATACGGAATGTAGAAACTAATTGTAACCAACGTATTCACCAACGGGTTCGTAGGGTTTACTATTGCATGTAGAATCACTAGGCGTCGCATACACACTTTTGAACATTTAAAACGCCTTGGACAAACGAGTTATATGGGTAATGATATTACGCCTATACTCACTGAGCGACACTGTTATTAGGGTGTCGGTAGCATATATTGCTTGCTGTTCGGATTCTTTGCTTGCACGTTAAGGTGAGTTTACGGCCCCTCTTTTAAACTGGTTTCATACTTTCGGGGGAGAAAACATGTGTTAAAACGATTATTTGGTAACTACTGTCATACTATGGGTTTCTATTGTGTACTACACGATCTTTGGAAGTCCCGGGGAGAACCATGAATGTGCGGGTTTGCACAACGGGGAAATGTGAATAGCGCTATTGGGAGTGACCAACCCCGCTCGTCGACTTGGAGGGTCGGCGGGTGCATATTGTCTCAAACAGGAACAACAGGAACAACAGGAACATACATCGGGCATACTTTTGGTATTCGCGTTAGTAATGGTTTTCCAATCGTGGTAGTAACAAAACGTACGCCTAGCTAGCGTATACTGGTTTTCGATTTGTTATAGTATGGACAGGTGGACTTGGTACTTGGATACAAAACCTGTAAACTCACCAGCATTTTTGTGCTGACGTAAACTTTTACATGTTTTCTCAGGTCGCTAAGGTAGCACAATGGAACTAGGGCGCACGCGTATGCACGGCGTCTAGATAGAGTCGCATGGTTTTCATACGTTGAACATTGGTTTAATATTGAATAATTGTTTTGAATAAGCTTCTGCTGTAAACGGGGATTTTAAACATTGTTTTGAAATTGCATTATGTTCATGTTAGACTTGTTTATTGTGATCGTTGGTTTGGATCCTGGTTTGTCATGCGCCTCGCGGTAAAACTCCGCAAGTGGATTTTGAGGGTGTGACACTACTAGCGAGGATTCGTTGTAACCCGCGTGTTACAATTCCGGTGTAGTCGTCAAAGGTTGATTACTAAACCCTCTACGGTTGTTTCTTATTTATTTGTTTATACGCGTTTAACCGAGATCCTGATTGGGAATATTTTATTAATCGGATTAATAAAATTAAATATATATTTATACATATAAATCGGCCTATATTATATATTGTATATAATCGATTTATTAAGAAAATATAAACCGCTTCCGCTGTGTATTAGATATCATGATTCCCAACAGTGGTATCAGAGCCACGATTACGCGCGTATAGATGGTAAAGTTATAATTTTGATCTATGTTTTATTTGTCAAAAAAAATTATTATTTTTTTTTGACAAAAGATCAAAAGCTTTTTGTTGTTCATGGATTGTGATGTGAATCGAGCCCTGTGTATTTTGACCCTTGTCATGGTTGTGTTTGTGATGTTTTATTTTTTTTATTGATTTGTATTTTTATTATGGATATTGGATCCGGTGTAATAGATAGGATTAGAATAGATTTGTTTTATTTGTATTTCAAATTTATTTGTAATCCTACAAGTACAAGATCAAGACGAAGATAAAAAGGCGAACAGGTTCCATGAAGATAGAGATCTCGGGTCAAGTGGGAGTTATATCAAAATAGTTTTGAAACCCTTTTTGACTAGTTCGTTTCGTTTCTGGCTAAAACGAAATGGGCGACCTATTAGGGGCTAGATTTGTTTAATTTTATTATTATGTTTTGTGGTTATGTTTTATTTATTGTAAATAATTTAGATAACCCAAAATAAATAAAATTTTCACAATCATGGCAACGGTTTTATTAAAACAAGTTTTATAAAAACCGAAAAGCATATTCAATAAAAGGAGTTTTATTAATATTAAAACAAGTCCATTCGCGATAATACGACCAACATAGTTAAAATGGGGTATTTAAAACTATACCGTGTCGAGTGTTGAAAGGAGTTTCAATTATCACGAATTATATAAAATTTGGATTTTATTAACTGATTATGTAACTTGCCTCTAGCTACGAGTTATTCAAAAATATTTATGGTAAATATTAAAATAAATCCCAATTTTAAATTGATGTTTTTATGTCACCCTTAACGAGTTAACACTTCATTCTAAAACGAACCAAAATGTTAGTGCTGACCCTGCATCTGGGCGTTGATCGTGAGTGAAGGTAATCATCGCGTTTTCTGTGTAACATAGGCCGGTGTTACAGTTAACAGTAAAGGACCAAACATCGCTTGTTTGACAAGTGGGAATAGTTGGGGTTAAACATACATCGCTCTTAGCGATAACCCCAAATGGAGAGTTGTGTAGTGGACACAATTAACAATCATTGTTTACCTACCTAATCGTACCAGTGGACAGTGCTAAGCTAGTTCACTGTGTATTGATGAATCAGGGTCTCATCCTAATTAATTTTGCTTTTGGGTCATAAGATAAATTAGGATATTTAAAACATAAAATACTAATAAATTAGATTTTGAACTTTGTAGATGTCAACTGAAAACAATTCCACCTCCCAATTCTCTCTCAAGTCCATCTTAGAGAAGGACAAACTTAACCACTCCAACTTCATGGACTGGCACCGCAACTTGAAAATTGTTCTCAAGGCGGAGAACAAGTTGTATGTTCTAGAAACGCCAGTTAGCATTCGTGTGCTAAAAATGAAGGCATATGTTGATCACTTGGCTCTTCTAGAATCCCCCTTGAGCGATGAGTTAGCTGGGATATTATCCTAAACTCATTGCCCAAGTCATATGACCAGTTCATTATGAACTACAATATGAACGGGATGGAAAGGACACTTGCAGAACTGCATCAGATGCTCAAAACTGCTGAGGTGAACATACCTAGCAGGACTGCACCAGTGCTAGTGATCAAGGAGGGTCAAGTTAAGAAACCTAACACCAAGAAAATGGGCAATCACGACAGAGGGAAGGGAAAAGGCAAATCGGTTGCCAATAAGAAACCTCGGAAAGATGCCAAGTGTTTTCATTGTGATGAAACTGGGCACTGGAAGAGGAACTATGCTAAGTATTTAGTTGAGCTGAAGTAAGCTAAGGCTTCAGGAGGAGAGTCCTCAAGTATATATGTTATTGAAATCTTTGCTTTTCCTAGCAAAACATGGGTGTTTGACACAGGATGTGGTTTCCACATTTGTAATGTTTTGCAAGGACTAAGAAATATTAGAAAGCTGAAACAAGGCGACTTGGAGGTCCATGTTGGCAATGGGCAAAGAGTTGCTGTGAAGGCTATAGGAGAATGTGTTCTCTTACTTCCTTCTGGTTTAGAACTTGTTTTGAACAATGTTTATTACATTCCTAGTGTGACTATAAATATTATTTCAGTTTCGGCTTTGCGTGGACAAGGTTTTAATTATCGTTTCAATGGCAAATTTATTTCTGCTTATTTTAACGATGTATTTTACTTTGATGCAAAACCCAACAATGGGATCTATGAGATAGAAGTCCAAAACGATAACATATTATGCAATATCTCCCATAAACGTAATAAGTTGGACTTTAATGATACGTATATGTGGCATTGTTAACTTGGTCACATTAGCGAGAATCGTGTTAAACAACTCAAGACCGAACGAATCCTGGATTCCAACGTTTCAGAGTCGTTTGGAAAATGCGAATCATGCTTGAGTGGAAAGATAACAAAAGCACCTTTTTCAAATGTTGGAGAAAGAGCTAATGATATGTTAGGACTTATATATATACAGATGTATGTGGTCCATTTAGAACAATGTCAAGACATGGAGAAAGATACTTTGTTGCATTTACTGATGATTTCAGTAGATATGGTTATGTTTATCTTATGAAGCATAAACATGAGACTCTTGAAAAGTTCAAGGAGTACCAAAACGAAGTAGAAATTCAGCTGAATAAAACTGTTAAGATGCTTCGATCAGATCGAGGCGGTGAATATCTTAGTCAAGAATTCATCAACCATCTAAAGGATTGTGGAATAGTTTCACAACCCACTCCACCTGGAACACCGCAACATAAGCGTGTGTCTGAGCGGAGAAATCAAACTCTATTAGATATGATTCGATCAATGATGTGTCGAACAAACCTTCCAAAATCGTTTTGGAGTTATGCTTTGGAAACTGCCGCAAGACTTGTGAATATAGCTCCAACGAAGAAGGTTGACAAAACGCCTTATGAGATATGGCATGGAAAGAAACCTAATGTATCCTATCTTAAATTCTGGGGATGTAATGCTTATGTCACTCTAGAATCTTCGGATAAACTAGATCCCAGAGGCGAAAAAGTGGTTTTCGTTGGATACGGTAAGAAGATCGGTTACCTATTCTACCACCCCACTGAAAATAGGATTTTCACTAAACGCAGAGGAACTTTCTTAGAGGAAGAGCTTCTGGCGCGAGGGATTGGAGATAACCATGTGGATCTTGAAGAAATTCGAGAATCACAAGTGACTGAACCAGTTGTTCAGACAGAACTAGAAGTAACTGATCCAGTTGTTGAAGTTGAGCCTGAGAGGACTCAAGAAACAACAGAAACACCAACTGTTCGAAGAAGTATTAGGGATCGTCGTGCACCTGTAAGGTATGAGGATATCTTCATGATTGATGAAGCTGAGTCTGCTACTTACAAAGCTGCAATCTTGGATTCGGAATCTAAGAAATGGCAAGAAGCTTTGAATGCAGAGATGCAATCCATGTATGATAACCAAGTCTGGGATTTGGTTGATCTTCCTGCCGAATGTCAGACTGTAGGAAACAAATGGATCTTCAAGAAGAAGACTGACATGGATGGGAATGTGCAAACCTACAAAGTAAGGCTTGTAGCGAAAGGTTTTACTCAGACTCAAGGAATTGATTATGAGGAAACTTTCTCGCCAGTAGCCATGCTTAAGTCTATTAGAATTCTACTTGCCATTGCTGCATATTATGACTATGAGATATGGCAAATGGATGTCAAAACTGCGTTCCTTAATGGACACTTACTGGAAGATGTCTATATGGTTCAACCTGAAGGTTTTGTCGATCAAAAGAATCCTAATAAGGTGTGCAACCTGAATAAATCCATCTATGGATTAAAGCAAGCGTCTCACAGCTGGAATCTTCGTTTTGATCAGAATATCAAAGAGTTTGGTTTTATCAAGAACGAAGATGAACCATGTGTTTATAAGAAATCTAGTGGGAGCTATATCACTTTTCTCATACTGTATGTAGATGACATACTAATCATAGTAAACAACATCCCTATGCTTAAAGATGTTAAGAACTGGTTGGGTAAATGTTTCGCAATGAAAGATCTTGGTGAAGCCGCTTATATTCTGGGAATAAAGATTTATAGAGGTAGATCAAAGTGGTTATTGGGTTTGAGTCAAAGTACATATATTGATAAGGTCATACGACGCTTCTCAATGCAAGACTCGAAAAAGGGGCACTTGCCCATGGCACAAGGAACCATTCTAAATCGTAAGTAGTGTGCAAACACTGAAGAAGAAAAGAAGAAAATGGAAAGAGTTCCATATGCTTCTGCGATTGGTTCTATCATGTATGCCACGTCATGTACTAGACCTGATGTCTCGTATGCTCTTAGCATGACGAGTAGATATCAACAGAACCCGGGAGAGAGTCACTGGGCTGCAGTGAAGAACATTCTTAAGTACTTGAGAAGGACTCATGACATGTTCTTAATATTTGGAGCACTGGATGAGGAGCTGTCAGTTAAGTGTTATACTGATGCAAGCCTCCAAACTGATCATGATGATTCAAGGTCACAAACGGGATATGTTTTCATTCTGAATGGTGGGGCTGTTACTTGGAACAGCTCTAAGCAAAGTATGGTTGCTTAATCCACATGTGAATCAGAATACAATGCCGCATCGGATGCTGCAAAGGAGGCTGCCTGGATGAAGAAGTTCATTGGTGATCTCGATGTTATGCCTAGCATAAAGAAACCAATCGAGATACTGTGTGACAACATAGGTGCCATTGCTCTTGCAAAGGAACCAAGGTCACATCAGACCACAAGGCATATACTCAAGAAATTCCACTATATTAGAGAGATAATAGGACGTGGAGACATTGTAATAAACAAAGTTCATACAGATCTGAATCTGGTTGACCCCTTTACTAAGCCTTTACCTCAAGTTAAACATGAGGAGCATGCTGGAAAGATAGGGCTTAGAGTTGCTAGACAGTGGGCATGATCTGTAGTTAGTATTGGTGTTTTATTTTGAACTATAACAGTTACATTGAATATTTATTTAATTTAATGGGTTAAATTCAAATTTAAATATTTTGTGACTATGTTCATTATTTGTATGTTTAAATCCTTGAATAAGAGTATTCTAAATATCCGTAGTCGATCAAATTACATGGGAATGAATTTGAATGTAAGACTATTGTGAATTGAGATGGTTGTATTCATGAGATGAATAACTCAAGGGTTTGAGAATCATAATTCCATATATCATTAGGGAATGATATTGGATGTAACTCGCTTCAAAACGATCTCCGGGGATCTGTGTCATGAGATGTTTTGAAATTGATATGTTCAATCTGTCCTTTTTCCTAAGGCACATATTAAACTACATTGATCAAGGACTATCTTTGATGTTATCTAACACTGTCCTAAAACATGGGTAGCAATAAGGGTAGCGTTGGGAGAAATCCAAGATTAAGTGGGAGTTGTATGATGCTGATGGAATTCTGTACTTCTATAGGATTAGAAGTCTAGACATTCTGGCGCCCTCGTAAAGTCAAACTGGTATAAACGCGTGGCCACGCTCGGACTAAGGTGGTTCGTTAGACCACTTTGAATTAAAGACGAGAATAGAGAATGGTTGATCACTATATAAGAATGAATGATCCATGTCTTATGATCAACGGATGTCTATACAGAAGGGACTTATTGATAGAATTATCAGGGCTATAGTATTTGGTTAAGTAAAGCGTTACTTGAACTCAAAGAACTAGTTGACGACTGTAAAGTGTCATACTGGTTTGGGTGCAATGCGATGCAGCTAGGCGTCCAACTCTGCACACGTTGACTCATTTAATTAAAATCGTCTAAGTGGGAGATTGTTGGATATAGTGTATGTCCGATGTAATTAAAAGTCGAGGTCAACGTAACCCGACCCGGTACGATCCGAAGAGTTACACGTTGGTACACGAATCAGATAAGTTCATGTGTCGGTGGATTATTATCTACGAAATAATAATATTTTAGACTTTAGGGACTTGATATTAATTATATTAATATTAAGGAATATTATGATATTATTCAAGGGGGCTTAGTGTTAGTTGTTGTTTTTTAAAAGGATGGTTAAGGTGTAAACCCTAGGTGCAACCTTTCCTAGCAAAACAATTCCCTTGCTCCCCAAGAAAAGATATTGTGGCCATCACACAAAGAAGAAGGGCCGCCGCCCTTGTTGCTTTGTTTCGGCCAAACCACCACACCGCCGCCATCCCTTCTTGCAAAGTGTTGCTTCCCGGTTGGTTCGTGCTCGGTTGTGAACTTCTTACTAGCGAGGATTCGTTGTAACCTGCATGTTACAATTCCGGTGTAGTCGTCAAAGGTTGATTACTAAACCCTCTATGGTTGTTTCTTATTTATTTGTTTATACGCGTTTAACCGAGATCCTGATTGGGAATATTTTATTAATTGGATTAATAAAATTAAATATATATTTATACATATAAATCGGCCTATATTATATATTGTATATAATCGATTTATTAAGAAAATATAAACCGCTTCTGCTGTGTATTAGATATCATGATTCCCAACATACCCAACACGTCCATATAAATCGGCCTATATTATATGTTGTTGTTGTTGTTGTTGTTGTTGTTGTTGTTGTTGTTGTTGTTGTTGTTGTTGTTGTTGTTGTTGTTGTTGTTGTTGTTGTTGTTGTTGTTGTTGTTGTTGTTGTTGTTGTTGTTGTTGTTGTTGTTGTTGTTGTTGTTGTTGTTGTTGTTGTTGTTGTTGTTGTTGTTGTTGTTGTTGTTGTTGTTGTTGTTGTTGTTGTTGTTGTTGTTGTTGTTGTTGTTGTTGTTGTTGTTGTTGTTGTTGTTGTTGTTGTTGTTGTTGTTGTTGTTGTTGTTGTTGTTGTTGTTGTTGTTGTTGTTGTTGTTGTTGTTGTTGTTGTTGTTGTTGTTGTTGTTGTTGTTGTTGTTGTTGTTGTTGTTGTTGTTGTTGTTGTTGTTGTTGTTGTTGTTGTTGTTGTTGTTGTTGTTGTTGTTGTTGTTGTTGTTGTTGTTGTTGTTGTTGTTGTTGTTGTTGTTGTTGTTGTTGTTGTTGTTGTTGTTGTTGTTGTTGTTGTTGTTGTTGTTGTTGTTGTTGTTGTTGTTGTTGTTGTTGTTGTTGTTGTTGTTGCTGTTGTTGTTGTTGTTGTTGTTGCTGTTGTTGTTGCTGTTGTTGTTGCTGTTGTTGTTGCTGTTGTTGTTGCTGTTGTTGTTGTTGCTGTTGTTGTTGCTGTTGTTGCTGTTGTTGCTGTTGTTGCTGTTGTTGTTGTTGTTTATGTTGTTGTTGTTGTTTTTGTTGTTGTTGTTGTTGTTGTTGTTGTTGTTGTTGTTGTTGTTGTAACACCCCAACCGATGGCGGAATCATCGAGGTGCCACGTAGTGACGATTGTTCAAAATCTCATGGTACTAAAATGTAAATATTTGATTATTGAATATTGTTTTACAACATATGAAAATAAATACATGACAACGAAAATAGAGATATTTGATTTATTTAATCTAAGTCCAAAGTCCTATGTGAAGCGTCAAGCAGCTTATCCTGAAACGTGCATGAAATAAATTTTGTCAACATATGATGTTGGTGAGTACTACCTATCTTTGTACATATAGTATAAGTTTGGAAAGTAGTAAATTCATGTGTCTAGCATCACTAAGGCATTATGTAAACACATAAATAAACAAACAAGACAAAGATCAAATGTAAAGTTGATAAGATGAAATTGATAATGAGCACCCTAACACGTGTCAAGTCTAAAAGAGCACCATAACATAAGTTATGTCTAAATGAGCACCGTAACATAAGTTACGTCTATATGTAAAGAGCACCATAACATAAGTTATGTCTAGTTGTACGATTTTGTATGTAAGCTACGTTCATGTTCAAACATAAAGCACAAAGATAAACAAGACACGTATATGAATTGTAAATGAAGAAAGTGTATGTGTAACTGAATGTGAAAGTTTTGGATACTTGTGCATGAATCACCCCAAAAGTGTAAAAACGAAAAAGGGGATAAGTAATACTCACATTAGCAATGTCACACCCTCAAAATCCACTTGCGGAGTTTTACCGCGAGGCGTATGACAAACCAGGATCCAAACCAACGATCACAATAAACAAGTCTAAATGAACATATGCAATTTAAGAAAACATAGTTTAAAATCCCCAATTACAGCGGAAGCTTATACAAAACATAATCCAAAATAAACCAAGTGTTCAACGTTTGAAAACCATGCAATCCTAACTAGACGCCGTGCAGACGCGTGCGCCCTAGTTCCATTGTGCTACCTTAGCGACCTGAGAAAACATGTAAAAGTTTACGTCAGCACAAAAATGCTGGTGAGTTTACAGGTTTTGTAATCACAGTACCAAGTTCAACCTGTCCATACTATAACAAATCGAAAACCCAAGTACGCTAGCTAGGCGTATGTTTTGTTACCACTACGATTGGAAAACCATTACTAACTCGCAAACCAGATGTCGTGCCTGATGTAGTAACCTGTTGTTCCTGTTTGAGACAATATGCACCCGCCAACCCTCCAAGTCGACGAGCGGGGTTGGTCACTCCCAATAGCGCTATTCACATTTCCCCGTTGTGCTAACCCGCACATTCATGGTTCCCCCCGGGACTTCCAAAGATCGTATAGTAAACCATAGAAACCCATAGTATGACAGTAGTTACCAAACATAAGTTTTAACACATGTTTTCTCCCCCGAAAAGCGAAACCAGTTAAAAGAGGGGCCGTAAACTCACCTTAAGTTGCGTTACTTCGTAATACGAATAAACTCAGCAGCTATGCTAGTCCCGTAAAGCGGCGACCTAACATATGACAGTTACAAGTACTTAGACTAATAACCCGCAGGTTAATTAGTCCCTAGATGTCCAGACCATAACCAAGTTCGTTTGAAAACACCGTGACTGTTAAATTAACCCAAAGTACAAGACTCGACATCCCATTGGTGACCCGAGACTCCCCGTGTTATGTTTACGCTCTCAAACATACAATCATGCAATCACACTTAACATACGTTAACGTCCAACAAGTTATAGCACGTAGTTCACGTATCACATAATTACATCCAAACATATGTTACCAAGTTATTAGATATGTTACGGGGTTCCTAGAATGTTCCTAGATGTCAAATCGGGTCTCGGAATGCTAATTTACACTTACAGCAGCAGTACACGCGATTAGGAAAAGCCAACTAGCATTTAGGTTGGTCAACAGGCATTTAGGAAGGCTAATCGCATATAATATAGGCGATTAGTGGTCATAAGACATGTATTTACTAGCAATTAGGTCATAAGACATGTATCTACTAGCAATTAGGTCATAATACATGTATTTCAGGACTTAACTAGCATTTAGGATCACAATTGCATGTAATAGAGGCATTTAGCCCCCAATCGCATGATATATAGGCGATTAGGGCATCCCTACTGGCGATTGGTCTCCTAATCGCCTATAACATAGGCGATTAGGGTTGCTAATCGCCAGTAACCCAACTGTTCGGTTTTTCGCGCGTTTAACACTCCAAATCAGATCCAAAACGCGTGTAATCATCCAATATCAATCCAACAACTATACCAAACATGTTTAAACCAAAATCCTTCGTTTAGCCTCGTATTATCAGCCCTGCATGCAACCATGTAATCCAAACAAAATACACATAGCATGAAACATCACATTAACATGCATAACTATAACCCTAATGAACAATTACTCAGATTTCATCATCATGCCATCATTATTAATCTGAAACTAACCTAATAACATGTAATCATCCATCTTGAATCATAAAAACCCTAGCTTTTGATTGAAAACCCACATACATCATGCATGCTACTAAGAATCCAATTAACAATGATTATTAACGATTTTCAGAAGACTCATACGTTTTAAAACAGGTCTGGACCGTTAGGGATTTAATAAAAACATTTATAAAGATTTCATGGATGAGAATCACACCTTAGATTGTGATAGTTTGATGAAATAAGCTTGAAACCTTGTGTTTTGATCCAAAATCACGTTCCAGAGGTTGTGTGTGTGTTGGGGCGGGTTATGGGACGACTAGGGTTGTTATTATGAAGTTTAGGAGGTCAAGCATTGTATTTATAGTCGTTTTTAGTCGTCCAGCACGTAACACGCGATTGTGCAGCATTTACACGCGATTAGCATTGCTAATCGCATGACATTCATGCATTTAGGGGCTAATCGCCCCCTGTAGCATGCGATTAGCATGCTACTCGCCTCCCAAGAGGCCCAATCGCCTCCCTTATAGGCGATTAGCCAACCCTAATCGCCTATAGGGGTTGGTTCCGTGTATTTTGCGCGTTAAACCCCGTTTTAACATATGTTAACACATTTTCACATACCGACAAGTCACATAATGATTTTAAACACATAACACTTGCAAACAAACATATTCACACTCGTTCACCAATTCCCGGGACTCGAGACTTGTATGTTCCGTATGACCTGACGATTCTACGAATCGTCACCATTTGTACACTTGGTTAAGGACTGACATCTAATGAACCTCTAGACTAACATCCGATGATCCTCTATACTAAACTGATAGTTCCCGAACCATAACACGACTTAACTAACCCAGTTAAGTACAATATACGCGTGACTCGCTAAGGAAGACTTTCATCTAGACAACGTTGTTAACCAGAATTTGTCGGGTGTCACATCATCCCCACGTTAAAAGAATTTTCGTCCCGAAAATTGCACAGTACCCAAAAGGAATAACAAAAGAAACAGACAAAAGATAGAAACCAAGAGAGAGATTTACCCGAGTTGTCACATCATCCCCACGTTAAAAAGGAATCTCACCCCGAGATTCATTCAGCTGCAGTGGAGACATATCTCGATTCGAATGCTTCCTTAGGAAAGAGATGAGGATACTTAGACTTCATCTGATCCTCCCATTCCCAAGTGTACTCTGGTCCCCGGTTCGAGTTCCAGCGAACCTTCACAATGCGAATCTTGCTATGACGTAGGCTACGAATCTTGTAATCAAGAATCTCAACAGGTTCCTCCACAATCCGAAGACGATCGTCAACCTTTATCTCTTCCAGTGGAACAATAAGAGACTCGTCAGCCAGACACTTCTTTAAGTTGGACACATGGAAGACGTTATGTACGTTACCGAGCTCCGTCGGTAAATCAAGACGATATGCCACCGGTCCAATCCGTTCCAGGATCGTAAATGGACCGACATACCGAGGGTTGAGTTTGCCACGCTTCCCAAAGCGTATGACGCCCTTCCATGGTGAAACTTTTAGAAGTACTTTGTCATCAACTTGGAATTCCAATGGTTTGCGACGCTGGTCGGCATAACTCTTTTGCCGATCCCGTGCCGCTGCCAACCAGTTACGAATTTGTACGATCTTTTCCGAAGTTTCGTACACTAGTTCAGGCCCAGTGAGTTGACTCTCACCCACCTCAGCCCAACAAAGAGGAGAATGGCATTTCCGCCCGTACAGTGCCTCGAACGGAGCTGCCTTGATACTCGTGTGATAACTGTTGTTGTAAGAGAATTCTACTAACGGTAGATGAGCTTCCCAACCCTTGCCAAAATCGATCACACATGCCCGCAGCATGTCTTTCAAGGTTTGAATCGTACGTTCACTTTGACCGTCAGTCTGTGGGTGATAAGCTGTACTCATGTCTAGTTGGGTACCCAAAGCCTTGTGCAAAGACTTCCAGAAGTGAGAAGTAAAGTGGGAATCACGATCCGAGATAATAGAAACCGGCACCCCGTGCTTAGAAACAACTTCCTTCAGATAAAGACGAGCCAAACGATCCATGGTGTCGGTCTCCTTAATAGCGAGAAAATGGGCAGATTTCGTCAACCGATCAACAATCACCCATATCTTATCATTCCCGCTTGGTGACTTAGGAAGTTGTGTGACAAAATCCATTGTAATTCGTTCCCATTTCCACTCCGGAATTTCAGGTTGTTGCAAGAGACCCGACGGTTTCTGGTATTCCACTTTGACCTTAGCACAGGTCAAGCATTTGCTCACGTATGAGGCTATATCCGACCTCATGTTTGGCCACCAGTAAAGCACCTTCAGATCTTGGTACATCTTATCCGAACCAGGATGAATAGAATACCGGGACTTATGAGCCTCATCTAAGACAAGCTCCCGAAGTCCCCCGAATAAAGGAACCCATATGCGTTCTGCGAAGTAGTGCAGGCCATCAGGCCTTCGCTCGAGGTGCTTGTCGGCACCGTGCATAGTCTCAGCCTTAAGGTTTTCCTCCTTCAAAGCTTCTAACTGAGCAGAACGGAGTTGATCAGGTAGAGATGAATGAATGGTGAGTTGCAACGCCCGAACGCGACGAGGTTTAATTGATTCCTTCCTGCTCAAGGCGTCTGCTACCACATTCGCCTTGCCAGGATGGTACTTAATGGCACAATCATAGTCATTCAGAAGTTCAATCCAACGGCGTTGTCGTATGTTCAAATGTTGTTGGTCGAAAATATGTTGAAGACTCTTGTGATCGGTGTAGATGGTGCATTTGGTACCGTACAAGTAATGTCTCCAAATTTTCAACGCGAAAACCACTGCACCCAACT
The DNA here is from genome assembly GCA_030844895.1 of Ambrosia x helenae. Taxonomy (NCBI): domain Eukaryota; kingdom Viridiplantae; phylum Streptophyta; class Magnoliopsida; order Asterales; family Asteraceae; genus Ambrosia; species Ambrosia x helenae. The sequence goes on along the minus strand of CM061231.1, from coordinate 103,631,757 downwards.
CCAAGTCATGGGTGGTGTAGTTCTTTTCGTGCACCTTGAGTTGACGAGAAGCATACGCAATCACTTTCTCGCGTTGCATCAACACGCAACCGAGACCATGAATAGAAGCATCACATTAAACAACGAAATCATCAGGGCCTTCAGGTAAGGACAAAATAGGAGCAGAACAAAGTTTAGACTTCAGTTCTTGAAATGTCGACTCTTGTGGTTCACCCCAGTCGAATTTTCTATCCTTCTGAGTAAGAGTGGTCAGGGGTTGAGCAATCTTCGAGAACCCCATAATGAAACGACGATAATAGCCCGCAAGGCCTAGAAATTGCCGCACCTCGGTTGGCGTCTTTGGTGCTCCCCAGTCCTTGATCGCTTCGATCTTAGCTGGATCGACATGAATTCCTAGTTCATTAACCACATGTCCTAGGAACTGAACTTCGTGTAACCAAAAGTCACACTTTGAGAACTTAGCGTAAAGTTGTTCCCGTCGCAAGAGTTCCAAAACCAAACGCAGGTGTTCCTCGTGTTCGGTCTTGTTCTTGGAGTAAATCAGAATATCATCAATAAACACAATGACGAACTTATCAAGATATGGTTTGCAAACGCGGTTCATCAAATCCATGAAAACCGCCGGTGCGTTCGTGAGACTGAAAGGCATGACCAAGAATTCGAAATGGCCATAACGTGTACGAAAGGCAGTCTTTGCAATGTCAGCTTCCCTTACGCGCAACTGGTGATAACCGGACCTCAAATCAATTTTGGAGTAGTAACTAGAACCCTGGAGTTGGTCGAATAGATCATCAATACGTGGAATAGGATAACGGTTCTTGATGGTCAATTTGTTCAATTCTCTGTAATCCACACACAATCGAAAACTTCCATCTTTCTTCTTAACGAATAGAATCGGGGCTCCCCAAGGGGAAGAACTTGGTCTGATGAAACCCTTGTCCAAGAGTTCCTGTAACTAACTAGACAATTCCTGCATCTCAGGAGGTGCAAGACGGTAGGGGGCCCGAGCAATAGGAGCAGCCCCTGGTACAAGATCAATACCGAACTCAACCTGACGATGGGGAGGAAGACCAGATAAATCATCAGGAAATACATCAGGAAACTCGCGTACAACAGGAATATCGTCGATCTTCTTCTCATCGCTAGAGGAAACAGATAAGAGTGCCAAAACGGCCGAGTGACCCTTCCGAAGATACTTAAGGGCTTTCATGCTAGAGATGAGATTTAGCGGAACACCACCCTTGATACCGTACACCGAAAGGAATTCGCCATCAGGGAGAGGAATCCGAATGATCTTGTCGTAACAAACAATCTCCGCGCGATACAAGGACAACCAATCCATGCCTACAACAACGTCAAAACTACCCAAAGGTACCGGCATAAGGTCGATGGGGAACGACAAACCCGACAACTCTAGTTGACACTCCCGAAAGATACAAGTAGCTTCAATCTTTTTACCGTCAGCCAACTCAATAATATACTTAGTCTCTAATGGTACGGGTACTACATCTAGCAGTCGACTAACTTCCATAGATATAAAACTCTTATTGGCACCGGAATCAAATAAAACACTAACAGAGCGATTATTGAGAAGGAACGTACCGGTAACTGTGTCAGGATCCTGTCTAGCCTCCGCGGCTCCAATGACGAAGGCACGTGCATTTCTGCCGCCGCCCCCGTTGTTCCCGTTACCGTTGTTCCCGCCCTGCTTCAGTTTCGGACAATCCTTCTTGTAATGCCCAGTCTCGCCACAGTTGTAACATCCTTGTCTTCCCGCAGTTCCTTGAGCAGCAGGAGCCGGGGTGTTGCTTGGGGCCTGGGTCGATGGAAGTGTAGCCCGACAATCTTTAGCAAAATGCCCAAATCGCTGGCAGCGATGGCAACGATTACTGTCGCAGTTCCCTTGATGATGACGTCCAAACTTGTTACATTTAGGTAGTTTCCCCACATAACCACCCTGTTTGTTACCAGAAGAAGAAGAACCCCCGCTATCGAATCTCTTACCCTGTTGTGCTGGTGCAGATCCTTTCCCTTCATTATCCCACTTGCGCTTGTTATTCTCCGGGGCCTTGACAGTCGAACCCTTAGCAGGTAAGATACCCTCATTCATCTTCAAGTTGGTCATCCTATGAGCCGATCGGACCACCTCTGAGTACGTAGGATGATTTCCCGCAGCCACCAACCCTGCGATTTCTGGCACTAACCCCGAGATATAGTGCTCGATCCTCCTATATTCTGGCACATGTAGATCAGGACACAGCACTGCCAACTCATTACGCCTTACCGTATACTTCTCAATTTCGGACCCAGACATCTTGAGGTTCCACACCTCGTGCTCTAACTTCTGCACTTCTTCCCTTGGACAGTATTCTCGCTTCAGCAGTTGGACGAAATTCTCCCAAGGCATAGCATATGCTTCCCCGATGCCCATATTCTGGGTGATGTTGTTCCACCAGGTCAAAGCAATATCCTGGAATAACGCAGCAGCATACTTGACTCGGTCCTCTGGGAGACAGTTACACATCAGAAACACTGACCCCACCTTTTCCAACCACCTGAGTAAGCTCACCGCACCCTCGGTGCCAGAGAATTCCTGGGGCTTACAGTCCCGAAACATCTTGTAGGTACACATGGGTGGGGGTGGGTTAACAGGACCACCTGAAATGAAATGCATGAGAACTACGAAGAATGTAAACGAAGTTTGCCAACAAGGCAAAAGTGGATAAGTCAACTTACCGCCACCATTGTGCCCTAGCTGAAAGGCAGCTTGCAGCAAGTTGTTCAGATCATCCTATGATAGGTTAACACCTCCACGACCACCAGCACCACCGCGACCACCACCACGACCACCATTTCGACCACCTCCACGTCCTCCTCGTACTCCAGACATGATTCTGACAGAAAGAACGAGAAAATTTAGTTTCGCAGCTAATGACAACCACTAGCGTTCACAAGATCAAAGCTAGATCCAATCCAGGACTATCCCTTCAAACCTAGAGCTCACTAGGGCTTCCATGCATTTCGGTTTATGATTTTGTGTGCACCCAAAATGATAAACCGCTCTACATGGTCCTCCAAGTGTTCTCTTAGTTCGAAGTTCAAATCACCGAACATAGACTCTTAGCTATACACCGTAATACTACGATAGTTTATGGCAAGTGTTTCTATTGGAGTATGAAAGGGAGATGCCCGAGCCTTGGACAAATCTCAAGAGTACACGACTTACTCCAATATACTACACTGCCTAGAAAGTAAGTAACCTGACTTAGGATGGAACGGATGATGTAACATAGAAAGGTCAGATGATTTAGAGACACCCCGACAGCCCATACGTAATCCATCAAAATGTTTAATATTATGTGATCGTCTAGTGTGTGCGACTCGGCTATAGACTAGACTCTACATGCAGTCCTAGTTCACTATAACCATTGGCTCTGATACCAATCTGTCACACCCTCAAAATCCACTTGCGGAGTTTTACCGCGAGGCGTATGACAAACCAGGATCCAAACCAACGATCACAATAAACAAGTCTAAATGAACATATGCAATTTAAGAAAACATAGTTTAAAATCCCCAATTACAGCGGAAGCTTATTCAAAACATAATCCAAAATAAACCAAGTGTTCAACGTTTGAAAACCATGCAATCCTAACTAGACGCCGTGCAGACGCGTGCGCCCTAGTTCCATTGTGCTACCTTAGCGACCTGAGAAAACATGTAAAAGTTTACGTCAGCACAAAAATGCTGGTGAGTTTACAGGTTTTGTAATCACAGTACCAAGTTCAACCTGTCCATACTATAACAAATCGAAAACCCAAGTACGCTAGCTAGGCGTATGTTTTGTTACCACTACGATTGGAAAACCATTACTAACTCGCAAACCAGATGTCGTGCCCGATGTAGTAACCTGTTGTTCCTGTTTGAGACAATATGCACCCGCCGACCCTCCAAGTCGACGAGCGGGGTTGGTCACTCCCAATAGCGCTATTCACATTTCCCCGTTGTGCTAACCCGCACATTCATGGTTCCCCCCGGGACTTCCAAAGATCGTATAGTAAACCATAGAAACCCATAGTATGACAGTAGTTGCCAAACATAAGTTTTAACACATGTTTTCTCCCCCGAAAAGCGAAACCAGTTAAAAGAGGGGCCGTAAACTCACCTTAAGTTGCGTTACTTCGTAATACGAATAAACTCAGCAGCTATGCTAGTCCCGTAAAGCGGCGACCTAACATATGACAGTTACAAGTACTTAGACTAATAACCCGCAGGTTAATTAGTCCCTAGATGTCCAGACCATAACCAAGTTCGTTTGAAAACACCGTGACTGTTAAATTAACCCAAAGTACAAGACTCGACATCCCATTGGTGACCCGAGACTCCCCGTGTTATGTTTACGCTCTCAAACATACAATCATGCAATCACACTTAACATACGTTAACGTCCAACAAGTCATAGCACGTAGTTCACGTATCACATAATTACATCCAAACATATGTTACCAAGTTATTAGATATGTTACGGGGTTCCTAGCATGTTCCTAGATGTCAAATCGGGTCTCGGAATGCTAATTTACACTTACAGCAGCAGTACACGCGATTAGGAAAAGCCAACTAGCATTTAGGTTGGTCAACAGGCATTTAGGAAGGCTAATCGCATATAATATAGGCGATTAGTGGTCATAAGACATGTATTTACTAGCAATTAGGTCATAAGACATGTATCTACTAGCAATTAGGTCATAAGACATGTATTTCAGGACTTAACTAGCATTTAGGATCACAATTGCATGTAATAGAGGCATTTAGCCCCCAATCGCATGATATATAGGCGATTAGGGCATCCCTACTGGCGATTCGTCTCCTAATCGCCTATAACATAGGCGATTAGGGTTGCTAATCGCCAGTAACCCAGCTGTTCCGGTTTTTCGCGCGTTTAACACTCCAAATCAGATCCAGAATGCGTGTAATCATCCAATATCAATCCAACAACTATACCAAACATGTTTAAACCAAAATCCTTCGTTTAGCCTCGTATTATCAGCCCTGCATGCAACCATGTAATCCAAACACAATACACATAGCATGAAACATCACATTAACATGCATAACTATAACCCTAATGAACAATTACTCAGATTTCATCATCATGCCATCATTATTAATCTGAAACTAACCTAATAACATGTAATCATCCATCTTGAATCATAAAAACCCTAGCTTTTGATTGAAAACCCACATACATCATGCATGCTACTAAGAATCCAATTAACAATGATTATTAACGATTTTCAGAAGACTCATACGTTTTAAAACAGGTCTGGACCGTTAGGGATTTAATAAAAACGTTTATAAAGATTTCATAATTGAGAATCACACCTTAGATTGTGATAGTTTGATGAAATAAGCTTGAAACCTTGTGTTTTGATCCAAAATCACGTTCCAGAGGTTGTGTGTGTGTTGGGGTGGGTTATGGGACGACTAGGGTTGTTATTATGAAGTTTAGGAGGTCAAGCATTGTATTTATAGTCGTTTTTAGTCGTCCAGCACGTAACACGCGATTGTGCAGCATTTACACGCGATTAGCATTGCTAATCGCATGACATTCATGCATTTAGGGGCTAATCGCCCCCTGTAGCATGCGATTAGCATGCTACTCGCCTCCCAAGAGGCCCAATCGCCTCCCTTATAGGCGATTAGCCAACCCTAATCACCTATAGGGGTTGGTTCCGTGTATTTTGCGCGTTAAACCCGTTTTAACATATGTTAACACATTTTCACATACCGACAAGTCACATAATGATTTTAAACACATAACACTTGCAAACAAACATATTCACACTCGTTCACCAATTCCCGGGACTCGAGACTTGTATGTTCCGTATGACCTGACGATTCTACGAATCGTCACCATTTGTACACTTGGTTAAGGACTGACATCTAATGAACCTCTAGACTAACATCCGATGATCCTCTATACTAAACTGATAGTTCCCGAACCATAACACGACTTAACTAACCCAGTTAAGTACAATATACGCGTGACTCGCTAAGGTAGACTTTCATCTAGACAACGTTGTTAACCAGAATTTGTCGGGTGTCACAAGCAAGGTGGTAAGTCTTGTGGAATTGTATTAGTGCAATCCAACGTTGCCAAGTATCACCCTATGCATAAGGTAACAAATAAGTCTAAGTCTGTCTAGGCTATAAGTATTTTCTAGGGTTTCGAATTGGGGATAAGTATTCGTTTGATTAATAAATTATACGTTTAATAAATAAGAGAAATTTGATAAATAAATAAACAAAAGTCTTTTTGTAAATTTTAAATCAAAGATGGTCACAATATAAAGATTTAAGTGTGAAAATAATTTTTATAAAGTTATTTTCTTATAAATAGAATATTAAATCTATTTATTTCAAATTGTCAAAATATAACCTTAATATTTAAAAATATTAGAATTAAAGAATTTTTTTAAATTAAAAATTGTATTTCTGTTCTAAATGGATAGAAATAATTTATATAAAATTTTGGTGCAAAAATATTGTAAAATGAATTTATTATGATTTATTTATGATTAAAACTAACAAAAATTGATTAAAAATATTAAATACACGATTTTTCTGAAATAAAAATTATTTCAGAAATGTTTATTGATTTATAAACTTAGAATAATTTTTGTGGAATTTTGCAAAGTCGTTTTGATATTTTTATAGAATTTTATAATTATAAACGAATAAACTTGTAATATTTATAATATATATAAAATAAATGATTTTTGGAAATCTAAAAATTGTATGACAAACTTTGCCTCCTGAATATCATAAAATAAATTTCATAGAATTTTAAAGATCACATTTGGTATTTTAAAGCTATTTAAAAAAAGATTATTAGATTAAATATAAAGAAAGGAGTTTAAAAAAAGGTTTTGGGTTGTGGGAATCGAACCTGGGTTCAAACCCGGTTCAAGCATTAACACCCATGATTTCCACCACTGGGCTACACGCCCTTGTTTGTATTTACAACAGAAAACAACATTTAAAAACCCAAGTTTGCAGGTTGTTCTTCCCCAATTCAAAGCCATTGAGCCCTAGTTTTCTAATCCGGATAACCGTGATGATAGAGGCCGATTAACCATAGGGGTTTTGATGCTAAAGGGCCGATTAAAACACAGAGACAAAGAATTAAAACATACCGATCGGATTTCTTCTAATTCGTGAGTCAACAAAAAAAGTCAAACACTTATGGATTCGTAACCAGACTGAACGAGAAAGAGATTTGAAGGTAGGGATATAATTTTTTGGCACATGGAGATGGTTCGGAACATCCCAATTTATACTATGATTTCGTATATGGAAGGTTAGGATGCGTTTGACCAATCTTGGTCAAAAACGCGTTAATTGGTTTTGAAATCGGGTGTTAATAGCTGTAATCAAGGGCATAACAATGGGATTGATTTGTCGGTCAAATCTAATGAGTTAAATTCCATTTAGCTTCAATTATCGTGGTCAAAGAAGTTGACCGAGTCAACCTTCTTGTCTACGTAAAAAGGAAACAGCAAGAAGAAGAAGGAATCAGACGCGAAACAGGGGTTAAATGATTATTGTTTCTAGTTTCAAACACAAGAGGTGTCATGGACCAGTAGTTTGTGTGCGTGTGTTGTGTTGGGCCGGCTCCGGTTCGAGCCACGGCAGCAGCAGAAATGTTCTTTTTTTATAGTGAGGAGGGGAGAGGAGATGGGCCGGATATATGGGCCACTGATGTTGGGCTCCGAAAATCCACAAAGGAAGGGTTTGGGCTTTGTTGGGTTTCAAGGGGTGGGTTTGGTTATGGTTTAGTGATTTAGTTTTTAGTGTTTGATTATTATTATTATGATGATTATTATTATGATTATTATTATTATTATTATTATTATTATTATTATTATTATTATGTATAAAAATAAAAAGAAAAGTGACGGATGTCACAGCATCCCCTACTTTTAGAAACTTCGTCCCGAAGTTATTAGAAACATAGGGTTATGGATGTTCGGGTAAAAATTAAGATAACTGTGGTTTGGAAAATTCAAATGATTTGAATGAGAGGTTTGATAGGTGTGAGTTAAGGATTTTGGATTAGGTTCGTCTCAAATAGTAAGGAGAATAAGAATCTAGTATAACACTAAACTTCAAATTTTAGGAATTCTAAAATGAATGTATGAGTTGATTGACTATAAAAAGACCAATTGAACTACCAAGCAAGTAGGGTTTGTTCCTGGTTCGACTTCAAGTCTCACTTTCGATGCATCATTAGTGTTTATATATAGGGTGTACCGCAGCTAACCCACCACACCTTTGATACATCGAAAGTGTTCTTGACGTCTACCAAGAACTCTAATAGAATTTCACACCACCTTAATGTACCTGTAAATTCATGATTACGTTCCAGACCGGAATCATCAATTTACCTTACATTAGGGTTTTATGTCCTTCTATGATCCTAATCTAACACACATTAAAGCAAATAAGTTCCACAAGAAGATGACACAACAAACACGTTGGGTTACAATGAGACGTTATCAATGAAATGAGGCTATGTAATAATGAGGTCAATTGCATTGGTTTGCAACGACTTGCAAGCATAACAAAATTTACGTATGGGCTACCACTCACCCGAGGAGCCCTTTAAGTGAAATGTTTGTCTGAGTTGAGTGGATAATGTAGTAATTGTCTTTCATAGATCAACATACAAATTGATAATACACACATGCAAGCAAGTGTATAAGTACGGCAACCATTAAGTATAAGTGTTATCTTAGTGGCCTATAGAAATAGTTTACGAGTATCATGAATAATTAAATGTTCAATGGATAGTCAAATTAAGGGAAAAATCAAGTTTCATATAACAAACAATGATGTTTTTAGAAAAGCTCTGTGGGATCAAGTATCAAGTTTTTAGTAGTTTGATTTTCATGGAAATCAAGTCCAAGTGTTTCAAATAAATGTAAGGTAGAGTCTTTAAACTCCTATGATTAAAATAAATGTATCCAAATGTGATAAATTTCCAACCTGCGTTCGTACACAATAGTATGCAAGGAATTTCTAGATGTTATACGCTTATGAGTACGACACAATTGGGTACAAAATGATAATAGGGTTAAGAAAATGAAAACACAAGTATTGAATTCTCGAGTCTTAAGAAGATTCCATCCATGGCTTAGCCAGTGGGATTAGCGTCACCCTGACCGTTTGCTTCGTTGATATTGATATTGAAAGCTCGTCCATGTGCCACATTATTCAATTCAGGGCATCGAGGTCGCATGTGGTTAGGGTCTCCACAATTATAACATGCCCAGCCGTTAGTAATCGGCAGTGGTTCCTAGGCAGCTGTTTGATGATTATCTTGTGTCCTAACCGTTACACGACAAGTAGTGACAAAGTGTCCAAACCTTCCACATCTAGTGCACTGACGACATGGAAGATTTGCATGGTGATGATACTTGCAAGTGTTGCATTGAGGATGGATTCCCGTGTAGGCTTTCTTGATAGGGGGCTGAGTCACAGGATCCACAACAGCATGGTTTTGATTATCGCCCATTCGTTTCTTAGAGTTTGAAGAAGTAGTGGCGGCTTTTGCTAAAACAGTCTTAGATGATTCAACGACATGGGTGGTTTTCTCAGCAGACATCCTGGTGCCCTTCCTTACCAAGCTTCCTTTCCTTACGTGTTTGTCTGTTAAAGTGGCTGCAAGCTGGATAGCTTTTTCCACCGTTGTAGACTTGCTTCCAGTGACTACGTCTTGAATCAGGTCAGGTAATCCCTCGATATATTTCTCGATTGCTCGAGAGACCGGGGTGACCATGTGTGGAACCAATATGCTGAGTTCATGATATCGAGTATTATACGCAAGATTCTCACCACTGTCTTGTTTGAGCTCACGAAACTCATCCTCCAGTTTCCTGATTTCGTTCCTAGGGCAGAATTTGGCGATCATGAGTTCCTTAACCTCAGCCCAAGACAAAGATAATGCAACATCAGCGCCCCGATTGCGCTTTTCGCCATTCCACCAGGATAGCGCCCCCTTTTGAAGGACACTAGTAGCATAGCGAACGCGGAGTTCATCAGGACACTCGCTGTTCACAAAGGTGCTCTCCATACTTTCAAACCATTAGAGGAGGCCAGTAGCACCCTCCTCACCAGTGAATTTTGTTGGGTTGCAGGAGTTAAAGTGTTTGAAAGTGCACCGAAATTGAGTCGTACTCCCTGTGTTGGCACTGTTACTATTCTGAGTTATCTCACTGACAAGGTTTGAGATCACTGCAGCAATTTGCTCAGCGACTAAAGATGCGAGGCGACGATCAGAACGTTGTCCAGGAGCACGAACAGTGCGTTGGCTAGCATCACGAAGCATGCGGCGAGCAGACATCTAAGAGGCAGTCAATGAATAATCATGAGATTAGAAAATGTAAGTGTATAACCGTACAGATGATTATGAAAGTATGAATTTGTAAGCAGTATATGGAAATCATGAAATACAAAATATTGTATATGAAACGAGAGAGTATTATTGAAAAACTTGCATAAAATGCTTGGAGTGCCCTTGTCTAGCTGCAAAGCCCAACAAGAACGTTGACTTTTCAAAGAAATTGAACCCAATGGTGATCAAAGAAGACATGCTTTAGCCTATAAGTGAACACTCACTCCAGGAATCCCCAGGTAAGCATAACAGGTCCGTTATTGGATTTATGTGCTATGCTTGCCTATGCCAGAAAACCCAGTGTACAGGCATCCACCCTTCCAGATTGCACGTGTTCCATCACACTCATTAAAGCTCAACAACTTTGAAGGAGCAAAATAAGAGTAGGCATTATGCCTAAGAGTGTCTTCATGAAAGGTACTGCTCCCGCTCCATGATGATGTAGACTTTCCACTCCTTGTAGGACACCATCTCTATGCACCAGGATGAAAGATGAGGAGAAATGGAGGAGAAGGGAAAGATAGAGGAAGGAAAGTAGAGGGAGATGAGGGGTAGGGTAATTTAGGTAATCTTATGCAAGAAAGTTGAAGTTCGGTTATAGTCTAGGCCATTTTATCTAATAACCTAGTTCCTATAACCATGGCTTTGATACCAATCTGTAACACCCCAACCGATGGAGGAATCATCGAGGTGCCACGTAGTGACGATTGTTCAAAAGCTCATGGTACTAAAATGTAAATATTTGATTATTGAATATTGTTTTACAACATATGAAAATAAATACATGACAACGAAAATAGAGATAATTGATTTATTTAATCTAAGTCCAAAGTCCTATGTGAAGCGTCAAGCAGCTTATCCTGAAACATGCACGAAATAAATTTTGTCAACATATGATGTTGGTGAGTACTACCTATCTTTGTACATATAGTATAAGTTTGGAAAGTAGTACAATTCATGTGTCTAGCATCACTAAGGCATTATGTAAACACATAAGTAAACAAACAAGACAAAGATCAAATGTAAAGTTGATAAGATGAAATTGATAATGAGCACCCTAACACGTGTCAAGTCTAAAAGAGCACCATAACATAAGTTATGTCTAAATGAGCACCGTAACATAAGTTACGTCTATATGTAAAGAGCACCATAACATAAGTTATGTCTAGTTGTACGATTTTGTATGTAAGCTACGTTCATGTTCAAACATAAAGCACAAAGATAAACAAGACACGTATATGAATTGTAAATGAAGAAAGTGTATGTGTAACTGAACGTGAAAGTTTTGGATACTTGTGCATGAATCACCCCAAAAGTGTAAAACGAAAAAGGGGATAAGTAATACTCACATTAGCAAGGTGGTAAGTCTTGTGGAATTGTATTAGTGCAATCCAACGTTTCCAAGTATCACCCTATGCATAAGGTAACAAATAAGTCTAAGTCTATCTAGTCTATAAGTATTTTCTAGAGTTTCGAATTGGGGATAAGTATTCGTTTGATTAATAAATTATACGTTTAATAAATAAGAGAAATTTGATAAATAAATAAACAAAAGTCTTTTTGTAAATTTTAAATCAAAGATGGTCACAATATAAAGTTTTAACTTTGAAAATAATTTTTATAAAGTTATTTTCTTATAAATAGAATACTAAATCTATTTATTTCAAATTGTCAAAATATAACCTTAATATTTAAAAATATTAGAATTAAAGAATTTTTTTTAAATTAAAAATTGTATTTCTATTCTAAATGGATAGAAATAATTTATATAAAATTTTGGTGCAAAAATATTGTAAAATGAATTTATTATGATTTATTTATGATTAAAACTAACAAAAATTGATTAAAAATATTAAATAAACGATTTTTCTGAAATAAAAATTATTTCAGAAATGTTTATTGATTTATAAACTTAGAATTATTTTTGTGGAATTTTACAAAGTCGTTTTGATATTTTTATAGAATTTTATAATTATAAATGAATAAACTTGTAATATTTATAATATATAAAAAATAAATGATTTTTTGAAATCAAAAAATTGTATGACAAACTTTGCCTCCTGAATATCATAAAATAAATTTCATAGAATTTTAAAGATCACATTTGGTATTTTAAAGCTATTTAAAAAAATATTATTAGATTAAATATAAAGAAAGGAGTTTAAAAAAAAGGTTTTGGGTTGTGGGAATCGAACCTGGGTTCAAACCCGGTTCAAGCATTAACACCCATGATTTCCACCACTAGGCTACACGCCCTTGTTTGTATTTACAACATAAAACAACATTTAAAAACCTAAGTCTGCAGGTTGTTCTTCCCCAATTCAAAGCCATCGAGCCCTAATTTTCTAATCTGGATAACCGTGATGATAGAGGCCGATTAACCATAGGGGTTTTGATGCTAAAGGACTGATTAAAACACAGAGACAAAGAATTAAAACATACCGATCGGATTTCTTCTAATTCGTGAGTGAACAAAAAAAAGTCAAACACTTATGGATTCGTAACCAGACTGAACGAGAAAGAGATTTGAAGGTAGGGATATAATTTTTCGGCACATGGAGATGGTTCGGAACATCCCAATTTATACTATGATTTCGTATATGGAAGGTTAGGATGTGTTTGACCAATCTTGGTCAAAAACGCGTTAATTGGTTTTGAAATCGGATGTTAATAGCTGTAATCAAGGGCATAACAATGGGGATTGATTTGTCGGTCAAATCTAATGAGTTAAATTCCATTTAGCTTCAATTATCGTGGTCAAAGAAGTTGACCGAGTCAACCTTCTTGTCTGCGTAAAAAGGAAACAGCAAGAAGAAGAAGGAATCAGACGCGAAACAGGGGTTAAATGATTATTGTTTCTAGTTTCAAACACAAGAGGTGTCATGGACCAGTGGTTTGTGCGCGTGTGTTGTGTTGGGCCGGCTCCGGTTCGAGCCACGGCAGCAGCAGAAATGTTCTTTGTTAGGACAAAGAGGATTGGTGAAACCACTTTTGTAAACCTTAGTCTAATTCACTTCTGTCATTTTTGGCTAAATAGAAGTACTGAATAGAAGACAAGAAACTGCTGATTAGAAGATATGAAGAAGTGCTGAAGTTGCAGAAGTTCTGAAGTCCAAACTAGACAAGTTCACTTCAGAAGTACTGAAGACAAAACTACTCTTCAGTAGTTGTCCTTCATCAGCACTTAGCAGAAGATATTTGCCACCGCCCTTTTGCATCAGTAGTTTGTTGTTTAATATTACTTTTAGCTTTATTTGTTTCTTTCAATGTTGCAACTTGTGCAACTTGTAACTGGACTTTCTGTGCTTGCTTTTTAGGCAAGATACATGCATGTAATCGTCTATAAATAGAAGGCTTCAACCTTCTATTTTAGACATTGATTTTTAAACAGAAAAATCCTTCAAACACTCTCATTGTTATTATTCCATTTCTGTATTTATTGTGAATCTTGCTAAGTATCTAATTCTCATTTACTACTTAGATTCATAATAAATACTTTGTCATTTATCTTGTTTCAAACATCAAGGGGGAGTTACAACTCTGCCTTTGCATAAAAAGTGTTGCTTTAACTTATAACATTCCGCTGTGCTTATAATCTGATTTACTAGGACTTGCTAAACACTTAAGTGTCAAGATAGCAAGTTCTTACTTAGCAAACAAGAGCAAACTGATCCAACAATTGGTATCAGAGCATTGGTTTATCTGATCACATATCAATCTAACAAATTGAGAATCAGACACAAAGCTCTTATTGATATTCAATAAAAAGATCAAAAGTTCACTTTTTATCAATATCCATCACTTAAAAGAGTCATCAGACAAATCTATAACTCTTTAAAAATGGATCCACATAATACTGGTTCTGCCACCAAACCTGCCATGCTTGTGAGAAATGAGTACAATATATGGCAGAAAAGAATGGCACACACCTTGTCACAAACCAACACTGGTTGTTGGAGATCTGTGATATATGGTCCACACAAACCAGTAAACATAAACCTTGAAACAAAAGAAGGGATTCCTAAGGATCCCAAAGACTATACAGATGAAGATTTCCTAAAACTTGAGCTAGATGCTAAGGCATTCTCTATGTTGGCAATGGCTCTCCCAAATGAAATATACTCTGGCCTTTTACATTGTGAAAGTGCCAAAGAACTTTGGGACTGTCTTAAAGAACAGTTTGGAGGAACTGAAGAGGTGATTGCCAACACCAGAGAAATTTTGGCTCAACAATATGAAACATTTGCTTATATTAATGGGGAGACTTTGACACAACAATTTGAAAGATTCTCCTCATTAATCTCTGAGCTAAAGTTAAATGGGCAGACCTATACAACAGTATCTATGTTACATAGATTTTTAAGGTCTCTGCCTGACAAATGGGAAACTTACTCCATTGTCTTAAGATCCTCACCAGATTTTAGCTCCCTCACTCTTACAAAACTCCATGGGAGATTACTCACTTTTGAAAGAGAAATCGATCAAAAGAAAAAATTACAAACTTCTGGTAAAACTGCTGATGACTACCTACCAGGTAGTACAGCACTTTTGGGACAAGATTCACCAACTTGTTCCTATGGATCTTATGACAATATTGACATAACCACTGGGATCTCATCAGAAAGATCTTTCCCAGGTTATGACAATGATGACCAAGGTCAAACTGCTGATAATTATGTTTTATCATGGATGATTTGAAAAATTTTAGCAGTGATGACTTGGAAGAAATGGACATACTTCACCAACTGGCCATGCTAAGCATTAAAACTAACAAGTTTTATAAAAGGTCAGGAAGGAAATTTCCAGGATTGACCAGTAACACAAAAATTGGTTTTGACAAATCTAAACTGAGATGTCACAAGTGTCAGAAGTTGGGACACTTTGCTAGAGAGTGTAGAAGCTCTAGCTTTAACCAATCACAATCTGGAAATAACTATAACCCCAATTATAATAGGAACAATGGAACTCAAGGGAGTGCTCATTTTGTACAGGCACAAGCTCCTCAACAGCAATATATGCCTCAAGTACAATATGTTCAAGTGCCTGCTCAACAGATGCAGAGCCAACAATCAATCCCTCCCTTTCCAGCTGCTCAACTTCCTCCACAGCCTCAACAACCCCCTCAACAAAGCCTCTTTACCTCGGGGTATGTTGACTGGAGCAGTCTCCCATATGACACCACAGAGTGTAATCCTGATGCAGACAACAAAGTGTTTGACATCAACTGGGGAGAACCAGACAATGGCAGAAAGAACTTTGCCTTAATGGCATTTGAAGGCTCTACCTCAAGATCTGCATTGTCTCAGGTATCAAAAGAATCTTTGACAAAACTATGTTCAAACTCTTGCAAAGAAACTTTTGCTCTCATAAGAGAGACAAACGTGCACCTACAAGGCAAAGCCAATGATTTAGAAAGAAAATACACACAGATAAAATGTGATTTGGAAAGAAAACTGTGTGCTAAAACAAAAGAGGTTTCTAAATTAACTGACTCTGCCATTGAAACCCAAGCACAAATCAAAATGATGTTAAATGACCTGGGAGATGTCAGACAAGAGCTTGCTGACACCAGGATCACTTGTGAAAAATGGGTTGAATCTTGTAGGGGGTATCAACTACTGCTAAACAAACAAAGTGCTTCAAATGTGAAGTTTGGCATAGGATACCATCATGTTGAAACACCAACAGATTTTTCTCCCAAAACTACTGAAGATGGGAGAAGAATTGTTTCAAATGAAACTTCTGAAGGGAAAGAATGCACATCTTTCCATGAAAACTTTCTAAATAGAAATCCTGGCATTTTTAAAGAAAGTACTTCAGAAGTATTTACAAAAACTGACAACAAGCCATCAGTAGTTTCATCTACTTCAGGAGTTGAGACCCTGAAAACTACTGATGAGCAAAATCTTTTTACTGTCAGAAATTTGCCTTCAGAACAAAAACAGAAGGCAAAAGCATGTGAAATTTGTGGCCTGTTCAACCACAAAACTGAATTTTGTAGATACAGAAAAGGAATTCAGTTCAATCAAAAATTTAAACAACAGGTTGTGGGAAATCAAATCAGAAATGATTATGAAAAAGTCTTTAAACCCAAGAAACAACCTGAAAACACCTTTTCTCAGAAAAAGATAATATCTCAACCAAAATCTTTTTCTCAAAATTCCTTATCAGTAGTTAGACCAGACTCATCAGCAGTTTCACAAACTGCTGAGATTCAAAATCTAAAGAACATGGTAGAACTATTGATGACCAAGGTTGATGGTGGTCCTAAAAAGGATACCACCATAGTTCTTCATGAAAAACCCATTGCCAAAAAGACATGGATTTCTCAACCTGGTCAAAAACAAACTGTAACTGTTCCCAAGAGCAAACCCAAAGCCAAACAGGCTTGGGTTTCCAAATCTAACTAATTTGCTTTTATGTGCAGAGAGTTTCCAGGGGCTTAAACAGCATATGGTATGTTGATAGTGGAGGCTCTATGCACATGACTGGATGCAGATACCTGATAAACAACTTTATCAGCCAAAGAGAAGGATCTGTGTCCTTTGGGAACAATGCCAAGGGATATGTGCTAGGACATGGCAATGTCTCCTCTGGCAAAATACAGTTTGACAAGGTCAATCTGGTGGAGAACCTTGAATACAACTTGCTGAGTGTGTCACAAATGTGTGATAAAGGATATTCTTCCTTTTTCACAAAGACAGCTTGCAAGATCATCTCACCAGAAGGCCAGAAGTTGATTGAGAAGATTATAGAAGATCATACTTTGCTGATTGCCAAAAGATGTGGCAATGTCTATGCAGTGGACATTGAAAAAGACAAAGTATTGAACAACACTGCCTGTTTCTTCTCAAGGGCATCAACTTCAGAAACAGATCTCTGGCACAGGAGACTTGGCCATGTGAACTTTAAAACCATAAATAAAGTCACAAAAATGGGCTTGGTCAGAGGTCTACCTTTGAAAGTATACCAGTGTCAAGAACACTGTGTATCCTGTTTAAAGGGAAAACAGCATAAGTCCTCCTATAAGTCTATTGAAGAATCAAAAACAACTGCATGTCTTCAACTACTCCATATGGACTTATTTGGGCCTGTCAAGATTATGAGCCTTGGTAAAAAGAAGTACTGCTTAGTCATCATTGATGACTACTCAAGATTCACATGGGTATTCTTCTTATTTTCCAAGGATGAGGCTGCTGAAATCATCAAGTTCTTCATTCTACAAGTAGAGAAACAATATTCTCTATCTGTCAAAACCATTAGAAGTGACAATGGGACAGAGTTCAGGAACAAAACTCTGGATGAATTCTGTTTGTCTAAAGGGATTATTAGACAATATAGTGTTCCTAGAACTCCTGAACAAAATGGTGTAGTAGAAAGGAAGAACAGAACACTGATAGAAGGAGCAAGAACAATGTTAGCTGATTCTGGACTGCCATTGTACTTTTGGGCAGAAGCAGTTAACACAGCATGTTATGTTCAGAATAGAGTTCTTGTGGTCAAGAGACATTCCAAGACTGCCTATGAAGTTCTTCATGGCATGAAGCCCCTTATCTCCTTTTTCAGGGCTTTTGGGTGTCAATGTTTCATCTTGAACATCAAGGAATCTATCTCAAAGTTTGCTGCCAAAGTTGACTCAGGTTACTTTCTTGGTTACTCTTCAACTAGAAAAGCCTACAAGGTTTTTAATTCTCACACCAAGATAGTAGAAGAAACATTGAATGTCAAGTTCAATGAGTCAAAACACACTCTTATTCCAGCACATCCTGCTGAACTCTTTGACCTTGACAACTTCCACTTTGGACCTGAAAAGGCTGTTACTTCTTCCAAACCTACTTATTATGGTGATCAAAGGTTTGAAGATGAGGATCCTGCACCATGGACTCCTCAAACAGTCATTAAGTCAACTACAACACCATCAGAAGTTTTCCAAACTTCTGATCAAACAAATACTGAAGGCCAAACTCAAACATCTGCCTCAGCACCTGCAACTACTGAAGAAGCTGCAACTGCTGAACCAGATATCATAGACCTCAGTAGTTTGTTTGAAGAACCAGAGCCACCTACACCTGTCAGTGGTTTACAACAACTGATTGAACACAGAGATCATCCACTTGACCAAATCATGGGTGATATAGCTACAGGTGTTCTGACCAGAAACCAGCTCTCCAACTTTTGCCTATTCTCAGCCTTTATTTCACAGTTGGAACCAAAGAAGTACCAGGAAGCCCTCAAAGACAACAATTGGGTGCAGGCTATGCAAGATGAACTACTACAGTTCAACAAGCAACAGGTCTGGGAAATCTGTCCCTTACCTCAAAACAAGCAACCAATTGGTACAAGATGGGTTTTCAGGAACAAACAAGATGAAGCTGGTATGATAATCAAGAACAAGGCAAGACTGGTAGTTCAAGGGTACTCTCAAGAAGAGGGAATTGACTATGATGAAACCTTTGCTCCAGTTGCAAGGCTTGAGGCCATCAGGTTATTTCTGGCCTATGCCATTTCCAACAAAATAAAAGTTTATCAAATGGATGTGAAAAGTGCATTTTTATATGGTAAAATCAAGGAGGAGGTGTATGTCTGTCAGCCACCTGGGTTTGAGGATCCTTCTCATCCTGAGTGGGTGTACAGACTAGACAAAGCTCTTTATGGGCTCAAACAGGCTCCAAGAGCCTGGTATGATACACTCTCCACCTTTTTACTCAAAAATAACTTTACAAGAGGTGCCATTGATAAAACACTTTTCATTAAACATGTTGGAAATCATGTCTTACTTGTTCAAATTTATGTTGATGATATCATCTTTGGTTCAACAAACACAAAATTGTGTGATGATTTTAAGAAACTCATGCAATCAAAATTTGAGATGAGTACCATGGGAGAACTGCAGTACTTTCTAGGACTGCAGATCAAACAACAAACAAATGGAACTTTTATACATCAATCAAAATATGTTAAAGAATTATTGAACAAATTTTCTTTAAATGACTGTAAATCATGTTCCACTCCCATGACACCTATCACACAAGTTGAACCTGATGATCAAGGAAAACAGGTTGATCAGACCATGTACAGATGCATGATAGGTTCCCTTTTATACTTAACTGCTTCTAGACCAGATATTATGTTTTCAACATGTGTCTGTGCTAGATATCAATCAGCACCAAGGGAATCACACCTTATTGCAGTCAAAAGAATTTTTAGATATCTGAAAGGAACTCCAACACTGGGAATTTGGTATCCTGCTTCAAGCAATACCAAGTTATCAGCATTTTCAGATAGTGACTATGCAGGGTGTAAAATGACAAGAAAGTCAACATCTGGTGGTTGTCAATTCCTGGGTAACTGTCTAGTGTCATGGCAATCAAAGAAGCAAACATCTGTTGCAACTTCAACTGCTGAAGCTGAATACATTGCAGCTGCAAGTTGTACATCACAGATACAATGGCTCCAATATCAACTTCTTGATTATGGAATCAAAGAGACCAAGACACCTTTGTTTGTAGACAGCAAATCTGCCATTAGCATCATTCAAAATCCGGTACAGTTCTCAAAAACTAAACATATTGAGATCAGGTACCATTTCATAAGAGATTGCTATGAAAAAGGCAAGATTGAGGTGAAGCATGTAGCAACAGCTAATCAAATAGCTGACATCTTCACTAAGCCCCTTGACACATCAACATTTCAGAAGTTAGTTTCCATGCTTGGAATGCTAAATTTGTAAGTGTTTATTTTATTTTTTTTGGCATATCAGTTAGAATCCAAGTTAACACTTGATTCTACCCAACTCTACAGCAAACTTCTACATCAATCACTACTGATATGCATCAAAAATTTATTTTTTCCTTTTTCCACCCCTGATTCCATCCTGTTTACCCTTGGTGGATTTCAGGTTAACCTTTTCCATCTTTTTTCTGGTTTTCACTTACAAATGTCAAAAGTCTGAAACAAAACTTCTGAAAAACAAAAACAGTTTGAGAGAAACTACTGATGAACAAAAATCATCAGTATGGGGATAACTTTTTGAAAAAGTGTGTAACTTCTGATAAAATAAACTTCAGAAGTTATGAACAAAGTATTTATAAAAACATTTCTCATCAGATGTTAAAAGTACTGAAGAGAAAATGGGAACTACTGATGAAGTAATCCTTCATCAGCAGTTTAAGTCAAAAGGGCGAATCTGACTTTTCCCATCATCAGAGGTTTGACCTAATCAGTTTAAAACCTCTGATAAAAGAGATATTTAACCAAAGGCGGTTTTAAAACTTCTAATAAAGAAGATTCAAGCGGTTAAAACTCTAAATAAATACCTTTTCTACACACTTATCCTTTTACACTCACAAAATATCCCTCCTTCTCTCTCAAAACTCTCTCAAAACCTACACCTGAAAATTCACTGTTAGATCAAAATACCCAAACCACAATGGCTTTAGTTCTAAAACAGGGACACAATCAAAGAGCTTTTCTTGAAAAACAAGAAGGCTGGTCCCAATACGATGAGATCATTGATCTTGTCGTCAAATCCCAATACTTTACTGCTCTCACAATTAACCCACCAATTCACACTGAAACTCTGAATGAGTTCTGGGAAAATGCTGAGACGGTTACAATGGGTGGTGAGGTCATTTCCCTCAACTCAAAGATAAAAGGGAAACAACTGACCATCACACCAGCCACACTAGCAACAAGACTGGGTCTGGATGATGTAGCTGCCCCTGACCATGTTGCTAACAAAGATATACATCTAACCATGACTGAGTGTGGTTATCAAGGTACTCTCTCCCATGCAACAATATTCAAAAAATATTTTGAACCAAAATACAAACTTTTGTTTCATTATATAATTATGTGTTTGAGTCCAAAAACAGGGTCATATGACCAGATGCCCTCCACTTTTCAACCAATATTTCATTCCATTGTGAATGAAACTAAATTCAGGGCATCAAAACTGTTTTTTCATGAGTTGGTGTTACATCACAATAATACCAAGAAAAAGTTTTTGTTGTACCCAAGGTTCATTATGCAATGCATAATAGGGGAACTGGGTAATGAGGTGCTTGTGGGAAAAATTTCAACTTTAAACCCTTTAACATCACAAGCATACTCAAGACTGAACAAACCGGCTGCCTGGCCAGAAGATGATCAGGGAGAACAACAACAACAAGTCCCCCTGAAACCCACATCTTCCACACCTACACCACCAAAAGCCAAAAAGCCCAAGCCAACAAAAACTGTAACCCACCAACCCAAAAGAAAAGATGTTCAGGAGGTTGAGATGCCTGAACATGCTCTTGAGCATTCTGCTCTTCAAACTATTGAGACTGAAACACCCTCTCAGTCTCATCCATCTCAAACCCCACCAAGAGCACCCATATCTGTTCATTTCAAAAGAAAAAGACTCAGAAAAGCATATCAAACACACTCTTCTTTTGAAACTGCTGAACAACAAACTATTGCCCAAACTACTGAACCTTCCCCACAAATTTCTGAACAAGAGGCAATTGAAATTGCCAAACTTCTCTCTGGGCTAAGAGAGAATGTCCCATCTGATCATGTCAGTCCCCTACAACCACAACAAACAGGGGACATAACCACAACATCAGACATGGATGTGGACATCTCTAGCCCTATCCCAAGAGATGAGGGTGGACCAGAGTCTTTAAGCCCAAATTTAGAGACTCTTGGGGCATCTGAGGCTGCTACTACTCAGTTACCACCCAGTGGTGGATCTGAGGACAGAAGTAACATAGCTAAGACCTCAGATGTGGCAACTACTGATGAAGGCTTAATGCCTGAGGTAGGAAATCCTCAGTACCAAGAAACAGAGGTTCATGAGAGAACTGAGTTGGGCTCAGCTCATGATTTAACTGAGACAGTCCTCTCTGAGGGCAACATCAGGGATACAGATGATTCCATTAATTTGGATGATGTTTCAAAAACTCCAACTACTGAATTGACGGCACTTTCTGAAGGTCCTGCTGCAAAGGTATCCAGGCTCAAGAAGCCAGTCACCTCTGCACAGGTTAAAGTCCACTCAATCCCTAAAACCCCTAGAGTGGCATCCTCTGTACAACATGAGGATCTCCCAAAAACACCCCCTTCACAGCAAATGCCTACCCAATTCCCTGGGCACACAAGCATAGACCTGAACCAGCTATGCAGCCCAGAGGGTCCCCTGTACCACATGATGAATACACTCATCAGAAATCACTTCCAAACCTATACAGCTGACTTGGAGCTGTCAATCAAGAACCAATTTGGGGTGATTAAAACAAAGATGAACGATCTGTCTAACAAAATAGACTACAACAGCCAGCAGATTGCTCATCTTCAAGGACACTTCTCCCAACCCTCTGCTTCAAGGGTTAGAATTGATGAATCCAAAAAGGGGGAGAAGATCAGGGAACCTAAGGAGTCATTCCAAGCCAGAGTAAAGGCACGAGTGGCACTCCTTGAAAGAGATCAGAAAGATCAGGCCAGAAAAGAAAAATTGGCCAAACAGTTTGGTGTCTCTATTGAAGAAATTGAAGCTGCTGAGAAAGAAGATGAGACCCAAAGTTCTGATGATTCCCTAAGGTGTAATGAAGAAACTTCTGATTACCAAACTTCTGATGAAGAATCAGAAAGTACTGAAGACAACCCTTCAGTAGCTGACAAACCATCAGCAGTTGTCAGCACATCAGAAGTCAACACTTCCCAACCTCAAACAACTGAACCTTCCAGAACCACTGCTCCCATTCAACCAACATCTGATCCCATCAGGCCTACATCTGTTACAACAATGACTGTATTAAACCCTTCTCCCATTTCTCAATCAGCTGAACTATTAGAGAAGAGTTTAATTGCAGCCAACAAGAAGGCCAGAGAAGATCAGATTTGGAAATCTCTGGAAGAAAGGGATGATTTGGACTTAAGCCATGAAGAAAAACTTCAGGCTTATGCAGCTGAACTACAAAGGCAGGCTAGCCTTGATGAGATTGCTGAACAGGATAAAAGACAACAACTGGTGTCTTATATCACCAAGAACAGCAAGACTAAAGCCTTTACACTCAAAGGACTCTCTATGCAAGAGCTGACAAGAAGAGCACAACTGCTTGCAGACAAAATGGCCACAAGCAAAGAAGGAAAGGCCAAGAGAGCCCAGATAATAGAAGAGCTAGTAGCAGAAGGATATGGTTCAAAAGCCTCTGTATCCAGATGGAAAGAAGAAAGACTAATGGATACTTATAGAAAATATTTGGCTGCCAAGGCTGCAAATCCTGAGAAGTTTCAAACTGCTGATCCTTCAAGATCAGTAGTTAGAACTTCTGGTGTATCTAGAAGATCTGCTGCTCAGAAGAAGAAGGCAGAGGACAATGTCAAAACTGATTTCAAAATGGTACTACTTGAGGGAAGCTCAATAGTCCATTCAGATTTTGACATTGAGGAGAAACCTCTGTTAACACAGTTCAGGGATCCTTCCACTTTTGCTTATCAAATACAAAAGACCATCACAGAAAAGCTGCATACCAAAGTAGTGACTGAACACCATCTCCCAACTGTTCAGATGCCTGGTATGCAACAACATCAACAAGGAAGAGAATCCCACCTGAGGCTATCTGAAACTGAAGACATCCAGCACTCAGGATCATCAACCCAAGGGACAAGTCTGGTTCCCTATTCTTCTGACTTTAACAAGTCAAAGATCCCTATCATCAGATGGTCACTTACTGATAACAACTCAGTACTGTTGACAAGAAGAGACTTCTCAAGCAGGGTTTACAAGAAGATCAGTGATCTGAAGAAACTGTCAACACAAGACCTGCTCACAATTCAACATCTAGATCCACAGAGAGGATCTCTGTCTGATGATCTGTACAACCAGCTCAAGAACACCATGTACAAAGAGATATGGAAGATTGTTCAAGACAGAAGAAACACATAAGGAATTAGTAAGGTTTTGGCTTCATCAATCCAGGGGGAGATTGTTAGGACAAAGAGGATTGGTGAAACCACTTTTGTAAACCTTAGTCTAATTCACTTCTGTCATTTTTGGCTAAATAGAAGTACTGAATAGAAGACAAGAAACTGCTGATTAGAAGATATGAAGAAGTGCTGAAGTTGCAGAAGTTCTGAAGTCCAAACCAGACAAGTTCACTTCAGAAGTACTGAAGACAAAACTACTCTTCAGTAGTTGTCCTTCATCAGCACTTAGCAGAAGATATTTGCCACCGCCCTTTTGCATCAGTAGTTTGTTGTTTAATATTACTTTTAGCTTTATTTGTTTCTTTCAATGTTGCAACTTGTGCAACTTGTAACTGGACTTTCTGTGCTTGCTTTTTAGGCAAGATACATGCATGTAATCGTCTATAAATAGAAGGCTTCAACCTTCTATTTTAGACATTGATTTTTAAACAGAAAAATCCTTCAAACACTCTCATTGTTATTATTCCATTTCTGTATTTATTGTGAATCTTGCTAAGTATCTAATTCTCATTTACTACTTAGATTCATAATAAATACTTTGTCATTTATCTTGTTTCAAACATCAAGGGGAGTTACAACTCTGCCTTTGCATAAAAAGTGTTGCTTTAACTTATAACATTCCGCTGTGCTTATAATCTGATTTACTAGGACTTGCTAAACACTTAAGTGTCAAGATAGCAAGTTCTTACTTAGCAAACAAGAGCAAACTGATCCAACATTCTTTTTTTTTATAGTGAGGAGGGGAGAGGAGATGTGCCGGATATATGGGCCACTGATGTTGGGCTCCAAAAATCCACAAAGGAAGGGTTTGGGCTTTGTTGGGTTTCAATGGGTGGGTTTGGTTATGGTTTAGTGATTTAGTTTTTAGTGTTTGATTATTATTATTATTATGATTATTATTATTATTATTATTATTATTATTATTATTATTATTATTATGTACAAAAATAAAAAGAAAAGTGACGGATGTAACAAGTACCTGTAAGGTTTTTTAACTTCACTGATTTCAACCAATCCTTCACTGCCACGTTACTTCACTGATTTCATTCACTGAAACCGTTTTTAAGGCAACATTCCACTGATTTTTTACCCAACAATATAATAATAATAATAATAATAATAATAATAATTGTTTGCAAGCAAACGATGAGTTGTAAAACTTTGCACACGTGCAAGCAAACTAAAGAATGTTGTGTTAATTTGCGATAGCTTTTATACTCACAATAGATCAGATCGTCTTTTCCACTGTCTCTCTTCTTCTCTCTTTCTACCAGTGACCACCACCACCACCACCGCCTTCGCCGGTGGCTAAACCACCCACCCCACATCACCAGTCACTAAACCACCCACCGTCTCTACTGTTGTTGATGTTGACGTCATCACTCCTAAAGCATCCAATGATCGAGATCTGATCTATGTAATGGTAGTCAACGGGCGATCAACAGAGAGAGAAAGAAAGATTAGATCTTTGCATTGAATTTAGTGCTTACCGTGCGGTAAAAAGAACCAGCAAAATGGTTCACGGGACCACTACTAGCATGGGTGGCAGTGACGTTACCGTGCTGGTAGTGGGTACCCATAACCAAATCGGTAGGCACCCCGTCCCCCTAATCAAACACTTAATCTAAAAGGTTCTATTTTTACATGGAAAGACACATTTAACTAGTAATCGATAAATAGTAGGAATGAGAAGGCAAAACAACTTCTATTCCACCTAATCACATCGTCATTAGGCCACAAGGGGTGGTCACCCTTTTATCACACTCATCACACTATTACACCCAATCATCTTGTGTCACCTAATTTCATCACATTCTATCACCTTTAGTCACTAAACCCATGTGGTAGTGTTCACAATTATCACTAAAACCATCACACCCAATAACCTTGTGACGCCTCATTCCATCACACTCATTACTGTTTTTGTAATAAAAATCAAGAGAGAAAGAGAGTGTTGGTGGGACCACCCCACCTACTTTTTGTAACAAAAAACAAGAATGCATTTGGTGATGGTTTTGTTGGTCTCCATGATGTATATCACGAATATTTTTGTAACGACCGTGAAAATTTCGGAAGAGGCGGTGTTTTGCGGTATAACAGCCATCACGGGGTGGCCATCACGACCACCCCGTCCAGTCTTACTACCAACTCCAACTCTTTTTATTGTTACTTACAAGTGTGTTCCCTTCAACACTTCATCGTTCACTGTGACTACCTATGTTTCTTACATCGTCATTACATCTATTCCGCCTCATCACATCGTCATTACTACCAACTCCAACTCTTTTTATTGTTACTTACAAGTGTTCCCTTCAACACTTCAACGTTCACTGTGACTACCTATGTTTCTTTGTCTTCTTTACCATAGTCCCACCCTTGGCATGTTTCTTGTTATCTTCGTCCCCTAGGTGGTGCTTGGTGGCGAGTGATGGTCGTGTTTGGCGCACATTTGTCCCCGGGTTTGCCTTTTCAACGGTCGCAGAACTATTGGCATGACATCTTACATGAACTACTTACTGTCATATGTGATACATAATAAATGGATAAATTGTCATGATAAAATATTATAACTAAACTTCTAATCCTATTTGTGAGATAAAGATTTTGATTCGTTACATTAGAAAGTTTGTGTTGTTAATATTACCTTTCTTTGTTCCTGAGTTCATTCTAAAGAGTGATTTGGGGTTGCGTTAATAGTTATAGGTTTGGGTTGTAGCCTACTTGGGCTACATTTTTAGATCTGGGTTTGGCTTGTAGCTATTTGCGCTGGTTAGTTGGGCCAAAATATAGATACACAACTAAAACGCATAGACACTTTTTTTTTTACAATTCTTCATAATTTTATCAAGTGCTATTTTTTTCTGCAATCAACTTCACTAGAATAGCACATTTCAAGAATTCTAAGTGCCTGATAATTCATTTGACTATATTCATATATTTTTCGACCCATATAACACTCATATAGCATATGGGTGGGTGGTGGGGTGGGGGGGGGGGGGGGTGTTTAATCATATCAAAACTGCAAACATATTTGACCCTTTTTTTTTTCAATTCTTCCATATTATTAGTAACCTTTGTGAAAAAAAATAAAAAACTATATGTAGCTCGTAATCTATGCATATGTACCTCATGTAAGATACATATATGTACGTCACGAGCTGTGTGTGGTTGCCATTGAGGTTATGATAAAAGATCAAGGGTGTAAACTGCAAATTGTTGTTTTTACTGGCATGGTTGCAAAAGTCGCTAGGCGCTTCCTAGTCGGAGCCGGGAGTACTCGGGGAGTTCTCGGCCTAGTCGGAGAGTACTCGGGGAGTTCTCGGCCTAGTCGGAGAGTACTCGGGGAGTACTCGGCCTAGGCGTAGGGTACTCGGTCCTCGACAACCTACCTTGTAGTGATTACTCGTGGAGTACTCGGCCTTCGAGACCTTGTTTTACAACAGAGAATTACTGGTCCCCATGATTTTTACTAAAGACTCAAGATTTTTGAGCTTGTTTAGAAATAATTAATTTATACATGTTATATTTGAAAAATAAAGTGAAGAGGGCAAAAAGATTGACACCATTAGACTGTCTGTTGTGGAACCGTGAGCGACCGGGCGCGAGTCACCAACGTGATTCTTAAGTAACCCGATCACTTGACCCGTAGTGGCTCGAGGTGAGCATCAGCGCGACCAAAGGTCACTTTCTCCTGTTAACCCACGCGACCACCATCGCTTGTGCTCGCTCGCGCCGGGGTTCGCGTGGGGCTGTTGTGGCTAGAGGTGAACACCGGTGCAAAAACTCCGGTCGCTCGTGGCTCCAAAACGGACGAACTTAGAGAACGAGATAGACAAGCAGCGCGAAACCACTGTAGCCAAGGTTAACGTTGGTAAATAAATCCTAGTCCCTCTATTGTAATCCTTGAACTAAATATGAGATATATTTAAAATTCGGCTCGTGAACCATGAGTTCAAGCTAGACCTTGGCTCATGACCAACCATAATCACACCTTGGTGTGCTCATAAATGATTAATACTGATAAACCAGATGTTTATTAATTATTATTTTTTAAATAGTTTACGGTTTATAGTTGATCACAAATAAAAATAAAAATAAAAACCTACTAAATTGTTATAACAAACTCCTATCAACAAATCCCACACTTGTATTTGGTATCTATCTCTTCAGTTGATGTAGAATCGTATGGTTGGTATATGTGCTTTATAGAAATTACATTCGTGAACCTAATAGTTTAATAATTACCCCATTGGTCTCGAGGGTTGTACACTTATTACTAACATGATCCAAATGTATTAATTTTGTTCCTCTATTGGTACTTGCCCCTAACAGTTGTTCAAAATTCTTTGTTAAATAGATATGAAATGTCTATTTTACCCTCATAATAAACAAATATTATAAATAAATAACTACACCACCACACCCCCACCCCTACCTTGTCTCCTCCCCAACACCACCACTGTCACCCACCTCTTAGACTACCATCATTCACCATTCACCACCAACAACCTAAAATCAAACCTCCAACTGAAGCCAAGATCACACGAGAAACCAAATACTTTAAAACTTGACCCGAAATCAAACTCGTTCACCATCACAACCATCGTTCACCAGCATCGCTCATTTTTTGATAGATAACCGGGATGGTACAGAGGTGGCGACAAGTGGTGGTGTACGGTAGGAGAAGAAGCCTGTTCGCCGCTAATCACCATCGCCGGAGCAACTCGTGAATAATTTCTTTCAAATCAGATTTGTAAACCAACTAGGGTTTGGTTGGGGATTTTCTATAACACTAGATACAAGATCCGACAATTTATGGTGGTGGGTTTTGGTGTGGTTTTAGTTGGGAGTGTATGATGACAGGAGATAGTGGTGGAGAGTTGCAGGTGGCCGGCAAAGATTATTTGTGTTTATTGAGGTGCAGTTGAGTTAGGTTTAAAAGTGAAAGGTGATCTATTAGTGATGATGATGGTGGTGACTGGTGAATAGTGGATGTTTGGAGGTGGTGCAGATTTAATGGTGGTGACGATGGAGGTTGTGGTGTCATTATGGTGGTCCGGTAAAGAGATAGGTGGTAGGTGTAGTGGTAGCAGAGGCGGTTGTGGTTGTGGTTGTAGTAATGGTGGTGGAGGTGGATAGAGGTGTACGATGGTGGTTGTATACGTTGGTTGGAGAGGTGGACGGTGGTTGCAAGTATGGCGGAGAGTATCGAAAGAGAAAATGATGAATGACTAAGGTGGTGGTGTTAATTTTGGCAGAAGTGTGGTGATGGTGGTGATGGTTTATATATTTATATTTGTATAATTGAAGGCAAAAATGTAATTTATTTGTTTTTAACTAAGAAACTTGACGGCAGTTAGGGTAAGGACCACATGAGTGCAATTTTACTAAACTCAAGGACCAATCGTGTAATTATAGAACCATTAGGATTACGAATGCAATTTCTAAAAAGCACAAGGATTAACTATACGATTCTCTTAAGTTGATTTATCATACTATTAATATCTCACATACCAGAGGAATAATTTATACTATATTATAATGCATGGAGTAAATTACTAAAACCGTCCCTATGGTTTGGGCCAATATGCCTGTCCAGTCCAATCTTTTAAAAATTGCATGAACACTCGTTGATCTTTCAGAATATAGGCTAAAACAGTCCAACGACTTAACCCAGTTAACTTTTCTTCGTTAAGTCAGGGGCATTTTCATCCAATCATGTATAAATTCATCTTCTTCCCCATTTCTTCTTCACTGATCAGAGCCACCACCCACCACCCACCACCATCACAATCATTTATATATTGTTTGTATTTTGGTTCACTATCCCTCCTTGTTTATGGATGTGTTCTGTACTCTTCTTCTGTCTCTGTTCTGACAACAGTCCAATTCTGTATCCGTTAGGTTTTTGCAGGATCTTCAATGGTGGAAAGAAGGAAGCCTCTGGTGCTTTCTTCCACAAAGTCACTAATCAATTCCGTACTCAATCCATCCAACATAAACGAAACTGATGTTGCTCTGATCAACAAACTCTCCTCCAACGATGAAATGACGACGTTGCAGTTACGTGCTGGTATTCTCAAACTATCGGATGATAAATTGAAAGCTATTTCTCTCGACGAAGCTGCTTTAATCGGACTCTCTATTACCCTACTCAAAAGCCTCTCCATTGTCTCAGCTTCACTGGTAGTAACTCACCTCTTTTAACCTTCATACACTCCAATTTCATCAATAATATTATTATTCTTTCATATGCAGACCAATTGATCCTCTTTGTCCATCCGGGTCTGTTGATTTTGGGGTAATCTACTTGATTAACTATTAATCTGCACTACCCTTTTCAGTTTCAATAGATTTATTATTCATGTCTCAATGTATGTCATCACCCTTTCCCCTGTTTTTTTAATTAACTGTTAATATGTTGTTTCATAGTTTTAATTGTGTTTTAATGTATCTTGAAGGTGTTTTGATTAGAATCGGGATTTTAATATAATATTGACCTATTTTATTATAGTAAACCAACAATTAGGGTTAAAAGGTTACAAATGGGACAAGGTTAACTAGGTAGTGGTGGTGGTGAAAGGTGAAGATGGTGGTGGGTGGGTGGTGGCTCTGATCAAGGAAGAAGAAATGGGGGAAGAAGATGAATTTATACATGATTGGACGAAAATGCCCCTGACTTAACGAAGAAAAGTTAACTGGGTTAAGTCGTTGGACTATTTTGGCCTATTTTCTGAAAGATCAAGGAGTGTTCATCAATTTTTAAAAGATTGGACTGGACAGGCATATTGGCACAAACCACAGGGACGGTTTTAGTAATTTACTCTAATGCATGAGGGAGTGGTAGTTTAAGATACCCAAAAGTTAAGAACTTTATTTTCATTTACAACCCTAAAATGAGGGTAAAATAGTAATTTAAATACTTTTACATTTTAGCACCTCATTTTAGTTACTTTGATTCCCTCATTTTTAGTTAGTAGTTACATTTTTCTCCCATCCCCTACAAAGTTGTAGTTCTTTTATTTAATCATATCACAACTTTTAAACTACTATCTTTTAAAAAATTCGAAAATACCGTGACGATCTACTCATTTTTGTTGATGTTTCGATGTTTGTCTTAGCTAATATCGACGTGTGGATTGAAATGTGCAACCAATAATGCCTTAGTGTACAAGTGATTATTGCCTTAGTATACGAATATTAAACACTAATTGAGCTTATTTTACCAAATGAACTTATTATTTAACGTGTGGATCTCATCTAAGCCAAAATAGAATTCCCTACGGATCATAAAGAACACACAACAATCTACATGATGAGTTTAGTTTAGTCGTTATATAGATTAGATGTTTAAAAACTAACTAAATCTTATATAATTGTTTTCTGTTATCACAATTATTAGTGTACTTTTTTTGAACGACTAACGAATAGATGTCCTGACTACTCGGGATACCCACCAATTGGTTACAAAAGCACCCCATACGACTCTGGGTAAAGACACTATTATGTATTGATATTAATAATTTATGATGATGATTTCTGACCCCTCATTTTTTATCATAAAAACAAGTCATGCATCAATAAGTTTATATAAATTAGAAGTTTAAAAGCTAATTTAATCTATGTTACCTTATTAAGGAGGAGAGATGGCTAAGATAGTCATTTTACCACCATTTTAAGATGACATATCAAGAGTCATAAGTCTAATCTCATAACTTTTACCCTATTTCTTCCTTTTATACCCTTGTGTACAAGATGTAAAGCTTATTGTATTTATAAGTAATACACACTCTTTATCATTCTCCATATGTAACCCCCTTCTTAAGTTTCATTATTAAAACATCATATCAATCCTTCCTTCAAAGATGAATCCCAAGTAATCAATCCTTCCTTCATCTTGCTGCATGATCGCCGTCTGTTCCCCGAACCCAACCATAACCCCATCCCTTCACCAACACAATAACCCTCCTTTCACTTCTTTACTCACTATACAAATCAATTACCTATCTTTTCATCATTAATCAATCAATAAATAATAGGTCATTCTGGAGGAACCGTTTCTTGGTTCAGAAACGATCAACACACGAAATCTGAAGAGATTGTTGTTATTTTCACATGGGGTCATGTTCAACACTTTTAATTGAAGGATCGCGTCAATCTTTATTCTTCTTGTGGCTGGAATTTTTTTTTTTTTTGTTGTTTTCGATTTTCCTAATCCGTAAGTTTGTCTCTTTACTATATAAATTATAAGTTTTTATGTGTTTTATGTAAAGGGGTTTTGAATCTTTGATGATTTTAACCATAAAAAGATGGAAATATTCTAATTTGAATGTTTTTAGGGTATAAAGCATATATGCAGATACATTCAAAGGTTCTTGTAATGGGCCTTTTTGTTTATTAGGTTAGATATTAAAGTGTATTAAATTAAAATACTCTTTGTTTACCACTTGCAGCAAGGTTCCATACCCAGTAAATGCACGTAACTATGTGGTAACTGCTTTGTAGATAGTTAAAATCTTCATGTCATTATTAAACTTCCTATGTGAATCAAGCATGTCTTGCATAATAAAAAATGACGAAAAAAAATGTATGTTCAAAAACTTCATGTGTGGTTTCATGTGACCATTAAATTTTCCAGGGCATCAACCGTCGATCTTTATCGCTCGATTACAAGAATCCATCTCCAAAATAACGATTGTATGTTTTCTTTGTTTGTTTTATGATATTTGTAAAGATTTGTTTTGTTTTTTAGATTTACATATTTGGTATTCATCTTCACTCATGTTTTTCGATTAGATGTATGGTATTCATATTCTTAAAATTGGTTGGATTATATGTTGTTAAATATGTTTTCTAGGTAGCTGAAGAAGAAAAGTTGAACTAAGAGTTTGAGAAAGAAGGCCGGAAGCTTCCTCCAAAGCACGAATCACAAACTTGTAAAGTTTAAATAATATTGGTTCAGTAAGTTTAAATAATGCTTTGACAAATTGTTATGTGGGGTGTCGCTGACTGAGAGTTTGCCTGAATGTTTACAGAGTTTGGTACACGTTGCAAGAAAGATGCTTAAAAATGCACATGTTCATTTTACACTTGGTCTAATGTACCAAACAATGGGACAACCATAAAAGGTAGGATCGTGTCCGTTATAAACGTATTTATATGTTATATTTGCACTAAATTAATATGATCGTGTCCGTTATATGTTATAGGTTACTTCGATATTGTTGTTTTGATTTGGTGAATTGTTCTAGCTCTTAGTGCCGAGGATATTGTTGTGTGCGTTTGTAGAGGAATTGTTGAAATGTAGACTTGATTATTACTGAGGGCATATACCCTTACAAAATTTACAAACCCGCTGCAACGCGCGGGCACCCCACTAGTGTTATATAGTTGTTTTTATTATTATGATTATACGTGATTAAACGTGTACTGATATTAACAATACTATGATAATTATTATTAAACAATTTTCTTTATCTTAAACACAACACAAGAAAAAGCCTGTTAGGTATTCTCAGCAAAGCTGCCTATTTTTTGGGTTTCTTTCTACAATTTAATAACATAAAACATAAAAACATGTCAAATATTTTTTAAATAAATGATTAAACATTTTTTTATCAACTCGTTCATAATTTAAAGGGATGAAAAATAATCTTATAGTGAATCAAGCGGGAAACACTTTTTAAATTTAAACTATAAAATGTAATGCTAGAGTTTATCCTATAATAAATACATAATAATACACATATATTTCATTTCCTAAAATAATTAGGCATGGATCATAATCTTACTTTAAAGGATAAAGCTTTTAAGGTTAGTTCTTTGTTAGTTTATGGTTTTCATATTTTATATAAAAGTTAATATTATATATAAATCTAATAATAACATGTTTTTTTTATAAACATCAATCCATATATGATTTTAATTGTAACAATTTTGGTATTGCGGATTCATTTCAATAAGAAACATATTGATTTGAACAAACCAATAGTTATACAAGGGTTTAATGTTGTATTTTTAAAGTTTGACTTTTTTGTATATCTTTTATATTAACATGCTTGTTATATTATATTGTATATTGTTTGTGTTTTATTGCACGATGATGATAATAGTGTTGAGGATATTTTTTATGATATAATGTTAAGTCCCTACAAGGCTAATCTTCAAGGTGTAATATAGTGAGGTGATATTAATATTTTTAATTTTTCTTTTGTTAGATTATATTTTTATTTTCACATCACTTGATCAGTGTATATTATCTAAAACTCATATTAATATCTTAGGTAGATTCCTAGGACCAAATGAGCGATTGCATCCAAATAATATATTAAATAGATATGAACTAGATAAATATTTTTGATTTAACAGACAAAACGTGAAAGAAAGTGGCCATTGAATAAGAAGTAAGAGATATTCATATGCTAAACCTATTTCATTTGATTTCAATTATTAATTGAGTTGTTTTAATTTAATCTTTTCCTTTTAAATAGGTCATTTTTATTTACAGTGGTTTATTAATTTTTCATTTTTATTTAACTTTCAATCTCATACCTTATTCTAAAATCTAAATAATATACATCTTTAACACTATAATTTATTTATGTTTCTCAACATTCCGGTATACCTTTTGTTAAAAAAATTGTATTAAAAAGTGTTTTTTTTATCACAAGCTGTAGCGAGTGTCGGTACCATGATGAACCGAACCAATGCCGGTAAATGTAATTTTAAAACCGATACTGGTAATAGGTAACACATTCATATGCTAAACTATTTCATTTGTTTTTTAGTTATTGATTGGGTTGTTTTAATTTAATTCTTTCCTTTTAAATTGAACGAATTGATCCAAAGGCCACATACCAAAGAATATAAAGGTTGATCAGAAGTTGAAATCCTAACCCAATGTCTATACATTACCTCACAGTTTCTGTGTCAGATTAATAGGTAATTTGTTTACAGTGATTTTATTTACAATGATTTAATCATTTCCCATTTTTTTCATCTCCCAAAAGATGTAACAATCAAATATTATAAGATACAAGAAATTTAAGGATTACTCTTGATGATGAATAATGGTCTAAAAAATGTATTAGATCATTCAGATTTGGAAGACATATGATTAAATTGATCTCATCATAATTCAGGTAGTTCACACTTAGCTTTAGTTTTCAACTTTTATATTTAACACTTATTTTTCCTTATTCATATGTTAGTTTATTGCATTGATGGTTTCTTAAAGTACTTGATAATTTAAATACTAAATTTGTTAGTTACTATACATGTGTAACACTTATGACGTATGTCCACCACAATGATGTTACAACAAATATTATTTGAATAAGAAACGAGTATCACTAGGAAAGGTGTCACACCCGCCGCAACGTGCGCGTTTCTTGCTAGTAACAATGTATACATAAGCAACTTAATCAAATATTTACTTAATGATTTTTTTTTTAAATGTATACTAATAAAAACGCAGACTTCTAATCAGTAATCACACTAGAAATTCCATAAAATAAAATCAAATGCAAACTTCTAACCACACTAGAAATTCCATAAAAATAACATAAAAAACTAAAAAGCAAAACACCAAAAGCAAGCAAACAAAATAGACCCACCGGCTCTTATAGTCTTATGATCAAAGCAAGCCAAACCACAAACCATTCCTTTAACTTTTATAAGTATATTAATTCACACTTCTTTTCTTTTTCTTTCTCTTCCTTGCTCTTAGAATGAGAGCATAGATTTTCTCTTTGATCTTTTTCAATAATACCTGTTTTTCTTATGTTGGTATACCTCACCATGTCCCCCAATGCCAATGCCGGTGGTGGTGGGGAGGAGCGTGTTCCTCCTCACCCTTCTTGTGGCTGCCGGGTAGTTTCTCTTTAATCATTTTCATAAACCTCTTTTTTTTCTCTTTTGGTGCAAGAGTCAGGGTTGTATGTATAACTTGATAGGACGATGGTGGGACCGCTACTTCATGGGACACAAGTGTCGGCCTCATGCTTCACGATATTTTCCTCTTCGTTATTTTTTTTTTTGCATTTATCGATATTTTCCTCAATGTTCTCCTTCATTGACTTCCTTTTTTTTATCTTCTCTCCGTCCTCTTACTCCTTGCTACTAGACTGTGTATAGTTTATATAAATACATCATTTCTAGTATAATTAAAATTAATAAATGAATAATTCCATCAACGCAAATAGATTGAAATCAATGATCCAGTATACAATTACACATGAAAGTGTTATGTACAATCATTTGGCCTAGCAATCATGATCGATAAGCTAATCAGAAGATGAGTTGATATTAGCTACAAGTTTTGTACATCTAGGTTTATATGGATCGACATAAAAAAACAACGGGTCTAATTGAGTCGTTTTTATAACAACATTCAATAATTTAAATGGGTCCAAATGAATGAGCAAACACCCATCGTGCAACT
The DNA here is from genome assembly GCA_030844895.1 of Ambrosia x helenae. NCBI lineage: Eukaryota > Viridiplantae > Streptophyta > Magnoliopsida > Asterales > Asteraceae > Ambrosia > Ambrosia x helenae. The sequence continues at coordinate 103,594,888 of CM061231.1, read as the reverse complement.
ACCACCATGACATCACCCCAACACTCGCTAGCCAAAGCATCCACCACTATCACCGTTGTTGCCTCCACACTAGGGTCTCAGGCTATTAGCCATCGTTGACACTAGACACCATAAAAATAAATATAGAGTAAAAATGACTTTAGTAACTTGAACCTTTGACACTTATATTCTCCACAACAACCCGTATTTTCAACCAAAGCTAAATTAGCCTGAGCAATTTTGACCACCTAACTTAAAGTCATATTTTTTCAAAATCAACCCGTTTTGACCTACTCATCTTCCACGCTTAAGAATCATATATCTTATGTGCATTTAATCGGATCCTATCAATAAGAAAATCAATAATCTATATCTATCTATATCTATTTCTATATCTATATCTATATATTATATATATATCTATACTACTTATATTTACTATATAGTGTATTCTGAACGGCTAAAATGGTCATTTAACATTTATCTTCATGGGTAAATTAGTAATTTGATTCAATTAGTAAGACACATTTAAATCAACAATTAAATTTTTATCAATACTACAATAAATAATAATAACACAATTGTCACATTAATTAAATTTGACATTAAATTCACATAAACAACCCTTAAAACACATTAACTTCTGATCGGAAATATCGAGGTGCCACGTAGTGATGATTGTTCAGTAGCTCATGGTAATATAATAAGTTTCAATAATCAACTTAATCTAATTAAATGAAAACTGATCGGAACCTCAAACGACATTAACTTCTGGATGAGTTTAAAACCCAAACACGACACCACCTCACTGAAACACAACCCCATCTCGACTCTCTCTGTTATTCCAACCACTCTCCGGTAACCCGAAACCGACGCCGGCGAACAACGCCCACCAAAACCAGCAACGACCTGACGGCCACCGTAGTTTTTGGTACGCCCGGTAAGCCTTCAAAAGTTCAAATTTTGATTCTTAGTTATGTTTGCGTCTTCATAACCGTCACCTTTATTTTTAATCTCGGCATTCAAGATTTAAAAAGGTGCATTGTTGTTTTGTGGTTTATGCTATCATATTATCGCCAGAAATGACACAAAGTAATAATAATTGAAGGAAAGCCAAGAAGGAAGAGTAACTAAGTATTTTCTTTCTTGTTTTGTTTTTCTCCTGTAGTAAGCCAAGAAAGGGAAAGTAGTAATAATAGTAGTAGTAGTAACACCATGTGTAGAAAGATGATTGGTTGGAGATTGTGATGTCCGACGCTAAGATTAAAACACCCTGGCCCCTTTTTGCTCCACAGCGCCCCCTATAATGGTGTTGGGGGCGTTATGGGACGCGAAGTTCGAAAAACGCCCCGAATCGCACTCCACTACACATGGTCTAATACTACTACTATTACTACTAATAATAATAAGAATAAGAATATATAAACTACTATATAACTATATCACATATGGTTATCTCTTTTTGCCAATAAAACAAGTCTTAAAGATGCATGTCTAAGTCTTAAATCTAAACATATCAATTATACATATATATACCAATTATGTATAGCCAAACATCATGCAGCCCCGCCGCAACGCGCGGGTTCCTGCTAGTATATATATTATTTTATTATATAGTGCATTCTAGATGGGCAATAAGGTAATTTAACTTTATTATAGAAGGGTATAATTGTAATTTACATCAAATTATTAATACACATTAATACATTATTTAATATAAACTTCTAACTAATTAACACTTTATTTAATAAATTTATAATTCTAATTAAATGAACTAGACAATAAGGTAGATATACATATATAATTAAAACAAAACAAAATTAAAGAAATTTATAAAAACAAAATAGGTAATAGTATTATGTTATCTATTTCTAAATATCATACCGTTGGCACGATACATAAAATTGAAAATATTATATTTTTTAAATTAAAATAATATTGTTAATTATATGTATAAGAGTAAGTTATTTTACATTTTATCAAATGCATTATATTTCTTTTAATTAAAATAACAATATTTAATATGTTATGTAATAATATTAAGTTACTTAGCTGTTTATCAAATGTTTAAAAACTATAATTTGTTGACTAAATCCAATTATGGATTATACTTCTTTTTCTACCGGCGGCCCTAAAAAGCATTGTATTACTTATTAGGAACATTATATAAAAAATTACTCTTGCACAAAATATAATTTGAGGGTACGTGAGGAGATCCAATTATGGATTATACTTCTTTTTCTACCGGCGGCCCTAAAAAGCATTGTATTACTTATTAGGAACATTATATAAAAAATTACTCTTGCACAAAATATAATTTGAGGGTACGTGAGGAGATGAGTTCGTTGCAATTATTACTGGATATTCATATTGGTTCAAATTTTCTATTCGTGCTTCCGAATAAATGAAGTTGTTGAGACTTGGATATTGAAGTGTTTTTGAAAAAACTTATATTTCAACATCTTTGACAACAAAATAGAGAAAAAAAGTGCCCGAAAAGTGTCAATTACATTAAATTAGCCTAGAGATAACCCCCCCTTTTTTTTTCTCAAACCAGTTTGGGTTTAAAACAAGTTTGGTTCTTTTAAGTTCTTTGGTCAAACCTAAAGATTTTTTTTTTAATTTTACAATATTTTAGTTTTAGGTTTTTAAAAGTGTTATTATTGCTATTTTGTCTACATTTCCATTTAACTTTCATCCAAAATTGATTTGTCCCACCGCGTAGCGCGGGGTCACTTCTAGTATTATTAATGTATGATATTGAAGGGGTAGGGTACTATTCTACTGCGCTTTCAGGTGCACCCTACCCACTATCCAAAGCCCCCGCATAAAGTAACACATCCAGATGCACAGCAGCGCCTGGCGCTGCTGCTAGCCTGCGCGGAGGTACCAGTTGGCAACACCCGGGAACATCCCCCTTGGAGCCCAACTTGCTACCACCCGTCAGGTGTCAGCTGACAAGTGGTCAGCCGCCTGACGTCTGACTCCCCTGCAGACCCAGCCACAATACGCCACGTGTGTGGAGGACAAAGCACCGCCCAGCCGACCAACCACGAGGCGACACGTGGCCCAATCGAAGAGGCCCTCCTCAACTTGGATCACTTTATCTAACTAAGGATTGGAATCCAACTAGTGGGACCTACACAAGCAACCGGCCCGGGCCTCTAACCCAAGCCCGTTAATAACCAGAATGGGCCCGATGACCTCGGGCCCATGCCTCTCCTATAAAAGGAGGACTTGGCCTCCTTTTTTGATCATCGGAATTAGCCAATTAGAACAAAGACACTTGTTCCACCACTTGTACTATTACTTGTATCTTTTATCAATAAAGATTGTTCTTTCCAGTGGACGTAGATCCTACGTGATCGAACCACTTATACCTTTGCCTTTTGTGTCTCTTTGCTTATTATCCGTGCATATAACCATAGATCAACCATCGTTGTGAGCCAAGGATTATACCCTGCAGCGAACACGAGTCGTTACTCCATATATTATCCCGTCCTATCTTCCCTCAGTTATACTTATTGTTTCTTCATTGGCGCCATCCGTACCGGCTGAAAGACCCAAAAAACTTTCAAACCCACATCTTTTAAGCTCACAAAATGGCTGATCTAACCCCTGTTGGAACCAAAGGAGCAACCCCCTCTACAGTCGTACAGACCGCCAGAGCGGGAACGCTCCAAACTCCAGACAAGGGCATGCCACAAGCAACCACAAGGGAAGAAACACCACCACGGGCGGTTTCTGCCTCAGACTCGTCTAAATCCGACGCACCCAACACACCAATGGATCCCGACGAGTGGCTTTTTCGCAAACAGCTTAAAAACACCAAAATCTACCAAAATATGTTGGCAAAACTTCAAACCAACAAGTCTAAAAGCAAGGCCTCCCCTTCCGCCAAACACAGTCGAAAGGGGAAAGAAAAGCAAAACACGCGTCCAAAGTCTCATGGTGGAGGTCGCAGTAAGAACACACGCGACGAGGACCTAGTAGACTCTGCATCAGAATCTGACGGCTACCAGCCAACTAGTGACTCAGACGCAACAACAACCTCAAAAGCCAAAAGGCGGAAGCTGACAAAAACACAATCAGCGTCATCACACAAAAAGGACGACGACGACTTGAACACCGCCCCTATAGAAAAACAAGCTAAACTCCCCAGCAGCATCGGCAGGTACGATGGCCTGCGAGACCCCACTGACCATTTGCACGATTTCGAGTGTGCGGGAACCACAGTCCTCTGGCCTGTACAAGTCTGGTGTCACCTGTTCGCTCAAACCCTTACAGGCGCAGCCAGAGTTTGGTTTGACAACCTTCCAATAGGAGGCATCCTAGACTTCGATGACCTCATCCAGAAGTTCAAAGATCACTTCTCCCATCTCAGGCGGCACAAACGGGACAAGGCCCATATCCTCCTATGTCAGCGCACAGACAACGAATCAATAGATGACTACATTGTGCTCTACAACAAGGAGGCACTGCAGATCGGTTGCGGAGAAGAGCTGACGCGCGCAGGCTTCATTCATGGAGTACGCAGCGAGGATCTGATGAAAACACTATCCGGAAAAACGGGGGTCCCAGATTCTTGGGAGGAAGTCATCAAAGCCTCAAAAATATACGCATCCTCGGAACGCTCTATCAAACAGCAGCGCGGCTACAACCAAACAAACAACTCTAACAGGAACAAAGGCAAGCAATCCGTCTGGTCACGCATCTCAGGACCAACGGACGAAGGTAAATACTCACCCGCCAACGACGCTCGACAGACAATTACCAACAAGCAATCCAGGGATCAGAGAAGCCAATCCAAGAAGACCACCGACTGGACGCCACTAACAAAAACTCCGTCGCAAGTGCTCAAGACAGAGCATGTCACTTTCAGGGAGCCTAAAGTGCTGGGCAAACGAAAGAACGTTGACCACACCAAATATTGCGAATACCATAACGATTATGGTCACCTAACGGACAACTGCTACAGCCTAAAGTTAGAAATAGAGGTGGGCGCAACAACCAAGACGGGCCAGCTCGGTCATCTTGTCAAAAACGTTAACAAAGGCGGGCGCAACAACCAAGACGACAAACATGAAGAGCCCGGAAAGAAACCAATCCGGAATCTACAAACAAGTTACATCAGGCATACCCCGAATCATCATTGTAACATGATCTCCGCCGCGGGAAAATGCCAAAACAAAGGAAAGCGCCCGAGAGAAACAAATGACTCCTGGAAGGAGGTGGACGTCCTCCTCCCCCGGTGTAACACCTCGAAGTGTTACGGGTCTCTTAAACGGGTCGGGTCGGACCTGACCACCCGATTACTAAATTAAATATTCAAGTTCGAATCTCGCGATCAACCGTTTCAACCGAATATATAAATAATAATTATTGAATTATTATTATCGCGGTTAAACGCTCCTTATCTGCTAATAACTCGTTGTCAAACACTCCTTATTTGGTTGTAATAACTATTACCAAACATTGCGAGTCCCAGTTATTATCCCCGTTGCCAAACACCCTCTTATTTGTCTTATCTATAAAAACCCTCCCTCTTGTCTCTCGTTCTCTCTCGGAACAATACACACACACAAAGTGTGTTTGAGTTATGAATGCTCTGACCAAAGCAGTCCTGACCGGAGACCATGGCCGGCGATCGCCGCCTCCTCCTCCGGTCATCACCACTGCCGCCGTCTTCCTTTTCCGGCCACCATCTCCGGCGCCGTCGCCCTACTCCTTCTTCTCCGGTACCAAGGTTAGAAGACGGGTCCGATACCCGGTTTTTCATAAATCCCGGTCAACTTCCGATTATGTTCCGTTAATAAGTCGGTAAGATTCGGTCACTATTTCCTATTGGTTGATTGGTCACGATCTTATAATCTATTATTAACACGGTGATTATATTGATTACGAGGTACCGATCATTGGATTGGAAGGATATGAGTCGTCGCCGAGTCGACTCAGTGACTCGGTCAACACCCGGAATAGAACCCGGTCCAATAGCTAGACGAGGAATATTATTAGAATTATACGAATATATATATAATACGAATAACGTACGGACTTGATAATAATAATAAGAGAATAATAAACATATATAAAATATATATGTTTATATATATAAGATTCGATATATAAAACGATATACTAGACTCGGGTAAGTTCGTGTCTAGAGTTCTTTAGGTTCGCGTGCCAAGCTGTAAAGGCCAACTTTATTTCTTTTTGCCTAGGAAGACCAAACCCCGAGTTTAGGACTATCTAATATATACCGAATTCTATATGTATAAATTGTATATATGATATATATCCTAAGTATTACAATCTAACAAGTCCCACGCGTAAAACGTATCCATATATATAGGACATATAATTGTAATAAGAAGATTATCAGAAGATTATAAGCAAACCGGTGAGTATCGTGAACTCCCCACTTTTACTGTTTTATTAAGTGTTTTCGGGGGAATACATGTCATTTATAAGAAAACATAATAATGCTTTACATAAAAGAATCATTATTAATAAAAGTTATATAAAGGGGGTAATAGAAACAACAAGGATAGTACTGGACGGTATCACCATTTCCTTCTTGTCCAACTAGAGGACAAGAACCAACTTTACCCGAGTAGAGGGTAGAAATCATTATAGTTATCACAAGCAGAGTGATACCATAGATAGGAATGGCAACTCATAGAATATAATCGGAATAATAGACATATAATCGAATTAATAGAATATATGTTCCCCTCCAGAATTAGAATTGTAAAGCATATTTATAAAAGATTGTTATAAAAAAAATTATAAATAAACGAACTGGCCATTCACTTTATAAATTACACGACCTCACCAACTTTATGTTGACAGAAACTATTTTTGACATGTGTTCAGGTAACCCAACAGATATGATGACGTGGATCCTGGAAGACTAAAGACTGTTATTACCCTGGATTCCGCTGTGTAGCTCCGATAACCCGACCCGACGACCCGGCCACGTCAGGCAGGGTCGTTACAGTTGGTATCAGAGCGGCGCTTAATAACAGTTTTGAAGTCTTTATTAATCCAGGATCTACCAGAATATTTTCTAAAAAGAAATTTTGCTTAGAAAAATAATTAAGATATTAGAAATATTAAAGAAAATAATAGGCGAATAAATTTTTGGGTACCTAAATGTCAAACCATTATAAAGTTAGTGAGAACCATAACCGTATACTAGAAATTAAAACGAATCCACCACAGGATATTACTAGAATGATTTTGTGGAGTAAATTGACAATTCTGTACACAATTGTGAATTTATATACACATTTAATTTCTGGGAAATCTTACAGGATATTAAGGCTATATGAAATAAGAAAGAATACAAAACAGAAACCAGATATATTAAAAGAAATCAGAAAATAAATTCCGATATAAATAAGAAATGACAGAAATTTTAGAAGTATATATATATAAATAGATATAAAAATTACAAAAGTATTCTCCGATAATTCAATCGACTTGTACGAGAGTTTTGAAATCGTATTTCATTCTCTAGAAAAACTCGTTGATTTATAATCATTCGTCGCATCTTCCAGAAATTTCAGTCTTAATAATTACTCAAATCATTAACCCCACGGCCATTCCAATAATTATAAACAGAATACGAATATTACGCTCCAACTTGAACATTCCTATGCTCGAGTTTCCAGAAGTATTATTTTTACACCGTAATTTCCGAAATTTTATAAAATCTAAAATGCTAGAAACATATAAATATTTTATTTCTAAAGAATTTCCTTCGATTATTTAATTAAAGATTAAATATATTTCGCAATTTTCTACATTATTTTAAATCTTTTTAGTATGATTTTGGAAGTTTATTAAATTTATTCTTAGTCATTATTATTTTTATACTAAACCAGTATTTCGATTTTTAGTAAAATTATATACCCCGATTTTCAAATAACGATTTATTCAAAAGATTGAGAAAATCCGTTAATATTTTTTTAAATCAAATATTGATAATCTTTGAAAACCCCAGAATTTATCTCAGGTTTTATCCAAATTTATCCGCTTAACCTTAAAATTTTGATTTCAATATTCTAAGAAATCTATTTATTTTATCAATCCGAAATAAGAAATTTGTTTATTAAAAATTTAAGAATTCCGACATTAAGAAAAACTTTTATCATGACTCTTTTGAATCGTTAAGTTTATTTTTGAAAACGAATATTATTATGAAACTCGAATCAGTATTGTTATTATAAATGATTTCCAAAAGTTTTTATACAAAAGAACCACGACCGTATTATTTTACCAAAACATATTTCCTACCGTATTTAATGTTATTTTCATAGAAATTTATTAATCAAATCCGTATTCGTAAATATATAAATATTAAGAGCCTTTTTCCGTATAATTTTATATCTATGTTTGATTTTATAATTCCTCGATATTATTCTAATATAAACGATAAATATTATATATATTCCGTTTTATAATCTAAACTCATATTTGTAATTATATATAAAAAAAATCACAGATATACGTCATCCTTGATCCTTTCCAGAAATAAATAATATTTGGACAAAATAGTATTCTCGAAATTCCGTAACCAAAATACTTTGGATTATGTCGGACGAAGCCGAATTCTTACTCGCTCGATTATATGACAATATAAATACCGTCTTTATCCTACGACTCAAACAAGTCAGGGATATTAAAAAGATTGGATTGTTATATTGAATATCTTCTGACACGAATAAATTCTTAAACGATTGACAGTCTATTTCGTTAGACTTGGATCAACAAGTTTTATTCCAGAATATATAATTTTGAATCTAAGAGAAAATAAAGAACAAAATAATAAAGTAATATGTGAAGGACACATACCTATTGTGATTAAGATAAACAAATACTGAAATGTTAAGTGAGGTGAAATAGTAATTATGATCGCGACATAATTATGAATGTCACAGGCACAGGAACATTCGAGTAGGAATTTATTAAGATCACAGTTTGTCTGTGTAATGAGCATATTAAAAGAAACAATAATAAGAAGAAATATAGATCCAAACCACCAGTGTATCGTATGTGGAGAATACGACCACAAAACCGGCAATATAGTTGAAATTCCTTTGTGAATACGACTAAGAATGGGTTCGCAGAATAAAAACCATCGATTGGTTGAATTCTATGAATCAAAGAAATCAGTTTATTGATTTTGATTGCCAACCAAAGCTAGTTGTATGTCCTCTGTGCAATCCCTGGGGCAAAGGATATCCGGACCCTCACAGAAGGTATATCCGGACATTTGCCCTCAAGGCACAGGATTCTTTATAAAGGATATAAGATAGCATGAGAGAATCTTCGCATTCACTTCTGTATAGAACTCGCGAGAGTTTGAATACGATCAAATTGGTAAAACGGTCAAGTGTTACCAAGTCGAAATTCATGAATAAGAAGTGACGAAAGATTTGATAAATCCTTAAAAATAAAACAGATATAAATATATATGGACTCGGAAACCAGAATTGGTAGAATCCAACGAATTATCAAAAGAAATAATTATAATGAATATATCGAAATATAATTGATACCAAGCGGAATCGCGTAGAGATTCGCAAGGTATAATCGAAGTGAAAACGAAAAATGAATAGAGTTATGCTCACTTTTCCAGTGAAACTCTCTGGCCAAGGAATAACGGAATTCATGTTCCGGGTTAAAGGCTGCGAGAGATCATTTAAGAAATCACTGTTCTGGCAAGAATTATCTATACAAATATCTCAACGAAATAAGCCTTGCTTATAATAAGTTGGATTAAGAAGATATGATATATTGCCTATATATAAGTCTATCGGAATATGTTTCCCGACACCAATAATATGGACTTTAATCGAATATATATATAAGAGAGAATTATTCCAAGCAAATGTATATGACAGATTTATAGTATCTACTATAAACGATTATCAGTATTCGCTTGGATATAAAAGAATACAAATCGTGAAATAAAAAGAATTATAATTTGAACAGACATCCGATATGTCTAATAATAAAAAGGCATTAGATATGCCAAATAATATTAAAAGGCATCCGATATGCCAAAAGAAAATATTATAAGAATATAAACATTAAAAGAAATTATCAGATAAAAATATAAGTTGTACGAAAACAACTAGGAAATTATAAAGAATATTTTACCGAGAGTGTCAACGAATTCCGAACTAGAAATAAGAAAGAATTTTATAGAAATAGTTAATGCAATAAGTATAATAATCCCGAATGATAATCATGATTTTGAGAAAGAATAATTGATGCATTGCCATAAGAATCTCAAGTCAAAGAATCGTAACAACGACTGTTACCAGTAGATTCTGAGACTATAAAGAGAAACTTACATATATTGACTGTAGAATTGTGAAAGACCTCATTCACGATAATACACCAAGAAAAGTCAAATAATATGTACTAGATACAATGCAGTCAATCATCAATGAAATAGTCAGTAAGATTATTATAGATGATTTAAGAGAAATCTCAATCATCAATGAATTAGTCTTTTCCGGTACCTTTAAACTCCGAATAAGATACGTCTAGTGATTTAAGAAACCTCTTAAGTATATCCAGAAATAGAGATAACCTAGAGATCAACTATATTACATCGATATAGATGGAATTTAAAGGATAGAATTTGTAAGAATTAATCCGATAATTACCAAAGGTTATTCCTACTCTTTAAGAATCGAAATTACAATGATGGTAAATTCTAAAGTTCAACTAAAAGAGGTAGTAGCTCGGATCCCGTTCAAGTCGTGATAATGAAGGGACTTCCGTATCTATCTCCTAAGAACTATCTAGAATCCATCATTGTAAATGAATCCGAATATCAAACGATAAAAATATAGTATCAATACGAGAACCTTTAATAGTCATATCGAATTAGTACAGATAATCCATGTATCTGAAATAATATGACTATAGCAAGAAAGGTTAAAACATAATTAGAAATATGATCAAGATGTAGTCGTACAGATTGACATTTCTAATATTGGATTGATACAAGATCGATTTCCTCGCAAACCATAAGAACCAATCATGTCTCAATGACAAGTATTTCGTTCTAATTGTAACGTTCTTATAGAGTAAGGATGTAAAAGACAAGATCATTCAAATTTCGGGGACGAAATTTCCTAAGGGGGGAGATTGTAACACCTCGAAGTGTTACGGGTCTCTTAAACGGGTCGGGTCGGACCTGACCACCCGATTACTAAATTAAATATTCAAGTTCGAATCTCGCGATCAACCGTTTCAACCGAATATATAAATAATAATTATTGAATTATTATTATCGCGGTTAAACGCTCCTTGTCTGCTAATAACTCGTTGTCAAACGCTCCTTATTTGGTTGTAATAACTATTACCAAACATTGCGAGTCCCAGTTATTATCCCCGTTGCCAAACACCCTCTTATTTGTCTTATCTATAAAAACCCTCCCTCTTGTCTCTCGTTCTCTCTCGGAACAATACACACACACAAAGTGTGTTTGAGTTATGAATGCTCTGACCAAAGCAGTCCTGACCGGAGACCATGGCCGGCGATCGCCGCCTCCTCCTCCGGTCATCACCACTGCCGCCGTCTTCCTTTTCCGGCCACCATCTCCGGCGCCGTCGCCCTACTCCTTCTTCTCCGGTACCAAGGTTAGAAGACGGGTCCGATACCCGGTTTTACATAAATCCCGGTCAACTTCCGATTATGTTCCGTTAATAAGTCGGTAAGATTCGGTCACTATTTCCTATTGGTTGATTGGTCACGATCTTATAATCTATTATTAACACGGTGATTATATTGATTACGAGGTACCGATCATTGGATTGGAAGGATATGAGTCGTCGCCGAGTCGACTCAGTGACTCGGTCAACACCCGGAATAGAACCCGGTCCAATGGCTAGACGAGGAATATTATTAGAATTATACGAATATATATATAATACGAATAACATACGGACTTGATAATAATAATAAGAGAATAATAAACATATATAAAATATATATGTTTATATATATAAGATTCGATATATAAAACGCTATACTAGACTCGGGTAAGTTCGTGTCTAGAGTTCTTTAGGTTCGCGTGCCAAGCTGTAAAGGCCAGCTTTATTTCTTTTTGCCTAGGAAGACCAAACCCCGAGTTTAGGACTATCTAATATATACCGAATTCTATATGTATAAATTGTATATATGATATATATCCTAAGTATTACAATCTAACAAGTCCCACGCATAAAACATATCCATATATATAGGACATATAATTGTAATAAGAAGATTAGCAGAAGATTATAAGCAAACCGGTGAGTATCGTGAACTCCCCACTTTTACTGTTTTATTAAGTGTTTTCGGGGGAATACATGTCATTTATAAGAAAACATAATAATGCTTTACATAAAAGAATCATTATTAATAAAAGTTATATAAAGGGGGTAATAGAAACAACAAGGACAGTACTGGACGGTATCGCCATTTCCTTCTTGTCCAACTAGAGGACAAGAACCAGCTTTACCCGAGTAGAGGGTAGAAATCATTATAGTTATCACAAGCAGAGTGATACCATAGATAGGAATGGCAACTCATAGAATATAATCGGAATAATAGACATATAATCGAATTAATAGAATATATGTTCCCCTCCAGAATTAGAATTGTAAAGCATATTTATAAAAGATTGTTATAAAAAAAATTATAAATAAACGAACTGGCCATTCACTTTATAAATTACACGACCTCACCAACTTTATGTTGACAGAAACTATTTTTGACATGTGTTCAGGTAACCCAACAGATATGATGACGTGGATCCTGGAAGACTAAAGACTGTTATTACCCTGGATTCCGCTGTGTAGCTCTGATAACCCGACCCGACGACCCGGCCACGTCAGGCAGGGTCGTTACACCCGGGTACGAGGCGGACCCTCCGCAACTGCGCCATTAATCGTCACCGGCGTCGTAGGACACTATCAAACTCAATCTATATTCCTAGACGGCGGAAGCAGCACTGACATCATCTACGATCAGTGTTTTCAACAACTGGACGAGGATGACAAAGCCCGCCTCGTTCCAGTCAATGCACCAATCTCGGGCTTTATTGACGAAGTCATCATGCCGCGCGGCATAATCAGCTTCCCAGTCACTTTGACAAATGGCACCCATGAACGCACAGAAATATGTGACTTCATGGTCCTACCAGCAACATCTCGCCACGATGTCCTACTAGGGCGGGAAGGCCTGGAAAAGTTCAACGCCAACGCCTCCACCCCACACCAAATGGTAGGCTTCCCGACCCGAACCGGCGTCGCAATAATCCGCGGGAACAAACAGTGCCACGCAATCGAGGCGGCAAAACCACAAAAAACACAAACCCGATTGGAGCCGGAAAACTGGATCCTCAACCCCAAATTCCCGGACCAAACGGTCATCATCGGCCATGAAATCTCCAACACCATAAGAGCGTACCTCAAACAACTCTTAGTAAAGAACATAGACATATTCGCCTGGAAACCATCCGACATGATCGGCGTTCCAAGAGAATTCGCGGAACACAAACTCAACACTTACAGATCGGTGGAGCCAGTCGCTCAAAAGATGCGAAAAATGGGGCCAGAGAAAACAAAGGCGATGAACGAACAAGTCAATAAACTGCTCCACGCAGGCATCATCCGCCCAATACGCTACCAAACCTGGGTGGCCAACCCAGTCATGGTAAGAAAAGCAACGGGTGGATGGCGCATGTGTGTCGACTACAAAGATTTGAACAAGGCCTGTCCAAAGGATTGTTACCCTCTTCCAGAAATCGACTTAAAGGTGGACTCCCTCGCGCCATTTCGCTTCAAATGCTTCCTCGACGCCTACAAAGGCTACCACCAAATCCAAATGGCAAAGGAAGATGAAGACAAAACGGCCTTCCGCACGGACACAGGAATCTTCTGCTACACCAAAATGCCCTTCGGCCTGAAAAATGCGGGAGCCACATATCAGCGACTCATGGACAGCGCCTTCATCCACGAGATAGGCGTACGCTTGGAAGTATACGTTGATGATCTCGTCATCAAAAGCAAAGACGAAGACTGCATGCTGGAAGACATCCAAAAGACATTCAACCAACTGCGAAAGGTGCGCATGAAGCTCAACCCCAGCAAATGTTCCTTCGGCATGGAAGAAGGGAAATTCCTGGGAGTTATTGTCACAAGGGATGGCAATAACTCACAGGTCCTCGCCATCGAAAGAATGTCTTCACTGACATCCATAAAGGAAGTCCAAACCCTTATGGGACGCCTCGTCGCCCTCAATCGCTTCCTTTCGAATTATGCTTCCAAGTCTTTTCCATTTGTAGACACTCTAAAAAATTGTCTTAAAAAAAGCCATTTCCACTGGACCCCTGAGGCGGAAAAGGCTTTTCAAGAAATGAAAGAATGTCGTATGAATTTACCTACTCTCACAGCACCATTACCCAAAGAGCCATTAACCTTATACCTCTCTGTAACAGAGCGGGCAATCGGCGCAGTACTCCTAGTAGACAGGATAACCGTTCAAACACCCATCTACTGCATAAGCAGAACCCTGCTAGACGCAGAGACTAGGTACTCCACAATGGAAAAACTGGTCCTAGCTCTCATCCATGCATCGCGCCGACTACGCAGGTATTTCCACGGCCACCCAATAAACGTCCTAACAGACTACAGAATCAGCGACGTGCTACGCAAGCCTGAAACCTCAGGACGCCTGGCAAAATGGGCAATCGAGCTAGGTGAACACACCATCAATTATAAACCTAGACCCACAGTCAAGGGACAAGTACTCGCTGACTTCACCACTGAAATACCAACAGAAAAAATCGCTGAATGTTTAGCCGAGCAAGACCCCGCACAGCCAACGCCCGACAATGAAAGCTGGAAACTCTACACTGACGGCGCATCAAATTCAGATGGCGCAGGGGCGGGCCTGCGACTAATCAGCCCAAACAAGAAAGAACACACATACGCCATTCGGCTAGATTTTACCGCAACAAACAATGAAGCGGAATATGAAGCACTACTAGCAGGACTGCGCATAGCGCACCAAATGGGAGCTTCCCACCTCGAAGCACACGTTGATTCACTGCTAGTAGCTGGACACATCAATGGCACTTATGACGCAAGGGACGCCACAATGGCCCTATACCTACAGCAGGCCAAGCTACTTATGCGCAAATTCACTTCTTTCACGGTCACCCACATCAACCGGAGCGAGAACAAACCCGCTGACGCATTAAGCAAAATGGCTTCCACGGTTTTTGATCACATGGCCAAAAATGTACGGGTCGAACTACAAGAAGCCCCATCCGTCCCGACAAGACAGGTAAACGTCATCCAAACAGGTACCACCTCTTGGATGGCGCCACTCAAAGAATACTTAACATCTGGAATGTTACCCGATAACAAGGCGGAAGCACGAAAAATTCAACACAAAGCCTTGCACTATCAGTTAACAGATGGAATCCTCTACCGACGATCATACTTGGGTCCCCTACTGCGGTGCGTCGACAAGGAGGACGCCTCCTTCCTCATCAGAGATATTCACGAAGGTACTTGCGGACTACACGCGGGACCCAGAATGGTGGTGGCCAAGTTAATGAGCGCAGGCTATTACTGGCCGGGTATGCACCCCGACGCCGTAGCAGAATTACGCAAATGTGATTCTTGCCAGCGCCACGCGCCAAACACCTTGCGCCCCAAAAATGACTTGGTTCCCGTCACGGCAGCATGGCCATTTCAGAAATGGGCAATAGACCTTGTTGGTCCATTCCCCACAGCACCGGGAAACGTCAAATTCTTAATAGTGGCAATCGACTACTTCACAAAGTGGATCGAAGTGAAGCCACTAGCAAAAATAGAAGGCGCACACACCAAGAAATTCATATGGGAGTTCATCATATGCAGGTTCGGCTTGCCGTATCAGATCATAAGAGACAACGGAACCCAATTCACCGACCAACACTTGCAACAATGGCTGGCGCAAATGGGCGTCCAACAAATCTTCACATCAGTAGCTCATCCCCAAGGGAACGGTCAAGTCGAAAGAGCAAATCGAAGCCTCATCGAAGGCATCAAAAAGCGGCTGGGAACCAAAAGAATAAGATGGGTGGACGAAGTTCCACACGTCCTATGGGCAAACCGCATACTCGCCAAAACTAGCAATGGCGAAACTCCGTTTAGCCTAACCTATGGTTCCAAGGCCGTCATACCCGCAGAAATCGGATGCCCCTCCGCAAGAGTACTCATGGCGGAACAAGGGCAAAACGACAAAGAGCTACGATTAAACTTAGACCTACTCGAAGAGCGGCGAGAGCTCGCCGCCATCAAAGAGGCCAGATACAAAAGTCAGTTAGAGCGCTACTACAACCTAAAAGTTAAACTACACAAGTTTAACATTGGAGATTACGTTCTAAGAAATAATAGTGCTTCAAACGCAGAAAAGCAAGGAAAACTTGCTCCAACATTGGAAGGGCCTTACAGAGTTCAAGAGATCTTGGGCAAAGGCGCCTATGCGCTAGAAAAAATAGATGGCACGCCTGTCCCACGTTCTTGGAACGCGGCACAGCTACGTTTCTGTTACATGTAATTTTTGTAAACACTTAGGCTACACATGCCTAAGTCCCTTTTGGGATTCTAAGAAGTTTTACCATTTAACTTATGATGTGCACTACTGGAACCTTGGGTCTTCAAGGCATAGATATTAAACATAACTATCGCCGGACTCAATAACCAAATCCAAATAAACATCACACAAAAAGTTAAAAATATTATTACTTCAAAACATCCCATCAAAAAAGGGCGTTCAAGCGGCCCCAAGCTTTACAACGTAAACACAAAAACACACCATCCTAACAGACAACCTATTCTTCTTCGGACTCCTCAAAGTCCACCAGCTGCTCTTATGTATCCCCAGGTACTGTCCCAGATGTCTCCCCTCCGCCAGCTGCTGCCTGCTTCCCTTTCTCTTGCGCCTCCGCACCCAAACGGTCGGATTCTTCAATAAAGTAACGGAGAGCGCCGGCTGGATCAGCATACTGATTACAGTCCGCCACTGTCTTCAGTATGGGGAATTCGACTTGCTCAAACTTAAGGAGTTCAGCTTCATACTCCTTCTCCCGGGGTTCACCATAATGCGCGCCCTTGGTTATATGCCCTCCGTTCAGCGCATGGTAGAACCCACTGTCAAATCCCTCAGCTTCCCCAGCAGCGCGCGCAGCGGCGGCAATAGCAGCAACCTGATCGCCGAGATTGGGTTCATTCCAGAACCGCTTGAAAATCTGCACAAAAACAAAGATCAGAAGGAGAATACGCAATGACATGGAAAAAATAGGAAGATACTTACCCCAGCGATACCCTCGGTCATCACCCAACGGACAGACTCCTGGGTCTTCTCCTGCGCAACGTTGGCTTCATCCAAGAGAGTCTTGGCATTTTCCGCCTCCGTCTGCGACAGGGTCAACGACTCCTCTAAAGAAGCCCTCTCCTCAGTCAACGCCGCCTTCTCCTTCACCCACGCTTCCTTCTCACTCACCAACTCGGACAGCTGAGAAGAGGTACTCATAAGCTCATCATCTTTGTTGCGCAATTCAGACCGCATGCCCGCCACCACCGAGTCCTTATCAGCTAAAACTTTGGCATGGCCCTCCGCGGTCTCCCGCAGCTTGGCATTCTCATTCTTCAACGCCTGGATCTGATCCTTCAGTTTCATAGTATCTTGGTTAGTCACTTGACAGGCATCGATCCACCTCTGATGAGCCAGCGCATGATCACGCTCAAGTACCTTCACCTTGTCCTCAGACTTATAGGCTCTGTCCCTATATCTCTCAACCTCAGATTTCAGCTTCTCCTCCCTCTGCGCCTGAGCTGACCGCCGAGCATTAAACTCGGCGACATCACGGGCAAACTCTTCATCCCGCCGCTTTAACGACTCCACCGCAGCAACCTGAAGAGCCTGCCCAACGCAGATATCGGTTATCAGCTGCGAACGGGACAAGCTGTCCTGATACTCCCTTTCCTTGGGAGGAACCACTTGAGAAACAAACTCCTCAGCTATAAGAGGGTTTGCAAAACGGGAGTTCTCCCGGATACTCCAGTGCGGGCGCCAGATAACATCACCCGCGAAGTAGCCCGGGCCACTCCGGTCGACACTCGACCTTCCACCAGAAGGCATGCCACCACTACCACCTGCAGGAGAATCGCCAGAAAGCGCCTGATTAGAGGCAGCCCTGGCGGCCTCCCCCTCCGCCCTAGCCCTGTCAGCCTCTTCCTCCGCCCGAGCTCTGGCTTCAGTCTCCGCCTTCTCCTTCTCAACACGCAGCTTTTCAGCTGCCACTCTCTCGGCCTCGGCCTTCCTGGCCACTTCTTCCAGACGTAGCTTCTCAGCTGCTACTCTCTCCTCCTTCGCCTTCTTGGCAGCAGCTTCCTTGGCCCGCTTCTCGGCCTCAGCTGCCTCTTTCTCCGCCCGAGCCTTCGCTTCCTCCTCCTCCTCCCGCCTTTTCTTGGCAACCTCTGCCTCACTTGGCTCGGAGGCGGAACCCGAAGCTTGCGGAGAAACAACTACAACAAAAAGCAAGACAAGACTTAGGAAAATATCAATATAACAAAAGGAAAGAAGAAAGGCGGAACACCACTTACTAGTCACTTTCTTCAACGTCTTCTGAATGAGAGGACGACGCTCTGGCGGAGGACTAATCTCCAAAGAAAACGGCGCGGGTCCGGCCCCGCCAGACTTGGAAGATCCAGCCTTCCCGCCGGGGACTTTACCCAGCTTCCGTTTCTTCTTCAGCGGACTCACAGCCGCATCATCTTCAGGGGCGGAAGAAGAAGATTTTGTACGTCTATCGCGCTGGCCAAAGAGAGGACCTTCACCACCTGCACTCAAAGGCGCAGATTTAGCTTGGGACAACACCTTATGCTTATGAAAGCGCGGCACACTCTTCTTCCGACCACGCGGAGGCGATGAATCCACCATTTCTACAGAAGACCTAGTGGATTCCTCATCAGAGGAAACGACAAAACAAGGGTCTACCCCCGCATGAGGAACAGAACATAAAGGATCAGGGTTTATAGGATGCTCACGTGAAAAAAGAAGAACAGTTGGCTTGAACTCCAGATAGGGAAAGTAGAACCTATCAACCATCTCATCTATCACAGACACCCTACCCTCCGCAGGATCCCTCCACTCCAATGGGGCTTTATATCTCAACAGAAAGGCACCAAACTTTGACATCCCTAAGTCAAACAAAACATACGTCAGTCACATGGCTTACCAGGTGTAACAATCACCGGCTCTTTCCCCTCCACAATCTGAGCCCGACTCATACCCAACAAAGCCAACATGGCTTCGGAACACATACCCGTGTCAAACGGGGAAGCATGAGCCACCAACTCCTTGAACCAGGCTTCATCCCTGTAACCCTCCATAACAGGGTGATCACCTACTTTCTGACGCTCAGCTACAACCTTCCACGGCATGTCCACAGGTATCACCCCCCTCTTGACGTAGAAGAACTTCTCCTTCCAGTCATGAAGTGACTTGGGAGCAGATGTCCCACATGGAGGCACATGGGGACGAGGAACAAAGTTGAACCAGGAACCCTCCATGTTCAGCAAATAAAAGACATTGAACTGTTCAAAAGACGGCTCAATGTCCAGAGCACGGCAGCAGGCTTCGAAATGAACAAGACGAAGCATCCCAAACCCACTAACCTGGGTGACATGAACACCATACCTCACCAAGGTGTCCACCTGGAACTTGGTGGCAGGCAAACGGAACCCACATAGGGCAAGGTGGGCCCCATATAAGCTCATCTTCCCAGGGGGAGGAGCCAAGGCAGTATTCTGGGCAGTTGGTAACTCAACCTCCTAGGAAGGATCAAACTCCATAGCCTCCAAAAATTTCGCAAAACTCTTCTTACCCCACTTACAAGTGGTGTTATGCATCAACTTCTTCGACGTCTCAGCAGCCTTACTAGGGTTTCCCCCAACATCAGAGCCCTCAGACATGGTGACGAAGGTTTTAAGAAAAAGAAAAAGAAAATTTTTTCCAGAAGTTCGCCGGAAAACTTGAAGGTTGACCGGAAAAGATGAAGATCTTCGAAGAAAAAGATGAAAGAATTTTTGGGAATAGGTAAGATAAGAAGGAACTCCAAGGACCTCCTGAAGTATTTATACCCATCGCATTTAATGCGATGGGAATAGCTGGCATAAGACTCTTCATCTTGCCAGAAGGGGAGACATCCGGACGCTACACGTGGCGTAACAGCTGGGTAAGCAGTTACTCGTCAGCACGTGACGACACGCGTCTGACCAACAGGACGACTTCTCACCTGCCGAACGTCAGCCATCAGCCTGACAAACTGCACCACTCGCGCGCGTGTACGGCTACTCGCCTGACACACGATGGATAAACCTCCCACCCACGTGCTGACATAACTGACAACTGTGCAGACATCCTTTCTGCACCCTGACACGTCCACCAACCGTCTCGGCTTCCCAGGCACGTTTCCTAAATGTTAAGGAAACCTTTCAAAATTCAAAAATTAATTACAAGGATGACACATTTAATACACCCTGACTGCCACGTCATCACTTGGCGAAGGGTTGACGTAAAATCCAAAGGACGTTCTCCGCCGGATTTTACTATCCAACACCCTGACTGCCACGTCATCACTTGGCGATGGGTTGACGTAAAATCCAAAGGACGTTCTCCGCCGGATTTTACTATCCAACACCTTGCTTGCCATGTCATCACTTGGCGAAGGGTTGACGTAAAATCCAAAGGACGTTCTCCGCCGGATTTTACTATCCAACACCCTGACTGCCACGTCATCACTTGGCGATGGGTTGACGTAAAATCCAAAGGACGTTCTCCGCCGGATTTTACTATCCAACACCTTGCTTGCCACGTCATCACTTGGCGCAGGGTAGACGCGAAGTCGGAAACACGTTTCTCCGTCGAATTTTACTCACACCCACATTGACACGTCATCACATGGCGCTGGGTTCATGTAAAATTTAAACGCTGTCACTAGACTTTGCAAAAAATTTCTCACCCGCGCTAAGTCTCCACTTGGCGCCGGTTTTTTATAAAACGAGCCATGTACAAAGATAAGGGGACGCTTTTATTTTTCCACATGCCACCAGAGCCGCAACGCGCACTCTGTTGCTCGCATTAACACTTTTTCAAGAGGCAAACCATTACCCCTCTCTAGAACAACACAACGGAGTACATCACAAAAATCACACGTTTAGTCCAGCGCCCCACCAGCTCTCTAAGCAAGAACAGGAGACACCCTGGACTTGGGGGACTTGAAGGGGTAGGGTACTATTCTCCTCCGCTTTCAGGCGCACCCTACCCACTATCCAAAGCCCCCGCATAAAGTAACACATCCAGATGCACAGCAGCGCCTGGCGCTGCTGCTAGCCTGCGCGGAGGTACCAGTTGGCAACACCCGGGAACATCCCCCTTGGAGCCCAACTTGCTACCACCCGTCAGGTGTCAGCTGACAAGTGGTCAGCCGCCTGACGTCTGACTCCCCTGCAGACCCAGCCACAATACGCCACGTGTGTGGAGGACAAAGCACCGCCCAGCCGACCAACCACGAGGCGACACGTGGCCCAATCGAAGAGGCCCTCCTCAACTTGGATCACTTTATCTAACTAAGGATTGGAATCCAACTAGTGGGACCTGCACAAGCAACCGGCCCGGGCCTCTAACCCAAGCCCGTTAATAACCAGAATGGGCCCGATGACCTCGGGCCCATGCCTCTCCTATAAAAGGAGGACTTGGCCTCCTTTCTTGATCATCGGAATTAGCCAATTAGAACAAAGACACTTGTTCCATCACTTGTACTATTACTTGTATCTTTTATCAATAAAGATTGTTCTTTCCAGTGGACGTAGATCCTACGTGATCGAACCACTTATACCTTTGCCTGTTGTGTCTCTTTGCTTATTATCCGTGCATATAACCATAGATCAACCATCATTGTGAGCCAAGGATTATACCCTGCAGCGAACACGAGTCGTTACTCCATATATTATCCCGTCCTATCTCCCCTCAGTTATACTCGTTGTCTCTTCAGATATGTTCCAAATGTCATGCGTTGTATTATATGCATGTAAACAGGCACTAAAAGGAAAACTTACACTACTTGAACTGCTATCAGGTCGGTGAAGTTTACAGATCAAACTTCCCTTCTACTCTGATTTCAGTTCCGGTTCAAAAACTTGAACTTTCTCTTCCAACTCCAACAAGATCGCGCTCTCTTCGCACCTGTTTGCTTCTTCCTTAACAGAGGTGGCTGTTTTGTAGTGCTCTTCGAACTTTGGGGCATTGTGGGAAACTACTTAGTCGGACATGATCAAAGCAACAAATGATTCTACGGAGTTGAGTAGATTTGATGGTGTGATTGGAGAAGAAAGTGTGAGGGAGTAAGGGACTGAGGGCTTTGAATTTATAGGACCAAGCAACGTGTTCTTAACGTGATTAAGTTAAAGGTAATGAAAGGATTCTTGACTAATGAGGCCTCGTGTGTACGAACCAATACTATTTTTTAAGATTCGATCACTAAATGTTGATGTTTTTTTTAACACAAACTTATACAAATCTTGGATAGGAATTCATAGCATTTAAAATGATTTTGTCAAAAGTGAAGAAACACCACACTTAAAAATGATCAAATTAATTAGATATGTATATTGATTCCGGACTAAACGATTACAAAGAAGTCGAATAAATATGATTACAAGTATTTCGACAATAAATTTTTTTCTAAGTTTAGAGTATGACTTCCTAGGTTTTTGACTTAAAGAATTACCGACCTCTTCACTCGAATAAATATGATTACAAGTATTTCGACAATAAATTTTTTTCTAAGTTTAGAGTATGACTTCCTAGGTTTTTGACTTAAAGAATTACCGACCTCTTCACTCGAATAAATATGATTACAAGTATTTCGACTATAAATTTTCTTTCTAAGACCATGTGTAATCATATGTTAAATGGGCGTGAAATGGGGCATTTGGCGCCCCTTTACCCCAGGAACACCGCCCCCTCTAAGTTAAAGGGGCATTAAATGGGATTGCGCGAAATATTTCGCGCTAGTTAAATGTTGGTTGGGCCAATCATTGAGTGACACTTCATTTTTGTTTTTTTTCTTTTTTAATTCAAATTTAATATCATTATATATTCACCCTCTTTCACCCACTATTACACTCCTTGCCCATTTCAAGCCCCTTTCACCCACCAAGTGGCCCCACATTGCCAAGTGTCAAAAAATGCCCCTTTCACCAACCAAATTTACCCACCATTACACATAGTGTAAGTTTAGAGTATCTCTTCCTAGGTTTTTGACATAAATAATTACCGACCTCTTCTTATTAGGAGATAGAGGTATATATAGTCCTAGGAAGCGTCTCCTGATAGGTTGTCTTGGGAATAACAGCTGTCTCGCGCGGGCCTCGGCACACGGTTGACCACTGCTGGGGGATTTAGCGTTATCCTCATATCATTAGGTGGATGTCCATTTCAATTGTCCTTGTTGTCATTTCATGTCCTTTGTATATGCTAGGAGATCACAGATCAGGGAATTCTCCTCTTAATTGGCTAGATGTCCCTTTCCTTCTCTCCTATTAGCTGGCACATACTATTATTTTGACCTTCTAGAAAAAAATGCAAAAAAAAAAATAAAAAATTACTTTCTTCACTTCTCACGTTAAGGGCTATTTGTAGGATAGAAACCCGTTTGTACAAGAACCTTCCTCTACAAACATATTTGTAGGTCAGGTTCGAGTCAACTCGGGCATGTTGACCTGTTTTACCTATATGTATTATATTTTACTACCTCCGTCCCTATTTAAATGTCATGGGGCCAAAAACACATATTTTAAGAAATCTTTTGTTTGTATGTGGAAAAATGACAATAATATCCTCAAAAGTGATGATTGTGTTTTGTCTTTTATGGGCAAAACTGGAAATTGTATTTCTATTTTTGAAAATAGACATTTAATTTGGGACAACAAAAAATAGAAAGATGGACATTTAAATAGGGATGGAGGGAGTATTTTTTACAATTTATTTATCTCACAAATTAAATGTGTTTGGTATTTTATGCCATAATTACAACTTAAAGGATAAACTGACAAGATTCTAGCTAAAATTGTTTTTTGAAGTAAAAATTTAATTATAATATATTAATTACAAAAAAAAATTAAAAAAATCGAATTGAATGGGTCATGTTTGGGTCAATCCACGAATATTCGGTTTGTGTTCGGGTTCGTGTAAATTTTTCGGGTTCAGGTTAGACCCGCCAACTCACTGACCCGATCCGTTTTACACCCTTACATATACATTTATAGGTCATGTTTAGGCCTCGTACATGCTTATAGGTTTAGTATACGAGACTAGACAATACTATACGATACTACATATGACATGATGCTATACTATACTAGACTATACGATATAATAGGATATCATATTGTACTATACGAGACGATACTACACATATATTACACTATACTTACACTACACCTAACTATACATATACTACGCTATAAGCCTATACGGGACATCTACTATATCGATACGTATAACCCTATACTATACTATTATAGACTATACTATATGATACAATACAATATCCGTATAACCCTATGATGTACTAAACTATTATAGACTATACGATGCTATACGATATGTTACAATACAAGAGCTATAAAAACCATAAGTTTTATAAATAATTTTATTTTCAAAAGATCTATATCTATATCTATATATTCCCTCCGTCCCATTTTGAATGTCCATTTTGCTACTTTTTGTTGTCCCAAATTAAATATCCATTTTTAAGCAATTTCCAGTTTTGCCCATAAAAGACAAAAGATAATCAAAGATTTGAAATAATAACTTGAGGATATTATTGTCATTTTACAACTCAGAGAATATACAAATCAAAGATTTCTTAATCTATGTGTTTATGAGCCCATGACATCTAAAATAGGACAGAGGGAGTATATAATAAACCAAAGCAATAAATCCCACATGACAATCAAAGAGGCCAACTTCCTCATTGAGTGTGCAATGTGGCATGCCTATGTGGCATTAAGTTATTTTAGGAAAAAAAAATATTTAAAAACAAAATTAGATTTTTTCTCTCATGTTCTCCCCCCCCCCCCCCATAATTTTTAAACGTTAATATCTTTTATATACGAGATTTTTTAAAGAAAAAAAATTACACCAAATTAACGAGCGTTTTATTATCTTTCCAACGAGTATCATAGTGCTATATAAAAACAGAGAAAAAAAAATGACTATTTTTTTGTTTGAAGTATTAGGTAATAGCAATGGATTTATAGATTGTTTTAAGTTAGGTATTGAATATTGACATTAGAGTTATGCATTTTTTTTAACCTTTATGATAGGTGTTAATATTAGAGTTACATTATTTTATGTTAGGTATTGAATATTGATATTAGAGTTATGCATTTTTTAAGCCTTTATGATAGGTGTTAATACTAGAGTTATACATTGTTTTAGTTTAGGTACCAATATTAGTATGTTAGAGTTATACATTTTTTTAGCCTTTAAGATAGGTGTTAATATTAGAGTAACATTGCAGTTATATATTATTTTAGGTTAGGTGTTAGCATTGGAATTGTACATTGTTTTAGGTTATGTATTAATATTAGAGGTGTACATTGTTTTAGATTAGATGTTAACAATAGAATTACACATTGTTTAAGGTTAGGCACTAACATTGGAGATACATTGTTAATTGTTTTAGGTTAGGTGTTACCCGAAGCTTTCCTGCATTTAACTGTAAAGCGTATCAGTCTATTTCATATGTAAAACTAGGTTAGATCCCGTGTGCTACACGGGTAGCTCTAAAATATGAGATACAAATAAAGGCCAAACACACCAAAAACACTTAAACTAACAACCTAGACAGGATCATCAACTAAATCAAAACTGAACAAAATTTATGATATCTAGTTTAAATTCATTAGACAACTAATAAAAAACAAATGAATAAATAATATGTAAGTTGGTATAAATAAAATTATACATGTATTCATGCACCTGTATACATCCTGCAAACAACACAAAACCCAAACATCATATTATATAACTTAGCCACATAACACCCAAACATCATATTATATAACTTAGCTACATAACAGAAAGAAATGCTAACCTTTAATATTGGACAGAATAAGTCAAGATGGTATCTCCAAATCTGCGCTAAACTCTTTTACCAAACATCCAACATCTTGGACAGAACAAGAAAGATCATATCTCCAAATCTACGCTAATCTGAAACACATTTAGACTCTATTTATAAAAAATCCTAGCTAAACTCTTTTATCATTAGGGATGAGCTCGTTACCGATAACGTACCAAAATATTGGTATTAAAAATTGCTAGAACTTG
The DNA here is from genome assembly GCA_030844895.1 of Ambrosia x helenae. Taxonomy (NCBI): domain Eukaryota; kingdom Viridiplantae; phylum Streptophyta; class Magnoliopsida; order Asterales; family Asteraceae; genus Ambrosia; species Ambrosia x helenae. Next base: position 103,568,439 of record CM061231.1, on the reverse strand, counting down.
GTACCAGTACTGAAAATCGTCAAAACTTGTACCGAATTGGTACCGAAATACTCATCCCGAATTTACTACAAATAATATAATTAATCCAAAACCAATAATAATATATTGAAATAAACCCAAATTCCAATTCACAAACCATAAACTTATGATAGACATATCTTGAATATAAAAAATAAACAAAAACCCTCATCTAATGTCATGAAGATAAATAAAATTATACATGTATTCATGCACCAGGATGAACAATTGCTGTAAATTTTAACAACTAACCTAGTTACAGATACCAGATGAACATATTCAAATCATGTAAGGACTTCGTCTCCTAATTACGACTCCGAATTGGGAAATTGAGAACAGTCCGGTGTAGAGGTGCTCTGTGATGAGGGTTTGCGGATATAAAATTACTTGAAAAATCACAATAGTAATATCAAAATATTATTTTAATAATCATTACACAACAAAAGATTATACTAACCTTGGATTGAACAATCACAATAGCTGTGAAGCTCCATTCAAACAAATTGTTTTCGTCAACAAAACTGGTGGAAAATCCATTCAATCGGATAGTTACAAAGATCTGTAATAAATGCACCAATCATAATCGGTTGAAAGTAATACGAATTTATCAACTTATGATTGGAATAAATAGATACCTTTGGCTTGTTTTTGAAGGAAGAGACTTACTTGATGAAGAAACCCTAAGGCGGATAACATGTAAAAAGGAGAATTATAATACCCAACTTGAACAGTGGCTAGACGATAAATTGAAGGAGAAAACGACAGCGAAAATTGTTGATGAAGGATCCCTAAGGTGGTTATTAGAGAGAGAGAGAGAGGAAATGTTTTAACTTAAAAAAATAACAAAACCTCTATTTTTGTGGCACCTTAATAGTTAGTAGATGAAGTATCCATGACCCGGTAAAATAAGCGGGAAACACATAAGAAAAGAGCTCATAAGGTGCCACGTGTCCCACATTAGCTTTCATTTATATATTATAGAAAATTGATGTGTCATATTAGATTTCTCAACTCTGGAACGCTCCCGAGGTATAATCAAGTAATAAAATATTTATAAAACTTAGTTAAAACAATTAACCATCGTATAAAAGGTAAAATATTTGAAAAAAAACACATCAATAGGCCTTATATAGCTCTATACGACACATATTAGGATCAAAATGTTTCCTAGTATAGGTCAATACGCCCAATATAGACTTATACGAGACGTATTGGTTCAGACAAAATCTAACACATCAGGTTTTCTTGAAAAAAAAGCTATACGCTATGTTTAAACATATACGAGACATATTATTGTCGAAATATAAAATAAAAACAGTTAATAAAACTTGCAAAATGCTGGAGTGACATTCTTCTTGCTTTCGGGCGATGGGTTTTACCGCAGTGGGCTTTCGGGCGATGGGTTTTCCTTGAGAACTGATGTGAAATTATTAGTGGACCCAAGTTACTCTTAAAGTACTCATTTGTCCAGTAAATACTTCGAAAATGCTCGGAATTGATTTGTTAGCCGTTAAAAAAAAACTTTGCAATACCAAGAAACAAAAACCTACAACTCTACAAGGGTTTATCTGTCATTTCACAACAAAACCAAGAAACAAACCGAAGGAAGTCGATCTTTCTCCTCCCCCTCTCTCCACCCCTGTTTCATCCACCGGTGGTTAAAAAATAAATAATAATAACAATAATAATCCCCTAACCGTCTCGTCACCACCGTGGATGACCACCTTCGTCAACCATCAATTCTAATATTAATATTAATTCTACAAGGGTGTATATGTCATTTCACATGCAAATATAGATCGTTGTAGTTACAGAACCGTTAAGATGTTACCCAGATCGAATTCTGTGTTGTCGGAGAAGAAGATTACAAGATCTAATCTGGTGGATCAGCTTAGAGAGTATCAAGTTCGATCCAAACATGATTGGGCTTCCATGTCGTTTTTTTCCTCTACTTCCAGTTTGTCTTCTGCTTCTTCCAGGTCATTTGTTCGTTCTGTTTGTTTTAAGGTTTCTGTTTTGTGTTTTTGTTAATTTAAGGTTTTGTTGATGTGGGGTTGTGTCAATTGATTAGGTGGTTCAATTTATTATTTTTATTTTAATAAAGTCAGAATTTTTTTAGGTTTTAAGGTGTAATTAATATGAAGTTTATGTAGAAATGAACTTGTTAGGTTTCCATTTTTGTGGTGATCTTTTATTTACATGTAAATGTGACTTGTTAATTACTATTTGAGTTCCGGTGTTTTGGTGGTTTTATCTGCTTGTTCAATGATTGTAAGCCTTGGTGTTTGTGTATGTGAATTGTGAAGATTGTCCGGTTAGGAAGTCTCGGCACGTCTCGTTGAGTTATCAATGTGGCATGATAGGAGTAGGGATGAGCTCGGGATGGTAACCGATACCGATCCCGAAAATACCGATCCTGAAAACTCACAAAACCCAATACCGATTCCGAAAACATAAGATTCGGTACGGTACCGGTATGGTATTGGTATTTTACCTTAAAATACTGATACCCTCGGTTCGGTACGGGATCGGTATCGGTATCGGTTCGGTATTCGGTGCAATATGCTCATCCCTAGATAGGAGTAAGAAGCAAATAAATTGGATCAAGAGACAGAAATCACCACTTGAACAACTCGTCGGGCAATCTAAACGCAAAATGAGATACTGATTTTGCAAGTCAGTTCTAGCTTAGGCTCCAAGAACATCACACCATTCAAACTTTAACACGTAATCCAATGAGATAAATTAACCAAGAATTTTTCGACATAAACGCACACGAACTTTCATTAACATCACGGATGGATAAATACAAAAACAACATAACTAACAACTACTAACCATTAACCATTATATAGTTTTTAGGAATAAGGAAACTAAGTACTAACAAAGCCGCAGAAACTACAAGTGAAGAAGCATAAAAAGAAAACTGCAACGTGGATAGAACTCAGTTAACACCCGATTCCGATTAAACCAACGGCTAGATATTTCGGGTCGTAACATGTTTCTTGGCCTTGCCAATCGTTGTTGATAGAACTAGGTTGTTCTTCTTATAGGGCGATTCTCATGAGAGATATAATTATAGTTTGTTGGATACGTAGGTGTGGTTTTTTATTATATTATTGTTTGGATATGTTGAGACGATGATTAGGTTTTAAGGTGTGATGTAAACAGGAAAGGACTATTTTGAACCTCGATCGAGTGAATGGTATAAGGGTTATTTTAGGATTGGGCCAAAGTTCAAATTTTCAAGGTATATCTATTTCTCTAGCAGTAATGAATATCATAGTTATTAAAACCCCTCGCTTAATATGCCATGCCCATATTCAAATATTTTGTACAGGTGCGTTTTCTAGAAACTAAAGTATTTGAAAATGGTATTCAAGTGATAGTTTGCTTTTAGCTAATCGTATTTGCTTTTTCTAATTATCTCACGTTAGAATTTTTGATTATCGATAGCTATTTCTTTGCATTTCTACACGCTGTGAAAGTTTTGTTGGGTGAAATTTAGAAGGCGATTTCATTATTTCTGTTGCAAAAGCTAAGATATATTACAACCTCAAATTATTATATTAACTTTTAGAAAATGCATGTCCCTGAAATTTAATAAAATTGGGTAGGTTTCCTTTAGCCTCTATGTTCACATTTCACTGTATGCTACTTTATTTTCACATGGCGATTGTCTAATCGAACTAGATTATCTTTGATCTTAACTTTCCACATCATTTTTTAGTGCTTGTTTTCCAAGGCATAGGAATAATGTAAAGATTGGTATTAGAGATGATGACGAAAATTATTTTAGTTTAATCAGCACATTGCCAAAATAAGGGCATTTAGATTTCAGTCACGTGCTGGATATAGAAGAATAGGTTGTAGTTTTACTATAGGTGATATTTCTTGGTAGAAGTAGGACTGAATTTTTTTACTTTTCGAGTGTTTTTTGTCATCAAAACTGATTGCTGTGTGATAATTCATTTTAGTTTCTAGTTTTCCAATCAAGCCACTCCTTATGTTTGATGTTGACATTTGGGTTTGGTTTCTTCAGTTGAGTTTGCAATGCGTGGAAACATGTAAAATTGGCAGTTGCGGCTTTAGGTTTAAACATTCGAGTATAATCATGCTATATCTATGTAAAAAAGAGAAATATATCTATTTCTCTGGTAGTAATGAATATCATAGTTATTAAAAGCCGTCGCTTCATGCGGCCAGACCCATTTTCAAATATTCTATACGGGTGCATTTTTTGGAAACTAAACATATGAAAATGGTATCCAATTGATAGTTTGCTTCTAGCCAATTGATCTCACGTGTGAAAGTTTTGTTCGGTGAAATTTAGAAGGCGATTTCATTGTTTCTGTTGTAAAAGCTCAGATATATTACACCTCAAATCATTATATTAATTTTTAGAAAACGCATGTCCCTGAATTTTAATAAAAGTGGGTAGGTTTCCTTTAGCCTCTATGTTTACATTTCACTGTATGCTACTTTATTTTCACATGGCGATTGTCTAATCGAACCGGGCCTATCTTTGATCTTAACTTTTCACATTATTTGTTTGAGGAATCTTTATTTATTCTCTAGTGCCAATTACGTCGTTATTTTTCAACTTCTTGTTTTAAGTCTTTATGTCTCTGCATTATTTTGTTATTTTCCAACTTACTTTCCACATTGTTGTTTTTTTTTTTAATTTTTTTTAGAAATATTGTCTAAAACCGTCCCTTCTTGATTACTGGATTTGCAGGGTGGACGTAGTGGTGTTTGTAATATGGGAACTTGTGATTCTAGCTTTTTTCGTTTTCTCGGCAGTTTCATTGTATTTCAGGCATTTGAGACTCGGATTTGGTTTAGTAACCATCACATTGTTACTCCTATTATCTATGAAGGTAACAAAGCGAATAAAACTGGCCCAGAAAAAGAAACGACGGATGCTTCTTCCTTTATCAATGTAGAAACCATAAGTTCTTAACAATTTTATTATGTAAATTGTCACAAGTTTTTGACCATTTATATCGTCTCCCCTCCTTTTTCGGATTTATCATGTCTGTAACTGCAGTTGAAGCAAAAGATTATAAAGAGTGGAAATTGTTACGATCACTTTGATTTTTTCATTGTGTTGTTATCTCAGGTTGCATCCGAGTTTGGATTCGTTTTCATGTTTTTCCAGGTATGCTGATCATATGCTAGGTTGACTTAAACATATTCTGTATTATCATAGTCTTGTTATTTGAAATGTTAGGTTTTGTTTACATGTGGTGGGATGAGCGGGTCAGGCGGTTTTCAATAACGAGTCATAACAGTTTTCAGTTGAATTTGGTCTTTTTTTATTATGGGTCGCCACAGGCTGTGTTCAGATGAAGGCAAACATGTTTTGTTTCTTATTTCTTTAAAAATAATATTACTACAAATATATAATAAAAGTTGGGTGATTAATAAATAGACTTCTGCCATTCAAGTTTGAACATGGTCTACCCATGTTGAACCTCTCACTTTTAATTATTTTTCTGACTTGACCCATTTATGATAAAACATAACCGAAATAGCTCATTCACAAGTATACGGGTCAAAATTGACGCCAATTGTAGGACCTGTTGTTGGAAATGAAAATAAGGTGAAATCTATTATATAGGCGAATTAGCTCGTACATTAGCTGGGAACATAAAGTTCTTATGTCGTACTCGTACGGTTGTTAATGCATTAGGTAGTTATATTTTATAAACTAGTGTTTTTTTTTACTCGGGCTTAAAGAAGTGAACCTCGATACCTCGAGTCACTATTGTCCAAATGGCCCCAAGAACAAGTAGAACACTTAAGAACATCCCTAAGCACCCAAGGATCCAATTTAGCCACCACATGACGCTGTAGCGGTCAGGTTTCTTCATCACTATCCACATAAAACAAGGGTATGCTAAAGTGATGGGCAATGCAATGCCTCCAATAAGACCTGCTAGGCTTGGTAAGAATGGGAGTGCAACCGCTACAAAGAATGCTAGCCCGCCAAAGAAAATCCGAGACCCGGCCCTGACCCACCATGGACATGGGCCGTTCATTTTAGTTACATATCTCAATTCCAGGTTGTCGAAAACAGGCATTGCATAGATTTGGAAAGACGTGAGGCTGTTGATGATGACAAGGACGCTTGTTAACTCTAGGATTGCTTTTGAAGTTGATTGTCCGTGGTATTTGTACAGTGCGGTTAGCATTCCTCCAGTTGTAGGCATCTGCATAAATATGTTTGCGTGATAAGCAGTTGCACGTTGTGCATATAAGGTGGTGATTAACGTTACGATATAAGTGAGTGATGCATACCAGTTTTCCATAGGCCCAGTAGCCACCAATGGCGAGAGGAAACAGACACAATGCGATGATGAAATACGAGTACTTGACACCTTTCCACATTGGCACTCGTGACGGCTGCTTTAAGCTTGAAGGCATTGTACCCTATAACCACAATATATACGGTATGAGCCATCAAATATAACTGCTAATATGGAGCCACATAAGTTGACAAGTCAGCAGAAACCGAAACAAATAAGTACCGACACGATAGCTACATAGGTTGACAAGTCTGGAATGAACCAGCCGAAGGCTGTTGACTTTATATGTTTAACTCATGTTATAAAATTTCGACTTGCCGTTGAGCTAGTGAGACTACTAGTTCATCGGTCAAGTCGATTGAACAGACTATGACATCATAATTAATATAAAAACATGTATATCTTGCACAAAGTTTCGATTCAGCAAAATGTATATATATTACATGAAGTTCAAATTGTATATTAACAAGTTTGTTTAAAAAAAAAAATAAGAGAAATGTTTTGGTTTTTAGGAAAAAACAAATTAGCAAGAAATTTTTTTGAGTGGAAAGTATTTGTGTACTTAAATTACACATCAAACTTCTTAAATTAGTTTCAAAACACTTATATATCTCTATTAGAGATCCCAAATTCAAACCTTATAATCTAAAAATAACATATTTGTGTACTTCTTCTTCTTTTTTTAATCAAAACTGGTTTAATCTCCACTCCAATTTGATCTGGTTTTACTTTAGTTTGGTCATAGTATATAAATGAATTATTATAATAATATTTTTAGTACTATTAAATCTTATGTTAATTCCAACTTACATGCAAGCTTTAAATTCATATTGAACTTTCTTTTAACTTATGTCTTTATCTATGTGTGACGTGATGAGTTTTAAGTGTTCTTGTAATGGGTCACTATAGCTTTAATAAAAGAAAACTTTACAAATATTCAAATGTTTATATTAATATTTTCCTACACATAAAGTAACTTGAGTTGAAAGAAAGGATGCACACCAAAATATATTTGTTTTGGTAATCATGATTACAGGATAATCAAGCAACTTTAACATAGAATATAATTAAGTCTAATTTCAATATACTAATATTCTTGAAATTTGTTTAAAATTAGTGGCGAAGCTTGAATCATAAGATGGTGGGGGCTGAATGTCAGGAGACCCGAATTTACATAAAATCAAATCAAATCGGTGGAGGCCGGACTTAACATATACAACATTTTTGGATAAAACGGGAAAATTTACACTACTGAGAAAAAAACGATAGGGGCGGGGCACCCCAGGCCCTTCTTAAGCTTTCTCCTGTTTAAAATACATATATGTGTATTGAATGATAAAACATTGGTTATTAGCATATATGTTAGATGATATTTTGTTGACATGTATAACATGAAAGACTTTTAATATTTATAATAAGTTAATATATATATATATATATATATATATAATATATATATATATATAATATATATATATATATATATATATATAGGGTAGGGTTTCTGTAGGAATATTGGTTTGTGTGAGAAGTGTAGGAAGGATTAAAAATTGATATGTATGCATATTTTTTTTGACGTATTCATGATGTTTTAAATTGTTTTGCTTAGACTAAAACCAAACATAACAAATTAATAACCGAAAACAATGTATTTTAAGCAGAGTGTTTGTTTTAAGCAGAGTGTTTTAAGTAATTACTAGGGTGTTTTATATGTAATTTAAATTTAATGACTATAATACATTAGATTGTGTTTTAAATTTTTGTATATTGTTGTGTTAAGTGTTTTTTAAGCCAAAACAACCCAATACGTTATTCCAAAATAAAAAACATAATGCCTACATGTCAATTCTTATTCCTTCCTACATTAAGTTAAATTTATGTTAAGTTTTTATATTAATAGACTATTAATTGTCGTAACAATTAAAATCATCCAACTTACCCCTACATTATAAAGTACCCCTACATTATAAAGTACCCAACATGCAAACACTTGACTAATGACGTGTACTTTATTGAAAACACGTCTTGATGCACCAATTCAGGATCCAAATAAAAACCTACTTTGCAATACAATTTGATTTTAAAATATTTATAATTTGGCGTCTTTAACTTTTTAATCACCTCAAAACAATGATAATTACCACTAAAATAAATATATATTTTTTAACAATGATAATTATCACTAACAGATTCATTCTAGGGAACAATATTTTCTTAATAATTATTTATATATGCCAAGAACAAAAATCATGCAATAAATCAACAATTGATGCACAAAATAAATCCACAAACCTGTATTTCAAGCACCAAATTATGTCCTCTAAAAGCAAAAGCAACGATGCCAAGAGCATTTAGAACATCACAAACCCTAGCACCTCCGGACACCTTCTCCGGTTGCGCATTCGATCCACTATCGACCCTTCCTTCGATAACGGACACCACCCATATGATGGTGCAATATGAGACCGATGCAACTGCACCAATCAATGAAACTCCAGCAATGGAGTTTAAGTTTGGCAGTTGTGAGAGTACAACTGCCAAACATGTGAACACTAGGTACCACTCAACCATCGTTAACGGGGTATCATTTTTGTCTTCCCATGCATTACCAACAATGGTGTTGAAAAGAAGTCTTGAAGTAGCTCCTCCAATCATGATTAGGGTTATGCATGTTCCACTTGAGAGGTAAATTGTTGGTATTAATGTCATTAACTTCCCTAATTTCTCACCTAAATCACATAATAAATAATCATCATATTACTACCTTGACTTGGTTTGAATTCGAGTGTTTGCATGAACTTAATTTAACAAGTTTTTGAAAGGAATCATACCGAAAGTAAGCATGGAAAGCCAAAGATATCTACTATATCGCGCTCCAGAAGGTGATTCATGGAGTTGAATTAGTAGCCAAAGTGTGTACATTTGCCACACAAAAAATGTGGATAAACTTATTATTCCCCAAACCCTGCAAGTTAGTTTACAACGAAGATGTAAGTGATGATTTATTGAAAGAAATCCAAAGAAATGAGATCATATAGGAAAAAAATGATCATAAATTAACCAATTAATAATAAGAGAATATTATGTTATTAACTAATGAAAAGACTTAAAAAGACATAATTATAAATCATATAATAAAAATTATTTACGCCCCACTTACGGTGTGCGCATATAATGTATATATGTGTGGCCCTCGGGGGTAAAAGTAAATTTTCACTAGTTTGAACGTTATTTTACTAATTTCGTGAAAATAACGTTAAAAACTACGGATGGTTAATCATGCATCATGTGGTGGCGTTGATAGCCAAGAGACAAAGGGGTACATGCACCGATCGGGTTTGTCCCGATTGCTAAGTGTTTTGTGCCTTATGTCCAAGGCTTGATACCAAACCACATCGAGCCGGGGGTCTCACTGGAAGCAACCTCTCTATTCTTAGGGGTAGAGGTAAGGCTGTCTACATCTTACCCTCCTCAGACCCTACCTTAACTTTGCTATAGGTGGGATTAACTGAGTATGATGATGATGATGATGATGATATAATAAAAATTATAATAGATGATAAACTTAGATAACAAAAGTTATTCTTGTTATGTTCAAGTACGAGGATTTGAACTCACAACCTAAGCAAAGAACTTGTTTCAACCATTTGAACATGAGCAATCGAGTTTGATGAAAAAGGTTCTTGATTTTGGTTAAAAGTTAGGTGTGTGTATGTGTGTGAAAGTTAGGAATATAATGAACTAACCAGCCAAGTGCAATGAAGGCAAGGGGAAGAACAAGAGCTTGGATTCCGATTCCAGAGCTAAGAGTATGGAATGCTGCATAAAACGCGTTTCCGTTTCTTGATTCAGTGATGGGAAGCCATTCATCATGTGGGTTGAGCTTGGTGAACTCCAAGTAGCCTTGCATGCTTGCCATGGCTTTCTTCATGGGGCTAGCCAATGGTGTCATGACGCGTGTGATGAACGGGCTTTTTGGGGTCATTGGAATTGAATTGGCTGGAGAGGGTGAATGGAGTTGAGATGGTGATTGGATTGGGATCATTGTAGGAGTTGGAGCTTTCTTGTTTGGGTTAAGATCAGCCATCTTGTTCTAAAGGTGTTTGTTTCCTTGTTTTCACAAACACATGTTGTATGGGGTAGGAAAACTTGTGGAAGGGTCTTGCAATTTATAGGGTGAGAGGGTGTGTGTGCAAGATTAAGCAAAATTTTATATTATTGTTTAGTCGTGGATATTAAATTAAAAAGAAAACATAAATTTTGTATTTTTTAGGCGTGTATATTAAATTAAAAAAGAATATAAATTTTGTATTTCTTTTTAGAAAATGAAAAGAGAAATCACAAAATAATTTTTTTTTATGGATCATATATTTACTATTTGCTACACTTAACGAAAGGAGTTCGGTCGATTTTTTTGTTCGATTTGATACCTTCAAGTACCTCGATAAAATTAAAAAACAGTCGCTTGCCTTAACCGGGTTTCAAACCCATGACCACCCCTTAGGGGGATGCGCCCAACCACTACACCACCAGTTAACCTGATGTTTTCCTTGCACCCAATTATATTGTTTCTAGTGGTATGGTGTTACCCCTTACAAATGAGGTTGTGAGTATAAATCCTTGCAAATGCAAGATTATGTGAAAATAAGGTGGTATAAAATTTGTCGTTAAAAAAAATATAGGTTATCTGGCATTTATCGATTTTCCATTTTCAACCAATTTGCTAGAATAATATGAACATCTCTCAAAACTATGGCATATATAGTCTGTATATGAACGTACGTAGTACTTCTAATCTCACACCAACAATTGCTATGAGATACCATCAACAAGTGCAATTCGTCTCTTACTTGCGATAAGTCACAATGCAACATATCAACGTTTGTATGAGTGGTTAACCTAGGCGCTTCAAATCAACCGCGGGCAATGACGTACATATCTTGTGATCTAAAATATGTATGCTATTGATGAGGTGGCTTTTATGTTTGGATCAACATTCTCATTAACAAACACCTCACACAGTTTAATCTCTTGTTCTTTCTCTATATGTTTATATGAGTATGATTGTATATTTACTGGTAGTATCCCTAAATTCTGTTATAATAACAATATCCTTAAGTATTGTTTCGTTATTTTCTTCTAGGTGTACGTTAAGAAAATAGTTGATACGCGACTTACATTCATGTATATATATACATATTTTTTTCTGTCAACTTACTAGCTACCCCCAATATAAAACCAATATAAAGCTATAACAAACACAAAAACACATATTTCTCGCATAAAAAAGAAAATCAATAAGGCTCCCACTATTTGCACAAGCAAAATTTTTATCCACACAACCCTCTACGGGCCGTAGAGGGCTCTACGGCCCGTATACAACATTTTTTCTTGTTCTATGGGCCGTAGAGGCCTCTACGGCCCGTAGGTAATCATCACAATGATTGAATGATTGTCAATCATTGGTAATGATTACCTACGGGCCGTAGAGGTCCCTACGGCCCATAGAAGAATCAAAACTTATTTTAGCAGAATGGAGGGCAAGGATGGGAAGGATAAGTTTGATTTGTGTGACCTACGGCCCGTATAGACCTCTACGGGCCGTAGAAGGCTAAAAAAACATAACAGTAACTCTACGAGGTTCGATCTTGCGGACATTATCACACAAACACACAAGTCGTCTCGATATAAACCATAAACCAATATAAACACAAAGTCGTCTCGATATAAACGATAAACCAAAACATAAACACAAACGTCGTCTACCATAAACCAATATAAACACAAAGTTAACTAATCGTTTATATACGCAACAAAATAAAACTAAAAGTTAACAGAGGCGTTCAAAATAAAGATTGTTTAAATACATAAGATGATCAGAAATAAAACATCGTAGAGTCAGTCGGCGGCGCGGTCCCGGGCTCCTGCGAAGACGTGTCGGGCTGCTGGGAGGACGTCACGGGCTCGTGCGTGCTGGTCCCTAAAGTCGGTGGGACACGAGCCTGCATGCCTAGGTGGCGATACATATCCTGCTGGCCAGCAATCAACCAGCGCATCGCGTCGTCCTGCCGATCACGCCACTGACGCGTATCGGCGTCCTGCTGCTGACGCCAGGTGTCCTGCTGCTGACGCCAGGTGTCCTGCTGCTGACACCAGGCGTCCTGCTGCTGACGCCAGGTGTCCATCTGCTGACGCCATGCACGCATCTCGACAGCCTCCTCGGCAGCCGCACGAACGTCCGCCCTAACATCAGGAGGCAACCTGAGGGAGTGATAAACGCGCGCCGGTATCTGCAAGTCCTCAGGCTGCTGCTGAGGCATCTCGACGTCCCTAAGACCGCCCCCCTCCTGCTCATGCACAAACTGCAACCCGACCTCCACAGCATCACCTGCAATGGATAACAATAAATAATTAATAAATAATAATAATATTCCAGGATTTTATAAAAAAATTGGGCAGAGTTTCCCCTGTTTTTAGGCAATCCAGACAACACAAGTTGTCTACAAGTTTCCCAAATAATAATAGTAATAATAATAATAATAATAATAATAATAATAATAATAATAATAATAATACCTCTAAGGCCCCGATGTACTAACGGCTCATGCACAAACTCCACGCCACCGGTGCCAATCAGATAGTGGTACTCATCATGATCCGGCGTCTTCGCCTTCTTCGCCGCACAAAGCATACCCTTCATCGTTTGTAGACCTAATGGGCTGAAAGAAACTCAAAAACATTAACATTAATAATAATAATAATAATAATAATAATAATAATAATACTAATAATAATAATAATAATAATAATAATAATAATAACAACAACATTAATAACCGAAATACCTGGGCGGTAGTGACGGAAACCGATTACGGTTAACATAACCGTAATACTTCACGCCATCGCAGCGCTCAGCAATCCTGCTGATGAGCCCCCCGCATGGGAGGCCTCCCTTCAACGGCTTATGGGGGAAGGCGGCAAAAAACTCGGCCATGACCCGATGCAAGGCAATCGGCTTGCCGGTGAGTATGCAATGCAGGTACATCAGGTCCGTCTTCGTCACCCGCTCGTTACTATTCCCCCGTGCCGTTAGGGAATAAGTAATGCAACGGTGAATGTAACGAACTACGGGGTGACGAATGTTGGATGCCCTGTCACACCTATCCCTGCACAGCATAATAATAGTAAATAATAATCAGAACAAAGATATTGAAAAAAAATAATAATGATGATGATAATAATAATAATAATAATACTTCTCTGCCGGGTTGCCGAACACGGGACCGCCAATGGTGGGCCACCACGCATAGAGGTCGTCATCAGCGACAGTAGTCACCGCCCTAGTGTAGACATCCTGAACATTAACATTAACATTAACATTTCGAATAAGAACAAAAACAAAAATAATAATAATAAAAATAAAAATAATATTAATACCTCTACAAGGTCGTCGCGAGTGTACCACCGGAGGTGCGTAGCCCAGTCATCTAGAGAATAACCATACTCAACGCCGAGTATGGAAAACTCAATGTCACTCGGTGGGCGGCCTGAAGATCCGGCGCCCGACGATCCGGCGTCCGACGATCCGGCACCGGGCGGGCGAAACCGAAAGGTGGATAGAAACTCTATCACCAACGGCCTATGGGACGGGGCGCAGAAGTCGTCGAAAAACCTGTCCAGTGGGCTCCCTTCCGGGATCCACTGTCGGGCAATCGCCTCAGCACCCCTACACTCCCGAAGCGCGGCCCAAGAAATCCCACGCGCCGGCACAGTCTTCTTCTTCCTCAACCTATGAAATCTGGCACCCGCGTAATCGACTCGCAGAAAAATGCAATGCTCATAGCCTGACATGTCACCCCCTGCCATGTCAGCCCCCGCCTGCACCGCGGCCTCATCCTCCTCCTGCTGCTGCTCCTCCTCCTCCTCGCCCATGTACTGCTCGTCTACAAAATGTGCCATAACTGCAAAATCAAAGAATATATAGTTAGTTATGGCGTTTCTATAATTAAGGCGTTTCAAAAGAATCGCCAAAACTATATAGTTTTTGGCGATTCAAAAGAATCGCCAAAACTATATAGTTTTTGGCGATTCAAAAGAATCGCCAAAACTAATATAGTTTTTGGCGATTCAAAAGAATCGCCAAAACTAATATAGTTTTGGCGATTCAAAAGAATCGCCAAAACTATATAGTTTTGGGCGATTCAAAAGAATCGCCAAAACTATATAGTTTTTGGCGATTCAAAAGAATCGCCAAAACTAATATAGTTTTGGCGTTTCAAAAGAATCGCCAAAACTATATAGTTTTTGGCGATTCAAAAGAATCGCCAAAACTAATATAGTTTTGGCGATTCAAAAGAAACGCCAAAACTAATATAGTTTTGGCGTTTCAAAAGAATCGCCAAAACTATATAGTTTTTGGCGATTCAAAAGAATCGCCAAAACTAATATAGTTTTGGCGATTCAAAAGAAACGCCAAAAACTAATATAGTTTTGGCGTTTCAAAAGAATCGCCAAAACTAATATAGTTTTGGCGATTCAAAAGAAACGCCAAAAACTAATATAGTTTTGGCGTTTCAAAAGAATCGCCAAAACTATATAGTTTTGGCGATTCAAAAGAAACGCCAAAACTATATAGTTTTTGGCGATTCAAAAGAATCGCCAAAACTAATAACATTATACTCGCTAAACCCAATCAACAACAATCAACAACAAAAACCAATCAACAAACCACCACGACGACCCCTAAACCCCTAAATCTGAAAAAAACTGAAAAAAAATGAAAAAAAAAACTAAAATCTAACAATTATCTACAACCATCAACAATAATGTATAACAATTAACTAATTAAAACATAAAAACTAATTATAATTAACTGAAAAAAAAAAATAACCTGTTTCGAAAATGGGGGATGGATCCGGGTTGAAAGTAGGGTCTTGATGGTCTTGATGGATGGATTCGGGTTGAAAGTGGTGGGCCGGTCGTGGTGGTGGTGGTTTAGGGTGGTGGTGGTGGTTTAGGGTGGTGGTGGCGATAGAAGAAGAAAGGGGGCAGAGGGGGTTAGGGTTGGGTTTATTTTTGTTGTGGGAGACAATGAATAGATCGTTCTGTTTCAAATGGGTTTTAATAACTTATCTACGGCCCGTAGGGGTCTCTACGAGCCGTAGGTAAACAAAATTAACCTGTTTACCTACGGCTCGTAGTGGTCTCTACGACCCGTAGGTGAACAAAATTAAAAAAAAACGTTTGGGACGTGAATCGAACTTATGGCTATCAAGTATCACACACACACATACACATACACACTTATACACACAATGGGGACCATCTGGGCTACCAGTTCGCTGGTTAATTACCCAGAAAAATTATATATAACATATACCTGAAAACCCATTTTTTTTTAAAAAAAATCCTTGTCTACGGCCCGTAGGGACCTATACGGGTCGTAGACTCCAAATTTTTTTAAAAACTACTGATTAAGTTTTTATAAACTTTAAAAAAATTTTAGAAATCAAAACTTTATGCCTACGGCTCGTAGAAGCCTCTACGGCTCGTAGGCTCAATGGCCTCTACGAGCCATAGATGGTGTCTACGAGCATTTTCCAGAAGCCTACGGCTCGTAGAGGGCCCTACGACCCGTAGATAAAAATTGCCTACGGCCCATAGGGCCCTCTACGGCCCAATTCAAGTTTTGTTTTTTTTAATTTTGTTAGTTTTAATTAGGTGGTATAGGTTTTTTTTATAAAATAACGTTTTCATTTCATATTGTATATGTAAAATAATAATAAAAAATAAAAAAATGTATTTAATAAATCATTATACATTATAAAAACAAATTTACACCGAACTATTAGAAGAATCAGGACAGCCTGTTAGGTCAAACCACTCTGGATCTGTTTGAGATAGCCTACGCCCCTCATCAAGACGATCCCTGTATAGTGCTAACCATGGGTTGTGATTTACATCTACCCAACGCCTCCATGCTCCGCTCGGATAAGGCATCGGAGCGTCGTCTGCTAGCTTAAGCATTATGAAGTGGTTGCCGTTCACGAAGGCCATCGAAATGACCCGATGTTGTATCACGCTTTCAGGATGAATGTGAATAGGGAAGAATGTGCACGCTCCAAGAGGACTGAAGAATTGAAGGACCACACCAAATGCCTGAGCAATCACTAATCCAGTCAAAGGCATCTCCATCCATTTTGAGTGTGGTGCATTCCCGAGTCCACTCCAATCTATGGACGAGTATATGCGGGCGAACGCGTTATCGTCGAATCCGTTCAAAATCTCGTACCAGTCCTCATGGTATTGACCCATCAACTCTACTTTAAGAACGTGGCGGATCAAATCCCAGTCTTCCTCCTCCCTATCCAAAGCCACAGCTACAGATCGGAACCCACAGTTACCGTCTGGCTGAACATCTTGAATATGCGTGACAAACCGTCGATACAGGGGATCAATCTGATGCTTAAATGCTCTAAGCACAAATTTATACCTGTCACAGCCAAACATTGGGAAATCATGATTAGGGATGTGTACTGTATATATATGTATGTATGTATGTATAAATAGTTATTTATGTACCTGTCCCCTCTTAAGAGTGGATACTTTTTGCTACACACTCTCATTGTATCTCTACCTGGGTCTGATGGCCTACGTCTTCTAACAGGCTCGTCTTCCTACAATGGATAACAATAAAATTATAATAACAATAACAATAATAAATAATAATAAATAATAATAATAATAATAATAATAATAATAATAATAATAATAATAATAATAATAATAATACTAACGTCTTCTTGCGCATCCTCCTGCTGATTTTTTTTCTTTGATTTTGTAGTTGGGCGCCCACGAGTATTCTTTTGTACCTCAGGAGGTTGAGTGTCAGTCATACTTGGATTTACCACCGACTTTATTTTTGACAACATATTTCTCTGAACGCGTGGTGATTGAGACAGCAGTGTCTCTTTGACTATTTCCCACTCACTCGCAAGGTCAGGTTCGCTCCATACTACTTCCGGTTCGTAATTCAGTCGTGTCCAGAAGACGTCTATTTCGGACAGCTGAATTTTTATTCCTGTATTCAATAAAATAATAATAATAATAATAATAATAATAATAATAATAATAATAATAAAGTAATGGTATTACCTTTATTTATATACGAATCTAATCGACATGCACACGGTAACCCAGAACTCGCGAAAAGCTGGTGACCACAACTCTTTTTTCGTTTCCTCAACTTCTCTATATTTTTTATCTCATTTATCATCTTCTCGATCGCTGCATGGGAAACGTTACCGAGTAGGTCCTCAAAAATCGGTAAGTCATGGTGCACCTTTTTCACAGACAAACTCTCTTCAAACGAGTGGTTTATTGCCGTCTGTTGTGACGTTACCACATCATCTGCAATCATCACAAGTTTGTGTAGCGAGTTGTTAGGCCCCTTAATGTGCATCTTAAACCGTGAATGCTGGCTCTCAGCTCTGTTGGTCGTATACTGACCAAAGTTGTAGTTTGTGTCTGTCCATGCAGAAACAAACCTTTCTTTGTAGTCACGGAGCCAGACCCGGTCTATATATTTAAAAACATCTGTAAAGATAGAACAAAGATATTTGTTAATGTGTGTATGCGTTTTAAACTAAATTAATAAAATATGTACCAGTTCGTTCGTCTTGACATAGTCGTCTGTAGAATCGGTCTAACCAGTGCTGATAAAATGCCGGAGATGAAGATCTACATAATCGCTTAAAAGATTTCACGAATATTTTCCAATCTTCATCTCCAAAGGCTTGTCTGCAGTGCTTCAGTATATTTCGTTGAATGTGCCACCTGAATGCATAACAACAACAACAACAACAACAACAACAATAATAATAATAATAATAATAATAATAATAATAATAAAAATAAAAATAATAATAATAATAATAATAATAACAATAATAATAACAACATGTATACCTGCATAACAACTTCGAAGCTGCTGGAAATACAATGTCGCATGCATTCATCAAGGCTTTCTCACAATCAGTAACTATAGCACGGGGCTCCGTACTATCTTCTAGCAACTCTTTAAGCCTTTGTATCACCCACAAGTAGTTATCTTTTTTTTCACGGGAGATGAATGCATGGGCGACAATAAACGACTTGGATGTTGATGTCATCCCCACAACTTGAATAAACGGAAGTTTATGCTCGTTCGTTTTGTAGGTCGCATCAATCATCAGCACATGCGGGAACGCACGCCATAACCTGTGCGAGGTGGGATGGACAAACAAAATATCCTCGATCGCATTTGTCGAGGCATTCCTCCGGTGAAGTAAACAAATTTTTTTTCCACCAATGTGGCTTCGAGTACCTGCATAGCAATAATAATAATAATTAAAATAATAATAATAATAATAATAATAATAAAAATAATAATAATAATAATAATACCTGCATTTGAGTCCTGCCCCCATATAACAAATGCTTAACCTTAGTTATTGTGTTATGTATGTCTCTTAAGATGCAGTGACTATCCGGGTTTTGTTTTCTAACGGCCGAATGTATGTCTACTGGTGTAACATTTTGAAAATAAAGTGTATCCACCAATTTTAACTCGGCCGGACCCAGCCTCCTAGCATACGCGTGACCCTCGATGTGTTGGAAAGGTTTGTGATTATGTGTTTGGTTTTGGACCTCCAAAATATAACCATCGTGGCCGGAGTGGTATCTCCCTATTAGTTGAAACGGGCAATTACATTTTTTACTGCCCGTCTTTCGAACCGTGGCTACACTATGATGTACGCCACTACGGTCACATCGTATCCATGCCGATGTTACCCTCCTATTCGGCCCCCTGCCATCAGAAACAGTACGTCCGAATACGGTAATGTAACCATTTTCTTTTGCTCTCTGATAAACCCACTCTGCGAGGTCTTTAAGAGACCTGAATACCTGCAAAATTTATATACGACTTCAAATAGCAACTAATATATACGAGTTCAAATCTCACAAACCCTACGAGTTCAAAATCTCACAAACCCTACGAGTTCAAATAACAACTAATATATACGAGTTCAAAATCTCACAAACCCTACGAGTTCAAAATCTCACAAACCCTACGAGTTCAAATAACAACTAATATATACGAGTTCAAATCTCACAAACCCTAAAACAAATTTAGGTACGGGACTAAATATACGAGTCTAAATATGTACACGGGTCTAAATATCTCACAAACCCTAAATATACGAGTCTAAATATACACGGGTCTAAATTATAAACAAGTGCAAATTCATAAACACACCTGATTCGTTTCGTACGAAACATCCGGGACAGGTTCCTCGCCACCGTTATCACCTCCCTCGTACTGTGGATGACTTGGCGGAGGCAAGTAAAATGACCCCGGTTCTTCTACGTACTCCTCGTTCAAATCGGGCAGCAGGTTCAAATCGGGTAGTGCATTCCCGTCACCATAGCGAACAACGGAGCTAACCTCCTCCTCACCACGTTCCACCACGGCTCCGAAAAGGCTTTCCGAGACGTGAGATAGGCTAAACGAATACTCCCATTCATCCGAACCATTACTGTAGTGACCCGAAGACATCGTGGTAGCTTGGAATCGATCGGATTTTTGTGCACCGCGTTTTTAAATTTTCTTTCGTTAACTGAAGAAAGAAGACAAGGAAGAAGAATATATCTGGACCCTCTACGGCCCGTAGAGGCCTATACGGGCCGTATAGGGTTTAATGCTCCCAACAACCAGGTTTCCTACGGGCCGTATAGCCCTCTACGGCCCGTATAGGTTTAGCTTTTTCAGAGACTTTTCAGACTGACACACTGAATGTCAGACACTTCATTCAATCACCTCGTACCTCGTACTGCCTACGGGCCGTAGAGGTCTCTACGGCCCGTATAGGGTTTAAATGAACCCCACCAAACTCCCCTCTACGGGCCGTATAGGGCTTTACGGGACGTAGAGGGTTGAGCATTTATTACACTGACACCCTCTACGGCCCGTAGAGCCCTATACGGGCCGTAGAGGGCTGTGAAAATTAACTTTTCCTTCTTGTGTAAATAATATCCCCCAATCAATAATTGGAATAGTGGGATGTTGAGGGGCCATAAAAGCAGTAGCATTTTGACTGATATGTGGCTGCTGTTAGCCTTGTGTTTAGTCGATCACTTTTGTCTTTCTTAGTTTCTCTTCTACGTAGCATGAACTTTCTATATCGTTTCGCTAATTCACCCTATTCAAGTATGTATGTAATGCAAATTATATCACTTTTTATGATGTATAAGTTTTTTTTTTTTTTTTTTTTTTTTTTTTTTTCAACTTTCAAAAAACAAAACAAGTTATTTGTTCTATTAAACATTTTCATATTTAAAGTACACGCTACTGCTACTCTTAATCAGTGTTGTTAATTAGAATCGCTAGGCGCTAGTAGGCATTAATCGTGATTAATTATCGGATTGAGATTGTATGTGTAATTTTCACTAGGGTAGACCGAATAAGAAATGAAGTTATTAGGAAAAGGGTAGGGGTAGCTAGTATATCAGACAAGATTAGGGAGGGTAGATTAAGATGGTATGAGCATGTGAAGAGTAGGCAAACGATGACCCCGGTTAGAGTAGTGGAAACCCTCTCGGTAGAGGGAAAGAGGTGTAGAGGAAGACCCAAATTTACTTGGGAAGAGCGGATTAGGCATGATTTAATAGAGATGCACCTCCCTGAGGACATGGTCGAGGATAGAGCTTCGTGGAGGCACAAGATTAAGGTTAAGGATTAGTAGGGAGGGTTTAGTTCTATCGTAGCGTGGTTCTAGGAGCTTAGACTTTGTCTTTCACTAAGGGGAGGTCCGTATTGGTGACTTGTATTTGTGTTTTTACGGGTTATGTTACTTAAATGGTATATATACCTTTGTTTTACTACGTCACGCCTTCATGTTTTCTTTAAATTCAGTATTTTTTTTTGGCCTGTCGTTTGTGAATTGTCGAGCCGAGGGTCTCTCTGGAAGTAGCCTCTTTATTCATAAGGATAAGGGTAAGGTTTGGCTACATCTCACCCTCCCCAGACCCTACTCTTAGCTTGGCTAAGTGTGAGATTTACTGGGTAAGGTTGTTATTGTTGTTGTATACATACATTTTATATGTACGTAGTCTTTTTAATTAAGCATGTTTTAACCCCTTCCACGATTCATATCTTTAAGTATATATAATTGTTCGCCAGAATTTACAGGTTTTGATCGGAATCCAGGGGCGGATCCAGGGGTTTTAGGGGGTTCCCAGGAACCCCCTCGGTTTGGAAACATTGAAAAATTCAGTGGAAATTTTTGAAAACTTAGTAAAAATCAGTGAAAATTAGTGAAAATCTACGAAAGGAACCCCCTGAAAATCCGTCCTGGATTCGCCACAGAATCTGACCCAAAATTTACAAAGTTGGGCAGGAATCACTACACTACTAGAAAATTGGGCTATTGTCACCAAAAGTTGCTACCTAGAAAAATGGTAGCAAATTTAGCAACCGATTTTACACCAAAATATGTATTATAAGATAAGGTAGCTAATCGGTTGCAAATTTTGACAATGTTTATTTTTGGTGGTAAATTCGTGAGAAAAATAATAAGAAAGACGTAAAAAATAATAATTTAAAAAAAAAGAACAAACTTATTGAATTGTGACCACCTTGGCGGTAGCAAATTTAGGGACCCATTTTGAGAATAAATTGCTACCATATTAGCCACGATAAATCATGGCTACTGTCACCAAAATATGCTACCTAGCAAAATGATAGCAAATTTAGCAACCGATTTTATACCAAAATATGTATTATAAGATAAGGTAACTAATCGGTTGCAAATTTTGACACCATTTATTTTTGTTGGTAAATTCGTGAGAAAAATAATAAGAAAGACTTAAAAAATAATAATTTATAAAAAAAAAACAAATGAAAGAAACAATAACACATCTTGTGAATTTTTTTATTCATGTGACCAAAAACACATCTTTTGGAAACCTTTAGCCACACTTTACGAAAAAAAATGTGTCATTTAGAAGCCACACTTAATGAAAGAAAAAAATCTAATAACTATAAATATTTTATCGTCAATTAGATCTAATGATGGTCAGTTAGGCCCAAAGACGGTCAGTTAGATTCGATCAGTGTCACTTAGACCCAATGAAGGTCATTTAGACCCAATAATGGTCAATTAGATCCGATGTTGGTCAATTAGGCCCGTTGATGGTCAATTAGAACCAACGATCGTCAATTTGATCCAATGATGGTAAATTAGATCCAATGACGGTTCATTACACCAATGATGGTCAATTGGATCCAATGATGGTTAATTACACTACTGATGGTCAGTTGGATCCAGTAATGGTTAGTTAGGCCCAATGATGGTCAGTTAGATCCAATGATGGCCAGTTACACCCAATGACGACTAATTAGATCCAATGATGGTCGGTTAGGCCCAATGATGGTCAGGTAGATCCAATCATTGTCACTTAGACCCAATGATGGTCATTTAGACCCGATGATGGTCAATTAGGCCCAATGATTGTCAATTAGAACCAATGATCGTCAATTAGATCCAATGGTGGTCAATTAGATTTAATAATGGTTAATTAGAACCAATGATCGTCAATTAGATCCAATGATAGTTAATTAGATCCAATGATGGTTAATTAAACCAATGACCGTCAATTGGATCCAATGATGGTCAGTTAGGCCCAATGATGGTCAGTTAGATCCAATCATTGTCACTTAGACCCAATGATGGTGAATTAGACCCGTTGATGGTCAATAGGCACAACAATGGTTAATTAGAACCAATGATCATCAATTAGATCCAATGATGGTCAATTAGATCCAATGATGGTTAATTAAACTAATAATGGTCCGTTAGATCCAATGATGGTCAGTAAGCTCAATGATGGTTAGTTACTTCCAACGATGGTCAGTTAGGCCCAATGATGATTAGGTAGACTGATGGGTTAGTTAAAAGATGTGTATAAAAGCATCTATAAATGAGTTTTAAGGAGTGTTAAGTCGTCAAATGGTGTTGCTTTGATATTATTATGTTATTTCAGGATTTGATGACTAAAGGAGGCAAATATGACGTTTTGGAGTTGCTCGGGCAAGAAACGGAAGCTTACGTGAGCTGGAAAATCAAAAAATGAAGAAGGTGGGGGGTTTTGGCGTAGGATACGCCAAAACTGGCGTATCCTACGCCAGTGGCGTAGGGAAGGACACATTTGCCTGCGTAGGGCAGCAGACAACAGCTCAGACAAATTCAGCCTAGCGTAGCCTACGCCAAAAGTGGCGTTGGATACGCTAAAGTCAAAAATTGGTCAAACATTTCCTTTTTTCAAGTCAATGATGGTGGAAAACATTTTAATGACGAATTTATGAAGGAAGGGACGTTTTTAGATGGACTTTTGACTCATTCTCTATATATCATTCATCATCATTAACAAAACAATCACACACACAATTCTCCCAAGAATCTTGAAGCATTTTTGAAGATTGAAGACACAAACTTGAAGATGAACATCATGGCCATGCTTGGCTAATTTATTTGTATTACACTGGGATGTAGGCTCTTGATATTTAGGGTTTGAACACATTTGGGTATTGTTTCTAAACTTTTGTTGATGTCTTTGTGTACTTGAATTAATTGTGTTGATTGGTGATTAATCTTATGCTAGACTCATTTTCAGTTAATTGATCTTGTGCCAATTTCTAGTGAGATAAGCATGATTCTTTGCATTAACACTATCATAGGATTGTATGTTCATTGTCTTTTTCTTCTTTACATATGTCACTATTTGTATTACACCAATCAGCCCAATACATTTCTTCAACAGAATATGGTTTGGCCGAATATGGTTATGATAATCCAAGATTTGTTTGACTGCAATAATTTTTGAGAACTTGCTTGTTGTTCATAATTTGCATCAAGTTCTATGAATGTTCTTGGATTGAAAAAGTTTGATCATTTTGGTGGAGGGATTGATTTGCGGATATTGTTTATGGGTCGAGTTAATTCGATTGTGTTTGTTGCAGAATTGATTACTTTCCAAATCCTAGGCCTACATATATGGAAACTCCTTAATTCAAATTTGACTTCTAGCACTAGAATTGTAACTCACAATTGAATTATGTTATTGTGTAACTTACTTGACTCGTTATTAATTTTTATTAATTCTGACTTCTTAATTCTATTCATTGCTTGTTTTGTAGATTGAAAAGTTGAATTTGGTTATTAAAGAGCTTGTTAAGGAAAAAGATGAAGATAAAGAAAGGTTCGAAGGAATAATTGCGAGCTTGGTGGCTGAAAAAGAAAAATATAATGCAAAAAAAAAAAGGCTATGAACAATAGAATGGGAGAATTTGAAGCTAGGTTAACAGCTATGGGTGGAAAATAGGCTATAAACACTTAGACATGAATATTTTGAAGTTTTTAATGGATAATTTCGGTTATTTGATATTTTTTTGTGTTTCTATTGGAGTCTTTTATATGATTTTAAAGTTGGAAAAACTGTATCAAATTTGTTTTATATAATTTGAGATTTTGTATTATTTGACTGTTTTATATAATATAATTTTCTTGAAATGTAATTGAATTAATAAAGAAGGAAAAAAAACCCTGTAGAAAAGCTAAATGGTAGCAAATTTTTAATGAAAGTGATGGTTAAATGGTAGCAAATTTTCAATGAAAATGGTGGCTAAATGGTTGCAAATTTTCAATGAAAGTGGTGGCTAAATGGTAGCAATTTTTCATTGAAAGTAGTGGTTAAATGGTAGCAAATTTTCAATGAAAATGGTGGCTAAATAGTAGTAAATTCTCAATGAAAGAGGTGACTAAATGGTTGCAGACTAAATGGTACCAAAATGGTTACAAAAAAAAGTGTAAATTTTCAATAAAAATGGTGTCTAAATGGTGGCAATATCGGTGGCTAAATGGTATCAAAACGGTAGCAAATGACCTTACTAAAATATTGTAGGAGCGGTGGCAAATATTTTAACCGTTTTTGTGGTGACAAAAATATGGTAGCAAAATACAAAAGTGGTAGCTATTTGGTGACATTAGGGCAACAGAGACGTGTGTTTTTGCTACCGCATTCTCGGTTGCAAAATGGTGGCTACAGAGCAATTGCTACCGTTATGTAACCGAAAATGTGGTGACAAAAGCCTAATTTTCTAGTAGTGCTAGATAGCCGCCGACTAGCGATTAATTAGAGGTCAGGCGAGATTTTTACGACCATGCTCCTAATACAATCTCCAACGGGACGCCCTTAAAGCTCCCGTATGTTCTGGTAGAGAGGTCCACCGTCCATGGGGCACGGCTGGAAAAGGTATGAGGTGTTAGGGCTGGACATGTAATGTGAGAGAGAGGAGAGAGACGAATAGGCCGACATGCCAACCGTGAATCCTTACCGAAGCAGATGGTATGATAGATTATATGTTTCTTTGTTATATAATCAAGAGTTAATAGCCATTTTCGTCCCTGAGGTTTGGGCCAGTTTGCCACTCCAGTACAAAAGTTTTTTTTTTTTTTTTGCAATTCCTTCCCTGAGGTTTGGATTTTTTTGCCAAATTCGTCCTTTTCAGTAACCCAGTTAAAAAAGGTCGTTAGTGTCAGGGGTATTTTTGTCTTTTTACCTCAGGGACGAATTTGGCATTTAAAATTCAAGGATTTTTTTTTTTTGCCAAATTCAGGTTATCATTATAATACCTCCTGTCACACTTTCGTTCTGTCTGAGTTGACCGGTCAGTTGACCAAGTCAACTCCTCCTCCTAAACTCCAGGTCCTGTATAACAACCAATCCTTCATTCCTTCTTTGGTACCTAAGCCACCATCCATGTCCCAACTCTTACCGTTGTAACCATCATTGAATCTCAACAAGTATTTATATTATCTCTTCTCATCTAAACCTCAAATCTCTATAGTTTATCACATTAACGAAGCTTAAAACGGGTTCGAAGAACGGGTTCGAAGACTCACCTAAACCGGTCGCCATTGTTAATACATGAACCACCATAGAAGCGCTTCTACCAATCCGATCATCACCGCTAATAACCATCAACCACCCCTCCCTTTATCGAAGACATGGCTAAACCACCAGAATCCACAACTCTTATGTTATGGTAGGCTAAATAATCACAAAATAGATCTGAGAAATTACCTAAACCGGTCATCGTCACCATCACCTTGTCACCGCCTCTGTACACGGTGGTCAGAACCCACCGGTCTTCCTCTCTCTCTCAGAGAGAGAGAGAGAGAGAGAGAGAGAGGAGAGAGAGAGAGAGAGAGAGAGAATTTGGCAAAAAAAAAAAAATTCTTGAATTTTAAATGCCAAATTCGTCCCTGAGGTAAAAAGACAAAAATACCCCTGACACTAACGACCTTTTTTAACTGGGTTACTGAAAAGGACGAATTTGGCAAAAAAAATCCAAACCTCAGGGAAGGAATTGCAAAAAAAAAAAAACTTTTGTACTGGAGTGGCAAACTGGCCCAAACCTCAGGGACGAAAATGGCTATTAACTCTATAATCAGTACTTTTTTAATGATTTAGGTTTTCAGAAAACTTTTTCTTTACTATTTGATGTTTTAGAGTTTAATATTTGTGCAAAGCAAACCTATACGATCATAAATTCACCAAGTTGTGTCAACACAAAGACGACAAGTCAACAAATAATGAGTTAACAAAGACTTTATGAAATAAAAAGCAGTGCAAATGGGAGAAGCTACAATGAAACTTCTCTAAATTCACACATTCATGGATGTCCTAAGTCCAACTTAAGATGATAAGTTTTCTCACTATACCTTATATTTAGTTGCAGCTAAAAACTTGCTTATGTACGAGTATGTAGTACTAAGATATATGTGTAGTCTAAAATATATATAATTATGTGTATGTAGTGTAAATGTGTGCATATATATGGATAAACCGAACTGATACATGTTTAATTGTTTTGTTGACGTACAACATTAGAATGTGCTTTTTTTTTGCTTGCTAACTGAGTTGACTATTTTTTTTTGTTACACTGCAATCTGTAATTGCCACACTGATGTTGTTGCTGAACACTTATAGTTTTAAAATGCTCTGTTACACTGCAATAGTTTTAGTGAGCTTATTGATCAGTAATTGATGTTGAAATTTGACAACATTTATAGTTTTAAAATGCTTTCTGAAATGGATGTTCGTCACTGTGTGTTTAACTGTTTAGGCAACATTCATTTATGTGACATACTTTCAAGCTGTTTATAGTTTGCAATTTCAAGTATTTAGAAGCATTTTATATGTTCTTTTTTCAAAAGAAGTATATATTAGCTTGTTATTTTTATAAATAAACAACCACAAGGACTTTATTAAGAGAAGAAAGATCCCCCACTACAAGAAGATGATTTATAATTAGAAAAAATTGATAATGGATTTTTTGTTAATAAATTCTAACTCTTTTTTAGAAAGGGCCTCAAAATAAAATTCTACCGTTTACTGTTCAATTTCTAAAAAGAATTGGTACACTTTCTTTCTTGAAAAGATATTAAAGTTGAAATTAGATGTTTGTTCATGGTCATTATTACAAGTATAGATGCTTGAATAACTTTAAAGAAAGATGAACTTGTTTATTGTTGGAACTCAAATACTCATGTGGAAAAAAAATATTACCTTTGAATTGACTGTGTTCATTAGCTCTTGTTTGATGTTTGAATTCTTATTTAGTGTTGGATTTCTACATGACTGAAATTTTATTAGGTTAGTTGTTTGAGTTATTGTTGGAACTTGGAACTCAAATAAAAGTTCTATGCCCTTTTATCATACAGTTGGATAGGTACAAAAAACTTGAATGATGATGATACTGATGATGTCTCCTAAGGTCGTGGTCGATTGTATACTGAGGAAATTGATTTTCGGTAAGAGTTAATTATCATCATCATTCAATTTTTTTGAGTTCCAAGCAATCAGTAGAGTTAACGGTCGATTGTGCCATCGCCTGAGGACATTGATTTTCGGTATACATAGTGGTCGATTGTGCCATTGCCGGATTTTTAGGTCGTGGATTTAGATCTTCATGTCTTATGTGTATGCATGTATGATACTATTTTAATAGTTGAATGAATATAAAGAGTGCGTTTTATACATATATGCACTTACATATATTTTTTAATCTACATTTTATTAATGTAATGTCATCTTTTGCTAGGAAAGTTTTACGGTTCCGGTTGCAAGTATGAATTGAAGACGTCCATTTGCATTGCAAGTATGAAGATGTTGGTTTGGGTAGTACATTGTATGACTTTCATCCTTATAGATGTATGTATTTGTTTTAGTTTGAAACTTATGTAATTTGATTTACTTGGTTTATTTATATTGGCTTTAGTTTTATTTTTGTATATTATTTTCATTTTTAGGTATATATATATTTATGTATTTTGGGAAATTTTAACAAATTTCATGGAAATTGAAAAAACAAATAGAAATTATATTTTGGCTTTAAATGCCAAAAGATATGGTTCACCTCTGTATCTTAAAACGTTTTAGTCTCCAAAATTAAAAGACAAGAAATGTGGTTCTTTGGCCAAACGATGTGCTTAAAATTAAAAGACAAGACATGCGGTTCGTTGCCAAAAGATAGGGTTTCATTGGTAGCCTAAATTAAAATCAAGAGATGCGGTTGCTTGGCCTAAAGGTGCGGTTCCCTTAAAGCCGCATCTTTTAGTATCTTGCCTTTTGATGCGAAGCTATAAGATGCGGGTCTAAAACCACATCTTTTGGCCTAAATCACCGCATCTCTTGATCTTTTATGTACTAGTGAAATTTTGACAAAATTGCTACTAATTTGTGACGACAAAAAACATCCTTACGCATTTGCAACAAAACCATAATGTTAGAAAAACCCTCATCGGAAACCAATTACTACACATTTACTAAGCAATTTTCAACGTATTTCTTACAAAAATATGGTGTAGGAAATTTATGATTCAATTCCTACGCATTTCTTACGCAATTTTCGAAGTATTGGTCGCTATTGTGTATCAAATTTTTCCAAAAAATAAGGGTGTTTTTTATCGTCACTAATTAGTAGCAAATTTGTCAAATTTATGAAGCATTTTTTTTTGTAAGAAATTTAAGTAACAAATGACCACTTTTCTAATAATAACGCATGTAATAAAAATGCTCCTCTCAATGTAATTCCAGATATTACATTTTTAATGCAATAGGAGCACCTTAAATCTGACGGTAAAACTAAATTCTAATTTAGTAATTAGATCAGCCTGGTAGTTGTTTTCTTTAAATGTCAATTAGAAGACACTTTTTACAGGAAGGGTGAGAAGGATTATTGATCATATATTTGAAGGGTTGAGATTAGTTTGTTTGAAAAAAATAAATAATAAATTAGAGGAATGGCATAAAAGGAAAACCACATTTGTTGACTTTCTCTCTCCACATGCAATGCACATGTCAATTCCCCCATCATTTTAAAACGTCTATAACTTTTTCATACGACATTTTTTTTTTTTCAAAAAAATTTCACCATATTAACGAGCGTTTTTTTATCTTTAATATGAGTACCACATTGCTACATTAAAATTGAAAAAAAAATTCGTGCTAAATGGGTTTTCTTCTCCATTGTGTCTTCTGCTCGTTCATTGTGTTATAGTATGCATGTGTGCTTTATAAATATGTTATTTATGTTTTTTTAGTCTACACATGATTTAACTTTGTCCATTATGTTTTTAGTATGCTTTTCATTGTGTTTTACGTAAATAAGTTTTGTATTTAGGTGTACATTGTGTTTTATTATGTTGTTCATTGTGTTTAAGTCTATTATTCATTGTGTTTTAGTCTTCTGTTCATTGTGTCTTTAATATGCCGTCCATTGTGTTTTATTAAACTCTTCATTGTGTTTTATATCCTATTGTTCATTGCATATTTATTTGGTACTCATTGTGTTTTACGTTATCTCTATTGTGTCTTACGCAACTGGGTTTTCAACTTTTTTCCCAAAAGTAATCATTGTGTTTTAATCTTCTGTTCATTGTGTCCTTATTATGTTGTCCATTGTGTTTTACACAATTGGGTTTTTAACTTTTTTTTTTCAAAAGTATTCTTTGTGTTTTATTCTTCTGTTCATTGTGTCTTTAGTATGTCATCCATTGTGTCTTACGCAACTGGGTTTTTAACTTTTTTTTTTTTTCAAAAGTATTCATTGTGTTTTAGTCTTCTATTCATTGTGTCTTTAGTATGTCGTCCATTGTGTTTTACTAGACTTTTGATTATGTTTTATACCCTATATTTAATTGGTGCTCATTGTGTTTTACACTCTATTGTGTTTTACGCAAGTGGGTTTTGAATTTTTTTTTTCAAAAGTATAACAATATGGTACTCATATTAAACATAAAAAGACGCTCAATTTTATGGTATATATTTTTTTTAAAAAGATGACGTATAAAAAAGTTACGGAAATTTAAAAATGAAGGTGGAAATGGCATGTGACTTGCATGTGCATATGTTTTTGACAAAATTACACCTCCCACTTGTTTAATCCTTTGAACACATGTCATTTTCTAGTGGCTTCTCACCTTGTGTATCTCTGAAGATAAAGTGATGAATGATATCGGAGGAATGTTCGGGACGGTGGTTAAAGAAGCAAATGTAGACATTCGAGCCTTTGATAATTCGTTCCACTTTATTGGTGTTTTGGTGAATCATGGGAAAATCATTAACGACGAGGTGTGTATCCGATGGAGAGGAAATTTGTTCAAGGTTTGGGTGTCTGAAGTTAATAAAGACTGGTTAGGTGAGTTCGTGAAGGGTCCGTTTGTGGAGGATGGTTGTTCAGAAGAATTGAAAGGAGATGGCCATTCTTCGGAAGTATCACCGGAGAAGACAAAGTCACCGGGGATGGTACCGGAAGTTGCTAGGACTCCGGGTAACAGTCAACAGCCTCCTATTATGGAAGGAGGTAATCACGGCATTAATGGTGGGGAAGTTTCCGAAAATATGGGAAATAATTATAATGAGCATTCAATTAATTATTCTCATACTCAAGGAAATACTGAGGAAGTTTCGGGTGCTAATTATGAGGATAGATTCTCCAAGACCAAGACCTTAAAAAGAAAGAAATTTAAAAATTTTGTCAACCTGGGCCTGAATGCTAGTGGGAATGTGTCTGGTGGGTCTTCTAGTGGGAATGCTAGGCCCACAAAGGAGCCCAAGCATATGGAGGAGGATATTTTTGGTCTGGACCCAATTATTTGGGCTGTAGGGGACAAGGAGGGGAATAACTTACTTTTTGATCCAGTAACAACTTCGAACACTTTTAATGGTCTATGTGACTTGGATGCTGAGACTAGAGAAAATGAACAGATTGATAAGGTACAACAGAGCAAAGCCAACAGTGGGGAGCCTAATATTATTCGTAAGAATCAGGAAGTCGGTACTGCGAATGTCCCAGTGGAGAAGGAGGTGGTTTCTACTGTCACCATGGGGCGAAAATTGGGCGTCGAACTTCAGAATTTCCAAGATTTAATCAGGGATTCTATCTCAAAGGAAGGTATACAAGAGGTTAGGAAATGAATATGTTAAGTGTTAATATTCGTGGTATGGGGGTTGATGGTAAGGATGGGTGGGTTAAATCTCTTAGAAATCAACATGAAGTGGGGTTTTTAGTTATGCAAGAGACGAAATGTCAGGGATTGAGTAGCAGTACTGTTGAGCGGTTTTGGGGTAGAGGTAGCTTTGATTTTGAGTTTGTGGACTCTTCGGGGCTATCGGGAGGTTTGGTTTCGGTGTGGGATAAAGGTATTTTTGAAAAAGAAGTAGTAATAAAGAATAGGAATTTTCTGATGATTGGTGGGTGGTTGAAGGAGGGTAATATTAAGGTTAATGTGATAAATGTCTATGGTCCTAAAACCAGAAGTCAAAAACAGTTGGTGTGGCAATCTTTGAAGAGTTTATTAGAGGTTCATGAAGGTTTATGGTTTCTCTTGGGAGACTTTAATACGGTTAGAAGTGCGGATGAACGGAAGAATACGATGTTTAATGAGGTGACGGCTAGGGATTTTAATGTTTTTATCGATGAGACGGGTCTGGTTGAATATCCGCTTAGAGGAAGAAAGTTTACGTTTCTTGCGGGAAAGGGTATTGGAGAAAAACAAAGTAAGATTGATAGGGCGTTTGTTTGTGGAGGTACTCTTAATAAGTGGCCTAACGCTACTCTTAGAGCGCTACCGAGGGGTTTCTCTGATCATTGTCCGTTAATTATCAGTATGGGTAGCAAAAACTTTGGTCCAAAACCATTTAGGTGGTTCAACTCTTGGACCAAAAAAGAGGGGTGCAATGACTTGGTTCGTAATATTTTGGGGAATGAAAGTGGGTGCGGTCCGGCCCAAATAGTATTGTACCAGAAACTGAAGACTTTAGGTATTGAATTGAGAAAGTGGTGGGGTATTACGTCTAAGTTGGAAGCTGAAGAGTTCGATTCGTGTAGTAAGGAATTGGATGAGATTGAAAAAATTATGGAGGTGCGGAGATTGTCAGATGAAGAAACGTGGATATGGGAGGAGTGTAAAGCTAGAATCGAGGAAATCAATGAAGCAAAAAACAAAGATTTGAAGCAACGGTCTCGGGTTAAATGGGCTGCTATGGGGGATGACAATACCGGATATTTTCATAGAGTTATAAATGGGCGAAGATCGAGTAATGCTATCCCGGGTATTGAAGTCGATGGGGAGTGGACCACAAAGCCAAACGTTGTCAAAAGGGAAGTGCTTAGATTTTTCCGCAATCATTTCAAGGAGGATTGCAAAGTTCGGCCGATTTTGGTGTGCGAGTCAATTAAAACAGTTCCTGAGCAGATTGGGAACGATTTGGTGATGCCTTTCTCTAAGGAAGAAATAAAAAGTGCAGCCTTCGATTGTGGTAAGGACAAGGCTCCTGGGCCGGATGGTTTTAATTTCCATTTTGTCCAAGAATATTGGGATGTTTTGGAGGGGGATTTTATAAAAATTTGTGCTGAATTCTATGAAAATGGTGTGATTTCCCCGGAGTGTAGCCTGTCATTTATTACCCTGGTTCCTAAATGCAAAACCCCATCCAATATGAAAGAATACAGGCCTATAAATCTGATTGGAATGATAAGCAAGGTTATATCCAAATTACTGGCGACAAGAATGAAGAAGGTTATCGGCAATGTGATATCGGAATCTCAATCGGCATTTCTTAAAGACAGGTATATCTTAGACGGTCCCCTAGTATTGAACGAGGTACTTGCTTGGTTAAAACGGAAGTCTAAAAAGGCGTTTCTGTTGAAAATCGACTTTGAGAAAGCGTACGACAACGTGAATTGGGGTTTTCTAATTTCGATGATGGAGCAAATGCATTTTCCCCAAAGATGGTGTATGTGGGTTTTGGGCATCCTTAAGTCGGCACGTTCTGCAGTATTGGTAAACGGGTCACCAACGTTTGAGTTCGATTGTCATAAAGGACTTCGGCAAGGTGACCCGTTGTCCCCGTTTCTTTTTTTGGTCGTCATGGAAGCTCTTTCTCAAGTGATAGATAAAGCGGTTATGGTTGGTGAATTTAAAGGTGTGGCGATTCAAAAAAATGGTTTGGTTTTATCTCACATGCTATATGCCGATGATGCGCTAATTCTTGGTGAATGGTCTAGTGACAATGTGTTAAATCTGGCCAGAATCTTGAGAATTTTCCATGCTTGTTCAGGGCTGAAAATCAACATTAATAAGTCCAACTTATATGGAGTGGGAACGGGTAGTGAGGAGACGGAAGATATGGCACTGACCGTGGGTTGTAAGCGAGATGTTTTACCTTTTGATTACTTGGGAATTAGAGTTGGGGCAAGTATGAATAAGTGCTCAAATTGGAAGAAAGTGGTCGATGTGTTTGAAGCAAGATTGGCTCTTTGGAAGGCGAAGCTTTTGTCTATAGGAGGTAGAGTGACACTTATTAAAGCAGTTCTTGAAAGTTTACCCGTGTACTACTTTTCATTGTATAAAGCGCCTCGTAAAGTTATAGATAATCTGGAAAAAATAATGAGGAAGTTCCTTTGGTCTGGATCGAACGACATGAACAAGATCAATTGGGTCAGTTGGTCCCGAATCACTACCCCTAAGCGTTTTGGAGGTTTAGGTATTAAAAGGTTAGAGGTCGTCAATGAAGCACTCATTTTTAAGTGGGTGTGGAGATTTCGCTCTAACCAAGGGGCTCTTTGGAAAAAAGTTATTGAGGCTTGTCACAAGAATAATAATATGTGGGAGGTGCTTCCGGTAAATAAGTATGCGTCCGGAAATTGGAAGGGTATTGTTAAAGTTGCGGCAAATTTGAAGGTTGATAACGTGATGCTGGCCACTTATATACGAGCTTCTATAGGCTGTGGAACTAAGGTTAGATTCTGGTTGGACGTATGGCTGGGAGACTGTGCGCTCAAACACAG
Organism: Ambrosia x helenae; assembly: GCA_030844895.1. Classification (NCBI taxonomy): domain Eukaryota; kingdom Viridiplantae; phylum Streptophyta; class Magnoliopsida; order Asterales; family Asteraceae; genus Ambrosia; species Ambrosia x helenae. The sequence continues at coordinate 103,533,654 of CM061231.1, read as the reverse complement.
GTTTCCTCTTCTGTATGGGTTTGAAACAAATAAGAAAGCTTGGGTTTCGGAGCGGACTAAAGTGATTGGTAATAAAAGGGTGATCAACGCTGACTGGATTGAGAACATGGATTCGGCTGATGCTCTGGTTCAGTGGGTTATTTTATGTGACCTGTTGAATAATTCAAACGTCACTGCTGGTTTGGGGAGTGATACGTGGTCTTGGGCTGCAGATGCTGGTCCGGGTTTTACCACCAAAGCGGCGACGGATTTATTGATGAAAAGATCGGATTTTGGGACAAACTTTAAATTCAAATGGGTCTCATGGGTTCCGCTGAAATGCTCCATTATGGCGTGGCGTGCAGAGATGGATAGGATCCCAACAAAGGTGGCTCTCCTACGAAGAAACGTTAATGTTGGTAGTGAGCTGTGTTTGTGGTGTAACGACAGGGAGGAGACAGCGATACATATACTTTCGGATTGCATAATTGCCACTATGGTATGGGATGGGATTGGTAAATGGTGCAGACTTGACCCGATTTATGCTTTTGAGGTTAAAGACTTGCTGGAAATTTATAAAACTCTGCAGGGCTGCAAGAAAAAGAAGAAGATAGTACACGGGATTATTGTGGTTACTCTATGGTCGCTATGGAACGCTAGAAACGACATGGTTTTCAATGGTAAACAACCGCACGTGGAGAAGATCGTGGCTAGAGTCAAGTCCCTCACATACCTTTGGGTTAAAAGTAGATATAAAAGTTATACGATTGTTTGGAATGATTGGTGTCGTTATCCTTTGTATATGTGTATAGCGGTTTGAGCCAGCGGCTTCTTCTTTAAGGCCGTTTTTTTGCGTTTTTTAATGAAAGCATTTCTTCAAAAAAAAAAAATTTTGAAATTGCCAAAAACTAACTTAATTTAGTCAAACCGGAATTTCACATGAAACTTGCAACAATTCTACAATTTCTAAGTCGTGTTATTTTATTCGATCCTCATACATTATTAAATAAGCAATCTCAAAAAGGTTAAATATTTTTAGATAAAAACGACAAAAGTTTTGAAATTTGGCATAAGAAAGGTACTAATAGAATATCATCGTACTAGCTTATACTCCCGGAGCGTCTTGGGTTGAGAAATCTAAGTAAAGTGAATAAAATTAAAAGTATCTAAACTATAAAAATAGCATTTATGTATCAACTTACATTAGATACTTTAAAAAAAATATATACCAAAAGATCCATTTCACCTTACAACATCAACACCTAAAACAGAATATTAAGATCCCAAGCACTTTAAGGGGACAGAGATTGTTTAGCACCAATACATTCAATCAAAGGTCTTTAACTGCATACAATAAGATTTGAGCTATTTTAGAATATGATAGAAAAAGAAAACATAGCAATTACCTGTTGGAGAGCGTCCCGGGTTGAAATATCTAATATGACATAATAAAATATCTAATATGACAACATAATTAATGACTTGCCAATATATGATTAATGAATATTATTATTATTATTATTATTATTATTATTATTATTATTTTAAACAAATCTTTGCCATAAGTTATCATATTATAATATAAAAAAAGGGGTAATTGAGTCGGGTATCACCTAATCCCAGGCCCGACCCAAATCCACATTTTTTTTTAAACTAATTCCAAACCTGACACAATACCTGTCGGGTTACAAAAAATAGTCGTTTTTTTTCTCCGTTTTTTATATAGCACCATGGTACTCGTTGGAAAGATAATAAAACGCTTGTTAATTTGGTGTAACTTTTTTCTTTAAAAATTCTCGTATTTAAAAGATATTAACGTTTAAAAGTTATGAGAGGCAACATGAGAGAGAAAATAATAAAGTTTTAATATTTACATTTAGTAGATTGGGTATTTAATAGATTATGTTAAATCATATTTAAACTATATTTATTCCTTTTTTTAATTGATTTAGAGTTGCCACATCACATCCAATGTGGCATCTCTCAAAAGAGAGATTGCATAATATTATGACATGTCATCAAAATGCTTTGGTTTATTTTATACCATATTATACCCCGCCGGGTTGAGAAATTTAATATGATACATCAATTTTACATATGAAATAGACTGATGTATAACTCTAATATTAATATCTAACCTAAAACAAATTAACAATGTACAACTCCAATGCTAACACCTAACCTAAAAGAATGTATAACTTTAATGTAACTCTAATATTAACACATATCTTAAAGACTAAACAAATATACAACTCTAACATAGTAATATTGATACCTAACTTAAAACAACGTATAACTCTATTAACCTATTCGACTGTGGTTGAAAAAAAAAATATCATATTTACTGATTTAAACATAATTAGTGACTTGTCTATACATTATTAATGATTTACCTGAACACTTTGTGTCTTTTTTCCTGTATGAACAAAACCCCACAATTTTTTTTTCCGTTTTTTATATAGCACTATGGCACTCGTTGGAAAGATAATAAAACGCTCGTTAATTTGGTGTAATTTTTTTCTTTAAAAAATCTCGTATATTAAAGATATTAACGTTTAAAAATTATGGGAGGAAACATGAAGGTGAAAAATCCAATTTTGTTTTTAAATTATTTTTTTTCCTAAAATATCTCAATGCAACATGACACACTTAAAGAAGAGAATGCCTCTTTAAGTGTCATGTCATTAAAATGGCTTTGGTTTATTATATATATAGACTAGCTGATTACCCCGGGAGGGTCCCGGGGTTGAAAAATCTAATTTTACGTGATAACCTATTGCAAATGGCTCAAGTTAACTAACCACAAAATCTCTCAATTATTGCATGTTCATAGTATTCTAATCAGTAATAACTTATATTCTCTAATCTAAAACCTAATCAGTAATCATCTAAAGAATCACATATGTAAGCTGCAACTATTTAAAAACTCATCACATCTCTCTAATTTTTCACATTCTAATGGCTCTTATATATCCTAACCTAATCAACTAAACAAACACTTACGTTGGAAGTTGTAACCATTGCATTTCATTATGCCACGTGGCATAATCAAGAGATGGTTGAGGCCACCATTGAACGCCACGCCAGCAACTATCAATTCTTCTCGGGAGCGTCCCGAGGTTGAAAAATATAACCATTGTAATAATACTAATACTAATAGTAATAATTATTACTCTTGTAATTAAATAAATAAAAAAATAACATTGCTATAAGCTGACACCATGTGTTGCAGTGTTGCGCGATTCTTTCTCCTAGCTTCTCTTGATGAAGTATACCTAGTAAAATTCCAATGATAACATGGCGATTGACTTGATTTTCAACATCGTAGATAAGAACCTGGTTTAAAAGGAAAAACATGATTAGTGAATAACATGAACACTTTGTGTGTTTTTTCTTTTATGAACGAAACCCCACAAAAAATAGTCGATTTTTTCTCCATTTTTTATATAGCACTATGGTACTCGTTGGAAAGATAATAAAACGCTCGTTAATTTGGTGTAATTTTTTTCTTTAAAAAATCCCGTATATAAAAGATATAAACGTTTAAAAATTATGGGAGGAAATATGAGAGAAAATTTTAAATTTATTTTTAAATTCTTTTTTCCTAAAATAACTCAATTTAATTAAAAAATGAAATAATTCAAAAACATTAAAATATTTCAATTATGATGCCACGTGGCAGTTTCATGGACAGGTTGAAGGCACCATTGCACGCCACGTCAGCAATGTTCAATTCTTTTATATATATTAATAATAATAATAATAGATATAGATATAGATAGATATTTGGGTAGATAATACTGATATCAATATATAATATATAATTTAAAAGTTTTCAACTTGTGGTGCTAGCATGTACTTGGTAGGGCAATGCTCTAATTTTCTAGAAACTCCTTTACCCACGAGGCCACGATATATACCGTACAATTTACAACATCGATTACCTTAACATCACACATTAGTTTAAAATTAACCTAAATAACTTTTATTTTTGCTCCAACGCCAAATCTATACAAACCTCTGCCCTATGATACCCCATTATATATATATATATATATATATATATATATATATATATATATACATATATGGGACGGTTATTCTATAAAGTAAAAGAAACGTGTGAACGATGCGAAAGATCTTTGTACATGATAATTACGTAATGATAATTACGTAATGTGTTTTATGTTCATAAAAGCATTACGTAATTATCATTACGTAATTATCATGCACTTTGTACATGATAATTACGTAATATCTTTGTATGTTCATGAAGGCATTACGTAATTATCATGTACAAAGTGATCCTTCGCATCCTTCGCACGTTTATATTACTTTGTATTTGATCTTGCCCCTATATGTATACAATTAGCAACTTGGGTCACTTCTAAGAGTCACCACCATTCATCATCACTTGGCACCATTTCACAAATTAATTAGTTGGGTCACCTCTAAGAGTAACCACACTTCATCATCACTTGGCACCGTTTCACAAATTAATTAGTTGGGTCACCTCTAAGAGTCACCACCCTTCATGATCACATGACACCGTTTCACAAATTAGTTAGTTAGGTCACCTTTAAGAGTCACCATCCTTTCCCATCACTTGGTACCGTTTCACAAATTAGTTAGTTATCATCACTTGGCACCTTTTAACAAATTAATTAGTTGGGTCACCTCTAAGAGTCACCACCCTTCATGATCACTTGACACCGTTTCACAAATTAGTTAGTTAGGTCACCTTTAAGAGTCACCACCCTTCCCCATCACTTGGTACCGTTTCACAAATTAGTTAGTTAAGTCCCTCTAAGAGTTACCACCGTTCCTTATCACTTGACACATTTTCACAAATTAATTAGTTAGTTAAGTCACCTCTAAGAGGCACCACCGTTCCTCACCATTTGACACATTTTCACAAATTAATTATCAACCTTAATCTCCTCTAAGAGTCATCACTCTTTCCTACAATTAGCAACTTGGGCAACATCTAAGAGTCACCACCCTTCCTGTCCCTTCCACCGTTTCACAAATTATTACACATACAATTTGCAACACCATAGCACAAAAAACAATACATATCATAAAGCACCGATTCTGAATTGCAAGGTGTTTTTTGCTTATTTCCAAATCCATTTGATTTTAATAACCCGCTTCAATATCTTTCTTTTCCACATCTCATTTTCAACGAAACAATTTATGATTGTTTGCAACCGTTTCCAAATTCATCTTTCATGTAAGGGTTCTTTAATAAAAATCTCCAAGTTCAAAAAAACCAACAAAGAGGTGCATATTATTGTAAAATCCTAACCTATACGTTGCATCTTTTATGAAACTGTCGTCTGTTCTGGTAGCATCCCCCGGAAAGGGACATCAATTACCACATAACTGCTACACTAAAAAATCACCGGATAATTACAATAGGAATCATAAAAAGCCGAATTTTCCACCACGATACCGCGACTTTAATTTGGTAGAATTGGCCGGCAATCCCAAATAAAAACATTTATACCATATTATGTATACCATATTACAATTGCTGATTGAAGAAGATTGCTCATTCAATTCCTTTTCTGGTCTGCAATTATTATAAGTACATAAGAATTGAGAGTGTAGATTTCTCTTTGGTCTTGGTCTGATTTTGAAGATTAATATGAAGATTGGTTTGTTTGAATTGGAAAATCGCATTGTTCTTATCAACGGAATTCACATCAATTCGATACTATTGTTTAAAATCAAATCGGTGCTTTGTGGAAACAAAAAAAAAAAAAATTCATAATTTGTTTAATATAAAACATCAAAAGAAAAACTTTTGAACCGATCATACAAAATCATTATTTTGTCGGAATGAAAATCACATACAACCTTGCAGAAAAAGAGTCTGAGCGGTGTTTCGAATTTATCACAAGTCAAAAGAATAAAGTCAAATATCGAAGGAAAAATGATATTCCCAAATGATCTTGTTTAAGCCTTGAATTGATATAAAAATAGAGACGGGTGAATTTGAGCCAAGAACAAACAATTAATATAAGAAAGAAAGATAGATATTGGATTGAACAAAGAGAACTTTCATTGAATGTAATAAACAAATAACAAGATAATCACCCACCCCGGGTGAGCTCCCCCGGGGTGGTGGCTCCCAATGCACACCCTTCTATGGTGTCTAGTGTCCTATTTATAGATCCTGAGCCTTGTCCTCCAAGCAAGCCACCACTTGCTTGGAAAACTACTAAAATGTGTGAGTAATAACCCTCAGGTAACTTCATATATACATCTTCTAATACTGACGCATATAGAAAAGCATTATTAACAACAAGTTGATATAAAGGCCAATTGTTACAAACAGCTAGTTTTATAACACTTCTAACAGTAACCATTTTAACAACTGGTGAAAAGTTTCACCAGAACCAATCCATTCTCTCTGATTAAAACCTTTAGCTACCAACCTAGCTTTATACCTCTCAATCTCACCATTAGCTTTGTACTTGATTTTATATACCCATTTACAGCCTATGGCCTTTCTATCTTTAGGTAAATCAGCAAGAACCCAAGTATTATTTCTGTGTAATGCTTCCATTTCAGCATTCATGGCTTCAACCCACTTGGGATCTTTTGAAGCCTCAAAATAACTACTTGGTTCTACTGATTTATTTAAGCTAGACACAAAATATAGGTTATCAGATGAAAGATTTGAGTAATTGACAACCTTGTCAATTCCATACTTGACTTTACCATCAACAATGACCTCACTAAATTTTCTAGGAAAAACAGTTTCCCTATTTGACCTTCGAACACTAACAGAATCTCCATCAGATGGGTTGGTCTCAACACCTAAAGACTCACCATCATTGCCTGCCCTATCAGCAGCCCTACTACTAGTATTGTTAGGATTATGACCAGAACCTGAATCATTTGTCCCAAGTCCACTAGGAGGACTTTTTGATTGCAAACTAGGTAAATCAATATTAGACCCATTGGTTCCCCCTTCATCATTGGGAGGAATAATAGTCTTAGCTATATTAGGACCATTGGTTGTTTCAGATTCAGTTATATCAAAAAAAATTTAATTTGTTATACTTTCAGACTCAGAAAACACATATTTAGAGTTTTGAAAACCATTTTTAAAATGAAATATTTCTTCATAGAACCTAACATCCCTTGAATATTCAACATCCCTTTTTTCTAAATTCCAAAGTTTATATCCCTTTTTAAAATTTGAATATCCAATAAGAACACATTTATCAGCCCTACTAGAAAGTTTATCTGACTCATTCAAAATTGTCACAAAACACAAACAACCAAAAGTCTTTATGTAACTAACAATAGGGGGGACCCATACATGACCTCATAAGGACTCTTACCTAACAAAACTGAAGAGGGAATCCTGTTAATAACATATGTGGCAGTTAGAACATAATCTGCCAAAATCTAAGGGGCAACCCACTCTGAAACAACAAATCCCTGGCCATGTTTAATAAATGTCTATGTTTCCTTTCAACAACCCCATTTTGTTGGGGTGTATAAACACATGATGTTTGATGGAAGATCCTTTTAGATTGACGAAACAAAGCCTTGTGATTATTAACAAATTCAGTACCATTGTCACTTCTGAAAATTTTAGCAAGTTTCTTAAATTGATTTTTCAGAAGTTCATAAAACATTTTGATATTTTTAAACACCTCATACTTTCTTTTCATCATGTAACACCAAACAGACCTAGAGAAATCATCCACTATTGTTAAAAAAATATTTAAAACCCTCTCTACTTGCAACCTTATAAGGTCCCCAAACATCCAAGTGAACTATATCACCCACATTTTTAGTCTTATGATCACTTAGAAGAAAAGGTAACCTAACTTGTTTAGACTTATGACAAATTTCACAAGGTTGTGTATTAATGGTTTCAATATTTAGATCCTTTTTTAACACATCCAAGACCTGGTCAGAGGGGTGCCCTAACCTATTATGCCATAAATTGGCATCAATAATACTATTTAAACAGACATGATTAACACTCACATTCTTTCCCACAAAGTAAAGACCATCACTCTGCCTACCAGTCACCAGGATTCTCTTGGACTTGGAATCCTGGATGAAACAATTCTTTTCATCAAACAAGACAGACATATGATTGTCTTTAGCAAGCTTATGCATAGATACAAGATTAACACAGTAATCAGGAACAAGAAACACATCTTTCAGGATAACATTTTCAGCAAGTTTAACATCTCCTATCTTAGTCACCTTAGCACTAGTGCCATTAGGATGTTTAACTTGAACATCAAAATCATTTACATCAACACAATTAAACATTTCATTCTCATTTATAGTCATGTGTTGGTTAGCCCTTGAATCAGTTATCCAACTATCATTAATAAGACTCTTAACAAAACTAGAACAACAAGAAAAATTTCTTAACACATTTGCAAAGTTTTGTAAAGTAGACATACTAGAAAAACCAGTCACCACATTACCTCCATTACTAGAGGATTGTGGATCAGAAGAAGGGTTTTCACTGATTAGATTCATCAACTTAGATATCTGTTCAATAGAAAAAGGTAGACCAGCAGTACTAGTGGAAACATTTACACTATTTGTCCTATTATTACCAGAATTGTTAGACATAACAGATCTCTGATTACTATTTTGATTACCAACCCTCCTTTTAAAATTAGATGGATATCCAACCAATTCATAGCACTTGTCAACAGTATGTCCTAACCTATTACAATGTGTACATTTTAGATTTGGATTAGGACCTCTGTTAACACCTTTCTTTCTATTATTAAAACTTTGATTTGTTTTAGATACAAAAGCCACATTTTGTCCTTTTGAAGAACCACTGGAGCCTCTATGAGACTCTTCCCTAGATACAATAGAAAAAGTAACTTTTACACTAGGAAAAGGTTCCCTAGTCAACAAAGTGGTTCTAACTGGTTGGTATATATCATCTAATCCCAAAAGTGCAGTACTACCAAACACATAGTCATCTGATAATTTTCTAGAGTCCCGAGGCTTCTTTTTCTTATTAAGTTGTCTTTCATAAGTCATGAGCTTACCATGAAGCTGGGTCATAGATAAGTCCTTAAAACCAATTGAGTTTCTCATAACTATTGCAATAGTGTCCCATTTTTATGGTAAAGACCTAAAGAATATGTGATTCAAAGTTGAGTTGGGATATGTTAGACCTACCAGTTTTAATTCACTAATTAAATAGTTAAACCTCTCAAATTGTTGAGTTAATGATTCACCCTTAACATGACTGAATGTTTCATATTATTGATTAAGTATTTCATGGTTGTTCTTAATAACTTCCTTAGTTCCACCAAATTGTTCGTTCAAAGCATCCCACAACTCCTTTGAATTGTTACAGTGTAACAGTCTAGCATATATATCATTTGGTAGAGCCATTGCCACACTGAAGGCTTTAGCATCTAACACATTTTTTTTTAAATCTAAGTCGGAGTAGTTTTCAAACTTTTTAGGCTCATGAACCTTAGGATCTTCGGTACTCGACACCATATGAACATGTGGTCCGAAGATAACCGACTTCCAACATCTTGTGTTCTGTTGAGATAGAACGTGGCTCATCCGACGTTGCCAAATATTGTATTTAGATCTGACAAGCATCGGTGGCTTGTTGTTCATGCCAGTGTTGTGTGGATCGTGAATTATTGATGTCATGCTCTGATTGTTTGTAGAAACAAAGTCTGTTTTAAAAACTTAAATTGTAATTATACTATTCCTATGATATCAATTAATTTGAGCTGATCTATTTATATTAAATTGATTGGTTAGATCGAGTTTAATTGACCAAGCTCTGATACCAATTGTTAAGATTTGAGTTTGAATTGTTATGAATTTTGATCAATGAAACAGTAAATGAAGATAGAAACTATCATGGAAAGTACAACGGAAAGTAAACTTTAAATCATAACAAAATAAGAGAATTGTTTTCAACAAGTACTTTTATAATCATCACAGAATAGTACAAAGTTATACAATCTCCTCCTCAGCCTAATCAGTCACAGTTTGGTCGTACAAGAGAATGTTTATGACAAAGTGATAAATAGAACAGTACATGCACTGTTCTATTTATAGACAAAGCAAAACTCTGATGACCTAAGTTGACATCACCTAAGAAAGTGACAACTAACAGACTACTAACAATATAAACATCTGTCCTATTACAAACACTGTTAAATTAATAAACTATGTTGAAGAATCATCTGTTAGATAACCTCTGTTGCTTCATCATCTGTTGAAGCCTAGGTGATGTTGGCTTCAACAGATCTTCTCAGCAGAACTTATGCTCAACAGATCTTCTTTTATAACCAGCAGACGTTTCTTCATCAGACCTTTTGTATCAGCTGTTTCTAGAGCAGTAGTTTAGTCTTCAGCAGTTGTTAGGGGCAATAGTGTTTTGGGAGGATCTTATATTCTAAGTATTGTTTTACTGGGATCATGTGTTTAGTAGGTTTTGGCTTTTCACTTCATCTATTCTTCTTTGGTTCAACAGACCCAACAACAAATAAATGTGGGGTGGAGATTCTTGATTATGAAAAAAAATGGTAAGTTGGGGTGTGTATAGAGAAGAGACCAACAATCCAACCGACACCATCAACCATCACTCATCGGACCACCAACAACAACCCACCCTACCCGACGCCATCAACCACCACCAAGGCTTGTCACCAACCACACCCAACAAACCCACCAGGACAAACTGCGACTGAGACTCGTGCAAGACCTTCACCATCATCTTTGGTCACCATCTTCAAAACCCATATGAGAATTTGTAATGGGTTGAACTCTAGATCTGAATGTGTTTTAAAGAGAGAGAGAGAGAGAGAGAGAGAGAGAGAGAGAGAGAGAGAGAGAGAGAGAGAGAGAGAGAGAGAGAGAGAGAGAGAGAGATGATTGATTGATTGATAAAGTGGATGACGATAAAGTGACAAAAAAATGGTTGAGTTTCTATAATATCCTTGACCTCCCAAAATAGATGTTTTGGATATAGATGACATTGGACAATTCTTATATACTTATTGGGTTTGCTAAAGTTTTTTCAAAAACAAGGTTTTCTTCCAATACTGAGCCTATATATATACTCACACACAAATTTACATATGTGTAAAAAAGTTACAAAATTAAATTTTCGCCATTAATTTTGGCTTGCAACTCATTTTTAACAAAGTTTTAATTTCGAGCTTTTTTAACATCGCAACGGCAATAATACCGTTACACACACTTACCCAAATTAGTAACACCACCCCAATTCCCTGCTTGATAAGCCCTGCCTAAGTGTTTCTGCTCAAGTATGGGGGATAACCATTCAAAATTGGAGCACAATCTCATAGGGGCTCCTATGATAAGAGACTGTTGTGCTGGAGGCTTGGTTAATGGTATGAGTGATGTTGTAGTCTAATGTTGTTTGTACTGGCCTTATATTGGCTTCCTGCAGATCATGGCTGTTATGATTGGGTGAAATAAAACATTTTCTTTGCATGTTAAAAATAAAATAAAATTCAAATAACACAATTTCTTGTAAACACACCCTTGAAAAAGCGACAACTAAGTGTGCATGATAGGATATTTGTGGTGAGAGTTTCTATTGATGACATCCGCGAATTTCTTTCATTTACGTCATCCAGTTAGCCAGTTATTTACTTATTTTCTTTTGGCATGCATTTATTCTTTAACTATAAAAACATGAACTTAAATCTATCTATTATAATAAACCAAAGCCTAAAATCCCACATGGCACTCAAAGAGGCAGTGGCGGATCTAGAAAAAAATTTTAGTAGCAACGTTCAAATTTTTTTTATTCGCCATAGTTCCATACAATGTAAAGAAAATAAAGATAACAACAAGATAATAGATAATTTTAGACACATACCTAATAGATATCGCCTCTTCGGTTCTTGAAAGCTTGAAATCGAGCCATTACGTCCTCTTCTTTTACTTTATCAAAAGTGTCTCTTTCAACCGCGCAAACCAAAGCATTGTTCAAATAGTCCCCACCCATTCTTTTGCGTAAATCCGTCTTGATAAGCTTCATTTTAGAAAAAACACATCTCAACGGTTGTGCTTGCAACCGACAAAACTAATATTAACTTCAACACCCGATATACCAAAGGAAAAGTTTTATGAGTTCCGGTTTCCACCATTACACGACCAAGATCACACATTCCATTTAGCTTTGCAAATTTATCATCTTGCTTTAATGTGTGAAAAAATACCGAAAGATCACCCGAAAGACATCCTCTTTCCTCTTCACTAAAATCATTCGGATACATCTCACAAAATCCTAGGATCTTAGGTATGTCAAACTTAGAAAGCGAATCACAAAGATTTAAACCCGACATATTATCTATCAAAGTAGTTGATACCTCACTGAATCGACTTTCAAGTTCTTAAATTTGCAAATCCAAAACCGTGTTAAAAACTTCAACTTCAAAATGATGTCGGTTAGTAACGACATTCTTACGGTTTCTTTGATTACCATAACTTTCCGACATTTCTACCATCTCAATTTTATTTTTTTCACAAAAAGATGTCACCTTTGCCAACATTCCATCAAACCCACTTTGTCTTAAATTATTCAATGCTCGCTTTGTTCCATTTATTAATTTAGCCGCTTCTAATAAATCTTGACTCTTTTTTTAAGTAGATTTTTCCGATTCATCGTGGCCACGAAATGGTAAAGAGTTTTGCAATAAAAATCCAGCACTACGAACAGAACCCATCAATCGATACCGATTTGCAATTTTTTCTTCCGTAGTATGCTTCTTGACTTGTACATGAAATGATCCCTTTTGGTTCATAAGATTGTCACATTTTTGCCTCGCCTTATTATGTAAACTATTTTGTAACCCAACATGATCTTTAAAGGCCTTCGGTTTAGCCCAATAAGAAAAGCCTCCACTTTTAAAAGTATCTCTTCCACCTTGATTACCAACACTATAACTAAACAAGTAAAAATGTAAGCAATATGCTTTATCTTTTTTAGGGCTATACTCTAACCATTTATACTAATTATCAAACCATTTTATGCTAAACTGTCTCCGTTCATTACCATATTGTGTCCATTTAATTTCATGACCTCGCGGTTGAAAAGCCTTCTTCACAAGATATGCTATTCTTATGTCATCTATTTGATTAGGATGATAGCTAGAAATGGGTGGTCTATCAGCGGGATCCGAAGGAAGATCATTCAAATCTATATATGACCTCGCGGATGAAGCTGAAGGATTAGGAACAACTGGAATTGAAGTTGTAGCAACATCATCATCCGTTTGCATATCGTTATCATTACTAGCAACATTTTTACCAACATCATCATCCGTTTGCATATCGTTATCATTATCACCAACATCATTATTCACGTCCTTATTTTCAATATTTGGAGAATTACTTGAACCAATTTCAGAATTTTCGGGGGCTTTTCTTTTAAACAAATTGCTAATAAGTGCTTGTTTAGTATTAGAACGTGGTTTCATCTTTATAATCGCAAACCTAATCAATTAATCAAGTATTCAAGTTAATTCCCAAAACACATAATCAACTATATGTAAATAATAAAGCTAATTAACAAGTATATGTAATTAACTATAATCAAGTAATCAACTAAATTCCTAAATCCTAAAACACATAATAAACAATTCAACATTCAACTATATGTAAATAATAAAGCTAATTAACACAATAAGTAAAAAAAAAAAAAAACTTACTGGCTTACTGCAGCAGGGCCGGTGACAGGTGGCAGAGGGCCGACAGCTGGTAGGGAGGGGCTGGGTTACTTAGGGTTTTGGTTGAAATGTTTAAAATTCAATTCTGCTGCTTTGGTCGAGATGTACAGGGGTTTTTTTTTTTTTTTTTTTTTTTTTCACAAATCTAGTAACCAAACACATAGGCTTTGGACTTGGGTTAGGGAAAAGGGTGGGCTTTGGTAGTTGGGTTATTCTTAACTTACATGTTTAAATTGTAATGTGTTATTGGGCTTTGGTAGTTGGGTTAGTATTGTAGGATAGATATTAGATTAGTTAATTTTTTTCGAGTTCGGCAAATATTTTTTCGAGTTCGGTAAATATTTTTTCGAGTTACGTAACATGGTAACGTATAATTTCATTTAGTAGTAACATTTATTAAATTTTAGTAGCAACGTAAACTTTATTTCAGTAGTAACGTTTTTAAAAAATCGTAAAAATTTTTTTTCCACCACGCGCGCGTTTTTTAGGAGCAACGGGCACAGCCCCTAGTAAACTACTAGGTCCGCCCCTGCAAAGAGGCTATCCTCTCCCTTGAGTATGCCATGTGGCATGCTATGTTGCAATATGTGATTTTAGGAAAAAAATTAACATCGACCAATTAAGAGCCTAGGGTTTTTTTTTTTAGGATAACTAGCTTTCACCCTCTTCTTAGAAAAAAAAAACCCTAGAAACACAGACCTTCACCAACAGCCTCCACGCATCACCTCTGCCGCTACCCCTTAGCCACCGCCACCCTCCATCTTTCCACACCATCGTCCTCACCAACACACTCCCCATCGTCAGCCGCCGCCAACCACACAACAACAAACCAGCACCGTCTCCGAATCTTTAACCCCGACGTGTTCATTCGGATCCTCTTCTCTTCTCTCTCGCTCCTTCCAATCTACAACCGCCGCCCTTATCTAAGCATAAAGTATGTCTTTCTTTCTTTATTTTTCTCTCCGGCCAGTCTCCTTCCGTCATCATCCGTCTTCCTAACCACATCCACCGCAAACCAATCCATGCTTTTGTTTAAAATAAAGTTTGAGTTAGAATTACATCAAGGAAAGAATAGTTACAATCGAATGATAATTGATCTGCGGCTTCTTTGAATTGGTAATGAATAGTTGGTTTTTGGGTTTACAAACTTGTGTTTCATGGATCAAGAAAAATTAGGATTTTAAGAGTGTAGTTGACAGGAGGCTAATAAAAGATTTTGGAGGTATAGAATATTGACTATAGGGGATTCGACGATTTGATTTTTGGTACTATTGTTTGATGTCTTGAGTATTGTTTGTTGTGTTTGACATTCATTTGATCTTGATGGTTGGATTGTATTCGACGTCTTTTTTATGGAATGTCTATGTTTTCATATATTGACGTTAATAGTGTTTTTCTTTTTTGTGTTTGATATGGTGTTTTGTGAGGAATGTCTCTCAAAAAGTGAAAGCAGGAAGAAAAAGAGTACAGAAATTAATATGGTTATGATAACTTTTGACCCATTTCTAACGGTAACAGCGTAAGCTGTGTGTAACAGTAGCATAAATGGGTCGAATTTAACAGTAGAAGCTGCGAACAACAACATCTTTTAATAGCAGCAACGTTTAATTACAACAGCAACAACAACGTTTAACAGTAGCGACGTCAATTTAACAGCAGCGACATTATTTTAACAGCTACAACAACATCATAATTTAACAGGAGCAACATAATCATAATTTAACAGCAGCATCATCAATTTAACAGGAGCAACATCAAATTTAGCAACAAATTGAAAAATATGCAGTAGTTCTTCCTTGTTATCGTAATGCAGCTCAAGGAGATTGATGTAGTGATAGTCTTTGAACAACAACTAGCTGAGAAGAAAAAAAAGGCTTCCCTGATTGGATAAACTTGATGAAGCCTACCAATAAGGCGAAAGACCATTGCGTTAGTTCCATCTTCTTAAGAAATTGCGATTTAATTGAACTAACTAGAAAGTGGAAGCTGCATTTTAACTTAAATTTTTTATAAGTTGGTGATTAATGATTAGGTTTTAGGTTAGGGAGTATAGAAGTTATTACTGATTAGAATACTATAGACATGTAGTGATTGAGTTGATGTGTCATATTATATTTGTCAACCCCATGACCCCCTAGGGTATAATCTAGTTTTTTAAATATATTCATACGATATAAACACCCATTTTTATAGCAATAATAAAAGAGTTAATAACCAAAACAGTCCCTGTGGTTTAGTGGTTTTTGCCAGCCCAGCCCAAAATCAAAATAATTGCTTGAACAGTCCCTTTAGTTTCACGAAACATGACAAAACAATCTAATTACTTAACGGGGTTAACTCAACCTCGTTAAGTCAGGGAAAAAATTGTCTTCTTCCCCAATTGTCTTCTTCCCATCTCACCAACAAAACCCTAACCTAACGTAAAAATCAAAATTGAGCAATCAGAATCCAAACATCCAGAACCGAAATATCAATTAACACATACCAAAATCAAATTCTACAAACATTTTCCCGTTGGGTATAATTGGAAAACGACATTGTAAGGAGCTTGGTGTGTTTATAAAATCTCATTATCAACCATAAGATCAGCAAACTGGAGATCAAAAACAGCACTATGACTATTCCCTAACCCTAACCTGAATAAACAGAGCTTTGCCACACATCACCATTGGTTTCTTCTCTGCTTCACCATTTGTATCCACTGTTTTCGTCTGTTTTTAGAATCCAAATTATCATTTCCTTCTTCCTAATTCAAACATAAACCAAATTAGCCATTAATTTGCAACAAATTTATAAAATTAATGTTACCTTTACAACAGCTAATGCAATTTCTTTAGCTTTTCCTTTAGAAAATCCACCTTCCCTCTATTTCATATCTCCCTATTGTTTCTTTTGCTCTTTCATAAGGGCTTTTTTCTCTGCTTTCTTTGATTCGAACCTTTGCTGTTTTAAAAGCTTCTTTTGAGCATTTTTTGATATGGGTTTTGGTGGAGAGAGGTGGTTGGTTGTGGTGGTGGTGGGTTGGGTGGTGATGTGGTGGTCGATGGTGGTGGTGGTGACGACGGCTTCCATTTTTGTAATCTTGACTTGGTGGTTTTGCCTGCGAATGATACATGAAGTCATTATTAGGCGGCTTAGAATGAACATATGTGGTTGTAGTAGGTGGTGGATAGTGGTAAAGTGGGAGAGAGATGTGAAAAAGATGTGAGTTTTCGATTTTGCCCTTAATTTAACGAGGTTGAGTTAACCCCGTTAAGTAATTTGACGGTTTTGGCGTATTTCGTGAAACTAAAGGGACTGTTCAATCAATTATTTTGATTTTGGGCTGGACTGGCAGAAATCACCAAACCACAAGGACTGTTTTTGTTATTAACTCAATAATAAAATATACTAAACTGTTATAGGCATCTATTAGACCAAGTGGTGTGGAATGGGGGAAGGGCTTGGAGAGCCTAGGTGGCACCCTCCCCCGACAGGAAACCTAAAATGAATTGAACATGTAAAAAAGTATTTTTTTTTATCAGTTTTTCGGAGCTTTTGCATGTAAAAAAATGAATTGACTTATATGATATATTTAACCAGTTAAACATATAATTGTTTAACTTTTTTTTAGGTTTACCATTGAACTCACCTTTATATCCATCTATCTATACGTGTGTGTCATCAAAATGGTTTAAATGAAAAGGAAGTGATGAGATGGAACAAAATCTGTCACATATCCAATTTGTGGGAAACACTAAATAGAAATACAATTAAGCAAAGGAGTATGAAAACTTGGTGAGGTCACAAAGTAAAAGGGAAAACTTAAAATAATAGTAACCAAATTTTAATAGCATTCCAATTACGTCACTCGTATCTTTTTTGTCCCAATTAGATCACTTAACATTCAAATCAAGTTTTTAAAAATTTAATATGTGTCAAGAATGCAATGTAGGAGAAGATGGTGGGGTCATAAATTTTAATATATGTAATATATTAAAAAAAGAAAATAACATGAAAATTATATTAAAAAAATCTTATAATCTCCGTCATCAATTAACGTCGAAATTAATAAATAAATAAAAAAACAAAAAACCACATTACCATAGTTATCATTTAAATAAATGAAAAACCATCCAATTAATATAAAATAAGAATTTCAATTACTTAGAGGGTGTTTGCGATTTCTTTTTGAAAACTGATTATGCGTTTTGCTGCAGTAGGGGTGGAGATGCTTTTAGATTATTTCGTTTTGGTACCCTAAAAATCCATTTCAAAACTCAACCCCAAACACTAAAAACTGATTATTTACGTTTTCAAATTGCAATAATCTTAAAATTTATTTCAAAACTCAACCCCAAACAACTGAGACAACAAATTAAGTTGAGTGACTTAATTAGAAATAATTTTTATAATACTTTACGAAGTTACACCTATCTAAAATAAACACATGATTATGCACATGATATTCTTAATTATTTGTCATGTGGTTTTACAAACTATTCCAGAGAGTATCTATGTATCTATAATCTATAATCTATAACTTATAATAAAAGAATTGAGTTTGTATAATATGACATTTAATGGAGGCCTCAACCCACTATTGAATGTGTCATGTGGCATCATGTGAAACTTTTTTTTAAATTTATTTATTTTGTATTTTTAAATAAAATCTATATCTATATTATCTTAAAATTTCAAATACGTTAATTAATATCTTTTCCTTATTTTCCTCTCACATTTTTTAAATGTTAGTGAACTATTAATTATTTTAAAATTTCGAATATGTTAAATAATATTTTTATCTTTATTTTTTTCTTATTTTCCGCTCACAATTTTTAAACGTTAGTAACTTTTATGTATGACATTTTTTTGAAAAAAAATTACACCAAATTAACGATCGCTTTATTATCTTTCCAACAAGCACCATATATAGTGCTAGACAAAAACGAAAAAAAAATGTTTTTAGTCAGTTTTTGTTCATTCAGAAAAAAAACGCAATGTATTTATGTAATTTCTTAATCATATATAGGCAAGTCACTAATCATGTTATGATAGTATATATGTTTTTGAACCTACTATTACATATATGAATTGCCCATGTTCATGTGCTATAACGATATGCTTAGCATTAAAAGAGGTTGAGATTTTTTAATCTGCTGGGAACGCAGCATGAGAACCCCTTCTGATAGTATAAACATTAAAACTACTTTATTTAACATTCAAAGAGGTTGAGACTGTTTACTTCTTTTATCCTTTTTTATTAAGTAATATTAGATTTTTTAACCCCAGGACACTCCCGAGGTATTCAGCTAGTATATAATATGAGTAAAGGTTAGATGTATGAAAAGTGAAAGGGATATTTTTTTCCATCTATTTAAACATACTTTTTAAATAAATAATATCTAAAAAAAATATTTCTTTTATACTTTAGTATTGATTACATGTTTAACAATATATAAAAAACATTCACAAAAAATAATAATAATAAAAAAATATCTTCATTCACTTTTCACGTTAAGAGCTATTTGTTGCTAAAAAATATTCATTTGAAAATGACAAAGAGAAAAGAAAAATTATGAAACGCAACACAAGTTGTCGGTTTGTTGCTTCTCCGTTATTTCGCGACTCATCGGATTTTGAATATAATTTTTATGTTACTTTTAATCTACGACAATTTTAAATAAATTTATACACGTGGACGTATTATCTATATATTAATAGAAAGACACTCAATGTGTCTTTGTTTTAATATATATACTAGACTAGATTTTTGGCCGCGTGTACACGCGGTTCACCAACGTACATCTATTTAGGGAATTATAACGTATAAGAAAAATACAGTAAAAATATTGTATTAAAGAATAAAACAACGAATACAAATTTTATTCAAATATCACTAAGTATTTCTTTATACACGACGTTTCTGGTTTTAGTTTTCACATTCCCATTATCATCCAGTATTAGTAACTTCACTCCTGCCCTGTTTTTTACTCTTGACAAAGCAACATAAAGTTGGCCATGTGAGAATACAGGTTCTCTTAAGTACAATCCAACCTTAGATAAAGACTGACCCTGGCTTTTGTTGATGGTCATTGCGAAACATACGCTTATTGGAAATTGACGCCTTTGGAACTTTACAGGAATCTTAATATCAGATGGTATCAGATTTATTCTAGGAATAAGAGTTTTGATACCAATGTTTCCACCTGATATGATTTCGGCCTCAATAACACGCTTTGCAAGTTTGGTGATCCGTAATCGCGTACCGTTACATAATCCATTTTGTTGATCTATGTTTCTTAACAACATAACGGGAACACCGACCTTTAGTGTTAGTCGATGATTAGGCAACCCAGAAATTTTTAAACCATTAAGGACATCAGGAGAATATAAGTCTTCCTGCGAACGATTATTAGCGTTCTCAATCTGACATATACTATCAGAGCTTAGATACTCGACTTCATCCCCAGGTAACAACGCAAGCAACCTTTCATTAATTTCATGTACTACTTCGTTCGTAGGTGCAAGTATTGCTTGTTCTCCAAAGTAATCTTTATCTTTGTAAAGTTGAAGAAGCGAAGGGTAGACGAAGTCAATTAATCTTGAAATCGGATCTAATGAATCCTTAATAAGAAGATCTTCTGGTATCTCTACATCTGCCTCATCATCATGAATTGAATCACCAACTTTACCCTCACCTAATTCAAGAAGCCAGTCTGCAAATAGCTTTGTTTCTGCGGTTTCACATGTGTTGTTACCCAACGTTAACCTCATGTTTTTGGTTAATGTACGTACTTTGCAACTATTCTAAATAGGAGAGGAAGTTATTGAGGCATTTAAAATATCTCTTCTACTACCATTGGGAACAACAGGAAGGATCTGTCTAAAATCACCACCTAAAACCATAACCTTACCACCAAAAGGAAACTCAGAATTAAGTGAAGAAGTTGACTTCAAGACATCCTTCATTGTACGATCAAGTGCTTCAAAAGCATGTTTATGAATCATTGGAGCCTCATCCCAAATAATTAACTTAGTTTGTTTCAATAAAGCAGCCTCATCACTATTTGGCTTTATACCGCACAAGGACTGTTCAGTTACATTCAAAGGTATACGGAACCTAGAATGCGCCGTCCTTCCACCGGATAACAAAAGAGAAGCAATACCACTGGATGCAACGTTCAAAACAATTTGTCCTTTAGATCTTATAGCAGCAGGCAAAGTTTTCCATAAAAATGTTTTACCAGTTGTAACATTACGCATTTATACTTGTACGTTACCATCGTTTTGAATAAAAAACGTCAAGTTCCTCATCATTATTTACCTTTTTAAAAATATTATGGCAATGCATTTGGAACCCTAATATTATATTATTGATATATATAATATATATATATATATATATATATATAATAAATTGTCAAAAATTAACGCTTGGGCCGGGAATCGAACCCGCGCCCCAAGCCGGGTCAACCTCAAACCAACAAACCCAACCAACTGGGCTGCACAGCCTTAGTGATAATTCCTCAACCCGTTTTAAATTTAAGGCAACTTGGAATCATCAGCAGTTGACTTCAGGAAGTCAACTGTGACGAGCGGGTTTCCAAAAACAAAGCCAATTAACGCGTAATTGTTCCGGGATTGGTATGTCGTCGTGATTTCCGGCCTATTACAAGTCAAACCTTCGTGCAATCATCATCAATTCTCCAAATTCTACCCAATCACCCCCAACCTTGTGTTTTTCTTTTAACTTCGGGACGAAGTTCCTAAAAGTAGGGGAGACTGTAACATTACCCATTTATACTTGTACGTTACCATCGTTTTGAATAAAAAACGTCAAGTTCCTCATCATTATTTACCTTTTTAAAAATATTATTGCAATGCATTTGGAACCCTAATATTATATTATTGATATAATATATATATATATATATATATATAATAAATTGTCAAAAATTAACGCTTGGGCCGGGAATCGAACCCGCGCCCCAAGCCGGGTCAACCTCAAACCAACAAACCCAACCAACTGGGCTGCACAGCCTTAGTGATAATTCCTCAACCCGTTTTAAATTTAAGGCAACTTGGAATCATCAGCAGTTGACTTTAGGAAGTCAACTGTGACGAGCGGGTTTCCAAAAACAAAGCCAATTAACGCGTAATTGTTCCGGGATTGGTATGTCGTCGTGATTTCCAGCCTATTACAAGTCAAACCTTCGTGCAATCATCATCAATTCGCCTCAATTATAACCAATTCATCACGTCAACGTCTTTATGAAGGTCAAACATACCAATTCTTTCATCCAGGCCATACCACTATAAATTGGGCATCCCAAAACACTCACAACTCGCCGAATACCCTCCCACAATCACCAATTTCTGTGTTGAATCTGTTATTCTTATGTTTTTGATCGCGTTTGACTTTCTGAGTTGACTGAGCATAATCACGCAAATCGTCTTTGGTAATACTTGGCATTGTTTGGGCAACACACTATTCTATTTTTCAAGAGAAATAACATTTTGCTGAGGTGAGTTTTACATAGCCCTTTTCTATTTATCACCATTTTTGGGGTGAAACATGTTACAACATTCTATATGCAATTCAATCATCAAAGTGTCTATGTGTTTTTCTATGTTGCATTATGTCTTGAACATGACTAGGGTAAGCACAATTCTAGCATAATCATTAACATTGATCAGCCGACGGTATACAATGATAGATCTATTGGACTGACAATCCCACCCGGATACGTGCCTCCTACAAAGGTTGCGTGGGTGATTGTTATCGCAACAAAAACGAGTGAACCATGAGCGTATGGGATGTACCACAATACAACAGTCACAAGGGTTGATTATGCACTTGATTTACTTCTAGTATGTTTTCACATATGGACTAGACTTGCCATGACACTTGAATTGTACAACATTTTTATTCAATTATCAAAACCTATGTAATTCTCACCAACTTTTGTTGACCCAAAATATTTTCAACTTAACATGTTTCAGGTTATAGCCTTGCTTGAAGATTAGAGTTAATGCTTGAAGATTTGTATTTAGTATTTCCCATTGATGTACAAATTCTGTTAGAACAATGTATGTAATTTATTTAATTAATTATTGAAACTTATTATTTACCATGAGCTACTGAACAATCATCAATACGTGACATCCCGATGTTTCCGCCATCGGTTGGGGTGTTACACCAGTGCCTCCAAAACCATAAACAAAGAATAGACCACCTTTGTTACAGTCAACCGCATGAATGATCTCATCAAAAATTGAGCGCTGCTCATCAGTTAAAGAACGTGAGTTTGTAGTAAATTCCTCAGCAAGCGAACCTACTTGATAATTCAGCTCATCAAGAATCAAACGGTTATTTGCAGCTGCTATAGAATCAGTATTAGGATACGGCATAGAAGGAAATCTACGTAGGCTTGAGTTATTCCGAAGCAACTGTTTCTCAATCTCAAGCAATGTAATGTTCTTGATTTGATCATCAGTGAGACACAACCCTATAATGCACTTCGTTTTTAAATATCCTCCATGAAGCTTCACATGCAGAAAGGAACCTACAATCAAAATGTTTTTTGATTTCATCTTTTTGAACCACTTCTTGACCTTCTCCATCATCTTCTACAAAAGCAACTTTAGCCCTATCAGGTCCTTTATTAATGTATTTGAATAAATACTTAATTGAAGCAGCCTGGTTAAACCATTCAACATTGATATGTGCTTGGTAACGCTTTAAAAGTTTTGCGTTATAAGGAACCACATTTCTGTTGTCTAACTTAGCAGTTCCTTTTTCAACAATTAGCCCTGAGTCTCTTCTTCTATAAACCGGGTATCCATTTGAATCTAACGTTGATGCAGAAGAAAACTTCTTTGGTAATTTTTTGGAGCACTTACCGTCAAACATGCACGGACAGTTGGGATATTCACGTCCGTAGGGTCCATGAATCATAAAGTCACTCACAAGACTAAACAACTCCGGATCTACTTTCTTATCAGGGATTTCAGCAGAAACAAAACGATCAACATGGTCAATCGTGGGAAGCTTACTGTCATCTTTGAGAAACAGATAGATGTGAGCGTGTGGTAAACCACGTTTTTGGAACTCTATAGTATAAACAGATGTAATATTAAGTTAAAAAATGTAGTTAGAAACTTAATAAATATAAACATGATAGTAATTATATAAACATGATAATCTATGAATACGTATTGAAACTTAATTTTTTTCGTAAATAATTATACCTGCTGAAGTCTTGCCCAATAATGATTTTTCACGTAAATCTTTCATGATTGAGTCTAGCTTAACTTTGAATAGTCTAGCTAAAATGTCTGGCCTATCTTCTGGATTTGTCTTCTTGTCCTTAAGAAACCTTCTAATTTCAGGCCATTTGGGATTGCATGTGATTGTAATAAAAAAATCAGGGTATCCATGCTTTTTACAAATAGCCATTGCATCAAGATAATTTTCCCTCATGTAACGTGCACCACCAGTAAAAGAAGAGGGTAAAATTACAGGCGTCCCTACTATTGACAAATCAGTAGGTCCATTTTGGTTCAACGTTTGAAGATTGGTATAAGTCTCGCACCTATGTTTACTTTGGTTGAAACGGACATAAAATAAGCGCTCACTCTCTATCATGGTATAAACGTCAACCAAAAACTGTTGAAGTAGTTGCCTTGCATTCAAAATCAATGAGAACTTACCAACTCTGTCTTGGATATGATATGCAAAATACTCTCTCATTGAACATTTTGAATCAACTTTCTTTTTAGATTTCTTTTCTTCCCTGTGTGGTATATCAACCCTGTAACAATCTTCTCCAAAGGGAATAATCAATGGATACTGGAGAGCTAGATATTTTGGATGAAGTTCACTTATACGCTGAAGACCCTCTGTTCTTGACTCGACAACAATATCTCTATTGTCAAGCTGGTCATCATCGTTTGACAAAATAAGGGCGGCAATTTCTGATGAAGTGGGTAAATTGTATGTTCGGCCATCTTTAGATCTCCTACCAATAAGACGTAATTTAAGGTTAACTTCAGGATTTTCTTGAAATCGATCACGTACAATCCTATAGCTTTTCACAAGCTGATTATCTGAGTCTAACATCGACTTCAAGTACTGAATGATTTCAATGTCAAGTTCGTGAGAAATATCATTAGACTCTCCTTTTTCATTACTGAAAAGATCAAATAAAAAAAGAAAAAAGAAAATTCTTATATTAATATTTACCTAAAAAAGTAAAAAATAAGTAACAAAGTAAAGAATATTACCTATAAATCGTTTCCCGGTTAGAGACTTCATTTTCGGTGTCATAAATATATAACTGAGAAAATTTCGGTTTAGAACCATCTTTAGGAATAAGACCACCCAAGGTGTGATAATTTTCTCCACTTATTCTGTATATGAATGGAGCCTTTCCTCTATTGATATTTGAGTCAACCTTGGCTTCGATTGAAGTAAAACAAAACATGGAATTGAAGCGGCGAATGTGTTTTAAGAAATATTTGCTCTTCGATTCTGTGTTTTTGAAAAGATTCTGATAATCTAAACTGCTCTCTTTGAAATCTGGAAGTTGTACCTTTCCATAAAAACAACATAGCATGTAAGTTGTTCTTCCAGAAACCTTAAGGCCTTTACCAGCTTCTGATCTCCACAATTTTGCGTTACACATCTCACATACAACCGTTTGATCACCGTGATCCAGATAATCTGGCAAATATAAACCAATAAAATAATTAACGAATAAAAGACATCACTATAGTTGTAACTGTTTTGTAAACTTAATATTTACCTTTAGAGACACCCTTATATTGCAAGTCTTTATTTGGTTGAGGGTTGACAGCTTCTTCGTCAGACAAACTAACCATGCGAACAGGTGAGATGCAACGTCGATTACTTCTTGATGTATTCATGGTTTCTGATTACACAGAATATGATGCAAGTGAAACTGTATCAACATTAGTGAGTCGACCTTAAATTAATATTTAGTATTTCAAATTTTATATTAAAAAAATTAAAAAATTTTAAAATTAATAGACACATAGAAAGTTGTACCAGATGTGGTTGCATAAGTAGGAGTTGTAAAATTAGATTTTTTTTGAGTTCCAGTAATAGAATTTACTTTACGTCTTTTTGCATCAAGTTGTAATTTTCTGAACTTTCGAAACTCTACAGAATGTTGTGTTGTGAGTTCAGGCACTGAAAAAATAGATAAAAAATAAAATAAGTTTAGACTGAAGTATGATAAAAACTTAAGTAAGATAGAATTACAATACCGTGTGTAATATTGGACAAAGGAGTGCGTTCTGTAGAACCTGTTGATACATAAAGTAAATAAAAAAATAACGCGGTCAAGTAAAATATTTGACATATAGTGAAAAAATTAACGCTTAAAATTATTAAATGTTACACACAATTATTACCCGAAAAAGATGCGTTAAAATGGTTGTTGAAGGTTGTTGTAACGGATGATATATCGATTGAAACCAAACTATTTTTGAATTGTGAGGGATTAGTATTTTCACATTGCTTAACACTCTTTCTCTTAGCATCCATTTGCATATTTCTGGATTTTCGAGAATCCGATGCAATGTTCACGTTGACTTCAGACGTATAAAGAACATATAAAGTAATATTAGTTTATATAATAAAGTGAATAACAAAGTAGTTATTTCTTAAAAGATGGAATATGCTATTTAAATAAATAAAAATACCATTTGAGATAGTAGACAAAGGCGTTGGTTGCAATTGACCTATAAAAAAAAATAGACACAAACAAAATTTACTCTAATCATAAATAGGGATTGGAAGTTGAAACTTTATATATAGATATAAATTAAAAATTGTTATTCATTTACCGGGTGTAAAAACATTCAATGTAGTTTGGGCGGTGGATCCTTGCGGAATAGAATGGTTGGAACATTGAATTGAATCACCGTTGAATATTCTAGGTGGCGGTAAATGTTGTAGTACATTAGTATGATTAGTGACCTTGCATCTCTTTGCATCCAAGTGTAATTTTCTAATTCGGCGACACTCAGCCGCGTTATTTCTTTTTTGTTCATCAGACAAAGCTGTGAAAAAAAAATTAATTTCTTACATAAAACTAAGATAATGTAAATAAAGATGTCAATAATATAAAATTTGTGTACCGTATGAGATATTAGATAACGGCGTTCGTTTGTCATCACCTTATACAAAAATTGAAAAGTTAAATGACACAACACAAATAATAGAAATATAAAAACATTGTAGATAGAATAAAAAAAATTACATTTTGAAGTATTAGAGAGTCTTTTACGTCCCATTTCAACTAAAAAGAGGAAATTTCTAAATAAAATGTTTAATAACAGTAATACATATAAAGATTTAAAGATAGATAATAATAAACTAACGATTGATCTTCAAGAGTTAGGCTACCAATAGTGAAGTATTATTGAGAAATATGGATTCAAGAAAAACAAACATACATCATGATGATCATGTTTTAATAAAATAATTGATATTGAAATAAAAGAAGGACATACATTCAACTTGTACGATAGAAGACTTGAGCAAGAATAAAGACAGTCAGGGAGAACTCTTGAAAGTTTGATTGATTTGATTTCTTGGTGTGAATATTTTTTTTAAAGTAGTATGGTATATATAGACTAAGATTTAAATTACTAATTAATAATGATAATTAATATGTTTAATTACCTACCATTATTAAAGAAGACTAAAAATTTGAATTTTTGGTGGTAATTTGAATTTAAAATTTAAAAATTTTCAATGGTTTCGAAATTTAATTTTTCGGTTTTTTTATTATAATTTTAGTAACTGTATGGTATAATTACTTACCATTATTAAATATTTATACAAAATTGAATGTTTGGTGTAATTAAAACTTAAAATTGAAATTTTTTAAATAATTCATATTTACAATTAAATGAATTGTTTAAACGCGATTTTTGCTGATTCAATAATTACAATAATTGTGTTTAAATGGAAGGGTATGATTGAAACTTTATAATTTGAAGGTAATAAATTCATTTGATTACTTTGAAATTGTATATTAAACTACTTAAAATATTTTTTTAAGTATAAAGTTTTAAATGAAATGTAATAATAGTTTTTGTAAAATTGTTTGATTAATATTATTGAGTGTATTACATTTAAAAAAAAAATATACAAATGTTGTATTTGTAAACAACTTGATAAAAAGAAACATAAAATACAACCACATGTCATTTATACATGTAAAAATAGTCTCAAAAACGACATAAACCATAAAGAAAAACAAATTATCCAAAAAACACAACCAATCATAAAAAAAACCAAATTGTCCAACAAAACCAAACGAATCATAAATGTCTAAAGCAATTGTTCATTGTCCCTATTTCTCAACCTTCGGAACCAATAGGGGATCTCGGGTGATTTCTTTGCAGCTTTTGTTGTAGATTCACTTGTATCATCATCAAGGTCATACACTTGATCCAGGCTACGCTTGATTTCCTTATCATCACGAACAGCACCAACTCTACAAGATGACTCAGGAGTATTGTTATCTCCAACAGAATCCTACAATATTAAATGACATGTAAATTTTGTTAGAATAAACTGGGCAAAAAAGTTAAATATAATATATGATTAAATAAGTAAAAGAACAACCTTCAAAGACAATGCATTCTGTGTTGAAGATTCATCTATGTCAGTGTGTTCAAAAACAGGTTGATCGAGCTGGAAAAAAATATACATGTAATACTTCAAAGGAAACGTTGATAATAAAAACAAAAAAAAATTAATAAGAAGAATAATAACAATGTACTAATGATTCATAAGAGTAATAATAAAGGAATATTTCAATGATAATAATAACCTGAATGTCTGGGAACCTTTGTTCCAGCGAAGCAACTATTGAAGAATCATTGGTAAGTTTGCGTATACCATAACCATCCATATGCTTATCAATGTTAAATTGGCCAATTTTAATTTTGAAAGCAAACTTTTTATCTTCAAATGAAGCAAATTCAGGAGGAGTTATTTTCTCTGACTGGTCAGAAACCTAGATAAAAATTTTCATAAGTAACATTAAGTATAATAAGATATATTGTTTAAGGCAGAAGAAAATAAATTACCTGCTTGGATTTTTCCAGGAGTTGCATCGCTGACATGCCAACATTTTTTTCGATTCTCGATCAAACAATGTGAGTGATGTGATTCCAGTACAATCTTGTACCCTAATTGGAATTCTAAACCTAAAGGAAGTAATAACAACAAATTATTTAATAAATGATAACGAAAAATTTTAATTTATGTTTATGAAAAAATAATTCTTACACAGGTTCAGCAGATACAATATGCTTTGGACAGTCGTTGTTGGTGCAAACCAAAACTTGCTTAAATGAATTAACATCTTTTTCCTCCTCCTCATCAGGTACCATGAGAGTTGGCTCAACCTTGCGATTACATCCCTCACAACCTAAGTAATACCAATCATCATTGGCATCCACACCCTTCACTGTACCAACAACAATGACTTGTTTGTTGATCTGCAAAATAAAATAATATTAATGTCAAAATTTAAAATAAAAAAAATTTCACACAAAATGACTAATAGTGTAAACATTAAAATACATAAGTGATAATATTTTGAATGGAATATAAACATTCATATTACATTATTATAAGTGGAAACTGATATACCTCTGTTATTAACGAAAGATCACGAATAGTGCTGAAATGGGTCTTGTTTAGAAATTCATCTGCCAAATTCATGCTTCCAGAAGATTCGAGAGATCGTTGAGCAGAGGAGGATTCGGTAGCAATAAACTTTTCAATATAACTGTTAAAATTCAAATAAGACTATCAGTTTAGTATATATAAGAAAATTTATATGTATATATATTATAACAAAAAGATAGATAAATATCTTACCTTTTCTTAAAATCAAGAATATCATCAATTGGTTCGTTGATAAACAGCCGAGTGATATTAAATCCATTTTGAACAGTTATATTCCCTATAATAGATTAAAATTAACAAACGGTTATATACATGTAAAAAAGCAAAAATATGTACAATATAAAAAAACATTAATAAAGTACAAACCTTTGTAATTGTTAAAACTACCAAACTGAACAACCAGAACAACATGGACTTCCGCTTCATTATGCTTGATGTAGTCAAACATCTGGTCAGAATACTCATCCCACAAAGTACAGCTAATTTTTACACCACTACATAAAAATTACATTGGTTATTAAATGGAAAACATTCAAATATGGATTGCTACCAATTGATAGTAAACACCTAAATTAAAATAATGTTATAGATGATGTAATAATAAACCATTTTATTGAAAAGATGAACCACATACTCTAGATCAATCAACACAAGACTCATCTTGTTCTTCCACCCAGATTTAGTTTCTGTTGGCTCTGGTGAAGTCCATTCATCAACAAACCCAATGAAATCTAAAAAGATACAAAATTAAGTAAAATAGTATAAATGAATAAAACCAAACGTATATGAAACTTTACAGTGAGTAAACAAACCAATTCTATTTTCTGCAGACAGGTTACCAGATTTAATTGTCTCAAATGAAGAAAAATTAAAACCATAAAGGCTACCTTGAAAATTTTTACATTTGGTTATATTAGTTTCAAAAGTAAATGAAAGTATGTCACTCTTAGCAAAGTGTTTTGTAGATTTGTTATCAGCTAGTTGTGGTCTAAATATATAGTAAGCTTCATTTTCTTTTAAAAACTTTTCGTGTTTCTTCATATAGCGATTCCACACCATAGCTTGCATTTTAGAACCCTGTTAAAACATTTAAAAAAACAACGAATTATAATCAGAAATAATATAACAGCACTTGTATAAACAATAAATGAAAACAGAACTGATGATAGAAAATCTAACCTGTTCATCCATAACAACCATATCAATTGCAAGAGTTTCCCCCGGTATCTTACGATTTGCTCTCTTCCATATTTTAAGCACCCTCACTTTTATTGTATAATCATTAAGCCGCCAAGTAATGTCATTTAGAAACGTGACATTATTTGGATCCATGATTCTGCAATTTTATACTATGTAACAAAAAAAAAAGTTAATGCTACATTGTTTGGTTTTTAGTGATATATAAATAAATAATGAAAGAAGAAAATAGTAGATACTACCTTTGCAAGTCTGCAAAAAAAATTCACTCAAAAGATGATGATCAGATGAGTATATTTATAATGTAAATAAAGATTGTAATAAGAAACATACACACAAAATGTATTTTTAGTATTGGTTTAATAAATGGAAACAAATTTATGATAATGTAAATCATACTTAATATTTTAATTTCGAAAAATTTTGAATGTATTTTTAGTAATGGCTTAAGAAATGGAAACCGATTTATAATAATAACAATCGTATTTAATAATTTAAATTTTAAAGAAAGGTATTTTTAGTATAGGTTTAAGAAATGGAAACAAAATTATGATAATGGAAATCAAAAAATTTTGAAATTAGAATAATAAAAATTAAGTTTATTATGTTATTCAAAAAATTGGAAGGTTAATTATACAGAAATTTTGACTTTTTTTTTTATTAAATGCGTTTACTTTTGAAAAGAAATTTGGAAAATTTGACATGTTTAATATGACTAAATAAGTTGTGCATAACGATTATCTGTTTTTATGATTGTAAACGTTTTTTATTTAACCGTTTTATTGTGCTTTTAATAATAATGACTTATGCAAAACTAAAGTTGTTAGAATTGAAGTTAATAATATAATTTAAATCTATGAGTTTTAACTTTGAAATTCTTTTTGAAAAAAAATATTATTTATAATTTTTAAGTTTGAAATAACATAAATTAAAAAAACACTTTTTTTTTTTGAGAAAGATACAAATTTAAAATTTCATATTTAATTAAAAAAGTTGACTAAATTAATAATTGACTTGACTAAAATAAAAGTTGACCAAATTAAAAGTTGACTAAATTAAAAGACATAGCATACCAAAAAAAACACACATTTTACTACATCAGCAGTAAAAGGTGCATAAAGTATGCGACCACCATTCGTTAATCATGTTCAAAAAACCTACCACCACTAAGGTGCAAAAAGTTACCAACCAAACATGTTAATGTTCATCAAAAAACTACCACCACAAGCATAACTAATTACCATGAACCCTAACTACTTTAGTTAGCTGGAACAGACCTTGTTTGTTGAAAAAAAGGAAATGCATCTGATCACCAGACTGCAACTCCTTATCGGCAGCAAAGACTGACATACCTCTAATGTTGTAACGATAATGGCTTCTCGAACCTTCAATACCAACAGAACCTCCCCAACTCAAACCCTCACAATCTTTAATAGTCAAAGCTGTCACACCCTCAAAATCCACTTGCGGAGTTTTACCGCGAGGCGCATGACAAACCAGGATCCAAACCAACGATCACAATAAACAAGTCTAAATGAATATAAATGCAATTTCAAAACATAGTTTAAAATCCCGTTTACAGCGGAAGCTTATTCAAAACAGTATCTCAACAGTGAACCAATAGTTCAACGTTTATAAGACCATGCAACCCTAGTTAGACGCCGTGCAGACGCGTGCACCCTAGTCCAGTCGTGCTACCTTAGCGACCTGAGAAAACATGTAAAAGTTTACGTCAGCACAAAAATGCTGGTGAGTTTACAGGTTTTGTATCCAAGTACCAAGTCAACCTGTCCATACTATAACAAATCGAAAACCAGTGTACGCTAGCTAGGCGTATGTTTTGTTACTACCACGATTGGAAAACCATTACTAACTCGAATACCAAATGTGTGCCCGATGTAGTAACCCTGTTGTTCCTGTTGTTCCTGTTTGAGACAATATGCACCCGCCGACCCTCCAAGTCGACGAGCGGGGTTGGTCACTCCCAATAGCGCTATTCACATTTCCCCGTTGTGCAAACCCGCACATTCATGGTTCCCCCCGGGACTTCCAAAGATCGTGTAGTACACAATAGAAACCCATAGTATGACAGTAGTTACCAAATAATCGTTTTAACACATGTTTTCTCCCCCGAAAGTATGAAACCAGTTTAAAAGAGGGGCCGTAAACTCACCTTAAGTTGCGTTACTCCTTAACCCGAGTAAACTCAGCTGCTATGCTAGTCCCGTAAAGCGGCGACCTAACATATGACAGTTACAAGTACTTAGACTAATAACCCGCACGTTAATTAGTCCCTAGATGTCCAGACCATAACCAAGTTCGTTTGAAAACACCGTGACTGTTTAACTGACCCAAAGTACAAGACTCGACATCCCATTGGTGACCCGAGACTCCCCGTGTTATGTTTACGCTCTCAAACAGACAATCATGCAATCACACTTAACATACGTTAACGCACAGCAAGTTATAGCACATAGTTCACGTATCACCGAATTACATCCAAACATACGTTACCAAGTTATTATATATGTTACGGGGTTCCTAGCATGTTACTACATGTCAAATCGGGTCTCGGAATGCTAATTTACACTTACAGCAGCAGTACACGCGATTAGGAAAAGTAAACTAGCATTTAGGACTGATTGCATATAAAAACTAGCAATCAGGGCTGATTGCATATAAAAACTAGCAATTAGGGCTGATTGCATATAAAAACTAGCAATCAGGGCTGATTGCATATAAAAACTAGCAATCAGGGCTGATTGCATATAAAAACTAGCAATCAGGGCTGATTGCATATAAAAACTAGCAATTAGGGCTAATCGCATGTAAAAACTAGCAATTAGGGCTAATCGCATGTAAAAACTAGCGATTAGGCCCTAATCGCATGAAAGACTGGCGATTGGCCTCCTAATCGCCTCTAACATAGGCGATTAGGATTGCTAATCGCCTGTAACCTTGCTGTTCCAGTTTTTCGCGCGTTTAACGCTCCAAATCAGATCCAGAACGTGTGTAACTACCCAATATCATCCCAAACACTATTCTAAACATGTTTCAACTAAAACCCTTCGTTTTGCCTCGTATTATCA
Source organism: Ambrosia x helenae (assembly GCA_030844895.1). Taxonomy (NCBI): domain Eukaryota; kingdom Viridiplantae; phylum Streptophyta; class Magnoliopsida; order Asterales; family Asteraceae; genus Ambrosia; species Ambrosia x helenae. The sequence continues at coordinate 103,499,923 of CM061231.1, read as the reverse complement.
GCCCTGCATGCAATCACGTAATCCAAACACCATTCACATAGCATGCAATCATCATACTAACATGCGTAACTATAACCCTAATATTCAATTCTCAGATTTTATCATCATAATATCATTATTATTCTGATCTAACAATAATAACATATCATTCATTCACCTTGAATCATAAAAACCCTAGCTTTCTAATCATAAACACACATAACACATGTATACTAGTTAAAATCCGATTAACAACACTTATTAACGATTTTCAGAAAGCTTTTCCGTTTTAGAACAGGTCTGGACCATTAGGGATTGATTAAAAATGTTTATAAAGATTCATGGATGGAAACCAAACCTTAGAATTGTGAAAGAATGAAGGATTAAGCTTGAAACCTTGTGTTTTGATCAAAAATCGCGTTCCAGAGGTTGTGTGTGTGTTGGGGCAGGTTATGGGACGACTAGGGTTTGTATAATGAAGTTTATGAGGTCAAGTATGGTATTTATAGTCGTTTTTAGTCGTCCAGCACGTAACACGCGATTATGCAGCTTTACACGCGATCAGGAAGCCTAATCGCATGTAAGTTCATGCGATTGGGGCCTAATCGCATGAACAGTCATGCGATCAGTCCCCTACTCGCCCCATATGATGCCTACTCGCCTCCCTTATGGGCGATTAGGCTTCCCTAATCGCCTATAGGGGCTGGTTTCGTGCGTTTTGTGCGTTAAACCCCGTTTTAACATATGTTAACACATATTCACATACCGACAAGTCACATAATGATTGTAAACACATAACACATGTAAATACACATATTTACCCTCGTTCACCAATTCCCGGGACTCGAGACTCGTATGTTCCGTATGTCCTGACGATCCTACAAATCGTCACCGTTTGTACACTTGGTTAAGGACCGACATCTAATGAACCTCTAGACCAACATCCAATGATCCTCTAGACTAAACCGATAGTTCCCGAACCATAACCCGACTTAACTAACCCAGTTAAGTACAATATACGCGTGACTCGCTAAGGTAGACTTTCATCTAGACAACGTTGTTAACCAGAATTTGCCGGGTGTCACATCATCCCCACGTTAAAAGAATTTTCGTCCCGAAAATTGCACAAGTACCAAAAGAACAAAAGAAATAACGAAGGAAATAAACAAAAGATAGAAACCAAAAGAGAGATTTACCCGAGTTGTCACATCATCCCCACGTTAAAAGGAATCTCGCCCCGAGATTCATTCAGCTGCAGAAGAGACATATCTCGACTCGAACGCTTCCTTAGGAAAGAGGTGAGGATATTTAGACTTCATCTGATCCTCTCGTTCCCACGTATACTCTGGTCCCCGGTTCGAGTTCCACCGAACCTTAACGATACGAATCTTGCTGTGACGTAGGCTACGAATCTTGTAATCAAGGATCTCCACAGGTTCTTCCACAATCCGAAGACGATCATCAACCTTGATCTCTTCTAGTGGAACGATGAGAGACTCGTCAGCCAGACACTTCTTCAAGTTTGACACATGGAAGACGTTATGTACGTTACCGAGCTCCGTCGGTAAATCAAGACGATATGCCACCGGCCCAATCCGTTCCAGGATCGTAAATGGGCCGACATACCGCGTATTGAGTTTGCCACGCTTCCCAAAGCGTATGACGCCCTTCCATGGTGAGACTTTTAGAAGTACTTTGTCATTAACTTGGAATTCCAATGGTTTGTGACGCTGATCGGCATAACTCTTTTGCCGGTCCCGTGCCGCTGCCAACCGGTTACGAATCTGTACGATCTTTTCCGAAGTTTCGTACACTAGTTCAGGCCCAGTGAGTTGACTCTCACCCACCTCAGCCCAACAAAGAGGAGAACGGCATTTCCGTCCGTACAGTGCCTCGAACGGAGCTGCCTTGATGCTCGTGTGATAACTGTTATTGTACGAGAATTCTACTAACGGTAGATGAGCTTCCCAACCCTTGCCAAAATCGATCACACATGCCCGCAGCATGTCTTCTAAAGTTTGAATCGTGCGCTCACTCTGACCGTCAGTCTGTGGATGATAAGCCGTACTCATGTCTAGTTGGGTACCCAAAGCCTTGTGCAAAGACTTCCAGAAGTGAGAAGTAAAATGGGAGTCACGATCCGAGATAATAGAAACTGGCACCCCGTGCTTAGAAACAACTTCCTTCAAATAAAGACGAGCCAAACGATCCATGGTGTCGGTCTCCTTAATAGCAAGAAAATGGGCTGATTTCGTCAACCGATCGACAATCACCCATATCTTGTCATTCCCGCTTGGTGATTTAGGATGTTGTGTGACAAAATCCATAGTAATCCGTTTCCATTTCCATTCCGGAATTTCAGGTTGTTGCAAGAGACCCGACGGTTTCTGGTATTCCACCTTGACCTTAGCACAGGTCAAGCATTTGCTCACGTATGAGGCTATGTCCGACCTCATGTTTGGCCACCAGTAAAGCACCTTCAGATCTTGGTACATCTTATCCGAACCAGGATGAATAGAATACCGGGACTTATGAGCCTCATCAAGGACAAGCTCCCGTAGTCCCCCGAATAAAGGAACCCATATACGTTCTGCGAAATAGTGCAGGCCATCAGGCCTTCGCTCTAGGTGCTTGTCAGCACCGTGCATAGTTTCAGCTTTAAGGTTTTCCTCCTTCAAAGCTTCTAACTGGGCAGAACGGAGTTGATCAGGTAAGGATGAATGAATGGTGAGCTGCAATGCCCGAACGCGACGAGGTTTAGTCGATTCCTTCCTGCTCAAGGCGTCTGCTACAACATTCGCCTTGCCAGGATGGTACTTAATGGCACAATCATAGTCGTTCAGGAGTTCAATCCAACGACGCTGTCGTATGTTCAAGTGTTGTTGGTCGAAAATATGTTGGAGACTCTTGTGATCGGTGTAGATGGTGCATTTGGTACCGTACAAGTAATGTCTCCAAATTTTCAACGCGAAAACCACTGCACCCAACTCCAAGTCATGGGTGGTGTAGTTCTTCTCGTGCACCTTGAGTTGACGAGAAGCATACGCGATCACTTTCTCGCGTTGCATCAACACGCAACCGAGACCATGAATAGAAGCATCACAGTAAACAACGAAATCATCAGGACCTTCAGGTAACGACAAAATAGGAGCAGAACAAAGTTTGGACTTTAGTTCTTCAAACACTGACTCTTGTGGTTCACCCCAGTCGAATTTCCTATCCTTCTGCGTGAGAATGGTCAGGGGTTGAGCGATCTTCGAGAACCTCTGAATGAAACGACAATAATAGCCCGCAAGGCCTAGGAATTGCCGCACCTCAGTTGGCGTCTTTGGTGCTCCCCAGTCCTTGATCGCTTCGATCTTAGCTGGATCGACATGAATTCCTAGTTCATTAACCACATGTCCTAGGAACTGAACTTCGCGTAACCAAAAGTCACACTTTGAGAACTTGGCGTAAAGTTGTTCCCGTCGCAAGAGTTCCAAAACTAACCGCAGATGTTCCTCGTGTTCGGTCTTGTTCTTGGAGTAGATCAGAATGTCATCAATAAACACAATGACGAATTTGTCAAGATATGGTTTACAGACGCGGTTCATCAAGTCCATGAAAACCGCCGGTGCGTTTGTGAGCCCGAAAGGCATGACCAAGAATTCGAAATGGCCATAACGTGTACGAAAGGCAGTCTTGGCAACGTCAGCCTCCCTGACGCGCAGCTGGTGATAACCGGACCTCAAGTCAATCTTGGAATAATAACTAGAACCCTGAAGCTGGTCGAATAGATCATCAATACGTGGAAGAGGATAACGGTTCTTAACGGTCAGTTTGTTCAGTTCTCTGTAGTCCACACACAATCGGAAACTTCCATCCTTTTTCTTAACAAATAGAATCAGGGCTCCCCAAGGGGAAGAACTTGGTCTGATGAAACCTTGTCCAAGAGTTCCTGTAACTGACTAGACAATTCCTGCATCTCGGGAGGTGCAAGACGGTAGGGGGCCCGAGCAATAGGAGCAGCCCCTGGTACAAGATCAATACCGAACTCGACTTGACGATGAGGAGGAAGACCAGATAAATCATCGGGAAAAACATCAGGAAACTCGCGTACAACTGGAATATCGTCGATCTTCTTCTCATCACTAGAGGAAACAGATAAAAGCGCCAAAACGGCTGGATAACCCTTTCGAAGACACTTAAGGGCTTTCATGCTAGAGATGATGTTTAGCGGAACACCACCCTTGATACCGTATACAGAAAGGAATTCTCCATCAGGGAGAGGAATCCGAATAACCTTATCGTAACAGACAATCTCCGCGCGATACAAAGATAACCAATCCATTCCTACCACAACGTCAAAACTACCCAATGGTACCGGCATAAGGTCGATGGGGAACGATAAACCCGACAACTCTAATTGACACTCCTGAAGGATACTAGTAGCTTCAATCGTTTTCCCGTCAGCCAACTCAATAATATACTTGGTCTCTAATGGTACGGGTACTACATCTAGCAGTCGACTAACATCCATGGATACAAAACTCTTGTCGGCACAGAATCAAATAACACACTAACAGAACGATTATTGAGAAGAAACGTACCGGTGACTGTGTCAGGGTCCTGTCTAGCCTCAGCGGCTCCAATGACGAAGGCACGTGCATTTCTGCCGCCGCCCCCGTTGTTCCCATTACCGTTGTTTCCACCCTGCTTCAGTTTTGGGCAATCCTTCTTGTAATGCCCAGTGTCACCACAGTTGTAGCATCCTTGTCTTCCTGTATTCCCCTGAGTAGTCGGAGCCGAGTTAGTAGTCGGGGCCTGGGTCGATGGAAGTGTTGCCCGACAATCTTTAGCATAATGCCCTGTTCGCTGGCAGCGATGACAACGGTTACTGTCGCAGTTCCCTTGATGGTGACGTCCACACTTGTTACATTTGGGCAGTTTCCCCGCATAACCACCCTGCTTGTTACCCGAAGAAGAAGAAGAACCCCCATTGTCGAACCTCTTATTCTGCTGTGCTGGCCCAGATCCCTTCCCGTCATTTTCCCACTTGCGCTTGTTGTTCTCTGGGGCCTTAACAGTCGAACCCTTCGCAGGCAAAATACCCTCATTCACCTTTAGGTTGGTCATCCTATGAGCCGATCGAACCACCTCTGCGTATGTAGGATGATTTCCCGCAGCCACTAATCCTGCAATTTCCGGTACTAACCCCGAGACATAGTGTTCAATCCTACGGTATTCTGGCACATGCAGATCGGGACACAGCACTGCCAACTCGTTACGCCTCACAGTATACTTCTCAATTTCAGACCCAGACATCTTGAGGTTCCACACCTCGTGCTCTAGCTTCTGCACCTCTTCCCTCGGACAATACTCACGCTTCAGCAACTGCACAAAATTCTCCCATGGCATAGCATATGCCTCCCCAATACCCATATTCTGGGTGATGCCATTCCACCAAGTCAATGCCACATCCTGGAATAACGCAGCAGCATACTTAACCCGATCTTCTGGGAGACAGTTACACATCAGAAATACTGACTCCACTTTCTCCAGCCACCTAAGCAAGCTCACCGCACCCTCAGTGCCAGAGAATTCCTGGGGCTTACAGTCCCGGAACATCTTGTAGGTACACATGGGTGGGGGTGGGTTAACAGGACCACCTGGAATGAAACGTATGAGAAACCACAAAGAATGTAAACAAGGTTCACCAATGAGGCAAAGAAAATGGATAAATCAACTTACCACCACCGTTGTGCCCTAACTGAAAGGCAGCTTGGAGCAAGTTGTTCAGATCAGCCTGCGATAGGTTAATACCTCCACGACCACCAGCACCACCGCGACCACCACCACGTCCACCATTGCGACCACCTCCACGTCCTCCTCGTACTCCAGACATGATTCTGGCAGAAAGAACGAGAAAATTTAGTTTCGCAGATAAAGATAACCACTAATGTTCACAAGATCAAAGCTAGATCCAATCCAGGACTATCCCTTCAAACCCAGAGCTCACCAGGGCTTCCATGCATTTCGGTTTATGATTTTGTGTGCACCCAAAATGATAAACCGCTCTACATGGTCCTCCAAGTGTTCTCTTAGTTCAAAGTTCAAATCACCGAACATAGACTCTTAGCTATACACCGTAATACTACGGTAGATTATAACAAGTGCTTCTATTGGAGTATAGAAGGGAGATGTCCGAGCCTTGGACAAATCTCAAGAGCATACGAGTTACCCCAATATACTACACTGCCTAGAAAGTAAGTAATCCGACCTAAGATAGAACGGATGATGTAACGTAGAAAGACCAACGATTTAGAGACACCCCGACAAGACCATACGTAAACCACCATAATGTTTAGTACCATGTGATCGTCTAGTGTGTGCGACTCGGCTATAGACTAGACTCTACATGCAGTCCTAGTTCACTATAACCATTGGCTCTGATACCAATCTGTCACACCCTCAAAATCCACTTGCGGAGTTTTACCGCGAGGCGCATGACAAACCAGGATCCAAACCAACGATCACAATAAACAAGTCTAAATGAATATAAATGCAATTTCAAAACATAGATTAAAATCCCGTTTACAGCGGAAGCTTATTCAAAACAGTATCTCAACAGTGAAACAATAGTTCAACGTTTATAAGACCATGCAACCCTAGTTAGACGCCGTGCAGACGCGTGCGCCCTAGTCCAGTCGTGCTACCTTAGCGACCTGAGAAAACATGTAAAAGTTTACGTCAGCACAAAAATGCTGGTGAGTTTACAGGTTTTGTATCCAAGTACCAAGTCAACCTGTCCATACTATAACAAATCGAAAACCAGTGTACGCTAGCTAGGCGTATGTTTTGTTACTACCACGATTGGAAAACCATTACTAACTCGAATACCAAATGTGTGCCCGATGTAGTAACCCTGTTGTTCCTGTTTGAGACAATATGCACCCGCCGACCCTCCAAGTCGACGAGCGGGGTTGGTCACTCCCAATAGCGCTATTCACATTTCCCCGTTGTGCAAACCCGCACATTCATGGTTCCCCCCGGGACTTCCAAAGATCGTGTAGTACACAATAGAAACCCATAGTATGACAGTAGTTACCAAATAATCGTTTTAACACATGTTTTCTCCCCCGAAAGTATGAAACCAGTTTAAAAGAGGGGCCGTAAACTCACCTTAAGTTTCGTTACTCCTTAACCCGAGTAAACTCAGCTGCTATGCTAGTCCCGTAAAGCGGCGACCTAACATATGACAGTTACAAGTACTTAGACTAATAACCCGCAGGTTAATTAGTCCCTAGATGTCCAGACCATAACCAAGTTCGTTTGAAAACACCGTGACTGTTTAACTGACCCAAAGTACAAGACTCGACATCCCATTGGTGACCCGAGACTCCCCGTGTTATGTTTACGCTCTCAAACAGACAATCATGCAATCACACTTAACATACGTTAACGCACAGCAAGTTATAGCACATAGTTCACGTATCACCGAATTACATCCAAACATACGTTACCAAGTTATTATATATGTTACGGGGTTCCTAGCATGTTACTACATGTCAAATCGGGTCTCGGAATGCTAATTTACACTTACAGCAGTAGTACACGCGATTAGGAAAAGTAAACTAGCATTTAGGACTGATTGCATATAAAAACTAGCAATCAGGGCTGATTGCATATAAAAACTAGCAATCAGGGATGATTGCATATAAAAACTAGCAATCAGGGCTGATTGCATATAAAAACTAGCAATCAGGGCTGATTGCATATAAAAACTAGCAATTAGGGCTAATCGCATGTAAAAACTAGCAATTAGGGCTAATCGCATGTAGAAACTAGCGATTAGGCCCTAATCGCATGAAAGACTGGCGATTGGCCTCCTAATCGCCTCTAACATAGGCGATTAGGATTGCTAATCGCCTGTAACCTTCTGTTCCAGTTTTTCGCGCGTTTAACGCTCCAAATCAGATCCAGAACGTGTGTAACTACCCAATATCATCCCAAACACTATTCTAAACATGTTTCAACTAAAACCCTTCATTTTGCCTCATATTATCAGCCCTGCATGCAATCACGTAATCCAAACACCATTCACATAGCATGCAATCATCATACTAACATGCGTAACTATAACCCTAATATTCAATTCTCAGATTTTATCATCATAATATCATTATTATTCTGATCTAACAATAATAACATATCATTCATTCACCTTAAATCATAAAAGCCCTAGCTTTCTAATCATAAACACACATAACACATGTATACTAGTTAAAATCCGATTAACAACACTTATTAACGATTTTCAGAAAGCTTTTCCGTTTTAGAACAGGTCTGGACCATTAGGGATTGATTAAAAATGTTTATAAAGATTCATGGATGGAAACCAAACCTTAGAATTGTGAAAGAATGAAGGATTAAGCTTGAAACCTTGTGTTTTGATCCAAAAATCGCGTTCCAGAGGTTGTGTGTGTGTTGGGGCAGGTTATGGGACGACTAGGGTTTGTATAATGAAGTTTATGAGGTCAAGTATGGTATTTATAGTCGTTTTTAGTCGTCCAGCACGTAACACGCGATTATGCAGCTTTACACGCGATCAGGAAGCCTAATCGCATGTAAGTTCATGCGATTGGGGCCTAATCGCATGAACAGTCATGCGATCAGTCCCTACTCGCCCCATATGATGCCTACTCGCCTCCCTTATGGGCGATTAGGCTTCCCTAATCGCCTATAGGGGCTGGTTTCGTGCGTTTTGTGCGTTAAACCCCGTTTTAACATATGTTAACACATATTCACATACCGACAAGTCACATAATGATTGTAAACACATAACACATGTAAATACACATATTTACCCTCGTTCACCAATTCCCGGGACTCGAGACTCGTATGTTCCGTATGTCCTGACGATCCTACAAATCGTCACCGTTTGTACACTTGGTTAAGGACCGACATCTAATGAACCTCTAGACCAACATCCAATGATCCTCTAGACTAAACCGATAGTTCCCGAACCATAACCCGACTTAACTAACCCAGTTAAGTACAATATACGCGTGACTCGCTAAGGTAGACTTTCATCTAGACAACGTTGTTAACCAGAATTTGCCGGGTGTCACAAAAGCCCTCTTCCTGTTCAAACCATTATCCCTTGCCAATCTACCTTCATACGCTATAAAAATAAAAACAATTTGCATTTTAATTAAAAGGTACGTATACATAAATCGATATATAATATAAGGAATTGAATAGATAAGACTTACAAAATGCCTGTCAACAGTGAAAACAACTAGAACGCCAACATCATCAACAGCCTCTTCCTCCTCGTCATCATCAGATTGATCAACCTCTTCCTCCATATCATCTCCTACACTCATCTCTTCAGTATCATTATCGGAAACAAAAACGATCTCTTCATCCTTATTTTCATCATCTGCAACCTTGTAATCGTATTCCCAAAGCTCTGGACGCAGAGTAAGCTTGTTTTTCTTAAAAAAACGACACCTCATAAGATTTCTGTATTATTAACAAACATAAGAATGTAAACATACAAATTAATAAAAAATAAAAAGCATCTTGTATTGCGATTTACATTAGGATAAATAGAACAACAACTATTTAGAAATTGACAAACAAACCTCATTGTAAATTTCAAACACAATTAGATGATCGCTTGTTATCTGAAATGTCTTCTTCATATAAGGCCATCCTTTAGTTATGTAAAGCGCACCACGATCGTTCTCAAGCTTGATTTGGAAAGCATGTTCTGAAGAAAAGATACATAAGTATTGGAAAACAATATGTCAACATGTTGATATCAGCGAAACAAAATGCAATTTTGTGCAACTGTATATTATTTCTAAACAATTTTCATGACAAATCATTGAACCCTAATTAATATATACATGACATGTACGTATGTCTTCGCACAAATATCAAATCAGTTTAGAAATATGGATTTGAAAACATGACCTGGAAATGAGCTGCACAAAATTGAATCGGCAGGAACGGCTCTGTTGTGTAATCCATGAAAAACAAAGCAACTGATATGCTGCGAAGTGGTAAACAATGTTTTCAAAGTTAATACAATTTACACTTTTTTATGTATTATATAATGTATAAACTAATAGTAGAAAACGCATACCAGACGTCTTTCATCAGTGAGTGGGTCGTCCAGCTTGCAGTAGAAAAAATTTACCAGGGGCAGCTACAGCATCCTGATGAAAGGTGATCATTCTAAAACAGTTGATAATCTCCTCGTATTCGAAAACAAAGTTGCAATCAGACGGGTAATTTAGTGTTTTAATCATGTGCTTCCATCCATTGAAAAAGAACCACCTTCCAGCAATCTGCATCACTTTAACATCAAAGATTTTCTCATCCACTGTGTGAATTCTAGTTTTATCAATTGGGTAGTTGTACTGCTTAACCCATTCATTATACTCAGAAGGTAAGGCCTACACATAAGAAAAAACAGTCATATGTAAATATAACGAATCTGAATAAAATGACATCCAACATAGTCGAGTGACTCAAGAAATAGAAAAGTATTAAATAACAAAGATTGTTACATTGCTTACCAGGTTTACACGGTCGTTGCCTTCAGACTTGACCCAAAATCCGTAAACCATTATTTCTGAATATATATATTGCTGAAACATAACAAAAACCTGTATTAGTAAACAAACCTTTGGATGAAACATAAGAAATGCTAATCAAACAACAATCCATAAATGTAACAACACCTACAATAGAAGCATCAATTACTAAAATATTTTTTAGTTTCCACTACCATCAACCATAAATCCTATAAATCGATAATAACCTGAAACATACCTACTTATGTGATCATCAACATTTCAAAGGTATGAAGAAAATTAGTGATAATGCTATATATGAAACCCTAGTTATTTAATCATCCAAAGATAAAGTCCATAACAAAGAAACACAAACCGTAACATACTAAAATCAATCAAAGACAAAACCCTAGATATAATCCGACTGCAGAATAATACATTTAAAAACAGATTTGGAATTATAAATGAAACAGAAGACAGAAAAAACATGGATGAATATCGATTTATTGAAAGAAGAATAGAAAGATAAACTCCATAACAAAAAAACACAAACCGTAACATACTAAAATCAATCAAAGACAAAACCGTAGATGTAATAGACCCTATCAGAATCATACATTTAAATACAGATATGTCAACATTTAAAAATCAATGACAGACAAAAACCTAGATGAACATCGATTTATTGAAAGAAGAATCGAATGGAGATTACCTTGGATTGGAGAAGAAGGAAAACCTTGAATCAATGAGATATGGAAAATCACTGAAAATAAAGACAGAAAAAAACATGGATGAACATCGATTTATTGAAAAAATAATCGAATGGAGATTACCTTCGATTGGAGATGAAGAAAACCTTGAATCGCCTGATTAGGGTTGAGGGTTTGTTATGGAGGCGATGAAGAGTATGAAGAAATCGTTATGTCCGTGTTTTGATTATTGATTTATATATTTACTCGATTTTTGATTTAAATAAAAACAAAAATTTTATAAATTCTCACAATGGGGACACTTGGCATTAGTTGATAGTCTATGTAATATGAGGCTCAATGTGGTATTGACAAGTGTCCACATTGAGTTTCATATATTAGTTGTATAGATTGGCCACTAACTTTTAGGTTAACTTTATTTCTGTCACTAACTTTTAGGTTAACTTTATTTTTTTCTAATTTGATCATCAAACTTAGACCAACAAACTTTTAACTTTTAAGATTTAAAACTTTGGCCAGTAACATCTAGCTTAACTTTATTTTCTTTCAATTTAACCATTAAACTTTTAGCTTTTAGGATTTCAAACTTTGACGTAGTGTCTTTGTTTTAATATATATATTGGCCACTAACTTTTAAGTTAACTTTATTTCTGTTACTAACTTTTAGGTTAACTTTATTTTTTTCTAATTTGATCACCAAACTTAGACCAACAAACTTTTAACTTTTAAGATTTAAAACTTTGGCTAGTAACTTCTAGCTTAACTTTATTTTCTTTCAATTTGACCACCAAACTTTTAGCTTTTAGGATTTCAAACTTTGACCACTCAACCTTTTTAAACTTGCATTGCACTTTGGCCAAAATTTTAGCTTTTAGGATTTCAAACTTTGACCACCAAAATTTTAGCTTTTAGTCGCGAGTATTTTTTTGAAGCCCACGCGAGAATAACAGTCACTTAATATTATCTTTTATGTCCACGAAACCCTCCACGCAACAGGAGCTCCCACAACGACGTGCGATCTTTAACATCCGCCAAACACTCAACGCAACAGAGCTCCTGCCACGTTTCGAACAACAACCGCACCCGCGGCGAAGCGCGGGCAACTAATACCTAGTTGTTATTTAAAATTATGTTTTTATATATAAAAATATTATAAAACGGTAAGTCACATTCAATAATATTTTAGAAGTTGAAGATACTTTATTTATTTTTTTATACAATTTACATTCACATCTAAGATAAAATAAACACATATACGAATTTACAAAAAAAATCATGTAGTTAAAACTATATATATATATAGGAAAAAGATCAAATAGGAACCAAGAACCTAGTTAGGAACTTAGGAACCAATCTGAGCCATTCATCTTTGATCTTGATCTAGGAGGTAGTTATGTAATTAGACAATTAAATATTATAATTTAATTTAATTAAAAGTTTTATATATGGCAATTAATTAAAACTTCCTGCGATTAACATGCCTTTTTTTTAGTTTCCTTAAATCTCTCAACATATTATCATCTATAATCCCAAATCAAAAATCATGTTCGATTGAAATTGATTTAATAGAAAAAACTTCCGATTTCCAACGATTCAGATTTCCAAGTTATGGTTAATAATTCTATACATGAAAACATTGAATCACAATCTCACGTGATAGAAGATCATGAAACACAATCACAACCTTTGTTGCTAAATAGTGTTGAAAATCAAGGTATTTATGTATTGTTTTTATTTTTTTTAAATTGTTTTTCGTGCGAATTCACGTTTTTTGTGATTTCTATTTGGATTAGCCTTATAGGGTGGTTTATTATTGATTTGCAAAATAGTTTTTTTTGTATTCTGCAAGTCATATTTTTACGTACAGAATTGGAATGAGTAAAGAGGTATACACTTGTGTATTATATATAGTTATTGGGGTATCGTACAGATACAATAAGATTTGTTCTTTGTTGTTAGTTGTTATACACCAGTGTATAATTATACATCAGTGTATAATATATGTATTTAATACTATCATTTTTACCAGTGTATAATTATACATCAGTGTATATTGATACATTTGATTATCACTACTATTTATACACCAGTGTATAATTATACATCAGTGTATAATATATGTATTTAATACTATCATTCTTACCATGTATAATTATACATCAGTGTATATTGATACATTTGATTATCACTACTATTTATACAGTCTCCTATATACAACAACGTATATTATACACTAGTGTATAAGCAGTTGAAAATAATAAATCGTATCATCATTTTTTGACCTCGTTATCTTATTTAAGGTTTGATCGATTACCTTTTCCATATAATATACACCAACGTATATTATCCAAAACTATATAACATCATGTACTGCACATTCGATTTTTGACGTACTTTGATACCATTCAAACAATCAATACACATATTGATAAATAACGATTACCATGGGGAAAAATAACTGCTTTCCTAAAATAATGAGATTATATTGAAAACAAAAGGAAACTAATTAAACATGTGTTATTAAAAGTCGATATACAATTACCACATTGCCCTTTGATTTAAATAAATATTTAATTAATGTTTTACTTATTTACAATCATGCCATTAGAGATCAATGGCTAAGATTGGTTCCTATGGTTCCTACTTAAGGTATGGTTCCTATTTGAACCCTACCCTATATATATATATATATATATATATATAAAGAAAACGTATATGCTGACGTGACGTGCAATGGAGGCCTCAACCTTCTCTTGAGAGTGCCACGTGGCATCATAATGGAGAGTTTTTGGTGTTTTTGAATTATTTTTTTTAATTAAATTGAGTTATTTTAGGAAAAAAAAATTTAAAAATAAATTTAAAATTTTCTCTCTCATATTTCCTCCCATAATTTTTAAACGTTTATATCTTTTATATACGAGATTTTTTAAAGAAAAAAATTACACCAAATTAACGAGAGTTTTATTATCTTTCCAACGAGTACCATAATGTGTTCATGCTATATAAAAAACGGGAAAAAATCGACTATTTTTTGTGGGGTTACGTTCATACAGGAAAAAAACACACAATGTGTTCATGTTATTCATTAATCATGTTTTTTCTTTTAAGCCAGGTTCTTATCTACGATGTTAAAAATCAACCCAATCGCCATGTTATCATTGGAATATTACTAGGTATACTTCATCAAGAGAAGCTAGGAGAAAGAATCGCGCAACACCGCAACATATGGTATCAGCTTATAGCAAGGTTATTTTTTTTATTTATTTAATTACAAGAGTAATAATTATTACTATTAGTATTAGTATTATTAGAATAGTTATATTTTTCAACCCCAGGACGCTCCCGGGAAGAATTGATAGTTGCTGACATGACGTTCAATGGTGGCCTCAACCATCTCTTGATTATGCCACGTGGCATAATGAGATGCAATGGTTACAACTTTCAACTTAAGCGTTTGTTTAGTTGGTTAGGTTAGGTGTCACACCCTCAAATTCCACGTGCGGGGTTTTAACCGCGAGGCGCATGACAAACCAGGATCTAAGTCAACGGTCACAATAAACGACACTATATGATACGTAAAATGAAATAAACAACCATCAAGTTTTCATAAATCCATTCGCTGCGGAAGCGTAACTTTTATTACAACCCAAAATGTAAAAGTACGTAAGTCTGAAAAAGATATGACAATGCATATGAAACCTAGACGCCGTGTGACTCCGTGCGCCTATGATAAGCTACTACCTCAACGACCTGAGACAAACATGCTAAAAAACGTCAGCAAATAATGCCGGTGAGTTCACAGGTTTTATATTAAATGTTTAAAGTAATAAAAGCCATCATGTTATCACTATATCAGAAGTAATAGCGTTAGCTAGACGCATGAGTTATACTACTACGACCGGAAACCATTACAGACAACGAAATATGATTTTTGCCCGAAATGATTTAGCGTACGACCGAGACAATATGCACCCGTCCGGCTCCCAGCCGACGAGTGGGGTCTGTCAATCCCAATAGATCTATCCACATTTCCCCCGTTATGCTATCCAGCATATTCATGGTTTCCCCGGGACTTTACGTATCGTATAGTATGTAAATGAATCAACCACTAGCATAACATGATAATTTATGTAATAAGTATAAGCATGTGTCTCCCCCAAAATGTAAAGCGTAAGGCGGGGCCGTGAAACTCACCTGATGCTGCTCTTCGCACTACGACAAGTAAACCTGCTCAATAGACGGCCCCTAATACCGGTGACCTATCATGACGAGCATATAAGGTGTTAGACTAACAACCCGTAGGTTGATTAGTCCCTAGTAGTCCAGACCATAACCGTGTACATATGAAATGATGTTTCAACGTTTAACCGACCGTACCAGGCAAGGCCCGACATCCCATTGGTGACCCGACATCTCATGTGTTAGACAATACAAGACATCATGCCACATATGCAGTTAAACACTTAATACACGTAATAGATCACCTAGTCTAGCATAATGTCCAATTAACGCGTAAACAGGTCCGAACACGTATTACTAAGTCATTGGGTGTATCCCGGGGTTCCTATCATGTTTCTAGGCGTCAAATCATGTTCCGGGATGTTAAAATATACATACAGCAGCATTACACGCGATTAGGAAGCAAACTAGCATTTAGGAAAGTCAACATGTGATTAGGGATGGTCAACAGGCAATTACAAGGGCTAATCGCCCCTTAGGATAGGCGATTAGGGCTATTCATGTGCATTATAGGCGATTATGGTCATAAGGTATGCAATTCAGGGCTTAACTAGTGATTAGGATTACAATCGCATGAAATGGAGGCGATTATGACTCCAATCGCCTATATATACGCGATTAGGCTTCCCATTCAGGCGATTAGGCCCCTGATCGCCTATAACATAGGCGATTAGGATGCCCAATCGCCTATAGTGCAGCTGATGTGGTTTTTCACGCGTTTAACCCTCCAAATCAGATCCGAAACGTGTAAAAACACCCAATAATCATCCTAACACATTAACAAACATATTTCAAGCAAAACCCCTAAGTTTTCATCATTATAACAGTTCCGAATGCGAGCGTTTTCCTAAAATGGCAACTTAGCATGTAAACATCACATCAACATGCAAGAACTTGCCCTAAATAGCAAATATCCAGATTAAATCACATAACCACGTTGTCCGATAGCATCCTACTGTTCTAGCATCATCCTACAACAAACCCTAACATCACACAATCAACAACATACCTCATATCATCCTTAATCATCCAAAATCCTTCAAATGGGTCAAGACATCAAGTATCAACAATACACAACCAAAACCATTCAAACTCCTAGGACATCATCATACCAACTTGTAACAGCAATAAACATCATAATAACACAAGAACAACCATGATTTAATCCTAAAAATCCTATCTTTAAACACATATAACACATATAATACATGTAAAGGTGTGGGTTTGTTTAAAAACGGTTTTAAATGGATTTTCAAAGATAAAAACATTTATAAGCCAGGTCTGGACGTTTAGGGAGTAAAACATAATCAAATAAAGGTTTGGGTTTGAAGAACACACCTTGTAATCAAGAGGTGATGATGGAATAAGCTTGAAAATGGTGGTTTTGATGCAAAAACGAGTTCCAGAGGGTGTTTGTGCGTTGGGTTATGTTATGGGACGGCTAGGGTTGCACAAATGATGTTTTGGAGGTCAAGGGTGGTATTTATAGGCGTTTCTAGTCGTTTGGGGCAAATCAGGCGAGTATGCAGCTCTATACGCGAGTAGGACTGCTAATCGCATGAACTTTCATGCGAGTAGCCTCCTACTCGCTTAAAACCTCCCTCCAATCGCCCCTATATTGGCGATTAGGCTATTCCCCATAAGCCTAATCGCCTGTAACCTCCGTGTTCGTGTGTTTTGCGCGTTAAACACCGTTTTAACATATGTTAACACATATTCACATACCGGCAAGCCACATAATGATTGTAAACATATAATGCATGATAAATAACACGTTCCCGCCCGATCACCAATTCCCGGGACTCGAGACTTGCGTGGGTGCGTTAAACCCGGCGATTCCACGAATCACCGATTCTTGTACACATGGTTATGGACCGACACCCAATGGTTTCTCGAACCATTGTAACGACTCCCGATGATTCCCGAATCATCAGCACGACTTAATTGACCCCAGTTAAGTATGATATTAAGTAGTTATTTAAAATGTTTTCGTTGAGATAGACTCGTATGCATGTAAAGTACGAAACGCATGTATGTAAAGTATAAAAGTATTGACCTGAATATGCCGGGTGTCACATTAGGAATTATAAGAGCCATTAGAATGTGAGAAATTAGAGAGATGTGATGAGTTTTTGAATAGTTGCAGCTTACATAAGTGATTCTTTAGATGATTACTGATTAGGTTTTAGATTAGGGAATATGAGTTATTACTGATTAGAATACTATGAACATGCAACTATTCAAAAACTCATCACATCTCTCTAATCACCTAGTATATATATATATATATATATATATATATAACTTATAATAAAAGAATTGAGTTTGTATCAGGTGGCATTCAATGGAGGCCTAAGAAATCCATTTTAATGACATGGCATTCAAGGAGGCATTTTCTTCCTTGAGTGTGCCATGTGTCATGCCATGTGGCAAATTAAAAATAAATAAATAATAATATAAAACCTAATCTACTAAATTTAAATTTGAGTTATTTTAGGAAAAAAGAATTTAAAAACAAATTTAAATTTTTCTCTCTTATTTTCTTCCCATAATATTGAAACATTAATATCTTTTATATACGAGATTTTTTAAAGAAAAAAGTTACACTAAATTAACGAGCGTTTTATTATCTTTCCAACGAGTACCATAATTCTATATAAAAAACGGAGAAAAAAATAACTATTTTTTGTGGGGTTTCGTTCATACAGGAAAAAAAAACACAAAGTGTTCAGGTTATTCATTAATAATGTTTTTTTCCTTTAAACCAGGTTCTTATCTACGATGTTGAAATTCAGCTCAATCGCCATGCTCTCATTGGAATTTTACTCTTTTAAAGATGCATAGGTATACTTCATCAAGAGAAGCTAGGAGAAAGAATCGCGCAACACTGCAACACATGGTGTCACCTTATAGCAAGGTTATTTTTTTATTTATTTAATTACAAGGGTAATAATTATTACTATTAGTATTAGTATTATTAGAATTGTTATATTTTTCAACTCCGGGACGCTCCCGTGATAAAAGCTAGTATATATATAAAATAAATCAATGCCATTTTAATGACATGATATTTAAAGAGGGTATTCTCTTTATTGGGTGTGCCATGTGTCATCCTATGTGGCAATGGTTGTATTTTAGGAAAATAATAATTTAAATTTAAAAACAAAATTAGATCTTTATCTGTAATGTTTCCTCTCATAACTTTTAAACGTTAGTATCTTTTATATACGAGATTTTTTAAAGAAAAAAATTACACCAAATTAACGAACGTTTTATTATCTTTCCAATGGGTACCATAGTGCTATATAAAAAACGGAGAAAAAAACGACTATTTTTTTGTGTTGTTTTGTTCGTACAGGAAAAAAAACACAAAGTGTTCAGCTTATTCATTAATCATGTATAGGCAAGTTATTAGTTATGTGTAAACCAGTAAATATGAATTTTATTTACAACATGTGTTAGCATTGGAGTTATACATTGTTTTAGGTTAGGTTTTTAATATTAGATTTATACATTGTTTAAGGTTATGCACTAACATTGGAGATACATTGTTAATTGTTTTAAGTTAAGTGCTACCGAAGCTTTCCTGCATGTAACTGTAAAACGCATCAGTCTATTTCAGATGTAAAATTGATATTTCAAATTAGATTTCTTAACCCGGGACACTCCCGGGATATAATCTAGTATATATATATATTGCAAAGCTAATAATCCTACATGTTATAATATTATGCAATCTCTCATTTGAGAGATGACACAAAGGATGTGATGTGCCAACTCTAGACCAATTAAAAAAAAGGAATAATTGTGGTTTAAATATGGTTTAACCTAATCTATTAAATACCTAATCTACTAAATGTAAATATTAAACCTTTATTATTTTCTCTCTCATGTTTCCTCCCATAACTTTTAAACGTTAATATCTTTTATATATGAGATTTTTTAAAGAAAAAAATTACACCAAATTAACGAGCGTTTTATTATATTTCCAACAAGTACCATAGTGCTATATAAAAACCGGAGAAAAAAAACGACTATTTTTTGTAACCCGACAGGTATTGTGTCAGGTTTGGGATTAGTTTAAAAAAAATTGTGGGTTTGGGTCGGACCTGGGATTAGGTGATACCCGACCCAATTACCCGAAACCACATACCCAAATACCCGAACTATATACCCGATCATATAGCCATGAATTTTTTAACGCATCACATAACCCTTAGACTAATGCGTTCGATATTTCAATAAATAACTTTTTTACCTTATTTTCATGTTAGTTCTTTTTAGAATTATCGATTACAAACTTCCGAATTCATTTGACATTATATAATATTTTGTAATGTCAATAGATTTATACCCCCCGACATAGAGATTTGTTTTTTTTTATATTTGAATATGATAACTTATGACAGAGATTTGTTTAAAATAAATAAATAAATAATAATAAAAATAATAATAATAATATCCATTAATCATATATTGAAGTCATTAATTATGTTGTCATATTAGATATTTTATTATGTCATATTAGATATTTCAACCCGGGGCGCTCCCGTGATAAAAACTAGTAAGCAGTTATATATATAACTAAAAACACAAAATTTAGTACAAATGAAATTTTAAACATGTGAGTACAGTAATCCTTAATTTTTTTTGAACGGCTAATTTCACACCCATTTTTACACCTTTTACACCCTTTTTGAACGATAATCCTTAATTTAATTGCAACAATATATAATAGGTTTATAAATCTATTAAAAATATCACACTCGTCTTCAAATAAATACAGCTGATGATATAGTACTCGAGAGGGGTATTGGAAATATACTAGTTTTTAGCTAATCGGTCTATTAGTCGCTAATCGGTTCTAGCTGGCTAGCCAGTCCAACTCAGGTCTAGTTGGACCATATAACCCCTCTTTGAACCAAGTGACCAACAACTTCCAACCAATTGTAGGTGGCAGGTGAGATAATGGGGATAAAAATTGTTGAACTCAGTTGAATCTCCCGTCTGAAACCGAGTTGTTTTTGCTTAATCGATCCATGAATTCGGTTTTTAACTTAAATTTAATTCGTGAAATTTAATTAATCTATTTTTTAATATGTGGTCTTTCACTCTAAGTTTAAAACATCAATCCACATTAATTAAATATTTGATTAATTAAAACTAAATATGCTTAGTATATTTTCGTATTATAATAGCTTGATATATAAAATAAATTTTATATATGAAAAATCATTGTTTGAAATTTTCATTGACTATGTTGTTTTCAAGTTACTTTAATAGAGAAATACAATATCTAAGTGGCAACAGTCTTTTCATTAGTAATTCGTTTTAGCTTAATTTTCCCGCTATTAAATCACGAAATCTTTTTTTTATAATTACAGTCATATTGAACCAATAAATGACATTATGTTTAAGGACCTTGATGTTAGAAAAAAATGACTATACACTCATGGTTAGAAATATTTTGGCTTTGCAAGAAAGTTGATGTCAAATCCAATTTAACGATACTTAATTGGGAGGGTTTAAAGGATGAGGAGATATTTTTAAATTAATTTACATCTTAGCCTAAACAAATTTATCTTATTACTTTTGATTTTTTTTTTTGTACCTTCAGTCTACAATGTAACAACTACGGTTTGGAAGATATATGTTGAAAAGTTTGGAAACAGTTTTATGTGAATATGAATGTCTTTACAAGAAATTATTTAGGGGCTGATGAACATTTAATATTTTTGTGGTTGTAAAGGCAATTTTATTTATTTTAAATATAACATGTAATCTAATTTTTCTTAATTATATTTTTAATTTAATATATAATTTAAATTGTTCAACCCGTGTATCATACGGGTACATAACCTAGTTAACAATAAAACAAAAAATAGGTTTAACATTAACATCATCATATATGGAAGGAAATATACTATTCACATTAGCACAAAATGGAGAAAACAAACTGCTTGTAACATATGGCTTTAAGTAGCATCAATATTCTTTTCATATATCAAACTTAACAATTTTTATATTTGATCACCAGACAAAGAAGCAATCTGAACATCAGTTTTATCAACACCAGAATTATTAGCAACCACCCTTTTCCCTTGCATTCCCTTTGCCTTTGCCTAAACAGGATACCCAATTAACTCAAAACATTTCTCAATTGAGTGTTCATTATTATTACATTGTGTACATTTGAGTCCTAGACTAGTAGTTTTATTGACCTTCTTGTTAAAGTCCATGGGTTGATTTGTTTTTACAAAAAACCCAACAGTGTTTGACCATTTTTTGAAATATTAATTGAATACCTATGGGATTCCTCACTAGAAACAATGGAAAAGGCCTCTTCAAGAAAAGGTAGAACATTCTTAATTAACAAACTAGTCCTAACACCTTGATACACACTATCAAGACCCATGAGAAATTCCACAAATTTAATCATGTTATTGAAACTATTAAATTCTCTAGATGCATCACAAGTACAAGCATGTAATTGCACAATCTGATCCAACTGTTTCCACATAATGTTCAATTTATGATAATACTCTAAAACAGGCATACGATTTTGACTAAACTGATTTATCTTTTGATACAAGTCAAACACAACAGAACCATCAACTTTATCATCGGTTTCCTTAAGTTTAGACCAAACATCAATAGCAAGCCTAGAGAAGACATGAACCATGTATAAATCCTCACTGATAAAATTAAGAATCCAAGTTAAGACAATGGAATTACACCTGTCCCATCGTCTAGCAAGCACAACATCAATTTGAGACCTAACACAAGATTTATCAATAAACCCCCTTTTGTTTTTAACTTGTAAAGCAAGGGTTAGAGCATTTACCCAAACTGAGCAATTCTCAGACCCCTTAACTTTAACAGTAATAATGGTCAAATTACTAGAATCAAATGGATGCAAATATAGAGGATCACTAGTATCAAGCTTACTAACAAGAGTTTCATTAACAACAATAGCAGGATCAAGTACACGACCACCACCAGCTGCAGCTGAATCAAGATTATCAGCCATAATAGACAATCAAACAAACAATAACAAACATGAACCAAATAAATAGATCAGATACACAATCGAGCAAAACAAACTCAATCAGTACAAAACAGACAAATAAGATCAAACAATGAACACAAACAAGCCAAGATCAAACAGACAAGGTGAAGCCCTGTGGGTGATCCAGTCACAGGTTCGTCACTCAAAGGGTGCCGACACAGGTCCTCACGAGGGAGCCTCCTAAGACCTAGACCACACTTAAAGCTAAAATAGGGACTCAAGCCCTGTAGTGTTTAGACTTCACTTAGTGTTAAACCCCAGAGAGCAAAGGAAGAAAAGCCTGCAAATCGTCCAAAACCCTAGATCTGAAACTTCACAGATCCAAGAATCCGAAGAAAGGACAGAGAGAACTTCTTCAACAACAGAGTAGAGAAATCAACCCCAAGATCAGAGCTAAACCTAGAGCTCAAATACCATGTCAAAATAGTTGAAACAGATTAACTTTTATTAACCAGAAACAAGACAAAGTATACAAATCCCTGACAAACAAATTACAAGATAAAACCTCATTACAAATTCTCTCAAAACTTTCAAAGATTATCACAAGATAACTAGACACAAAACCACAAAGAGAAGCTCAAGATATTAGATTAAGATGATCTAACAACAAACCCTAGATACTGTGTGTGTCACACCCTCACATTCCACTCCGGAGTTTACACCGCGAGGAGCGTGACATACCAGGATCTCCATAACGACTCTAAATGCCCAAACCATTTAGCTTGTTTTCAAAAATATAGTTTTAACATTTAACCAAAAAGTTTAGATAAGTTGTGGAAGCGTAAATTAAACATAATCGTTTAAGTTCATGCGCAAGGAAACGCGCCCAAAATAAAGCCATTGAATGTAAAGAAAAGTATAAGTTCAATAATATTCATAACCCATGACACAATGATGCATGTCCTATCATGCTCCGAACCTAGAGACCTGCAAAAGCATGCTATCGTGTGTCAACATAAAGTTGGTGAGTTCACAAAGTAAGGTAAGTAAAAGTGTAGGTTTCCCAAACCAAGAACAACAGCTTGGTTTCCCAAACCAAGAACAACAGTCATGTTTCCCAAACCCAAAAACAGAAATCAATAACCACTAGTTAAGCGTATGCAAAGGGTAGCTAACCCATTCATGATAACTAAACAATGAACGTACCGAACTGCTATTTAAATGATGCACTCACCCCGCGAGCTGGTTTTTGCCTTCCATCATTGCCTATCAACAACGATAAAATCTAAGGTCATAGTTCACTCCCGGCTCCCAACACGGTGTGAGGTTTGTTAAACCTAATAGCGCTATCAATTAATTCCCCGCTTGCCATAACCCGACAATTCATTCGGTATAGTGAAGGACTTCCGTGATAGCATGCAGTTTAGTTTATCAAGGACACAAAGTGTGAAACTAGCAAAACCCGATTCCTCCCAGGAATGAACCCATCCAAAATCCCGGGATAAAAACAGTAGTCCCAAACCTGGACTAGAAAGATTATGTAAGTTGTCTCCTCGAGACGCATGCTTTTGATAAAAGAGTAGTGAAACTCACATTAGGTTGCAAGCTAAAAATCCAACTTAACAAATAAGGACGTCCTACCGACTCCCTGTTATATGTGCCATCATGTTAGTACATGTGTACATACCATATACCACATAACTCGTTTGTCCAAATCGTTTAATGTTGTGAAAACATTTAAGTGATAACTAGTGTAACTACATGCACAAGTAAACCTTACAAACCCATTGGTAAACGTTATGATTAATATCAGTTATGCACTTCAAACACATCTAATACAAGTTTAAACGCTAGCTCAAGTCATAATCAAAGCATATAAGACCTCAAATAAGCACATATGCATCTATATTACAATCTGTGTTTTTTGGACATAGTGTACACCACCAAAATGAGTTTTCTAAAAATACTTGAACAAATAATTAGATAACCAACATTTTATAGAATACTCCTATGAGTCCATTTATCATTCCCCTATTTTTATTTTGTAACAAAACCTTGTTGAAAAATTATGAAAAATAAATTACTAGTGCTATGTTTTTGAAAAGTTTCACAACAGATCAGTTTACGATAAAAATCTCCAAAAATCGTGTATTCATCCAAACGGGATGAATCCACTTGGAAAAGCCGAGTTTTTCCAATATCGACCTTCTGTCCAAATTTCATAACCTAACTCTTCAAAAAACTCGAGTTACAGTTGATTAAAGTTGACCTAAGTTTTTAATCTGAAAATCAGTTTTGACCCATATTCAAATAAAATTCCAAAAACATATCAAATGAACACCAAACCGCATGATCTTACCCATTCAAGAAAGATAAGACCATGTATGACATGCACATAATAAGAATCAATCAAAACAATTATATTTGAGTCATGATACAAAGCCTACAAGTCGACATTCAGATTCTGTCCAGATTTTAAGCATGCAATGTTATCAACTATATCAAACCCTAGGTGTATATCATCGATCAAGAACACCAAGAAATCATCATACAATAACCCTAACACATTAATATGATCAGAACATGCAAGATTCATCATACATAATATGATTTATAAATCCTAGACGCTCAAACATCATAGATATTCAATAACATGCAATCATATTACATAATCATTCATAAATCTTTATGTTTATCATGTTAATCAAAGTTTTAATCTTTATAAAACCATATAAGATCCGGAAAAACTTTATTATGGTGTTTAAACATGATCAAGACGATTAAAACACAAAATTTTAAGATAATATACCTAAAGCACTTCACAATCAAGAACCGAACACCTTCCAATCCTCCCGAATGATGTTCTTGAGCTTTAGCAGGTGTTAGAGGGTTCATTTTTCGTATGGGGGCTGATATGGACGATTAGGGTTGTGGTTATGAGGTGCATGGGCTTAGGGTTGCTTAAATAGGCGAAATAAGTTGGTTTCACGCATCTGTCAATCTGAACGCCCATTCGGTCAATCTGAACGGCCGTTCAGATTGACAAGATTTGTTTCGGGCGGCCCGGTTCAGTGTATTGCATGTTTTATTCAATGTAATTGTTATTTTGGACCATACCAAGCGTAACCCTATGTATTTAGACCCCAACCATCCTAATGGTTCATCGGTTACGAGTTTAATAACGCGTTCAGTCTAAATAACATAATCACATAACAGTTTACACATAGTTTTATAAAAACACGTAATTGCAATTAGTATCAAACAATTAATTCACAATTATCTATTTTCTCAATTCACCAATGTTCGGGGTTCGATACTCATGTATATGATCCGGTAATTCCCCGAATTACCATTCAAGCAGTTATTAACCTATAACTGTGTATTGTGCGACTCACTTAACTAACGCTAGTCAAGTGTAATGTCATGAACTATCGTGTAAGTTAACTAGAGTTAGGTTAAACTATTAACCCGAAAATGCATGGCGTCACAGTGTGTGTACGAGAGAAGACAACGAGAATACATAAAGAATAATGAGATCAAAAGTTGGAATTGTGGAGAATAACAAAGATTATATAAAGGGTGTAGAACCTTCTATTCAGAAAACACACTAACCATCAATCTCCACCATTAGATCCATTTCACACGGATCATGACCAAATGAACGAACAGATTGCACTGGATATAAACAGGCTCAAACATGAGATGGGCCAAAGAAGCTGGGCCTAAGACAAGGCCAAATATCAGGATCAATAACTAGGTCAAAGCTCTGGGCCAAAGATAAACAGCAACAATTCCATCCACAGCCTAGAAGTAATATCACACAATCAAAAGTTACCTGCACCACTTCTTATGCAAAATATTATAAGATCAACCATGACAAATAATCCTTTTGTTATTAAAATGTAGAATGTCCAATACCTTTCAACACAACTAACCATTCCATTCCATTATTGGCGTCCTTTGTAACTCGAGATATCTCCCCATTCTCACTGCCGATGCTCCCATTTATGTGGATACTCTCCACGCAATCTGGCTAAAGATTGAAATCTTTTAAAAGATAAGAAGCCTTTTGCTATTGTGTCTAAAATTGGAGATACAGATATCCACATCACTACAGACTCCATTTCCACTACATTCAATCTCAATGAGTTGTTAGGTAATGATTCTTTCTCAAAAAGTGACCTTCACACATAAGTTAGACAAAAGTCTTATAGTTAAGCATCGAATCACTAACGGAACTACCCCACACATATGGACCCTCACTGACAAATGACAAAAAAACATGGACGTGAAACTTATCCAAAAATATAATATCATCAAATTTGCGACGATCATCAAAAGATGGATTGTCAACAATGAGTTACACAAAAGACTACCAGATCATGAACTATCAAAATATAGTGTCTGTCGGTAATCCAATCAATGCGTGTGTTCTTTCGATGTAGTATCCGTAGATAAACAACGACATATTACCGTTTGTTGTTTAATTCTCCTATTTCTATTTTTTTGATTGAATTCCATCAGTGATAAACGAATGATACATGTTGTCAATGATAGTTGTATTTCTAGTTGCATCTCTATGTATGCATGTACATACATGTATACACCTATATGTATTGATACATCTAACTGTATACATTGGTTAATGCTAAAGTCATTTCCTAATGACTGAAAATTATTAAAACCAAACCATAAACACGTAAGGTAAAACTATTGACATGCCTCATTGTAATAAAGTTTGTAATTTTTAATTGCTCAAAGTTGAAAATTTTGATCTAGTAATAAATTCGTTTGGGAAAGCCTAAAACAAAAAGTAAAAGCCATTGTTTTTTAACGATATTTCTATCCTACTTCCTAATCGTAAACTATATCTTGTATATTATTTTTTCTCAAGATAAAACCTGTGATCTCCTCTAGATGGTGCTTTTAGAGACTTTGCCTCTGCCATCGGTAATCTTTTAGGGAAAATTAACTTCAATTGTGTAGGGGATAAATTAACCAACTTTTCTTAATAAAGTATCTCAAACTAAAGTTGTTGGTTACAATTTAGCAAACTGTCGTTGACAAGGCCTATAAAGTTTTTTTGCATCTTTGACTGACCCCATCGGCTGCTTCAACTACTTTTTTTTTTCTTTTCTTTTTGAGTTGCCAATTTTATAGTATAAGAATAAATATCAAGTAAAAGTTATATTTATGCCATTTACCTTTTCTTTTCTTTAATTTTTTTTTTAATTCTGTTTTCAAACCGCTAAAGCTTTGGAAAATACATATTAGAGTAAATTTATTTTAGTTGTCATCTATACTACATTATAAAGCAGGAAGTATGGGCAAATATGTCTAAATTATCCAAGGTTAAGATGGCATACCAAAGGATCCTTTACAATTTCTTAGATTTTACCATTTTCTTCCCTAAATGCCCCTAGAAGATAATCAACTTTTATATGAAAATGAAACTCACCCAAACTAAATAAACACACGGGATAACGCTATTTTTGAACATATTTCATATAATGACGATGAAAGATAATAATTTATGTTGCCACAATGAATAATCTTAACTCAACTATACTTGTAAGAGTTTTAAAACTTTGTCATAATAACAATTATACTATAAACCTTTTTCATATATATATATGCGTCGACCAAGCGGCAAAGTGGACGACATGGTTCGGTTCACTGGCTACATTAGGCAATTTTTTAGCTGCTGGGTCAAGTTAGGCAAGTCTATAATACTAACTTACAAATCACAACTTTTAATTTATAAATGGACAGTGACTTTCATATGATAGTGTATATAATATCATATTATTACTACATGCTTTTGTCATGTAAATGAACTTTATCATTTAGCATGGTGTCTTCAATGGCACGGCTATGTAGATATGCAATGACCGGACAACTTATACAAGAGTGATGTTTATGTTCATATTGGTCTGTTACATTAACATACCTTTGGTTTATTAAGATTTGTTCAATAATGAGTGCATGGTTTTTGTGGTGAACTGCAATCAGTTGTAAGTGGCGGTGCACATTTATTTTCTTTTCTTTCTACGAATACTTGTTAAAACATAGTGTGAACATTTCTATTCTTTTTGCGTAACTTGCGGCAAAAAACCTAAATATCATAATGTTGTATTGCAACCCATTTGTGAATCCTGCTGCAACGCGCGAGTAAACCCACTAGTAGTATATAAATATTAAGAAAATGATTTTATGTCTTTTATTTTTTATTAAGACTTTATTGATGTAAATTAAGGCCATTAACTTCTTTGATTTTATTTATGATTTGTTTTTAATATAATTTCAAAAGAGAATTCATAAATTTAAATTTCCAACTTTATTCAAACTTAAATATAAGTATACTGTCACACCCCACCAAGGTAAAAACACGGGAATGCGATCTCGAAAGGTTTTCAAGCACAAAGTACAAGCAACACACATAGATTTATTCAAAAGATACAATCATAGGACGGTTATTATCATAAAACTTAATTAAGTAGAGAAACATTGTCTGGAAACAAGTGCATTGTCTGAATAACCATGAACCACAATATAATGGAATAATTAAAATCCAACCCATGATGATACCACCCAGTGCATGCTTGGACCCCTCTCACAAATCCCCGCTGCTCTCCATCAGTTACCTGAAAAACATGCATGAAAGATTTGTCAACAATAATGTTGGTGAGTTCACAGGTTTGAGTGTAATAAGCAAAACAACTGTGTAATTCATGTATGACCAATCATAGGCTAGCTAAGCGAATGATTTCTGTGCAAACCATGAGTCACATAACCAAACCTCTTGACTGTGGTGCCTCGCGTATTGTACACTAAAGACAATATATGTATAGTAGATTACTAACACTCTTTTGTATGTAACCGGTTAGAGCGACTAACCAAAAGTGGGGGGTGTCAACCCAATAGATTTATTAAAGTGTTCCAGGGCTTTTGATAGATAATGGTTATAGTAAACGTTGTACGAGGACTAATGAGCTCATGAACCAAAATGTCTCATGTTCCACATGGCAGTCACGATAGAATGTACACACACACATGTAAATGATACTAGAGTTGAAGGATGTTTATTCCCTCGAAATGTAAAATAGCAAAATGGGGCCGTGAAAACTCACCTGATAGAGTCGTATGTGGTCTAGTGAAGCTGTGACTGTGAGATAGCTACCGCCCTGACACTATTTGCCCTATGATTTATTAAGAGCACGGTAAATTACAAGTTCTTGTTGTTTATCATACAAGTTGTTCACCCGATATCTCTGGACCCTCGTGCTTAGTGTGTGTTTAAGTCATGTAACTCTGGAATCTGGTTGTGTTATTGAAACATGATGTTTTGTATGCAAGATAGACCCCACATGTTATCATTGGCTTTAAGTGGACACCCATTTCTCACATGTGGTCGATCCCTTAGAAAAACATAGTCAATTTATACGTTAATAACCCTTTTTAAGTCTATTATTGTATTAACACATGTTTCGGCCCATGCTACCATATGTTAGGTGTTCATTACTGAAACAATGCTTCATGTAGACATTGAATCCGAAGGCTATAGGGGTTAAATGGGCTTGGTATAAACTTGTTAAGTTATTGTTGAAAGCTTGTGAGGTGTTACAAGTGTTTTGATGACAAAAACTATTATAAAAACATCCATTATAACTCTATCCTTTGAACATGAATTAAACGGGTTTGTTTTAATCAAAAATGATATTTAGAAAGTTATTTAGGGTGGGGTTAGGATTCATTATGCTCAACCCAACATACAACATAGATGTGTGGGCCGATTCATGTTAACTAGGAGTGACATAGTAACAAAGTGATTGTTAGTTAGTTGATTGCTATAAGTGGGACAATGTGTGTGATTAAAGTATGTGTTGGGCCGACCTATAATGATCAAATGTCGATGGTTATAATGAACATGGCAAGACCGAAGGCTAGTAGTATGTGTGGACAAGATGACTTACCTAAAGAGAGATTGAAATGATACAATGCCTAGTGTTCTTGGCCTCCTTTTCCTTGGCTTGGAGCTTGTCTCGGCCGATGAGTTTGGGGTGATTTAGAGAGTGTTTTGGGCTGCAATGGGATTCAAGAGGAAGAGTGGTGTGGTGCGAGTAGTTGTGTGAATCAAAGGGGGCTTTACATAGAGGTTTCAAGGGAGTGATGACAAAAACAATTGTGGTATCTCTTCATTTCTTCGTCCGTGGCATTGATCAAGGGAAGAGTTGCACAAAAGGGTGTAATGGAATGAGTTGTAAGTATTTAATCATAAATAGGGAGGTTTGACTTGTTTGGAATGTTGGTGCTCACACTTGAGCCGATGGTCTTCTAGTACAAACTAGGATGTCCTGTGTTCCATCACTATCATCTTGTTGTTGAGGGTGTTCGGCCGAAATATAAGATTGGTGTAAGGTTGATAGTGACATTCCTATGACAAGCTTTGTCTTCACTATTGGATGGTGATTGCTCATAAGATCTTAGTTGTAATCTTGGAAGCTTCTTTGGGGTAGGGGTGGGGTATTTGGCCGCAAATCATAAGGAGAAGAGGGCAAGGATCTTGTGTAGAGGTAAAAAAGTGAGGTTTCCATTTTGGTATAAGAGAATGTTTGTCTTACATTGGAATTAATCCTAATTTAGCAATTGGAATGTGTTCAATGGTGTGTGGTTTGTTTGGTCGATCGTAGGGTGTCATACACACATATATATGTAGTAATTTCCAGATGGAAAGATAGTTTACTAAAGCCACTTGCCTTGTTTTATGTAAGTGGTGATCTCATGCATTAGTGTAGTTTTCTGTATCATGTTTTAGTGTGGAAGACACCTATAGCCGATGTCTTTGGTGATTGAGTGATAGGGAGGTATCTAAGATCGTGTATTGGCTTCACTAGGTGTGATGGTGATGATTCAAGTCTCTTGAGTAGTGTTTGCGAGACAGTTTATATGTTCATGGATATTCCTATGGTAAATGGTTGGATATATTGTGAATTTGTTGTGTGTACATGACGTAGTTGAAGACTTGATGATGAGGTGATCATTCATTTGTGTCCCCTAATCGTATACTCTTGTTATGAGGTGAGAGTACCTGAAAACCTTGATTCATAAACATGTGTTAGTGAAAGCTTATCATGTGTTAGGGTGAAATAGCCTCATTAAATGCTTGTTGGGTGAGTGTCCGGGTGTTGTATGCATAAACCATTGTTGTTGGTTGAGTTTTTTTATATAACTCATGTTTCACTAGACTGGGGGGGGGGGGTTATCGTGTGTGCAAAACGTCTAAATATGCACATATAATGACATTAATATATGAAATGCGTACGGATGTTGACCTGGATCGTTGACTGTTGTCACACATACATAGGATGAGGATCAATTGAGAACTCACTCCAGTTGTGAGAACTGTGAGAACTACGACGTAATATA
Source organism: Ambrosia x helenae (assembly GCA_030844895.1). Classification (NCBI taxonomy): domain Eukaryota; kingdom Viridiplantae; phylum Streptophyta; class Magnoliopsida; order Asterales; family Asteraceae; genus Ambrosia; species Ambrosia x helenae. The sequence continues at coordinate 103,467,992 of CM061231.1, read as the reverse complement.
CGAGTTTCTAAAAACAATTTACCCAATGATGTCAAAATGACTAACTAAGAAATAAAAAAATAAAAAAAATGAAACATTTTAAGGTCCTTTTACACCGAGGTAAAAACATAAGAACAATTTACGTCACTTTTGTTATACCGGTGTAAAGTGACCTTATTTTTTCCCCATTTTTTAGATGTTTCTTAGTTAGCCATTATTACATCCTTAAGTAAATTTTTTTTTAAAATTGAATTTTTTGTCGTAGTTCTCACGATTCTCACAACGTGAGTGGATTCTCAACCGAACCTAATCCTATATATATGTAGGATTATGTTCGGTTAAGAACTCACTCCAATTGTGAGAACCATGAGAACACTGGCGTAAAATGAAAATTTAAAACCACAAAGCCATTACACAATTAATTAAATGTGTGACTAATAGGCGAGTCATATGGTTCTCACAACTCAACTCGTCCTCATTTTAACCCATCCCTGTATAGGTTTTCGTACAAAATGCATTTTTCGTACAAAGTGTGAGAAGTCTATGAAGTTATTGTGTTTTAAATTTTGGATATGATGTTTTCGATTCATTTTGCATTTTATTATATTGAAAAACACCAAATGCAACATTTTAAAACACAATCAAATGTATTCTAGACATGAAATTTAAAACACACTGATTACTTTCTTCGCGGGGTGTCTTAGATTGCATGTCAAGAAAAGAGTTAATAGCCATTTTCGTCCCTGAGGTTTGGGCTAGTTTGCCACTCCAGTACAAAAGTTTTTTTTTTTTTGCAATTCCTTCCCTGAGGTTTGGATTTTGTTGCCAAATTCGTCCTTATCACTAACCCAGTTAAAATAGCTCGTTAGTGTCAGGGGTATTTTTGCCTTTTTACCTACTTAATGAGGGACAATTTAGACTTTTCATCTTATGAGTATTTTAATAAAAAAATAAAAAAAAATAAAAAAAAACCACAGTTATCTTCTTCCCCTTTTCCCCCAAAGGTTAAAACCCTAACCACCACCTCCATCATGTCCACCACCCCAATCCCAACTCCCACCACCCCCACTGTAACATCAAAATGAACCTCCACAATCTCTGCAACATTAAATGAAACCCTTTTCATCAAATAGTAGTAAAATGATAAGATTGCCTTCTCTAATCAGACAAACATCAAACGACCCAACCCGGGTGTTTCTTGAATAACCTGATTTCAGGATTTCGAATACCCATCACAACATTTTCGATTTCTAAGTTTGATTTCATATAGTTCATAGGCCTAAGTGACATACTCAAGAATCTTTACTTAGAACTTTGAACTCATCACAGCCCTATCGAAAGAAGGCGGCGGCGCTGTGGAGGAGGTGGGTAGGCAGGGTGATGACGGAGGTGGTGATGAACGATCGTTGGGCACGGGACTGTGGAGGAGGTGGGTAGGCACGGTGATAACGATGGATAAGATCTGAATTTTGTTGGGGACGGTGATGGTGGTAGCGGCATCGTAGGTGGTGTTCGTAGGTGGTCTTGACTTAGGACCCTGCTTCCTCCCCCTCGTCTGTGCAGAGATTTAGAGAGAGAGAGAGAGAGAGAGAGAGAGAGAGGGGGGGTGGGGTGGGGTGGGGATAGGGTGGGGTGGGTGGGGTAGGGATGGGGTGGGGTAAGATTTAAATTAAAATTTTAAATTGTAAGTAAAAAGGCAAAAATACCCTGACACTAACGAGCTATTTTAACTGGGTTAGTGATAAGGACGAATTTGGCAACAAAATCCAAACCTCAGGGAAGGAATTGCAAAAAAAAAAAACTTTTGTACTGGAGTGGCAAACTAGCCCAAACCTCAGGGACGAAAATGGCTATTAACTCATTAATTATTGGTCTAGATTGTTATGTTTTGTGTTTTTCTATATAATACTATGCCTAAAGAATATAAAACATCATGCATAAAATTTAAAACACAATGCCAATATAGACTTCTCACACTTTGTACAAAAAATGCACTTTGTACAGAAACCTTACCATATATATATATATATATATATTGACAGAGAGAGGGGGGGTTAAGTATAATATGAAAACCCCATTGAGTTAATAAAACCTTAGAAACCTATGTCAAATCCATAAATAAACTTTTTTTTAAAAAAAAAATATAGGATATAACATACATGTTTTTAAGCGTTTTGGACCAAAAAAATAAAATAAAAAAACGGTGAAGGGATGCTAAAAAAACTTGCGTTGTTACAAATGTAACAACTCTGTTGCCACAGATAAATAGAGTTGTTACATTTGTAACAACACAACTTTGTTTTCTTTTTTTAAATATCCCATTGGCGCTTTTTTGCCCCAAAAGCTTAAAAATATGCATGTTACATTGTGTATTATTTAAAAAAAATTTACATGGGCTTCCAAGGTTGTCTCGACTCAAGAAGGTTTTCGATTTATCCCCCATACGATTACCAATTACAGTTATTTAAACAACATCAAATTTAATATTGGGACCAAAACAAATAATTGATACATCAAGACAAATAAAGATTTTGGTCACAAATTGATACCATACTTACACAATCATCAAGGGTTTAATTGTGATACCCAACAAACTCAGGTTAATATTCCTAAACAAACACTTAAGTCTACCTTAGCAAAACACTTACTAAACGAACTTAATTGGGTTAGTTGAATTAGTTCAATGATTTAGGGAATCATCGGGAGTTGGTTTACACACACAATGTCCATGGGTTGGTGATTTGGAGGATCACTGGGAAACACAAGCGCACGAGTCTCGTATCCCGTCCGTTGGGGAATCAATAATACAATATGAGTAACTTGTTGATAAATACATGTTATACAATCATTGGTAACTTAGAAATACGTGTTTATGTGGAATTATATGATAATATGAGTTTTGTGCGTTAACTTGAATTTATAGGGGAATGGCAAACCCATATGCTAGGAATTTATAGGAGAAGGGCAAACCCTTGTGCTATAAATTATAGGAGAAGGGTTAACCTCTATGCTAAGAATTTATAGTAGAAGGACAAACTCATGTGGTATAAATTGTAGGAGAAGGGCTAACCCCTTTGACCAACATTAGGGAGGAGGGCTAACCGCTTCGCCTATCTGCAGCCCCATCAAGTATATATACTCCGTTTTAACATCTTTTCATCATTCACAAACCCTAATTCGCCCCAAGTGCTCCGTCTCAGCCCCCAACCTCTGATAAAAAGTTTTTGCCCTAAAACTATTGATTCTTAGCCTAAAACACTTACAAATCCAAAAACAAACCTTAGATCTAAGGTGTGTAAGATATCTAACATCTTTTCCTTTCATTTTGATAATGTTTTCCTGAATCCTTGATGTCCAAATCTGATTTAAAAATGTTTTGAAGAACAAAATCTTTCCTAACAACATCCTAAAAAAGATCTAAACCATTAATGAGTTTTATGATAAAAACCAAAGTTTTCAAAGATGTTGGTGATATAATAATTAGGGCCTTCGTGTTATATGTTGTTAGGATGATAACATGGTGTTGATATGATGATTTTTGAGATGTTAGTAGCATGTTTAGGTTATATTTGGTTTGTATATGGTATGTTATGAGTTTTGACCCATTTGAAGATTTTTTAGAGATTTAGGGCTTGATATGATTGATTTAATGATGATAATGGATTAGGATTCATGTTATATTAGTCATAACTGAGATTGATGATGATATTAACATGATTTGCTGATGATATGTGGTTTTTACCTATTATGGAAACAATTTCATGCATGATGTGACATTTTCATAAACTTTTCCATTTTGGGTAAACTTGTTCTTGTGCATATAACCTAATCTGACAAGGTTGTAAGTGGTGTATCATGATTAGAATAGGCTATGTACTAGCTTGGCATTGAATGGCATTGATTCAGCTAGTTTCAGGATCGAATCAAGGGGTTTCGTGCGATAATAGTGTTGTAGTAGCTGCCGGGGGCGAAGGGCTCACCCCTTTGCTCGTCTGCATGGACGAATGGCTCACCTCTTCACCCTTGGGAGACGTCTTTGCCTATTTTTGGACCCCTTGGCCTAGAATGTGACCCCGTCGTGTAAAACATGTTAATATGACTCAAAACATGCAATAACATGAAAATTTACATGTTTTACATGTACGGTTACCTGATAACTTATATGTGACTGTTAAACTGATATTGTGGGTCACCAACGGGATTTCGAGTATTGTGTGGTCGTTTTAAACATCAAACACTTATGCAAACATACAAAGTCATGGTTTAGACAACCAAGGGTTATTAGAAAAACATACTATCGTTCAAACACTTATAGACCTCTTCTGATAGGTTTCCAGTAATTGGAACTATCGTGTACACCAGGTTTTAAAACTGACAAGAAGACATAACCCAAGGCGAGTTTCACGACCCCTTTTTACTGTTTTCCTGTTGGGGGAGAAACATGCTATGTAAATAACAAACACCGGACTTTGTGGATTACATAAATTCTATTATATTACTTGTGTACTAAGTGACTTTCATCTAAGTCCTTACTTTACTTGGGCCTCTAATATGTCGGTACATAGCGAGGAAATGAGGAAATGTGAACTGGAGGTTGGACGGGTGCATATTGTCCTTAACACAGAAACATCTAACTTTGTCACCATGTGATGAGCGGTGACGGAACGAGGCAAAATATGTTGTACGCATACTATAGTCAGCAGTGATTCAAAACACTTGAGTAACTTGTACGATGTATAACTAGCATCCAGTATAATGAGTATTGTATGTGAATCCGGTTTTTACTAAATGCTCTTCAAACATAAAAACCTGTGAACTCAACAACATTCATATGTTTACTCGTTATAGCATGTTTTATCAAGTCGCCAAGGTGACAGGATTGGATTAGGCGCACGGAGTTGCACGACGTCTCATGCATGTTTTTTAATCATTATCATGAATCGTTTTACATTGTTATCATGTACTTGGGTTGTAAAACTTGATTTCGCTTCCGCTAAACTTTACTTTTGAAATCTAGAATTGTTCGAATGTTATTTCTATTCATATAGAGGTTGTTTATAGTGACTGTTGATGTCTCACATAATTAACATATAAAACAGGCATAAACAGTCTCATAATATGGTAAAATTAGGCATAAATAACTAATATTGGGTGCTTAATTTGTTCTTATTTGTATTTCTAGGGAAACTGGAGCTCCAAACCGGAAATATAGGATTTTCAGGCAAAACCTAGAGATTCATGTGGATACGAGACTTGCAACATGTTCCCTATATGTTTGAAGACCATCCCAGCTCGCCCATGTACACTTGCACGGAGGCCCTGCATGCTAGAAGACAACGCAGCAAACTTGGGGAACAAGAAAACTTGCTGAAGAAGTTGGCACGCCCGTGCTCACACATGTGGCACGCCCATGCTTAGAAAAAAAGTACAGACAAGACAAAACTGCAGCAACAGAACGTACCTGTGATAGCAAGCACGCCCATGCCACCCATGGCACGTCCGTGCTTGCCATGGAAACTCTATAAATAACAAGCTAACCCCCAACATTTGATCATCCCATTTAACCTAGACTTGAGCCTTCTTGGGTCGACTTCTAGGAGTCTTGCAGAGATCTTGGGGTTCTTTGGGAAGCCTTAGGGCCCTCCAAACACACCCACAAAGGTTAGGCCTCATCCTACCTTGATCATCTTGGCCAAGCATGGGATCGTAGAGTAGCTTATGCAATAAACATCTAGGGTCGTGAGGATCATACTAGATACATATCACTTGGAGATGGAGATCTTGTCTATGAGCAGCCATGTTCATGTGTTGATCATTTGCTATGATTGTATCTTTCTATTATTCCCGAACCCGCTTTGATTTTTAGACTTTTATTATTACTATTATTAGTAGTTTATCTTTAGTTATTTGTTGTGTTATCTTCTTTCTAATCTTTGTTTATTTATCTTGTGACAGGTTCAAATGATAATTAACTTAATAACTTAAAATCAACCTTAACTTAATTAATTAACTATAGGTTTAATCAGCTTCTGGTAGTCCCGAGCTAGATCCAAGGCGATGAAACCAGCAGTGAGACAGATCCTTCGGGCTTCTGATATCCAAACCGGGTTCTAAGCAATGGGTTCTGAAGTGGACTAGATCTGAGTGACACATTTCTAGTACTTACCAGATGACTGAATGATCTTCTTGGTAAAGGGTGGATTCCCTACGGGTGCACAAGTAATCTTAGGGTTGCACACCTTTAGGATTATGTTCCACCTTTGTCAAGGGTTTCATTCAGCTCGGGAGGTTATGGGTTGGATTTTTTAAGACATCAATCATCAAACCAACTTTATATTTACCAGGCCTTTAAATATTAAAGTATCATAAAGATAAATAAAACAAGAATTCTATCTGTAGGTCTCGTCAGTACAAAACCGTTAACCAATGGGGATACACGTCGCCTGAGTTTACTTTAAGAGAGATCCTTCGGTCTTCATGATCGTTAACCTACTTAGGGATACGATGTTTCCAGGACCGACTCTAAGGAGAGATCCTTCGGTATGGAACGTGAGAGCTAAGGGAGGTGTACGATGTTCTAGGACCGAAGTGAAGCCTCCATCACAAGAAGAAGATAGGTCTGAGGACTAGAAACTTGACCGCGGTTTGGGGAGCCTACTATATGCAAGGCCCTGGCCGAGTACCTTCGTGCGGATGTGCATTGGGAGGTTGTGCATTCTACTCAGTAGTGGCCCCGCTTCTCTATCAAGGAGTCAATACTTCAAGATCACTCTCGTCCTCCTCAAAAATAATAAATCTAAATATTAATTTTAATAGTAAACTTAACTACTTATACGGAGGGTCCCGAGATGTGCATATCAGTTTACCCTACTATTTTATCTTTTTATTTTATCAAACCCAAAACCTTTTTAAAACTATTTCTTATAAGAACCCCTCTGTTTTATTTTCTCTTTTTAAAATCCGATCAGTTGTCTGATGAAAGGTTGAGTAGGGGAAAGTGTGTTCTCTGGAATACGATACTCGGTATTTACCCTAGAAAGCTATACAGTACACGTCAGGTTCTCTCCCTATGTGTTGGTTTTAGTTTCTAAAGTAATTATCGTTTACTTTATAAATTTAAAACTTGTTAAAAAGGGTTTAGTAAAAATTAGTCGTTTTCCCCAAACCAATGTTTTGGAATTGACACATCAAGTTTTTGGCACCGGGAAAATTGATATCTTTTTAATTTGCTAAACCATACGCATCAACTGTTGACTTGGATCCTGGTGTGTCACGCGCCTCACGGTAAAAGCCGCATGTGGAATTTGAGGGTGTGACATTAATTTTTAAATTCAAATACACATGTTGATGGCATCACCATTGTCAATGATCATTGAAGTCCTTAATTCTTAACCAGATGAAGGAGCATAAGTCACACCGTGTAAGAAAACAAATTGATAACGCTGCCAATAACACAAAAAGTCTATATTGCCACACATATTATCAAAACAGGATCATTAAAAAATCAATTAAAATCTACAATAAGACTTGACTAGGGTTAAGAAAGAACTACATAATATGTGTGGAACCATTTATAAGCTACTTATAAGCTATTTGAGATAGGTTAGTTAAAACCTCGAATCTATCTAGGCTTAAATACGCAACGAGCTCGAAACCAAGCTTACTTATCGAGTTCAATTAGGGTCGTAAGTGTTAATGCGTTTATTATTTATATATGTTTAGAGTAACCTGCCATTTTTGTCTCTGTGGTTTGGTTAATGTTTTCACTTCATTCATTAGTTTGTTTTCTCGCATCCGAGTTCTTCTGGTTTTAAAATCTTGTTATTCTTTGATCAGTTAACAACATCTATTTTCTTAGTTAAATAAGGGGTATTTTCATCTTTTATATATTTATTTACTTTTTTCCATTTTTACCTTTTCACCATCTATATCCCTTTTCTCTCTACATATCTTCTTCTACGTTTTACATGTTAGCATTTGGCCACTAATTTCTCTGGCGAAACTCGGAATCGTCGGGCGGTGACCGAAACCAAAAGTAGGTTTGATTCTTGTTTTGGAAAACAAACTTAATTTCATAAATATGGATATGAAAAATTCCTTGTTTTTGTTCGTAGAATATGCTTCAGAATTAAAAATTAAAATTAAAACTTCACATATAAGTTGTAAGTTAGAATGTATCGTTTGTTTGTTTGTTTGTGATACAAAAGATCTTTTCAAAATTACAGCCATAGCGATCCTGCTTTTGTTGAATCTTTGAAAGTTTTGTGAATTAATTCTAATTATGGAACATCGATGAAGTTCTTATCCGATTGATCTAGTCGATTTGATTAATCATTGAAACTTTTGTGAACAATCTCTGATCAGGAATCAATCACATTTGAAATACAACCGTGGAGGATGAAGGATTGTTGGTAACAAAAAAAAGGTATAAATATAAAAAATAGGGTAAAACATAAAGAAATAAAAAAATATGTAAAAGGCCTAAAATAGCCCTCATTCAGCTGAAAAAACGGACGATGATAACTGACTTGATGAAAGTGACAAGTCTCTAAAACCAATAGGACCTAGATGCGAAAAACAAACTATTGGATAAGAGTAAAAATTTTGACCAAACCACATGAACGAAAATAACAGTTTACTCATATTTTATTTTGACTTATTAGATATATATTTACATAATAATAATTAACATTATATTAAAGAAATGATATAAGTGTCTCCTCATTATATATCATGTTATATATAAAAACTATAGTTACAAATTTATATACAAAATATGTACAAATATAGGGTTGAATTATCGTAGAAAGGCTAAAAATGAGAAGGGTGAGAAGCTAGTAGAAAATAAAATCTGTCAAAGGAATAAACAAGTGGCAAGGTTAATTTTGTCGAAAGAATATGCAAATGCAAGTAACATGTTATTTCCACCCTCACTTTTAAATGTCCGTAACTTTTTTTATACGTCCTTTAAAAAAATTATACCATAAAACTGAACGTCATTTTATATTTAATATGATTAACCCATTGTTATACTTTTGAAAATGAAATCGAAAACTTAGTTACATAAGACACAATGGAGATAACGTAAAACACAATGAGTACCAAATTAAATATGCAATGAACAATAAGGTATAAAACATAATGAAGAGCCTAATAAAGCACAATGAACGACATATTAAAAACACCATAAACAGAAAACTAAAACAATATGGACAGTATACTAAAACACAATGAACAACATGATGAAACACAATGTACACCATAAACATAAAACCCATTTGCGTAAATGTGACACCCGGCAAAGTCAGGTTAATACTTTTACAAACACATAAGTCTACCTTAGCAAAACTTTTATTTAACGTACTTAACTGGGATATTTGAGTCGGTTTGATGATTCAGGGAATCATCGGGAGTTGGTTTACATTCATGTATTGTCCATAGGCTGATGATTTGGGGAATCACTGGGGAAACATATACACACACACAAGTCTTGAGTCCCGTTGTTGGTGAAATTACATAGTTGGATTGAGTTATCAAGTATTAGATGTTCTATGAATGATTAAGAACTTGTGAATGCATTTTTATGTGATTAGTTGTGATAATATATGTTAAAATGACAATTTGAGAGTTGTAGGTTCGATTTGGAAAATAAGATTTCCATTCGTGCCATCGAAAGCACGAATGAAAATTAGAAACCCTCATCCATGCCATTAAAGGCACGAATGAAAACAAAATGTTTTGGTTCATGCCCACGAGGGTAGGAACGGGATTAGAGTATAAATATAACACTTTGCCACATTTTCATCATTTCAGAAATCTAAGTCGCCTCCAAGTGCTCTCTCTCAACCCCTAACCTGTATGAAGGAGTTTGTGTCCTTGTTTTTTCAGATCCTAAAGCTAAAACACATTCAATAACCAAATCAAGTGAAGATTCAAGGTGTGTGCATCATCTAAACCTTTTTTATTAAAATTTCATACATTTTTTTTATAAACTCTATGTGTCCAGATATGATCTAAATGAGTTTTCATAAATAAAAACATTCCTAACATCTTTTCTAACTAGATCTATACACAAATAATGAGTTTTCTTATAAAAACCCAAATGTTAATGATGTTGGATGATTGTTTTATGTGTTATATGTTATATAATGATGTATACATGTTGTGTATATGATTTAGGAATGATTTGGAACATGATTTATGGGCGTGTTGATGTTTAATTGATGTTTAATGGATTTTCAACCATTTTGGGGGTTTTCTGCTAGATCTAGGGTATGCTCATGAATATCATGATGATGATATGATTAGGGATTCACTAATACATGTAAATCTGTGCTTATTGATCTATATATGTTGTTATTTTGATAGTTTCCATTTTGGGTAACATTTTCATGCAATTGATGTGACATTTCCATAATTTGCCATTTTGAGTAAGTTGTGATTTGTTATGTGAAAATGGTGTGGTTACATGAGGATAGGATAGATATGATTGACAGCAGTGATTTGTTGCATTTCGTGAAGTTTTCGAGCAGTTTTGAAGGGTTTTTGCTCGTCAAAATAGTGCAGCAAACATTCAGGTCGAAGGGGATTTTCATTCGTACCATCGAGGTTACGAATGAAAGAAATTGAATCTCATTCGACCCATAAAAGGGTACGAAGGAAATGAAATGAAGCTCGTTCGTACCCCCGATTGAAAAGGTGAACATTTGATTCAAACTAAGTGTTTTATGTGCATTTCTTGTATGTAAACTATATCTGCTTGATCAACTGATGTAACGAATCACCAATGGGATGATGAGTCTGTCTTGTGTGGTCGGGTCAGCATTCAAACACGTTTTTAAACATACACAGTCATGATCTAGACAATTGGGGACTAGTTTACCTATGGGTTGTTAGTCTAGTTATTTATATGCATCTTATGATAGGTTGTCGGTATTAGGGACTATCATTTCATTGTCGATTCATCTATTTTACAAGAACGCAACCTAAGGTGAGTTTCACGGACCCGCTTTCACACACTTTCTCATGGGGGAGAAACATGCTATGTATTTTGGATTCGTAAAGATCATGTTATAGTATTGTTATCCTTGTTTTGTTCACTATATGACTCTCCAAGTCCCAGGGAAACCATGAATATGTGGGGTTACATAACGGGGGAAATGTGGATAGATCTATTGGGCCTGACAAACCCCACCTGGGTAGGCTGGGAGCTGAACAGGCGCATATTGTCTTGGACTACAGCCTCTACCATGGATGACGGTAGTTCAATGGGCATTTCATGGAACATCTTGTCAGTAATGGTTTCCAATCGTAGTGGTAACATACATGTGTCTAGCTAACGTTCGCATAACATAGTAGTAATGGGATTGATCTTTCAAAACTTACGGAAATGTTTTTATAAAACCTGTGAACTCACCAACAAAGTATGTTGACATTTTTAGTATGTATTCTTAGGCCGTTAAGGTAGCAGCATTTGGATAGGCACACGGAGTCTCACGGCGTCTAGGTGCATGCATCAGGTACCTTGGAAGGTCCTGCTTTGAAATGGTGGAACTCTACTACCCAGACTCTTGGCTTGGGTGAAGCTAATGCTATGCCGTGGGCAAGGTTTGTGCGTAGTTTGAGGTCTGAGTATTACCCTCGGGACGAGGTGCAGAAGTTAGAACATGAACTGTGGAATCACAAGATGGTGTGATTTCAGATTGAGGAGTACACAACTAGGCATCATGAGTTGGCAGTTATGTGTCCAGAGTTGACTACACCGATGTATAGGAGCATCGAGCACTACATTGCTGGGTTAGTTTCTAAAGTTCGTGGATTGGTAACTGCAAATGATTCTACTAATCAGCAGGGGACTATCAGGTTGGCTCATAAGCTGACCAATCAGAAAAGTTGAAGAGGGTGTCTTGCCTCCTAGGGGTGCTGCTGTGAAGACCCCTGAGACCAACAAGACGAAGTGGGATAATGTTTCTAAGAATTCAGCTCCAGCTCAGCCGCAGCAGCAGGTGAAGAAGTCTGAAGCGTCAGGGCCATCATCTGGTCAGAAGCAAGGTAGGTATACTAGGAAGCTTCAGAAGTATACCAGTGTGGGTATAATCATGTGGGTGGTCGTGATAAGTTTCGTTGTCATCGGTGCAATCGGCTCGATCAGCACGCTAAGGATTGTATGGTCAATCTTCAGCCAAGGCAGACTCAGACTATTGTTCCTTCTCCTGCTCCTGAGGGAAATCAAAGGTGTTTTAACTGTGGTCAAGCGAGGCACTTTAAGCGGGATTGCCCGAAGTTGAAGTAGGGTGATGTTGGGAAGAATGGAAACTGTAATGGCAACAACAGAGGTAGCGGCAGGAATGCGCGCGCTTTCGTCATCGATTCGGGTGAAGCCCGACAGAACCCAGATAGAGTTAGCGGTATGTTTCTTTTTAATGATCGCTGTGCATTGTTTTTATTTGATTCTGGTGCCGATAAGAGTTTCATATCTGTTGGGTTTAGTTAGTTGCTAGATATAGTACCTACACCCTTAGAGGCTAAGTACATGATAGAGTTGGCCAACTGTAACAAATCGAGGCTACACATGTTCTTAAGGAATGTCGCATTGAACTATCGGGGCTGTCTTTACCCATTGATCTCAAGCCGGTTGATTTGGGTAGTTTTGATGTCGTTGTGGGTATGGACTGGTTATCTTTGTATCATGCCTTGATTGTTTGTTTTGACAAGATCATTCGACTTCCACTCCCTGATGGTGAGAATTTATCGGTTTTTGGTGAGAAAAGTGGTGTTCCTTTGCGTATCATTTCTTGTATGAAGCCCTAAAAGTATCTTCAGAAGGGTTATACTGCGATTTTGGCACTTGTTTCTGTTTCATCTACTAAAGAGAAGAAGATCGAATACATTCCTGTTGTGCGTGACTTTTCAGATGTATTTCCTGATGAGTTACCTGGCCTTCCGCCTCAACGTCAAGTTGAGTTTATTATTAATCTTGCACCTGGTGCAGCTCTTATTGCTTGAGCCCCTTATTGCCTTGCACCTCCCGAGATGCAAGAATTATCCAACCAGCTGCAGAAGTTATTAGAGAAGGGTTTTATTCGCCTAGTTCATCTCTGTGGGGAGCCCCTATCCTTTTTGTCAAGAAGAAAGATGGAAGCCTCCGTATGTGCATTGATTACCATGAGCTGAACAAGGTGACGATCAAGAATAGCTATCCTCTTCCCTGTATTGATGATCCGTTCGACCAGTTTCAGGGTTCTAGTTATTATTTTAAGATTGATCTGAGACCCGGATACCATCAGCTTAGGGTGCATGGAGCCGATATTCTGAAGACTGCCTTTCGAACTCGTTATGGCCATTTTGAATTCTTGGTCATGTCATTTGGTCTCACCAATGCCCCAACAGTATTTATGGACTTGATGAACTGTGTTTACAAATATTATCTTGATAAGTTCGTCATTGTCTTTATTGACGACATTCTGATCTATTCCAAGAGGAGGGTGGACCATGAGGAACACCTGTGGCTTGTCTTGAAATCTTGTGAAGAGAACGACTTTACGCTAAGTTCTCAAAGTGTGACTTCTGTTTGCATGAAGTCCAGTTCCTTGGTCATGTGGTTAATGAGCATGGAATACATGTCGACCCAGCTAAGATAAAAGCCATTAAAGACTAGGAAGCACCAAAAATGCCATATGAGGTGCAGCAATTCCTAGGTCTTGCGGGTTACTATCGTTGTTTCATTGAGGGATTTTCGAATATTGCTCAACCCCTCACATCTCTTACCCAGAAGGACTGAAAGTTTGACTAGGGTGATCCTCAGGAGTCGGCGTTTGAGACGCTGAAGCATAAACTTTGTTCTGCACCCATATTATCCTTGCCTGAGGGTACAGATGATTTTGTTGTTTATTGTGATGCTTCGATCCGGGGGTCTCGGTTGTGTATTGATGCAACGTGAGAAGGTTATCACTTATGCTTCTTGTCAACTTAAGGTTCACGAGAAGAACTATACAACCCAAGATCTGGAACTTGGTGCAGTTGTTTTTGCTTTGAAGTTCTGGAGACATCACTTGTATGGTACCAAGTGCACCATTTACACCAATCACAAGAGTCTTCAGCATATCTTTGATCAGAAGAACTTGAACATGCGACAATGTCGATTGGTCAAACTTCTAAATGATTATGATTGCCTCATTAAATACCATCCTGGTAAGGCGAATGTGGTGGCAGACGCCTTAAGCAGGAAGGAATCCATTAAGCCTCGTTGTGTTTGAGCTTTACAGCTCACTATCCATTCTGGTTTGCTTGACTGAATCCGTTCTGCACAGTAACAAGCTTTCTAGGAGGAAAACCTTAAAGCTGAAACCATGCATGGTGCCAACAGACATCTGGAGCTCAGGTCTGATGGCTTGCATTATTTTGAAGAACGTGTTTGGGTTCCGTTGTTCGGGAACTGGCGTGAGCTTGTGTTGGATGAAGCTCACAAATCCCGATATTCTGTTCACCCTGGCTCCGATAAGATGTATCAGGACTTGAAGATACTCTATTGGTGGCCGAATATAAAAGCTGATATAGCTTAATATGTGAGCAAGTGTTTGACTTGGGCTAAAGTCAAGGTTGAATATCAGAAGCCGCCTGGTCTTCTTCAGCAACCTGAAATTCCTTAATGGAAGTGGGAACGAATCACTATGGATTTTGTAACCAAGCTTCCGAGATCACCAAGTGCTTGTGATACTATTTAGGTGATTGTCGATCGGTTGACAAAATCGGCGCACTTCCTAGCTATTAAGGAAAGCGACAGCTTGGTGCAGTTAGCTCGCATTTATCTTAAAGAAGTGGGTACTTAGTTGGACATGTGTACGGCTTATCATTTGCAAACTGATAGTCAATGTGAGCGGACGATTCAAACGCTAGAAGATATACTTCGTGCATGTGTTATCGATTTTGACAAGAGTTGGGAGAGTCATCTACCATTGGTGGAATTCTCTAACAACAACAACAACCATTTTAGCATCATGGCAACTCCATTCAAGGCTCTTTACGAACCGAAATGTCGGTCCTCTTTGTTAGGTTGAGCTGTGCGAGAGTCAGCTCACTAGTCCAGAACTTCTGTACGAAACTTTTAAGAAGATTGTACAGATTCGTAATCGTATGCCAGCAACTTGGGATCGTCAAAAGAGCTATGCCGATCGTTGTCGCAAACCATTGGAGTTATAAGTTGGCGACAAGGTTCTTTTGAAAGTCTCTCCATGGAAGGGCGTTATACGTTTTGGGAAGCGTGGTAAATTGAATCCACATTATGTCGGACTGTTTGCAATGCTGGAAAGGATTGGACCGGTGGCATACAAACTTGACTTACCAGTTGAGCTCAATAACGTGCATAATGTCTTCCAGGTCTACACTCTTAAGAAGTGTTTGACTACCGAAACACTCATCGTTCCTCTCGAAGAGATCAAGGTTGATGATCGTCTGCGTATCGTTAAGAAACTGGTTGAGATCCTGGATTATAAGATTCGTAACCTTCGTCGAAGTAAAATCTGCATTGTTAAGGTTGGTGGAACTCAAATCGTGGACCGGAGTCCAAGTATCCTCATTTGTTTCTGAAACGAGCACCGAAACCAGCACCTGTTACTGTTGAAGCCGGGTGAATTTCGGGGCGAAATTCCTTTCAACGGGGGTATGATGTGACAACCAGAAAATTTTTCTTCCTTTTTTGTTCCTTCCTTTCGGCTTCGACCAATTTTCGGGGCGGAAATTCTTTCAACAAGGGGATGATGTGTGTAACACCCCAACCGATGGCGGAAACATCAGGATGTCATGTATTTATGATTGTTCAATAGCTCATGGTACTAAATGAAAGTTGAATAATATTAAACAATTTACAATTTGCCTTGCAAGTAATGATTACAACAGTTGATTAATATAAAATAGGTCCAAAGCTCCTATGTGTACCAAGACTTGTAAAACTTCAAATAGCAAAGAAAACCTGAAACATGTTAAGTTGGAAAGATGGGAAGGTCAACTATAAATAATTGGTGAGAATACATAGGTTTTTGAATATTATAGATAACAATAGTTCGTACAACAATCATAGTTGTAATATGTAAGAGTATGAGTCCGACATGTAACCATGCGTCTTTTATACAATCAAACCTTGTGTCGACTGAGACATAACTCGCAAGTTAGTAAAAGTGTAACTGTTTTCGATCATCCCTGAATTTATGCGGGGGGATGGGTTTGTCAGACCTATAACGCTATAATCTAAACAGGCGGCTTGATCAATGTTAATGATTGTATTGTGTGTTTTTGTTACAGTCAAAATGAATCCACAAGTGTCAACAAAATGAGAATGAGAATGAGAATGAGTAATTGCTAGTGTACATTCGACCCTACGGGAGGTCGAAAGTGGGATTTTATTGGTCGAAAGTGAGTTTGTGTTTCATATTCTACATTCAAGTCAGAAGGAAGGGTCGAACCAGGAAAATTTCCACATTCGAACCCACGATTGTGAAAAAGGGTTGAACGTAGAAGCTGTTTGAAAATTTTTCTAAGTGTTTCGCATTCTAGACTTCGTAGACGATATGTTGTACTTTCCGACAACACCTAGACCTAATACTATACAACAACAACACGTTACTATGGATCCTTGGACTGTAGCTGCATAGAAGACGAACAGTCAACCATCTCAGCCGATCAATTACCTCGCGATGACTAGTTCGATGCCACAGACTGTTGTTCAACCTCCACAACAACCCATGAATGATTATTGGGGAGTTGCAGCAGCTGGGGTACACTTTTAAACTACCAATGCTATTTCTACTCTAATTAATGATTTGTCTTCAGGTAGCGGGAGTCGTCCATCGAAGCTGATGGAAATGATAGACTACAACCAATGGCAGAAAAAGTTCAAGATTCACTTGGAAGGAATGGGATTAGAAGGGACTGAGGCATGGCAAATGATTGCTAAGGGATATGTTGCACCAGTACTGGGGAATACAGGTGAACCAATTCCTCTGGAGAGTTTAGCTGAGGATGAAAAGAAGAAGTTTGCGGTGGAAAAGAAGGCTTTCTCTCAACTATCTCAGGCTATCACTACTGATCTCTTACACCAGTTTGGATCATGTAATACTTCCAAACAGCTTTGGGATATGTTGAAGAATCATCATGATGGTAATGAGAAAACCAGGAAGTTGAGGATGGAAGAATTGAGAAAGGAATTTGAGAAATTCAGCTGTGTTGGAAATGAGACTCTAAAGGAGCTTATTCCCAGATATTGTCATCTTTTGACGGAGTTGTCGAATTATGAGATTCAGATTCCAATGTCTGAGTTGGTAGACAAATTTGCAGATTCTCTACCACCATATTGGAACCAACATATTGAGGTCCTAAAGGAGAAAGATGCTTATCAATATTGGACCATCAATGAGTTTATTCAAAAGCTGGAGAACAAAGAGTTGGAAGGGAAGAGGAAAGCAAAAAGAGCACAATTTCCTCAGAATCCGGAGTTATATCATGTTGGTACATCTTCTACTTTGACTAGTTCTAGTGCTAGTGGTACTGTTGCACCACACCTTGCTTGTGTTTCAAGTGTTATGGAACCAACTAAAACCCCGATAAACTACCTTGCTCAAACTTCATCCTACACACCACCATCATACACTACCACATACATTCCACATTTTTCAACAATGCAACAAGCAGCATGTTATACATCTAACATGAATCAACCTCAACAACAACCTTACATTCCTCAAATGAACCCAAGTCAACCAAGTCAAAGTCCAATAGTGTTGGAGATATCCAACATGAATAACGTCACAGTTGAAGTTGCTTAGCAACATGTCGCATTAGTTTCTGCAATGGTAGCTTCTTACAATGGTTTGGTGGCTAGTCAAATTGGTAACAACAATCTAACCAGTGAAGACTATGCTCAAATTGTAACACCCCAACCGATGGCGGAAACATCGGGATGTCACGTATTGATGATTGTTCAGTAGCTCATGGTGAATAATAAATTTCATTAGTTGATTTAAATAAATTACATACAATTGTTCTACAAGAATTCATACATCAAATTGAATAACACTATGCACACATCTTCAAGCATTAACTCAAATCTTCAAGCAAGTAGAACCTGAAACATGTTAAGTTTGAAAATATTTTGGGTCAACAAAAGTTGGTGAGAATACATAGGTTTTTTGAATATAATTGATAACCATAGTTTGTACAACATTCACAGTTGTATAATGATAGAGTATGAGTCCGACATGTAACAATGCGTCTTTGTAAAATCAAACCTTGTGTCGACTGATGACTAACTCGCAAGTTAGTTAAATGTTATTACTGTTATCGATCATCCCTGAATTTATGCGGGGGGATGGGTTTGTCAGACCTATAGCGCTATAATCTAAACAGGCGGCTTGATCATTGTTAATGATTGTACTGTGTCTTTTTGTTACAGTCAAATGATAGAATGATGATGTAATTGAATCACAAGTAAATATGAGTAAATGATAGTATAAAATGTTTAAACATGTTTCACCCCAAAAATAGTGAAAATAGAGAAAAGGGGCTATGTAAACTCACTTTGACAAAATGTTAAGTCTCGTGAAAATAGAATATGTGTTGCCCAACGATGCCAAGTATTACCCTATAATTAAGGTAATAAATATGTCTAAGTCTTTCTAGTCTACAAGTATATTCTAGGGTTTTGAATTGGGGATATGTGCTCGTTTGACTAATAAATAAAATGTTTAATAAATAAGAGAAATTTGACAAATAAATAAACAAAAGTCTTTTTGAAATTTTTAAATTAAAGATGGTCACAATAATAAGTTTTAAGTATGAAAATAATTTTTATAAAATTATTTTCTTAAAGATAGAATATTAAATCTATTTATTTCAAGTTGTCAAAATATAACTTTAATATTTAAAAATATTAAATTTACAGAATTATTAATTTAAAAATTATATTTCTGTTCCAAATAATCAGAAATAATTTATATAAAATTTTGGTGCAAAAATATTGAAAAATGAATTTATTACGATTTATTTATGATTAAAACTAACAAAAATTGATTAAAAAAATTAAATATATGATTTTTCAGAAATGTTTATTGTTATACAAAGTTAGAATAATTTTTGTGGAAATTTATAAAATTGTTTTGATATTTTTATAGAATTTTATAAATAAAATAGAATAAACTTGAATTATTTATTATATATATTAAATAAATAAATTTTTGAAAACTAAAAATTGTATGTTAAACTTTTTCACTAGATTAACATAAAATAATTTTTGTAGAATTTTTAAAAGAGTTTAAGTATTTTAAAATGAATTTTTAAAAATATAAGGGAATATATATATATACGTTTAATAAAAAAAATGTTGTTGATGCCGTGGTTCGAACCCGGGCCCTTGGCCGGTTCGTGTGTTTAAATCACAAGCCCAGACCAACTGGTCTGGACCCTGAGAACGAATGATCTTTGTTTAAATTAATTATATAATATAACAGATTTGTTTATATAATTGTTTTTTTAAAAAAAAAGAAGGGATAAATGGATTCATGTGGGGCTCGAACCTGGCCTTCGGCCGGTTCAGGTGTTTGGACAAACAAGGTGGGTACCAACTGATCTGGGGAACAGTTTGTAATTTATTTCGTTTTGTTTTAATTATAACCAGTCGTGAAGACCCGTAGCTCCTTCATCTTCACTGAACTTAGGGGGATTACAGGTATTAAAGTGTTTGAGGGTGCAGGCTGGGAGACCATTCCCGTTTCCATTCCGTTCCCATTGTGGTTTTCATTGTCGTTTCCGTTGCCGTTTCCGTTCATCTGGATGACTTGAGCCAGTAAGTTAGGAACCAGAGTCGCGATCTGTTGTTGCATTTGTTGGGAAATGATTGCAGTCAGTTGGGCATCAATGCCATTGTTGTTGTTGTTGTTGTTGTTGTTGTTGTTATGGTTGTCGTGGTTGTTATTGTTGCTATTTCCTTCCTTATGATTACCACCATTGTTATTGCGGGTGTTGCGACGTGGAGGCATGATCTGTAGGAGAAACAATGAAATGAATGAGGTTATATAAGGAATGTAATCATTTACCCATTAATTAAAACGAATAAACGAAAACGTTGACTTATCAAAGATTCTAGATTCTAATAACTTAGTGAAGACATGCTTTAGCCTATAAGTGAACACTCCTCCCGAGAATTCCCAGGTAGGCATCCGGGTCCCTCGTCTGATTGGGATATATGCGCAATGCCAGCCTAGACAGAAGACTCAGAATATCCAGATTGCACGTGTTCGTTATTAAAATCTAGAACTTCGACGAGATCTCAAGGTGGTTCAGGTTAAACCTGAGGATTTTGTCTTATTAGTCTAAGAGTGGATCCAGTGATGGAGAGCAACCTTCTTGTAAGGATGAAAGTAGGGATAAGAAGTAGGAGAGAGATAGAGAATAGCAAGTAAAAGGAGCAGATACTGGTTATAATCCTATGGTTATAGACTAGATTATTTTTCATCTTCACTGAACCAATCTGTATTAAAGTGGTTATAGCAGATACTGGTTATAATCCATGGTTATAGACTAAATCATTTCAGAAAAGTTTATTGTTATACAAAGTCAGAATAATTTTTGTGGAAATTTATAAAATTGTTTTGATATTTTTATAGAATTTTATAAATAAAATAGAATAAACTTGAATTATTTATTATATATATTAAATAAATAAATTTTTGAAAACTAAAAATTGTATGTTAAACTTTTTCACTAGATTAACATAAAATAATTTTTGTAGAATTTTTAAAAGAGTTTAAGTATTTTAGAATGAATTTTTAAAAATATAAGGGAATATATATATATATATATATATATATATATATACGTTTAATAAAAAATGTTGTTGATGCCGTGGTTCGAACCCGGGCCCTTGGCCGGTTCGTGTGTTTAAATCACAAGCCCAGACCAACTAGTCTGGACCCTGAGAACGAATGATCTTTGTTTAAATTAATTATATAATATAACAAATTTGTTTATATAATTGTTTTTTAAAAAAAAGAAGGGATAAATGGATTCATGTGGGGCTCGAACCTGGCCTTCGGCCGGTTCAGGTGTTTGGACAAACAAGGTGGGTACCAACTGATCTGGGGAACAGTTTGTAATTTATTTCGTTTTGTTTTAATTATAACTAGTCATGAAAACGTGCCATCTTCCCCAAATCACATACCCTATGAACCCTAGATCTTATACACATTAAAAAACCAAATTAAAAGTCAATTAACCATGGGGTTAACGACTGGAACATAACAACAAACAACATAAGGTGTTTAATTTAAACTTACAGATTGTTAATCGGCCAAAATCACGAGTCAACGCCAAAGTCAAAACCATAAAAAAAATTCACGATTAACGAACGAGAAGGGACTGTGAGTGTGGGGTTTTGTTTTCCGGTTGACTCTGAAAGATACAAGGTGCTCAATTTATAGTGTCGTGGCTTATATGGAAGGTTTTTGATTCCTGATTAATGTTCGGTCAAGGCCACGTAACTGAGCTCTGTAATCACGCAATTTGATGAGCTGGTTACGCGTTTACATGGACGCAATTGAGTGTTATCGCGTAAACAAAAGAAAAACGGGTCAATTTACCAAAGATAAATCAATCAAATAAAAAGTCAATGGCTTGGTGTTCTTGGTGGAGTCTTCGAATCAGCAGGGAAAGGGGAAGGGTGGTTTGGGCCGAGTTTTTCTTGTTCTGGGCTGGCTTATGACTGGGCTCCGAAAGATTTGATAAAGGTGGTTTAAAATGGTTTGTTTTTGTTTTGTAAGAGTCCAACTCTAATGTTATTGTTATTATTATTATTATTATTATTATTATTATTATTATTATTATTATTATATTTATTTACTTATATATATATATAGGTAGAGGATCTGGTAGGAAAATTGTTTTGTGGAGGAAGTGTTTTCAACCGTTGGATTAAATCTAATTAAAACTTGAGATGATAGGCATTTTAGACTTTTTAACCATTTTATTAATTATATCAATCCTACTTTTTTGGTAACTTCCTCTAGTGATTATGGAGATTTATTATCCTTAAATAACTAATTATTCTTTCTTTTCAACTTGATTCATAACATCTTATTAATTCCTACATGATCTCAGTATCTTTTATAATAATCAGATTTAATCTTCATCTTCTTATAATAATCGAATTATTCATACCAAAAACAATATTTTCTAAATGTTGCATTTTTGTTAACACGTAGTAATAAGTAGTGTTTTAACGTAGTGTTTTTAAACAGACGCAAATCAGTAGTGTTTTTAAACAGACGCAAATCAGTAGTGCTTTTAAACAGATGCGAATCAATAGTGTTTTTAAACAGATGCGAATCAATAGTGTTTTAAACGCGGTGCAAAACAGTAGTGTTTTTAAACAGACGCAAATCAGTAGTGTTTTTAAACAGATGCGAATCAATAGTGTTTTTAAACAGATGCGAATCAATAGTGTTTTTAAACAGATGCGAATTAGTAGTGTTTTATAACACTACTAGTTGGAGGTTTAAAACACGTGCAGAAGTTGGATTGAAGATGACTATAAAATATGAATACAAACCGGAGCGTAAGATATTGTGGGTTTTATTGCGTTTTCTTTTGGAATATGAATTGAGTTTGAATGTAGGAGAGAGAGATAGAGAATTGAATATTAATTATCTATAATAATATTTAGATGAAAGAGAGAGTCATTAATGTAGGAGAATTAAAACAGTTTCCAAAACATTTTGATACAAATGACTTAGATACCCTCAATTAAAACACATATTGACGATCTTACTCTTATTTCCTATAATATATTAATTAGATTTTAAACACATCCCATATTTTAATCTCCACCATCCATCTTTAAATCTAATGGTTGAAAACACTTTCTACACTTCCTACACAAAACAATTTTCTTACAGGAACCATACCCTATATATATATATATATAGAGAGAGAGGTTGTGTGGTAGGAAAATAAAAAGACTTGGGCACATTTTTATGAATGAGATGTAATAAGGGCTTTTTATATATCAAAATTTTGGGGAAAATTTTGCGATGTTACACAAATTGATAAGGAGGAGATGGAGCTTATTGATATTCAGTGGGCGTTTGCAAGTGTTATGAGACGAGCAACCGAGTTCATTGAGAAGACTGGTAGAACTGATCTATCTACATCACCGAACACCACTTATGGCTTCAACAAAGCCAAAGTCACTTGTTTTTACTATGGTGGTAAAGGTCATTTCAAAAGGGAGTGCACACAGCCAGCTCAACAAGGTAACAGGAATCCATTCAATACAAATTACGAAAACCGTCAATCTCATAATCAGGTAACCTATCAAAGCCAAACCAAACATAACTATCAATCATAAAACAATTACCAAAACCGACAGAACACCCCACAAAATATCTCGGCTAGACAAACAACTACATCCAACCAGACTGAAACTCAAACACCACATAACCCAACCAGAACCATTATTCCCATCTCCACACCAAATAGCCAAACCCAAACTAAAAACCAAAATCAGGCTTTGGTGATCCAAAAAGATGAAGGTTTTGACTGGACTGGGATGCAACTGGGTGTTGAAGAAATTACTGTTGGGAAAGTAGCTTGTGTTACTCAGAAGATTGATTTAGGGGAGCTGGTATTAGTTGGAGATGTTTTGGAGACAGAGAAGGCTTCTGAAGTGAAGATTGAGGAGATGGTAGATGAAGCTGATATATCTGTTGATGAATCACAGGTTGAGAAGACTTCAGGAATGATTCTTGATTCAGTCACTAATATTCCTGATGAGCGTGATTCGATATATTCTGATTCGGAGAGTGAGCCAGATTCGGAAGCTAGTGTCAATTCACTAGATGATGATATTGATCAACTCCTAGCCGAAGCTGATTATCTTATAACTCGGAAGTCATGGATAGTTGATGACGCTTTCACAAGAATTGACTACTCCAAGTTCTTTGCTGGAAAGGAAGCGCATTTTGCTTTGATGGCGATGACTGATCCTCCGAAACAGGTAAGTTCTGAATCCACTATAGATATGAACAGTGATAAATATTGTGGAACTTGTGATAGATTGACAGAGGAAAACAAGCAACTCAGGGTTCAACTTGAGAGTGCTAGAATCAACTGTCAATCTTATCGCAAAGAAGCACAGGAATTCAATAAAGTGCTTGATGGTTATAAAAAGCACATTTCTGATCTTAAGAAAACTCTTTCTTTAAAACAATTTGCCATAAATAGTTATATCAATGAACTTGAAGAAACTAAACTAGAAATGGCAACCATCAAATGCTTTGCTGAAAAGGTCAACAAAAAGCTTGAAAGTTATAAACACATTGCTTATGTGGTTGACCATATCATTTAAGAACCCTCACAACCGAGTAGTGCAAACTACAAGGCTGTTCCATCCCAAGTGTTATTTGAGAACTAAAATTTACATTCAATAACACCGGAGAGTTCAATCAAATCTGATTCTACATCGGATGATGAATCTAACACTTCTAGTGTTGGGGATCCACATTCCGATGTTAGACCAATTTTGGGATTGAATAATGAGGGAGTGATTGCTGTGAATGATGATTCTGACTCAAATGATAAGGAACCTGAGACAGTTAGTGATATTCCTATGGAAAATCACATTATAACAAATGAACCTGTATCACCTTCTCAGATTTCACATCCAATGGTAAATGCTCATCGAGTGAATCAGTCAGTAAAGAAAGTTGAAAAAAATGAATCAGTTGATAAACCCGTCAAAGTATTTTATCGGATGGAAGGATCCGATAAGATAATCTCTGACAAGGAATATCCGATAAAGTTTGCCAATTACTCAAAGATCGAGAAAATCTGGCAGAAGAGTACTATTTGTTTCCTAAACATGAGAGGACCAATGATGTACCTCCAGAAATTTTAAAGAAAATTTATCTGGATATTCCAAAAGAACCTAAGGTTCACGTCACTAAGTTCATCAAGCCGAAAGAAAAGGCTAACAGTTTTCTTGAGCTGACTTACTCAAAGGATCCAGCTCCTGAGAGTTTGAGACGAAGGTGTGTGGATGACCAATATCCTATCACTTCTTATGCTAAGTCGAATGCCAAGAATGTTTTTGAAGAATACCGTGCATGTTTCAAGTGCGGGGAGAGAGGGCATTTACTTGCTCACTGCCCGTACATGAGACATAAGAGGCACGAAGTTGAGATGAAGCAACCATATAGAAGTCCAGTCGACAATCATTGTTATCCACAAAGACGTTTTGTCACTCAACCAGCACCGTTTTATAATCAAAGTTGTTATTTTCAAAGGAGGGATAATCGTCAATTTGCATATGATCGTCGTAACCGGATTGCTATAGAAAAACCTTTAAAGAAACCAGTGGTGAACTCAATTGTTGATAAACAGAAGGTACCACCAAAACCTGCTGTTAAATCATCAGTTGGACCTGTCTCTGTTAAATCAGAGAAGGTAACTAAGAAGGTTTCATTTAAGAACGATACAAAGAAACCGACTGAGACCCCAAAATCTCAGATCAGGATTTTGAAACGTTCGGAACAATCTTGGTCACCGGTGGGTTCTCCAGGTGTTTCTACTTCAAGAGTCAATGAAAAATGTCAAAGTGAGAAAAATTTGATTTATCAGAAAAAGATCAAGTCAAATTCAAATGTTTGTGTTAATGAATGTTTGAAATTAAATGTTAAAAGACCCAAGACCAAACAGGCTTGGGTCCCCCGAAAGAACTAATGTTTTTCTTGATATGTGCAGGGAGCTCCAGCTGGCCCTGTTAGCAGTCTTTGGATTGTCAACAGTGGAGCTTCTGGTCACATGACAGGGGATTTGTCGCTGCTATTCGATATCAGAAATATCAATGGAGGATATGTAGCGTTTGTTGGAAATAAAGGAGGTTACAACACAATGGAGGGAAGTGTGAGTAACGGGATTGTTAGTTTTGAGAAGATTTCGTATGTGAAACAGATAGACTATAATCTGTTGAGTGTGAGCCAAATCTGCGACAAACAGTTTTCTGTACACTTTGATGACAAATCTTGCTATATCCTCAAACCCGGCTTTGTTATTCCAAAAGAGTGGATTATGCTGAAAGCACCGAGAGTGAATAATCTTTACATTCTTGATATGTCAAAGGCGATGACAACTCAGGGCCTAGTTACATGTTTCCTCTCCAAGGCTATAGAGAAAGGATCAATTATGTGGCATAGGAGGATGGGACACATTCACCTCAGGAAAATGAATCATTTGGTAAAGAATGGACTTATCGAAGGTGTTAATTTCAAACATTTTCATCTAAATGACAAGTGTGTGAATTGCAAGAAGGGGAAGCAGCACAAACAGTCCCACAAACCAAAGAAAGTGAACTCTGTCGAAATTCCACTTGAGCGTTTGCACATGGACCTATTCGGACCTGTCAGGCGTAAGATTCATTGCGGAGAGCTTTAGTGTCTTGTGGTTACTGACGACTATTCTAGATTTTCATGGGTAATGTGCTTGCAATATAAAAGCGACACGTTTAACAACTTAAAAGTTCTGTTCACTCGTTTAGAGAATGTCTATGGTTTGAAAATCAAAAGAATTCGGAGTGATAATGGGACGGAGTTCAAAAATGCTTAGATGGATGCTATTTGTGAAGATAAAGGAATTCATCATGAATACAGTGCTTCGTTTACCCCGCAACAGATCTGAGTCGCAGAAAGGAAAAACAAGATTCTAATAGAGGCGGCGAGAACAATGCTTGCGGATTCTAACCTTCCAGTAATGTTCTGGAATGAATCCATTTACGCAGCTTATTACACATTGAATCGTGTGTTAACAGTGAAGAAGTTTGGCAAAACTTCTTATGAACTGTTGAACAGACGAAAGCTGAATTAGGAGTATCTAGAACCATTTGGAGCATCGTGTACTATGCTTAATCCGTCTGAGAAGTTTGCACCAAAAGCTGAAAAGGGATTCTTTGTTGGATATGCAACCCCACTCAAACAGGTATTCAACAAACGAACTCGTCAGGTAGAGGAGTGGGCTAACGTTGAAGTTCAACGATATACTCAGAACGTACAGGGTAGCGGTCCAGATTGGATGTTTGATTAAAAAGACTTCTTTGAATCATTCAATCTAGATAACTTGGTTGAAGAGGCTGTTTTAAGACTATATTACGAGTGTGAAAACGCAGTGACTTCACCGTTGGTGCGTCCGATCACCGTAACTCCTCCAGCAGCTTCTAATGATACCAATGTTCCTGCAGCTGAAGAAGAAGTTTTCCAGGAAGCTTCCACTACTCTTAGTTCATCAGAATCGGAAGATGATGATGATGTCACAAGTGAAGCTATTCTTGAACAGGCAACAGAGACACCAACAGTGAACCCAAATCCAGATGTTGCTTTAACTTCTAATATGGGTAATGATCTGGATTCAACAGAGAATTTGACTGCTCAAACGGGAATTCAAGTACCTGATCATCCGGAATCTTAGATTCATCGTATTCACCCGCTCGAGCAAATTATTGGTGATCCTGGAAGCACTGTTTTGACAAGAGGACAACTTCATAGTGCAAACTCACTTGAAAATCTTGGCGCTTTAGCTTTATATGCAAAAATTTAAAAATCTGGTTGTCAGAATGACTGGTCTTTTGCTTGATATGTTTCGTAGGTGGAGCCGCGCACATACAAAGACGCTCTATTGGATGACGCTTGGGTTGAGGCGATGCAAGAAGAGTTATTGCAGTTTCAGAAACTGGGTGTGTGGACACTAACAGATTTACCTCCAGGCAGAAAGAAAATTGGAACTAAATGGGTTTTTAAGTGCAAAAAGGATGAGAGAGGCGTAATCGTGAGAAACAAAGCTCGAATGGTAGTTCAAGGTTTTCATCAAGTGGAAGGAATTGACTACAATGAGATTTATGCACCTGTGGCACGTTTAGAAGATATTCGTATGTTTCTAGTGTTTGCCTCATATAAAAAAATCAAGGTGTATCAAATGGATGCCAAGAGTGTGTTTCTTTACGATGTGGTCAAGGAAGAGTATACGTCGGTCAACCTCCAGGCTTTGAAGATCCTATCCACCGGGATAAGGTCTACGTTCTCAATAAAGCACTATACGGGTTGCACCAAGCTCCACGCCAATGGTATGAGGAGCTGAGCACGTACCTACTATCTAAAGGATTCAAACGCGGTTTGGTAGGCTGCACTCTATTTACTAAAAGAACAGGGGATGACTTGCTTCTCGTCCAGATTTATGTTGACGATATTATTTTTGGATCTACTAATGAACTTTTGTGCAGGTGGAACAAAGACCAACGGGGATCTTTATTCACCAAACTAAATACGTATATGAAGTCTTGAGCCGATTCCAGATGGAAGATTCGAAGCCGATGGATACCCCAATACAACCTAATCACAGGATTGGAGTTGACGCTAAGGGGGAGCTGACTGATCCTTTTACATACAGAGCAATCGTCGGATCTCTGATGTATCTCACCGCATCTAGACCAGACATAATGTTCGCTACATGTGTTAGTGCACGATTTTAGTCGAAGCCGAAACATAGTCATCTTGCAGCCGTCAAACGGATTCTACGATATCTGAAGGGTTGTCCGTCGAGAGGATTATGGTACCCTAATGATGATAATTTTGACTTTGTTTCTTTTAGTGATGCAGATTGGGGCGGTTGTGACAAAGACAACAAATCCACAACGGCTAGATGTCAATTTTTGTGGAGTAGGCTCGTGACCTGGAAGTGTAAGAAGCAGACAGCAGTCGCACTATCTACATGCGATGCAGAATATGTGGCAGCCTCGAGTTGTTGCTCACAGGTTCTGTGGATCCAGCAGGAGATGGTTGATTACGGTTTGCAATTTCTGAAAGCCCCTATTCACTGTGACAATGAAGCCGCAATTGCATTAACTAAAGACACGGTGAATCACTCAAAAGCTAAACATATCCGGATTAAGTATCACTTTATCCGAGATTGTTATGCCAAAGAGTTGATTGATATGATCAAAATCCACACTGACTATCAACGTGCAGATCTTTTTACCAATGCTTTTGATAGATCTTGATTCGAATTTTTATTAAAAGCTAACGGTATAAAAGAGAAACAAGACTGATCATCACCTCGGTTTATCACTTTTAGTTTTATTTTTACTGTTTTTCAAAAATCCAAAAACCCAAAAATATGTTTTACATTTTAGGTGGAGTCATTAGATTTTCAGAAAAACCAAAAACATTGAAAAATCGAAAAAGCCATAAAAAATTATAAAAACCAAAATGATTTTCCAGGATTAAAAGAGGAAATGATAGTACATCGGTGGGGATCTGACACATGCTAAAGATTTGAAATGTTATATAAGCCGTGTGTTGAGTCTATGTGATGTGCTGGTAGGCTTCGTAGACCTATTATTGCGTGCTAGATACATACATATCAAACGAATTGTTATGTGGATGAACTCCTCATTGGCATATGGTCTTAGTACCGTAATTTCGTTTGATAGGGATTTAGTACAAAATTCGGAGGTTTCGGGTCGTTATGTTATTAGTTATCTGGGGATAGCCTTTCTGATCTTTTGTCGTAAGGTTTTACGGACCTAGATCAAACAGGGTATCTTTCTAAAAGAGATTTAATGCCAAAACCTAAAGTTATCGAATTGATGAAAATCATGATTGATATTAGCCCTTAACCTGGTAGAGTGCATACGTTACTTTGCAGCATTGATTTGCTGACCTGTATACCTCTGTGCCTCAATACCTTGTAAATTACAGATAACAAAAGCATAATCACACGTTACAATGAGTCTTTGTGCAATTATTCCTTGATACGGGAGTATGTCGTGTGCGTGGGAATCACAAACAATTTTGTTTATACTATAGATAATTGTATCAAACACTGCATAAAAGTCTGCATGAAAGCTTATGTGGATAACAATATCAGCAATTGCTGGATCACACATTGTCTTTAATGATAATAAACACTAAAGATCAACGGTGTGATCAGATTTTTCAAAAACTGATATGATCCTCTTACCGGAAATCACAAAATTTTTACTGCATTATGTTTACATTTCTGCATTTTACATTTGTTTAAAATTTACAAAAACTCAAAAAGATTTTAGGTGTGTTTTGGCATAACTTTCAGAAAAACCAAAAAGATTTTACATTTCTGTGTTATTTTTGATAACTGATGGTGATTGATGGTCGTTTTCTGAAACTTGATGAACCATTTGAGTTTTGTAACTTTTAAATGTGAAATGATGAATGTTTGAAGCATAAAAGGTGTGAAAAAGATTGAACGGGATTCGATTTTGAGATTTGGTAAAATGTTCAAAAATTTCAATCTTTATTCGCCCCTTCGATGGGTTGAATGTGGAATTTTTTTCTTACATTCGAGCCTTTTAATTTGGTGGAATGTGAGTGTTCCAGTGTATTTTATCCATTAGAAACCTATTTCTACTTTCGAGCCTTTCAGTAGGGTCGAATGTAGAAATAGTTTCACTTTCGCTCTTATAAAACAGTCGAATGTGGGAGTCTATATATACCTTCTGCACATTCGAACCTCCCATTCAAAAAAAATTCCAAAAATCTGAGATAACCAACCCTTGTTGCTCGTGATTTCTAGCCCTTATCATTTTGATCCTTGTTAGTTTCTGATCATTTTCATATAACAATCACAGGTAATGAACAAGAAACGAAGCCAGAATCATTGATTTTGTGACCAAACCCTAGAATTGTGATACCCCGCAATTTCAGGTTCTCACTTTAACTAAATTCTAGTTACATTCCTTGCATTCTACTTAACTAGGGTTATCTAGATAGGACACACGTTGCACAGTTATAGGTTAATAACTGCATGAAGTGGTAATTCGGGGAATTATCATACTATATACATGATTAGTGAACCTCGGACGTTGGTGAACAATGAAGTTAAATAATTGTGAATTAATTGATTGAGATTGTTTTCGATTACGTGCTTTTATAATACTCTGTGAAACTATGTGCAAACTATAGGTGATTACGTGAACTTAAACCGAATACGTTAATAAAAACCATAATGGATGGACCATTAGGATGGTTGGGGTCTTAACACATGGAGTTACACTTGTTATGATCCAAAATAGCGAAAACTTCGAAGCAAACGGGCAGTACAACGAAGCAGGACGCCCGAAGCAAGCCAGGGAGCTGTGAGCGGCCGCTCACAGGTGTCTGTCGAGCCCAAACCGCCTTAAACCTCTATTTAAGCAATCTTAAGCCTCATACAACCCCTAAACTCAACCCTAATCGCCCCCTTACACCTAGTTACGAAAATATCAGTCTCTAACACCTGCTAAGGCTCAACAACATCGATCGGGAAGCTTGGAGAGCATTCGGTTGATTGTAAAACTAATGATAACCAATATATTCACCAACGGGTCCGTAGAGTTTACTTATGCATGTAGAATCACTAGGTGTCACTTACACGATTTTGAACATTTAAACGTCTTGGACAAACGGGTTATATGGTGTAATGATATTACACATATACTCACTAAGTGACACATGTACTAGGGAGTCGGTAGCACACCCTAATTTGGAGTTTGGATTTATTTGCTTGCATACTAAGGTGAGTTTCACTACTTTTTCTCAAAAAGCGTGCGTCTCAGGGTGAGACAACTTTGATAAACGTTTTCTAGTCCGGTTTGGGACTACAGGAACATTGACTCTTTTGGAGAGTCCTTTACGATTGCGCTTGATCAGTTTAAAACTTATTGGTCCTTTGTGAACTAAACACTCTATCACTTGAAAAGTCCTTTCACATTATTGGGTTAATCGCTGGGAGCGAATGAGGTATTAGTTGATAGCGCTATTAGGTTGTGCAGCAACCTCATGTTTGCGATGCTGGGAGCATGGGCATGAACTTCTGACCACAATTGAGATTTAGTGTTGATAGACACTAGTGTTATCGAGGCAAATTATTATACTACTGGAGGTGTCCCAATAATACTGTTTAGTTTCAAGGAGTGGGTTAGCTACCCCTGACACGCTTAAACTGATATCACTTGAGCATTTTGGTCTGTAGGACCTACGCTTTTACTTGGTTACGTGGTTTTGGAAACCAGCGCATTTACTTACTCATTTTCTTTACTTAGTGAACTCACCAACATTGTTTGTTGACCCACGATATACATGCTTTTGCAGGTAGTTAGCTTCCGGTGCCACGATTAGAAAGCACTACACACTTCACTGCATTTGAGTCTGGGGCATACACCTAAATTATATATCATGCTTTTACGTTTTCTTTTATGTGGTTTTAACTTGGTTTTTGAAAACGAACTAAATGGTTTGGGCATTTAGAGTTCGTTCATATGACTTATGGCTATGGGATCCTGGTATGTCATGCACCTCGCGGTATAAACTCCGCAGTGGAAATTTGAGGGTGTGACAAGAATGGACTGTTTGATCATTTTGAAGCTGTTTAGGATCAATTGATGATTAGGATTTAGTTGTTGATTGTTTTAGGGGGAGAGTATAACAAAATCAAGGTTTAAAACATGACATATTGCATAATTGATTGTTTAAAATAAATAAACCCTAGATTTTGGTAAAAACAATCAAAAACTAAATAATTGAATAAATTGAATGTTGAAAAGGCTTGGTCGGTCATGTTAGATGCTAAACAAATGAAAATTGCATGTTAAGTTGGACTGATTTGAATTCTGTAATTTTGGTCATATGAACAGTCAGGTTCGACCACTCAAGAAAGGTCGAATGTGGCTTTTCTGGTCGAAGGTGACTTGTTCATAGGGTTGAAAGTGGATTTAAGGTCGAATGTACACTTTTTAAACATATACTTTTAAACAGATTTTTCACATTCGCACCTTATCTTTCACATTCGAACCTTGTAAATTCTTCATTCAAACCACCGATGGGTCGAATGTGGACTTTTCAAAACCAAATTTCAATTTTGCAAATTTTGTCCGTTTCTAATGAATTTTCGTGTTTCGTTTTTGCAGAATTTCAAATGGCAGAACCATAAAACACAGATATACCAACTGGATCTTCTGGAAAAGCTGCTGGAAAGAAACCAGAAGAAGATTTGTCGTTTGAAGAAGCCCACAACTGTTGTGCATTTCTTGGCGAGGTCAAGAAACACACAGAATTCACTGGCACCGTAGAGTTTCTAAAGCGAAGCAGAGTCGTTGATGCAATAGCTACACCTGCCATTATCTATAAAGATCATCAAGTGGACTTCTGGAAGAATATGAAGATGGACTACTGGGATAATCAGACAGCTATTGTAAGCAACATTCAGGGAGAACTTGCAATAGTTACTGAGAGTGATATTCGGAAAGCTTTGAGAATGAAGGATGAGCCGACAGATCCGAGAAGTTTGTCCTGGATTGAATAGAGGAAATGTTTTCTTCGCATGAAGTATAACGGACCTATCACAGATGGAGCTTTACATAAAGGAAAATTGTGCCTACAGTTCAAGTATCTAGCTCATGTGATGTTACATGTTTTTGGATCAGTTAGTCGTGGTTATGACGTGATGAGGAAGAGCATTAGTTCGTTAATGGTTGCTCTAGTGCTGAACAAGCCGTTTAATGTATCAGGGATGATCTTGGATCACATGCTTGAACCACTGAAAGGTTTGAAGCACAAGAAGTTCTTATTATATCCCAGGTTCCTATAGATGATATTTGATCAGAAGTATAAGAAGTTGAGAAATAATCCTACACAGATTCTAGTCCAAGATCATATGAGTCTGAAAACCTTGATAAGAATGAAAGATTACAAAGGGGTTCCTAAGAATAAAAGACCACCTAACAAGAATCTGTTCGGGCATTTGATTAATCCAGATTATAAGGATCCGGGTGTGGATAAGGCTAGAAATGCTAACAGTGAATCAGATAATGATGATCCTTTGTTTCACGTTACTCCTAAAGCAAAGAGGAAGAGACAGGTGGTGAATGTTGGTGAAAAGAGTGGCAAAGGGAAAGGTAAAGAAAATGAGGATGAGGCTAAACAACCAGAGAAAACATCAAGAAGAAAGAAGAGCGTAGCAAGAAAAGGTACTATGCTTGTTGATGAAGAGTCTGCCGATTCTGAGGAGACTCAAACTGATGAGAGATGGGATTCGAGTGAAGAGACTGTATGACAAACCAAGCCCATGGCCACTATGGCTGGTGAGTCTGAAAGTCTCAACAAAACCTTAGAGGAGCAGAGACTGAAGAGTCCGATTGTAATGGATGATATTGATCTGGGTCTTGGTATTGGTGAACAAGATTTCAGTGGATCTCCGATGGTGGGTGAGAAACAGAAGAAGCCCAAATACAAAACCATGTCTAGGAAAGATGATAAAGAGAATCTAAAGAAAAGGGGAGCGAAAGAAGTTGAGATCTTACTTGCAGGAAAGAAAGTTCCTGAAGTTTCAAGTTCAAAATTTGCTACACCCGTGACATCCCTGGTTGCTAAAAAGATGAAGAAGTCAGCAGCTAAAAAGATTGTTGATACTCCTACTGATTTTGATGCTGCTATGGAAAGAGTCTTAAATAAGTTTAAGAAAAAGACTCTTGTTGCTGAGGCTTCAACACCACAGGTTACTGTATCAAGTGATGTAATGAATGCACTTAACCAGAAGCTTGCTGATATGATGAATTTGATTAACCAGCAACAGCAAGAGATCGAACAATTGATAAAGAATGATAAAAAGATGTTGGATATTGTTGAATCTTCACAGGAGAGTCAAGAAGAATTAGAAGCGAATATCAAACTACTCTAGGATGAAAATCCGAAGTTGTTAACTCATGAACAGAGAAACACTAGAAGATACATTTCTTTGAGACTCGAGAACAAACAAGTGAAGAAAGATAATAAGAAGTTAAGGAAGCTTATTGACGATCTTTATGAAAAAGCTCCTCAGTTGAAAGAAGGAGAGGAAGATAAAGAACATGAAGAAGAACTTATTGATTTTGAACCATCTGAATCGGAAGAAGAAGATGATGATGATGATGAGGAATTAGAACAGGATGCCGGTGATGCTCCTGAGAAGAAGGATGATAATGATAAAGATGGTTCTGTAGATGATTCTGGAGATAACAGCTCTGCAGATGATGATGATGATGATGATGATGATACAGATAAGTATAAGTGTGAAAAGAGAGATTCTAGTAAAGATGCAGGAGAATCAAGCTCGAAAGCTCCTGGTGGTAACACTGGTGATGATAATATTTTCTGGAATGAAAAGATTAGATCTTTATCAGATGAAGACAATAAGTTATATCGTCAGATGTTGACTAAGAAAGTCTGGATGATTGAGTTAACAGGAAAGTTTATAGAAATATTTGAGTCGGACGATATGAGATTTGAGCTTGAGTATAATGATCCTGATCTTGAAGATGGTGAAGTTTCTGCAGCAATATCAAAAGAGATACTTGAAGGTTTAGTGAGACAAGTCGGTAAATCTCTTGAAGAGCTGATGAGTGAAAATCAGATTCCTAATATTCCTAAGAAAGAAGCAGAAAATCATTCTGATGATAAAGATGCCCCCAGTTTTTTGAAGATGTTGAGATTTAGGATATTACCAGTGAGGAATATCCAGAGTACTTTATAGACAAACAGGATTATGCTTTTCCTGAATTTTCTGAAGAAGTGTTGAATCAATCTGAGAAACTTGCACGAGAAAAGAGTAAGACATTCTTTGATGAAGTCCTCAAAAATTCAGAAAGTCGGAAACTGAATGTTGAACAGTCTGATGATCTGAAAAGTTTGTTGAGAACATTGAAAGAAAAAGAAGCCAACCGACCAAAGACTGAGATTCAGGGAGGTTTCTACAAATTTCACAACGAATTATTCAAAGGAGGAGCTCTCAGTTGGAAATACATGAGACAGCTAAGGTGTGTTGCTGTGAAATGGGAGAAGGGAATTTTGTATTTCAATAGATTCCATGACATCAAAACACTACCTTATTGGGCTGTATGCGATGTTTGCCGACATACTTTGTCAGGTTCAACTGTAAACAACGACGTAGTTGGATATTTCGCAGATCGCATGGCTACAGAGAGCAGAACCAAATGGGATGTGTTCACTCCGCAGTATCCTAAAAGGATTGTTCATAAAAGATTAAAGATCAGATTACTGGGATGAACAAGGTAACTTTGAAGTATAAACCACCGACCGTATTAAAACATATTCCTTTGATGCCGATTCCACAACACTTTTTGAAAGATTTTCATGTGGTGGAACTATGATTGGAAGACCGCAGAAGTTGTTATCTTGTTGAAGGATGGAAGAGATAAGTTCAAGAAGATTCATATTTTTAATCCAATGTGGTTGATCAATTACTCACATGAAGATATTATTATGCTGTATTACAACCCAATTTACTGTGAAGAGAAGGATAACGAACAAGATCTGAAGTACCAACGGGTGGTATGCTTGTGTTTCGCTTGGGATGTCAATGCGGGATGTGACTACGACAAGAAACTGGGAAAGTTTGTGAAGATTCCAATTGAAAAGAAGAAATCTA
Source organism: Ambrosia x helenae (assembly GCA_030844895.1). Classification (NCBI taxonomy): domain Eukaryota; kingdom Viridiplantae; phylum Streptophyta; class Magnoliopsida; order Asterales; family Asteraceae; genus Ambrosia; species Ambrosia x helenae. The sequence continues at coordinate 103,431,491 of CM061231.1, read as the reverse complement.
AACCTACTTTCGAACCAGTTATGACGAAAGAGCAGAAGACGAACTTGCGTATCAAATTGATGAACAAGACGCTTGATTACCAACGACAACAATCCAAGCAATAATCGAGGGGGAGTTTGTTGATGCACGTTTTGCGACTAGTGCTATTGGATTGTACATTCTATTATGTTTTAGTGATATCGTGAGGTCGAAGATGGGACATTGAAGGTCGAAGGTGGATTGCTGAAGGTCGAAGGTGGAGAATACATGACTAACGTGGATGATGAAGAACATTGTGTTTGTTCGACAAGTTGAAGGGTCGAACCTTCACATTCGACCCTTACGGGGAGCGAATGTGTAGGTCTATATAAGCTTAGAATTTCATTTTTAATGTTAACCTTTTGTCATTTGTCTTTCCCGATCGACCTGTTATTCTCTTTAGTGTTCTAATAGAGTCTGAAACTAAGATATTTCATTGTAAACATCATTGTAAAGCTTTTATCAACTTGTTTATTAATGAAATGGAAGCTAAAAGGTGATTTGCGTGTTTTGTTTACATTACTATCATTTTGTAACTGATTTAGGGATTCCGCACCTAAATTGGTACACTTGTATGATCAACTAACTTGTTTTTGTCAAAACGATCCTCCACAACCCTAGAATTACAATATGCTTAATACCACGATTACAGGCCAACTAACCATGGGGCTTAGGATTATAAGGGGCCGATTAACATAATAGAACAAGGAATTTAAACATACCAAATGCAAAGCTTCTCTAATTCGCAGTCAAACAAGAAGTCAAAAGATGATGAATTCGACGATTTAGAGAGTTGTATGGTGGAATTAGATAGTGGTTCTCTTATTTTTGGTGGGTTTAGGACAGGAACATGGTTTCAATTTATACTTACACTTCCAAATTGAACGATTTTGGAAAGTTGACTTGGGTTTGATTATAAGATGCATAATTACAATAATTTTGGAAGGTTTTGATTGTGATTAGGCGTGTATAATACGCATTCAATCACTCCATCCTTAGTTAGTTTCCATGATTCGATCAATTACACATTTCCAAGATTTCCAAGTTTGATTCATGAGGTTTGACTTTAGTGATTGACTTCAGATTTTGACTAAAGGAAGATGGGTCAGTTTAAATTGAATTTATTTCTGGATATAATGCAAGTTTCAAGGTGGCGTAGTGGTTGTGTGGTTTGTGTTGAAAACTTGAACCGCTTTGGACTCGGGTTCGACCCTTGTCCAAAGCAAAAAAAAAAAAAAAAAAATTTAAACAAACTACACTTTAGATGTTTTGTATTATATAAAAATGTTGTTCTAAAATAGAAATATGTTATAAAACTCGAGTATTTAAATGTTTCAACCAACGAAGATTTATAACCACCTATTCGTTCTAAAAAAAATTGTATGTATGGTTATATTTGAAAAAAATTGTATTTAAAAGATGACGTAAAAACGGGCGTTGGAATGAAAATTTGGGGAAAACACGTAATGTTACAATGTGACACCTAGCAAACTCATGTTAATACTTTTACAAACACATTAGTCTACTTTAGCAACACATTTATTTAACGTATTTAATTGGGATAGTTAAGTCGGTTTGATGATTCGGGGAATCATCGGGAATCGATTTACATTCACGTATTGTCCATGGGTTGATGATTCGGGGAATCATTGGAAAAATACATACACACACGAGTTTTGTGTCCCGTTGATGGTGAAATTACATAGATGGATTGACTTATCCAGTATTAGATGTTCTATGAAATGATTAACAACTTGTGAAAGACTATGGTGGTGATAACGAGGAGTAAAGGCGATGGTGATGGTTGTGTGTGTAAGAGGAGGCATTTATGGTGGTGGTTATACGTTGGGTGAAGGAATATATATATATATATATATATATATATAATAACTAATCAGCTAAATAATAAAGAGGCCAAACTTGAGTTTGATATATTATCATGCATGCAGAGCCTGAGCTATATATCTCAAAACGAGCTCAAGCTCTTTAAAGTTAAATAAGTTAAGTTTGAGCTATCTCAAGTTAATGAGTTGAAATCAAGCTTATTCAAACTTGGGCTAGATTCGACTCATTTACATCCATAAAAATCAACACTTGTTAGAGTATGTGTTACGGTGGTGTAGGGAGGAGTGTCGGGAAAGGCACATTGGCCAGTTAGGGGTGGAGCACAACTTTGTAGCAGCGTAAAGGGAGTTGTGCGACCCATGCGCATGTGGAGTTCTTTGCAATGCATATGAACGAATGGGACAAAATAGTGCAGTTTGTATGTTAACTTTGTAGTTTTTAATGTAAATTGGAAAATTCAAGTTTTAAAGTTGTAAGCTTAAGCAGGGGCGAAGCTTGGGGGAGCAGACTCAATTTTTTTTTTTTCGAACGGTAGTGGCAAATAGCCGGGGGCCGGACTCAACTGGACTAAATTTACTTACGTAAATCACAAATTTCCACTACTAGGCCAAAAAAAACGAAGGGGGCCAGGGCCACCACTGGCCCTCACAATGCTTCGTCCCTATGATTAAGGTTTCTTTATAGATAGATGCATAGTTATTATTATCTTATTTTATTTGTTGTTGGTTTGTTGCCGTTCTGCTGGTTTTGTTGTTGATTTGTTCTGTTGTTTTGCTGCTGCTTTTTTCTATTCCATCGTTGTTTATATCTGCATGTTGAGTGCTAACCTCAACTTATAGATAATACAAGTCTTTAATTCAATCTATTTTAGTGCCTAATGACATATTCCACACTTCTTATACTGTTTACCAAAAGTTGGAAAGTTGTCATGCCATGGAGGAGAGCGTTTTGATAACATTGTAATTTCTTCTATATTTGTGATGTCCACAAGCCGCTCAATCGTATGCTTTATTTATGTTTAGTTGTTTACTATAGCTATAGTGAATTAAACTAAATAAATTTGGTGAGATATTTGCACCCTTTGCTATTGATGTATGTTATCACTTGTCTGCTATATATTGGAAGTACATAAAAATGTTGCAGCTGATGTTTTTTTTCATTGTTCCATAAAAAAAGGATGAGGGTTCCATCAACAACAAATACTTCAATTGAATCTACTAATGCAGAATGTTGATCGGTAATGAGAAAGAACACGTTAGCGGGAATGCGATAAGTTGCAATATAAATCATTAGACAGTCTATTTTAGTAAATTTGTTTTTAAAACTGCTTTTAATTTTGATTTTGGTTTAGTGTTGCATGTGGTGTTTGACTAATATGTTTACAATTTTATCTTAATTTAACCTTACTTGCAGAATGACTTGAAGTTAATTTCCTCATACTTAATCAAGGAAAGCGAAAAAAAAAAAGAAAAAAAAAGCTTCTGTTATGTTTTATATAAGGTAATATCATGTGTGTGTATACTAACTTTTGTTATGTTTGATCTTTGCGCCTGGATAAATGGTGGCACTCGCTGCTCCTGATCACACAGCTTGTTGTGCGTGTGTTTAAGGAATCTAGGCTGCATCTTGCACATTTGATTACATAGACAGAATTACATCTTCTAAGAATGAATGTTGAATCGTGGTTGAATTCTATTATGCTTATATAGTAAGAACAAATCTAGAGGTCAATTTGACTAAAGGGGGATTTAGTCGTTTTCATCTCTCAATAATATGTTTTTTTTTTTCTATCATATACTTTAGAGTTCAAATTTTAATTACATGTTTTGACCATTTGTTTTTGATAATGCATAATCTAGCAAACTTAAATATAGATGTTCCAAAAGAAAAGAAAATAAAACAAGTAAGATCATTAAAAAATCACATGATTTAATTTTTTTAATGTTTTTTTTTTCTATGGTTCAGAATATTTAAAAATTGGTGATTTTTTTTTGTTCTTTAAGCAGGGGAGAATACTCTTGGATTGGAAAACGAGGTGGAAGCAAAGAATAATACATGTGCAAAGCCAGTTGGTCCACACACAAATTTAGGTCAACTATCTATATCTCTTGAGTTTGGTTCACAATTTTGTGTATCATTTGTTCTGTTGATTGCCTTTCTCCAACTCTGCATCAGCAAAGTAGATACTAAATGAAGATAAATTGAGACTAATGTTACGAATTTGGTGTCATAATGTCTGGGTATATGCCATTAAGGGTGAGGAATAATTTAATTAGTATATCTAGTGTGGCATTGGTATTATGATCGCCAACATCAACATCAAGCTGGTCATGTTTGTTTTATGTAATTTATTTATGTTTTCGTTTAAAAAGAAAAAAACGGACAACAGCTTGGTTGATTCGGTATATGTATGAAAAGAAACTCTTTAGTAGCTCACACTTAGAACTTTGTAATTATCACTGATGAATTTGAATTTTATTATAGTTTTGTGTTTTATAGTTTGTAGAAGTTGCTTCAAAACACCTTTTGCATCCATTTAAAAAGTGTCCCAACAAGCCTTCTTTCTATGTATGTAAAATAACGCCCATTCCTTTTCGAATCCATCTTGTTCAACCTAACTTTGTTGTTCATTGGTCCAGCTGAAAAATGCAATAATTGGCGCGTTGATTTAAAATGGCCTATACGTATGCATCAAAGGCTTCCTTGTCTTTCATTCGAAAGAAGTCTGCAGAGGCTCTGTTTTCTCCTACAAGGTCATTATTATATCCTTTATCTTCACGAAGCAGGGCCCTGGTTTACCTCCCTGCCGCTTTCCACTCTCCGCCTCCATCTCCACCAACGACCACCTACCAACGACCACATACCTCACCTCCATCTCCACCAACGACCACCTACCTCACCCTTCCTTTCCACCACCGAACGACCACCTACCTGACCGACCACCACCATCCGCCTCCATCGCTCAGACCGTCACCGCTTTGCTCCTTCACCTCAACTAAACTCCGACACAACCCAACCCCAAAACCCAATCGGTAATCCTTCAACTGACCCGACCCTTACCCTCCATGCAACGGTCCTTTTTCAAAACTATTAAACCCATTCTACCGATTGTTCCTTCGACCCTTTTTTTTAACTTTGTTTCAGTGGTTTGTCTGTTTTGTTCCTTCGACCCTTTTTAAGTTTCTATTTCTCCTCCTTTATTTCCTTTGACATTTTATTAGTATTTTTTTATTTTTTATTTATTTATTTATTATTATTATTTTTTAATTCCTTCATATCTATATTTGGTTTCCTTATAATTATAATTATAATTATAATAATAATAATAATAATAATAAAAAAGAGCTTCCCTCTCGTACGCCTCTTCATTCACGTCGTCAGACGTGGCCTAATGACGTAAAAAAGGGCAGTTGCCGTTGACGGGTAGGAGGTGAGCAATTTTTTGTTGCTCCCCTCCAAACTCCTTTGTTCTTGCGGGGGCGTGGTTTTGGCCCGTGTTATTTTTCCCAACTCGTCTCGAGTAGGGGTTTCTTATTTTTCCTGCATGTTATTGGGTTTGGTGTTTGCGTGCATATGGCTCCTAATAAAAGGGATCGGAAGGTTAAACAAGGAGATTTTGGCCCTGGCTCGAGTAGTGGTTTGAGAATATGCCCGTTTAAGCATTTCCATGAGTGTAAAGATGGTAAGCCGGGGTCTACAGGGTTTCTACGCCTTCTTGAGCACATGCAGAGTTTGCATTTCAAGACTGAAAAAAGGAGGGCGTCTTTGCAAGATGCAATCTCCCAAAACTTGGACCTTTTTATGGATGTTGGGGGCGCCCTTAGGGATGGGGCTAAATGACTATGTGGGAGGTGCATGGTAATGCATGCTCTCAGCAAAAGGTGCATTCATAGTGCGGATGATGTCCTCTCCTTCTCTGTGGTTACGGGAGGTGTGGAAGATTTCATTATTGGGATCCAGAAACCTCATCACGTGACTATGGACATGGAACCTGGCCCTTCAGGAGGTGTTGTTGGGGATATATCCCTCTTAGAAAAGGTTTTCTCTCTGCCCATTCAAACTGTCAAGAGCATCCCCCCAAGTTGTCGATTGGCGTTTGTCCAGGCCCTGACAGATGCCTTACGCAAAGTGGTAGCTTCACCAGGATCCGTAGAAAGTTGGGTCAAACTGCTCTTATTGCCGCGGTGTACCCTACGGGTGGTCAAACCGTCCACTAGGCAGGAGCGAAGGTCTGGGAATAGGAAATCATTGCAGTGTAGTAGCATCCTGCAATCACTTTCTTTGTGGAAAGACGGCTCTGGGTTTGCAGATTTGGTTCCTCCTCTCTTCGATTGCGTGGGAGGTGTTTCTTTTATCAAGCAAGATGCAGGGGGGAGTGAGGCTAATGAAAAGAGCCCTAATGTCAAACAGTGCCTCCGAAAAGTAAGGGATGGTCATTTCACAGCTGCTGTCAAGGTGCTATGTTCTAGTGGGGTTGCTCCTTTTGGGGATTCCACCATGAAAGCCCTAATTGATAAACATCCGGTGTTGCCTCCTCCGTCCTTGCCCCCTAACTCCGACATCATGTCCGCGCTTGTTGTTGAGGAGGACTGTGTGCTTCGATGCCTCCGATCTTTTCCTAAAGGGACTTCCTGCGGGAGAGACGGTTTGAGGGCCCAGCATCTATTGGATGCCCTTAGCGGAGAGGGGTATGTGGCTTCCACGGGTTTGCTCTCAGCTATTACTAAAGTCGTCAACTTATTGCTAGGGGGGTTGTGTCCCAGGGTACTTGCTGAATTTATTGCTTCGGCCCCCCTTACCCCCCTCCTGAAACCTGATAACGGGATCCGACCTATTGCAATAGGGGCCATTTGGCGTAGACTGGTATCTAAAGTGGCTATGAGGAAGGTTGGCAAGGAAATGGCTAAGTACCTGGGGGACTTCCAATTTGGGGTGGGGACTCCTAATGGGGCAGAGGCGGTGCTCCACAGTGCGAACAGGTTCCTTAACTCCTTCCATGAAGACGGTTCTTTGGCTATGCTCACTGTGGATTTTTCAAACGCGTTCAACATGATCGACCGCACTGCCCTACTTCGCGAAGTTCTTCAGCATTGCCCGTCTATCTATTTGTGGGTCCAGTTCTTATATGCCCAGCCAGCTAGGTTGTATGTTGGTAATGAGTGTATAGGGGCCACTACGGGGGTTCAGCAGGGGGACCCTTTAGGTCCCCTCCTTTTCGCCTTGGCATTGCATCCTATGGTTCTCCGGGTGCAAGAAAAATGTAACCTCCCATTTCATGCGTGGTACCTTGATGATGGGACGATTATTGGTGACGCCTCTGATGTTGCGAATGCCTTAGACATCATCCAGAAGGTGGGCCCATCCCTGGGGCTTCAACTGAATATTAAGAAAACTGAGGTTTTTTGGCCGTCTTGTAATGGGGTGAAACTTAGGGATGGGCTTTTCCCCAGTGAGATTGGCAGGCCAGAAAAGGGGGTGAAGCTCCTTGGAGGGGCTGTTAGTCGGGACTCTTACTTTATACGGGAATTGGCAGGGCGGAGAGCCTCGCGCGCGGTTGATCTTATGAAACTTTTGCCCTGCCTTAGGGATCCCCAGAGTGAACTCCTCTTGCTCAGATCTTGTATGGGGGTCGCTAAGTTGCTTTTCGGTTTGCGGACCTGCCAACCCGCCATGATGGATGAAGCGGTATCATGTTTTGACAAGGGTCTGCGGGGAGCCATCGAAGACATAGTGGTATGTGGGGGTCCATTCTTTGGCGACCTACAGTGGCGACTGGCATCCTTGCCGATGCGTTTGGATGGATTAGGGCTCCTCTCAGCAAAGGATGTTGGGGTGTATGCTTTTGTGGCATCGCGAGCTCAGTCTTGGAATCTCCAAGACCACATCTTAAGGAATAGCGGGGTTGCCAACGTGGACTTGGACTACGTACAGGCCCTCGAGAGGATAAATGACTATCTCCCAGGTTTTGATCTTGGCGGTTTTTCCAACAAGGACACCGCCCCCCCCCCCCCCCCAAAGCCTCAGAAAACTTTGGCGAATGCCCTTTTTGGCAAAATCGCACAGAGCCTGGGTGAAGCTTTTGACCTGTCCCCCCGCCAAAAGGCAGTTATTGAATGCTTGCAAAGCCCCCATGCCCAAGATTTCCTGAATGTTATCCCAATCGAAGGTTTGGGCCAAACCATGTCTAGGGTTGAATACAGGGCAATTCTTAAATACCGCTTGGTGATCCCCATGTATCATGAAGATGAAGTATGTCCGATTTGCCGTAAGGCATGCTTGGACAAATACGGGGAACACGCGGTCCACTGTAAGGAGCTGCCTGGTTTCAAATATAGGCATGACTGGGTCCGGGACGTTCTTTGGGACATCTTAAGAAGGGCTGGGATCTCGGCTAAGAAGGAGGCTCCAGTGAATTTCCTCTCGGACCCCGCAGAAGGGAGATCCACCCTACGTCCAGCAGACCTGCTTGTCTTTGGGTGGGCCGGGGGGAAACACGCTTGTGTCGACCTAACAGGTGTATCTCCCCTGGTTGGTTTGAGGGATAATGGTTTTGTAGTAGGGCAAGCGGTGCGGAAAGCAGAGGCGAAGAAAGTTGAGAAGCATGCTAAAGCTTGTGAAGAGAACCAACACGTTTTCGTACCCCTAGCTTTTGATACCTTCGGCTCCTTGGCACCGGAAGCCATCCGTTTCCTGTCCAGAGTCCAACATGTCATTCATAGCAGTATCTCGACTCCGAAAGGGCAGGGGTTCGTTTTTAGTAGGCTAGGGTTTGCTGTCCAGAAAGGGGTGGCGGCGCAGCTTGTTGCCCGTCTGCCCGCTATCTTAATGTAATTTTTCGCTATTAAATAAAATTGAAATAAAAAAAAAATACAAGTAAAAAAAAACATTGCAAATTGGCGCCGCCGCAGCATCGCGCGGGTTTCCTACTAGTATATATATATATATATATATATATATATATATATATATATATATATATATATATATATATATATATATATATATATATATATATATATATATATATAGGGAATGGTTATAGAGAAAACCCTCCTTATTTGGTAAACTCTGGAAACTCTGACTTCCCAATATTTTTTTTTTTTGAAAAAAATAGGACAAGTAATATAAATGATTTTAAGCATTTTGGGCCAAAAAAATTAAAAAAGCGCCGAGTACTTTTTTAAAAAAAAAATAAAATAAAATTTTGACTAACACATGTTAAGCGCTAATAACAGGTGTTAACAATGTGTTAACTATATGTAAACAGTAGACGTTTTTTATTTTTTTTAAAAAAACCGTTCGGCGCTTTTTCGATTTTTTTGGCCCGAAATGCTTAAAAAAATGTATATTACATACCCTATTTTTTTCAAAAAAAAAAAAATGTTGGGAAGTCAGAGTTTCCAGAGTTTACCAAATAAGGAGGGTTTCCTCCATATACTTTACCTATATATATATATATATATATATATATATATATATAAAGTTTACTAATCAGATAAATAATAAAGAAGCCAAACTTGAGTTTGATATATTATCATGCATGCGGAGCTTGAGCTATATAAGTATATCTCAAAACGAGCTCAAGCTCTTTAAAGTTAAATGAGTTAAGTTTGAGCTATCGCAAGCTAATGAGTCGAAATCAAACTTATTCAAACTTGGGCTAGATTCGACTCATTTACATCCATAAAAATCAATACATGTTATAGTATGTGTTGCGGTGGTGTAGGGAGGAGTGTCGGGAAAGGCACATCGGCCAGTTAGGGGCGGAACATCACTTTGCAGCAGGGCTAAAAGAGTTGTGCGACCCATGCGCATGTGGAGTTCTTTGCAATGCATGTGAGCGAGGTGGTTTGTTTTTTATTTTTATTTTTGAGTATTAATTAATATGCAAACTAATCAGTTATCTCAACCCTTACTATTTCTTTTTCATTTTTTTTATTACTCATCCAACTACATTTCACAGTTTCACAACACACTTTAGTGATATGTGAAACCACTCCTACGTATGTGACGTCTAGGTGACATCACATTGTTTCAACTTTCACCTCACATTACCTTAAAGAGAGCTATGGATGGGTCTGCAGAGTGTGAAACCCTAATTCCACTACTACAAGGGGCAAAAGTTCGAAGAAGTGAATTTTATGATCTCCTTTAAGGATTTATAAGGATTTTGTGAAAACAGAATACTGGTTATGAAGCGAGTATATATGTTACAATATGCTCAAATTATTTCATAAAAGTAGTTGATGAATTTCATTTATCACGTTCCAATCTTTCAAGTAATACGTTTAAATAATGGTTTATTGCCTATTTTACTTATAATATAAGGTAATACCATGTAACCTAATGCGATGTAGTTTTCGTATCACCCAATTGATATAGATTGCTTTATGATCACTATATAATCAATGAATATGATGGGTAAGAAATCAATAATTGTTAAGGCAAAAAATTCCACAATAAATCAATAATTGTTGTGAGTTGTGACCTCTTTTTTTTTCATCAACATGCAAAACATCTCTTTTATAACTAGGGAATCATTATAACATTTTAGTTAATGACTACGAGTAATAGCTATTTGTAGTTACTAAGTTACATCTGTAGTATAATTCTTGGCATAAACCTAATTTGTAGTAAGTTAGTTACCGCTGATATCCCAACTTGTAGCTAATGTAAATTTGTTGATGTTAGTCGGTTACTACTAATGACCAAGATGTTGCTGATCAGTTGTAACTTACTACTATGACTATTTTGCCATTGATTACCAGTTATGACTAATGAATAGTTTCCTTGAAGTTTTCTACCAGTCAAGCAATTCTGATGCAACATACAAAGGATTGATAGAAAATGATCATATGTATAGTTTAAAACAAGCATGCACTCAAAGTCTTCAAACTAGTATCAAGATATATCATAATTTCTCTTTGTTATAATTAAATTCAACTAGACTAAGATGATGTGGATATCACTAAAATAACCATTATCCAGTACCATAAACATATAACAATTTTTTTATAATTTTCTATTTGCATAAAGATTTAGGAAGTTGGATAATAGATGGCTTCCATTTTGTGGTACACCTTAGTTTATAAGAAAGTAGCACGTAGAAACCTTCCAGGAATCTACAAAATTTTGGGTCATTTCTGTTTGGAATCTTTCCCTTTTGAATTTTAAAAGCTATCCATATTTATTTTGAATTTTCAAATTAGAAACAACCCTTTCTTTTTATTTAAATTTTAGATCAAAAAACATTTTTTTTTCATGAATAAAATTGGAACACGTATGGACAATTTATAATACGATGTAGAGCTCTACAGTGAAAAACTACTAGTAGTAGCTTTTAAGAAAAAGCTCTACTAGCTACAAGCTTTTAGTTAGTAAATGACATAAATACCCATTCTATTTTAAAAATAAAATAAAAACATTTCTTTACAATTTTTTAATTATGACCATTTTGGTCATTTTATACATTTTATTAAAAGCTTCAGCTACTCTGCCAAACACCAAAATATATTTAAAAAGCTTCCAACTAACAGCTTCTAACTACCAGCTTGCAGCTACCAGCTTGCAGCTTCCAGCTACCAGCCTCCAGCTAGTTTTGCCAAACATACCCATAACTTGTATATTTGAAAAAGGTAATTATTGTTGATTAATCACTAATTTGCAAGTAATGCAATATTTTATGGGAGAGGCTAACTTAAAAAGGAGCTTGGCGTAAAACGCATAAAAAGAATTATTAGTCATAGATTAAACTAGATAATAAGGGGTACGATGGTAAAATCATTGTGTCCTTCATGTTTCACCTCAATCTTAAAACGACCGCAACTTTTTCATACGACATTATTTTTTGTTAAAAATTATACCATAAAAACAAGTTTTTTATCATCTTTCATTTGCATACCTTATTGTTATACTTTAAAAAAATTTGTTGGGTTGATAACTTGCGTTTTGTTGAGGGTATACATGCATTTTAAAAACCCAAGTTATACCTGATTAGACGACCTGATAAACGCAAGTTATAAATGCTAAAACCAAAGTTATACATACTAAAACGCAAGTTATACATGATCAAACGCAAGTTATACATGATAATACGTAAGTTATACCTGATAAAAAGATGCAAGTTATACATGATTAAACGCAAGTTATACCTGATAAAAAAAGATGCAAGTTATATTAGATAAAAACGCAAGTTATACTTGATTAAAACGCAACTTATCAACCCAGCAAAAAAAAATTTAGCAATAGGGTATGCAAATGAAAGAGGATAAAAAGCTTCTTTTTATGGTGTATTATTTTTTAAATAATGTCGTTTGAAAAAGTTATGGACGTTTGAAAATTGGTGGTGGAACTCAACAATGATAGATTATACCTATTTTGTCATTCACCTTCTCTTTTGAAAAATCCAACGTATATATTCACCACTTTAATCCTATCCATTGATTCATTTAGATCAAAAGCTCAAAATCCTTCTTATCCTTTTAGGTTAAGGTTCTTTTTACCGTAAACTTTCTCATATTTTATTTCATGAAAATCTATATCTAAATATAGCATATTATTTAGTTTTTTAGTTTTAAAATTTGTTTTATGTCACACCCTCAAATTCCACTAACAGGGTTTTACCGTGAGGCGCGTGACATACCAGGATCTAAGTTAACAGTCACAATAAAAGACAACTATAAGTAATGAAAACAACGTAACAAAACCAACCAAACAACTTTAAAAGTATTAACCAACCACAGCGGAAGCTTAGATAGTTTACAACCCAAAATAAAATATTTAAAAGTTCAACAGTTGTTCAAAAACATGCAAATGATACTTGACGCCATGGGGCTCCGTGCGCCTACTCTGACCGTATTACCTTAGCGAGCTGAGAAAACATGCTAAATGTGTCAACATAATATGCTGGTGAGCTCATAGGTTTTATAAAATCAATTTCCATAAGTAAGAAAGATCATTCCCGTTACTACTATGTTATATGATCGTTAGCTAGACGTTAAGTATGTTACTACTACGATCGAAACCATTGCTAACTTTGTTTCCAATAGTGTGTACCCTTCGAACTACCGTCATCCCTGGTAGGCTCTGTGTGTTTGAGACAATATGCGCCCGTCCGACCTCCAGTCGACCCGGGTGGGTTTGTCAAGCTTAATAGATCTATCCACATATCCCCGCTATATACCCATATTAGTGGTTTCCTTGGGATTTAGATGAGTCGCGTAGTAAACAAATGATAACCATAGTATAACATGATCTATACGTATCCAAAGTGTGTAGAATGTTTCCCCCCCATGAGAAAGTGTGTGATAGTGGGGCCGTGAAAACTCACCTTAGGTTGCGTTCTTGAAAACAAATAAACTGAAAGTGCTATGATAGTCCCTAATACCGACGACCTATCATTCAATGTGTATAAGTATCTAGACTAATAACCCATAGGTTAACTAGTCCCTAAATGTCCAGACCATAACTATGTACGTTTGAAAACACGTTTGAACGTTGACCTGACCACACAAGACAAGAATCGACATCCCATTGGTGACCCGACATCCCCGTGTTAGCCAAATACAATTGACCAAGCAATCATGTGCAAATACACACCTTATACGCATATCAGTCCACCAAGTCTAGCATATAGTTCGCATACTGCGCATACGAGTCATAACACGTGTTACCATGTTTCTAGAATGCCATGAGGCTTATACTATGTTTCTAGGTGTCAAAACATGTTTCGGGGTTCCAAAATACACTTCCAGCATCAAAACACACAACTAGGCATCAAAACACATGACTAGGCATCAAACAGACAACTGGCAAAGCCAATCGCTCCCTTGGAGGCACGACTAGGGTTTTACCTAAGCTAATCACCCCAAGGGCACACGACTACCCCCTGCAGGATGTTCAGCTCTTTTGTGCGTGAAACCCTCCAAATCCGATCCGAAACATGTGAAAACGTCCAACATCAATTCACAATCATCAAACAACTTAACCAAAACAAAAATCTCCATTTTATCATCAGTCTAACACCCTAATTGCAAGTATTTCCCTAAATGGAATAATATTATGAAAACGTCACATCATGCATGAAAATTTTACCCTAAATGGCAAATAATCAGATTTCATCATTCAAACACATTTCAATCATCATCAAGTTGTTGTTACATAATTCTAGCATAAACTCTAACAACATTCAATCATCAAATCATCACATAACACCCTAAATCCTTCTAATGCCCTCAAAAGGGTCAAAACTCATTTTACCAATAAAACACATCAAACAACCTTCATAACCAGAGATAGTCATCCTAGTAACTCATTCATATCATTAGAACATCAAACACATAAGAATCCCCATGTTTTAGTCATCAAAAACCCGTTTTCGAGTTTGTATCATTATAAAAAACTCATAGAAATGATTAGACATAGGTTGGAACTGTTTTTCAAACATTTTCAAAGATGAAAACTTTATAAAATCAAGTCTGGCGCTTTAGAGTTCAAAATAACGATATGACGAGAAGTTAAGATGAATAACACACCTTAGATCTTGCTTAGAAACGATGTTTTAGGCTTGGAAATGGTAGATTTATGGCAAAAACGTGTTTCAGAGGTTTAGAATGGTGTGAGAGAGGTTTGGGACGAGTTATGGTTGCACAAATGATGTTTAGCAAGTCAAGTATAATATTTATAGCTGCTGCTAGTCGTCCCAGACATAACAGGCGACTAGGCTGCTGCAGGTAGCAACTAGGGTTGCTAGTCGCCCCCTGTAGGCACGACTAGCTCCCTAGTCGCCCCCTACAGGTAGTAACTAGCTTCCTAGTCTCCCCCTACAGTCTGGTTTGGATTTTTTGGCGCGTTAAACACTATTTTAACATATTATAACACGTTTTCAAATATCAACAAGTTATATAACGATTATAAACACATATTACTTGATAACTAACACGTTCACGTTCGTTCACCAATTCCCGGGACTCGAGACTCGTGTGTGTGCATTAAATCCAATGATCCTCCGAATCACTAACCCATGTACACATGGTTATGGACCGACTCCCGATAATTCCCCAAACCATCGTAATGACTCCAATGACCAAATTAAATGTAATGCATGCATGATTTGCTAAGGTAGACTTATGCGTTTGACCAAAGTTACTAACCTGAGTTTGCCGGGTGTCACATCATCCCCATGTTGAATGAATTTTTATCCCAAAATTTTCTCAAATCCGAAAGGAAGGAATAAAAAAAAGAAAAATTTTCCGGTTGCTACATCATCCCCTTGTTGAAATGAATTTCGACCCTAAATTCATTCGGCTTCAACAGTAACAGGTGCTGGTTTCGGTGCCCGCTTTGGGAACAAATGTGGATACTTAGACTTCATCTGGTCCTCACATTCCCATGTGAACTCCGGTCCACGGTTGGAGTTCCAACGAACTTTAACGATGTGGATCTTACTCAGACGAAGGCTATGAATATTATAGTCAAATATCTCAACCGGTTCCTCAACGATACGCAGACGATCATCAACCTTGATATCTTCGAGAGGAACAATGAGTGTTTCGTCAGTCAGACACTTCTTAAGATTCGAAATATTGAAGACATTAAGTACCTTATTGAAATAGATACTTAAACTATGTATGAGTAGAAAAAATAGTCGATAGACATGAAAAGCTATTATCCTACAATGTTTGTAGTCGTTAGTTGTTTGATCATTTTTATTTATCTTCAAAATGTATCTTCACTGTTTACCTATTCATTGTTTTACTCGGTGTCATCCAAGAGGATCGATTGTATATCCATAATAAAGATTGAACATGTTTGTCATTCTTTCACATATGCTCACTTTACAAATATAAATCACCTATCATAATCTTCATTTAAAACTAATTCGGTTGTTTTTTTTATATATGTTCACATCGCAGCTTTAGAGTGTCTTGAGAAGTGACAAAGTTGGGCAGCGACTTCATTCGAGCAAGAGGTGTACACGAAGAATTAAAAGTAGGTTTTATGAGTTATCAAGTGTCGATCCTTTAAAAAAAATCCCTGGAAAACGGGCTTTTGCTTTTATGACACATACATTTTGTCACTTCATATTAGATTTGTCTATTTCGGAAAACTCATAGGGATAAACTAGTAGTTTTTATATTTAAAAATGATATTTTATGTATTTTTAATCATGATTTTGTAGTTGTATAATTAAATATATTATTAAAACCAACAAGAATTACAAGTGAGGCGCGGGTAGACGGGCAACAAGCTGCGCCGCAACCCCCTTTTGAATAGCAAAGCCTACTCTATTAAATATAAAGCTTGTGTCCTTGGCCGCAGGAGAGTTACTCTGCACCACCTTCTGCACTCGATCTAAAAACCGGATTGCATCGGGGGCAAGGCCCCCAAATGTGTCAAAAGCGAATGGCACAAAGACGTGTTGGTTTTCAAGACAAGCAGCTTCATGTTTGTCAACTTTCTTGGATTCAGCTTTTAAAACTGCTTGCCCTGCCACAAACCCCGAATCCCGAAGTCCCACCAAAGGAGACACCCATGTGAGATCAACGCACGCGTGTTTGCCCTGCGCCCACCCGAACACAAGGACATCCGCTGGTCTTAGGGTGGACCGCCCCTCAAGTGGATCCGTCAAAAAATTAACCGGGGCTTCTTTCCTAGCTGAAATCCCTGCTCTTAGTAAGACGTCCCATAAGACATCCCTGACCAGGTCATGTCTGTATTTAAATCCTGGCAGCTCCTTACAGTGAAGGGCATGCTCCCCAAATTTGTCTAAATATGCCTTTTTGCAAACTGGACACGGCTCATCAACTGGGAACATGGGAATCATGAGTCTATACTTAAGGATAGCCCGATATTCAACAGCCGACATGTGTTGTCCAAGCCCATCGATGGGAAGGACAGTCAAGAAATCCTGGGCATGCGCTCCTTTAAGGCATTCAAGCACAGCTTTCTGGCGCGGGGACATGGAAAACTTTTCTCCCATAAACCCGCCCAAATCAAAGTCTGGGAGAGAGTTGCGAATGTTGTCTAAGGCAAGCTCATAATCCAGGTCCATCCCCACCAACCCGCTATTCCTTAAGATGTGGTCTTGAAGGTCCCAGGACTACACCCGAGAGGCCACAAAAGCATAGGCAGACACGTCCTCCGCCGAACAAAGACCAACCCCTCCCAACCGAATCGGCAAAGACGCTAACCGCCATTGAAATTCCCCAAAGAACGCCCCTCCACAAACCACAATATCTTCCGCCGCTTCACGAAGGCCTTTGTCAAAAATGAATACAGCCTCATTGGCCATGGCCGGTGGACATGTTCGAAGGCCAAACAATAATTTGGCAACGCCCATACATGAACGAAGCAACAAAAGTTCACTTTGGGGGTCCCTCAATTTATGCAGAGAGAGCATTAGTTCTGTTGCCTTCTTAGCCCTTTTAATGACCAAAGAGCTAATATACCCCTCATCCCGACTAACGGCCCCTCCTAGGAGCTTAACACCTCCCTCTGGTCTCCCTATCTCACTAGGAAATAAACCAGGCTTCTCTTTCGCTCCGTTGCACGATGGCCAAAAAACTTCAGATTTCTTAATATTAAGCGTAAGACCCAAATTCGGTCCCTCAGCTCGGATGATATCAAAAGCCTTAGCCACTTCCTTGGCCTCTCCAATAATCGTACCATCATCCAGGTACCAAGCATGGAATGGAAGGGAACAACACTCCTCCAGCCGACGAACCAATGGGTGCAAGACAAGCGCGAAAAGAAGCGGCCCTAATGGGTCCCCCTGCTGGACCCCAGTGGATGCCCCCATACAAGTATCACCCACATAAAGCCTAGCAGGTTGGGCATAAAGAAACTGAACCCAAGGGTAAATAGATGGGCAGCGAACGCTCACCTCCCGCAAAAGAATCGTCCTGTTAACTAAGTTGAAGTCATTCGAAAAGTCGACCGTAAGCATGACCATGGATCCTTTATCGTGGAACGCATTCAGAAACCTGTTCGCGCTGTGAAGGATGGCCTCAGCCCCATTGGGAACCCCAACCCCATATTGATGATCACCCAAGTATGTCGCCATCTCCTTCCCGACTTTACGCATAGCTACTTTAGAGACTAACCTTCGCCAAATGCCCCCAACCGCGATAGGCCTAATCCCATTATCGGGCTTAAGTAACGGGGTCAGGGGCAGATGCAATAAACTCGGCAAGGGCCTTAGGGCAAAGCCCCCCCCCCCCCAACCAGATGTTAACCACGTCAGTGATAGCCAAGAGCAGATCAGAAGGTGGCGAGGATCCCTTCCCACAAAGTGCATCCAAGATATGTTGAGCTCTAAGGCCATCCCTCCCGCATGACATCCCTTTCGGAAAGGATTTAATATTCCGTAACACACAATCCGCGTCGACCTGAAGGGCACCCTCAGAGGGTAAGACATTAGGCAATGCTGGGGGATCGGTGACGTTGTGTTTATCAATCAGGGCCTTCAAGGTGGAATCCCCAAATGGAGCAACCCCGGAGGAACATAGAACCTTAACTGCGGCTGTGAAATGGCCATCAGCGACCTTCCGCAAACATTGCTTGACATTGCCCCCGTTATCAGAGACAGGCTGGGTGTTGGGCCTGCTAACTAACCCTTCAGCAGATTGCATTAGGAGCGGGAGGGCAAGCTCCTCAATCCATTCCCGTCTTTCCAAATAGCTAAAGCCCTCATAATACTGCTGCACTGCAATGATTTGCGGTTCCCAGACCGCCGCTCTTGCCTAGAGGATGGTCGTATCACATGTAGAGTGCAACGAGGCAATAACAACAGTTTTACCCACGACTCAACAGACCCAGGGGCAGCCACAACTCTACGCAAGGTCCCAGTTAACGCCTGGGCAAACGCCATCCGACAAGAGGATGGAATGCTTTTGACAGTCGCTAACGGCAAAGCGAAAAGTTGTTCCAAAAGGCTAATATCAACAGCCAACCTCCCACCGGACTCAGGATTATGAACATTTTGTGATACCGGTGGGCAGGGCTTGGGGATACCCAAAATGAAATCATCGACACTGTTGGAATTATGGGAGAACTTCGTGACTCCGTCTTCGTGGTGACACCCCCTGCTGAGAGCATGCAGGGACATGCACCGCGCACACAACCACTGATCAATACTCCGCAAGGCTTCCCCGACCTCTCCAAAGAGGCTTAGGTCCCTAGAAATTGCATCCCGCAAACCGTCCCTACCGTCGTCCCATCCTAAATGGTCGCGTTTAAGGTGAGCAAGCAACCGGGAGCTGCTTGATATACCGAATTTGCAAGAGTGAAAAATTTTTAAGGGGAAGGGGTGTGTTGCATCAGCAATGCAAGGTATGGCCACCAAATTAGGACGCCGACGCTGCCTACGAGAGGAAGGCATGGGTTTAGCTGCGAGAGGCTACATGGAACGTGAAATACGAACTACTGGGGCAGTAACCACTGTTGTTGTTGTTGTTATTATTATTATTATTATTATTATTATTATTATTATTATTATTATTATTATTATTATTATTATTATTATTATTATTATTATTATAGGGAAACAATTATATAAAAATAGTGCAAGGATAATAGAGCTCAACCCATTATATATATCAATTATATAATACTGCTTAAGAAAATCAACCAATGGAAAATGGGGATAGGGTCGAAGGAAAGAAGAAGGGAGACAAAAAACGGTCGAACGAAAAACCAAACAATGGCAAAGAGGTCGAAGGAAGGTTTGAAAAAAAAAGTAGGATGGAACCGATATGATCGAAAGATGATAATGTGGCACTAATATAGCTTAAAGATGGTTAGGCTCCATGTTATGTCCTTGGGGTGTATTGGTGTGGAGAGTAGAGTGGAGTGACCACACAGTGGGATATAAGGCGTCGACTTCTCCACAAGGTGGAGTTGTGCGTGTAATCAACCACATCACCTATTTTGGACCGTCTAAGGTTGAGTGAGAAAATGGGACTAAAAGTTTAATATCCAAAACATTCAGAGTAAATATTACGTGTACTTAATTACTTTTAACATATTACGGTATTTGTGGTTCTTGAAGATATAGAGAACAGGCAAAACACATTGAATCAATCAAAGCATACAACTTATTTTACAATATGACTTTCCGACTGTTTACTTCAAGTTTTTGCCATATAATTTAGTTTTAGTATTCTGTATTATCACAAAGTTAATTTCATGCAACCCATACATCATTGGTCCGATTACTACTTTTGAAAATTGATTTTTATTCACGATATATGTCTATATGATTATCATGCCCTTGCATAAGGCTTTGACACTTGGTTTCCACAATACTAATGATTAACTATATTGTTTATATTTAAAATTTAAAATTTCGCTTCAAAACTTAGAAAAGCTCTTTCGTGTTTAAAAATGGATGTTTCCATCTCTTATCGAAATTCCATATATATCCGAAGGTTTCGTGTTAAATTTCTTTTATTTGTCTTGTCCACAGGCGGAGGAAAGGAGAGTTTGAAAGGGGTTGTCGGCCCTTAATATGATATTTTTTTTACTTTAAAGAAGCATATAGAAAATAATGAGCGATTTTTTGGATTGTGAGTTAGTGGACACACTAAAACATTACAACTTTATAGAGTTAATTTATTAGTATTTAATTCATTTACAAATTCTACGTTTTGATTGTGAAATAATTTTTTTTATTTCGGTTTTGCATTTTTTACATATCTTCTCACACGTACATGTACAAATAAAAATACATGGCAAACAATTATTTATATATCACAGACCGCCCAGTGAGATCTAACGTTTGAATCGTGATATCTGATATGATCCATGTATCATATCATCTCTTTGTATCTTTGCAAGTTGCAACATGTCTGCTTTTATATTAACTTTTTAGAATTATATTTTAATAATTTGTAAAGTAAAATTCATTTTTGATGTTGTATTTTAATTATATTGAGGTTTATATATATTAAAAAATTAATTTTAATTGATTTTTTTATTTGTTTTCACAGACCTTATGATATATAAGGGTAGGTTCATTGAAGAACCACTGAAAAGAGGGATATTAGATACCATGAATATAACATATAAAAAAATCATAAAAGTCAGTTTTACCTGTAAAAAAACTCATTTTTTACCTAATATCTTTTGCATATATATATATATATATATATATATATATATATATATATATATGTATATATATATATGTATGTATGGTTTATTTCAGAAGAGGTTTTAATGCGAAAAGTGCGAGAAAAAAATTAATAATTCATTTTTATCACTTTTTAAAAAATAAGAACTTAACAAAATTGGTGAAATGTGTTGTTTATTCATCTATCTTGAAAATAAAACAAATATATGAAGCAATTTCATTAATTTATATATACAAATTTTGTGTATGAACATTACCTATGCATAATATAACACATGTGTAGGAAAATGTTTAAACCTTAAAAAAAACATTTGATTGCATTAGTTTAATGGGTTTTTATATATATAACATACACAATGATATAAAAAAAACTAAAAATTCAAAAATATATAAACCATTACTAATAAAATGTAAGATTTAGGTTTCTTCTCGCACTTCTCGCACTAAAGCACTCTTCTGAAAATAACCTAATAATATATATATATATATATATATATATATATATATATAGGGGAGGGTTATCTTGAGAACGCTAAATATCGCGAGAACCGTGAGAACAAATGAGAAAACCAATCAAAATCATTTTTTTTTTTCAATACAAACCTAATTATAATCAAAATACAACATAAAAAAACGAATTTTCTTTCCAAATAATTCATCTTTTCTTGTAAAAACACTTTCAAATTAACTTTTTACACATGTGTAAATGAAACAGTTTACACATGTACAAACAGTAAATTTACACATGTGTAAAAACAATTTATTTCCGTATATGTTTAAATTTTTACGCGTAAATTGTGTTTTTGGGATTGTATTTTAGTAATAAAGATAAGTGTAAAAAGAAATTTTTGATTTGAATGGTTTTAGATGGCGTTCTCACGGTTCGCATGAAATATAGGTGTTCTCAAATTAACTTCCCCCTATATATATATATATATATATATATATATATATATATATATATATATATATATAAACGAACGTATGGTGTGACACATGACATTAGATTAGGCCCTCACACCCTTTGTGCAACATATATCATTGAGTGAGACATTTCTCTCCCTTATTTCACTCTAAAAGTCTTTTTCTCTCCCATATTTCCCCTCATAATTTTTAAATGTTAATAACTTTTATATACGACATTTAAAATACATTATACCAAATTAACGAGCGTTTTGTTATCTTTTCAACAAGTACGTATGGCTATACGAAAAACGAAAAAAAGAAAGAACGATTTTTATTGGGCTTTTGTTCATACAATAAAGAATAACCAAAATTAAACCAATATTTAATTAATTTATAACTTTAATCTTTATCTCTATCTTTATTATTTCTTTACTATATAATAAATAAAAATCTTATTATCATCTCAATTCTCTTTCATATAAATAATATTTATTAAATCATAGTTTCACGTTTATCTCTTGTTTATTTAATATTTATTTTCTTAACTATTATTTTTTTATATTTCGGCTTATTAAAAACAATTTAATATTTTGTTGATCTTAATTCAGGTAATATTAAATTTCCTAACCTAATAATAAATAAAACAACAATAAAAACCTATGAGATACACAACTTTTAATGTATTCTATACACTAAATAAAACTGTAAATGTGAGTTTTGTTTTCATTTACGGCAAAATAGGTCAAAATCAGTCATTTCTAAAATATCTCTACCTTAAAAACCACCGCCTCAATCCCAGTCTGCAATGGTTGTTTTTGACCTTGTTGCTCGTCTACGCGTAGATTCTCCATTTAATATTTCCTGTAGATAAGTCGTTCTTTTTCTGTTAATCCCTTAACTTCAAATGGCAGAATATAAAATCTTAGGGGAATGGGAAGCCAATAATCCCAACTTGAAAACTGGAATATAATAGTCCCAACTTCTCTTGTATTTTATTTCATTGGACCAAAACTAACTTGTCACACCACGCCAATGGCGGAAACACGTGGCGCGACGGTTCAATGGCATAAAGTCAAGATTAACGCAAACTATAAGTAATTAATCAAAAGGCTCATTTATTATCACGGCAAACCGAGTTTAGAGTTTACACATTTCAAAACAACTTGTTTTTAATACATTCAAGGAGGTTTTCAAATTATATCCCAATATTTGGGAAATAATAACAAAACCCCAATTTATTCGACGCAAAGAGTATGAGATTCCCCCACCCTGCTAGCCACGTTGTCTGTCCTCCTTCAATTACCTGAAAGATAAGTTTAAAAATCGTCAATATATAAATATTGGTGAGTTCACAGGTTTTAGTTTCCAAAACTTTACTTCTTGGGAAATACCATGTTATGACTATTATAGGAGTTGCAAATTCCTACAATCTACTTGAGCCTATAACCAAACCAAGACTAATAATAATGCCCCGCTCCAAGTCGTTACCCGGTATCCAACGACTTGATTTCAGAATACGTGCACCCCTGGCATACGCCGATGCATAATCGACGCTATTGATTAGGGGTGGGCCTTGTCAGGCACCAATAGTACTATCCAAATATTCCTTCAGTTTCATTTCCCTGAATTAATGGTTATAGAAGAGAGGACTCAACCCCGAGTGGCGATCACAACTCAAGTAATCATCCCGTCAAACATTTTCCCTAACGTATCTTTCCCCCGAAAAACGTAAAAACAGTTTAAAATGGGGCTGTGAAACTCACCTGAATAAGTGCTCGGCTCGAATAGAGAATAGTATGCTTGAGGTCAAACACCTACAAACGTCCTAGACGTATAAGTCACTATACCTATAGTGCATGTGCTTCGGCAAGTTGTACACCCAACTCCCAAACCATGATTTAATCCAATTCCCCGTTTAATTAAACGTGTATCCTAGGCCCGTTGGTGATGGATTATCCTTTCTTACAAGTTATATATATATTTCCATTAATATTTCTTTAACTTGTATAATATTATCCTCGACTCGACTTCTCTTAACGTATAATTACTTTCCCATTAAATAATTATACTTAAGATCGTATCGTTCGATATAATATATTTTTAACACTCGGCCCGACTCACTTTACCGCATATTTATTTTCCCATTCAAATAAATATACTAAGGTCTTGTCGTTCAATAATATATTTTTAACGCCCGACTCGACTCACCACCCCGTGTATTTACTTTCCCATTAAGTAAATATACTAGGATCTCGTCGATTCGGTATACATACATATATATATATATATATAGGTAGAGGATCCGGTAAGAAAATTGATTTGTGTAGGAAGCATAGGAAAGATTTATGGCCATAGGATCAACTTTTGAGATTAAGGGCATTTAAGACTCTTTAACAATTTTTAAATTAATCAAATCCCACTAATTTAGCACCATATCTTTAACATATCATTCAAATTATCTCCACATTCTTATTCAATTTCTCATATCAATTCCCAAAAAAGCAATTTATATTTGTCTAAATTCAATTATTTTGAGACTTACGTTTTTATAATAACATCAGTATTGTGTTATACTTATCAGGAGTGTTTTATAATAACATCAATAATGTTTTATATTTATCAGGAGTGTTTTATAATAACATCAATAGTGTTTTATATATCATTTTCATCACAGGCTAACATCAGGAGTGTTGTATTCTTATCAGGAGTGTTTTATAATAACTTGGTTTTACATCACCACAAAATTACCAAGTCAATTTTTGTAAGCCATAACACTTTAGCTTCTAAATGGTGTTTTATATGAACATTATACTGTGTTTTATATCATCACTAATATAAGAAAAGCATTAAATCTTTCTAGAAGTAAATAATAATAATATATTCGACCCGACTCACTTTACGGCATATTTATTTTCTCATTCAAATAAATATACTAAGGTCTTGTCGTTCGATAATATATTTTTAACGCCCGACTCGACTCACCACCCCGCATATTTACTTTCCCATTAAGTAAATATACTAGGATCTCGTCGATTCGGTATACATATATATATATATATATATATATATATATATATATATAGGTAGAGGATCCGGTAAAATAATTGATTTGTGTAGGAAGCATAGGAAAGATTTATAGCCATAGGATCAACTTTTGAGATTAAGGGCATTTAAGACTTTTTAACAATTTTTAAATTAATCAAATCCCACTAATTTAGCACCATATCTTTAACATATCATTCAAATTATCTCCACATTCTTATTCAATTTCTCATATCAATTCCCAAAAAAGCAATTTATATTTGTCTGAATTCAATTTTTTTGAGACTTACGTTTTTATAATAACATCAGTAGTGTGTTATACTTATCAGGAGTGTTTTATAATAACATAAATAATGTTTTATATTTATCAGGAGTGTTTTATAATAACATCAATAGTGTTTTATATATCATTTTCATCACAGGCTTACATCAGGAGTGTTGTATTCTTATCAGGAGTGTTTTATAATAACTTTGTTTTACATCACCACAAAATTACCAAGTCAATTTTTGTAAGCCATAACACTTTAGCTTCTAAATGGTGTTTTATATGAACATTATACTGTGTTTTATATCATCACTAATATAAGAAAAGCATTAAATCTTTCTAGAAGTAAATAATAATAATAATTAAAAAGGATGCTTAAGAATGATTATGGCAAATAATAATGATAAGAGAGAGAGGAACCATAATATTAAGGAAAGCATTAAAAAGGTTTCTAGAAGTTAAGCATAAAAAGACATTGATACCCTCATTTAAAACACATATTCACAATCTTACGATGAATTTCTATAATATATTAATTAAAGTTTAAGCATATCCAAACTTTTAATCTTCACCACCCATCTTTAAATCCAATGGTTGAAAACACTTCTTACCCTTCCTACACAAAATCATTTTCCTACAGGAACCCTACCCTATATATATATATATATATATATATATATATATATATATACGTATTTTCCTCGTTAAGTCCATACATTCGTTTAACGTTTTTAATCTTTAGATTATTTACGTTATATTTTCTCCAAAGATTGCAAGTAATCTAATGAGAATTGTATAATGTACTAGGGTGATCTTTGGTGATTTCTTTATGTGTGTGTTGTGCCGTGGACATTAGAAAGAAAAGGGAGGTTGTGTAGATTTTTCTAGGACATGCAATCCTCTTATACAATCTATCCAAGATTTATTTTGGATATGAAATCCCTTAGATTATGGTCTTCTTGTACTAAACAATCCCATGGAGATATGTTAAGGGATGTTTGGCTGAAATTTCAAAAGAAAAAGGAATGGTTTGTGATCTTCTAGTACATAATAATCCACAATATATCTCATATAATATCCATCCCATACTTGCATATCATTCCTAGATTGTTTAGTATACCAAAAGAAGGATTATGGTATGGTGAGGAGGGTGGCCGGTTTTGAGGGTGTTTTGGTGGGGTCCACAACACAAAATATTTACCAATAATATATTAAGTTTAGTCCTTTAACGTTCGGGTGTCGTTCGGGTATTTTTCGGGCTTTAATCGTGTGTTATTCGGACATTAAAAGTGCCTCTAATAACCCTTAAACATAGCCTAGTCCTATGTGTTGATTGGTTATTTAGGCTCTTGTCGGGTGAAATTATGAGTTATACGCGTACCGGGTGCGGTACGCGCACTTTATTCGTTACCGGAGATTTGTATGGAAAGTTTTCACTTATGGTTTTGGAGTTCCAAAACTCATTATATTTTGTGAAAATGCCCTTTGTTTTATATCCTGGGTGTCCGGGATGCTTTTCGTTTATTTAATTTTTACCGGGTAATCACCAACGTCCATACCGGATAAGTTTATTCGCACATGACCCTATCATGTTTTACCATTAAACGTGTGCATTCCTATGCATCATATGGGAATTTACTATTTTCTAAGGCCTCAGTTTAAGTAATTAACACGTATCTGCACTTAATTACGTTAATTACATATTAATTAATTAGTAAGGAATTACCTCATTTTAGCAGGTTGTTACATTCTCCTCCCGTTAAGAGAATTTCGTCCCGGAATTCACTTCGAGTTCTCCGGTATAAGGGTCTTCTCGAATAGGGCGGGATATTTCTGCTTCATCCGGTCTAGCCTTTCCCACGTGAACTCCGGTCCACGCTTGGCATTCCAACGCACCTTGACCAAACTGATCTTACTGCGTCTTAGTTTCTGGATCTTCCAATCAGTCACCTCGATTGGTTCTTCGACAAAATGTAGTTTATCGTCGATGTGGATTTCATCGGCAGGGATAATAAGGGTCTCGCCAGATAGACACTTTTTCAAATTCGACACATGAAACGTGTCATGTATCCTGCTAAGCTCTTGTGGTAACTTGAGCTTGTATGCCACAGGGCCTACTCTGGACAAAATTTCAAAAGGACCAACATATCATGGATTCAACTTCCCGCGCTTTCCAAAACGTGCGACACCTTTCCAAGGTTACAACTTCAGTAGGACCCTGTCTCCGACTTGAAATTCCAAAGGCTTTCGCCTCATATCCGCGTAACTTTTCTGCCGGTCACGGGCCGCCTTGAGACGTTCTTTTATTAAAAAGATTTTATCCGTCGTCTCTTAAACAATTTCAGGCCTGGTAAGTTGTTTCTCTCCGACTTTAGCCCAACATAGTGGAGATCTACACTTACGTCCATATAGAGCTTCAAAAGGTGCAGCTTGAATGCTTGTATGGTAGCTATTGTTATACGAAAATTCCACCAATGGCAAGTGTGTGTCCCAATTACCGCAAAAATCGATTGCACAAGCCCGTAACATATCCTCCAAGGTCTGGATGGTTCGTTCACTTTGACGATCGGTTTGAGGATGATATGCGGTACTCATGTCTAGGCGGGTACCGAGGGCCTCGTTCAAGCTTTCCCAAAATCTTGAGGTGAAACGACTATCTCGATCGGAGATGATGGAGATAGGTACACCGTGTTTAAACACCACTTCCTTGATATACAAACGGGCCAATTTTTCCAATTTATCCGTTTCGCGAATTGGAAGGAAGTGTGCGGATTTTGTCAATCGATCAATAATTACCCAAATCATATCATGGCCGCTTGTTGTCCTGGGTAATTTGGTAATGAAATCCATGGAAATCTGTTCCCATTTCCATTTAGGTATTTCCGGTTGATGGAGCAAACCGACGGTTTCTGGTGTTCGGCTTTGACCTTTGCGCAAGTTAAACAACGTGCAACATAAGCCGCTATATCCCTCTTGAAATTCGGCCACCAGTAATGTTCTTTCAAGTCATGAAACATTTTGTCCGCACCGGGGTGAACCGAATATCGAGGGCGGTGAGCTTCAGCCAATACTAGCTCACGTAATCCACCAAATACTGGAATCCAAATTCTATTCATGAAATACAAGGTTTGGTCCGCCTTCGGCTCCAATGAATCAACCATTTTCCGCAACCTTTCACTTTTCACATTCTCGGGCTTAAGAGCATTAATTTGGGCTTCACGAATTCGGTCCGTCAGATTTGTAACACCCCAACCGATGGCGGAATCATCGAGGTGCCACGTAGTGACGATTGTTCAAAAGCTCATGGTACTAAAATGTAAATATTATTGAATAATCAAAATTGTCTTACATGGAAATGGAAAATACATTGTCTAAATGAAATGTAAATATTGAAATAACTGAATTAAAATAAAGCACTAAATGTTCCTTGCTAAAGCACTAGATCAAACTGCACCTGAAACATGTACAAATAGATTTGGTCAACATATGAAATGTTGGTGAGCATTCCTAGTTTTGATATATATATAGTAGGTTAAAAGATATACAATTCAAGTGCAAGCTACTGTGCAAATATGTAAACTATGTATCATACAAATGAGCGAAATCAACCCTGTGACTGTATAATGTACTGTATGAACTGTAGTGTACTCAACCAATAAATGGATGATAACTTAACAATGGCCACGGATTCTCCGATGAAAAAGGGGGAGAATCAATCTAGGCGGGTTGTCAATCCAAATAGCGCTATCCAATGTTAAGGTCGGCTTGTACCATGTTAATGATTTCACTAAGTACAAATGTAATCCACATGTAATGTCTAAGCATAAAGCACGTTGTAAGCAATGCACATAGTACTAGAATTGTATTGTAAAAATGTAAAATTGTAATTGAAATTGTAATAGTGTACATGTAACACCCCAAAAATGTATAAAAGCAAAAAGGGGTAGGAATACTCACAGTTCACGTAATAACTTGAATTTGAACTTGGACAACGAAATATGAATTGAGATTACTCCCAAATGATTAACCTAAAGTAATTGATAATGTTTAAGTGAAATAACTCTAGGATACATGTATTTCTAGGGCTTCGAATTGGGGATAAACGTTTATTTGTTTAATAACAATTTGTTTATTAAATAAAAGAAATTTAATGAATAAATAAATAAAAGTCTCTTGGTAAAATTTTAAGTTGAATATAGTCACAACATAAGGTTTTAAGTATGAAAATAATTTTTATAAAATTATTTTCTTTAAAATAGAATTTTTAAATCTATTTATTACAAATTGTCAAAATTTAACTTTAATAATTAAAAATACTAAAATTAAAGAATTATTATTTTAAAAATCATATTTCTGTTCTAAATATATAAAAATAAATTGTATAAAATTTTGGTGCAAAAATAATAAAAATTGAATTTATTATGATTTAATTATGATTAAAACTAACAAAAATTGATTAAAAATACTAAATAAATGATTTTTCAGAAATAAAAATCATTTCTGAAAAGTTTAATGTTATAAAAACTTAGGATAATTTTTGTGGAATTTTATAAGATCGTTTTGATATTTTTATAGATTTTTATAAACAAATTAGAATAAACTTGATTTAATTATTATAAATATTAAATAAATAAATTTCAGAAAACCAAAAATTGTAAGTTGAACTTTTATATGAGATTAATATAAGGTAATTTTTGTAGAGTTTTTAAGAGAGTTTTGGTATTTAAAATGGATTTTTAAAAAAATAAGGAAGTATATTTGTTTGTTAAAGAAAACAAAACAAATAGAAGAAAAAGTTGTGGTTGCAGGGTTTGAACCCGTGACTGCTGTGTATCAAACCAACAACACAACCACTTGGTCTAGACCTGTTGTTGTGTTGATTTGCATCTGTTTAAAATAAATAGGATAAATGTTCTTAGTGTTCTTCCCCAAATTGAATGTTCAAGCCCTAGATTTTCCAATTGGGCAATCCACACAACGTTATCCCGATTAATCATAGGGCTTTCGTTGTGTGGGTGCCGATCGATAATTCCCACAAACAAAACTGGACTTACAATGTCGTATTGATCACGAACGATTGGTCAAGCCAAAAAGTCAAACTCGATCGTGAATCAAGAACAGAAGCTAGTTAAGAAGAAATGGAGGTTGAGGAAGATGAAATGGCGAGTTGTAATGGTTCGAGAGTGTTCAATTTATAGGAAAAGGGCTTGGTGTTCGATTTGGTAATCGTTGACCCATCCATGAATATTGACGCGTCCTTTGGTATTGATTAGTTGATGATTAACGCGTATTTGATGAAGATTAGGCCGCATATCACGAGTCAATGGTCAACCATAATTAAACATGGCTTAATATAGCCATTTACGATTTGTTAAAAAGAAAAAAAATATATATATTATGCTGCTGCTGTTCGTCGTTTGTTTACAAAGGAGGAGAAGGGACCAGATTAAAAAGGTGTTAAATATATATTAGGTTGGGATTAAACCAACTAAAGAGTGTAGAGCAGGTGGTTGTACGTGTGTGTGTGTGAGCGAGTGACCCAGGTTCGATACCCGGCATAAGCACCAGTTTTTTTTTTGTAAAACAGTAAGGGAAGAGGGCCACAAGTGGGCCGGATCTGAGGGGTTGGGCCGGTTCCTTTCTGATCTGGGCTTGGGCAGATTTGCTGGGCTACAACCATAATGGGCTCAGGAGTTTGGATTTGTTTTATAGGTTTAGATTTAAAATGTGGGTATTTTTATTATCATTATTATTATTATTATTATATATATATATATAAAAATATATATATATATATAAAAGGAAAAGTGACGGATGTCACAGCATCCCCTACTTTTAGAAACTTCGTCCCGAAGTTATTAGAAACATAGGGTTATGGATGCTTGGGTAAAAATTAAGATAACTGTGGTTTGGAAAGTTCGAATGATTTGGATATGAGGTTTGATTGGATTAGGTTCGTCTCGAATAGTAAAGAGAATAAGAATCTAGTAAATCAATAAATTTCAAGTTTTAGGAATCCTAAGATATATGCACGTGTTGATTATCTACAGAAAGACTAAATAGACTACCAAATAACCAGAGTTTGTTCCTGGTCCGACTTCCAATCTCACTTTCAATGCATCATTAGTGCTTGTATACAGGGTGTACCGCAGCTAACCCACCACACCTTTGATACCTTGAAAACGTACTGAACGCCTTTCCAAAAACTCTAATAGAATTTCACACTACCCTAATGTACCTGTAAATTCATGATTACGTTCCGGACCGGAATCATCAATTTACCTTACATTAAAGTTTTGCGTCCTTCTATGACCCCACCGATTGTTGAGCAGGTTTGATAGCCTCCACCAGCCGTGGAGTAGGTTGTAGGGCCTCTCCCGACCGTTTGAAAAGGCATAGTGACCTCTACCAATCGTTGAGTATGTTCGAAAGCCTCCACCAGTCGTGGAACAGGTTGTAGGGCCTCTCCCGACTGTTGAAAAGGCATGATGACTTCTATTAAGTGCAGCAATTATTATTCACATAGATTGAAATTTGATAACATGTTTATGCAAGCAAGTTTGTAAGTACTACAACCATTAAGTGTAAGTGTTATCATGAATAATTAAATGTTTACGAGTATCATGAATAATTAGATGTTCAATGCGTAGTCAAATTAAGGGAAAAATCTAGTTTCATGTAATAACCAATGATGTTTTCTTAGAAAAGCATCTGTAAGATCAAGTATCAAGTCCAAACGTTTCAAATAAGGTAGAGTCTTGTATGATTAAAATAAACGTAATCAATATAATAAGTTTCCAATCGGTGTTAATACACAATAATACGCAAGGAAATTTCTAGATGTTGTATGCTAATGAGTGCGACAAAGTTGGGTACAAAATGATAATAGAATCAAGAAAATGAAAACACGGGTATTGGATTTCTCGAGTCTTGGGAAGATTTCATCCATGGCTTAACTAGTGGGATTAACGTCATCCTGATCAGTTGTTTCGTTGGTATTGATATTGAAAGCTCGTCCATGTGCCACCAGGTTTACATTGTTCAATTTGGGACATTGAGGTAGCATGTGATTAGGGTCTCTACAATGATAACATGCCCGACCGTTAGTAATCTGTAGTGGTCCCTGGGCAGCTGTTTGATGATTACTCCGTGTCCCAACCATTACTCGACAAGTGGTAACAAGGTGTCCAAACCTTCCACATCTAGTGCATTGACGGCATGGAAGATTTGCAGGGTGATGATATTTGCAGGTGTTGCATTGAGGATGGATTCCCGTGTAGGCTTTCTTGATAGGAGGCTGAGCCACCGGATCAACAACAGCATGGTTCTGATTATCGCCCATTCGTTTCTTAGAGTTCGAAGCAGTAGTGGCGACCTTTGCTAAAACAATCTTAGGTTGTTCAACAACATTGGTGGTTTTCTCAGTAGGTGTCTTGGTGCCCTTCCTAACCAAGTTTCCTTTCCTTACGTGTTTGTCTGTTAATGTGGCTGCAAGTTGGATGGCTTCTTCTACCGTAGTGGCTTTGCCTCCAGTGACAACGTCTTGAATCAGGTCAGGTAATCCCTCGATATATTTTTCGATTGCTCGAGAGACTGGGGTGACCATGTGTGGAACCAGTATGCTAAGTTCGTGATATCGGGTATTATATGCAAGATTCTCACCACTGTCTTGTTTCAGTCCATGGAACTCTTCCTCTAGTTTCCTGATTTCGTTCCTAGGGCAGAATTTGGCGATCATGAGTTCCTTAACTTCAGCCCAAGATAATGATAAAGCAACATCCGCTCCTCGATTGCGTTTTTCGCCATTCCACCAGGTTAGCGCCCCCTTTTGAAGGACACTAGTAGCATAGCGAACGTGGAGTTCATCAGGACATTCACTGTTCACAAAAATACTCTCCATGCTTTCAAACCATTGGAGGAGGCCAGTAGCACCCTCCTCACCAGTGAATTTTATGGGGTTGCAGGAGTTAAAGTGTTTGAAAGTGCACCGAAATTGAGTCGTACTTCCTGTGTTGGCACTGTTACTATTCTGGGTTATCTCACTGACAAGGTTTGGGATCACTGCAGCAATTTGCTCGGCGACTAAAGATGCGAGGCGACGATCAGAACGTCGTCCAGAAGCACGAACAGGGCGTTGGCTGGCATCACGGAGCATGCGGCGAGCAGACATCTATGAGGTAGTCAAATAATAATCATGAGATTAGAAAATGTAAGGGTATAATCGTACAGATGATTATGAAGATGTGATCTTGTAAGCAATCATGATATGCAAAGTATTGTATATGAAACGAGAGGGTATTATTGGAAAAACTTGTACAAAATGCTTGGAGTGTCCTTGTCTAGCTGTAAAGCTCAACAAGAATGTTGACTTTTCAAAGGAATTGAACCCAATGGTGATCAAAGAAGACATGCTTTAGCCTATAAGTGGACACTCACTCCAGGAATCCCCAGGTAAGCATAACAGGTCCGTAAATGGATTTATGCGCTATGCTTGCCTATGCCAGAAAACCCAGTGTACAGGCGTCCACCCTTCCAGATTGCACGTGTCCTTATCACACTCATTAAAGTTCAACAACTTCGAAGGAGTAAAGTAAGAGTAGGCATTATGTCTAAGAGTGTCTTCATAAAAGGTACTGTTCCCGTTCCATGATGATGTAAGCTTTCCACTCTCTGTAGGACACCATCTCTATGCACCATGATGAAAGATAAAAAGAATAGAGAGAGGGAAGAAGGGAAAGATAGAAGGAGGAAAGTAGGGAGAAATGAGGGGTAGGGTAATTCAGGAAATATTATGCATGCAAGTTGAAGTTCGGTTATAGTCTAGGCCTTTTTATCTAATAACCTAGTTCCCTATAACCATGGCTCTGATACCAATCTGTAACACCCCAACCGATGGCGGAATCATCGAGGTGCCACGTAGTGACGATTGTTCAAAAGCTCATAGTACTAAAATGTAAATATTATTGAATAATCAAAATTGTCTTACATGGAAATGGAAAATACATTGTCTAAATGAAATGTAAATATTGAAATAACTGAATTAAAATAAAGCACTAAATGTTCCTTGCTAAAGCACTAGATCAAACTGCACCTGAAACATGTACAAATAGATTTGGTCAACATATGAAATGTTGGTGAGCATTCCTAGTTTTGATATATATATAGTAGGTTAAAAGATATACAATTCAAGTGCAAGCTACTGTGCAAATATGTAAACTATGTATCATAAAAATGAGCGAAATCAACCCTGTGACTGTATAATGTACTGTATGAACTATAGTGTACTCAACCAATAAATGGATGATAACTTAACAATGGCCACGGATTCTCCGATGAAAAAGGGGGAGAATCAATCTAGGCGGGTTGTCAATCCAAATAGCGCTATCCAATGTTAAGGTCGGCTTGTACCATGTTAATGATTTCACTAAGTACAAATGTAATCCACATGTAATGTCTAAGCATAAAGCACGTTGTAAGCAATGCACATAGTACTAGAATTGTATTGTAAAAATGTAAAATTGTATTTGAAATTGTAATAGTGTACATGTAACACCCCAAAAATGTATAAAAGCAAAAAGGGGTAGGAATACTCACAGTTCACGTAATAACTTGAATTTGAACTTGGACAACGAAATATGAATTGAGATTACTCCCAAATGATTAACCTAAAGTAATTGATAATGTGTAAGTGAAATAACTCTAGGATACATGTATTTCTAGGGCTTCGAATTGGGGATAAACGTTTATTTGTTTAATAACAATTTGTTTATTAAATAAAAGAAATTTAATGAATAAATAAATAAAAGTCTCTTGGTAAAATTTTAAGTTGAATATAGTCACAACATAAGGTTTTAAGTATGAAAATAATTTTTATAAAATTATTTTCTTTAAAATAGAATTTTTAAATCTATTTATTACAAATTGTCAAAATTTAACTTTAATAATTAAAAATACTAAAATTAAAGAATTATTATTTTAAAAATCATATTTCTGTTCTAAATATATAAAAATAAATTGTATAAAATTTTGGTGCAAAAATAATAAAAATTGAATTTATTATGATTTAATTATGATTAAAACTAACAAAAATTGATTAAAATACTAAATAAATGATTTTTCAGAAATACAAATCATTTCTGAAAAGTTTAATGTTATAAAAACTTAGGATAATTTTTGTGGAATTTTATAAGATCGTTTTGATATTTTTATAGATTTTTATAAACAAATTAGAATAAACTTGATTTAATTATTATAAATATTAAATAAATAAATTTCAGAAAACCAAAAATTGTAAGTTGAACTTTTATATGAGATTAATATAAGGTAATTTTTGTAGAGTTTTTAAGAGAGTTTTGGTATTTAAAATGGATTTTTAAAAAAATAAGGAAGTATATTTGTTTGTTAAAGAAAACAAAACAAATAGAAGAAAAAGTTGTGGTTGCAGGGTTTGAACCCGTGACTGCTGTGTATCAAACCAACAACACAACCACTTGGTCTAGACCTGTTGTTGTGTTGATTTGCATCTGTTTAAAATAAATAGGATAAATGTTCTTAGTGTTCTTCCCCAAATTGAATGTTCAAGCCCTAGATTTTCCAATTGGGCAATCCACACAACGTTATCCCGATTAATCATAGGGCTTTTGTTGTGTGGGTGCCGATCGATAATTCCCACAAACAAAACTGGACTTACAATGTCGTATTGATCACGAACGATTGGTCAAGCCAAAAAGTCAAACTCGATCGTGAATCAAGAACAGAAGCTAGTTAAGAAGAAATGGAGGTTGAGGAAGATGAAATGGCGAGTTGTAATGGTTCGAGAGTGTTCAATTTATAGGAAAAGGGCTTGGTGTTCGATTTGGTAATCGTTGACCCATCCATGAATATTGACGCGTCCTTTGGTATTGATTAGTTGATGATTAACGCGTATTTGATGAAGATTAGGCCGGATATCACGAGTCAATGGTCAACCATAATTAAACATGGCTTAATATAGCCATTTACGATTTGTTAAAAAGAAAAAAAAATATATATTATGCTGCTGCTGTTCGTCGTTTGTTTACAAAGGAGGAGAAGGGACCAGATTAAAAAGGTGTTAAATATATATTAGGTTGGGATTAAACCAACTAAAGAGTGTAGAGCAGGTGGTTGTACGTGTGTGTGTGTGAGCGAGTGACCCAGGTTCGATACCCGGCATAAGCACCAGTTTTTTTTTTTGTAAAACAGTAAGGGAAGAGGGCCACAAGTGGGCCGGATCTGAGGGGTTGGGCCGGTTCCTTTCTGATCTGGGCTTGGGCAGATTTGCTGGGCTACAACCATAATTGGCTCAGGAGTTTGGATTTGTTTTATAGGTTTAGATTTAAAATGTGGGTATTTTTATTATCATTATTATTATTATTATTATATATAAAAATATATATATATATATATATATAAAAGGAAAAGTGACGGATGTCACAAGATTCATGTGAATAGTCAAACCCAAAGATCGGACACGTAATGGCTTAACCCGTTCCTTGCCACTTGAGGCGTCTGCTACAACGTTCGCCTTTCCGGGATGGTACTTTATTTCACAATCATAATCATTTAATAATTCAACCCATCGCCGTTGTCGCATATTCAAATCTTTCTGATCAAAGATGTGTTGCAAACTCTTATGATCAGTGAAAATCGTGCACTTAGTTCCATACAAATAATGCCTTCAAATCTTGAGAGCGAATACCACTGCACCCAATTCCAAATCGTGTGTAGTGTAATTCTTCTCATGGATTTTTAACTGCCTAGAAGCATATGCAATCACCTTCTCCCGCTGCATCAACACACAACCTAAGCCTTGATGCGAAGCATCACAATAGACCACAAAATCCTACGTACCACCGGGAAGGATAATATTGGAGCGCCACATAACTTCTCCTTCAGCAGTTGGAAAGCCGACTCTTGTTTTTCAGTCCACTCGAACTTTTTATCCTTTTGGGTTAGCATGGTCATGGACTGTGCTATTTTAGAAAAATTCTCGATGATTGTTCTATAGTAACCCGCAAGGCCAAGAAATTGTCGAACTTCGGTAGGAGTTTTAGGTGCGTCCCAATTTTTGATTGCCTCGATCTTGGCGGGATCGACATTTATACCTTTTTCATTCACCACGTGGCCTAAGAAATGAATCTCTCGAATCCAGAAGTCACATTTTGAGAATTTGGCAAAAAGCTTCTCCTTGCGCAATAATTCCAAGATTAACCGAAGGTGATTTTCATGATCTTTCTTGGTGCGAGAATAGATCAATATATCATCAATAAAAACAATAACGAACTTATCCAAGTAAGGCTTGCACACGCGATTCATCAGGTCCATGAAAACTGCCGGTGCGTTAGTTAGACCAAACGGCATCACTAAGAACTCATAATGACCATAACGAGTCCGAAAAGCTATTTTTGGAACATCTTCCTCTTGGATACGAAGCTGATGATAACCG
This sequence comes from Ambrosia x helenae, assembly GCA_030844895.1. Taxonomy (NCBI): domain Eukaryota; kingdom Viridiplantae; phylum Streptophyta; class Magnoliopsida; order Asterales; family Asteraceae; genus Ambrosia; species Ambrosia x helenae. The sequence continues at coordinate 103,393,817 of CM061231.1, read as the reverse complement.
GACCGTAGATCGATCTTGGAATAAAAACTGGATCCCTGGAGTTGATCAAACAAATCATCAATCCTGGGAAGAGGATAACGATTCTTAATAGTTAACTTGTTTAACTCCCGATAATCGATGCACATACGAAAAGTGCCATCTTCCTTTTTCACAAACAAGACAGGAGCTCCCCAAGGTGAGAAACTCGGTCTTATGAAACCTTTGTCCAACAATTGCTGCAATTGATTGGATAGTTCCTGCATTTCGGACGGAGCTAAGCGGTATGGCGATCGCGCTACAGGAGCAGCTCCAGGAACAAGGTCAATACGGAACTCGACTTGTCGAGGTGGTGGCAACCCCGGCATATCTTCAGGAAACACATCAGGAAAATCTCTTGCTATCGGAATATCTTCCGACTTTCGTTCGTCGGCCTTCTTATCTACCACATGTGCCAAGAATGCGATAAGACCCTTTCGCAAGCACTTCCGGGCCTTCATGCTTGTAATAATTCTCAATGGCGTCCCACGCCTTTCCCCTTGTATCGAAAGAGTTTCACCACTCGCGAGAGGAACTTGAATTATTTTATCATTACAAATGACGACGGCGCGATGTGCAGATAACCAATCCATACCAACGACTATGTCAAAGCAACCCAATACTACCGGTAAGAGATTAATACTAAATTCGTGCCCATAAAGATTCAATCTACAATCCTTCGCCACTTCACTTGTTTCATTAGTTTTACCTTTTGCCAGTTCTATAGAATAAGGTGTATCTAGCTTACTAGTTTTCAACCCAAGTAATCTTTTAAATTCAACAGATACGAAGCTAAAATCGGCACCAGTATCAAATAAAACATAAGCATAATGGTTGTTAAGAGGGAACGTACCGGTGACCACATTGGGGTACTGTCGTGTGTCACCAGCACCAATCACAAACGCCCTTCCGCGTGCTTGATTGTTTAGTTTCGGGCAGTCCCTCTTCCAGTGGTCGAGCGACCCACACGTGAAGCATGGCCTCGCTCCACCAGCTTTAGGTGCTCCCGACCTACATTCCTCTTTCTTGTGCCCCGTACGGTGGCACTTTCCACAAATCACCTCATTATTCTTTCCCTGAAATCCTGCCTTCCTATCATTCCCCCGCCCAGTTGCCACATAACGTTTTCCCTTCTTGTTAGAACTCCCAGTTGACCCTTCCTTCTTCCCCTCACTCCTCTTTCGCTTCCCAAATTTCGACCTATTCACCTGCTCACTTGACCCAACACCCGCACTTGACCCCAGATTCTTTCCCTCCACACTGCTAGATTCCGAAATCTTCAATCCGAGACCTTTCGAATAAGGGTGCCCATCCGGATGGCATCCTCTGTGAGGCTCAGGGCAAGGTCAATTGCCTCACGCATAGTCGTGGGCTTAGAAGAGGTGACCATGCTGCGTATCTGGGGTGCCAACCCGAATAGGTACCGTTCAATCTTTTTATTCTCCGGCGTGACCAGCCGGGGAACCAACCGAGAAAGGTCATGGAATCTGGACATATAACCTGCCACGTCCGCACCTATCATAGTGAGATTCCAGAATTCAGACTCAAGCTTTTGCACTTCGCTCGCTGGGCAGTACTCAGCGATCATAAGTTCTTTTAGTTCCAGCCAAGAGAGAGAGAGTAGGCAGCATCATCTCCCAATGACTGAACCTGGCTATTCCACCAAGTTAGTGCCTGGTCCAGAAACAAATTTGTTGTGTACATTACTGTTTGGCGAGGAGTACAACCGCTGATGCGGATCACCGCTTCTGTCTTTTCGAACCACTTAACCAAACCAACCGAACATTCGGTACCACTGAAATGAATCGGCTTACAATCCAAGAAAGCCTTGAACGTGCAACCACATTCTCATGAGGCGGTTTCTGCAATAATAGAATAATATGTTACTATGGAATAGGAGCATCACGATAATCTCCCAACATTTCACATTTTTATAAACCTCTTACCAGTAGGGTAGGTCTCGCGACGGTCGCTCCCGGTTCGATCTCTGGATCGTTCAGTTCGTGCGGCGTTATGTTTCGCAATGGCTCGGGCAATGCGCTCTGAGATCAGTTGCTCCAGCTCAACAGGAGTAGTGGGCAATCCGTCATTTCCGGTGTTACTTCGTGTGGTTGGTGCCATTATACTTCAATAATAATTATCAAAGGTTAATTTTTGACGAACATTCATACAAATATTGTCATACACAACGCATAAGTAACAACACATAACATGAATATAATCATCATCATGACATCACAACACAAACCACAATCCACACAATAAATAATGAACGAAAACCACAGACAATCACAAGATGTATAATGTAATAACAACATATTTTACCATAATAATATGATTTTTCCATTAACTTCAATCACGAGTACATCATTTGTTAAAAAACAACAAAAATGGTGGGTACATCGTCCCACTTACATCGTTTTTGAAATACAGACAAAAGATCATTCTACTTTCACTGGCACAACCCGCCAGGATAGGTAAAATGCAAAAAGATAAGCTATCACTACATCTTCCTGAAGTTGTACAGTCATCGTGGCATATCGGCGGCAACTGCATCACTGAGGTGGGGGAGGCGGGTAATGATACTATGAGGCGCTCGTGCTGATGGCCATGCTAATGGCCAAGATGCGGTCATACAGAAACTATCGGTGAGCAAAGTGTGCATCACCGGTGATGCCGCAAAGAGCATCCAAGCTAAGTAGCTCCTCCGCATAATGCGCCAGTGCGTCTCTGGCATCAATGATCCTAGCCCACATAAGACGCGCCTGCTGGTCCATGTGAGTTACGGTGCGCTGCACCGTATCCGCGAGAGTCCGAAAGTCACTCTCCAGATATATCACAGTGGACCAGGCAGGTCCGGGCACAGAGGCTATCCCAAGGGGCTGTGACGGCCCAGGCATGTCTAAGTACGCCGGCTGCGACGGGCCGACGATATCTGGCACGAAAGGTGGTATTGGTGCAAACGGCTGAGGAAAGCTCATCAATCAACGGGTAAAAGAGAAAGGCATCAGGTACGGGTCTCCTGCACCCCAAGTGTACGGTGCAGGTGGTAGTGGCATCATGGGTACATCGGGAAGTGGGGGTAACATGGGCAACGTAGGGATGGGCAAATCCATAAGTGCAGGGGCCGGTGGCATCATAGGTACAGTGGGGGCTGGTGTGGGAATGATACTCATGGGTGGGACCTCAGGTGCTGTGACCGGTAACACAGGCTCAACTAGTGGAGCGATGAGGGGATGTGAGGTAATCACTAACTCTGGGGTGGACGCAACAATGGTGGGGGTATCAGGACTGGCAGTGGCGTAGGCAGTCATGCCAGCTCGGAGCTGCGAGCGGAGCTACCCTCGAGGACAAAGCCAACGCCTCCAGCACTAGGTATATCACGTGCCAGTGGCTCATCAGTGACAGGAGCGTCATGCTCCGAAGGGTCAGGGTGTGGAATAGGGGCCAGAGGCACAACGGGCTCGACAGGGGCGGCTGGTAGTCCACATACAGCAGGGGGAGGGTGACTGGTACTCGCCCAGAAACCAGTCAGTGGCACATCCACGGGTAGTACCACATGATCCACAGAGGCCACTGACGCCTCATCGTCAGAATCGCCAGGTAACCATCCAACATTTCGTCCCTGAACATGAGGCACAAGCCTCAAGCCCGGAGGGACGGGGATGTGTGGGGCGGGGAGAGGCTCGTGATCGACGTGGGCGTGTCGATCGAAGGGGACTCGACGGTCTGGGATGGGGCAGGGGCTGGGTGAGAAGGGCCTCCACATCCTAGGGGAAAATCCCTAATGGCTGGGACGGGGTGTGGTGGTATTGGGGCTGCGGGGAGGGTTACCACAGGTAAATCGGCAAGGGGTGCCTCAGCTAACGACTCGCCAGCGGCGGCGGCCGGTGATGTGACAGACTCGGAGTCAGAATCGCCTCCATCGGGGTCCTGCTCCGCGTCCTCACTGGGGTCAGTCTCCTCGGAGCTCTCGCCGTTCGCCTCCTCTGCGGCGACCTCTATGTCCATCGTGTCGTCCTCTGGGTCGAGAACTACGATCTCGACTAGCGCGGTCGGTGGCGCCTCGACTATCTGGATACTACTGTCATAACTAGGATCGGGTGCTACGCTACCCGCGACAGACATTCCTGGCAAAAAGAACTGTACTAATATATATGAATTATCAATTAGAAAATTAAGGCGTAAATCTATCACAACCTTCTTAACTTCTAATACTAACGTAACATATATTGACACCCATGGCTAGCTTTAGTCGGAATCTCCCCATACTCAAAGTTCCTTTCTTTTGAAAAATTACTTTGTTGCTTTTTTATATTTTTAGAAAACTTTATCTTTTGAACCAAATCCGGTTATAGTCTAGATTTTCAAAAATACTAGTTCGCTATAACCTTGGCTCTGATACCACTTTTTGTCACACCACGCCAATGGCGGAAACACGTGGCGCGACGGTTCAATGGCATAAAGTCAAGATTAACGCAAACTATAAGTAATTAATCAAAAGGCTCATTTATTATCACGTCAAACCGAGTTTAGAGTTTACACATTTCAAAACAACTTGTTTTTAATACATTCAAGGAGGTTTTCAAAATATATCCCAATATTTGGGAAATAATAACAAAACCCCAATTTATTCGACGCGAAGAGTATGAGATTCCCCCACCCTGCTAGCCACGTTGTCTGTCCTCCTTCAATTACCTGAAAGATATGTTTAAAAATCGTCAATATATAAATATTGGTGAGTTCACAAGTTTTAGTTTCCAAAACTTTACTTCTTGGGAAATACCATGTTATGACTATTATAGGAGTTGCAAATTCCTACAATCTACTTGGGCCTATAACCAAACCAAGACTAATAATAATGCCCCGCTCCAAGTCGTTACTCGGTATCCAACGACTTGATTTCAGAATACGTGCACCCCTGGCATACACCGATGCATAATCGACGCTATCGATTAGGGGTGGGCCTTGTCTGGCACCAATAGTACTTTCCAAATATTCCTTCAGTTTCATTTCCCTGAATTAATGGTTATAGAAGAGAGGACTCAACCCCCAGTGGCGACACAACTCAAGTAATTATCCCGTCAAACATTTTCCCTAACATTTCTTTCCCCCGAAAAACGTAAAACAGTTACTCGGTATCCAAGGTCTTGTCGTTCGATAATATATTTTTAACGCCCGACTCGACTCACCACCCCGTATATTTACTTTCCCATTAAGTAAATATACTAGGATCTCGTCGATTCGGTATACATATATATATATATATATATATATATATTATTTACTCCTCTCAGTTTTCCTTCCCGAATTGCGTCGAGCCGAACATATATATATATATATATATATATGTATGTATTTTCCTCGTTAAGTCCATACATTCGTTTAACGTTTTTAATCTTTAGATTATTTACGTTATATTTTCTCCCAAGAATATTTTCCAAAGATTGCAAGTAATCTAATGAGGATTATATAATGTACTAGGGTGATCTTTGGTGATTTCTTTATGTGTGTGTTGTGCCGTGGACATTAGAAAGAAAAGGGAGGTTGTGTAGATTTTTCTAGGACATGCAATCCTCTTATACAATCTATCCAAGATTTATCTTGGATATGAAATCCCTTAGATTATGGTCTTCTTGTACTAAACAATCCAATTGAGATATGTTAAGGGATGCTTGGCCGAAATTTCAAAAGAAAATGGAATGGTTTGTGATCTTCTAGTACATAATAATCGACAATATATCTCATATAATATCCATCCCATACTTGCATATCATTCCTAGATTGTTTAGTACACCAAAAGAAGGATTATGGTATGGTGAGGAGGGTGGCCGGTTTTTGAGGGTGTTTTGGTGGGGTCCACAACACAAAATATTTACCAATAATATGTTAAGTTTAGTCCTTTAACGTTCGGGTGTCGTTTGGGTATTTTTCGGGCTTTAATCGTGTGTTATTCGAACATTAAAAGTGTCTCTAATAACCCTTAAACATAGCCTAGTCCTAAGTGTTGATTGGTTATTTAGGCTCTTGTCGGGTGAAATTATGAGTTATACGCGTACCGGGTGCGGTACGCGCATTTTATTCGTTACCGGGAGATTTGTATGGAAAGTTTTCACTTATGGTTTTGGAGTTCCAAAACTCATTATATTTTGTGAAAATGCCCTTTGTTTTATATCCTGGGTGTCCGGGATCCTTTTCGTTTATTTAATTTTTACCGGGTAATTACCAACGTCCATACCGGATAAGTTTATTCGCATATGATCCTATCATGTTTTACCATTAAACATGTGCATTCCTATGCATCATATGGGAATTTACTATTCTCTGAGGCCTCAGTTAAATAATTAACACGTATCTGCACTTAATTACGTTAATTATATATTAATTAATTAGTACGGAATTACCTCATTTTTGCCGGTTGTTACATAACTGGGGTTAACCCAGTTAGTTTTCTGTTGACATAGACCCACGTATTTTTACCAACTATACAGATTTTGCCACATCAGACGACATGTGGACTGTCACGTCACCAGAAAACTAACCAGGTTAACCTCAGTTAGTTTTGGTCAAATAGAATAAAATGCAAGACAAGATGAGACTGTCATATAATCCAGTTTTCAAGTTTGAATTATTGTCTTCTAATTCCCCAAAATTAGGATTATTTAATTCCAATTCCCCTAAAATCTTATAGTCTATTTATTCATACAATCCTAATTTTTAAAATAATCATTTTAAACCAATTTAATTTACACTTTTTCCGGTTTCACGCGTTACTTTTTTTTAACGGTCAATTAGAATCACTCACGGACCACTTGAGTATCATTGTGTCACCGGTGTTACCACGCAATCATATTTCACCACCAAGTTACCAATTCAGGAGAAACCTAATAATTATGAGAAAAACCCCCTTATGGGATTCGAAACCAGGACCTTATAGCCCCTAAATCTTATCCCACCACCAGAAAGCCGCTAGGCTATAATGCCTTTGGCAGGTTCGCGCGTTACTAAATGTGTTTAGTGTGTATAATACATACGCTTCGTTCAGGTACTTGTTTTTATTTTAAAATTTTGTAACAAAAATTTATGGGGGTGTAAATGATGCGCAACGATTCGATAGCTACTCGAGATCGGATCGGTAAAAAGGTCAAATGAGTTGGACCTTAACGAGCCCGAGCCCGAGTTTGAAACATGACTCGTTTAGTTATCGAGCCCGAGCTCGAGCGTTTTTACCGTTTAGGCTTGCGAGCCTAAACGAGCCCAAACAAATTTTCTATTATTATTATTTTATATATAGTATACCTACCATTTAACATTGATGAGTCAAGCTTGAGCCGAGCTTTGGCTCGTTTAAGCTATCAAAGCAAGATCCAGACTTGCTTTTAGCTCCTTTTACTTCTATAATTATTTCAAGACGAGTCGAGCCGAGCCGAGCCGAGCTCAAGCCCTTGGATTTTACTTTTGAGCCGAGTTCGAGCTCAAAGTAATAGGCTCGAGCTCAAGCTTCATAAAAGCATGGTAAGCTAAGCTCAAGCCCATTCAGACTCGGGCCCGACTCGACTCATTTACACCTCTAAAAAATTTACGAACTTTAAACAACCGAAAAGAGTTAAAAGTTTTTAAAGAACAAAAAATTTTGAGGTGGGACGCTTGAAAAAGTTAGTTTCGCATGTGTGAAAATGTCTATTTTTTAGGCGGCAGTGTAGTTCCACTTCTAGTTACTTTTTTACTTTAATAACGACGGGACAGTTTAGTATTGGGCAACTGCAAGCATGACTGTAAGGCTTGCCTGGATCAAAACTCATCGAGTTTTACACGGAAGGGCTTAACACTAGCTTAAGAGACCTTTTTGTATTCTCATAGGAAACCATACAGCCGACTGCTACTTGATAGAAGTTGCGTCACCACAAGAATCAAGATTCTCTAGTGTAATGCGTAGTAGGACGAAAACCCGTGTTGACTTTGACTCGAACTTGCAACCCCAATAGCTTAGTCCTTATCTTCATCGCTTGTAATCACTAGCCAAAGCACATGGTTCTAATATTAAACAATATGCTGTAGCGGTTAGTTTTGGGATTTATGTGAAACAAAAATGTTGTTATGTTGGCGTAATTTTTTTGTTACCCTTCACACTACAAAGGTGTGTTGTGAGAGCTTTATGTGAAATGTGAAATTAGGTTGAGTTCAGTCTAAACTATTAGTTTATATATATTATTAATAAAAAACATAAAACTAAAAACTTACCAAATCTGTCTCACTCCCCCATGGCAGATCCATAATTTATTTTTACGAGGACAATTGGGTGACTAAACCAAACTTTTAGGATGACGATCGATTTTTTTTCCTAAAAACTACGCTATCTTTTTAGGGAAGGCGATCGTCACCAACCGTAAGGATAGGCCCCCTGCACGACCTCTCTAGAGCCCTTCCGTGGCGTTATTTGAACCCCACAGCCTACTGAGGTGCCCTGGTTAGGGGCCGGCTAAGCCCACAATACGATAAATGCGGTGTCCTAATTTGTATGCCTATTAGTAGCAGACATACCTTAATGTGAGGGGTAACATCCACTACCTCTCAATTTTTCCGGTAAAATGTGATTTGTTTTGTTAACGTTTTTTTTTTTTGTATTATGTTACCCTTGAAATGTTTTAGCCTAACATTATATCACCACTTCAAAGTCAACGTGATAACTTAGAAGCCTAATATATACCAGTCACCAAATAAAAGCCAACAGCCGTCTACTAACTCCTAAGCTCATCTTTCTTGTTTGTTTGGGGGAAAATAAGCCGAGTTGAACCCGAGCTTGACCAGACTTGAGCTCAAGCTCGATTAATGTAGGAAAGCTCGAGCCCAGCTGGGTTTCAGCTTGTTTGTTATCTATTTGGTAATATATTAAATAAAAACAACAAGTTCATTTAGGCTCGCAACCTCAATAAGTGAAGGTCGACCTAGCTTACTAAATGAGCTTATTGTCACCATTGCTCTCCGGTCATCGTCCGCCAGTGACTGAACCGCTACTCCACCAAGGCACCAACTATTTGTGCAAACGGATATTTTCTACACTTCTAGTTCTCAATTCGAATTGTTTATGTGCAATTGGTTATTGTTTACGCTTTATTAGGGTTTATGTGCAATCGTTGTTAGATTTTTAGGGTTTATTTGCAATTGTGAAATTGATTATGGTTTACATCTTATTCTTCTTTAATTAGGGTACTTGAAAGGTGAAACCACAATCTAATTCTAAACAAGTATTATCAAGATGGATTTACACAATCGAATAAGTGAAGAGTATTTACACAATGCTCTAATTTGTGTGATACAAAAAAAGAAACTTTTAATAAAGTAAAAGAAGAGCATGTAATGACTCGATTAAACCAAGGACATGGAAATCTTTTAGGTATGTGTGTTAACTCTATTTATTAGTGTTTTTTTTATTTTTTTTTCATTAAATACGATAAACTTTTTTTAACGTTACCTTTGAAATTTGTTTACCTACGTGTGTGATGACTATATTATATGTACATATAGTAGGATTTATTACGATGAAAAGATTGATAAAACACCTCGTGGATTGACACTACTACAAAACAAAGCAATTGCCACCAAAATCTGCTACCGAAAAACACGGTAGCAAATTTTACCTTGATTTTTCAACACACTTGCTAATAGGGTAGCTAAGTGGTAACAAATAATTTGTACAAAATAAAAAAAAAATTATAAAAACAAAAGGCACGTAAAAGCCCTAAATCTCTGATTCATTTCATCTCCATCGACCTCCATCACAATCACCGTAACCCTAACCCTAACCCTAACCGGCGTACATCACCGTTCCATTTAAAGAGAATATAGCCTATATCATCGATTCATCTCAGGCGAAGCTACACAGAATCGCTTACCAAACGATTGAACGGTAAATTAGATCTCTTCGATTGAATGTAGGTAATAATTATTGAGTCGTTGATTAAGTTATGTATACAGACTTGGATTAGTTTGTTGTTACATTGTTCCTTCTATTAATTTCTTGTTATTTGCTTACGATGACAGGATTTGTTCCGTCTAGGTTAGATTGTTAATCAATTTTTAGAATTGTAGTTGATTGATGCATTACTAAGATCAGATTAATTTTGAAAATGATTGTAATTTGAAGCGATTTGACGTTAATTCGATATGAATTAGTTATTTTTGTTGTTAATTGTTGTTTACTGTTTCTAAATTCAGGTACTGATTTGTTATCGTATAATCTTGTTGAGTTGTTTATGAAGGTTTCATTTGCTTATTTGAGTTAGGTTATTATTAGGTTGTTCCTACTTGTTTATGATGCTTGGATCTGTTTTGTTTAGATTAGTTTGTAGCTTATCGATGTGTAACAAGGCGCTTTCTTTGCGACTTGTGTCCCCTGAGAGCTTAGGCTTGCACTCGAAGGGCTTTTGACAAGTGACAACATAGGATAGGACTACTATTTTTGATATGTAAGATCATGATATTATGTTGTTGCTATAAGGTTAATTCATCATGATATTATGAGAAGATGGAAACGAATATGTAGGTTCATGGTTTTTAAGAATGTGTCCAAGTTACAAGTTAAAGACATTCTGTTGCTACTTCTTTGGCATTTTTTAGAGGCGTTGAGGCCATATGATAAGGCAATTGTGTTATCGCCTGTGAATGCGGCGTACCACTGTAACCGAGCGGCTGCATTGATAAGGAAGTGTGTTAAAAGAAACTGATGCTTATTCAGCCACACGATCTTCATCATCTCCCCGGTCCACCGAGCAAGTACCGGAGGATACCGATTCCACACTTGATCTGGTGGGATGTCCGTCTTGCTTAAGTTTGTTCGCTTGCCCAGGTAAAATATTGATATTGTCACATTCGGCCTCTGGGTCACTGACAGAAAGTTGATGAGTTTATTTGCGTTAATGTTTTCTTTTCTATTTTGTGTTAGTGAGTCTCTCTGATGGCATTGAGTTGATAAGTTTCAATGCGCCTACTCCGACAAAAACAGAGGACCATCTTGACTGGTTCGAGGCTGAATACCTTCGTTCCTTGCATGTTGTGGATCCAAACATCGCTGCGGAGAAGTATGTTCTGGATTGGCTAATTGCTAACAAAGATAGTGTGGTTGCTCCAGATTTGGCCAAGGTTTTTTAGGATGTTGGGAGAGTTAGGATGTGCTCACTCCCTGATGACGCTTGCTGGATCCAGGATGACGTCACACTTGACTGTTAACGTCCGTGCCTTTGGCGAGCTGTCTCATGGTACCTTCTGCCGCTCTTGTCCGGATCACTAGTTTTTCTTTAGGTATACTAGTTTAGTTTAGTTAATTGTGTCATGTTGCTATATTCCTTGTTTTGTAGGTTTATAGGAAAAGTATATAAATTTTAAATCAGAAATAATTTCTATAAAGAGAACTAAGTTTTAGCTAGTAATATGTAATATTTGATCAGTAGACATATTACTCTTATCATGGGAAATTCTAATTATTCTTTCAAGCATAAACTGAGCTTACGCCTTAGGCAATCTTCATGAGTCAAATATGCCCTGATCCCTACCCAAGAACTAAGAGGCAAGCTTAACATAAAGGAAATTAAATAAAGATTCTTATGAATATAACCTCAACGTAAATTATTGGTTCCGGTTCAACTTTGCGTTGAACTTATGCTACGGGTGGCAAGATGGTGGGTCAATCGGGGTGGGTAATTTCATCAAAAGCTGGTTTAGGTCAAATGGATAATTTTAAGTTTAGTCGAGTTGGTTTGAGCTGATCAACAAATACTTTTTTTTATCCGTTCCTTAAAATTTCCTATATGAATTAAGAATGTGATGGAAATTGCGTTTACTAATCTATAGGTGATAGGTTTTACCGTTTTATGCTGGTTTGTCTCTCCCAGCACCATTTTATTTCTTGTTTTTATAAATTTATTTCATTTTAGGGAACATTTGTATAGTATTAAGAGTAAATGTTTGTAACTAAGTTGTAAAATGTTTGTATATAACAATATATTATGGTTTCTTGAAGTGGTATCTAGTTTTGTCCAGAACGGCTAAAGATACGAACTATTCTGTACACGTCTCATACGCTCATGTTTTGATTTCATCATTACTCTTTCATTTATTATGTTTTGATTATTCAACATAATGACACTAGATATGGAACTGAAGTACCGAAAGCACAACAAGGATTTTTAATCGGTATCTGTCATATTATTTATTCAAATCCAAAATATATTGTATATTGTAATATATGTAATTTCTGGGTACTTTTTGTCATGATTTTTTCAGATTAGAGAGGTTATAGCCGAAGAGGAAGCAAGTTTTGGGAGGACATTACTTCTTGTATGCATCATATATTTCTGGTAACTTTGTTACCATAATATAATTATGCAATTCGCTTGTTTTACACAAAAAGCATAAATTGACTATGATCTCTGTTTTGAATTTATATACCTTTTCTGGGGTCCCTGCTGCTTAAAACATCAGGAATTTGAGCATGAAAATAAAAGATGTATTGAATGACTAAAATCCTCATGGTTTTTTTATAGGGAATTGAGAAGTTTGAGAAGATGGCTCAAGATGTTTAGGGAAAGATATTTAGAGGACAGGTAAGCTTTTTATTCTTATTTTTTTGTTTGCATTTTAATGTTCCAGTGTTCCTGCTATACTGTTCTTTTCATAGTTATTCACCAATTAGTCATTGATACTTTTGTTATTACATGCTTCAAGCTATTAAATCTCCTTACGATTTGTTTATGGAAGCACATTCTTATTTTTGTGACGTTATTATACTTAGGGGAACAACTCGTAGATTCTTAGTTTTTCTTTTTCTTTAATCTTCTTTTGAACATATTTGTTGGCTGCAGGATGCATTTATTTTGTGGGATACTTATGGATTTCTGTTGCATCTGACTTAGGTGTGAGAGTTTTTTTGACTTATAATTTTTCCTGCAAATTTATTGTGATATAAACATTTAGTTTTTTGTTCCAGATGATTGCAGAAGAAAGAGGATTGGTAGTTGATGTTGAGTGTTTCAATATTGCTATGAACGAAGTTAGAGAAAGGTCAAGGAACGCACAGAATAAGGTTTTCATCATTTTGCTTTGTTGTAACAAACAGTTATTATTTCTATGTAGTTTGAGCAGTTTTATTAGTGTTCTCTAATATAGTTGAAGTTGTGGATTCAAAAGGTGATAAGACAAATGGGTTAAATGGGTGAAAGTTGCCTAAAGTCAACTTATAGTGTAGATAATGGGTTGATTGGGTCAAACGGGTCGATTAGCGTAGAGTCTTTTCTAAGATTTGGTCTAATTATTAGTGGCTTTTGATCCGTGGGGTTTGTGGGTCTGTTTGAGCTTTTGGTTTGCGTTCAAGTGTATAATATATATTTTTTTTTGTAAGTTTTGTAATACTGATAAGGCTTATGCATTGTTTGTTTTGTAGATTCAGAAGTTAAACGAGAAAAAAGAAGAAGATAAAGAAAGGTTCAATGGAATCAATGCAGAGTTGAAGGCTACATTAACAACATACGTTACATGTAAACACTTTCCGTTCGGATTTGGATGTTTTAGTTTGGAATTTTTGATGTATTGATTTGGATATTTGTTATGTTTAAAATTTTCATAAATGGATACATTTTGCAAAGAAATGGAATGGCAGCTGCAAAGAAATGGAATGGCAGCAGGTAGATAAAAGAAATGGAATGACAATATTGTAGAAAAATATGACAAAAATGGTAGCAAAAATATGACAAAAAAAGGTAGCAAAACGGTGGCAAAAAAGCGGTAGTAAAACGGTGGCAAAAAGCGGTTGTAAAACGGTGGCAAAAAGCGGTAGCAAAACGGTGGCAAATTAGCGGTAGCAAAATGGTGGCAAACTAGCGGTAGCAAAACGGTCTCAAAACATAAAACGGTAGCAAATCGGTTGCAATAGGGCAATTGCCATGTGTGATTTTGCTACTGAGTTTTTTGGTAGTAAAATGGTGTCAAAATGGTAATTGCAACCGTTTTGCTACCGAAAATGCGGTAGCAAAAACCGTTTTCTCTAGTAGTGTGAAAAGAAAAGAAATTAAATATTAATGTCTTCCTCATTACATCCCTATATTCTGATCATTTCACTTGTGTATGACAAGACATTCAAAGTGGCTTAAAAGTCACTAACGCCCTTTAAACCCAAAAACCATTACGACGAAATTCGATTTGGTCAGACAACCTAATGCTAGCTTTACTTGAGAGACTAAACAAAGTATGACATGATGCACTAATGATAAATGCTTTAATCAACTTTGGTGTGTTCAAATTGCATCAAACTTGAACCCAAAAAAAGTGGGATTTTTTTTATTATATATTAAAAAAAACATAAATCTCTACATGTATAGTTTAATATAAACTACTGGCATTCTCACGCGCTTTACTACGCATTGATGGTTTATTAGAGTGGCAACGTGACAAGTTTAGCTCAAGTGACCATACCAAAAGTACTTGTTATATTATCTTTTGTTATAAGTGAACAAAAGTTTCATATATAAGCCTGTAGTTTTGAAACAGTAATTGTATTTACAAGTATGGCTGTCTTTGGGAGGTCCGAGGAGGCCAACCGTATTTTGTAACCACATTTTCGGTCACATAATGGTATCAATTGCTCTGTAGCCACCATTTTGCAACCGAAAATGCAGTAGCAAAAACACACCTGTCTGTTGCTCTAATGTCACCAAATAGCTACCACTTTTGTATTTTGCTACCACATTTTTGTTACCACAAAAACGGTTAGAACTATTGCTACCGCTCCTATAATGTTTTAGGAAGGTCTTTTGCTACCGTTTTGGTACCATTTAGCCACCAATATTGCCACCATTTAGACGTCATTTGTATTGAAAATTTACACATTTTTTTGTAACCGTTTTTGTACCATTTAGTTTGCAACTATTTAGTCACTGCTTTCATTGAGAATCTACTACTATTTAGCCACATCTTTCATTGAAAATTTGCTACCATTTAACCACCACTTTCATTGAAAATTTGCAACCATTTAGCTACCATTTTCATTGAAAATTTGATACCATTTAGCCACCACTTTCATTGAAAATTTGCTACCATTTAGCCACCACTTTCATTAAAAATTTGTTACCATTTAACTTTGCTATAGTTTTTTTTCTACTTTTTAATTCAATTAAATTTCAAGAAAACTATATTAGATATAAAACAATCAAATAATACAAAATTTCAATTTATATAAAACAAATTTGTTACAGTTTTTCCAATTTTAAAATCATATAAAAACTCAAATAACTGAAATTATCCATGAAAAACTTCAAAACAATCATGTCTAAGTGTGTATAGCCTATTTTCGACCCATAGACGTCAACATAGCTTCAATTTGTGCCATTCTATTGAGCATATAGCCTCTTTATCTGCATTATCTTTTTCTTTTTCAGCCAGCAACCCCACAATAATTCCTTCAAAACCTTTCTTTATCTTCATCTTTTTCCTTAACAAGCTCTTTGATAACCAAGTTCAACTTTTCAATCTACAAAACAAGCAATGAATAGAATCAAGAAGTCGGAATTAACAAAAACTAATAACGGGTCAAGTGAGTTACACAATAACATAATCCAATTGTGAGTTACATTTCTAATGCTAGAAGCTAAATAACATGTTCTGATATATCTAGTCTTCCTAATAAAAGAGTAACTCGGACGCCACTTGTCCCTTTACTAGGGCCTCCACATAGGCTCCATCTCAGCATCCATGTGTCAACCATACAATCACTTTGAAAAAATAGCGGATCCAACCCATTTCTTTACCATCTATCCATATGTTCATTCTAACTTCAATCTACCTTCATTTTCTAAAAAAACTATTCAAAGAAACCCTACATCTCTGACATCTTCCTTCGCTGCAATTCTTATTTTCTCTGATTAATCCTTCTTTCATCCACAATCGGATTCTTAAAACCCTACATCAAACAACCGGATCTAATCCCTCTTCATCTTCCTTCGTCGTATCTACCCTAATGTCTTCCATCTTCAATCTAAATACCAAATACCAAACAACCGGATTTAAATAACGTCTTTCATCTTCAATCGTATTTCTCTGATGATTCCTTCTCTGATTAATCCTTCTTTCATCAACAATCAAAATACCAAACAACCAGATCTAAATAACATCTTCCTATTGTCTTCCATCTTCAATCGAAAGGTATGCTTTGGGTTTATGTTGAATACGTTAGGAAATATTTTTCGAAGTCTGTTTTGGTCGTTTTGTTTAGGGTATTAAATATGATTATCCTTTAAATCGACTATACATGTTAATGAATATTATTGTGAAATCTATTTTTGTTCATGATAAATCTGCGAAGTCTTGAACGATTCAGAATTCTGTTTTGAAATCCATATAGACTTCGACTATACATGTTTATTAAGTATAATCATATTTAAAGGATGTCAATGTATACTCGATTTAAAGAAAACAAACCTTCACAAAAATGTTCGAAGTCTGTTTTGTTCGTTGATATTGGTGTATGGATGGTTAAGAATTGTATGGATGTTTTCTGAATTGTTAATATTGTTGTTCGTTTCTGAATCGTTGAGAATTGTTTTATACTCTATTTTAGTTTTAAAAAATCATATGATTAGATATACATTCTGTTTTAGTATTGTTTTCTTAATCATTAAGTGTTGATACATTTAGCTATACAGTCTGCTTTCATTGTATATGATAGAAAGATAGTTATACAGTCTCTTTTATACTCTGTTTTAGTATTGATAAATTATATGATTAGCTATACAGTTTGTTTTAGTATTGAATGTAATTATATTTTTGTGTTTTTACTGACCATCTGCAATGAAATTTATTTGGGTATATAGTTAAGAGAGAAAGGTCATGTAAAGCCGGATGCCTTTTCAGTCTCACATGAAAAACTACGGAACGATTCAGCTACAAAACGAGGTCAACTATATGTTCTTTACTTAATTTGTTTACTTATGTTGAAGATATAATCTTTTGCATTATTAGCATTATCAAACTAACTTATTTACACCTTTTCTTTTGCTTACATTATCTTTTTTATAACTAATCTGTATGAAATGGATCATACTTCTGGGTTGAGTTTTGTTCAACTGGTTTGTATCTTTCTATGAGATTTGCACAAAGTTAGAAGTTTTGTAGTTTAAATAAAACAAATAAGGTATTTCTGGAAATTCGTCAATTGAAAGATTGTTGACTTTGTTCTGTGACATTTGTAGTTTAAATAAAATGCCCCACATGGTGTGTTATGTGTTACTTTCGAAACCTATTCCAAAAAAATAAGATTGTTGTTATTAATATATTATTTTCGAAACTTTTTGCTGTTACTTACATAACACGTTGTTGTGTGTGTCTTTTTTTTTTGTAAATTTGATTTTATTGTTACTAATATTATTATTTTCTATCTTTAACATTTTTTGTATGATCTTACAGAATTTTGATGACAATGGAAGTTGTTGCTGAGAACAAAGATGTGAACCGCATGAGTGTTTCAGTTGTTGCTGCTTGTATGTCACCATTACTTCTTCAACCCGTTTTAGCTGGTGAAGTGGAGCTTGAGAACGATTTCAATATGGGTGGTGATGGATCTGTGCAACTCATGCAAGCAGCTGCAACAGCTACCCATGCTCAAGCCATCATTATCACCTTGCTAGAGGAATATGATAATATATTTGGGGTAGGCTATAGAAACTTCCATATATGATATTACGGATTGTCTGCTTTTGTCATGGTAAACACAGAACAACTTGGCTATTACTAAACTATACATTCAGTATTTCTAAATGAAACAATTTTAGATCAAACACAAAACGACTTTGCCCTTTACTAAGCAATTTATTTCAGTTTTTTTTTATGATGAACTGCCAGACGATAAAAATAAGTTATACCTTTTACATATTTGTTATGTTTTTTTTTAAATCAACTTATATTTCATTTCATGGAGGACAAATTTACCCGTTAAGATAGCGGGCAGACGGGCAACAATAGCATTTCACTTGTAGCTTTTAGACAAGTTGTCATAGTCTTGTGTTTATGTGTCTGGAATGAAATGACTAAAATTATTATTTGCAGGAAGGGGACATGTTATCTAATCTATATTCTGACTCATACGAGAGTGGAAGTAAGAGTGAAGAGCTTAGTGGCGATGGTGACTATTCATTTGACGATTCTCATGATTCTGATCATGCATCAAATATTAGCGATGATGATAGAGAAAACTATCAACTTGAAAGAAAGGTTGGATTTATGCACTAATTAATCTGGTAGTTATTTGGTTATAGGAGTCTTATTAGTTTGTTTCCGTAATACCATTCTGCTAATGAATGCATAAGTTAGTACAAACTAATGAATACATAAGTTAGTACTCTGTTATTTTGTTATTTCATCTATCTAATGAACATTAAAAGATCCCGCACTCCTATTTTTTGGCAACATAAAGAAGCGCATAATGTGAATCTAGAAGAAATGCTAGGTTGTGCTTTTGGGGTGTTCATGCCATAAACATAGTGTCATATATCTTACCTATGTTTACTTCCCTGAGTGCAGGCGCAGAAGAAAACGCCTGTTGACAACATCTACTCTACCTAATAAACGGGTAACTCGGGCGACATGTGGCGTTTTACTAGAGCCTCCACATAGGCTCCACCTCAGCTGACACATGTCAGCCATACAATTTCTTTCTTCAAACTACGCGACCCGACCCGACCCTAACCTGTATCCAAAGATTATAAACCAATTAATAAAATCCAATTCTTTTCGACTCCTTCATTCAACGCTCTAACCCTACCCTGTCCGTCTTCATCCCCTTCATTCTACAGCCTCTCTAACTCTACCCTCTCTTCAAAGCTGCTTTTCATCTCCTCTATTCTCACCGTAACTCTGTTCCTGACTTTAATTGATTGAAGGTACGCATTTTTCTATATAGTTTCTTTTTCTTTGAATGGTTTCGATTTTGTTATAATGAGAAATGGTTGTATCTTTTATTGTATTGTATTGGATTGGTTTATGTTCTTCATAAGTTAGGTGTTTGTTTCATCATATAATCATTGACGACTCAGATGTTTCCGTTTTAAGATTGTTATGTTTTCAGACCTGATTTGCGATTGTTGTATTTTATGGAATTGGTTTCTGTTTTATGATGAATCTGTTTTCAGACCTGATTTGCAATTGTTATGTTTTCAGACCTGATTTGCGATTGTTTTATGATGAATCCGTTTTCAGCCCTATTATAAGATTGTTATGTTTTCAGACCTGTTTTAAGATTGTTATGTTTTCAGACCTGATTTGCGATAGTTTCTTTTGATTAAGTGTTCGTCATGATTTGCATACGATTTAGGGTTTTTATTCGTCTTGCAATGTATATGATTGAGAGATTTTGATTTTCGTTGAATCAAAGGTTGTTTTAAAACTTTTTTCATCGATTTATATGTTTACATCACACAAGATCCAAAAAAAAAAACTAGAATTTTTGTTTTTGTTGTTGTGTAAGTTTTTTCTATTTCTAATTAAATTTACAATGATATTGATCCAGGAAACTTCATCTTCATTTTGACCAGGTCAACCTTAAGTCCTGAGTCAAAGTGTTGCTTTTGTTTTGTTTTTGGCTTATTCTTGGTGTGTAAACCTAAATCGTTCGATTGATGTTTACTGGGTAACTTTAGGAATCTAGGCTAGGCCATTTTGATCATATTTGTTGCAAATAGTAAATTGATAGATGATTTGGGTATAGATTTTTATAATTTTTTCCTTTTTAGGATTCTTGAAGTTATAAACTATGTTCAACATCTCGATTAAACTGCACTTGTTCAAGGAACATTACCTTTTTCGGGGGTAAAAAGACCAAACACATCAGTCTAACCCCCAAAAAGTCCTAGCCACCAATTCAGATCAGATACTGATGTTGTTTTCTCTAAATCGTTTAAGGTTTTTATACTCTAATTAGTTCATCAGCACTCAATCTGATGGAAGGTTTCGACAAGACATACTCCGGCGAAGAATATCAAAGAAGTGGAGTATGAGGATGTGACTTTTATCTTCTTTGATGGTGGGAGTCACGTTCTTTGCAATCATTGGTATGTGTTGATTCTTCAATTGTTAGTGATAATATTCATTTTTTTTATTCTATTGGTATTTAGGATGTTGTTTGTTGTAGAAATTGTCCATGGGCATATCATCGAGTCTGCAGCTAAATAGAACTATGGTAGGTATCTATTGGGAATGTTACTATTTTCTCAACAATTTTATAGCTTAGTTCATGAATGTTATGCTTTGATTTTTCCCTTTAAAGTTTTTGTGTAACTTAAGAATCTTAAAGTTTGATTAAGTGGATTCTTCTCTTGAGAAGATAGAGTTTTAGCAGGTGCTTAGGAAATTGATATAATAATCTCGACCAGTGTGATCATAGCTAGATGACTTGTAACTGAGCAGTAAGCACTTCACTTCTTGGAGATTACAATAAGAAATGCTTGATATGTTTTATAATATTAGTTTCAATACGGTAGGATTAAGTGTAGACACATTGTAAATTGTACATTTACGCTCTTGTAAGCCGAGTGATTGACATACAAGCATGGTAATGACCGGTCATTAATTTTATCTTATGACTACAGAGTATTAGAGTTTACTCTTTATTTTAGTATAAACTTTTATTAGTTTTTCTGTTTTAATGATTTTGTATGAAGCAAAGGTGTGCATTTAGTGACTATAGAGTTTACCCTTTCTCTTAATATAATTTTTTATAATTATTCTATTATAATCATTTTATATCATAATTATTAGTAATTTGTTTCAAGTAAGTTGGCTTATGGACCTTACTGCTTACAATCTATATAGCAAGAAAGAGGTGTTTTGTGAGTTTATCTGGCAAGTTTTTAAAATATTCAAAGTAGTGCGTGTTCTCTTATTTATCTAATTTGCATATAATCTAACAATTTACACATGAATAAAAGAAAACTCTTTTATTTCAGCAATGTAAGTGCCATGTTGGACAAGTTGTGTTTCCTTGGTGTTGTTACTAAACCACAACTTTTGGAAGGTGCTTTTGAATTGCACATACGTATATAGGCTAATCAAGGAAATGGAGTGACTACTCTCACTTAAGATTTGCATCTTCTAAGAACATTAATTAATTGAAATTCTACATAAAATTGTTGAGATTACTTGATCTTAACTTGTACCATTGCTTATCATAGATTTCGAGGACTAAGAAACATATTGGAGAGTTGTGTTTGGTGCAATGAAGGGAAGGACGAACCTGCTCAAATCTTTATAGGTTGTCAATTCGCCAAACTTATCTGGACTATCTATCATTACTTTTGTTTCAAGATTCATATCCACGATTCTCCTCCTAGACGTACTTGATGTTGTAAAGATGGGACATAATACAAGTTTATCTAGTAGCGTGAGAAGACCATCCCAGCCATCAT
Source organism: Ambrosia x helenae (assembly GCA_030844895.1). Lineage (NCBI taxonomy): Eukaryota > Viridiplantae > Streptophyta > Magnoliopsida > Asterales > Asteraceae > Ambrosia > Ambrosia x helenae. The sequence goes on along the minus strand of CM061231.1, from coordinate 103,372,362 downwards.
TTTGACCACAATTTGGGTGCTATGTCTTCATAGAAATGAAAAAGTATTTCAAGCGAAGGAATCTCATCCACAAAAGGTAAATGAGTATATCATAATCGTTATCGTTCCTATGGGTAAAAAAAACAGTTCGAAAATACAAAACATCTTATGGGAACAATGCAGTGGGTTTAATTTTATTGTATTGTCTCATTTTGAAAGGGCAAAAAATGTTCTATTAATTGTTGGTACAAGACTGATGGTTCTTATGAAAGTGCTATAGGGCTATTTTGTTGAATTTTGTTTTGTTATTATTTTTTATCTTTTCGTTTATTTAATCACTTTGAATGTTTATGTTCATTTGGCTTTCAATAGAATAACAAGGTATTATTTATATGATTCCAGTCTTTGTTTATAATTTTGTCAAATCAAAATTTAGTTGGTCTATATATTTGTCATTGCGTTACATTAGAAGTCTTATATTTTTGCTCATAATCAAAATCCATACAAATTGTATAACCTAACAAAAAATAAGGAAAACACATTACATACTACAATATTGGTATTTGAAATTTTCATTTTACTTTTGGATGAACCGTATGACATACGGGTCTCTAACCTAGTTTACATATTATTACTAAAAATAAAATTTTACTTAAACAATCTACAGAGATTGTCTAATCAACTCAATAAGAAATTCCTAAACATTCTCAATACATCAAAGGCGAAATATATTTATAAGTAATAAGTAATATCCAATTAAACGCGAAATATCTATGTTAACTTATTAAGGATAAGACATGTCTAGAAAAGTAATTTCCTCTCCCTTTTAAGATGGCATATGAAGAGGCTCTTCACAAAATTGTAATCTTTGGTCATTTTATTCCATTCATGCCCTTGTGTACAATATGCAATGCCCATTGTATATGTGTGTACTACATACTTTTTATCTCTCTCCACATGTAACCACTCTCATAAAATTCATTAAACCACTTTAAAACCACTTCATTATTATAAACCCTTCATTTTATTCCATTCTAGATGTTACCCGATCACCCATGTCTTTTTAAACCTATGCATGAATGCATCTAATTGTTCTTTTTTTTACAGGAAAGTGTTGAATTAAAAGAATTGAGAGCAGAATATGAGAACTTGCTTATTCAGTTTGAAAGTCAGGTCATTGTAACTTTTAACATATCGAGATAATACAACTGTCACTTTTAGCAACTTTTTGAAGCCTCTTACATTTGATTTGTTGTTTTTTTCCAGCTTACTATTTGCATTTGTTTGCTCACAGGTGAGAAACGTGGCAGACATAGCAAAAAGCAACCTATCATTAGTCAAGGTTATTCACAATTACAATAAATCTTATTTGCATTTCGTTATAGTTTATTGGATTAGTTATTTGTTTCATTAATGTATTGTATTTGAAATTTTGAATAAGTTGTTAACTGATAAATTGCGCAATCCTATTTAGTGAAGATATTATGGTCATGAAAATTTGTCTGTGGAACTGGTAATTAAGAGTTCTAATGGTTTTTCATTTCTTTGTTCTCATATTTTATCACATATGCTTTGTTGACTTTTGGTTATAAACTATCTTATTTATGAACTTCATACTTTAAAATAGTTGTATATGGTAGGAAGGTGCTACATAGCTAGCAGTTCTTCATATAAAGTCATATGCTAAATACATATTATATTATGAGACCATTAACATATGAGAATTGCACTTTTTATATTGTGTGTACTTTTTAAATGATAATTAATCATATTTTGCAAACTATTTTTTTTTTTAAAAAGGTAAAAGTGGTGGCGAATGTGATGCGTCAATTATGATTGAATTAAATTAAATGATTGTGTGGTAAAATATATGACTTAAATTTGTGGTTGTATTATATGCGAGCAGGTTCTATAGTCTTGAATAGTTTGTTGAACAGAAAAAGATTACAGAAGGCGTTTAGCTGGACACAACAGAAGGCGAAGAAAGACACATTTAAAAAACCCGATAAATTGGATATCATTAAATGACGAACAAAGCTGTATTTATTTGCTTGTTAGCCTTTAAGGTCTCCAATGTACAATGTTAATTTTATTGAACCTCACAAGTCTTGATGGTATGGTTTATTGTAAACACTTGTCTGGATCCCAATGTTTGCAAGATGATGGGACATCCTTTGCATCTCCTGAGAAGGTAAATCTCATGGTTGTTTTTGGATTTGCATTTTGGGATTGGTTGTGTTAGAATAAACAGTTTTAAACGATTAGATGAACATGATATTATTGAAAACCTCAATTGTAGGTGATTTTTATACCATTTGACCAATTTTCTTTTCACGCATTACATACATATTAATTGTAGGTGATGTTTATATTATGCTCTGCTGGGGAATTTGCATGTTAGTGATGTATTTGGGGGAAAATAGAGCCTGCAACTTGGAGGATTGAAATAGTTGACAAGATTTAGGCATCTGTTGGACTTGTTGACTATTTGCAGGCATTTTTTTTTAAATGATGCTTCATGCATTTTTAAAGAAATGGTTTTTCAATTAAATATGTTCATATTCAGGAACCTAAAGCTTGAGTAAGTTGTTTTTGCATGCCAAAACATGTGTTTTATCTTTGTTAATGTCCCTTAATTTGCTATTTCTTCATGGGCTAATGTTGTATAAAATCAACTAACTTGCAATGTCCAATCCCTTAACCTTTTTTGTTGCAATGCTTATTTCCTTTGAACTTTCTTAGGCTAACATCATACATTGAACATCAAACATGACTTAGAAACTTTTTCCTTAAAAACCTACCCAAAACTTACCCGCGGCAACGCGCGGGCATTCCCACTAGTACTACATTATAAAGGAGGAGAGATGGATAAAATAGTCACTTCATATCAATTTTAAGATGACATACAAAAGGTCACAAGGTAAACAACTATATTTTTGTCAAATCCTTCCCTTTATGCCCCTATGTGCAACATTTGATTACAATTGTACAAATAACTAATGCAAGTCATCTCTATTATTATTTGCTTCACCTTTTGATTTTCTCATCTTTAATGAATTCAATTTGAGATTCAATGCCTCACATTTTCCTTTTCTCATCTTCAATGATGAATTAAAATCAACATCACTCAAGTTAATCTCTAAAACCCCTCATACCATTACCTTATCACACCATTTTCTTTATTTCTCTTGGAAGTTGTCATCGAATGATATTGTTCAATACTTGTAGTCTTGCACTCTCGATTATTATGTTGGTAAGCCAACACTTGTAATCTTGTATATTCTTTATGTATATTTATTTATTTAGTTATTTAGTTTTTAAGCTTTTTGTTAGTTCTTATATATGTTTTTTCATTATTTTGTCCGTGTTTTCTTTTACATATTTTCTAAGAACTTTATACAATAAGTCGATCAATACGAACCAAACTTTAAGGAATACATATTTGTCGGCAGGATTTACCCGCTGCAATGCGCTATGGGAAAATTGCTAGCGTATTACAAGTTATTTTGAATCCCGCCACAGCGCACAGGTAAACCCACTAGTATTTATAAGTAATAAGTAACTAGATTGATCCCTTGCATGCGGCACATCAATTGTAGGACATTTGAGGGATTTTTTAAGCTTTAGTATCATAATATATGTAACATGCGTTTTGGTGCATAGGAAAAGGCAAAAAAAAATGGACAAACTGCTATTAAAAATGGACAAAAAATGCAGCCAAATTGGTGACAAAATTGACGTAAAAATGGTTTCAAAATTGCTATAAAAATGGGCTTACAATGCAACCAAAATGGTCTCAAAATTGGCGTCAAAATGTATGCAAACAATGGATTAAAACGACCTCGTGAGGCTCATGAATATAAACTTTTAATCAACACTAATCATGAACAACCTATGATAGCCCTACTCATAAACGGCCCTAATCATGATAATTGACAACTCGCAAACTATCGAAACTGCCATAATCATGACTAAAAAATATAACTTACATATTTTCTTGTGCCGTGTCATCGTAGTTCGCGGGTTGGTTGTCTCATTAAGTTTTGGTATCAAGAATCATCAACATCTATGATGGACGATAATATACTTTATAACTCTAGAACATACAATCCTAGATTTGTGTTAAAGCAAGGAATCATGTTCATGACACTAGAAATTGGCACAAGATCAATTAACTAAAATGACTTCAACATAAGATTAATCGCAATTCAACATAATTGTTTGACATTCAAAAGCAAATAAAAGATAAAAAATACCCAATGTTTAGAACCCTAGAATCAAAGTTTACACCCAAATATTAATAGAAGTTTTAGCCAATCATGGCCATAGAAATCATCAAATGTTGTGTTCTTGGGTCTTCAATATTCAAGATTATAATGGAAAAATGATAAAATTCATGGGTTGGAATCATTAGAGTGAATAGCAATGATGAAGATCCCCCCAAGTTCCTCCTTGCAGGCCAATCATAGCCCTTAGTCAAAGTCCACCATTAATTATTCCTTAAAACAAGCAAAGTTTGAATTCTTTTTCCTTGTTTTTCACTTTTACGTTTTTTATATTATTATTATTATTAGTATTAATAGTAGTAGACTTCATGCATGTTACTTGGTGCTCGGGTCTCGAATATAATTTCTAATTTTTCCGCCCTGCTTCACACGAGCACCTACCAAAAGTATAAAATAAATAAATAAATAAATAAATAAAGTAACCAAAAAGTAAAAACAATACATACAATACTAAAATAATAAAGTACAAGCCTAAAACTAATAAAAATACTATCTAATCAACTCAAAAATATACAAAACTGACAAATAAATGTGATGCATTTAGCAACACATCAATAAGCCTCTGAGTTAGGTCCCTACATCATGTTATCGTGACTTATATTGTATCATAACGAACAATAACAAGTGGTACATGCCCTAGTGACCATTATTGGTTTAACTGACCATCATTGGATCCAACTGGTGATACAACAACAACAACAACCAAGCCCAGTAAAATCCTACAAATAGCAAAGCTATCAGTAGGGTCTGGGGAGGGTGGAATGTAGGCAAGCCTTACCTTTACCCCTAAGGATAGAGAGACCGCTTCCAGGGAGACCCTCTGCTCAAACACACAACGAAAACCATCACACACACCCGAAAAAAAAAGATATACACGCACACAACTACTGATAACATCAGACATTGAAAGCAATGCAATCGAAAGAATAGACACTATACCACCATAAACAACCTATATACAAACATACAGGAAGACAGACATGTAAAAATACACATAATCGTGAAAACGTAAGTAAGACCCTACGAAACGCCTAAAATGCCTTTTTCCCATATCCTAATAGTCCTTAGCCTTTATCCTTTGCCTCCATAAACCCCTATCATGAACCATGTCCTCAGAGAGGTGCAACCCCAGTAAATCTTGTCTAACCCGCTCATCTCACGTCAATTTTGGTCTGCCTCTACTTCTCTTCCCTTCCACAGTGAGACCTTCTACCACTCTAACTGGCTCAGTCGGCTGTCTCCTCTTCACATGCCCAAACCACCTCAATCTTCCCTCTTTTATCTTATTCGAGATACTAGCAACCCTCAATCTATCCCTTAAAACCTCATTTCTTATCCTGTCTAACCGTGTGTGTCCGCACATCCACCTCAACATCCTCATCTCAGCTACCTCCATCTTCTGTGCTTGCATTTTCTTGATTGCCCAACAGTCAGAGCCATATAACATAGCCGGTCTAATAGCAAACCTATAAAACTTCCCTTTTAATTTAGTTGGAAACATTCTGTCACACAAAACCCCAGTAGCTGCTCTCCACTTACACCATCCAACCTGGATGCGGTGGGCTACGTCACTATCTATCCATCCATCCCTTTGTACGAATGATCCTAAATACTTAAACTTAGTTACCTGCGGCACCACCTGTCCCTCTTGGTAATCTGAGTGTCCTCGTCATTGCCCACGCCACTGAAGTCATAGTACAAGTACTCTGTCTTAGATCGACTAATCCTTAAACCTTTACTTTCTAGCGCTAAACGCCACTCCCCCAGCCTCGAATTCAAACCTTGTTTACTCTCAGAGACTAACACAATATCATCTGCAAAAAGCAAGCACCACGGGACCGTCTCCTGGATCGACTTTGATAACTCGTCCAGGACAACCGCAAACAGGAAAGGGCTCAAAGCAGACCCTTGATGGAGTCCTACTTCTATAGGGAAGGATTCAGTATCTCCTACAGGCGACCGAACGCTAGTCTCAATCCTGACATACATATCCCTAATTAGGTCTATATACTTTCCAGAAACCCCTCCACTCTCTAAATTGTCCCAAATCAGTGTACGAGGCACACTGTCATATGCCTTTTCTAGATCAATGAACACCATATGCAGATCTCTCTTCTTTTCCCTATATTTTTCCACCAATCTCCTAAGAATATGTATTGCTTCCGTGGTAGACCGCCCTGGCATGAAACCAAATTGGTTAACCGTAACTTGAGTTTCTCTTCTAAGTCTAGACTCGATTACCCTCTCCCATAATTTCATAGTATGTCCTAACAGTTTAATCCCTCTATAATTCCCACAACATTGGGCGTCACCTTTTTTCTTATACAAAGGTATTACTACACTAGTCCTCCATTGATCTGGCATCCTTCCAGATTTGAAAATAAGATTGAATAACTTTGTTAGCACTTGAACTCCTACTTCTCCCATACACTTCCACGCCTCAATCGGTATGTTATCCGGCCCAACCGCCTTAGCCCTTCCCATCTTATTAAGTGCTGCTCTAACCTCTCCCTGTGTGATATGCCGACAATAGCAATTATTCCTTTGGAGCCTTTGAGTAGATGAGTTGTCATTTTTTGTTGGAAATCCCTCCCATTTTGAAGAGATTATGGAAGTACGTTTGCCATCGCAACTTAATGTCATATTCCTTGACTAAAACGCGTCCATTCTCTCCCTTTATAAACTTGACCACCCCTAAGTCCTACCTCCTACGCTCCCTAGCTTTAGCGATCTTGAACATATCATGCTCCCCATCTTTTGTTTCCAGGCGTTCGTACATCCTTTTGTATGTTGTATTCCTCGCTTCCGTCACTGCCTTCTTCGCCTCCCTCTTGGAATGTTTGTATCTCTCCCTCAAAATTACTCGCTCCTCCTCATCTGTGCACCCCAAAAGATCTCTAAAACACCCTTGTTTATCCCTTATTTTAGCGTGAACCTCCTCACTCCACCACCATGACTCCTTATACCCACCCACTTTTCCTGTTGTCATCCCTAAAGTCTCCTTCGCCACATTTGTAATGGCATTTGCCAAGTCCTTCCACATTTCATTTACATCCTCCTCCGCCCGAGTTGATGTCATAGAGATGACCTTATCTCTAAATAGATCAATCTTGTCGCCCTTCAAATTTCCCCATCTAACTCTAGGTCGCAAAACGCTTTCCCCCTTGGTCCGCCTATCTCTCAAGACTAAATCTGCCACTAATAAACGGTGTTGGGCCACTGCTGCCTCCCCTGGTATGACCTTGCAGTCCCTCCACCATCTTCAGTCACCAAGCCTCATCAAAAGATAGTCGATCTGTGTGTTACGATTATTGGTTTAATTAACCATCATTTGATCTAATTTATCAACATTGATCTAATTGACAATCATTGGTTCTAATTGACCATCATCGGGCCTAATTGACCATCATCGGGTCTAATTGGCCATTATCGGGTCTAAATTGTGACACCCGGCAAATTCTGGTTAACAACGTTGTCTAGATGAAAGTCTACCTTAGCGAGTCACGCGTATATTGTACTTAACTGGGTTAGTTAAGTCGGGTTATGGTTCGGGAACTGTTGATTAGTCTAGAAGATCATTGGATGTTGGTCTAGAGGTTCGTTAGATGTCAGTCCTTAACCAAGTGTACAAACGGTGACGATTTGTAGGATCGTCAGGGCATACGGAACGTACGAATCTCGAGTCCCGGAAATTGGTGAACGAGTGTAAATATGTGTATTTACTTGTGTTATGTGTTTACAATCATTATATGACTTGTCGGTACGTGAATAGGTATTAACATATGTTAAAACGGGGTTTAACGCGCAAAACGCACGAAACCAACCCCTATAGGCGAGTAGGAGGTCTACTCCCCTATAGGGGAGGCGAGTAGGGGACCCTAAGGGCGAGTAGGGTCCTACTCGTGTGTAGCTAAGGGCGAGTAGGCCCAATCACATGAACTTTCAGGCGATTACAAGCCCTAATCGCCTGAAACTGCTGCACACTCGCTAGTAACGGGCTGGACGACTAAAAACGACTATAAATACCATACTTAACCTCCTAAACTTCCTAATATCAACCCTAGTCGTCCCATAACCGCCCCAAACACATAAACAACCTCTGGAAGGCGATTTTGATCAAAAACACAAGGTTTCAAGGTCTAACCATCATTCTTTCATAATCCTAAGGTTTGATTCTCATCCATAACACTTTGTAAACGTTTTTAATCAATCCCTAATGGTCCAGACCTGTTCATAAATGAAAAAGCTTTCTGAAAATCGTCAATAAGGGTTGTTAATCGGATTATAACTAATATGCATGCATTATGAGTGTGTATGATTAGAAAGTTAGGGTTTTTTATGATTCATGATGATGATTTGATATGTTATTATGATAGATCAGTATTGATATTGATATTATGATAATAGGAATCTCAGTAATTGGATATTAGGGTTATGATTACACGTGTTAGTATGATGTTGCATGCTATGTGAATTGGTGTTTGGATTACTTGGTTGCATGCAGGACTGATTATACGAGGTTGAACGAAGGATTTTGGGTTAAACATGTTTAGGATAGTGTTTGGGATGATATTGGGTGGTTACACACGTTCTGGATCTGATTTGGAGCGTTAAACGCGCGAAAAACCGGAACAGCAAGGTTACAGGCGAGTAGCATTCCTAATCGCCTATATTATAGGCGAGTAGGGTGCTAATCGCCCATACTACAGACGAGTAGAGGTCTACTCTTGTGTAAGATCAGGTGATTAGCCCTAATTGCCTATAAGTTCAGGGGAGTAGCCCTAATCACTAGTAAGTTCAGGGGAGTAGCCCCTAATCGCCTATAATAGAGGGGAGTAGCCCCTAATCGCCTATAATAGGGGCGAATAGGATTTCTAATTGCTAGTTGACTTTTCCTAATCGCGTGTACTGCTGCTGTAAGTGTAAATTAGCATTCCGAGACCCGATTTAACATGTAGTAACATGCTAGGAACCCCGTAACATGTCTAATAACTTGGTAACATATATTTGGATGTATTCCGGTGATACGTGAACTATGTGCTATAACTTGTTGTGCGTTAACGTATGTTAAGAGTACTTGCGTTATTGTATGTTTTGGAGCGTAAACATAACACGGGGAGTCTCGGGTCACCAATGGGATGTCGAGTCTTGTACTTTGGGTCGGTTAAACAGTCACGGTGTTTTCAAACGAACTTGGTTATGGTCTGGACATCTAGGGACTAATTAACCTGCGGGTTATTAGTCTAAGTACTTGTAACTGTCGTATGTTAGGTCGCCGCTTACGGGACTAGCATAGCAGCTGGGTTTACTCGGGTTAAGGAGTAACGCAACTTAAGGTGAGTTTACGGCCCCTCTTTTAAACTGGTTTTATACTTTCGGGGGAGAAAACATGTGTTAAAACGATTATTTGGTAACTACTGTCATACTATGGGTTTCTATTGTGTACTACACGATCTTTGGAAGTCCCGGGGGGAACCATGAATGTGCGGGTTTGCACAACGGGGAAATGTGAATAGCGCTATTGGGAGTGACCAACCCCGCTCGTCGACTTGGAGGGTCGGCGGGTGCATATTGTCTCAAACAGGAACAACAGGAACAACAGGAACTACATCGGGCATACTTTTGGTATTCGCGTTAGTAATGGTTTTCCAATCGTGGTAGTAACAAAACGTACGCCTAGCTAGCGTATACTGGTTTTCTATTTGTTATAGTATGGACAGGTGGACTTGGTACTTGGATACAAAACCTGTAAACTCACCAGCATTTTTGTGCTGACGTAAACTTTTACATGTTTTCTCAGGTCGATAAGGTAGCACGAATGGAACTAGGGCGCACGCGTCTGCACGGCGTCTAGCTAGAGTTGCATGATTTTACAAACATTGAACATTGGTTTATTATTGAATAATTGTTTTGAATAAGCTTCCGCTGTAAACGAGGATTTTAAACTATGTTTTGAAATTGCATTTAAATTCATTTAGACTTGTTTATTGTGATCGTTGGTTTGGATCCTGGTTTGTCATGCGCCTCGCGGTAAAACTCCGCAAGTGGATTTTGAGGGTGTGACATAAATGACCATGATTGGGTCTAAGTGGCAATGATTGGATCTACCTTACCATCACTGGGCCTAACTAACCATTTGGATCTAATTAGTCATCACTAGGTGTAACTGACCTTCATTGGATCTAACTGACTATCATTGGGCCTAACTGACCATCACTGGATTCAACTGACCATCAGTGGTGTAATTAACCATCATTGGATCTAATTGACCATCAATGGATCTAAATGACGATCATTGGTTCTAATTGACCATCATTGGATCTAACTTACCATCATTGGGCTTAGATGACCATCATTGGATCCAACTGACCATCATTAGTGTAGTTAACCATCATTGGATCTAATTTACCATCATTGGATCTTATTGACGATCATTAGTTCTATTTGACCATCAACGGGACTAATTGACCATCATCGGGTCTAATTGACTATCATTGGGTCTAAATGACCTTCATTGGGTCTAAGTGACAATGATTGAATCTACCTGGCCATCTTTGGGCCTAACTAACCATCATTGGATTCAATTAACCATCATTGGATGTAATTAACGATATAATATATATAGTTAATAGTTTTGTTTCTTTTAATTGAAAGTGTGGCAGGGTAGTTTTAGAAAAAGTGTAGTTGTAGGCCTATTTTGGCGTAGTGTTAATTATCTCGACTAATATGGTAGCAATTTAGTCTCAAAATTTACCGCTGATTAACTACCATATATATATATATATATATATATATATATATATATATATATAGGGTAGGGATCATACGAGAACCAACTTTATTGTGAGAACCATGGGAACCAATGTGAACATAGGGCAATTTTGTAAATATGATAAAGAAATAAAAGGAAGGAAACAAACAAATAAGTAACATCATCTTCTTCATCCTTTCCAAACACATCTTCTTCATCCCTTTATCAGCCAAACCCTATAATTCTTCATCTCCACCATCAATCAACCCCTTCAACCAACGTATTTAACCACCAAATCATCACCACACCACCACCAAATCGTATTATTCAATTAGGTTAACTAGATCTTCATCACAGGTGACGGATACGAGAACCCATATTTTGCTATATGTTAATAAAATAATTTATATTTGAAAATAAGAAGCTATTATAATGCTAACGTTGTATGTAATCGATCTACCTGTTCATAATTTGCAGAGAATTAGGAATCGGAATCATTTTGTTCCATTGGGAAGCGGATTCTTTGCATCAGGTCCAAAGGTGATGGACAATTTAGTGGATAATGATTTAAGAAAGGTATGAAGATATTTTTGTTTCATTTTCTTTGAATACTTTAAATTCAACACTGTATCAAATGTAGCGTTGGTATTAAATCTTAGGTTTACTATAATAAAGGCTTATTAACTTTATTGATTTTTTTTTATTAATAAAGGCATTGTACAATTCGATCTTCGATGTGCCCAATGTGTGAATGGTATCATAGCTGATCCACAAAGTGATTGGAGTTTTGATGAACTCATATCAGAGCTTAACACCATAGACCGTAAACTTCAAACATCCTCACCAGTCCCTTTACATTTAACCAAAATACACTCAAGGTACCATTATATCATTAGACATTATGAAGAGATTGTTGTGTTTTTTAATACGGTTATGACTTATGATCGGTTATGTATTGATTACTGTAGTTGACAACCTATTGTAAGTTTTGTTAATCCTAATCATTATCTTTATACATGTCAAAGATTATTCCAAGGCTGCAAGGTGACAACTTCGACCACAATAAATTTGTATATGATCGAGTCAGTCAAATGGCACAAAGAAAGGGGTGCACCCAATATGACGACGATGTATGCCCTCAAATTTTGATTCTGTTTATCACTTGGAAAAAAAATTAGGTAATAATAATTGCCTCTTTTTGTTTTTTGCATTTATTTTTTGCAATGAAAGAAAGATCTTGTTGTTTGATTAAATTAGTTTACACAATAAGGTTGTGCGATGTCGTGTCCTTGGGAATTAGAGAATAAAAGAACAAGGTAGGAAGTCTCGGTGTGTGTTAGATACAGGGAACATTGTTTTTCGTCTAGTTTCTTACTTGGAAGCGAATGGGGCAACTTCAATTTCTATGTGCACTATTCTTGATAAACTAGCGAGAAGAAAGGTTCATTTTGAGCTATTGGGTGACGGCAAGTTCTATAGTGATAAACGGCCGTTTTAACAAAGATTAATTTAGTTCATAAGACATGTGTGTACTTGGTATAATTGTATGCATATAACTAGTCCATGGTTGTTAAAAAAAATACACTAACAAATTGTTAATGCACATGTGCAAAATGTAGTTTTTATTGTTAAAAAGTAATGTTAAATCACAGAATGTTATAATTAAGTTAGAAACAATAATACACACTTGCATATGTTTTGTTGTAATTAACAAAGTAATGTTGTTGCACATGTGCATTCAGGTTGAAATATCGGTTTTCTTATGCGTTTTTATTGATTGTAGATAAGAGATGGGGAAAACATCAAAGAAAGTAACATTTGTATTACAATCGAGGGATAAAGGAACAAAAAGGTTACCGGATGCAAATGAAGATAATGACACGATTGTTGATCAGAAAGTTGAATCTGCAGGTTGGCATTATGTATTTAGTCAAGATATACTTGGTATTCCCTTGTTCCCTGTATTAGTTATGTTCTTTGTTTATTTTATAATCGAGCTCCGTTTGATATTACAGAAGCGGAAGCTAATAATGTCACGGATGTTTATCAGGAAGTTGAATCAGGTTGTTATTATTTATTTAGTACATTTATATAGAAATGCACATGTGCATATGTGCACTTTTTCTTGTGAAATATTAAATGTTGATTGTTTAAACACACAAATTATCCTCTATGCAGATATAGATTTAAGAAGAAAGGTTCAAACGAGGTCAAATAAGCGGAAACATATTGTGACGGTGAAAAATGACGGTTAAAACGGTGGCAATGAAGACAAATCAAAAGAATGTTATGAAAAAAGCAAATTGGCGCCCGATACGAACACGCGTTACACCACGTCAACTTTGGTTGGGTATAAAGAATTTGTCAAACAAACAAAGAGGCTTGTATAACATTTTGTGTAATGTATGTTTGGTTTAACATTTTGTTATGTTGGTGAACGTGAGGTTGTGAGATATTTAGAATTTTGTATGTAGGTGGTTAACATAGTTGGTTTGTAATATGGATATTTTTTTGTTATCGTTTGTTTTATTGAGTTAATACGTTTAGTAGAGACTACATGTAGTTGTATGATAAAGACAAATTGGTATAAAATTTTGTTATTTGAAGAATGATGAATGCATATATGTATGCCCGAAAGTTAAACCACTGAAAAAATCTAACAAATATTAGTGAAATGCACATGTGCATGCAATACACATTTCTTATTTATCGGTCTTATATAGAGGTGTTTCAAGTTTATTCATGTTTGTTGTCATACACGTGTTTTATTTTCAATTTATGTTATAATATGCATGACTAAACACTTGACGAGTTCGAGTGTATTTTATATCTCACTTTGCGTCCATTTAATAATCATTGAATAGAATTTGTGACCACTTATATATCTGTATCACGTCCATTTTATAATCATTTAAGTATGGTAATTGACAATTCATTCAAAAGTGTGATTTAATAGGTAAATGCACATGTGCATACGGTGTATTTCTGTATATATATAACAGCGAAATGCACATGTGCATCAGGGATGACGTCACAACAACCATTTATTTTATTTTTTTTTTATTTTTTTCGAATTAATAATGCAAAATAATCATTTTGGTGTTTTTACATTTTTTATTTTTTTATTTATTTAGCTTATATAATTTTTTTTTAATTTTTTTTATTTTTTTGTAGACACCCTTTATATGTACAAAATGCCACCTGTTCACACTGGTTCTTTGGTTCTCTCCCTAAATGGTGGTTCTCAAATGATCCAAATCCTATATATATATATATATATATATATATATATATATATATATATATGCATTACGCTTTAAAATAGGTCCCTAAATTTGATACCGCTAAGGTGGTAACAATTCAATAGGTTTGTTGTTTTTTTATAATTTATTATTTTTACTTCTTTCTTATTATTTTCTCACGAATTTACCATAAAAAATAAACAGGTGTCAAAATTTGCAACCGATTAATTACCTTATCTTATAATACATATTTTGGTGTAAAAATGGTTTCTAAATTTGCTACCATTTTTCTAGGTAGCAACTTTTGGTGAAAATAGTCCAATTTTATCATGGCTAATATGGTAGCAATTTAGTCTTAAAATTTATCACTGATTAGCTACCATATATATATGCATTACGCATTAAGAAATAGGTCCCTATATTTACTACCGCTAAGGTGGTCACAATTCAATAGGCTTGTTGTTTTTTTAATAAATTATTATTTTTTAATTCGTTCTTATTATTTTTCTCACGAATTTACCACCAAAAATAAACGGTGTCAAAATTTGCAACCGATTAGTTACCTTATATTATATATATTTTGGTGTAAATCGGTTGCTAAATTTGCTACCATTTTTCTAGGTAGCAACTTTTGGTGACAATAGCCCAGTTTTCTAGTAGTGTCTATATATTTTTTTTTATATTAGTCATTTAACACTTAAACATGGGCCTAAGAGGCCTATTTTTTAACCGTTTGAATAGGGTACGTAAATGTTAAGGGAATTTTAGGGACGCCTTACAACAACATTGAAACAACTGATTTTTAACATACAAGTAGCACAAAAGTATGTACTTGGTTCTTGCATGATGATATGATTTTTAGTCTGGATACCTTTTATGTTTTGTCTTGTTGATTGGTCCTGCACCGACAATGATATGTGTTGCATTACATACATGTAAATATGATTGTGTATGTTAGAAGTTGTAACGCAAGGTACATAGTTTTTTAAACGACAGTTTTCGTCCTACTGACGATGGTTGTATTGCAGTGGTTTCTTTGGCTGCAATGGTTGGTAACTACAAAGTTTTTGCTCGGATAGGTGTCACATGGTGTTTCAACACTTTGTTGACAGCCTAAAGGTTTCCTAATGAACCTTTTGTTTTTTAGAAAAGAAAATAATCTTAATCAAAACTTATGATATTAGAAGTCAAATAGAAAAGTCAAAGTACAGAAAAAGGCGCCAACATTAGAACTTGTGTCTGTAGTTATGTCGGTTATTAGGAAGAGTCATGTCGGTTAGAAAGACATTTAAATAACCGTCATCTTATGTAAGGGTATAAATACCCAAGTATGTTGTCATTTGTAGTGTGTGGAATAATAATAAAGTTTGTGTGTTTCACAAACTCTCTCCCACCCTTTGTTTCTTTATGTCCGAGACTCCCTGCACACATTAGTTTGTGCATACTCCATTAAACATGTTCATCATATAAAACAAAGTATGATTCGCATAAACAGGGCCAGATTTCAACATGGTATCAGAGCACCATGTTAAAAATCTTGGGAAGAAAGAACCATTGAAGAAATCGAGTGATTCGATTAAGATGAAACCTGTGACGAGAAAGAAAAGATCCCTGTTTTGCGAAATCCTTTGCAGTCCAGAATTCATCGCCTTCGAAGAAGAAGACCCGAAAAAATAGAGCATGAAAAAGGATCATGGAGAACGATCCCGTTTTCGGGCAGAAACGCAAGAACATCTGAAAGTCTTTCAACCGAAGTGGAATTATAGAAGAGGGAATCCAACCGTGAGGACTGAAAGTGAAGATTTCATTGGGTGTAGAGAATCACCAATGTCCCCAGGAGTGTTTTACAGGCATGATGGCCAGAAACAAACACCAGAAGATCAGGCGGATTAGGGACTAGGCAGAAGAAATCAGAAGAATCAGTCCTTTTTGGATTCAGACCACTGCGGTTCCAATGCAAAGAAAATACTCGGTTAAAACCACCAAGATGTTCAGTATGCACGAAGATAGAAAGGTTTTACAAAGGCGATCAGAATTCAAAACAAAAACGAAAGCAGAATTGATGATTATTACTCAAAGGGCCAAACATTATTGAACCAACGTTCAATTCGGATACCGATTAATAATTATCAAGGCAGAATCTCTACATCAAGAACAAATCAGTTTCAATCGACAAAGACAGCGTTAACACCGCTTCAATCTTGATCAATAGATCCAGAGAGTCAAAGACAGAAATTGGACATTAAAGTCAGCCGAAGAAGGAATAAAGACACTGCAGAAAAGGATGAACAAGAACAGAAAAACAAGTTTAATATTATCTTGATTATGGGCGTGAATGTTAGAAAGAAAATAATCAAAATAATCTTAATCAAAACTTATGATAATAGAAGTCAAATAGAAAAGTCAAAGTACAGAAAAAGGCGCCAACATTAGAAGTTGTGTCTGTATTATTGTCGGTTATTATGTTGTCATTTGATGTGTGTGGAATAATAATAAAGTTTGTGTGTTTCACCAACTCTATCCCACCCTCTGTTTCTTTATGTCCGAGAGTCCCTGCATACATTAGTTTGTGCATACTCCATTAAACATGTTCATCATATAAAACAAAGTATGATTCGCATAAACAGGGCCAGATTTCAGCATTGTTCTGGTATATTGGACATGCATAGGTTGTGGTTCTCCCATTGCATCAAGTAATGGTTTAGGTATTTCAAATCGATCAATCCCCCTGTTGAACGATGATATCCCTACATGATTTTCCCATAATAACTGTTGATGCTTCATCAAAGACTATAGTTTTTGCTATGTTAGTGTTGTCTACAATTGTAGTGAATGCCACATATGCAAATCTAGGCTATTGAGTCTTGACCATCCTGTTGGTGTTTGATACATTTTCCTTGGACACTATGGACAGTTTATGTGGTGTCAAGGTTTCCCGCTTTGGTAGGATACAATCGATGCAATAGATATGGATGTCTTTCCCTATCACACAGTTGATTAACTAAGACAGTTATTAGTGTAGAAATGATATTGTAATCATAGAAATAGCATGAAGATCTTATCCAGAATCAACGTAAGTATGAAAACCAAATTTGATTCAATTTTTAACAAAAAAATTGTTTACATGGAAATCAAATAATTTGTGTCAGTCATTATGTACTTACACAGTTTTCGTTTATGTTTTGGTACAACAACTCTGAGATTGTTTTTTACGCTCGTCGAACCTTGTTATTCAAGATATTAGAGACTACGTGCGCTGCGACACCCGAAAAATTCAGGTTAACTTTTTATAAACATTTACTACTTACTTTGCTTGAATTATATATTTAGTTTAATTCGGATGAATTAAGTTGGTTAAATATAAGCAAAACAACACGAACAGATAATCAAAAAATTATCGAGACATACATACGAGTAAATGACCCCGAACGTTGGTGAAATAAAAAAACTAATAATTTTGAAATAGCTCAATTGATATTAATTGCAATTATTTGATTTCGTGTATTTAAATGTGTATCTATCTGTAAGTCCATGTATATAAGCGAAACGCGTTACCGAGTCCGTAACTGACACATGATGAACTGAGAAAGTAATTCGGGTCTTAGATTATTGGGTTGGTTTTTAGTGGTGTTGGATATAATATCCTTGGGCCAATTATAATAAAAAAACAAGAGTGGATTACTTTTTGCGTCCCTGTGTTATAATGGTTTTAACTACTTGAATCCAAAGTCTAAAACTTTGACTATTTGAGTCCCTAGCTTGAAATTAACTAACCATTTGACTCCAAATTGCTAACTCCATCCATAAAGTTTGTTAGTTTTTTGTGAAAAGACAAAAATGCCCTTATATATATATTTTTTTATTTTTATAATAAGTAAGGGTATTTTTGTCATATCCAGATAGGGACTTAAGTAGTTAAAGTTTTAAACTTTGGGTTTACGTAGTTAAAACCACTATAACACAGGGACTCAAATAGTAATTCACTCTAAAAACAATAATAAAAACACCCCAAGCCCAAGCTCAAGCTCAAGCTCAAGCCCAAACCAAGCCCACATCCAGATGGGACACGCCGCGGACCGCGGGGACTTAGGTCTTCCGCCCGCAGACTGCAGAGGGACTATCTGACGAGAAAAAAAATTGTTATAAATATGATTTTTTAACACATTTTCTCACATAACACCACCCTAATTCATCATTAGCGGCCACCATATGAAAAACTCAACCCCTAGCCTTTGCTCCTCACCATTCCAAGGATTCTTGGAGCCTAAGACACATATTAATCACCCAAAAGAAGAGCTTAAGGTCATAATCAATCCCTTGATTGTTTTAATCCATAAGATTATTTTTAATCTTGTTTTTGTCTATAAAACCTCAAGTCCAGGTCTGATCTAAACTTGTTTTATCAATAGTTAATGATTTGTAGATGTATAACATGTGTATATGATGAGTTTTAATGATGATTTGATTGTATTACAACATAGGATACATGCTCAATCATGATCTCTAGTTTTAATGAAACTTGACAAACCCTAGGTTGAGAATTATGATGTTTTGATCTGAGTTTGATGATTATTCGATGATATTATGTTAGTTTAGGATGATTAACATGTATTAGGTGCTTGATTAACATTGTTTAATCCGTTGTTCATACCCTGCTATAATAGGAAACTTTATGTGTTTTGGATTTTGAAGTTGAGATTAATACATGTTATGAAGAATGTAACGTTATGAGATGATTAGTAATGATTATCTAAGAGTGTTAGAAAATTGTATCGGTGAAAACAAACTAGATTTGTGTACTTCCTAAAAATCGAAACTTTTTGCATGTTATATGTTCTTGGTGTTCATAACTTACTAAGTCTAGAAAGATTGCATGGGATACAAGTTGTAGGATGTATGGAATGTGTTGTTATATGACTTGATGTGGATCATGACATGTTAGTACTAGAATGTATGCGCGTACTTGAACTTGTGAGCAAAATTTATGTAATATATTACTAGGTTAGTGTAACACCCCAACCGATGGCGGAATCATCGAGGTGTCACGTAGTGACGATTGTTCAAAAGCACATGGTACTAAAATGTAAATATATTATTGAATAATTTAAATTGTATTACATGGATGAAATGGGAAAAATACAAAAGTATGAACAAAACATGAAATTTGAAATAAATTATTAAAAGCAAGCACTAAAATCCAATGCTATGGAACTAAGATCAAACTGCACCTGAAACATGTACAAAATAAATTTTGTCAACATATGAAATGTTGGTGAGCATTCATAGTTTTAATATATATAGTAAGTTGGAAAATGTTATACAATTCAAGTGCAAGCTACAGTGCATTTATGTAAACTATGTATCATACAAATGAGCGAAATCAATACTGTGACTGTATAAATGTACTAAAATGAACAGCGGTGTACTTATCCAATAAATGGATAATAACTTAACAATGACCATGGATTCTCCGATGAAAAAGGGGGAGAATCACCTAGGTGGGTTGTCAATCCAATAGCGCTATCCAACGTTAAGGTCAGCTTGTACAATGTTAATGATTTCACTAAGTACAAATGTATTCTACATGTAATGTCTAAGCATAAAGCACGTATGTAAGCAAATGCACAATGTACTAGAATTGTATTGTAAAAATGTGAACTTGTATGTGTATTTTTGTATAAGTGTACATGTAACACCCCAAAAGTGAATAAAGACAAAAAGGGGATAGGAAATACTCACTTTCGTCAAATGACTAGATGACTAAGCGAGTGTGAAAATGCGAGCAATCCAAAGATTCAACAATGAATCTAGTCCAATTTAGAAGAAAAGAAACCGAATAGGAAAAAATTATCAAGCTTCCAATTCGCCAATTACAAGAGCTTATAATCAAAGCTTCAAATGTAGAAGTAATATACTCTAGAAGAAAGGTATGAGGGATAGTTTAATCGAATTGAAACAATCGATTTAGAGGTGCAAAGTGTAATGAGTCATGGGTGGGTTTTTATACTAGTTTTGGATTCAATTAACCATTAAAATTGGTCAACACCATAAAGTAAGGTCTTAGCGGACCGCGAGAGCTAAAAAAATAATTTTTCTAATTTAATCAATTTTAAGTTATAGACTTGTTTCCTTCTGTTTCTAAGTTGTTTTAGGACCGAAAATTAAGGGCTTTGAGTATCAAAGTCTAAAACATACGTGCTCGGGTGTAGATGTGAGTATAAAACGTGCATACTTTTACTTATAAAAATTATAAGTTTTATTAAATTGTGAATTTTGGTCCTATTAAAATACGAGGGTTAAAAATAAAAATTTTGAAATAGTTAAGGAACCAATTATGCACATTTATGAAAAGTGAAGGGTGCAGGTTGTCACAGTTAGATCCCGTATGCTATACGGGTAGCTCTAAAATATGATATACAAATAAAGGTTAAACACACCAAAAACACTTAAACTAACAGCCTAGATAGGATCATCAACTAATTCAAAACTGAACAAAATCTATGATATATGGTTTAAATTCATTAGACAATTAATAAAAAACAAATGAATAGATAATCTGCAAGTCAGTATTGATTGAATACCTTATGGCTGTAATCTGCCAATCTCAATGCCACATATAATCGAAACACCAAATAATATAACAGTCATAAATATCAAAATTAAAATAGTGAAATCAAAGAGAGTCTACGAATCATGACTCATAATTTAAGAACATATGATAGAAAAGCATCTAAGGAATGTTGAATCAAGATTTTTAAAAAACCATAATCCATGAAATGAAGGTCGTAATCGTGATTTCACAATATTCAATCGAAAATCATGAAAAAGTCTGGTACAGTTAGTCAAAATTCTAGCATTCATTGAATAATCAAAATATCTTGCTGTCACACCCTCAAATTTCAACTGCGGGGTTTTACCGCGAGGCGCATGGCATACCAGGATCTCATAGCCATAAGTCATATGAACGAACTCTAAATGCCCAAACCATTTAGTTCGTTTTCAAAAACCAAGTTTAGTTAAGCTGCGGAAGCGTGAACCAAATTAAACCTTTTAGAAACCATGCGCAAAACATCGCGCCCAAAATTAATACCATGTAAAAATAAAAGCATGATATGTAAATTAGGTGTATGCCCAAGACCCAATGCAATGAAACGTGCAGTGATTCCTAATCGTGACACCGGAAGCTAACTACCTGCAAAAGCATGTAAATGGTGTGTCAACAACAATGTTGGTGAGTTCACTGAGTAAAGTAGATGAGTAAGTAAAAGCGTAGGTTTTCCAAACCATGTAACCAAATGAAAACGTCGGTCTCCCAGACCACATAACAGTACATAAGAACGTCGGCCTCCTTGGCCACAAGTAAATAGCTAATTCATATGCCAGGGGTAGCTAGCCCACTCATGATAACTAAAACCGGCGAATACCGAACTACTAATGAACAAGTTCCCATAACCGGGAGAAAAGTGCCTTGCGTCATTGCCCATCAACAATGACATATGTTTTAAGTTATTAGTTCACACCCATGCTCCCAGCACGATGTGAGGTTTGTTAGACCTAATAGCGCTATCAACTAGTAACCCGCTTGCCCAACCGGCAATTGATTCGGTATTTTGAAGGACTTAAATGATAGGGTTGGTTTAGTTCATCAAGGACATATAGCATGAATTAGTAAAAGTAGATTCACCCCGTGAACCATGCACCCCACAACCCGGGATGTGTAAAAGTAGTCCCAACCCGGACTAGAAACGTTACGTAAGTTGTCTCGACCCGAGACACATGCTTTTGAGAAAAGAGTAGTGAAACTCACCTTAGGTTGCAAGCAAAAATATCCAAACTTCAGCGTAATAGAGACTCGCTACCGACTCCCTATTATATGTGTCACTATGTGAGTACACTTGCATAACCAATATACCACATAGCACGTTTATTCGATTCTTAAAAGTTTCAAAATCGTGTAGTGACACCTAGTGACTCTATATGCACAAGTATGTCCTACGTATCCCGTTGGTGATCGTGATGACTATTATAAGTTTAACGCATCAAACACATCTCATGCAAGTTTCTACACAATTACATGTCAATCGCATACCATAAACAACTTCAAATTATCACATAAGGACTTCGTACACAATCTGCGTTTTCAGGACAGATTGTGCACTGTGAAAAACGTATCATTTAACCCACTTAACGAATGAATTAAAATCCCAAATTTTTACTGAGTGTTCATGGGGATTCAGTTGTGAACCCCTATTTTTATTGTGTCCTAAAACCAAACAAAAAAATTATGAAAATTCGTACATCACAGCTGTGTCCAGAAAATTTCCACAACAGGTCAGTTTAGTAGAAAAATTCCCAAAAATTGTGTATTCATCCAAACGGGATGAATCCACTTGGAAAAGCCGATTTTTTCCAATGTTGACATACTGTAAAAATTTCATAACTTAATTCTTTGTAAATCTCCAGTTATGACCATTTAAAGTTGACCCAATTTTCAGTTCCGAAAATCTGATATGACCTCTAATCAATTAAAATTCCAAAAACAATTCAACCGACGTCCAAATCTGATGGTTTTGCCCATTATGAAAAGCTAAGACTATGTACATCACAATCATGCAAAGAAATCATCAAAACTATCAATTTACCAATCCGTTACAGCCCCTACAAAACATACAAACGAATCTGCCAGAATTTAAAACTTGCATCCCAAGTTATTTACAAACCCTAATCATGCTCAAAAATCTCTAACACATGCATAATCCATACTCTCATGATTAAACACATATATTATCATGCAAAAACCCTAATCATGGCAACTAACAACAATCATCAACATTAAATCATCAAGAACAATCAAGAACTCATGCATATATATATATGCGATTGTATGTATATGATTTTTAGAGTTTTTAAAGTTTTTCGATTAACATAATCTTTCAAAGAACATATAAACGCATACCTTGTAGTGCTAAAACTCCCTAAAGCCTTGAGATTAAACCCGAACTAGCTTGATTAAGTGAAAGATTGATTGGTTGTTTGAAAAATTGTGAGTGTATGGGGGATGGGGGTTCACGGCGCAAGAAGGTAATGGGGTTAGGGTTTTTTTTTTTTTAAACTATAATTATAAGATAGTTTGCTTGTTCCCCAAGTAGTTGGGTATTAGGCCCCTCTTGCACAATATCTTGACCCGTTAAGCCTATACTAGCCCAATACCGGACCCAATAATATTAATCCCTCTAAATTGTATAAAAACCATTGTTTTTATTATTACATGAGATATTAACCATCAAGTGTACGTAATTTGCATGGTTTACATATTAATCGTCAGTCAAGTGATAATTCACATAATTCACATAATTCATATAAGCAGGCACTTCACATCCATCACGATTTAATTGTACATATTGTAATTATACATGTCACATAATTCACCAACGTTTGGGATAAAGGACTCGTGTGTGTGTTAAACAATGCTTTTCCTATTTAACACATATGTTATTATCCTCTAACATGTGTTAGGCCTACTTAACTAACCCTAGTTAAGTATCTAACCCTGAACAACACGTAAGTTAACTAAAGTATATCATGTAAGTTAACTAGAGTTCAGTAAAAAGTATTAACCTGAAAATGCGGGATGTCACATCATCCCCAAGTTGAAAAGAATTTTGTCCCGAAATTCAGCAAGTAAACAATAAAGCCAGCTATAAAAATGTGTGCTTGGTTCCCGGATGTTACATCATCCCCAAGTTGAAAGGAATTTCGCCCCGAAATTCACTTTGAAAGAGCTGCTTTTTGTTTAGCGTTCGATCTATGTTCAGGTTCAGGTTTAGAAAAGAGGTGTGGGTATTTAAGCCGTATTTGATCCATGCGTTCCCACGTGTATTCCGGTCCTAGACGGGAATTCCGTTGTACGTTAATAATAGGTATAGTGTTTTGTTTGAGTTTCTTGACGCCCCGCTCAAGAATCTCCACTGGTTCTTCCATGAACCGTAGCCGATCGTCCACCTGGATCTCCTCCAGTGGCACCATCAGTGTTGTATCCAACAGGCATTTCTATAGATTCGGTACGATATGTGGGATACATCGTGTATCCTACCAAGTTTGTTAAGCAGGTTTAACCTGTAAGCTACCAGACCAATCCCATCAACCATCTCGAATGGTCCAACGTTTCACGGGTTCATCTTCCCCCGTTTTCCAAAGCGTGTCACACCCTTTCAAGGTGACACCTTTAATAGTACCTTGTTCCCATTCCGGAGCTCTAAAGGTTTCCTACGCTTATCAGCGTAGCTTTTCTGTCGATCAAGAGTAGCAGCCATCCGTTTTCTGATTGCACTATCTTCTCAGAAGTTTGGTGCACAAGTTCGGAACCTGTCAGTTGGCTATCCCCAACTTCAGTCCAACATATGGGAGATTTGCACTCCCGTTCATAAAGTGCCTCAAAAAGTGCACACTGAATCGAAGTGTCATAACTATTGTTATAAGAGAATTCAATCAAAGGCAAGTGCTTGTCCCAACTGTTTCCAAAGTCCACCACGCACGCTCGCAGTAGATCTTTTAGTGTTTGGATGGTACGTTCACTCTATCCATCCGTCTGGGAGTGATAGGCTGCGCTCATGTCCAAATGAGTTCCCAAAGCATTTTGGAGAGTTTCCCAAAAATGGGAAGTAGATCGCGCGTCGTGATCCGATATGATAGAAGTAGGCATCCCATGCCTAGAGACAATTTTTGTAATACAAAAGCGGCTAGACGTTCCAACATATCCGCCTCTCTAATTGCCATGAAATGCGCTGATTTGGTCAAACGGTCAATAATGACCCAAATCATATCGTGCCCGCTGGGCGTTTTAGGAAGTTTGGTGATAAAGTCCATGGAAATACCATCCCATCTCCACATGGGATTTTCCGGTTGCTGAAGTGGGCCCGAAGGTTTTTGATATTCAATCCTAACCTTGGCACACGTTAAGCACTTACTAACATAAGTGACTTTCTCAGCTTTCATGTTTGGTCACCAGTAAAGAGTTTGAGATCTCGGTACATTTTATCCGAACTAGGATGTACCGAATAACGAGGGGTGTGTGCCCCATCGAGCACTAGTTGTCTGAGATTTCCAACACGTGGAATCCAGACTTGATTCATGAAGTGCTGAAGACCCTATGTCCTCCATTCCAGGTGCTTATCAGCACCGTGCAAGGTTTCAAGCCCGATGTTTTCCCTTTCAAAGCCACACCCCGGGCTTTACGTATCTTAACATGAAGATTAGATTGTAGGGTAAGTTGCAAGGATCACACTCGTTTGGGTTTTGTTTCCTTACGACTCAGGGCATCTGCTACTACATTAGCCTTCCCTGAATGTTACTTGATGGCACAGTCATAACCATTCAGGAGTTCGACCCATCGGCGTTGTCGTATGCTTAGCACCCTCTGGTCGAATATATGCTGGAGACTTTTATGATCTGTGAAAATCGTGCACTCTGTCCCGTAGAGGTAGTGCCTCCAAATTTTTGAGAGCGAAGACCACCGCTCCCAGTTCCAAGTCTTGAGTGGGGTAATTTTTCTCATGAACTTTTAGTTGTCGTGAAGCATATGTGATCACCTTTTCGCGTTGCATCAAAACACACCCTAGACCTTGGATAGATGCATCACAGTACACCACAAAGTCCTCCGTACCCTCAGGTAGTGATAATATTGGAGCACTGCAAAGTTTAGTCTTTAGTAACAGAAAAGCAGATTCTTGGGCATCTCCCCACTTGTAGGTAATCCCGTTCTGTGTCAAAGCAGTGAGGGGTTGAGCGATTTTTGAAAATCCCAGAATGAATTCGCGATAATGACCTGCAAGGCCAAGGAATTGCCGCACCTCCGTAGGAGCCTTAGGAGCCTCCCACTCTTTTAGTCGCGTCAATCTTAGCGGGATCGACCTGTATTCCTGCCTCGTTCACCACATGACCCAAAAATTGGACTTCACGAGTCCAGAAGTTGCTCTTAGAGAACATTGCGTATAACTGCTCATTTTTCAGAAGTTCCAAGATCAGTCGCAGGTGTTGCTCGTGCTCTTCCCTACTCTTGGAATAGATCAAAATGTCGTCTATGAACACTATGACAAATTTTTCCAAATAGGGTTTGCACACACGGTTCATTAGGTCCATGAACACAGCTGGTGCATTGGTCAGCCCGAAAGGCATTACCAAAAAAAATTCATAGTGCCCATAACGAGTTCGAAAGGCTGTCTTTGGCACATCCTCCTCTCGGACTCTCAGTTGGTGATACCCCGACCTCAAGTCAATCTTGGAATAGAAACTCGCCCCCTGGAGCTGGTCGAATAAATCATCAATACGAGGTAAAGGGTAGCGGTTTTTAATTGTCACCTTGTTCAATTCCCGGTAATCGATACACATACGGAAACTCCCATCCTTTTTCTTAACAAATAAGACTGGAGTTCCCCAAGGTGAAGAACGAGGTCTAATGAAACCCCTGTCCAATAGCTCTTGGAGTTGGGTGGATAGTTCTTGAAGTTCGCCTGGTGCA
This sequence comes from Ambrosia x helenae, assembly GCA_030844895.1. Taxonomy (NCBI): domain Eukaryota; kingdom Viridiplantae; phylum Streptophyta; class Magnoliopsida; order Asterales; family Asteraceae; genus Ambrosia; species Ambrosia x helenae. The sequence goes on along the minus strand of CM061231.1, from coordinate 103,345,587 downwards.
AGGCGGTATGGTGCGCGCGCAACTGGCGCTGCTCCAGGTGCAAGGTCAATCTGAAACTCCACTTGACGAACGGGTGGGAGTCCAGGTAGTTCCTCTGGAAAGACATCTTGGAAGTCTCGGACCACTGGGATGTCCTCAATCTTGGTTTCAGTTCCAGCTCGAGTACCTGATATGTTAGCCAAAATGGCTGGACAGCCCTTACGAATACCCTTCTGGGCCTTCAGATAGGAGATGATGCCTACCATGGCACCACCACGATCACCCTGTATAGATAAAAGTTCTCCACTTGGGAGGGGGAATACGAACAATCTTCTCCTGACAGAGAATTTCAGCGTGTTGCTTGGACAACCAGTCCATGCCAACCACGAGATCAAGGCTTCCAAGGGTGATAGGTAGAATGTTGATGGCAAATGATTGCCCATCCAACTCGAGCTTACAGTCACGATGAATATGGGTTACCTCAACAGGCTTTCCATCAGCCAGTTCAATAGGGTATGGAGTATCTCGAAGAGTAGGAACCATCCCTAATTGTTTACTAAGTTTTGATGAAACAAAACTATAGTCCGCACCAGTATCATATAAGATAGAAGCAAGAGTGTCTTTCAAGGAACACGTACCCGTCACGACATTGTTATCGGTCCTAGCCTTCCCAGAGCCAATCACGAATGCTCTACCACGAGCCCCATTGTTGTTGCTACCGTTACGGTTGTTGCTGTTGTAGGACTTATACCTCACACTATCCCACGTTCTCTTGCTATCACCAACTGTAGAAAATGAAGCACCATGCTTCAGAAAAGTACCATGATCGGCAATCTCATCTGTGACTTTGCGAGTCAAGTGAAAGATTTGTAGGTGAGCTACAGTGGCCAAGCCACGAATCTGAGGGGCCCACCCTTTCGGTATAAAGTTCGATCCATTTGTAAGGTAGGTTAAATAGATTTGAGCCTATAGTGGCTATCTCCTATAGCCTGGTAGTGTAGGCGTCGATCTCAGACCCATCCGTCTTTATATAACAAAATTTCTGGAATTCACCACAGGGTGTTACGTTCTCCTTCTAGGTATTTGTAACTCATCGAGTGTGCATGTAGCATACATTACCCCATCCTGCCTGGGGCAAATGCACATGGTAAAGACTTATACCATCGAAGCAATCAGACAGTCTCCTTCAGTTCCGTTGGAGTTATCGAGGTTTACAGCCAATAAAAGGCTTGAAAATACGTTGTGCGTTCAAGGTATAAGAAAGTTCAAATGTGGAAGTCAGGGGAAAAGAATGATTTAGCAAAATAGATCTTTACTAGCTTGGAAAGATGCGAGGGCCTCAACCACCCTATCATTGATCATAAGAACTCAGTCTTATCTACGTTAGCAAAGGGAAATGAAAGAAAAGATAGGTAAGAAAAGGTAAGAGCCAATCGTCGCCATGCTCTGTCTAGATAGTAGAGCCTTCATCCTCACTTTCCATGTGCTCGTCCTGCTCAGGTTCCCCTTCCATCTCTTATCCTTCCTCTTTTGCGATGTCAGTGTTATATGGTTCTCATCACGTACAATCTCCTTCTCTAGTCCTATGTGAACCAGTTTAGTGGTAAGCTGTACCACTCGTTCCTCCAATCGTGGCTATCAGCCATTAGTAGGTTTCATCCTCCCTTGTGATGTTGCATTACATCGCAGGCTTTACGTAACTCCCCAAGAGTGTGTGTAACAAGTCCCGATCTAATGTGTTCCCATGAATCTACCATATACTTATGAGTAACAGGGAGATGCAGTCATACGTCCGCCCGCTCATACTAGGCGTAAGGTACTAAAGTAAGAAATAAGTTCTATATGCGCAACCTAGTCCCGTCTGAGTTTCGAATGGGAGTAAGAAAGATCAAGTAACAAGGAACGGAAACTAATTGTCTCCTTGCCCAGTGAAATAGGATAAGTCTCAGTATTCGAATTCCTTCATAGTTGACTTAACGGTACCACGTCATGCGCATCGTGCAGCTTCCTGTGTACGTGCGCCACAACGCTCGCAAGGGCTCCCTCCCTTGTACTATAGTTGTCTCCTCGTCCATGAGGTTAGTTAGGATATTACTCCCAGTAATGCGCCACCTGGTGTAACCCTAGGTTCCCACCATTGACGTGTTAAGAATTAAGTCTAGAACTAGAAGATAACATATCTCCTGAAATCATATGTTGTAGATATATGTAGCTAATACCTAGTTGTGCACTTAAGTTGTGAGTGTACTTATGCTATGATGATTATAGACTAGACTCAACATGCAGTCCTAGTTCACTATAACCAATGGCTCTGATACCAATCTGTCACACCCTCAAATTTCAACTGCGGGGTTTTACCGCGAGGCGCATGACATACCAGGATCCCATAGCCATAAGTCATATGAACGAACTCTAAATGCCCAAACCATTTAGTTCGTTTTCAAAAACCAAGTTTAGTTAAGCTGCGGAAGTGTAAACCAAATTAAACCTTTTAGAAACCATGCGCAAAACATCGCGCCCAAAATTAATACCATGTAAAAATAAAAGCATGATATGTAAATTAGGTGTATGCCCAAGACCCAATGCAATGAAACGTGCAGTGCTTCCTAATCGTGACACCGAAAGCTAACTACCTGCAAAAGCATGTAAATGGTGTGTCAACAACAATGTTGGTGAGTTCACTGAGTAAAGTAGATGAGTAAGTAAAAGCGTAGGTTTTCCAAACCATGTAACCAAATGAAAACGTCGGTCTCCCAGACCACATAACAGTACATAAGAACGTCGGCCTCCTTGGCCACAAGTAAATAGCTAATTCATATGCCAGGGGTAGCTAGCCCACTCATGATAACTAAAACGGCGAATACCGAACTACTAATGAACAAGTTCCCATAACCGGGAGAAAAGTGCCTTGCGTCATTGCCCATCAACAATGACATATGTTTTAAGTTATTAGTTCACACCCATGCTCCCAGCACGATGTGAGGTTTGTTAGACCTAATAGCGCTATCAACTAGTAACCCGCTTGCCCAACCGGCAATTGATTCGGTATTTTGAAGGACTTAAATGATAGGGTTGGTTTAGTTCATCAAGGACATATAGCATGAATTAGTAAAAGTAGATTCACCCCGTGAACCATGCACCCCAAAACCCGGGATGTGTAAAAGTAGTCCTAATCGCGTGTACTGCTGCTGTAAGTGTAAATTAGCATTCCGAGACCCGATTTAACATGTAGTAACATGCTAGGAACCCCGTAACATGTCTAATAACTTGGTAACATATATTTGGATGTATTCCGGTGATACGTGAACTATGTGCTATAACTTGTTGTGCGTTAACGTATGTTAAGAGTACTTGCGTTATTGTATGTTTTGGAGCGTAAACATAACACGGGGAGTCTCGGGTCACCAATGGGATGTCGAGTCTTGTACTTTGGGTCGGTTAAACAGTCACGGTGTTTTCAAACGAACTTGGTTATGGTCTGGACATCTAGGGACTAATTAACCTGCGGGTTATTAGTCTAAGTACTTGTAACTGTCGTATGTTAGGTCGCCGCTTACGGGACTAGCATAGCAGCTGGGTTTACTCGGGTTAAGGAGTAACGCAACTTAAGGTGAGTTTACGGCCCCTCTTTTAAACTGGTTTTATACTTTCGGGGGAGAAAACATGTGTTAAAACGATTATTTGGTAACTACTGTCATACTATGGGTTTCTATTGTGTACTACACGATCTTTGGAAGTCCCGGGGGGAACCATGAATGTGCGGGTTTGCACAACGGGGAAATGTGAATAGCGCTATTGGGAGTGACCAACCCCGCTCGTCGACTTGGAGGGTCGGCGGGTGCATATTGTCTCAAACAGGAACAACAGGAACAACAGGAACTACATCGGGCATACTTTTGGTATTCGCGTTAGTAATGGTTTTCCAATCGTGGTAGTAACAAAACGTACGCCTAGCTAGCGTATACTGGTTTTCTATTTGTTATAGTATGGACAGGTGGACTTGGTACTTGGATACAAAACCTGTAAACTCACCAGCATTTTTGTGCTGACGTAAACTTTTACATGTTTTCTCAGGTCGATAAGGTAGCACGAATGGAACTAGGGCGCACGCGTCTGCACGGCGTCTAGCTAGAGTTGCATGATTTTACAAACATTGAACATTGGTTTATTATTGAATAATTGTTTTGAATAAGCTTCCGCTGTAAACGAGGATTTTAAACTATGTTTTGAAATTGCATTTAAATTCATTTAGACTTGTTTATTGTGATCGTTGGTTTGGATCCTGGTTTGTCATGCGCCTCGCGGTAAAACTCCGCAAGTGGATTTTGAGGGTGTGACATAAATGACCATGATTGGGTCTAAGTGGCAATGATTGGATCTACCTTACCATCACTGGGCCTAACTAACCATTTGGATCTAATTAGTCATCACTAGGTGTAACTGACCTTCATTGGATCTAACTGACTATCATTGGGCCTAACTGACCATCACTGGATTCAACTGACCATCAGTGGTGTAATTAACCATCATTGGATCTAATTGACCATCAATGGATCTAAATGACGATCATTGGTTCTAATTGACCATCATTGGATCTAACTTACCATCATTGGGCTTAGATGACCATCATTGGATCCAACTGACCATCATTAGTGTAGTTAACCATCATTGGATCTAATTTACCATCATTGGATCTTATTGACGATCATTAGTTCTATTTGACCATCAACGGGACTAATTGACCATCATCGGGTCTAATTGACTATCATTGGGTCTAAATGACCTTCATTGGGTCTAAGTGACAATGATTGAATCTACCTGGCCATCTTTGGGCCTAACTAACCATCATTGGATTCAATTAACCATCATTGGATGTAATTAACGATATAATATATATAGTTAATAGTTTTGTTTCTTTTAATTGAAAGTGTGGCAGGGTAGTTTTAGAAAAAGTGTAGTTGTAGGCCTATTTTGGCGTAGTGTTAATTATCTCGACTAATATGGTAGCAATTTAGTCTCAAAATTTACCGCTGATTAACTACCATATATATATATATATATATATATATATATAGGGTAGGGATCATACGAGAACCAACTTTATTGTGAGAACCATGGGAACCAATGTGAACATAGGGCAATTTTGTAAATATGATAAAGAAATAAAAGGAAGGAAACAAACAAATAAGTAACATCATCTTCTTCATCCTTTCCAAACACATCTTCTTCATCCCTTTATCAGCCAAACCCTATAATTCTTCATCTCCACCATCAATCAACCCCTTCAACCAACGTATTTAACCACCAAATCATCACCACACCACCACCAAATCGTATTATTCAATTAGGTTAACTAGATCTTCATCACAGGTGACGGATACGAGAACCCATATTTTGCTATATGTTAATAAAATAATTTATATTTGAAAATAAGAAGCTATTATAATGCTAACGTTGTATGTAATCGATCTACCTGTTCATAATTTGCAGAGAATTAGGAATCGGAATCATTTTGTTCCATTGGGAAGCGGATTCTTTGCATCAGGTCCAAAGGTGATGGACAATTTAGTGGATAATGATTTAAGAAAGGTATGAAGATATTTTTGTTTCATTTTCTTTGAATACTTTAAATTCAACACTGTATCAAATGTAGCGTTGGTATTAAATCTTAGGTTTACTATAATAAAGGCTTATTAACTTTATTGATTTTTTTTTATTAATAAAGGCATTGTACAATTCGATCTTCGATGTGCCCAATGTGTGAATGGTATCATAGCTGATCCACAAAGTGATTGGAGTTTTGATGAACTCATATCAGAGCTTAACACCATAGACCGTAAACTTCAAACATCCTCACCAGTCCCTTTACATTTAACCAAAATACACTCAAGGTACCATTATATCATTAGACATTATGAAGAGATTGTTGTGTTTTTTAATACGGTTATGACTTATGATCGGTTATGTATTGATTACTGTAGTTGACAACCTATTGTAAGTTTTGTTAATCCTAATCATTATCTTTATACATGTCAAAGATTATTCCAAGGCTGCAAGGTGACAACTTCGACCACAATAAATTTGTATATGATCGAGTCAGTCAAATGGCACAAAGAAAGGGGTGCACCCAATATGACGACGATGTATGCCCTCAAATTTTGATTCTGTTTATCACTTGGAAAAAAAATTAGGTAATAATAATTGCCTCTTTTTGTTTTTTGCATTTATTTTTTGCAATGAAAGAAAGATCTTGTTGTTTGATTAAATTAGTTTACACAATAAGGTTGTGCGATGTCGTGTCCTTGGGAATTAGAGAATAAAAGAACAAGGTAGGAAGTCTCGGTGTGTGTTAGATACAGGGAACATTGTTTTTCGTCTAGTTTCTTACTTGGAAGCGAATGGGGCAACTTCAATTTCTATGTGCACTATTCTTGATAAACTAGCGAGAAGAAAGGTTCATTTTGAGCTATTGGGTGACGGCAAGTTCTATAGTGATAAACGGCCGTTTTAACAAAGATTAATTTAGTTCATAAGACATGTGTGTACTTGGTATAATTGTATGCATATAACTAGTCCATGGTTGTTAAAAAAAATACACTAACAAATTGTTAATGCACATGTGCAAAATGTAGTTTTTATTGTTAAAAAGTAATGTTAAATCACAGAATGTTATAATTAAGTTAGAAACAATAATACACACTTGCATATGTTTTGTTGTAATTAACAAAGTAATGTTGTTGCACATGTGCATTCAGGTTGAAATATCGGTTTTCTTATGCGTTTTTATTGATTGTAGATAAGAGATGGGGAAAACATCAAAGAAAGTAACATTTGTATTACAATCGAGGGATAAAGGAACAAAAAGGTTACCGGATGCAAATGAAGATAATGACACGATTGTTGATCAGAAAGTTGAATCTGCAGGTTGGCATTATGTATTTAGTCAAGATATACTTGGTATTCCCTTGTTCCCTGTATTAGTTATGTTCTTTGTTTATTTTATAATCGAGCTCCGTTTGATATTACAGAAGCGGAAGCTAATAATGTCACGGATGTTTATCAGGAAGTTGAATCAGGTTGTTATTATTTATTTAGTACATTTATATAGAAATGCACATGTGCATATGTGCACTTTTTCTTGTGAAATATTAAATGTTGATTGTTTAAACACACAAATTATCCTCTATGCAGATATAGATTTAAGAAGAAAGGTTCAAACGAGGTCAAATAAGCGGAAACATATTGTGACGGTGAAAAATGACGGTTAAAACGGTGGCAATGAAGACAAATCAAAAGAATGTTATGAAAAAAGCAAATTGGCGCCCGATACGAACACGCGTTACACCACGTCAACTTTGGTTGGGTATAAAGAATTTGTCAAACAAACAAAGAGGCTTGTATAACATTTTGTGTAATGTATGTTTGGTTTAACATTTTGTTATGTTGGTGAACGTGAGGTTGTGAGATATTTAGAATTTTGTATGTAGGTGGTTAACATAGTTGGTTTGTAATATGGATATTTTTTTGTTATCGTTTGTTTTATTGAGTTAATACGTTTAGTAGAGACTACATGTAGTTGTATGATAAAGACAAATTGGTATAAAATTTTGTTATTTGAAGAATGATGAATGCATATATGTATGCCCGAAAGTTAAACCACTGAAAAAATCTAACAAATATTAGTGAAATGCACATGTGCATGCAATACACATTTCTTATTTATCGGTCTTATATAGAGGTGTTTCAAGTTTATTCATGTTTGTTGTCATACACGTGTTTTATTTTCAATTTATGTTATAATATGCATGACTAAACACTTGACGAGTTCGAGTGTATTTTATATCTCACTTTGCGTCCATTTAATAATCATTGAATAGAATTTGTGACCACTTATATATCTGTATCACGTCCATTTTATAATCATTTAAGTATGGTAATTGACAATTCATTCAAAAGTGTGATTTAATAGGTAAATGCACATGTGCATACGGTGTATTTCTGTATATATATAACAGCGAAATGCACATGTGCATCAGGGATGACGTCACAACAACCATTTATTTTATTTTTTTTTTATTTTTTTCGAATTAATAATGCAAAATAATCATTTTGGTGTTTTTACATTTTTTATTTTTTTATTTATTTAGCTTATATAATTTTTTTTTAATTTTTTTTATTTTTTTGTAGACACCCTTTATATGTACAAAATGCCACCTGTTCACACTGGTTCTTTGGTTCTCTCCCTAAATGGTGGTTCTCAAATGATCCAAATCCTATATATATATATATATATATATATATATATATATATATATATATGCATTACGCTTTAAAATAGGTCCCTAAATTTGATACCGCTAAGGTGGTAACAATTCAATAGGTTTGTTGTTTTTTTATAATTTATTATTTTTACTTCTTTCTTATTATTTTCTCACGAATTTACCATAAAAAATAAACGGTGTCAAAATTTGCAACCGATTAATTACCTTATCTTATAATACATATTTTGGTGTAAAAATGGTTTCTAAATTTGCTACCATTTTTCTAGGTAGCAACTTTTGGTGAAAATAGTCCAATTTTATCATGGCTAATATGGTAGCAATTTAGTCTTAAAATTTATCACTGATTAGCTACCATATATATATGCATTACGCATTAAGAAATAGGTCCCTATATTTACTACCGCTAAGGTGGTCACAATTCAATAGGCTTGTTGTTTTTTTAATAAATTATTATTTTTTAATTCGTTCTTATTATTTTTCTCACGAATTTACCACCAAAAATAAACGGTGTCAAAATTTGCAACCGATTAGTTACCTTATATTATATATATTTTGGTGTAAATCGGTTGCTAAATTTGCTACCATTTTTCTAGGTAGCAACTTTTGGTGACAATAGCCCAGTTTTCTAGTAGTGTCTATATATTTTTTTTTATATTAGTCATTTAACACTTAAACATGGGCCTAAGAGGCCTATTTTTTAACCGTTTGAATAGGGTACGTAAATGTTAAGGGAATTTTAGGGACGCCTTACAACAACATTGAAACAACTGATTTTTAACATACAAGTAGCACAAAAGTATGTACTTGGTTCTTGCATGATGATATGATTTTTAGTCTGGATACCTTTTATGTTTTGTCTTGTTGATTGGTCCTGCACCGACAATGATATGTGTTGCATTACATACATGTAAATATGATTGTGTATGTTAGAAGTTGTAACGCAAGGTACATAGTTTTTTAAACGACAGTTTTCGTCCTACTGACGATGGTTGTATTGCAGTGGTTTCTTTGGCTGCAATGGTTGGTAACTACAAAGTTTTTGCTCGGATAGGTGTCACATGGTGTTTCAACACTTTGTTGACAGCCTAAAGGTTTCCTAATGAACCTTTTGTTTTTTAGAAAAGAAAATAATCTTAATCAAAACTTATGATATTAGAAGTCAAATAGAAAAGTCAAAGTACAGAAAAAGGCGCCAACATTAGAACTTGTGTCTGTAGTTATGTCGGTTATTAGGAAGAGTCATGTCGGTTAGAAAGACATTTAAATAACCGTCATCTTATGTAAGGGTATAAATACCCAAGTATGTTGTCATTTGTAGTGTGTGGAATAATAATAAAGTTTGTGTGTTTCACAAACTCTCTCCCACCCTTTGTTTCTTTATGTCCGAGACTCCCTGCACACATTAGTTTGTGCATACTCCATTAAACATGTTCATCATATAAAACAAAGTATGATTCGCATAAACAGGGCCAGATTTCAACATGGTATCAGAGCACCATGTTAAAAATCTTGGGAAGAAAGAACCATTGAAGAAATCGAGTGATTCGATTAAGATGAAACCTGTGACGAGAAAGAAAAGATCCCTGTTTTGCGAAATCCTTTGCAGTCCAGAATTCATCGCCTTCGAAGAAGAAGACCCGAAAAAATAGAGCATGAAAAAGGATCATGGAGAACGATCCCGTTTTCGGGCAGAAACGCAAGAACATCTGAAAGTCTTTCAACCGAAGTGGAATTATAGAAGAGGGAATCCAACCGTGAGGACTGAAAGTGAAGATTTCATTGGGTGTAGAGAATCACCAATGTCCCCAGGAGTGTTTTACAGGCATGATGGCCAGAAACAAACACCAGAAGATCAGGCGGATTAGGGACTAGGCAGAAGAAATCAGAAGAATCAGTCCTTTTTGGATTCAGACCACTGCGGTTCCAATGCAAAGAAAATACTCGGTTAAAACCACCAAGATGTTCAGTATGCACGAAGATAGAAAGGTTTTACAAAGGCGATCAGAATTCAAAACAAAAACGAAAGCAGAATTGATGATTATTACTCAAAGGGCCAAACATTATTGAACCAACGTTCAATTCGGATACCGATTAATAATTATCAAGGCAGAATCTCTACATCAAGAACAAATCAGTTTCAATCGACAAAGACAGCGTTAACACCGCTTCAATCTTGATCAATAGATCCAGAGAGTCAAAGACAGAAATTGGACATTAAAGTCAGCCGAAGAAGGAATAAAGACACTGCAGAAAAGGATGAACAAGAACAGAAAAACAAGTTTAATATTATCTTGATTATGGGCGTGAATGTTAGAAAGAAAATAATCAAAATAATCTTAATCAAAACTTATGATAATAGAAGTCAAATAGAAAAGTCAAAGTACAGAAAAAGGCGCCAACATTAGAAGTTGTGTCTGTATTATTATCGGTTATTATGTTGTCATTTGATGTGTGTGGAATAATAATAAAGTTTGTGTGTTTCACCAACTCTATCCCACCCTCTGTTTCTTTATGTCCGAGAGTCCCTGCATACATTAGTTTGTGCATACTCCATTAAACATGTTCATCATATAAAACAAAGTATGATTCGCATAAACAGGGCCAGATTTCAGCATTGTTCTGGTATATTGGACATGCATAGGTTGTGGTTCTCCCATTGCATCAAGTAATGGTTTAGGTATTTCAAATCGATCAATCCCCCTGTTGAACGATGATATCCCTACATGATTTTCCCATAATAACTGTTGATGCTTCATCAAAGACTATAGTTTTTGCTATGTTAGTGTTGTCTACAATTGTAGTGAATGCCACATATGCAAATCTAGGCTATTGAGTCTTGACCATCCTGTTGGTGTTTGATACATTTTCCTTGGACACTATGGACAGTTTATGTGGTGTCAAGGTTTCCCGCTTTGGTAGGATACAATCGATGCAATAGATATGGATGTCTTTCCCTATCACACAGTTGATTAACTAAGACAGTTATTAGTGTAGAAATGATATTGTAATCATAGAAATAGCATGAAGATCTTATCCAGAATCAACGTAAGTATGAAAACCAAATTTGATTCAATTTTTAACAAAAAAATTGTTTACATGGAAATCAAATAATTTGTGTCAGTCATTATGTACTTACACAGTTTTCGTTTATGTTTTGGTACAACAACTCTGAGATTGTTTTTTACGCTCGTCGAACCTTGTTATTCAAGATATTAGAGACTACGTGCGCTGCGACACCCGAAAAATTCAGGTTAACTTTTTATAAACATTTACTACTTACTTTGCTTGAATTATATATTTAGTTTAATTCGGATGAATTAAGTTGGTTAAATATAAGCAAAACAACACGAACAGATAATCAAAAAATTATCGAGACATACATACGAGTAAATGACCCCGAACGTTGGTGAAATAAAAAAACTAATAATTTTGAAATAGCTCAATTGATATTAATTGCAATTATTTGATTTCGTGTATTTAAATGTGTATCTATCTGTAAGTCCATGTATATAAGCGAAACGCGTTACCGAGTCCGTAACTGACACATGATGAACTGAGAAAGTAATTCGGGTCTTAGATTATTGGGTTGGTTTTTAGTGGTGTTGGATATAATATCCTTGGGCCAATTATAATAAAAAAACAAGAGTGGATTACTTTTTGCGTCCCTGTGTTATAATGGTTTTAACTACTTGAATCCAAAGTCTAAAACTTTGACTATTTGAGTCCCTAGCTTGAAATTAACTAACCATTTGACTCCAAATTGCTAACTCCATCCATAAAGTTTGTTAGTTTTTTGTGAAAAGACAAAAATGCCCTTATATATATATTTTTTTATTTTTATAATAAGTAAGGGTATTTTTGTCATATCCAGATAGGGACTTAAGTAGTTAAAGTTTTAAACTTTGGGTTTACGTAGTTAAAACCACTATAACACAGGGACTCAAATAGTAATTCACTCTAAAAATAATAATAAAAACACCCCAAGCCCAAGCTCAAGCTCAAGCTCAAGCCCAAACCAAGCCCACATCCAGATGGGACACGCCGCGGACCGCGGGGACTTAGGTCTTCCGCCCGCAGACTGCAGAGGGACTATCTGACGAGAAAAAAAATTGTTATAAATATGATTTTTTAACACATTTTCTCACATAACACCACCCTAATTCATCATTAGCGGCCACCATATGAAAAACTCAACCCCTAGCCTTTGCTCCTCACCATTCCAAGGATTCTTGGAGCCTAAGACACATATTAATCACCCAAAAGAAGAGCTTAAGGTCATAATCAATCCCTTGATTGTTTTAATCCATAAGATTATTTTTAATCTTGTTTTTGTCTATAAAACCTCAAGTCCAGGTCTGATCTAAACTTGTTTTATCAATAGTTAATGATTTGTAGATGTATAACATGTGTATATGATGAGTTTTAATGATGATTTGATTGTATTACAACATAGGATACATGCTCAATCATGATCTCTAGTTTTAATGAAACTTGACAAACCCTAGGTTGAGAATTATGATGTTTTGATCTGAGTTTGATGATTATTCGATGATATTATGTTAGTTTAGGATGATTAACATGTATTAGGTGCTTGATTAACATTGTTTAATCCGTTGTTCATACCCTGCTATAATAGGAAACTTTATGTGTTTTGGATTTTGAAGTTGAGATTAATACATGTTATGAAGAATGTAACGTTATGAGATGATTAGTAATGATTATCTAAGAGTGTTAGAAAATTGTATCGGTGAAAACAAACTAGATTTGTGTACTTCCTAAAAATCGAAACTTTTTGCATGTTATATGTTCTTGGTGTTCATAACTTACTAAGTCTAGAAAGATTGCATGGGATACAAGTTGTAGGATGTATGGAATGTGTTGTTATATGACTTGATGTGGATCATGACATGTTAGTACTAGAATGTATGCGCGTACTTGAACTTGTGAGCAAAATTTATGTAATATATTACTAGGTTAGTGTAACACCCCAACCGATGGCGGAATCATCGAGGTGTCACGTAGTGACGATTGTTCAAAAGCACATGGTACTAAAATGTAAATATATTATTGAATAATTTAAATTGTATTACATGGATGAAATGGGAAAAATACAAAAGTATGAACAAAACATGAAATTTGAAATAAATTATTAAAAGCAAGCACTAAAATCCAATGCTATGGAACTAAGATCAAACTGCACCTGAAACATGTACAAAATAAATTTTGTCAACATATGAAATGTTGGTGAGCATTCATAGTTTTAATATATATAGTAAGTTGGAAAATGTTATACAATTCAAGTGCAAGCTACAGTGCATTTATGTAAACTATGTATCATACAAATGAGCGAAATCAATACTGTGACTGTATAAATGTACTAAAATGAACAGCGGTGTACTTATCCAATAAATGGATAATAACTTAACAATGACCATGGATTCTCCGATGAAAAAGGGGGAGAATCACCTAGGTGGGTTGTCAATCCAATAGCGCTATCCAACGTTAAGGTCAGCTTGTACAATGTTAATGATTTCACTAAGTACAAATGTATTCTACATGTAATGTCTAAGCATAAAGCACGTATGTAAGCAAATGCACAATGTACTAGAATTGTATTGTAAAAATGTGAACTTGTATGTGTATTTTTGTATAAGTGTACATGTAACACCCCAAAAGTGAATAAAGACAAAAAGGGGATAGGAAATACTCACTTTCGTCAAATGACTAGATGACTAAGCGAGTGTGAAAATGCGAGCAATCCAAAGATTCAACAATGAATCTAGTCCAATTTAGAAGAAAAGAAACCGAATAGGAAAAAATTATCAAGCTTCCAATTCGCCAATTACAAGAGCTTATAATCAAAGCTTCAAATGTAGAAGTAATATACTCTAGAAGAAAGGTATGAGGGATAGTTTAATCGAATTGAAACAATCGATTTAGAGGTGCAAAGTGTAATGAGTCATGGGTGGGTTTTTATACTAGTTTTGGATTCAATTAACCATTAAAATTGGTCAACACCATAAAGTAAGGTCTTAGCGGACCGCGAGAGCTAAAAAAATAATTTTTCTAATTTAATCAATTTTAAGTTATAGACTTGTTTCCTTCTGTTTCTAAGTTGTTTTAGGACCGAAAATTAAGGGCTTTGAGTATCAAAGTCTAAAACATACGTGCTCGGGTGTAGATGTGAGTATAAAACGTGCATACTTTTACTTATAAAAATTATATGTTTTATTAAATTGTGAATTTTGGTCCTATTAAAATACGAGGGTTAAAAATAAAAATTTTGAAATAGTTAAGGAACCAATTATGCACATTTATGAAAAGTGAAGGGTGCAGGTTGTCACAGTTAGATCCCGTATGCTATACGGGTAGCTCTAAAATATGATATACAAATAAAGGTTAAACACACCAAAAACACTTAAACTAACAGCCTAGATAGGATCATCAACTAATTCAAAACTGAACAAAATCTATGATATATGGTTTAAATTCATTAGACAATTAATAAAAAACAAATGAATAGATAATCTGCAAGTCAGTATTGATTGAATACCTTATGGCTGTAATCTGCCAATCTCAATGCCACATATAATCGAAACACCAAATAATATAACAGTCATAAATATCAAAATTAAAATAGTGAAATCAAAGAGAGTCTACGAATCATGACTCATAATTTAAGAACATATGATAGAAAAGCATCTAAGGAATGTTGAATCAAGATTTTTAAAAAACCATAATCCATGAAATGAAGGTCGTAATCGTGATTTCACAATATTCAATCGAAAATCATGAAAAAGTCTGGTACAGTTAGTCAAAATTCTAGCATTCATTGAATAATCAAAATATCTTGCTGTCACACCCTCAAATTTCAACTGCGGGGTTTTACCGCGAGGCGCATGGCATACCAGGATCTCATAGCCATAAGTCATATGAACGAACTCTAAATGCCCAAACCATTTAGTTCGTTTTCAAAAACCAAGTTTAGTTAAGCTGCGGAAGCGTGAACCAAATTAAACCTTTTAGAAACCATGCGCAAAACATCGCGCCCAAAATTAATACCATGTAAAAATAAAAGCATGATATGTAAATTAGGTGTATGCCCAAGACCCAATGCAATGAAACGTGCAGTGCTTCCTAATCGTGACACCGGAAGCTAACTACCTGCAAAAGCATGTAAATGGTGTGTCAACAACAATGTTGGTGAGTTCACTGAGTAAAGTAGATGAGTAAGTAAAAGCGTAGGTTTTCCAAACCATGTAACCAAATGAAAACGTCGGTCTCCCAGACCACATAACAGTACATAAGAACGTCGGCCTCCTTGGCCACAAGTAAATAGCTAATTCATATGCCAGGGGTAGCTAGCCCACTCATGATAACTAAAACCGGCGAATACCGAACTACTAATGAACAAGTTCCCATAACCGGGAGAAAAGTGCCTTGCGTCATTGCCCATCAACAATGACATATGTTTTAAGTTATTAGTTCACACCCATGCTCCCAGCACGATGTGAGGTTTGTTAGACCTAATAGCGCTATCAACTAGTAACCCGCTTGCCCAACCGGCAATTGATTCGGTATTTTGAAGGACTTAAATGATAGGGTTGGTTTAGTTCATCAAGGACATATAGCATGAATTAGTAAAAGTAGATTCACCCCGTGAACCATGCACCCCACAACCCGGGATGTGTAAAAGTAGTCCCAACCCGGACTAGAAACGTTACGTAAGTTGTCTCGACCCGAGACACATGCTTTTGAGAAAAGAGTAGTGAAACTCACCTTAGGTTGCAAGCAAAAATATCCAAACTTCAGCGTAATAGAGACTCGCTACCGACTCCCTATTATATGTGTCACTATGTGAGTACACTTGCATAACCAATATACCACATAGCACGTTTATTCGATTCTTAAAAGTTTCAAAATCGTGTAGTGACACCTAGTGACTCTATATGCACAAGTATGTCCTACGTATCCCGTTGGTGATCGTGATGACTATTATAAGTTTAACGCATCAAACACATCTCATGCAAGTTTCTACACAATTACATGTCAATCGCATACCATAAACAACTTCAAATTATCACATAAGGACTTCGTACACAATCTGCGTTTTCAGGACAGATTGTGCACTGTAAAAAACGTATCATTTAACCCACTTAACGAATGAATTAAAATCCCAAATTTTTACTGAGTGTTCATGGGGATTCAGTTGTGAACCCCTATTTTTATTGTGTCCTAAAACCAAACAAAAAAATTATGAAAATTCGTACATCACAGCTGTGTCCAGAAAATTTCCACAACAGGTCAGTTTAGTAGAAAAATTCCCAAAAATTGTGTATTCATCCAAACGGGATGAATCCACTTGGAAAAGCCGATTTTTTCCAATGTTGACATACTGTAAAAATTTCATAACTTAATTCTTTGTAAATCTCCAGTTATGACCATTTAAAGTTGACCCAATTTTCAGTTCCGAAAATCTGATATGACCTCTAATCAATTAAAATTCCAAAAACAATTCAACCGACGTCCAAATCTGATGGTTTTGCCCATTATGAAAAGCTAAGACTATGTACATCACAATCATGCAAAGAAATCATCAAAACTATCAATTTACCAATCCGTTACAGCCCCTACAAAACATACAAACGAATCTGCCAGAATTTAAAACTTGCATCCCAAGTTATTTACAAACCCTAATCATGCTCAAAAATCTCTAACACATGCATAATCCATACTCTCATGATTAAACACATATATTATCATGCAAAAACCCTAATCATGGCAACTAACAACAATCATCAACATTAAATCATCAAGAACAATCAAGAACTCATGCATATATATATATGCGATTGTATGTATATGATTTTTAGAGTTTTTAAAGTTTTTCGATTAACATAATCTTTCAAAGAACATATAAACGCATACCTTGTAGTGCTAAAACTCCCTAAAGCCTTGAGATTAAACCCGAACTAGCTTGATTAAGTGAAAGATTGATTGGTTGTTTGAAAAATTGTGAGTGTATGGGGGATGGGGGTTCACGGCGCAAGAAGGTAATGGGGTTAGGGTTTTTTTTTTTTTTTTAAACTATAATTATAAGATAGTTTGCTTGTTCCCCAAGTAGTTGGGTATTAGGCCCCTCTTGCACAATATCTTGACCCGTTAAGCCTATACTAGCCCAATACCGGACCCAATAATATTAATCCCTCTAAATTGTATAAAAACCATTGTTTTTATTATTACATGAGATATTAACCATCAAGTGTACGTAATTTGCATGGTTTACATATTAATCGTCAGTCAAGTGATAATTCACATAATTCACATAATTCATATAAGCAGGCACTTCACATCCATCACGATTTAATTGTACATATTGTAATTATACATGTCACATAATTCACCAACGTTTGGGATAAAGGACTCGTGTGTGTGTTAAACAATGCTTTTCCTATTTAACACATATGTTATTATCCTCTAACATGTGTTAGGCCTACTTAACTAACCCTAGTTAAGTATCTAACCCTGAACAACACGTAAGTTAACTAAAGTATATCATGTAAGTTAACTAGAGTTCAGTAAAAAGTATTAACCTGAAAATGCGGGATGTCACATCATCCCCAAGTTGAAAAGAATTTTGTCCCGAAATTCAGCAAGTAAACAATAAAGCCAGCTATAAAAATGTGTGCTTGGTTCCCGGATGTTACATCATCCCCAAGTTGAAAGGAATTTCGCCCCGAAATTCACTTTGAAAGAGCTGCTTTTTGTTTAGCGTTCGATCTATGTTCAGGTTCAGGTTTAGAAAAGAGGTGTGGGTATTTAAGCCGTATTTGATCCATGCGTTCCCACGTGTATTCCGGTCCTAGACGGGAATTCCGTTGTACGTTAATAATAGGTATAGTGTTTTGTTTGAGTTTCTTGACGCCCCGCTCAAGAATCTCCACTGGTTCTTCCATGAACCGTAGCCGATCGTCCACCTGGATCTCCTCCAGTGGCACCATCAGTGTTGTATCCAACAGACATTTCTATAGATTCGGTACGATATGTGGGATACATCGTGTATCCTACCAAGTTTGTTAAGCAGGTTTAACCTGTAAGCTACCAGACCAATCCCATCAACCATCTCGAATGGTCCAACGTTTCACGGGTTCATCTTCCCCCGTTTTCCAAAGCGTGTCACACCCTTTCAAGGTGACACCTTTAATAGTACCTTGTTCCCATTCCGGAGCTCTAAAGGTTTCCTACGCTTATCAGCGTAGCTTTTCTGTCGATCAAGAGTAGCAGCCATCCGTTTTCTGATTGCACTATCTTCTCAGAAGTTTGGTGCACAAGTTCGGAACCTGTCAGTTGGCTATCCCCAACTTCAGTCCAACATATGGGAGATTTGCACTCCGTTCATAAAGTGCCTCAAAAAGTGCACACTGAATCGAAGTGTCATAACTATTGTTATAAGAGAATTCAATCAAAGGCAAGTGCTTGTCCCAACTGTTTCCAAAGTCCACCACGCACGCTCGCAGTAGATCTTTTAGTGTTTGGATGGTACGTTCACTCTATCCATCCGTCTGGGAGTGATAGGCTGCGCTCATGTCCAAATGAGTTCCCAAAGCATTTTGGAGAGTTTCCCAAAAATGGGAAGTAGATCGCGCGTCGTGATCCGATATGATAGAAGTAGGCATCCCATGCCTAGAGACAATTTTTGTAATACAAAAGCGGCTAGACGTTCCAACATATCCGCCTCTCTAATTGCCATGAAATGCGCTGATTTGGTCAAACGGTCAATAATGACCCAAATCATATCGTGCCCGCTGGGCGTTTTAGGAAGTTTGGTGATAAAGTCCATGGAAATACCATCCCATCTCCACATGGGATTTTCCGGTTGCTGAAGTGGGCCCGAAGGTTTTTGATATTCAATCCTAACCTTGGCACACGTTAAGCACTTACTAACATAAGTGACTTTCTCAGCTTTCATGTTTGGTCACCAGTAAAGAGTTTGAGATCTCGGTACATTTTATCCGAACTAGGATGTACCGAATAACGAGGGGTGTGTGCCCCATCGAGCACTAGTTGTCTGAGATTTCCAACACGTGGAATCCAGACTTGATTCATGAAGTGCTGAAGACCCTATGTCCTCCATTCCAGGTGCTTATCAGCACCGTGCAAGGTTTCAAGCCCGATGTTTTCCCTTTCAAAGCCACACCCCGGGCTTTACGTATCTTAACATGAAGATTAGATTGTAGGGTAAGTTGCAAGGATCACACTCGTTTGGGTTTTGTTTCCTTACGACTCAGGGCATCTGCTACTACATTAGCCTTCCCTGAATGTTACTTGATGGCACAGTCATAACCATTCAGGAGTTCGACCCATCGGCGTTGTCGTATGCTTAGCACCCTCTGGTCGAATATATGCTGGAGACTTTTATGATCTGTGAAAATCGTGCACTCTGTCCCGTAGAGGTAGTGCCTCCAAATTTTTGAGAGCGAAGACCACCGCTCCCAGTTCCAAGTCTTGAGTGGGGTAATTTTTCTCATGAACTTTTAGTTGTCGTGAAGCATATGTGATCACCTTTTCGCGTTGCATCAAAACACACCCTAGACCTTGGATAGATGCATCACAGTACACCACAAAGTCCTCCGTACCCTCAGGTAGTGATAATATTGGAGCACTGCAAAGTTTAGTCTTTAGTAACAGAAAAGCAGATTCTTGGGCATCTCCCCACTTGTAGGTAATCCCGTTCTGTGTCAAAGCAGTGAGGGGTTGAGCGATTTTTGAAAATCCCAGAATGAATTCGCGATAATGACCTGCAAGGCCAAGGAATTGCCGCACCTCCGTAGGAGCCTTAGGAGCCTCCCACTCTTTTAGTCGCGTCAATCTTAGCGGGATCGACCTGTATTCCTGCCTCGTTCACCACATGACCCAAAAATTGGACTTCACGAGTCCAGAAGTTGCTCTTAGAGAACATTGCGTATAACTGCTCATTTTTCAGAAGTTCCAAGATCAGTCGCAGGTGTTGCTCGTGCTCTTCCCTACTCTTGGAATAGATCAAAATGTCGTCTATGAACACTATGACAAATTTTTCCAAATAGGGTTTGCACACACGGTTCATTAGGTCCATGAACACAGCTGGTGCATTGGTCAGCCCGAAAGGCATTACCAAAAAAAATTCATAGTGCCCATAACGAGTTCGAAAGGCTGTCTTTGGCACATCCTCCTCTCGGACTCTCAGTTGGTGATACCCCGACCTCAAGTCAATCTTGGAATAGAAACTCGCCCCCTGGAGCTGGTCGAATAAATCATCAATACGAGGTAAAGGGTAGCGGTTTTTAATTGTCACCTTGTTCAATTCCCGGTAATCGATACACATACGGAAACTCCCATCCTTTTTCTTAACAAATAAGACTGGAGTTCCCCAAGGTGAAGAACGAGGTCTAATGAAACCCCTGTCCAATAGCTCTTGGAGTTGGGTGGATAGTTCTTGAAGTTCGCCTGGTGCAAGGCGGTATGGTGCGCGCGCAACTGGCGCTGCTCCAGGTGCAAGGTCAATCTGAAACTCCACTTGACGAACGGGTGGGAGTCCAGGTAGTTCCTCTGGAAAGACATCTTGGAAGTCTCGGACCACTGGGATGTCCTCAATCTTGGTTTCAGTTCCAGCTCGAGTACCTGATATGTTAGCCAAAATGGCTGGACAGCCCTTACGAATACCCTTCTGGGCCTTCAGATAGGAGATGATGCCTACCATGGCACCACCACGATCACCCTGTATAGATAAAAGTTCTCCACTTGGGAGGGGGAATACGAACAATCTTCTCCTGACAGAGAATTTCAGCGTGTTGCTTGGACAACCAGTCCATGCCAACCACGAGATCAAGGCTTCCAAGGGTGATAGGTAGAATGTTGATGGCAAATGATTGCCCATCCAACTCGAGCTTACAGTCACGATGAATATGGGTTACCTCAACAGGCTTTCCATCAGCCAGTTCAATAGGGTATGGAGTATCTCGAAGAGTAGGAACCATCCCTAATTGTTTACTAAGTTTTGATGAAACAAAACTATAGTCCGCACCAGTATCATATAAGATAGAAGCAAGAGTGTCTTTCAAGGAACACGTACCCGTCACGACATTGTTATCGGTCCTAGCCTTCCCAGAGCCAATCACGAATGCTCTACCACGAGCCCCATTGTTGTTGCTACCGTTACGGTTGTTGCTGTTGTAGGACTTATACCTCACACTATCCCACGTTCTCTTGCTATCACCAACTGTAGAAAATGAAGCACCATGCTTCAGAAAAGTACCATGATCGGCAATCTCATCTGTGACTTTGCGAGTCAAGTGAAAGATTTGTAGGTGAGCTACAGTGGCCAAGCCACGAATCTGAGGGGCCCACCCTTTCGGTATAAAGTTCGATCCATTTGTAAGGTAGGTTAAATAGATTTGAGCCTATAGTGGCTATCTCCTATAGCCTGGTAGTGTAGGCGTCGATCTCAGACCCATCCGTCTTTATATAACAAAATTTCTGGAATTCACCACAGGGTGTTACGTTCTCCTTCTAGGTATTTGTAACTCATCGAGTGTGCATGTAGCATACATTACCCCATCCTGCCTGGGGCAAATGCACATGGTAAAGACTTATACCATCGAAGCAATCAGACAGTCTCCTTCAGTTCCGTTGGAGTTATCGAGGTTTACAGCCAATAAAAGGCTTGAAAATACGTTGTGCGTTCAAGGTATAAGAAAGTTCAAATGTGGAAGTCAGGGGAAAAGAATGATTTAGCAAAATAGATCTTTACTAGCTTGGAAAGATGCGAGGGCCTCAACCACCCTATCATTGATCATAAGAACTCAGTCTTATCTACGTTAGCAAAGGGAAATGAAAGAAAAGATAGGTAAGAAAAGGTAAGAGCCAATCGTCGCCATGCTCTGTCTAGATAGTAGAGCCTTCATCCTCACTTTCCATGTGCTCGTCCTGCTCAGGTTCCCCTTCCATCTCTTATCCTTCCTCTTTTGCGATGTCAGTGTTATATGGTTCTCATCACGTACAATCTCCTTCTCTAGTCCTATGTGAACCAGTTTAGTGGTAAGCTGTACCACTCGTTCCTCCAATCGTGGCTATCAGCCATTAGTAGGTTTCATCCTCCCTTGTGATGTTGCATTACATCACAGGCTTTACGTAACTCCCCAAGAGTGTGTGTAACAAGTCCCGATCTAATGTGTTCCCATGAATCTACCATATACTTATGAGTAACAGGGAGATGCAGTCATACGTCCGCCCGCTCATACTAGGCGTAAGGTACTAAAGTAAGAAATAAGTTCTATATGCGCAACCTAGTCCCGTCTGAGTTTCGAATGGGAGTAAGAAAGATCAAGTAACAAGGAACGGAAACTAATTGTCTCCTTGCCCAGTGAAATAGGATAAGTCTCAGTATTCGAATTCCTTCATAGTTGACTTAACGGTACCACGTCATGCGCATCGTGCAGCTTCCTGTGTACGTGCGCCACAACGCTCGCAAGGGCTCCCTCCCTTGTACTATAGTTGTCTCCTCGTCCATGAGGTTAGTTAGGATATTACTCCCAGTAATGCGCCACCTGGTGTAACCCTAGGTTCCCACCATTGACGTGTTAAGAATTAAGTCTAGAACTAGAAGATAACATATCTCCTGAAATCATATGTTGTAGATATATGTAGCTAATACCTAGTTGTGCACTTAAGTTGTGAGTGTACTTATGCTATGATGATTATAGACTAGACTCAACATGCAGTCCTAGTTCACTATAACCAATGGCTCTGATACCAATCTGTCACACCCTCAAATTTCAACTGCGGGGTTTTACCGCGAGGCGCATGACATACCAGGATCCCATAGCCATAAGTCATATGAACGAACTCTAAATGCCCAAACCATTTAGTTCGTTTTCAAAAACCAAGTTTAGTTAAGCTGCGGAAGTGTAAACCAAATTAAACCTTTTAGAAACCATGCGCAAAACATCGCGCCCAAAATTAATACCATGTAAAAATAAAAGCATGATATGTAAATTAGGTGTATGCCCAAGACCCAATGCAATGAAACGTGCAGTGCTTCCTAATCGTGACACCGAAAGCTAACTACCTGCAAAAGCATGTAAATGGTGTGTCAACAACAATGTTGGTGAGTTCACTGAGTAAAGTAGATGAGTAAGTAAAAGCGTAGGTTTTCCAAACCATGTAACCAAATGAAAACGTCGGTCTCCCAGACCACATAACAGTACATAAGAACGTCGGCCTCCTTGGCCACAAGTAAATAGCTAATTCATATGCCAGGGGTAGCTAGCCCACTCATGATAACTAAAACGGCGAATACCGAACTACTAATGAACAAGTTCCCATAACCGGGAGAAAAGTGCCTTGCGTCATTGCCCATCAACAATGACATATGTTTTAAGTTATTAGTTCACACCCATGCTCCCAGCACGATGTGAGGTTTGTTAGACCTAATAGCGCTATCAACTAGTAACCCGCTTGCCCAACCGGCAATTGATTCGGTATTTTGAAGGACTTAAATGATAGGGTTGGTTTAGTTCATCAAGGACATATAGCATGAATTAGTAAAAGTAGATTCACCCCGTGAACCATGCACCCCAAAACCCGGGATGTGTAAAAGTAGTCCCAACCCGGACTAGAAACGTTACGTAAGTTGTCTCGACCCGAGACACATGCTTTTGAGAAAAGAGTAGTGAAACTCACCTTAGGTTGCAAGCAAAAATATCCAAACTTCAGCGTAATAGAGACTCGCTACCGACTCCCTATTATATGTGTCACTATGTGAGTACACTTGCATAACCAATATACCACATAGCACGTTTATTCGATTCTTAAAAGTTTCAAAATCGTGTAGTGACACCTAGTGACTCTATATGCACAAGTATGTCCTACGTATCCCGTTGGTGATCGTGATGACTATTATAAGTTTAACGCATCAAACACATCTCATGCAAGTTTCTACACAATTACATGTCAATCGCATACCATAAACAACTTCAAATTATCACATAAGGACTTCGTACACAATCTGCGTTTTCAGGACAGATTGTGCACTGTGAAAAACGTATCATTTAACCCACTTAACGAATGAATTAAAATCCCAAATTTTTACTGAGTGTTCATGGGGATTCAGTTGTGAACCCCTATTTTTATTGTGTCCTAAAACCAAACACAAAAATTATGAAAATTCGTACATCACAGCTGTGTCCACAAAATTTCCACAACAGGTCAGTTTAGTAGAAAAATTCTCAAAAATTGTGTATTCATCCAAACGGGATGAATCCACTTGGAAAAGCCTAGTTTTTCCAATGTTGACATACTGTAAAAATTTCATAACTTAATTCTTTGTAAATCTCCAGTTATGACCATTTAAAGTTGACCCAATTTTCAGTTCCGAAAATCTGATATGACCTCTAATCAATTAAAATTCCAAAAACAATTCAACCGACGTCCAAATCTGATGGTTTTGCCCATTATGAAAAGCTAAGACTATGTACATCACAATCATGCAAAGAAATCATCAAAACTATCAATTTACCAATCCGTTACAGCCCCTACAAAACATACAAACGAATCTGCCAGAATTTAAAACTTGCATCCCAAGTTATTTACAAACCCTAATCATGCTCAAAAATCTCTAACACATGCATAATCCATACTCTCATGATTAAACACATATATTATCATGCAAAAACCCTAATCATGGCAACTAAAAACAATCATCAACATTAAATCATCAAGAACAATCAAGAACTCATGCATATATATATATGCGATTGTATGTATATGATTTTTAGAGTTTTTAAAGTTTTTCGATTAACATAATCTTTCAAAGAACATATAAACGCATACCTTGTAGTGCTAAAACTCCCTAAAGCCTTGAGATTAAACCCGAACTAGCTTGATTAAGTGAAAGATTGATTGGTTGTTTGAAAAATTGTGAGTGTATGGGGGATGGGGGTTCACGGCGCAAGAAGGTAATGGGGTTAGGGTTTTTTTTTTTTTTTTTTAAAACTATAATTATAAGATAGTTTGCTTGTTCCCCAAGTAGTTGGGTATTAGGCCCCTCTTGCACAATATCTTGACCCGTTAAGCCTATACTAGCCCAATACCGGACCCAATAATATTAATCCCTCTAAATTGTATAAAAACCATTGTTTTTATTATTACATGAGATATTAACCATCAAGTGTACGTAATTTGCATGGTTTACATATTAATCGTCAGTCAAGTGATAATTCACATAATTCACATAATTCATATAAGCAGGCACTTCACATCCATCACGATTTAATTGTACATATTGTAATTATACATGTCACATAATTCACCAACGTTTGGGATAAAGGACTCGTGTGTGTGTTAAACAATGCTTTTCCTATTTAACACATATGTTATTATCCTCTAACATGTGTTAGGCCTACTTAACTAACCCTAGTTAAGTATCTAACCCTGAACAACACGTAAGTTAACTAAAGTATATCATGTAAGTTAACTAGAGTTCAGTAAAAAGTATTAACCTGAAAATGCGGGATGTCACACTTGCTAAGATCCTCCATCTACATTTATGCTCACTCATCCAAAGCAAAGTTGAAATAGTTGAAAGACTTGTTTGCTAGATTATGATGATAAGATGTGTAACACCCCGCCTCTAATATCATTCAATATTGTCTGCTTTGCCCACTTGAAGCTCACAGATTTGTATTTGATTGCCCGAGTGAAAACTTCCCATGAGGTCACCCATCCTAGTACTACTCCCACCTGAGCATGCTTAACTGTGGAGTTTTCATGTGCTCCATAGCCAACTAAGCCCAAAATACGTTGGTGATTTAAGTGGCAGGACATTACTTATGAACCAAGATCTTTCCTGTTCACGGACGATGTGGGATATGCCCAAAATGCGTTGGTGATTTAAGGTGTTACAATCAACCCCCCAGGGACTCATCGTCCTTGATGAGGTTTGCCGCACCATCCCGGATGGCACGGAGTGGCTCTGATACCATTCTGTACCACCCCGCCTCTAATATCATCCAATATTGTCAGCTTTGCCCCCTTGAAGCTCATAGATTTATTTTTGGTTGCCTGAGTGAAAACTTCCCAGGAGGTCACCCATCCTAGTACTACTCCCACCTTAGCACGCTTAACTGTGGAGTTTTCATGTGCTCCACAGCCAACTAGGTACTTATGAACCAAGATCACTCCTGCCCATGGACGATGTGGGATATGCCTAAGGTGTTACAAGATGACATAAAATGTTTGACAGATTCAAAGATTAGATTCATGAGCTTAAGGGGAGCTAGTTAGTACAATGAAGCCGATGGAATCCAAAGACTTAAAGTCATCAAGTTGAATAAAGACGAAGGCATTTAGAAGTTATTGTCAAGGGGGCTTGTTAATGCATTTTGTGTGACAACATCTTTCTAGATAGAATAACTTAGTAGATAGGTCGTTTTGTATAACGTGTTATTATCTTTATTGTATTGAGCGAATATAGTCATTGGACGATATTATAATCTATTGAAGAATGATTTAACAGTATTCACGCGTGCATCTACGTATTTGTTATATATACGTCATGTGGGTTTAGGATTTCGTGAGAGTTCTGAGATCATAAGTCGTAAGTATTGTGTGCGGTGTCTTGATTTGGTTATAACAATGATATTATAATCAATTGAAGAATGATTTAACAGTATTCACACGTGTTTCTACGTATTTGTTATCTTCTCCATGCATCTAAACAGTTATTTATAGGATTCCAAACTCTCGATAATTGATCAATCTTGTAATCGATCCATTCCATGCATCGACAACACACCACAAATTACCTCTCAACACTATAAAAATTCTCTATTTACTTCTCTCAATTCTATTAAAATTCTATTAAACCTCCAATTTTTATAGTTATTGAAAAATACTAATAGAGGATATGGAGTACCTAAGTACTAATTTGCCCGATTCATCTAATTCGTCCGACTCTTCGGGTTGTACTATAGAATTTTTTTGAAACGATTTGTCATCATGCGAAACTTGAATATACCAGACAATCAAAGAAAAAATCATGCCTCATGATTGGGTTGTTTTATGTAAGCACCTTGGTGGTTTAGATATTTAATTGCTCGGTTGTGACCAATAGTAGTTTTTTATTTTATTTTTTAAAATGAGTATTTTATTTTTTTAAAATATTTTCCTTAAATATTTTTTTAAATATATTTATTGTTGGTTGTACTTTTAAATATTTTATTTAAAATATAAAATATTTTATATTTAAAAAAAATGTAACTATTTTTCTTGGTGGTTGTACTTTTATTTAATTTAATGTGTTTTAAAAATGTTGGTTTTTATTTTATTTACTTTTATATTTTATTTAAAAACAAAAAAGTTAGTGATGGAATGTGATGAGTTTGATGCATGTTTATGACTCTTGCTATGCAATTCAGGACAAGTGGTGACCCAGGCGAAGATGTTATAAGTTTGCCTAAGGCTCAGCCCAAGCAAACCAGTTCAACTCATAACCTATATATATGTGTGTGTAAGGTTTAGGGTTTTTAGGAGAGTTGTTGCAACAGTTCTATAGAGGAAAAGAGCAAGGAGATCGTACGCCAGTCACTGATCTGCAGTTGAGCTCACCTCGGTTGGCGGTCTGTTCATAGTATATGAATGTGTATGTGTGTGAAGAATCAATGTTAACAAGTTTTATCAATGAATAAAGAATGATTCTAGATGTTTACACACTTGTTTGTTTATAATTATTGTTTGTGGATTCACAACAAATTGATTCAAGAGTGATCTATAGAGTTGGTATCAATCCAGACACGCTAAAAGTGGCATCAGAGCATGGTTGAAAAGTCAGAAGGACTAATCGCCTCTTCGATTCATGATTGCTCATGACTTTGGGTTTTATTTTCGCTAAAATTTGTTTGGAGACGTTGTTCCTAGCATTAAATCCGAGTGTTTTAGCTAGAGCAAAAGTTCCTAAGCTTCCTACAATGATTTTCTCAATGCTCTATGGTTTTTGGACAATGTTCTATGGTTTTCGGATCAATTTCAGCATATTGAAAATGGCTGTTAGTGTTTCCAGTTTTTCATGCAAACTGCCGCAGATTAGGCAAAGATAGTAGGCAAGCAAATTTAGTTGATGCGATGATACAACTAAGCAACAATGTGTTAGGTCGAACAAAGGGGAAGACTAAGCAAACTTGATTAAGTTCACCAGAGTAATTGAGCAAGCAAACTTAACTGTTGAGCAAATACAATGCTAAAACAAAGGTAATTATTTTACTAAGGTATTCAGGGAACGTGATTCCAAAAACAAAATGAGTATTTATCGAAAATTTTCTTCCACAATTTTTTTTCTGGATATTTAGAATAAGGGGATGTTCTTAGAGGAACAATATGGTGATAATATTTGGTCGTGCTTATCAGTGTACTATCATGCTAGAAACGTTGTTGGGAGGTGAAGTTTGCCAAATGTAACTTCCTGGCTAGCCAGGGAAGTATGGTAGTATCATGTAAGCTGTAAATTATGGGTGAGGATAGCTTGGATACATCACCCTAGGTATGAAAACGGAGTTGAACTAGGACAACTAACTCCTGCTAAAGAAGAGGCCACTATACTTCTTGCCAAAGGTAAAGATCTCAAGGCTTTCTCATAGGAGAGGGGTACCGAAGATGGCATAGAAGCATGGGTAAGTTGCAGTAGCTGTTCAATAGTGTACTCTTGAGTTGAAGTAGAAGAAGGTACCGAATTTCTTGTTTCTCCACCCGTGAGTATCTCCCCTTGTTCACTTAGGTAAGGGTTGGGACTCGAGTTAAAACGTCTCATGGCTGGAGGTGTAGTTGCGCCGAGCACGGGAGAACCTGGTGAGAGAGTGACCACGGTTCCTCGTCATTAGAAAATCTAACTTTCACACCCCTAGACCTTTCCTCTTATACATAGCCATTCAAAATATCTCCGAGTTGCAATAAATTTCTTGGTACTCCTTATGGGGTAATTTCCATTATCATCGAGGAACAGGACGTCATCTCTAAGTGACGAGTTAATAGCCCTCGAGGCTGGGGTGCCCTAAAATGGGGCATGTCTCCTAGAGACGGTTTGATCTATGGTCCATCCGTTCCAGGTGTGCCTCGGCTGACTCCATCACTAGAAGTGTGACTAGCATCTGTCGTTTTGGGGAGACCCTCATAAGGACGGTCATCTCCCCCGGTCATCTGAACATTGTTATTTAAGAACAAACGGGATTGAAAATACTACCAAAAGTTTTGTTTTAAGTAGTGACAGCCTCACGGTGGACGCCACTTGTTAAAACAAGGAAATGACCAGGTTAAAGGTTTTAGACAATGTCGGTTTAGAGGGTTCCTAAGCTCCTTAATTGATCTGCACAAAGAAGCAACACAGTTTGCCTCAACGCAGGATGAGGCCTCCTGCGTTTGGACTCCAGAATGAGAATAAGTGTGCATTCATTTAGGAGTTGGGAATATGAAAGTAAAGGAGTTGAGTGAAAAGTGAATGATGGATAGACTAACCAGGAATCTCCTTATATATGTAGTAAATTCTTGCTCAGCAGCTCCTTTAGGGAAACATTCCTTCTATACCTGGTAAACTTTTGATGTTTCGTCCTTGAAACTGCAAGGAAGCCTTACCCTTTTAGTATAAAAGCTACTTTTGTTACTTTTTATGTCTGAAAACAACGTTTGATGTGAATATCAAGGATCAGAGTGAAAAGTGAATTAACTTTTGACTTCTCCATAATTTCATTGTTCACTACTGTAGCAGAGGGTTACCATAAAGGCAGCCTAAAGCTTCATGACCTTCCCAGTGTTAACTTCTCAGCTCAGATAGGTTAAGTACCTCTGGTAGTTTACGCTGCTTTATTCTTAATTATGAACTAATTGAGGGGTTCTAACACCAACGTCATCAATAATTGAACAATGTTTCATTTTGAAAGCTACAAAACTTGGAAGTCTACTAGTAATGGTAAAATAGTTCATTTTCTAAGACTCGAATTAAACTATAACTTACAAAAGAATACTTATGAATGATAATGATACCTTGGGAGAGAAAAAATTAAGCATAACTTTTCAAATTTATATAGTATATTCTAATATTACCCTGGTTATCATTTGAATTTTTTTACAGCTAATTATGTAACTTTACAAATTCTATTTTTTTTAACGGCCAACGAATCAATTTTCGAGTATTCTCGAGCACTCTTTTGGTGAATCAGGTACTCGAGAGTACACGGGCTACCAATTGCCACCAATTCCTGGGAAAACCCGACCACTCACCCGCCCGAAGGCACGACAGTGAAATGATCGGTAAAACCAGTCGGGATCAGGACTCGAAACCCAAGCCAATGATCGGGTCATCCCTCATTTCCCCTCCACCAATGTACTTCAAATGTAGCTAGTGGGAATTGAACCCAAACATTCCATAAGAAACTTAGGCCCTCAACTAACTGGGCTAAAAGTGTTAGACACAAATTCTATTTTTTTAACTATTTAAATTACATCAAATCCATTCTTAGCAGATAAAACCCTTAATCTAATAAGAATTAACTCCAATAACTTTACTAAATAGATTCACATCCACCCAACTTTACAAAATCTATTGCTTGATATATTCTAAAGCACATTATTTGAAGAGTTGAGCAATAATTAACGTACAATCAAGTTAAGATAATAAGTGGAGCTTAAAGGTACTCAATTTTAAATATTCAATTAAATTCCCTTCAACTTTTCTTAATAGAATATATATAGTTACATCATTGTAATCTATCTATACATATAATAAACCAAAGCCATTTTAATGACATGACACTCAAAGAGGCATTCTATTCCTTGAGTGTACCATCTAATGTTTCCCCCCATAACTTTTAAACGTTAATATCTTTTATATACGAGATTTTTTAAAGAAAAAAATTACACCAAATTAACGAGCGTTTTATTATCTTTCCAACGAGTACCATAGTGCTATATAAAAAACGGAGAAATTTTTTTGTGGAGTTTTGTTCATACAAGAAAAAAAAACAAAGTGTTCAGGTAAATCATTAATCATGAATAGACAAGTCACTAATTATGTTTAAATCAGTAAATATGGTTTTTTTTCAACCAGAGCCGAATAGGTTAATAGAGTTACACGTTGTTTTAAGTTAGGTATCATTATTAGTATGTTAGAGTTGTACATTTGTTTAGTCTTTAGGATAGATGTTAATATTATTGTTACATTAAAGTTCTACATTCTTTTAGATTAGGTGTTAGCATTTGAGTTGTACATTGTTAATTTGTTTTAGGTTAGATATTAATATTAGAGTTATACATCAGTTTATTTCATATATAAAATTGATGTATCATATTAAATTTCTCAACCTGGGACGCTTTCGGGGTATAATCTAGTATTAAGATAAAATATAGGTCGTATTATAAAAGTGGTGACATTTAACTTGTATGAATTGACCGATGTCTTTAATTAATTAATAGTCTTTTTAAATTCGTTGGGATAAGATTAAATAATTATATAAACCTTTATAGCTAGCAAACAAATATCAAAACTCGTCATTAAAACCCAAAATTAGTTAATAAAACTTTCTAGAAGATTTCATTGGATAGTATATACGTATGTTTAATACTAGTTTATTATTTCTCACCTAGCTGGAGATCTTAGTTCAAAGGCTAATCGAACGGGCCCTTTTAAGGGAGTGTTGTTTAGGCACACCGTACACCCAGCCGGTAACACTACCCGGTGCACAGACGCCCCACCCAACCCCCTGTCCCCTCCTGTTTTGCCCCGTCCCAACCCCCAAACCGCCCCCCTCCCCCATCCGTCTCCACCCCGTCCCCAACGGGACATTTTGAACGAGCCAATCAGATTTTTTCTTTTTATATTTTTTTAAAGTCCAACGGCTCTCTTTATGTCCAGCGGCTACTATTTTTTTTTTTTTTAAACCAAATCCAACAATATAAACACCAACCATCCAAATAAACCAACATAAATCAACCAAAACCAACAAAAAAATTCTCTACTTTCTTTAAAAAAAATACCAAACAATGTCATACCTACCATTTGTTGATTCCTCATCTTCGTCGAGCGAAGAAAAACTAAATTTTGTGAACGCGGTTTGGGAAGCGCACAATTAATCATGGCGGAGGAAGACGAGGTGAGCTCACAACCGCGACCTAGGCAAGCGGCCATAAACAGAGACCGGGAGGGTAAGTGTATAATTTTTCTTCAAAAAATATATAGCAACTATATTTTTTAGATTGTATAATTTTTCTTCAAATATATTTTGGTAATTTGGTAACAACATACGTGTAGGCGCACACGAGCGATTAGTCAGAGATTACTTTGCCGATCAACCGGTGTATATGGACGAGATGTTTAGACGGCGGTTCCGAATGAGCCGTCGATTGTTCGTACGTATTGCCGATGATTTGGCGAGTTGTGACCCGTATTTTACATTACGACACGATGCTAGAGGCAAACGGGGATTCACAGCTTATCAAGAATGCACGGCAGCATTGCGGCAACTAACTTACGGGACGGCATCCGATTCGTGGGATGAGTATTTACGGATGTCCGAAAGAACGTCACATGATTGCTTGTATAAGTTTTGCAAACGTGTTGTCAAGATCTACAGTAAAAAATATTTGCGAAAACCAAACTCCAATGATATCCAGAAATTGTATTAGTTCCATCACGAAAAGCAAAGTTTTCCAGGGATGCTCGGAAGCATCAATTGCATGCATTGGCCGTGGAGAAATTGCCCTAATGCATGGCGTGGCATGTTTTATCGAGGCGATCACGGTCATCCAACAATAACCTTAGAGGCTGCCGCGTCACAAGACTTATGGATTTGGCATGCATTTTTTGGTGTTCCCGGCTCCAATAACGACCTTATTGTTCTTAATCAATCATTGGTGTTTAAGGATGTTAGAAAAGGAACCGGTCCATATTCAAAATTTACAGTTACGGGGTTGAGTACAAGCACGGGTATTATCTTGCGGATTTAATATACCCAACCTATTCTACACTCGTTAAAAGTATTAAGCACCCTCACGACGAAAAATGAAAGAAATTTGCTAAGTTTTAAGAAGATGCGCCAAAGGATATCGAACAAACATTTGAGGTTCTACAAGCAAAATGGCACATCATCGCAAACCCGGCATTTGCTTTCACACCAAAAAAAAAACTACGTTATTGTATGTATGCTTGTATCTTGCTGCATAACATGATCATCGAAGACGATGGCCGAGCTATTTGTGAGTTCGATGAAAATGCAATGGAGGAGAATACTATTCCGGATGACCCAGCGCAACAAGAGTTAAACGATTTCGCGTTACGTAATGAACACATCCATCATCATCTACAAACCGACTTGATCGAATATATATGGAACAACGGAAACAACGACTAGTATTTTACTAATTAAATTTAGGATGGTTTGTAATTTTTTTTATTTTTAGGATGGTTTGTATTTTTTTATAAGGATGGTTTGTAATTTTTTTTTATTAAATCTAGTATTTATTTTAATATTATTTTTTTTATTTTTTACTTTTATAAAACTAATTAAAATTAATATTAAAAAAAATAATAATAATAAATGCTTAAGACATGAGGTGTTGGTGTCTCTATACCCCACTCATGTCTCAAGAAGTTTGAGACACCAAGAATACAATGTGACATCTTACATGGTATGGAGACATAACCTTTCTCATGTCTCCATACCCCGTAGCCTAAACAAATAGTGATGCACTTTATCAAAAATGTATCGTACGTTTTGTTTTTCTTAATTTGGTCTTGCATATTTATTTGTCTTGACATCTAACGGGCTAAGAAACATTGATATATTGAATAAATAGATGACATATATTAGGGGGACGGGATGTCATAAGAATTGGTCACGCATACCTCACTACTAGCACGGTAATATCGTCACCATCCATACTGGTAGTGGTCCCTTGAACCAAATTTCGGTTCTAGTTAACGGGCTGAGAAACATTGAATATTAAATGCAACGATCGATTTCAGGTAGTTATTTGATTCCTTTTTAACTGTTCGAATTTATTTAATATGAAACGGTAACATTTTTTTACTATTATTTTCAAATTCTATAAAGATGTACATGGTTTAAATAATAAAACACAAACAAAGACTTGTTTAACTAAATAACTTTATAACACAAACAAATGGATCCAAGGAAATCAAAGAGTATTTTAAAGGGTGGGAGGGGAACCACGAAATCTAAAGTCTGGGGTTCTAGTAGTCGAGGTAGATGTTCGGGTTTGTGTTCGAGTTCCGGTACGGTTGATCCCTATAGGCCCGTGATTAATTTTCCAAAAAGTCAGCACCCACCATAATCGTTTTACCCACAATATAATCAACCCCAACAACCCCAAAGCGAACCCAATTTTTATACACATTTTTTTACACCACATCAATTAACACCACAACTAGAGTACTTCGACTTGTATGCAATGAGGATTCCAAACCCTCGTCAAACAAATGATTATGATACTGAGCGAGACCTCCACCTACGTGACGATGGCAATGAGGAGGAAGAAACTGTGTCATGCCAGAGACACAATTCAAGGAACATGAAGATGAAGAATTAGGCGATGAAATGGAGGAGATGCTTGTTGTAGAGGATGAAATTGCAGAAATTGATTTGCGGGGGAAAAAGAAATTTGGGAAGCGAACAAAAGCTGTGAAGTGGAATACGGCACAAGAGGTTGCTTTGGCAAAAGCTTGGTACTATGTGTCGGAGAACAGAGAGAAGAGTAATCAAAGAAGCAAGGGGAGTTTTTTAAGGGCGGTCCAAAAACATTACGCAGAATTGTTAGGAGGATCCACACAAACAATTGATCAAATTACTTCTAAATTAACCACCATGAACCTACAAATGAATTCGTTCAATGGCCTTCATCAACAAGCGGTAACACTTATGATATATTTAACTTATGGTTTTATTAAATTATATAAATTTTTCTAAAATATATTTTTACTTGCTTGAATATAGGAGCGCCTACGAGGGAGTAGAGAACTGTCCGATAGTCATTCCGATCGACAAGAGACGGAGGTCTTTGGAAGGCGGCAACTATCATGCGTTTGCCTTTTCCACGCCGAACGACTCCACCCCCACTAGCCATATGCCGAAGCTCAATGAAGATGCCAACTCAACGAGGCCCAAACGAAAAAAAAAGAAAGTCGTCGCCGCCGATTCTTCAAGCAAAACATCTTGGGTTGACGAATTTGTGTCATACCGAGCGATGAAAGAAGATAAACTGAACCAGTTGGTCACCCTACAATCTCAACAAGGTAAAAAAAACTTTAGCGTTTTTAAAGGAACAACGCGAATTGTTAAGACAAAGGCAGTATGACCACGACTTGAATATTCAAAGCTGCACGACACCTCAAAGGTAAATCTTTAGAATTGGTTTTAAAAACGTAAAGAAGAAATCTCGGTGAAATACGATTGGGATCGTTATTGGGTTGAAGGCGACGACGAGGATGAAGGAAACGAGTAAATTTATGTGTTTGTATGTTTTTTTAATTGATGTTTTTTATATTTTTTTTATTTTAATGAAACAATTATTTTTTAGTTTTATAAACGGTTCCTTTTAATCAAACAGTTATTTTTTTTAAACGGTAATTAAAAAAAGGGAAAACTAAAAAATCAGTTAAGTGTTGCCTCCAAAAAAGTGAATCAGTTAAGTGTTGCCTCCAAAAAAAGTGTTTCAATAAGGAGTAATGGATTTAATGTAACACCCCAACCGATGGCGGAAACATCGAGGTGTCACGTAGTGACGATTTTTCAATAGCTCATTGACTAGAAATGTAAATTTGAATACGTTGAATTGAATAATTTATTACATTGAATGAAATACAACAATTAAAACTAGCAATCTAAACTAAATACAGTAAATCTCAATCTTAGCCTAAGTCCCAAAAGCATAGAAGTGATCTCATAAAAACCTGAAACATGTACGAAAATAATTTGGTCAATACAAAAATGTATTGGTGAGCATACCCTGTTTGAATACATATAATATAAAAGTGTTTCACAACTTATGTGCTTTGATATATGTATTATGTAAAAGGGTCAAAATCAAGCCTCACGTCGTCCATTAATCGTTCACACATCGTTCAGTAATCGTTCACACATCGTTCAAGAAAAACCATAACAATGACCAAGGACTTAACTCGTTTGCGTAAGTCAACCAAGGGATATAATTCGTAGTACTACTCATTGTTAAGTGCGGCCCAAAGGTTAATGACTTTGACAAATCGTTCATACAATTCACACAAAACATATCAATGAGCACATTTCTTTGTAAATAATATACGTAAGTTTAATAATAATTGTACATGAGTCACCCCAAAAAAAGTAAAACAGTAAAAAAGTGAAAGATATACTAACAGTTTGCGAAAGCGATCCAACTTAAGCGGTCGTGAGCTAAGTAATGGGAATTCCAAGGAATTCAACGTATAACGTAATAGAATACTAATAAGGGAGAAATCTAAGAGCCTAAGGTGACTAGGGTCTAAGACATTAGGGTTTGCTAAGTCGATTTGGGGAATTAGAGTTTTTATGATAAATTGAATTAATGTAGAAGTTGTATATCAAAAATGATATATCAAAGTTTGTAAATGTGGTTTAGGTAATATAATTATTACTAATTTAATATTTGGGTGAAATATGTTTTGGAATAATTAAGGCAAAATAATTTAGTTAATTACTTTAACTAAATTAAAATAAATACAATAATCATAAATGTATAAATAAATAATTATGAGTTACACAATGATCCAACAAATAATAACTAAGACTTTCCAACATAAGAAATATTTCTATTTATAAGAAAAGTATTTATAAAATAGATGTTTAAATAGTATAAATAAATAAACGTTTAATTATATCTAATTAACATAAATAAGATTAAAAATACAAGACATGATCCAAAAATGTTATTTTTATAGAGAATGGATGCTTTCTGATGTAAATTAATGAAAATAATTTTCCCATAATTTTTATAAACTTATTTATATTTAAACTGATTTAATGAGATTAAATCATGTTTAAATGATTAAAAATAGGAAAATTAATAAAAATGAACGTTTTCTGAACCAATAATTTTTATTTTAGTTCATGTTTATTAGAAATAATTTCCCAAAAAGTTTGAGATTGAAATCATTAAAAATGATTTTTTTTAACAATTAAATACGATTAAAACAATTTAAATCAATAAAAATATGAAAATAATTCATTTTTCATAAAATAAAATTATGATAATTTTCTATCAGGTGTCAAGAAGCTACACCTAAATTTTTATAATTTTTGAAGCAAAAATGAATTTATCATGAATATTATAAGTTTACATGAATTATGTATGATTATAATATCCAAATATATTAGAAAAAAAAAGAAAGAGAAACTAAAAAAAGAATTGTGGGCTATAGGTCTTGAACCCGAGTTTGTTTAGAACAAACACCCACTTACAACCACTACACCACAATTAGTTTGTTGAATAAGCTTGAAAACAAAATAACTTAAACTTAATGAAATTTATCATCTTCTTCCCCAAACTAACCTCCACATAAACCCTAACCCTTGACATTCAATAATACGATTTAGGCTAGATTAGAACTTTGTAATAGAGGGATGATCAAGAAACAAAATGGCATGATGAAATAGGACTTACAACAACGATTTGGTGCTCGAAAACAAAGGTACAAGTCCGAAGCCTTAAGACCCGATTAAGCATCATTTCAGAACGTTTTTATGTGATTTTTTCGTGGGTTTAGAATGAATATCAGTGCAGAAACGTAATGACGAGTTCCATTTATAGTATCGCATGTAATAAAAGTGAACCAAAACCAATAATGAGCGAGCCGGTTAGGTACGAAACTAAAAATTGAACCATTTAATATATACAACATTATAGAATACAAGTTACGAGACCGAATTAATACGCGAAACGAACCCGAAACCCGATCCCGGTGGTGATGCTTAGTCACCATGGGACACATGGCATGAGTACCATGTGCCCCATGGCATCTTTATAACACAACACATGTGCAATTCCTTTATAAAAACCCAAATATAAACCCACACTACACACACATACATCTGTACAACACACACACACACACACAATATGTTAGAGAGAGAAAGAGAGTGAGCTAGAGAGAGAAGAGGAGGAGCCGGAGGTGCTCCGCCACCGCCTCCGGCGGAGCTCCGGCAGCCGGACACCCAACCAACCCTCTCATCTTCAACCTTTCACCCATTATTAGTATTATAAAGAGAGAGAGGGGCAGATCTGGAAGAATCTAGAGAGAGAAAGTCGAGCAAAAGAGAGAGAGAGAGAGTCGTAGAGAGAGAGACGCAGAGGAGAGAGAGGCAGAGAACTAGAGAGAGAAGGAGAATAACCGGAGAAGAAGATGAAGCGGAAGGCGCCGGTGACAGGGTGGTGGTTCTGTGCAGCGGCGGCGTCCCGTCTGCCAAACCCAAACGAGGTAAAAACCCCAAACCATATTCCTTTTCTTGGTCTTGAATCTCGATAATGATGATTATAGATGTAGATGAGATTGTGGTGGATTATTGTTGGAGATGATGGCGGCAGTGGGGTTTGTACGGTGGTCACCGGTGGTGGTTGGTTCGGGTCAGGGGTCAACCGAAGGGGTCCAGATGGTGGTTTCAGGGCTTCAGGGCAGAAGATTAGTGGTGGTTGTCGAGTGGCGAGTAGCCAGTGGTGATGGTGGTGGTGGCCTCGGTAGTCGCAGGTGGTTAATGATGGTTGTGGTAGTGATAAGGTGGTCAGGAAGCTTGAGTCGGGTCAAGAGATGAATCAAGGAATAGGTCAACCAAGGTCAACGGGGGTCAACAGTTGGTCAACCAAAGTCAACGGGTCAACCCAGTCAACGAGTCAGTCAACCGGGTCAAACCCAAGCCAAAGTTGAGCGATAGGTATAACCGAACTTGACAAGTAGACTATTATATTTATATATTTATTTATACATATAATGCGTGTGGGACTTTGACGAGCAATATGACGAACCGAACGTAGAAGCGAACTAAAACCAAAACATAAGATAACTAGTATTGTATAAACCTTAACTTGGATATTTGGACATGAATTAGATAAGAAGCGACATATGGTAAGTTATAATATGTGAGCTTGACATTTGGACGTGGACATAAGAACAATAGGATATAATAATATAAACTCGGATGTATGGATTAGTCGCCTAGATCTTAGATAGCATGGAGCTTGGAACCTTCAGACACTTTGAACTAACTACGTCGCTTGGACATAGAACTAATAACTCGGATATTAAGTTTATGAACACTTTGCACACTTAGACATGCACACTTAGACATGGATTGGGACATAAGGCTTGAAGCAAAAGAAACATATATATAGTTATTAGATAATATGGATACGATTAGAGATGAACCATTAGACTCGAATTATTGGATATTGGGACTATGATGCGGACATGAATAGAACCTTATATTTGACACTTGAGACATGGGACATTGGTGACTAAAACTTGGACATAATAGGACCAATAAATATACAACAATGAAATATATATATTAAAGCGGATCCTAGTAATGATACTTAGACTCGACAACCATGATTGGAATGATATATAGAACCAAATAGTATACTAATGAACCATACGCTCGTGCTCGTCCCCACGTGTAACCATTACAAATAAAACCAAGACTAATAATGTTGTCGACTTAGGATTCGACCAGGAGTTTAGCCGTACGAGACGTCAGACGCTTTGGTTACTATAAACTATACGTATGCATTGATATCCAAGTGAGTCCCGTGAACCTCCCCACTTTTTGCTTTTATAAACGTTTTGGGGTGAATGCATGCTTCCTTTTGATAAAC
This sequence comes from Ambrosia x helenae, assembly GCA_030844895.1. Classification (NCBI taxonomy): domain Eukaryota; kingdom Viridiplantae; phylum Streptophyta; class Magnoliopsida; order Asterales; family Asteraceae; genus Ambrosia; species Ambrosia x helenae. The sequence continues at coordinate 103,305,412 of CM061231.1, read as the reverse complement.
TGTTTGATGTGAAAAGACAGTAGCTGCCGAATAACCATACCGACACTCATTAACCTAGGGGATTGGGCCACTTAATATGTGGGTAGCGCTACTTGGGGAAACCCCCACACACAGTGGATCCGGAAGCCCGGAAAACCCTCCATTGAGGCCTGCGGGACGTTGTGACATGTATTTTGCCAGGAGAATCTATAATGGCAGTAGATAGATTCCGTGTTAGGTTTGAGGTGTCGCTTGTACATCACCATGTGTTGAACCGTGTAAACTTTACGAACTTGCTTTTGAAATAAAACCTTGTTAAAAACCATTTAAACTAACGCACGGACTCACCAACATTATTGTTGACCCAAAACCATTTTAAGCATGTGTTCAGGTACCTGTCTGAGTTGGAAGGATGGAGCAGCTACGACTCGGAGTATCCCTGGCGGACGAATCGGAAGTCAAGCGAGAACCTTAGATATTACCCGAACTATTTGTATTAGAGAATGTACGGTAATTAGAGCTGTAAACAGTTATTTATAAAATATAGTAATATATATACATTGCTTCCGCTGTTCGCTTGCATTGCGTGATGTTTTGGTAACCATCTGTATTCCGACCGGGCCCACCCGGGTCGGGTTGTGACAACTATAGTTTAGGTTAGTTTTTCCTTTATAAAAAAACTAACCTAAAATGTTCGTCGGTTGTAGGTTAATGTTCTCCTCGAAGGGGATGACCGAACCGATGATTAAACCATCGAACCATGCTCATTTCTACAATTGAACATACCAATATCATCGTCTCGATTCCCTCTTTCAAAACCCGGTGAAATATCACCTAGAATTGTGAGTTTCATTTAATGGCGTTAGCGTGAGTTAACGGGAGGTCCATTGAGAGCAAAATGTCTGAAAGTTGGGACCGCTAGTGGTTATTTTCGTAGTTGGGATTGTTATTGGCCAATAGTCAATAGTTGGGATTACTTATATCCATTACTTCTTTCAGTAAAGTAAATCAGTGAAATGATGTGACAGTCCACGATTTGTTAAAATCAGTGAAGTGAAAAAAATAGTTAAGAGCCCCTTCCCCTTAGACGGAGACATATAGATGCTCTGTCACTTTATCTGAGGTTTAGTGTATGTGTAGTGGTGGGGGGTTATGGGGGGTTATGCGTATTAAAATACTAAAAAGAAATAGAAGGGGGGTTATGGGGGGTTATGGAAAAAGAGGGTGTAGTGGGAACGGGGTTATAAATGATTGGGTAATCATTGGTTAATTATTTATTTTCTTATTTAAATAATAATATTGATAAAAAAATAATAATAATAAATAAATAAAATAATAAAACGTTTGAATTTCAAATTTTCCCCCCAAACCTTTGAATTTCAAATTCCCCCCCCCCCCCAAAACCTTTTAATTTCAAATTCCCCCCCCCCCCCCCAAACGTTTGAATTTCAAATTCCCCCCCCCCCCCCCCCAAACGTTTAAATTTCAAATTTTGAATTTCAAATGTTTTCCTCCCAACCGGTCATATTTCTAACCCTATAAATACAACACCAAAACTGATTTTTCAGTCACACCTCCAATTCCTTATCCTCAAAACAATGAATAATATGGCCGGTTTTCAACCAGGAGCTGCCGGACCGTCTAATGTCCGGCAGTACTCCCGCCGGGTCCGGGGACGGGGCCGCCCCCGGAGACTACCATTCACCTCCTCTCCTCCTCCTATTGCTGCACAACCTTATGTTCCTCCTCCACAACATTGGTTATATCCCCCTCCTCCTGAAGCCGATGATAACTGGACGGATGAGGAAATGGTCTGGGCCATGGATTATGTCATGGCCCAAATGGAAATGGACCGACTAAATGGATGGATATATCTATACTATATTAATATTCATATAGGATGGGCAAAATAGTAATTTTACCAAATCTCTTAAAATTTTAAATGGTACAACTCCTTATACATTTAGTACAATCTCATTAAGCTTTGAGTCTCATTCCCTCTCACTCACCCTGACAACTTGATTCAAAATTCAAAATCATATGACTTTTCATCTTCGATTTCCCCCTTATCCAAATTTCAAAATTCAAAACGATAAAACCCTAGCTCTCCACAAAACCACCTCTTCTCCCCTCTACTCCATGGATTCTGCCGCTTTGCTTATTTTTTCCACACAACCTGAAGCAAACGAATTTAAACCACACAATATTCATCTTTATTTTCCGGCTTGAGCTTAAACAATAGGTTCTTCATGGTATATATGTTTAAATCTATGTTCTCTATGTGTTCTTCCCTGTTTGATCTATTAATAGTCTTTCAAATCTATAATTGTTTCGCAAGAAGGATAAATAATTTGTGTCATTACATAGATGATTGACCCAAACCCTTTTCTAACCCCAAAATGTATATACATAGGTATTTTTTCTATTTGTCTTTTATATGATTAATTTTGAATATTTTGGTTTATCTGAGTGATTTTTTATGATTTGAGCTTAACATTGTTGCTAATTTACCTGAATGATTGGTTTGCATGTTTTTAATTGAATATGAAAGTTGTGCATTTTTTATGAACACATGATCCGTACCAGTTTTTTGTTGACCTTTTATTATCTCTTCCCAATATTTTGGCTTAGATTTATGATTTTACTGTTAAGATGGTTAAACCAAATACAAATTTAAAAAAATAGCTTTTTGATGTAAGTTAAAGCTAATTTTATTTGAGAAACTACAGATATATAAGTTCGTTTCTGTAGCTTTGAGTTTACCTTTTTTGTTCCATTACTATACATTAAACTAAAAAGCATCAACTGCTTAACATTTGTTAATATGAACTTATTGGTGATTTTGTAGTGACTTAAGTATTTGTTCTGAAAGAGATGTCTGCTGGGTTGGGGAAGTGCCAAATTGGACACCCAACACACGTCTTCTTCAAATGATAATAATTCCGATAATGCCGATGTTGATGATTTTGAGTGCAACATATGCTTTGATATAGACCCAGATCCTATTGTCACATTATGTGGTCATCTCTACAAGTGGCTTTACGTTGTCGAAAATGCGTAGCTACCAAGGTAATGCTTTATGCAGAACTTGCACCAAAATTGTAGAACAAAACAACACGTAATGTGGCACTACATCATATATGGATGCATGTATGATCTTTATCCCTATTGTGTGCATTGTGCTTTCTTTACTTTTCTTACATTCATGACCCGCATAGGAAAAAAACCAATGTGTCGATCTTATTAATAGGAGGTGCACAGGCGTCATGTTTATAACAAAACATATGGCTCACTTAATAGTTATTTTTGGGATTTTAGTTTCATGTTAATAGTAAAAATTTAAAGTTACGGTATGTTTTAAGTGTTGGTGAATCAGGTTGGGTTGACTCCCATTTACTGAGTGAGATTCTTAATTCTTTTACTAAACTGGATTACTTTTATAAGTTATGTATGCGTTGTTGTTCTAACTCTATTATTTTTCTATTGTTTATGTATAGTCTGAGAACGAAAGCGAAATGTGTGTGCTCAAAATGGGTTGGATTGGCAGGGTTAATTATTTGATATGTGTTCCAAGGGGTTTGACCACTGAAAAAGTCAAAAAAAAAAATCCACATTGCATTCCTGCAAGTTAAAAAATAAATCTTTTACTAAGGAGTTGTTCAAATCTTGGTTTTAAAAGGCGCTAGGCGCACAAAAGCGACGAGGTCTAAGCGCATCGCGCAAAGCGCAAGAGTGAGATTTTCGTACCTGAAGCGCGCACAAACTATATAATTTTTTTTAGATATCCCATAAATATCCCATAGGTTTTTAGTTTCATTTACCAAAAATATAGCTATAAATAAGGTTTTTATATGATTTTACCTATATGTACAAGTCAAAACACCAAGGTACAACATTTTTATGCATAAAAATACATGGTGTATTAGAGGCGCGCGCCTCAGGGCCAAAAACGACTGAAAATGCCAAAAAAAATCGCTTTTTCTCTGCGCCTTTGAGAAAATGGCTAGGAGTAAAGCCGCGAGGCGCGCTTTTTAACACCCAGGTCCAAATGTACCAGGTTTGACTCGAAAGTCAAATTAAACTCAAAACTTAAGTTATACGAGTTAAATTAGTAAATCTAGGTAAATGGGTTAAAAATTAGGTAAAGGCATTTTTTATTCCTATAGTTGTCTTGATAGCCTTCCAAATATTATAAAGAAATTATTGTATAATGAAGCTTTTGCTAAGTTAAAAACTTCCTCTATATGACATTGTGAAGGACCTCAGATGTGTTTACTCAGGCCATTGTGCAACTTGCATTGGATGTTGTATGCAAGCTACAAGAAATCAGGGAAAGACAAGCTTGCATTTTAAGACATTTTTATATTTCACTGAATTTTCTTCATTTGAATGATCTACCAGATGTGGCAATATGCGCGCCTTAGGTACAACGGATAACTTATTTTACATCAAAGCTGAGAATGAGACGAGTACCATCGCTTTCATTGTCGGGATTTTTGCCACCAATGGAAGGATGGTTTGGCTGAAAACAACTCCAGTTGGCTGACCTGAAATACTATCGTTCAATTTCTATACATTTTTTTTTCTTATTTGTGTGTTAGTTATGAATACAAATTTGCAATAATATTATACTTATTTCAATAAAGTAATTAAGTAAGTTGACTAAAATACACTTTTAAACCATTTGACCCATTTATTTTAGCTACACTTTGTTTTCCTATTGACCCATTAGAGATAAAATGCACCGAAATCAACCCATTCATAAGAAAATCAACATTGCCATTACTTGTATGAGGCTAACTGTTGCAAGTGTATATTGGTATTTTACATCCGACAAGCAGTAGAATTCTTTACTCTTTTATTTAGGCTTTGCAACTTGGTAAAGCTACACACTAAAAATCCTAAATAGTTATATGGTGGAAGCGATATGGCAAGAAGCCTGCAAATTGAAATTATAAGGAGTGGGTGCATATTACGAAATGAACTATAGCTTTGTAAAAGCATGAATATGTTTCCTTGCTGTTGAGTGTGATTTTCAGTTTTTGTGATAGTTTTGTAAATTTAAGGTACACATGTAAATAACAACCTTAGGTTGAATTTCCACACCAAGATAGAAGAACCTTTTAAAGAATATTTTTTACGGTCCAAGAACAACAGTTGAAATTCTAAGGGGTAGCCACCAAAATGTACCTGATAAGATAGCAAACTGTTCTTTTGCAAGAGGATTGATAAACTAAAGGAAGTTAAGAACCGCGATGTAGATTGTCGCCGCCGCCGCATCGCGCGGGTTTCTCACTAGTATATATATATATATATATATATATAAAGAGACTTAGGAAAAAAAAGGAAAGAACCGTTGTTCAACGGTCAAATGGCACGATTCCCAAGACCACCATATTTGAAAATGCCCGTTATGTTCACAACCCTCCACCTCTAAAACGCTTCATAACGAGGCCACTACACACAACCTTATGCGAGGGTCCTTTGCTCAAACAGGAGGCTACGCTAGTAGCTTTCGTAGCTTATATTTCTTAATGTTAACTAGTATTTGTGTCGTGCCATATGACACTTTTGTGTTTTTCGTTAAACATAGACTATTTACACAAGTTTACAACATGTAAACTCAACTTGCCGGGTCATGTTAAAACCAAAAAAATAGATAATACTTTCAAACCTTAAATAAAACTAAAAAAATGTTATAATATAATAAAACTAGATTATATCCCGGGAGCGTCCCGGGTTGAGAAATCTAATTTGAAATATCGATTTTACACCTGAAATTGACTGATGCGTTTTACAGTTACATGCAGGAAAGCTTCGAATAACACTTAACCTAAAACAATTAACAATGTATCTCCAATGTTAGTGCATAAACTTAAACAATGTATAACTCTAATATTAAAACCAACCACAAAAAAAAATAGTCGTTTTTTTCTCCGTTTTTATATAGCACTATGGTACCCGTTGGAAAGATAATAAAACGCTCGTTAATTTGGTGTAATTATTTTCTTTAAAAAATCCCGTGTATAACAGATATTAACGTTTAAAAGTTATGGGATGAAATATTAGAGATAAAAATCTAATTTTGTTTTTAAATTTTAAATTATTATTTTCCTAAAATAAAGGTCTTGTCACATGGGATGACACATGACACACTCAATAGAGAAAATACTCTCTTTGAATGTCATGTCATTAAAATGGCTTTGATTTATTATATGTATAGATAGATAGATATAGATTAGGAGAAGTATTAGGGATCGTCGTGCACGTGAAAGGTATGATGATATCTTCATGATTGATGAAGCTGAACATGGTACTTACAAAGCTACAATATTGGATTCAGAATCCAAGAGATGGCGAGAAGCCATGAATGCATAAATGCAATCGATGTATAACAAACAAGTCAAGGATTTGGTTGATCTTCCTACCGAGAGTCAGACTGTGGAAAATAAATGGATCTTCAAGAAGAAGACCGACACGAATGGAAATATGCAAACCTAGAAAGCAAGGCTTGTAGTGAAAGGGTTTACTCAGACTCAAAGGATTGATTATGAGGGAACTTTTTCGCCAGTAGCCATGCTTAGGTCTATTAGAATTCTACTTGCCATTGCCGTGTATTATGAGTGCAAGATATGGCAAATGGAAGTCAAGACAGTGTTCCTTAATGGACACATACTTGAATATGTCAAGGAATTGATTATGAGGGAACTTTTTCGCCAGTAACCATGCTTAAGTCTATTAGAATTCTACTTGCCATTGTTGCGTATTATGACTACGAGATATAACAAATGGTTGTCAAGACCGCGTTCCTTAATGTACACTTACTTGAATATGTCTATATGGTTCAATCTGAAGGTGTAGTCGATCCAAAGAACCCTAATAATGTCACACCCTCAATTCCACTTGCGGGGTTTTACCGCGAGGCGCGTGACACACCAGGATCCAAGTCAACAGTCACAATAAACAACAACTAAATGTAAAATACGTAAACCAAACATTAAGTTTTAAAACAATAAACCAACAGCGAGAGCATAATCTTTTTTACAATGAAAAGACATAAACGTAGTTTGAAAACATTTATTTAAAACATGCACTAGAACCCTAGACGCTGTGCAAGACTTCGTGCGCCTAATCCATTGACTGTGCTACCTTAGCGACCTGAGAAAACATGCCAAAAATGTCAACATATAATGTTGGTGGGTTCACAGGTTTTACAAAAGTGTTTCCATAAGTTTGAAAAGATCATTCCCATTAATACTATGTTATAAGAACGTTAGCTAGATGTTAAGTATCATTACTACTACGAGTTGGAAACCATTACTGACATGTAACCCCGATAAGTATGCCCAGAATGTATGAATCACCGTCATCATCGTAACTCCGAAAGTTAGAGACAATATGCACCCGTCCGGCATCCTGCCGTCGGGTGGGGTTAGTCAAGCCCAATAGATCTATCCACATTTCCCCCGTTATGTATACACACATATTCATGGTTTCCCCCTGGGACTTCCTGAGAAACGCCCTTATAGTAAACAACAATAACCATAGTATAACATGACCTTTAAGAAGTGTAAGTATAAATCATGTTTCTCCCCCGAAAGCAAAACAGTAAAAAGTGAGGCTATGACACTCACCTTAGGTTGTGTTTCTTGAAAAACAGTTTAACCAACGAGCTATGATATCCCCGAATAGTGGCGACCTATCATAAGACGTATATAAGTACCCAGACTAATAACTCGTAGGTTAACTAGTCCCTGAATGTCCAGACCATAACCAAGTACGTTTGAAAACATGTTTGACCATTAATCTTACCGCATAAGACAAGACCCGACATCTCATTGGTGACCCGACATCCCACGTGTTAATCAAATACGATGAATCAACCAATCACATGCAACTATGCACTTAACACGCATAAATGTTCACTAAGTCTATCATATGGGTCATATATAGCATAAACGAGTCCGAACACGTGTTAATAGGTTATTAGACATGTCACGAGGTTCCAACATGTTCCTAGGTGTTAAACCATGTTTCGGGATGTCAAAATACACTTACAACAGCAAAACACATGATTAGGCATCAAAACACACGATTAGGCATCAAAACACGCGATTAGAAAACAAACAGGCAATTAGGAAAACAAATAGGCAATTAGCTAAATCTAATCGCCCCTTGGACAGGCGAGTAGCTTTCCTACTTGCCCCCTTCAGTCCAAGGGTGACTTTTCGCGTGTTTAACCTTCCAAATTAGATCCGAAACATGTAAAAACTCCCAACATAAATCCCAAATCATTAAGAAACCCATTCGAAGTGAAAACCCTCATTTTATCATCAGTCTAACAACCTAATTGCAAGCATTTCCGAAAATAGCATATTATTATGAAAACATCACCTCAAAGCATGCACCACATACCCTAAATGGCAAATAATCAGATTTCTTTACATAATCACGTTGCAACTTATCATCCTACTATTGTTACATCAATCTAGAACAAACCCTAGCATCAAGCAATCATCAAAACATCCCATAACATCCAAAATCCTCAAGAATCACCCAAACAGGTCAAAATGCATATTATCATCAAAGCACCTTAATAACTATTCAAAACCTTAGGGGATCATTCTAACAACACAAATATATCAGTAAAATATCAAACACACAATAATATTCAAGTTTTAATCATTAAAAACCGTTTCTTGCATGAATACAACACATAGGCTAAATATAAAAGTTTAGACTTCTTTTAGAAACTGATATCAAAGGTTTTCAAAGACACAAACATTATAAAACTAGGTCTGGACCTTTGGGAATCAAAATAACAACATTAGAAAGGTTTAGGATAGATAACACACCTTGATTTTGCTAAAAAGGAAGTGTAAGCTTAGGGATGATAAGTTTTAGGGCAAAAACGAGTTCCAGAGGTGTATTATGGTGTGAGAAAGGTTTGGGACGAGGGTGGGTTTCACAAATGATGTTTCACAACACAGGGTGGTATTTATAGGCGTTCCTAATTGTCACTGCTGCAACAGGCGAGTAGCAAAGCTACTCACCCCTGTTACAGGCGAGTAGTACTCGCCACTAACACCAGGCGATTAGCTAGCTTTTCACCCCCTGCAGGTCGGTGTGAGTTTTCGGCGCGTTAAACACTATTTTAACACATATAGGCACATATTCACATACCGACAAGTCATATAATTATTATAAACACAAAATGCATGATAACTAACACGCTCACATTCGTTCACCAATTCCTGGGACTCGAGACTTGCGTGTGTGCATTAAACCCGGCGATTCTTCCAATCACCAATCCTTGTACACATGGTTATGGACCGACTCCCAATGATCCCTTGGATCATGGTAACGACTCCCGATGATTCCCAGAATCATCAAAATGACTCAACTGACCCAGTTAGGTATATGATATGCATGACTCGCTAAGGTAGACTTACTAGTTTGACAATTGTTACTAACCTGAGTTTGGCGGGTGTCACAAATAAGGTGTGCAAGTTAAATAAATCTATCTATGAATTAAATCAAACATCTTGTAGATGGAATCTCCGTTTAATTTGATCAGAAAATCAAAGTGTTTGGTTTTATCAAAAACAAGGATGAACCGTTTGTTTACAAGAAAACTAGTGGGAGCTATATCAGTTTTCTCATTTTGTATGTAGATGACATACTAATCATTGGAAACAATATCCCTGTACTAAATAATGTTAAGGCATGGCTGAGTAAATGTTTCGCAATGAAAGATTTTGGTGAAGCCATTTATATTATAGGAATAAAAATCTATAGAGATAGATCAAAGTGGTTAGTAGGTTTTAGTCAAAGTGCATATATTGATAAGGTCATTCGACGCTTCTCAATGCAAGACTCAAAAGGGGGGATATTGCCCTTGACACATGGAACAATTCTTAATAGCAAGAAGTGTGTCAACCACACTTCTTGGAAGAGCTTTAAGCAGAGTGTGGTTGCTCAATCCACATGTGAATCAGAATACAATGCTGCATCGGATAGTGCTAAGGAGACTGTCTTGATGAAGAAGTTCATTGCTGATCTCAACGTTGTACCTAGCACAAAGAAACCAATCGAGATATTATGTGACAACACTGGTGCCATTGCTCTTTCAAAGGAACTAAGGTCGCATCAAACCACAAGGGATGTACTAAGAAAATTCCACTATATTAGAGATATAATAGAGCATGGAGACATCGTAATAAACAAAGTTCATATGGATCTAATTCTGGCTGACCCGTTTACTAAGCCTTTAACACAAGCTAAACATGAGGAGCATGCTGGAAAGATAGGGCTTAGTGTTGGATCAGTTTGCTCTTTGTTTAAGTAAGAACTTGCTATCTTTGACACTTAAGTGTTTAGCAAGCTCTTGTATATCAGATTGTAAGCACAGCGGAATGTATAAGTTAAAGCAACACTTTTTACACTAGAGAGGAGTTATTACTCCCTCTTGATGATTGAAACTAGTAATGACAAGTATTTATTATGAATCTAAGCAGTAAATGAGAATTAGATACTTAGGCAGATTCACAATAAATACAGAAATGGAATAGAACAGTGAAAGTGTTTGAAGGATTTTTCTATTAAAATCAATGTCTAAAATAGAAGGTTGAAGCCTCCTATTTATAGACGTTTACATACATGTATCTTGCCTATAAAGCAAGTATACAAATACAAGAAACAAGTTGCAGAAGTTGCAACATTGAAATAAACAATTACAGCTAAAAGTAATAATAAACAATAAACTACTGATACAAAAGGCGGTGGAAAATATCTGATGCTAAGTGCTGATGAATGACAAACTACTGATGAGTAGTTTGTCTTCAGTACTTCTGAAGTGAACTTGTCTGGTTTGGACTTCAGAACTTCTGATGAAGTTTCTTCTTCAGCACTTCTCATATCTTCTCTTCAGCAGTTTCTTGTCTTCTCTTCAGTACTTCTATTCTTAGCCAAAATTGACAGAAGTGAATTAGACTAAGGTTTCCAAAAGTGGTTTCACCAATCCTCTTTGTCCTAACAATCTCCCCCTGGATTGATGAACCCAAAACCTTACTAATTCCTTATGATCTTCTTCTGTCTTGAACAATCTTCCATATTTCTTTATACATGGTGTTCTTGAGCTGGTTTAACTGTCCATCAGATAGAGATCCTTTTTGTGGTTCCAGATGTTGAATTGTGAGCAGGTCTTGTGTTGACAGTTTCTTTAGATCACTGATCTTCTTGTAAGCCCTGCTTGAAAGGTCTCTTCTTGTCAATAATACTGAGTTGTTAGCAGTAAGTGACCATCTGATGATAGGCACCTTTGACTTGTCAAAGTCAGAGGTATAGGGAACCAGACTTGTCCCTTGGGTTGATGATCCTGAGTGTTGGATGCTTTCTATTTCAGTAAGCCTCAGGTGGGAGTCTCTTCCTTCTTGTTGTTTTTGTTGCATATCAGGCATCTGAATAGTTGGGAGATGGTATTCAGTCACTACCTTGGTATGCATCTTTTCTTTGATAGTCTTTTGGATTTGGTAGGCAAAGGTGGAAGGATCCCTGAATTGTGTTAACAGAGGTTTCTCCTCAATGTCAAAATCTGAGTGAACTACTGAACTTCCTTCAAGTAGTACCATTTTGAAATCAGTTTTGACATTGTCCTCTGATTTCTTCCTTTGAGTAGCAGGCCTTCTTGTTGAAACACCAGAAGTTCTAACTACTGATCTTGAAGGATCTGCAGTTTGAAACTTCTCTGGATTTGCAGCCTTGGCAGCCTTGTATTTTCGATAAGTATCCACCAGTCTTTCTTCTTTCCATCTGGATACTGAGGCTTTTGAACCATAGCCATCTGCTACTAATTCATTTATCATCTGGGCTCTCTTGGCCTTTCCTTCTTTACTTGTGGCCAGTTTGTCTGCAATTAGTTGTGCCCTTCTTGTCAGCTCTTGCATAGAGAGTCCCTTGAGTGTGTAGGCTTTAGTCTTGCTGTTCTTTGTGATGTAAGACACCAGTTGGTGTCTTTTGTCTTCTTCAGCAACATGATCAATTTCAGCCTGTCTTTCCAGTTCAGCTTGATAAGCCTGGAGCTTTTCTTCAAACTCTAAGTCATCCCTTTGTTCCAGATTTTCCAAATCTGGTCTTCCTTGGCTTTTTGTTGAACTGCCTTTAACCTCTGCTCAAGAAGTTCAGTAGATTGAGAGATTGGAGCAGGGGTTAGGACAGTCATGGTAGTGGTTGTTGTAGGCCTTGGAGGAGCAGAAGTTGGTTTGAATTGTTCAGTGGATCTGGAAGGTTTAGTTTGTTGAGATTTGGAAGTGTTAACCTCTGCTGGGTTGACAACTGCTGATGGTTTGTCAACTACTGAAGGATTGTCTTCAGTATCTTCTGAGTCATCAGTACTTTGACCATCAGAGGTTTCTTTATTATGCCTTAGGAATTCTTCAGAGGTTTGGGTCTCATCTTCTTTTTCTGTGGCTTCAATATCTTCCACTGAGACACCAAACTGTTTGGCCATTGTTTCTTTTCTGGCCTGATTTTTCAGATCTCTCTCTAGGATAGCAAGTCTTGCCTTTCTTCTGGCTTCAACTGTATCCATTGGTTCCTTCATCTTCTCCCTCTTTTTGGATTCATCAATAGTCTTCAGAGGTTTGATCTGATCTGTCAGATTGGCAATTTGTTTGCTGTTGAAGTCAATCTTGGTCTGCAGATCATTCATTTTCGTCTGAATCACCCCAAATTGGTTCTTGATGGACAGCTCCAAGTTAGCTGTATAGGTTTGGAGGAGATTCTTGATGAGGGCATTCATCATATGATAAAGGTCACCACCTGGGCTGCATAGTTGGTTCATGTTATGCTTGAAGGCCCAGGGAATTGGGTAGGCATTTGATGTGAAGGGTGTGTTTTTGGGAAATCCTCATGTTGTACAGAGGATGCCACTCTAGGGGTTTTAGGGATTGAGTGGACTTTAACCTGTTCAGGGGTGACTAGCTTCTTGAGCTTGGATACCCCTGAAACAAGACCTTCATAAAGTGCCGTCAATTCAGTAGTTTTGGTTGTTGAATCATCATCCAAATTAATGGAATCATCTGAATCCCTGATGTTGTCCTCAATGAGGACTGTCTCAGTTAAATCATGAGCTGAGCCCAACTCAGTTCTCTCATGAACCTCTTGTTCTTGGTTCTGAGGATTTCCTACTTCAGGCATTAAGCCTTCATCAGTAGTTGCCACATCTGAGGTCTTAGCTGTTTTACTTCTATCCTCAGATCCACCACTGGGTGGTAACTGAGTAGTAGCAGCCTCAGATGCCCCAAGAGTCTCTAAGATTGGGCTTAAAGACTCTGGTCCACCCTCATCTCTTGGGTTAGGGCTAGTGATGTCCACATCCATGTCTGATTCTGTGGTTATGTCCCCTGTTTGTTGTGGTTGTAGGGGACTGACATTATCAGGTGGGACTATCTCTTTTAGCCCAGAGAGAAGTTTGGCAATCTCTATTGCCTCTGGTTCAGAAATTTGAGGGGTTGGTTCAGAAGTTTGGGCAATAGGTTCAATGGGTTGGTCAGTAGTTTCAAAAGAAGTGTCAGTTACAACAGTTTTTCTAAGTCTTTTTCTTTTGAATAAAATTTTTATGGGTGCTCTTGGTGGGGTTTGAGATGGATGAGACTGAGAGGGTGTTTCAGTCTCACCTATTTGAAGAGCAGATTGCTCATGAGCATGTTCAGGCATCTCAACCTCCTGGACAACTTTTCTTTTGGGTTGGTGGGTTATTGTCTTTGTTGGCTTGGGCTTTTTGGCTTTTGATGGTGTGAGCTTGGAAGATGTGGGCTTCAGGGGGACTTTTTGTTGTTCTCCCTGATCATCTTCTGGCCAGGTAGCCGGTTTGTTATGCCTAGAGTATGCTTGTGAGGTTAATGGATTTAAAGTTGAAACTTTTCCCACAAGCACCTCATTACCCAGTTCCCCTATTATGCATTGCATAATGAACCTTGGGTATAACAAAAACTTTTTCTTGGTATTATTATGATGTAACACCAACTCATTGAAAAATAATTTTGATGCCCTGAATTTGGTTTCATTCACTATGGAATGAAATATTGGTTGAAAAGTAGAGGGCATCTGGTCATAAGACCCTGTCTTTGGACTCAAACACATAATAATATAATGAAACAAAAGCTTGTATTTTGGTTCAAAATATTTTTTGAAGATAGTAGCATGGGAGAGAGTACCTTGATAACCACACTCTGTCATGGTTAAGTGAATGTCAGAGTTAGCAACATGATCAGGGCAAGCTACATCATTCAGGCCCAGTCTTGTTGCCAGTGTGGCCGGTGTGATGGTCAGTGGTTTCCCTTTTATTCTTGAGTTGAGGGAGATAATTTCACCATCAGCCGTCACCGTCTCAGCATTAGCCCAGAACTCATTTAGAGTTTCAGTATGAATTGGTGGGTCGATTGTGAGAGCAGTAAAATATTGGGATTTTACGACAACATCAATGATCTCATCGTATTGGGACCAGCCTTCTTGTTTTTCAAGAAAGGCCCTTTGATTGTGTCCCTGTTTTAGAACGAGAGACATGTGGTTTGGGTTTTTGTTGATCAAACAGTTGATTTGCAGGTTTAGGTTATTAAGAGAGTTTTTGAGAGAGGAGGGAATTTTTTGAGTTTGAAAGGATAAGTGTTGAAAAAGATATTTATCAGAAGTTTTTAACCGCTTGGATCTTCTTTATTAGAAGTTTTAAACCGCCTCGGTTAAAAATCTCTTTATCAGAAGTTTAAACCGACTAGGTCAAAACTTCTGATGATGGGAAAAGTCAGATTTGCCCTTTTTGACTAAACTGCTGATGAAGGATTATCTTCATCAGTAGTTCCCATTTCCTCTTCAGTAGTTTTAACAGCTGATGAGAAATGTTTTATAAATACTTTTATTCATAACTTCTAAGGTTATTTTATCAGAAGTTATTCACTTTTCAGAAATTTTCCCCATACTGATGATTTGTTCATTAGTAGTTTCTCTCTTTTCAGAAGTTTTGTTTTCAGACTTTTTGTCTTTTTGTAAGTGGAAAATGAAAAATATGTGCAGAACAATAAAATAAACACTTACAAATTTAGCATCCCAAGCATGGATACTAACTTCTGAAATGTTGATGTGTCAAGGGGTTTTGTGAAGATGTCAGCTATTTGATTAGCTGTTGCTACATGCTTCACCTCAATCTTGCCTTTTTCATAGCAATCTCTTATGAAATGGTACCTGATCTCAATATGTTTAGTTTTTGAGAACTGTACCGGATTTTGAATGATGCTAATGGCAGATTTGTTGTCTACAAACAAAGGTGTCTTGGTTTCTTTGATTCCATAATTAAGAAGTTGATATTGGAGCCATTGTATCTGTGATGTACAACTTGCAGCTGCAATGTATTCAGCTTCAGCAGTTGAAGTTGCAACAGATGTTTGCTTCTTTGATTGCCATGACACTAGACAGTTACCCAAGAATTGACAACCACCAGATGTTGACTTTATTGTCATCTTACACCCTGCATAGTCACTATCTGAAAAAGCTGATAACTTGGTATTGCTTGAAGCAGGATACCAAATTCCAAGTGTTGGAGTTCCTTTCAGATATCTGAAAATTCTTTTGACTGCTATAAGGTGTGATTCCCTTGGTGCTGATTGATATCTAGCACAGACACATGTTGAAAACATAATATCTGGTCTAGAAGCAGTTAGATATAAAAGGGAACCTACAATGCATCTGTACATGGTTTGATCAACCTGTTTTCCTTGATCATCAGGTTCAACTTGTGTGATTGGTGTCATGGGAGTGGAACATGATTTACAGTCTTGTAAAGAAAATTTGTTTAATAATTCTTTAACATATTTTGATTGATGTATCAAAGTTCCATTTGTTTGTTGCTTGATCTGCAGTCCCAGAAAGTACTGCAGTTCTCCCATGGTACTCATCTCAAATTTTGATTGCACGAGTTTCTTAAAATCATCACACAGTTTTGTGTTTGTTGAACCAAAAATGATATCATCAACATAAATTTGAACAAGTAGGACATGATTTCCAACATGTTTAATGAAAAGAGTTTTATCAATGGCACCTCTTGCAAAGTTATTTTTGAGTAAAAAGGTGGAGAGTGTATCATACCAGGCTCTTGGAGCCTGTTTGAGCCCATAAAGAGCTTTGTCCAGTCTGTACACCCACTCAGGATGAGAAGGATCCTCAAACCCAGGTGGCTGACAGACATACACCTCCTCTTTTATCTTTCCATACAAAAATGCACTCTTTACATCCATTTGATAAACTTTAATTTTGTTGGAAATGGCATAGGCCAGAAATAACCTGATGGCCTCAAGCCTTGCAACTGGAGCAAAGGTTTCATCATAGTCAATTCCCTCTTCTTGATTATCATACCAGCTTCATCTTGTTTGTTCCTGAAAACCCATCTTGTGCCAATTGGTTGCTTGTTTGGAGGTAAGGGACAGATTTCCCAGACCTGTTGCTTGTTGAACTGAAGCAGTTCATCTTGCATAGCTTGCACCCAATTATTGTCTTTGAGGGCTTCCTGGTACTTCTTTGGTTCCAATTGTGAGATAAAGGCTGAAAATAGGCAAAAGTTGGAGAGCTGGTTTCTGGTAAGAACACCTGAAGCTATATCACCCATGATTTGATCAAGTGGATGATCTCTGTGTTCAATCAGTTGTTTTAAACCACTGACAGGTGTAGGTGGCTCATGTTCTTCAAACAAACTACTGAGGTCTATAATATCTGGTTCAGATGTTCCTTGATCTTCAGTAGTTGGATCTACAGAACCAGAAGTTTGAGTTTGTTCCTCAGTACTTGTTTGATCAGAAGTTTGTGGAACTTCTGATGATTTTGAAGTTGACTTGATAACTGTTTGAGGAGTCCATGGTGTGGGATCCTCATCATCAAACCTTTTGTCACCATAATAAGTAGGTTTTGATGAAGTAACAGCCTTCTCAGGTCCAAAATGGAAGTTGTCAAGGTCAAAAAGTTCAGCAGGATGTGCTGGAATAAGAGTGTGTTTTGACTCATTGAATTTGACATTCAATGTTTCTTCTACTATCCTGGTGTGAGAATTAAAAACCTTGTAGGATTTTTTAGTTGAAAAGTAACCAAGAAAGTAACCTGAGTCAACTTTGGCAGCAAACTTTGAAATAGATTCCTTGATGTTCAAGATGAAACATTGACACCCAAAAGCCGTGAAAAAGGAGATAAGGGGCTTCATGCCATAAAGAACTTCATAGGCAGTCTTGGAATGTCTCTTGACTACAATAACTCTATTCTGAACATAACATGATGTGTTAACTGCTTCTGCCCAAAAGTACAAGGGTAGCCCAGAATCAGCTAACATTGTTCTTGCTCCCTCTATTAAGGTTCTGTTCTTCCTTTCTACTACACCATTTTGTTCAGGAGTTCTGGGAACACTGTATTGTCTAATAATCCCTTTAGACAAACAGAATTCATCCAGAGTTTTGTTCCTGAACTCTGTCCCATTATCACTTCTAATGGTTTTGACAGGTAGAGAATATTGTTTCTCCACTTGTAGAATGAAGAACTTGATGATTTCAGCAGCCTCATCCTTGGAGAATAAGAAGAATACCCATGTGAATCTTGAGTAGTCATCAATGATGACTAAGCAGTACTTCTTCTTACCAAGGCTCATAATCTTGACAGGTCCAAATAAGTCCATATGGAGTAGTTGAAGACATGCAGTTGTTTTTTATTCTTCAATAGACTTATAGGAGGACTTATGCTGTTTTCCCTTCAAACAGGATACACATTGTTCTTGACACTGGTATACTTTCAAAGGTAGACCTCTGACCAAGCCCATTTTTGTGACTTTATTTATGGTTTTAAAGTTCACATGGCCAAGTCTCCTGTGCCAGAGATCAGTTTTTGAAGTTGATGCCCTTGAGAAGAAACAGGCAGTGTTGTTCAATACTTTGTCTTTCTCAATGTCCACTGCATAGACATTGCCACATCTTTTGGCAATCAGCAAAGTATGATCTTCAATGATCTTCTCTATCAACTTCTGGCCTTCTGTTGAGATGATCTTGCATGCTGTCTTTGTGAAAAAGGAGAATATCCTTTATCACACATTTGTGACACACTAAGCAAGTTGTATTCAAGGTTTTCAACCAGATTGATCTTGTCAAACTGTATTTTGCCAGAGGAGACATTGCCATGTCCTAGAACATATCCCTTAGCATTGTTCCCAAAGGATACAGATCCTTCTCTTTGGCTGATAAAATTGTTTATCAGGTATCTGCATCCAGTCATGTGCATAGAGCCTCCACTATCAACGTACCATATGCTGTTTAAGCCCCTGGAAACTCTCTGCACACAATAGCAAATTAGTTAGATTTAGGAACCCAAGCCTGTTTGGCTTTGGGTTTGCTCTTGAGAACAGTTACAGTTTGTTCTTGACCAGGTTGAGAAATCCATGTCTTTTTGGCAATGGATTTTTCATTAAGAATCATGGTGGTATCCTTTTCAGGACCACCATCAACCTTGGTCATCAGTAGTTGTACCAAGTTCATTAGTTTTTGAATCTCAGCAGTTTGTGAAACTGCTGATGATTCAGGTCTAACTACTGACAAAGAATTTTGAGAAAAAGATTTTAGTTGAGATTTTATCTTTTTCTGAGAAAAGGTGTTTTCAGGTTGTTGTTTCTTGGGATTAAAGATTCTTTCATAATCATTTCTGATTTGATTTCCCACAACCTGTTGTTTAATTTTATGATTGAACTGAATTCCTTTTCTGTATCTACAAAACTCAGTTTTGTGGTTGAACAGACCACAAATTTCACACTCTTTTGCCTTTTGTTTTTTATCTAAAGGCAAATTTCTGACATTAGTGTAAAGATTTTGCTCATCAGTAGTTTTCAGAGTCTCAACTCCTGATGTAGATGAAACTACTGATGGCTTGTTGTCAGATTTTTTTAATACTTCTGAAGTACTTTCTTTGAAAATACCAGGATTTCTGTTTAGAAAGTTTTCATGGAAAGATGTGCAGTCTTTCCCTTCAGAAGTTTCATTTGAAACAATTTTTCTCCCATCTTCAGTAGTTTTTGGGAGAGAAATCTGTTGGTGTTTCAACATGATGGTACCCTATGCCAAACTTAACATTTGAAGCACTCTGTTTGTTTAGCAATAGCTGGTACCCCTTACAAGAATCCACCCATTTTTCACAACTGATCTTGGTGTCAGCAAGCTCTTTTCTGACATTCCCAAGATCTTCTATCATCATTTTAATTTGTGCTTGGGTTTCAATAGCTGAGTTAGTTAATTTAGAGACTTCTTTTGTTTTAGCAGTAAGTTTTCTCTCTAAATCACATTTCATCTGAGTGTATTTTCTTTCTAAATCATTGGCTTTTCCTTGTAAGTGCACATTTGTCTCTCTTATGAGAGCAAAAGATTCTTTGCAAGAATTTGAGCAAAGTTTTGTCAAAGACTCTTTTGATACCTGTGACAATGCAGATTTTGAAGTACAGCCTTCAAATGCCATTAAGGCAAAGTTCTTTCTGCCATTGTCTGGTTCTCCCCAGTTGATGTCAAACACCTTGTTGTCTGCATCAGGATTGCACTCTGTGGTGTCAAAAGGAAGACTGCTCCAGTCAACATACCCTGAGGTGAAAAGACTTTGTTGAGAGGGTTGTTGAGGCTGTGGAGGTTGTTGAGCAGCTGGAAAGGGAGGGATTGATTGTTGGCTCTGCATCTGTTGAGTAGGCATTTGAACATATTGTACTTGTGGCATGTATTGCTGTTGAGGAGCTTGTGCCTGTACAAAATGAGCACTCCCTTGAGTTCCATTATTCCTATTATAATTGGGGTTAAAGTTATTTCCAGATTGTGATTGGTTAAAGCTAGAGTTTCTACACTCTCTAGCAAAGTGTCCCAACTTCTGACACTTGTGACATCTCAGTTTAGATTTGTCAAAACCAATTTTTGTATTACTGGTCAATCCTGGAAATTTCCTTCCTGACCTTTTATAAAACTTGTTAGTTTTAATGCTTAGCATGGCCAGTTGGTGTAAAATGTCCATTTCTTCTAAGTCATCACTGCTAAAGTTTTTCAAATCATCCATGATAAAACATAGATTATCAGCAGTTTGACTTTGGTCATCATTGTCATAACCTGGGAAAGATCTTTCTGATGAGATCCCAGTTGTTATGTCAATGTTGTCATAAGATCCATAGGAACAAGTTGGTGAGTCTTGTCCCAAAAGTGCTGTACTACCTGGTAGGTAGTCATCAGCAGTTTTACCAGATGATTGTAATTTCTTCTTTTGATCAATTTCTCTCTCAAAAGTAAGTAATCTCCCATGGAGTTTTGTAAGAGTGAGGGAGCTAAAATCTGGTGAGGATCTTAAAACAATGGAGTATGTTTCCCATTTGTCTGGTAAAGACCTTAAAAATCTATGTAGCATAGATACTGTTGTATAGGTCTGACCATTTAACTTTAGCTCAGATATTAATGAGGAGAATCTTTCAAATTGTTGAGTTAAAGTTTCCCCATTAATGTGAGCAAATGTCTCATATTGTTGAGCTAAAATCTCTCTGGTGTTGGCAATCACCTCTTCAGTTCCTCCAAACTGTTCTTTAAGACAATCCCAGAGTTCTTTGGCACTTTCACAATGTAAAAGGCCAGAGTATATCTCATTGGGAGAGCCATTGCCAACATAGAGAATGCTTTTGCATCTAGCTCAAGTTTTAGGAAATCATCATCTGTATAGTCTTTTGGTTCTTTAGGAACCTCAACTTTAGTTTCAAGATTTATGTTTACTGGTTTTGTGAGGACCATATATCACAGATCTCCAACAACCTGTGTTGGTCTGTGACAAGGTATGTGCCATTCTCTTTTGCCATATGTTGTATTCATTTCTTACAAGCATGGCAGGTTTAGTGGCAGAACCAGTATTATGTGGATCCATTTTAAAGAGTATTGATTTGTCAGATGACTCTTTTAAGTGATGGATGTTGATAAAAAGTGAACTTTTGATCTTTTATTGAGTATCAATAAGAGCTTTGTGTCTGATTCTCAATTTGTTAGATTGATATGTGATCAGATAAACCAATGCCTGATACCAATTGTTGGATCAGTTTGCTCTTTTGTTTAAGTAAGAACTTGCTATCTTTGACACTTAAGTGTTTAGCAAGCTCTTGTATATCAGATTGTAAGCACAGCGGAATGTATAAGTTAAAGCAACACTTTTTATATAAGAGGAGTTATTACTCCCTCTTGATGATTGAAACTAATAATGACAAGTATTTATTATGAATCTAAGCAGTAAATGAGAATTAGATACTTAGGCAGATTCACAATAAATACTGAAATGGAATAGAACAGTGAAAGTGTTTGAAGGATTTTTCTATTAAAATCAATGTCTAAAATAGAAGGTTGAAGCCTCCTATTTATAGACGTTTACATACATGTATCTTGCCAATAAAGCAAGTACAGAAATATCAGAAACAAGTTGCACAAGTTGCAACATTGAAACAAACAATTACAGCTAAAAGTAATAATAAACAATAAACTACTGATACAAAAGGCGGTGGAAAATATCTGATGCTAAGTGCTGATGAATGACAAACTACTGATGAGTAGTTTGTCTTCAGTACTTCTGAAGTGAACTTGTCTGGTTTGGACTTCAAACTTCTGATGAAGTTTCTTCTTCAGCACTTCTCATATCTTCTCTTCAGCAGTTTCTTGTCTTCTCTTCAGTACTTTCTATACTTAGCCAAAATTGACAGAAGTGAATTAGACTAAGGTTTCCAAAAGTGGTTTCACCAATCCTCTTTGTCCTAACC